>CM077664.1:391361694-392611694 GCA_039707655.1 Elymus sibiricus | reverse complement strand
TTGGATCGAAGGACGAGAGTCATATCATCCATAGCATTAGCGGGAGAATACCGAAAGTATGCGATAGGACAAAGTCCTTCTCGGCACTCTTGAGGACAATCCTCACATTACGTTACCAACCGTAAAGTTTTAACCAGATATTTAACAGCTATTCAATTTTAATAGGGAAGGTGGAAACGCGAGCCATTATTCTACTTATTATGCAAATCACACTTAGACAGTGTTCAAGATTAATTGCACTGAGAATTAAACAAGGTAATTCTACAGTGCGCTCCCACTCAAATCAATATCTCTCATAATTGATTGTGAGTGATTCAAGATCCAAATTTCAATTCAACGCCAAGGATGCATCCATCTCAAGTGACGAGAATTTCATTTGGTAGGCCAACTTGCCAATCACATCTCTATGTGATTCTTGTTCATCTTTCGATGCGTGTGTTCCGAGCTCATGACTTTCATGCCTGAACGTCAAGACAACCAAGTGATCTTGCTGCGAGGTCTCAACTCACCCGCCTCACACATGTCTAATCGTTCGTACCCATGCATCCATGTGATACCCCGAAAAGAAAAGTGCCGTGACGGTGCTACACTTGGGAGAACACTAACTACTTGATATTTTTGTGAGAGATCACCCTAATAAAAGCGACTACCGCGCAATCAAAAGGGTACATCATAAGGGATAAACATCTCAGGCAATTCATAATAGCATGATATGGTATAGCCCTTTCTGACGGAGAAGTCTTGTATTTCTTCGTCTCCGGCATTCGCGTCGGTGTTCACCTTTGCGAATATTGCCACCACCTTGTCGATGCACCAGATAATATTGCTATCTCTATAGCTAATAAAATAAGTGCATTACTGAAGGTTGACACGCAGGTCATTAAAGTGACAATCATATGGCTCCAGCCATCATGCCGAATCATGACACGCAGGTCATGTTAATCAATTTACATTATATAGTCATCTCATACATAATCAAATTATAATGAGCACTGCTATACCAAATCACATGCACATGCAAACCATCCTGCAAAACCAAGTTAGACGCCTCTAATCGGTTCATGCAAAATTTTATTTTTCGTGGCTTCTAAGGTTTCGAAACAAACCGAAGCTACCAACGTCCATCATCAAGCATGATAATCCAAGTCGCTTGATTAACATTGCGGGGTGTATGAAACACGAGATAATAAAATCTCGAGCCCCATACTAAACTTCGTCATACGCGTGACCCCCGTGCAGATCATATCTGCATTGCCCTTTCGTCTGCGAAATTTCATATTTCTTTTTAACTATGGTGGAATTCAATGAACTGTTAGCACTTCGTTGATCAATCAGGATCGCGGATTGCCAGAACATTGAAACTCCACCATACTGTTATCAAGATCAGAAATATGCAAATTCCAGGGAAGCAACAAGAACATCGGGTAACAGATTTCATCTGCTACCCGCACAAATAATTTTCAGTAATAGAACTCATCTACTACCTAATTATATTGTGCAACACCCATACATCTCTATGTATTCTAGATCGCAACCTGCATCTACGCATAGCACGGCTCTTGATGCCACTGTAGGGTAACGCAGCAGAAAACAAAAATTTTCCGACCTACGTACCAGCCCAGGATCACTATGGAGACTGCATACAAGGTTTGATCTTTTTCGTTACCGACTCGTAGCGCAGCGGAAGTAGAGTCGATGACGAACGGCGGTGCAGATCCCCGCAGCTAGGATTTACAACCTCCCAACCGCGAGGATGTACTCCCACGTCAGCTCACCGGACGGATCTCCGGGCAGCCCTTCGGGAGGCATCGGGACAGTCCCTCGGATAGTCCCACCGGACGGATCCTCGGACAGCCCTTCGGGAGGCCCCTGGACAGTCCCTCGGATAGTCCCACCGGACGGATCCTCGGACAGCCCTCCGGGAGGCCTCTGGACAGTCCTTCGGATAGTCCCACCGGACAGATCCTCGGACAGCCCTCCGGGAGGCCTCACGGACAGCCCTTCGGGCGGGTCACTCGGACAGCCCTTCGGGAGGACACCCGAAACTCAAACTGTAACTCGGACAGCCCTTCGGGAGGCACTCTCGAACTAAGACCGAAACTACGATCTCTCTACAGAGTTGCACACATACGGTGTCATCTATCCGGCAGGGCTTCGCCGTCCAGAACTAGTTCCCACCGGAACCCAGACAGCCTTTCGGCTCTACGAAATTATTTCGCTGGGAGGGAGAGAGAAGCCAGAAATGTCATGGCATGTGTATGTGAGAGCAAGGATGAAGCATATGGGGCTGCCTCCTCCCCTCTATTTATAGGAAAAACAAGGGGTAGGATGGGCATATCCAAAATGCCATGTCATCCCAAAATATCTTGGGAAGATATTTGTGGAAAGCCAACTTCCAACCATATCCATAAATCTGATTTCACTATTCACGACGACATTTTTCAGCGTCCGGTCGAACTGAAAATATTTATGTGGGCTTAGAACAATTCCAGTACCCACTAAAATAAGTTTCAATGCGATCCGGAACAATTCCGGTTTAGTGATTTTCATCTGCGAAAAGCATCTGAAGCGGTTCCGGCAGCTCCGGAACATTTCCGGTTTCCATCCCGGAAAATTCCAGAAAGTTTCCAGAACGATTCTGGCACCCTCCAAGAATTATCAGGCATGTGCCGAAACCAATCTGACTTTATGGTATCCTCTGAAACAACTTTTCAGTTTTACCGGAACTATTCCGATATCCTCTCCGGAACGTTTCCGTTTCGTCCGAAACTTTTTCGGTGAATTTCTCTCAGACTCCCCGTCTAGTATTCAGCAGATAGATGACCCTTAAGCGTGTGACCCTATAGGTTCGGTGAAGTATAGACATGACCCGGAACACTTTCCGATCAATGATCAACATCGGAGCCGTGGACACCCATATTGACCCCTATACCCACACGAATGAATATTCGAGTGAACCTCCAGTTGCCGTGTGCTATTCCTGTTGCTTCGCGATATGTTACAAATACCCGAGGTGAGACATGTAGGCATCCCCGTGGATCAACAACTTGTCCACTATGCCAGTTACCTCGTTACCGGTATTGTTCTCTTTTCTCGTTCCCGTGTTCCGGCATCCCCGTGATCAAATCACAAAGTGTCTGGCCAGACGATGATGGATACCGTAACACCGAGAGGGCCCAGAGATATCTCTCCATCGTCGGAGGAGCAAATCCCAATCTTGAGCTATCAAGTTACTTGACATACTTTTCCATGAACCCGTAAGCCGCCGTAATAGCCACCCATTTACGGATGACGTTTAACAAACCCCAAAGTTCATGAAGCAAGCATGAAGAAACTCGATACTCTCATGGTCTAAGGAATCATGCAAACATTAACCATCTCTGTGTTATTAACCATTAACTAATGACGAATGTATCTCATAGCATAACATCAATTCGGGTCGATTCAACACAAGTGTTCTACCAACAATTGTGCCCTCAAAATTGCCGGCATAGTCATGCCCATGATCAGGAAAACAGGATCATCATGCAATACTTGAGCCAGTCATAGAGGCTTGACTAGGAATACTTTTTACCGTTTATTATCCCACACGTGCACATGAGTTTCCCTCCAAGCCTCGTTTTATTTGCAGACTCGAGAATCATTGCAGTTATAGCATGGAACATAAACATAATTATGAACAGGGAGATAATCAATAACATTTATTATTGCCTCTAGGGCATATCTCCTACAAATAAACCGAAACAGCAATCCGAATAATCCGGAACAGAAAAACCAGTGAAACAGAACAACACCTGAATAAACCAAAAACATTAACCCACCCGAACCATAAACCAAAACAGTAACCGAATTGTAACCCAGAACAATACACCCGAATAAGCCGGAACAACAACTGCTAACCAGAACAATACCCCAAATAAACAGAAAAAGCAAACCCCAATAACACGGAACAGTAAAACCAGTGAAACGGAACAATACCTGAATAAACCAAATACTTTAAACCACCCGAACCATAAACCGAATTGTAATCTAGAATAGTTCATCTGAATAAACCGGAACAACATACGAAAAAATATTAATAGGCCAACCGGTTTGCTTAATTTGTTAAATCATTTAGTGTTGGTTACATGCCTACATAGATCATGGGGTAAAGATAGAATTCATGTGCTCCTCTTTATTTTTTTTATCGCTTAATACGTGTTGTTTTCTTGCCTATTTCGGGAAAATACAGACGGAAACGGTCACGGGTGCGGCGTGCGCCGCGCTTCTTCAGCGCCAGTAATCCCATATGTGGGGGGGGGGGGGACTGAGCTTCATCGAGCCCTTCATTTTTTCAGAAAAAAAATACTATTATCACTCCCCCAAAAAATATTTGAAAAGCATATACGCATAAGCACATATTTGTAGTATACTAGTACAAAATTTCATGAATGTATATGTTCATATGTGATACACAAAAAAGACAAATACATAAATTAAAATGAACTGTTTCTTGGTTGTATTTGGGCAGGATATTTGTCTTTTTTCGTATAGCCTGCAAATAGTCGCATTAGTTAATGAAACCTTACACATACTTAAAAAACTTGAAGACCATGTATATGTATAGACTTGTATGTTTTGAAACCTTTAAATATAATTTAATTTAATTTAATTTCTTCAGCTCTCACGCTGGTGGCTGGTGCACGTCACGACGCGGTGGGCGTGACAACATGGGT
Organism: Elymus sibiricus; assembly: GCA_039707655.1. NCBI lineage: Eukaryota > Viridiplantae > Streptophyta > Magnoliopsida > Poales > Poaceae > Elymus > Elymus sibiricus. The sequence continues at coordinate 392,606,979 of CM077664.1, read as the reverse complement.
TTTAAAAATCTATTGCTCTCCTTTCGCAGTGGAGGGCCCTGCTATGCCACCGGAGAAGGGTGAAGACTGAAGAGGAGACGTTCTTGGAGGGAGGTGGCTTGATGGCGACAAGTAACTTGTTTTCTTTTGCGTTCGTCCTTTCATTTTGCCTGCGGTTGCTGGTGCACGTCATATTCGGGAATGGTGCTAGTGGCTGTAGTGCACGTCACAGCCGTGGGCGTACGTGACATGACACACGTGGTTTTCAAAACTGTTGCCGCCTTGAACGTCGCAGTGAACAAGGGCCCTGCATGCATGCATGCTGACGGAGAAGAAGCTCAAAACAGGAGATGGGCTTGAAGGTGGAGAGATCTTGACAGTCGCAGCTCGCAGCCTAAACTTGTTTCTTTTTGCGCGTGTTCCTTTTGTGTGTGTGTGTTAGGTGGTCCGTGCACTCTCGTTTGGTGCTGGTTCTTGCTGTAGGCGTTTGGTGTTGGTGGGCCGAGTGTGGGTGGTTATAGTCTAGTGTACGTACTTGTCTTCATTGTTTTTAGTCCTTGATGTTTCTCGTGCACAGTATGCTCCACTGTTGCTGAGATGCCTTTCCTGTTTCCTCTAAAAAAGGAGCGGAGCAGCTGAGATGAGACTGATTGCTCGTCCCAGTGCAGTGCAGGCTAAATTTGGTGTGTTGACCTTTTCGTGAAAGTTGAGCCAGATTTGACCCTTGTTCGACTTTTTTATTTTAATTTGACCCTTTTTCTACAGCCGGCGTCGATGACGGTAGGGTATAACTGCCTACCACCAAGGCCCCTGGCGGTAGGGTCGCACGCCCTACCGTAAAAAAATTCTAAGTATCAAATACAGTGCTTGTACACACCTACCGCCGGGCACCTTGACGGGAGGGTTCCACAGGCTACCGCCAGCCTGTTTGGCGGTAGGACTGCGTTGCGCTGACGTGGATAAGTTGCCTACCGCCAGGGGCCTTGGCGGTAGGCTGGTATACCTTACCGTCATCGACCCCGGCGGTAAGAAAAAGGGTTAGATCTCGAAAAAAATTCGAACTAGGGTCACTTTCGCAAAAGGATCAAAACACCAAATTTGGCCTCCAGTGCAGTGCTGTAACTGTAAGACAATTATACGCGCTTTCTATAAAAGGCCGGGCAGTGCCTGCCTGTTCCCGTAAACGTAAGAGTATCTATTCCACTCTTAGGTGTCGATGGAACACCAAGCATCTGTCTAGCTCAAGCTTCATATTCAAACTATTCCCTTGAGTCCTTGATTGACTGGCTGTCAGAATGGGATCGGACAAAGGACTGAAGATCATGCGTCCATATCATCTGAAAGGATATATTCCCCGCCTCCCACTCCATCCGCATCCTCTTATTTTAATTATCATCAATCACATCCACCTTCTTCTTCCCCAACACGCCTTGCGTGCACTGCGTATATAATGGAAGCAACGGAGGGAGCACTGCCGGGCAACACAACACGTACGGCACTTCACTGAGAAGAAGCAGCTACGAAGAAGGATCCAGGTCGACGATGGCGTCTGCTGCGCTCCCGGAGGCGGCGGCCGCGGTCCAGCCCGAGCCCAAGAAGAAGAGCAATTTCAAGTACGCCTGCACCTGCGCCCTCTCCGCTTCCATGGCCACCGTCGTCCTCGGCTATGGTACCTACCTCCTACATTTCTAATATACGTATCACTATCAATTTCAAGGCAACGGGCATCTTCTTCCTTTCGCCATGCATAATTACTAATTAATTGGATGTCCAGACGTCGGGGTGATGAGCGGGGCGTCGTTGTACATCAAGGAGGACCTGCGGCTCACGGACGTGCAGGTGGAGATCATGATGGGCATCCTCAGCGTCTACGCGCTCATCGGCTCCTTCGCCGGCGCCAGGACGTCCGACTGGATCGGCCGCCGCTACACCGTCATCATCGCCGCCGCCATCTTCTTCGCCGGCTCCTTGCTCATGGGCTTCGCCGTCAACTACGTCATGTTCATGTTCGGCCGCTTCGTCTGCGGCATGGGCGTCGGCTTCGCCATCATGGTCGCGCCCGTCTACACGGCCGAGGTGGCCCCGGCCTCCACCCGCGGCCTCCTCACGTCTTTCACCGAGGTCTTCATCAACGTCGGCATCCTCCTTGGCTACGTCTCCAACTTCGCCTTCGCGCGCCTCCCGCACCACCTCAACTGGCGCATCATGCTCGGCATCGGCGCGGTCCCGTCGGCCTTGCTCGCGCTCATGGTTCTCGGCATGCCGGAGTCGCCCCGGTGGCTCGTCATGAAAGGCCGCCTCGCGGACGCCAGGGTCGTGCTGGAGAAGACCTCCGACACGCCAGAGGAAGCCGTGGAGCGCCTTGACCAAATCAAGGCTGCCGCCGGCATCCCCAAGGACCTTGACGGCGACGTGGTCGCCGTGCCCAAGAGAAAAGGCGGCAACGAGAAGCAGGTGTGGAAGGAGCTCATCTTTTCGCCCACCCCAGTCATGCGCCGCATACTGCTCGCGGCGCTCGGCGTCCATTTCTTCCAGCAGGCCACCGGCTCCGACTCGGTCGTGCTCTACAGCCCACGCGTGTTCAAGAGCGCCGGCATCACCGGCGACAACCACCTGCTCGGCGTCACATGCGCCATGGGGGTCACCAAGACTCTCTTCATCCTTCTGGCCACCTTCCAAATTGACCGTGTCGGCCGCCGGCCGCTGCTGCTCACCAGCACCGCCGGCATGCTCGTCTGTCTCATCGGCCTCGGCACGGGCCTCACCGTCGTGGGTCAGCACCCGGACGAGAAGATCCCGTGGGCAATCGGCCTGTGCATCGCCTCCACCTTGGCCTACGTGTCCTTCTTCTCCATGGGCCTCGGCCCCATCACCAGCGTGTACGTCTCGGAGGTCTTCCCGCTGCGGGTGCGCGCGCTTGGCTTCGCGCTCGGCGTCGCGTGCAACCGCGTCACCAGCGCCGCCATCTCCATGACCTTCCTCTCCTTGTCCAAGGCCATCACCATCGGCGGCAGCTTCTTCCTCTACGCCGGCCTCGCCGCGCTCGGCTGGCTTTTCTTCTACGCCTTCGTTCCCGAGACGCGCGGGCAGCCGCTCGAGGACATTGGGAAGCTTTTCGGCATGAAGGACGCCGCCGTCGAAGACGACGACGACGACACCGTCACCAAAGACAAGGTGAAAGCAGCTGTGGAGATGAACTAGCTAACATGGAGTGGTTTTTCTAGCATGCAAGGGACGATGGATCCACCGATCTACCGTTGCTTTGAGTTTCATGCTACTTTTTTTGGCAAAATTTGTCTTGTTTTCGGGATGTTTCATTGTGTTTTTCCTTTTTCCTCCAAAGTGTATCAGAAAGTTTCGTCGTGTATCGGCAAATAAGAGTAGTGCTTGTCTCAGCTTGGATTTACTGGTACACAATGATTACACAATAAAACATTTTGATACGTGTTGAAACAAGAAAATCCTTAGTACGTATAACACTCTGAAACAAGACAAAATTTGCCTGGCCCAAAAAATGTAACGCGAATCTCAAAGCATCAGACGGTGGATCCATCCACGAGATATCCCGTAAATGGTAAAATTGCCTTTCTCCTGCAGTGCCATACAGGATATCCCGTATATGGTAAAATTGTTTGTTCCTACCGAGCCATAGATATAACTTCGTGTCACAGACTTATGTTGCAGTCATGTACTCCCTCTGTCCCATAATATAAGAGCGTTTTTGACACTACGCTAGTGTAAAAAACGCTCTTATATTACGGACGGAGGGAGTAACAAATTTCATGAGAGTTGGTTCAAGATTCGATCAATTGGATAGACCGTAGACATCAGATTATTACCCATACATCAGAATCCGAGAGGGGATGGGAACAGGAACTCATTCCTGACATCTTTTGGCCCATTGATGCTCAGTATGTCATTAATATAAACTAGATGACTTGGCACAGCCTTTGGCGCGAAGATAAATTGCAACCAAGAAACCAAGTAACTTATGAACATGTTTTATGAAGAATGTTCCGCAAAGGTTTTCTGGTTCCCTATATGACTATGAATAAGCAAAAAATACAAGTACACTAAATAGCATATGCACAACCACATTAGCGAATATACCCATAACCACATCAACATGTACGTAAGGTCATAACAATGACACAGACATACGCATAAGCATACAATCACGGGCATGTTAGTCCAGTACGGACACGAAATTAGGGCCGGGGGGGGGGAGGGGGGGGGGAGGGGGGATCGGAAGTAACTCCACCCTCATTGCAAAATCACCTTGCAAAAGTGGGTTGGCCCCACGTGCTCATGAAAGTGCCTAACGTTTGTTGGCCTTCCCCAGCGCCTCTGGGAGGTGTTGACCTATAGCATGGCTTAACCTAGAGTTCGTTAACCCACAATGACTTGTGTGTGGAGAAAGAAGATACCATATAAAACCTGTTTCATGTTGTTTGCCTAACTTATTTGTTGCATTTGACATATAGCTTGCTTAACTTCTCGGTTGCAATTGGGTAGACCAAGGGTAGGTGGCTGCAAGAAAGTGAGCACTACCATGAACAGATCATTGAATCGTTGTCAAGAAGTGAAGCGAACTATTTGAAACGTAAACCAAAGTGAGGTGAGTTATTGGAAGTACCGTCATAACAACCCGCAAGCACTAGAGAGGTCGCTAGCAGTGCTTCCAAATAGAGAGGTCGTTAACACTGCTTTTGTCAAATGCTGGTTGTGAAGTACTGCCTGTTAAGTACTATCCTAAGAACATGTGGTTGCGAAGATCGTCGAGTACTGCTTGCTAAGTATTGCGTTGATCAGATGTCCTTTTGTGAAACAGTGTTAGCCATGAGCCAACCGGGCAGTTACGCTAGTGCCGACCTAAGAGTTTGTTTTCTTGTGACATGGGACTAACCGCACACTATCTCAGACCCAGGCAACACCAAACTAGACGAAACCGACCACCACAACGCCGAACCGAACAAACAGAGAAGCAACATCCCTAAGGACCTCCTAACTGGACACCGAGAGCACACCAAAAGTGTCTGGCAAACTGGACTCGAAAAACAACGAATCTTCGTCAACCCGGCAACATCGCACGAGGGGTACCCGGCAAAATCTGACTCGGTGCCAGCCAACAACCGATCAAGCCGCGGCAACGACCGCTCCCACCAACGCACAAACCGGACCTGGGAAGCAATGAACCTCCGCCGACCCGAGAACATCACTCGAGGGGTACTCGGCATAATCCGACTCAGCGCAGGCCAACTACCGAACAAGCCGCATCGACGGCCACTCCGATCAACGCACAAACCGGACTTGGAAAGTAACGACCTCCGTCGACCCGGCAACATCGCATGAGAGGTGCCCGGCATAATCCGATCCAACGTAGGCTAGCATCCGAATATAAGCCGCGGTAACGGCCACTCTGACCTACGCGCGAGGCGGCCCACACATGCGGAACCGAAAACGCCATAGAAAGGAGTCTCTTTTTTTACGGAATAGTACGAAAAAGCATAGACAAAGGAGTGTTTGTTTTGAGATTTGCGTGCATTGTGCTTAAGCCCAAGCATGGAATCTTCTAGTCTAGATAATACACGTGGTAAAAACCGGTGTGTAAAGAAGAGATTAATATCCAACGGCTAACACTGTTCAAACTTGCCACCTCACAATCGTTGGATCGGTTTCATCCAATGGCCAATGTTCAAAGTTATTCCTGCACTATATAGTGTTACCGAATGGTAAGGTGTATTTGTTTTTGCACGAAAAATAATTTTGTAATGTAAGGTGTATTGCGGGGAGCTTTGCTACATCTACGAGAGGATAGTTACGGAAATGAACTTACGGGATTAGTTGGCAAAATCTGATCTGAGTGAAGGGGGATTTCCGTATTGGGGAAGAAGGTGCAGGACGGGAGAGCGCAAGATAAGGAGGATGCCGATCGAGTGGGAGGCCCCGGAACGCGATTCAGACAGACGCACGCAATGTGGATGGTGGGAATCAATCAAGCAACACACGGTGGCAGACAATCAATCAAGGCAAGGGGATAAATACTCTTTCTCTAATCTCGACGATCTCCTCCGCTCCTTTCTCTGATTTGATTCGTGGTGCGTGCGCTAGCTAGCTGAGAGATTAAAGCTTAAGCTAGACAGACGCTCAAGCTTAACCGAGACACGTAGCGCTGCCCACAGACCATCAACGAGCCATTAATTCCCTGTGCACACCATGCCGCTCACGATGTAAGTGGCGGTGGACACCACTTATCCCACGCATGCCTCCCACTAAAATGGCGAGTAAAGTCTGATTTAAACTTTAAGATTGTAGAGCTAATCGAAAATTAATCCTCACCTCTAAATCTCTGAAGTCTGTACCCTGTTCTATCTAATCCCGGTCGTTTTTAACCTTGCGGTCGTATCCAAACGGGAATTTCCTACGTGGCACCGAGAAAGACGGGATGGGACGGACTAGCGCAGCTTACCCCGCGCGTTGCTGTCTCCCCGTTGCATGGGACGGACTAGCGTACATGTTCCAGCTCGCGAGTGCGCCGGAGCGATCCCCGGCGAGGCAGAAGTCGGCGAGCGCCGCAACGTCGCCAGCGAGGAGCAGATGTAACCTGGCCGGCTTTAGTGCGTGCGCATGTACACGTACATGCGTACCTTTTTTCTTTGAGTAGCACGTACACGCATATCTCTATACTGAGCTAACTTAGCGTACGTACGCTGCCTACAATCCGGCGCCCGCGCAAAAAGAACGACCGACCGGCGCGCTACTGTATGTACGCTACCACGCACCTTGCATGCATGCATGCATGCACTCGTCTTTTTAGAAGAAAAAAAGTCAGCAAATTCGGTCTTCCCTGTCACATCATCAAATCCACTCCTAAAAAAGCATCATGGTTAAAAATGACCGGGATTAGAGAATACAGGGTAGGTACTTCAGGGATTTAGAGGTGAGGGTTTATTTCCGACCGACACTACGACCTTAAGGTTTAAATCAGACTTTACTCCTAAAATGACGTACGTGGACCGGTGGGCGTCCACTTAAACTGGGTGGACTATGTTCACGGCGGCGGAGCTGAGTGTTATGGCTGCCGGCAGAACCCGACGTCCGTTAAGCTCGTGGAGGCGGGATTGGGAGGGCCTCTTGGATGTTGACGTGCGTACCCGCAAGGTTATGGAGTGCAAGGTCTACGATCTTGACGTGCGCGTGCCCGTATGGTGCCGTCCAGAGGGCCCGGCATCACACCATAGCCACACCCAACGTACAGCACTGAGGAGCGACCATGCATGTACAAGGGGACCAGAGCTCAAAGGGCATCTTCAATGCTGACCAGCAAATTCCTTCGGTATATATCCGTTTTTGTGTCCGGACGTGGTCCGCGGACATGATACGGGAGGGAGCCATCCAACGCTAATTAGGGCATCTCCAATGCCGACCCGCAAACCTCCCGCAACCGTCCGGACCGCGAAAGCCATCCAACGCGGTCCTGTATCGGTCCGCGGCGCGGTCCGGACGCGTTTTCTCCCGCAAATTGAAGACAAAGTAGGGGGGGGGGGAGGTTTGCAGGAGTCCGGACACCGTACACGTAGGACTCCGGCATCTCCGGCCTACCCAATCTCCCCTCCTGGTCCCATTTCCTTCCACTCCACCCCTTCCCCCCTTGCTTTGCATCCGCACCCTCCATCTCCACCGTCACTGTTGTACGTCTCCGGCCGCCACAGAGGCATTGCCGGACGTCCACAACCAGCACCGGCGCGCCCGCTCGCCTCTACGACGGAGCTGTCCACCTTGGAGCTGTTTATACCCAGGTACACTCCGCCCCCTGTCGACGTTCTCCATGGCGGACACCACACCCGGCAGGTGTTCGGTCAAATGCCATTGAGCTTATTTTCAAATGTTATGTCGTTTTTTAGAGTACAAAGGATGGTGAGCTACTTGACCATGGAGGATGAGTTGTTGTGCGATGTGTGGTTGGCCGTATCCACGGATTTTGTAGGCAGGAGCAAAGGGGATGCTTTCTGGGAGCAAGTGCATGAAACGTTTCACCCACGAAAGCACATTGCGCCTTACGACATGTACATCATTCAACAACGCAATATGAGGTCGTTGTCATATCGCTGGTACGCAATCCAGACCAGCGTCACCAAGTTTTGTAGTGTGGTTCGTCAGCTAGAGGCAAGGTGGCCATTGCACACGGCAGAGGACGAGATCATAAGTTTTGCTTCCTCTTGCTCAACTCGTCGATTGATTCATTCACTCAATGTTGGTCTACACATTATATGTAGTCCGCACGCGCTGCCGTGGTGTATCACATGAGAGAGGAACGGCCATTTACGTGCACACACTGTTGGATGAAGCTGAAGGGGGAGTGTGTGGGATGCCCTGATCCGTTGATGAAAAACTTGTTCGACATCCGGTTAATCTAGTCGAATTTGAGACATTGATGTACTAAACTTAATTTGCATGCTATGTATGGATGATTTCTGCTATTTTCTACCCGAACTTTGATGAATATCGGCCGGTTTGATCGAATTTCGTCCGGATGGTTCAAATTGTTGGCCGGATGTATGCGGCTAGCATTGGATGGCGTCCTCCCGCATCCGTTTCCGCGGACGGATGCGGGAGGAAATTTGCCGGTTGCCGTTGGAGATGCCCTTACAAAGTATTCGGCTAGGAGGAGAAAAAGTGTGGGGACCATGCATGTGGTGGGATATTGTGGTGTGGTGTCGGCTTGGGAGGAGAGAGAGGAGAGGGGGACCATGCATGTGCGGAGAGAGAGAAGGGAGGAGGACCACGCGGAGGCTTTTTTTGGTTGATCAAGTGGATGTCCGGACTGCGGCATAGCTCCCCATGTTTGTCTCCACTTTACCGGAAAACGGACGTCCGGACCATTTCACGGACCGATGCAGAACCGCGTTGGATTACAAAAATATACAAAAGTGTCCGGTCAAACATATACCGGACTTTTACGGGTCTGCCTTGAAGATACCCTAAGCCAGCACACCATCGTCTTTGGCTTCCAACGCTCAGCCTGCACTGCATGTGCGTGCTCATTCTCTGCTTTGAAGGATGTTTTCTTCTTCTTGCTAATCTCACAGTTGAAGGATCGATGTTCAAGGTGGCACGCCGTAAGCTCACGTAGCACGTACGTGGCATATGTGATGAGCAACCTAAAAACAAACAAACGAACAAATGTCTCACGTACCAATGGTCGATGATGTGCATGCTACACGCCTAAGATAAATATATCATCCCCGCAAAAGAAAAGATAAATATATCGTCTCCGAACGTTCATGTTTTAGAATCATGTAGCAATAAGAAATAATATCTCCCCCCCCCCCCGCCCCCCCCCCCCCCCCCCCTGCAAATGAATATTATTTGTGACAACGTGCTAGTTGCACCTAAATAAATACGCTTGCCTAAAAAAAAAAGCTAAATATATACGCTACCACCGGCGGGTCTACTATTTAGAGCATCTCCAACAGACGCGCTACCGCGCGGCGCGCTAAATTTTTTTTGCAGCGCCAAAATAGTATAATTGCGCGCCGGAGAGGGTGGTTGCTTTTCCGGACGCTGCAAAATTTAGCGCGCCGCTGTAGCGCTTCACCAGGTGCGGTAAAATAGAGCGCGCGCGCCTAGCCGGCGTTTGGAAAAAAAAACTTGAACAACAATTACGAAAAAATTGAAACAACACATAGTTCAAATTCTCATAGCAGTTTCTCACATAGTCCAAACTACAAGCCAGTTCATAGATGCTAGATAAAAATAGATAAAACGATACTAATAAAACGATGCTGATAAAACTAGTCGTACTCCTCCTCGGTGGTGTCGTCCAACGACGTAAACGCGTCGACCCACCGAGAATCATCGGAGTCTCAAGTCGACGCTTCTCCCAGCTCGATTTGGGCTTCCGCCGCCTCCTTCCGCGCACGCTTGTCCGCCCGACGCGCGGCTCGCTCCGCCCTCCTCTGCGCCTAGAACTCGTTCTCGGCGACGACATCCTGCGGGAAGCGCTCGCGCCACACCGCCATGGCGTGCTCGTCCGCCTCGGTGATGAGGAGGCGGCGCTCCCGCCTCCGATGGAGGCGGCGATCCTCGCGGTGATTAGCCGCGGGGGAGGCGCGAGCTCCTGCGCCTGCTCGCATGTCCGCACGTCGGAGAAGTTCATCTGCGACCGAGGCCGCCCGAGGCGCCACGCCACCGCGTCGTACGCGCGGGCGGCCTCGGTCGCGGTCTCGAACGTTCCGAGCCCGAGGCGGACATCGCCGGAGCGGATCTCCGCGTAGTACACGCCGGAGGGGCAGAGGCGGACGCCGCGGTAGCCCGAGCTACTCCGGGGGCGCGGCGGCATGGTGAAGAGGCGGGGGAGAAGGCGCGGCGGCGGCGGGGCGCTGGAAGAGGCGAGGAAGTGGCGCGGGAGGAAGTGCTAGCGGTTGGCGCAGGCGCAGGCGCGGCGCGGCTTTTAACAGCGCGCGGGGCGTCGCGCGCCAAAACTGCCGCGCGCGCTGCCGCTTTTTCCCGCGCACACCGATTTTTTTAGCGCGCCAAAGTTTCGCGCGCCTGCTGGAGCGCGCCGCGCGGCCTCCTACGCGCCAAAACGACGCTTTTTCCCGCGCGCGGCTTATATAGCGCGCCTGTTGGAGATGCTCTTAAGAGTGTGTGCGCTAATTTGCAAGACATTGTTTAGTGCAGATAAGGACTTAATCACTCATATCACCAATTTCTATAAAAATCATTTCGAACATTCTGAGGCCTCTACTATTTCTTGAGATATAGATGATCTTAGGACTATAGTTGAAGAAGCTGTAAACAAATTAGGATTAACTGCAGACTTTTCTTTGGAAGAAACTAAAACTGTTGTTTTCAATATGAGCCCACAACAAATCCCCTGGCCAGATGGATTTATAGCAGAATTTTATCAACATTTCTGAAATTCCTATATACCTAACAGAGTGATCTCCACTAACTTATTTATCTCAACATGCAAGGATGCCACACCATCATACAATTATGGATGAGATAAGGTCCACCTCAACATGCAACCATGCATGAGAAAAGACCCACCACCATATCCAACCATACATAGGAAAATATTTTCATTTTATTATTCTGCTTATATTCAATAAATATTTTACAACTATACATAATCAAATATAATAATAAGTTTTAATTTAGTTCACGTGTTATTAAATCTAAATATTTATATTCCACACAATCAAATCTCATTGATTACTGCCGTTCTTCACCACGCCGTTCTTCACTCGTTGGATTAACTCTTTTATATCTCCCCCACAAAAAACTCTTTTATATCTAATAGATTACTGTGATCGGTTGTTTTGTTTTGACTTTATCTGTGTTGGCTTATGTTTTAGTTATGTTATGGGGGTGTTTTTTGGTTCGTATATCGTGTCCGGTTGCTGTTGGAGACATTATTTGTTCCAAAAGGAGAGTGAAGTTATTTGGTGCGTGGTTGGGGTACGGTGTCTTTACACGTGGTGTCGGCCGATGGTGATTGTTTGAGCCTATTATGAGCTCCTATTCAACGCTAAAACAGTGGAATTGTTGTTGGAACGCTAACATGGGGCGGCCCACAAAGCTCTTTGTTCATTGAGTTTGGCTCCTTACTTCTCTCGCTCATTTAGTTTTATCCGCTCGCCCCACTGCTAACTTAGAAAAAAATAGCTATCTTATTTTTTCTGAATTTTTTGGTCGATGTTCAAAGATTTTTGAGAAAATTGCAAATTTAAAAAACCATTAAATTACAAAATGTTCATGAATTTAAAATATATTCATGATTTCAAAAAATGTTTGCAAATTAAATAAGTTCTCATATTTAAAAAATATTCACAAACTTTAAAAATATCCACAAATTTAATAAATATTAATGAATAAAAAAATGTGAATTTTAAAAAATGTTTGTGTTTTTATGTTCACAAAGTTCAATAAGCGCTCATGAATTAAAATGTGAAAAAATAAAAAGAGAAAAAGAAATAAGACTAAACAGCACACACACGCTTATAGGAGGGGCCCGCAATGACCACACTACCCCAAAGCACTATAGATATATTTTGTGAAGGGTAGATACATTTTGGAGGGGTTTTACGATAATTCAATCCGGAACCCGAGCTCAGATGCACCCGGTGAAAAGTAAAACAAACAAATAGAAAACAAATTCAAATAATTACAATTTTTTGTGGTGTGATGAACCACAAGTAAAGGGGATCAATAGTAGTCATTTCGATAAGTAAGAGTATCGAACCCAACGAGGAGCAGAAGAAATTGACAAGCGGTTTTTAGCAAGATTTCACAGCAAGTGTTGTAAGATAGTTTTGATAAATAGTTTGATAGCAAGATAATTTGTAACAAGGTAACAAGTAATAAAAGTAGCAAAGTGCAGCAAGTGGCCCAATCTTTAATTGTGCTAAGGACAAGCCTAATGTGTTTCTTATAGTGACTAAAACGCTCTTGAGGACACACGGGAATATCGCCAAGTTACTTTCACCATGGTTTATTGATTTAACGCTCATTGCCTTGATAAGTGTTATGTGGGTGGACCGGAGCTAAGTTACTGTTCTAAATTGAACAAATACCTACTTATGATTATACTCTCCATGCAAGCATCCGCAACTGCAAGAGAAGTAATTAAGATAATTTTAACCATAACATTAGACAATTAGATACAAAACTGCCCCTTATGGAATAATCTGTAAACTTGGGGTACAAGGAAAGGAAACATAGCCTAATAGAACTCCTAGAACAATACTAATACTTCCTAACACTGCCAACGAAGAAGAACGCTGAGCCCGATGACCATCGCCTTCCACACCATGCTGCTAGCAGCACCACCGGCATCGTCCCCGGTCCACACTCCGACTACTAGCTAAAGGGACTAGGCTCATGAGACGGCGCCTCCAAGGAGGGAACACCGCGTAGCCACCGTCCGGTCTGACAAGCCGGACCACGGATATTCACCCTGAGCCCAAGGTAGAGGAAAACCAACAGTGACGCCTCCAATGAATGAAACGACATTGAAGAGCGTCGCCATCACCGGCACCGACACTGTCGGGCAGTGCTTTCGCCTGAGCACTAATCTCCTACCACCCATGGTGCACTAGCCACCACACCTCACCCATAACACAAGATGGGGCGGCGGAGAGGCGAGGAGGGCGAGAGTAATGAAGACGGCGCCTGGATCTGGGCACGGAGTTGCTGCACACCAACTCCTGACCCACGAACGCCTCCCCACGAGCTACCTCGCCACCCTGACGCCTGAGGCAACACACCAACACTTGCACAACGGAACTTTCCACGAAGGAACCGCCATGCCCACCACCCGAAAGCCGCCGCTTCGGAGCCCAAAGAACCAACCTTGCCGATCTCCCACCAAGAGACAGGCCACGGATGTGCAGCCCGCCAGCCCCGCTGCCGTATCGGCACACCTCAAGAACTTACAAGGCCACCTCCCACTAGCATCCACACCAGGACAATGAGAACCAAGCAACTCAGATTTACTCAAACCAGTAAGGGCCCGAGAACCAGATTCGACAGGAAAACGACCAACCGCCACGGCGCCACCAAGAACATGCTCCATGGTCAGAACCTACGAAATCACGGCGCCGTCATGCATTTTATAAAAATTGTTCGGGAATTTCAGAATTTGTTCCAAATTTCAAAAAATGTTCGTGTTTCAAATAGTTCTGTTTGGAATTTAAAATTTGTTTCTATTTTTAAAAAAATCTTCAAAACTTCAAAAAAAGTTTGTGTTTTTAATAATGTTCATAATTTTAGAAATTATTCAAAGTTTCAAAATATGTTCCATTTTCTCAATTATATTAATAAATTCAAAAAATGTTTGGGAATTTTGGAAAATGTTCGCATTTTCATAAAGTATTCTAAATTTGATTTCTTTCTCCATTTAAAAACGTGTTCATGTTTGAAAAAAAATGAACTTCCACAATTTTTAAAAAATTGTTTGTGTTTTTTAAAATGTTCTTGTTTTCAAAAACTTTCACTTATTTGAAAAGAATGTTCATATTTCAAAAAATATTTCATGCACTATTCACACTTTAAAAAAATATCTTTTACATTTGTTTTAAAACCAATTTTCAAGAAGGAAAATCAAAAGCTACAGTAGCCATGTCGCAACAATGCACGATGGGCCAGCGCAGTTGGGGCGGACTATTCGACGCGCGGCTATGTCTTGCTTGAGGCCAGACAGTAGCATGTCATGCCTCAAGCAACTGCCAGAATGAGCCGATCCAGCGTGGACCACAGGCCTTCAACCCTCTTTTTTTCATCCTTTTTTTTCATTTTGCTTTCATTTTTTTTTGTTTTTTTCCTTTTGCTTGTATTTTGAAATATTCTAAAGATATCTATTATAAAAATAACTTTGCATATAAATTTGAAAAATATACGTTGTGTAAAGAATGTCAACGCGTGTCAAAAAAAGTGTCACGTGTACACTAAATATTTATATTGTTTACTGAAAAAGTAGACACATGTTAAAAAAAGAAAACCAATGAAAACTGACAAAAGAGACAAAAATACCAAAAATAGAAAATAAAAAACAGTAGAAATTGAGAAAGAAACAAAGAAAACCAGTGAAAAACAAATAAAAAAGGAAAGAAACAAAACCCAGTAAAAACTGATAAGGAAATGAAGAAACCAGGTGAAAAAACAAAGAAAACAGAAAAATGAGAGAAATGAGTGAAGAAACAAAGAGAACAAAAAGAAAAAAAACCCCCTAAAAAACCGAGCCAAAACCACAAGCGTCTCAATCAAAACCCAGCGAAAAAAGAAACACCAAAAATGGGCCTGGCATGTGGCTACATGTGGGGGGAAATCCTTCAGGCGAGATGGACGCTATGAGCGAATATATTCTTCGCGGACTATTCGCCGTAATGCACGGCACACAAGGAGCTGCCGGCGGATGCAAGAAACCAACAATGTCTTCAGCTACGCCGGGCCGGGCCAAATCCTAGCCTGGCCGGGAATAATAAGCCCAGCAACCAAACACAACACCTCCGTCTCATCCAAAAGTAAGAAAAAAAAATCTCACAAGGGTAAGGCACCGCCGCCGCCCGTCGCCACGTCCTCCGCCGGCCGCGCGCTCCGGTTCCCTCTCCCGCCAGGCAATGCAGTCTCTACCTTCCCCCCTCCCCGGTCGCTAGCCCGCCCGACGCCGACGACTAAGGACCCCGTTGGGCTCCGCGTTCGATTCGCGCCGGGGCCGGGCAATGGACGCGCTCGTCTCGGCGGCGGTGGAGGAGGTCTGCGCCCGCCTCTCCCTCGGCCTCCCGGTGGCCGACCTCTGGGCCGCGCTCTCCGGCGCGTTCCGGGCGGCCGGCCTCCCCCCCGACCTGCCCGTCAGGCGCGTCCTCTTCGCCCGCCTCGTCGCCCTCCCCGTCATCCGCCTCATGGAGGGTGAGGAGGGGGCGCTCGTCCACTCCCCGGAGAAGGACGTGGAGGCGGCCGAGCGGCGCGGCGCCCGGCTGGTCGCCAGCCCGGCTCTGGGGGACAACTTTCTCGGGATCTATGACCACCGGTACTCTGGTTCCAAGCTGAGTGACAACCAGAGGAAGACGCTGGAACATGTCGCAGCAAGCAGGTGGGAATTTGGAAATCTTGTACTATATTGACTGACTCAGTTAATTAATTAAGTAATTATACATGCCACATGGTTCTTTTAATTTACTCAAAGGAGAAGTTGAGGTTGATGTTTCAGGCCCACATTGACTCACTCTTACTGGTTTAGGAAGCTTAAGATTTACTCCTATTTCTTTAAGTATGACCACCATATGCAGGCCATGTGGGAATCAATATGGCATGCAAAAGTGTGTTTACTCACACCCTGCCTATGTTCATTCCATTTTTGTGCACACTAGTACTATAAATCAACTTTTGGAAGGAAATGACTACCTGTTATCCCTTTCTTACAGTGTTGATCTTATCGTGTACCTTTTTGTTCGAAAATACATATGTGCATCGGTAAAGAAAATACAATAATGCCTTTGATAATGCCGTGCGTAGTTAATAACTTGTATTTGTCATAGGACTTCCGGTGTCGCACAAAGGACTCTGTCGAAGAGGTTCCACATAGAACCAAACAAGTTCTATTTTGTTGTCAAGACCCTTCAGTCGCAGGGGTTAATTGCTGGAAAACAAGCAATCGTAAAGTCTAATGGCATTGGGGGTGAGAGCGAAGATGATTCAGGGAAAAGTCTTGTCGGCAGTACCAACTTACTGTATCTCTCAAGATATGCCAAAGGATTGAATATGAACTCACATCAAAGAACAGAGATTACAAACGTAGACGCTTTACAAGAAGATGAGACCCTTGGTGTAGACCACAAGAGCCATGTTTCTATTCACGATTATCTTCCAGCAATGAAAGCCATATGTGACAAACTTGAAGAAGCTAGCGGAAAGGTTGACTGTTCTCTTCCTTTTGTTTGTGTGTTACCTTTTGTTTCAGTTTTCTAACTTTGTGCAACTATTTTCCATATATGTATAGGTTCTTGCTATTTCAGATATAAAAAAGGATCTTGGTTACAGCAAGCCACGTGGGCACAGGGCATGGAGAAATGTAGGTATTCGTGGAATCACTTGTTGCATATGTTCTCTGTACTCCTGGATTCTACTGAGACACCCTTTTCTTAGGTACTGTGTAGGCTTTTAGATGCACAGCTTGTTGAAAAAATCAGTGCCAAAGTTGACGATAAGGTGATGTTTGACCTTGGCCCTTTGTTCTCTGATCATTTGGTGTTATTATCTCATACCATTTCCTAACGTTTTTCGGCTTAATTCTTCTGGTTCATGGTGCTTCTTGTTAAGGATGAGAATTCAAGAAATTGACATAATAACCTTTATTAATAAAAATAATTCCGGAATTTAAATTTTTTATCCTTCATAAATGCTAGTTACTGTGGATGGGCTAAGAGCCCAGTGGTTGGAGCGCAACTGTGCGTCCCAGCTGGCACAGGTTCGAACCCTGTGAGCGAGATTTAATTCGTTGGTTCGAATGCGGGTCTCACACTTTTCTTTCGTAATTAAAAATCTGCAGGGCTCCTCCCCTGTTGGTCTAGTTTTTTTTTTTTTTATAAACGCTAGTTACTGATTTACACCATACCGATGATTCAGTACGCTGGTGATTTTCTTTTTCACAAGGATGATATAGCCACAGTTCTGTTTTCCACTATACTAATCTGAAGCAGAGTGTAAGTTAGACAGAACTGAGACCCGAGAGTCCAGATAAAACAGTCCAATTTAAAGACGGGAAAGGCCAGACTAGAGATTTCCATGCGATAGAAAAGCATGAATTGACAAATTACTCGCATTGAAGTAAAAAAGAGAAACCATGGGTAGCATGCCCACATGTTATCTCAAGGATTGTAGCAGTTCCATTCAATAATCTGACCTATTTGGGGACTGCAACTACGTATGCAATAGCTTCTTTTGAAACTGTTATGAAAGGGCTAACAAAATCTGTCGGGCATATAGTGACACCGTTAATTCAGTCTGCAGTGCACCGTTTGAGCTTCAATCATTTACGCAGTTGCATTCTTCGTGCAACCTACAAGCTGTGTAAATCATTCCTTTTTCCAGGTTGTTGGCTGCTTGCGCCTTCTGAAGAAATTTAATCCAGATGAGTTTAAGCCAAAAAGTACAGCCTTAAACTACAAACTTGGCATGAAATGCCTTGCAACGGATCAACTTATGGAGCTTCCATTAGACAACTGCATATACGATATGATCCATGCCCAAGGGCCAAAAGGTGCAACTCTTGTTGAGGTACCTCTCTGAAACTTTCAGCAGGGCAATTGTGGTGTGTAGTGTTCTTTTTGAAATGGCATGCTAACTTTCGTCATAACATCAAGAGCGCCTTCATGTTGTTTTCAGAGCTTCACTTCAGTTATGCATATTCTTCACCTAACTTGTCGTAGCTGTTTGCAACCAGGTAGAAAATATTATACTTGTTTTAAAAGATATAGGTTTTTCCGCAGCTGGTTATTTAATTTAGCAACCTGCAGGACAGCAGTAATCTTAATCCTCTCCCTTTTATCTCCATAAAACTATCCGACAAAAATGAAAATAATACCCGAAGAAATAAATAAACACGTGCCAACTTCTATCTCCCTTGGACAAATAGTGGTTTGTGAGTCCTAGCTGCCACCACCGGATCATAGGTTGTCCTTGTTGCCATGTGAGGTCCTTTTTTACTGGTTCAGTGGCTGCGATCAGTCTCACACTATAGCAACAGCGACGACTGGGTGTGGTGGTAGGTTGAGGGTGCAACATCAATTGCGCATAGTGGTTAAGGTGTCATGTGGACTGCCACGGTGGTGTATCTTTGTAGTGTAGGTTAGCCCTGTTTGTCCATGGTTTCTACTGATTTTTATAGAAAAACCAACCTGCCTGTAAGGTAATTAAGTTAGGCAGGTTCCACAGTATTTCCTTTTTGGCCTATCGTTGCTAACAAATTGCCATCAATAGTCACGAAGAAGTCGTCAACCCCATCGAACTCATCTGCTTGCTCTACTTAGCCTGGAGCAGAGCGGAGCAGGCAGATCTTGTGCCAGAGCAGGGGCTGCCAAGGCAACTCCGTGAACTGGTACCTGGAGTCGGAATAGGACCTCACCATGGCATGCAGCAATCCAAGCGCAAGTTCCTCTCCATAGTGTCACAGCGGTTGTTCTTCAAGGGTTGGGGGCTTAACGATGGCCGCAGCACACCAGGGCTCCCTCGTCTTCCTTGTCCTATCTAACACAACTCCCTTGTCGACGCACCATTAGTGTCCTTGTCTCTGGCTCTCTGCACCTGCTTTATATAATAACTATCTTCATGCAACACATCCGCGTAGTTCTTACATATACACATGTGCAGTTGTTTATGATGTAATTATTTTTAAACATTCTAGAAGTGACACACTTGTGTACATGTTTCCATCCACAAAAGCTCAGCATACAGCACACCAGCACCAACACCAACACCAACACCATCGCCAGGGATGACTTGGGCATCTCACCAGGGTTTAAATTCCAGAAATAGTTCTCAAGCCTTACTATGTATGAGCCACAATGGCACTGTGATGCGGCCATCGGCCTTTTGAGACACGTGGGTTGTATAGTGTGCTAGTGTGTTTTGTGTCTGAAACACAGAGGTAAAGACTCAATAGAAAGAAAAACTATTTTTCTGTAGTAGAAAATGCCATTAGTTTATAATCTGAGCTATCATTAATTTCTCTACCTTATATTACACGGCCAAGCTTATCACATGATATTAGCCAGTTCTACAATACAGTCTATTGAGTGCAGATTATCACAAGATGTTAGCCAGTTCTAGCCCTGAATCGTTTCTGGCAGAATTTTTGATATCGTTTCATGTAAGCAGGTGTCTCACTGGCATATTTGCATCCCATCCTTCCTTCTGGGCTGTACCTGGCTCATTTCTAGCATCACAAATTACTTTTTTTAGCTTCAATGGCATTAATACGTTCGAATTTATTGACTGGTCAACTTAAATGAGATAAGACATGAAATTCTTGCCATTGCATTACCATTCTTGACTCTAATCTGTAACAAAAATAGAACAAAACTCTCTGGCATGAAGATAGTTATTATTATATAAAGTTGATTTATGTTTTCAGTACTATGCATCCTTTTTTTCAACGAGAGGAGAATTATTTTTTATTTGAGCTTCTGTGACTTACAGTGTATTTATTTAAGATCCATCGCAACTCACAAACCATGCGCAAGTTGCTAGTGTAATAAGAAATATTGTTTATCTCATGTTGTTAGTTTTCTTTATTTGTTGAAATTAGTAACTCATGTTCTCATTACACTTCCAACCAGCTTGGCAGACGTCTTGGGGGCAAGCACAGCAATCCAAAAGAGCTTGGTAGACGAGTGTCTTTAATGGTTAAAAAATTCAATTTGGCTTCGCAGGGTGAAGTCATAGATAAAACAACACAATACCGATTTTGGACTTCAGAAAACTTCTCACTGCACAAAGCAAATACTGCTTTGCAGAATTGTGATGCGCTAGATGATCATGACCATCGTCCCGATTTGTGGCTTTCTATTCCATCTAAAGAATCAGATTCTCTTAGCCCACAGGGTGATTCATTTGTTGATGACAAACTCTTGTTTGAAGAAGATTGTTGTGAAAAACCAGTCGTACTTGTACATCATCTCCCGAATAACCATGAAGCTTCTGTTGGAGTTTCTCAAGTTGAACAAGGTACGGCAATCTAAATTCCTGTGAATTCCTATACTTTTCTGTAAAAGCTGTGCTCAATACCTCTTTGGGAATTGCCATGCTGCTGTAAGAGCTTGTGGTATTTGTGCTGCCTGAAACTTGACTTAATTTGGCTTTAACGTTTGAGCACCCATAGATCCAAATGGCTTCATAATTCAACTATGCAATCAGGTAGTATTATCTATTTTCAAACCCTGCACATTCTGTTGAGGGGGCGCATGGCAGATGATAGCTAAAAACAAGTCTTTTATAGGCATGTCAGATGTAATATTTCTTCCAATTATTATTGTTCAACATACTGCTCCGCTTGATTTTGTTTACTTGTTTTGATTTATCTCTGAAGTTTTATTTACCTGTATGTGGTTCCTTTATTGGTTCCAGTAATGCGTGGTTTGACTTGGCACAGTCTATGAAACTGTAACTTTAGCAGTTAACTCTTTTATAATTTCTTCAATAATTTGATGCAATGATCGTATGAACGGTCAGTTAAAGCATGCTGATAATGTCAAGAGAGGTCGGGGTAGACCAAACTGGACATGAGAGGAGTCCATAAAGAGAGACCAAAGAACTAGCCATGAACAGGGGTGCGTGCAAGTTAGCTATCCATGTGCCAGAACCATGAGTTCGTTTCGAGATCTTATGTGTTTCAGCTCTAGCCTACCCCAACTTGTTTGGGACTAAAGGCTTAGTTGTTGTTGTTATTATGAACAAAAGTAATTTCAATTGTGAATTTACGTGACTTCTTTTATGTATTTAGACTCTTTAGTTTTTTTATTGGGAATGAAAATATAGGTTTAGTTGCAGCGACTTATAAACTTTTGTTAAGTTTTGTTTCTTTTGTTTTTTTATCCTTTTTCCCCTTCCACAGGCTGTTTATTCCCTTTCTTTATATAATAAATGTATACGTAGCAGAGTAGGGCTCTCCAGTACTGTATTTGCTTACAAAGAAAAAGAGTACTGCTATGCTCAGTTGAAGTGATCCTATTTTTATTTTTCTTCTACATAAAGTTGCCTTTCAGAGCAAGAGGTGTCGCTGGCCCTTGTCAACTTCTGATGATGGGAGACAGAAAAGGATTCTTCACATATTAGAGGTTGGTTGCTGAGTATTCGTTAATTAATCTTTTTGTATGAACCATCTGCCATCGTTACTGATGTGTTGGGAATCGTTCTTTTTCTACATATGTCCTTGACTTTTTATGAGCTTGATTTGTCTTATGATATTGACTCGAAAGTTTGTTATTGGTTGACAAACTTTATAGGGTCATGGATTTGTCCCTGTTACGTATACTTCTAATCGCATTGTCCATGCATGCGTTAGATGCACTTATATAAATGTCGGTGGTATTTGCGCATTTCCTGATGGGCGGGCCTGGCGCAGTGCTAGAGTCTCTCCACTTGTGGCCTGGAGGTCCTTGGTTCGAACCAGCCTCCTTGCAGAATTATTATGCAAGGGTAAGGCTGTCTAGAAATTTCTCCACTTTATAGGAGCACTTTACATACTTTGTAAGTGTTACTTTGTGCAATTTGTACCCTCTATACAGGACTCCAGTCGCTTATTCACTTTCAGCACCAATCATTTGAAACATAAATCTGTTAGATAAGCTTTTTATGGGTCATTGACACCCCTATAAGTTATTTCCTATACAAATACTGTTAGTTTTTCTCATCTTGCTATGGGTTATGAGTCTCATGAAACTGTGGCACATCTGCAGCCATGAACACATGGGATGCGCCAGGTGTCTTGTTCTGTCATCTCTGCTTTCGTCATCTATAACCTCCCTCTTCACTGTTTTACTGTTGGTGTTGGCAATGCCCCTAGTACGTCCATGTGTCATGGTTGGGACAGTTCTATGGCTGCTAATATGTCAAGATTTGATGACAGACACAAGGAATTTGCAATAGAATGATGAAAATAGAGTTATAGGTGATATTTATACATGATAACATGATTTCTGGGGATTTTAATAATCCAAAATAACTTATTTAAGGGTCAGTTACACACTATTATTTTTTAATCTTTTTTTAGTTTAAATGGTCTGCAGGTTCAGATTGTAGGTTCTATATTCCCTAGGCATGTTTGCTTACAGTACACTCCAATTTTCTTGAGTGTGTCAGCTTTGTTGCAGTGATGTTTAGTTCTCTGTTTCATGTTCTTCATTTGAGTGAAACTGGATTAACAGTTTTGTTTAATTTTATCGCTCCAATGAAGGATACATAGAGGTAGGCACAGCCTATCATACTGGTGCAGATGCAAGAGAATAATCTGTAGTTTTATTATAATCAGAATTGCGAGAAGCAATCTGTGCGTGTGTGCGTATCATGTTCACTCCCTGTGTATGTACACCCTTTGCATATCTGTCCGCATCTTATGTAGCACCTTCCTGTTTCCCTGTGCAGAAAAAGAATTTTGTACTGATGGTGGAGTTACGTAAATGGTTAGAGAAAAAGGAAAATGGAAAAATAATGGACAGGAAGACATTGATTCGCACTTTGAATAAGCTTCAGCTAAAGTGTACCAAAGTTAATGCCCCTCTTGTTACAGACTACACTGGCAGTCGTTCTGTTGATGTGATACTGAATCCTTCTGTCAAGGTCATGTCACCGGAACTCATGGATCAAATTAGGAACAGACTAAGGAATTTTGATTCTCAAAGGCGTTCAGGTGCAGCAGCTAAATTGAAGCAAAAGCATACGCTTGCCATACATGGATTGAAGGTTCAACGCAGAGCCAAAGTTAAAAAAACACAAATATCAGAAGCTATTCATGCCAATGGATTCATAGGTGCAAAGATGATTCGGGCAAAACTGTTACATAAATTTCTGTGGGAATATGTTAGTGGTTTGCCAAATCTTGATTGTGCCAAAGAAGGGCAGCATGACAAGAACCTTAATCAATCATGTCAGTTTTCAATCACAGCAGCTATAAAAGAAATGCCTCTTGAACTCTTTCTACAAGTTGTGGGATCAGCAAAGATTGACAGCAGCACTGTAGCCAAGTGTTGTTGGAAAACACTTTCAGAGATTCCTATCAGCGTATACAGTCAGCTCATGGGCACTCATGCCAAGGGCCGCCTCTCACGCTTAATAACTATTTTAAATAGGCTCAAGGTAATATTTGCCTTTTCTATTTTCAATTAGTATTGCGAGAATCTCAAATTTTAAGTGTGTTCTTAAAACTAACATCACAAAGCTGGGTTTTTTGGGTTGACATTTGGCTGATGTTTCTTTTGTTATAGCAATTCCTCTTCATGTTTAATGCAAGTCAGCTTGCATGCTATCTGGACTGGCGAGCGCAACAGTGACCATTTGTTTTTTTTGTGTTTGCTAGTTGATTGAACTTGTAAGCAATCATGTAGAGGATTCTGATGTGCAATCAGGGGATATCCCTACATATTCGCTGGAGCTCAGGCCTTACATTGAAGAACCAACACCAAGCATTGTTCAGTCATCACACGTCAGTGTGAACCATCGTCCAAAATTTCGGCATGATTTTGTGCTTTCAAAGCAGGAATCTGTCGATGCTTACTGGGAAACATTAAAGTACTGTTATCTAACAGCTGGTTCAGCTGAGCCAAGTGCCTTCCCTGGTAATTGTGTACCTGAGGTAGTGTGTTCTACGCTCACCCCTTACTCCTGAAGATCTTTTGCGGCTATGCATTTATAGACATGTAGTGCTGTTTGCAATATCATGTGAAAAAAAATGCATTCTTTAATCATATATAGGTGATTGATTTTTTGAGGAGAATACATAGTGGAGGCCCCTAATGTACGTAGGTGGTTGATTCATCCCAAATATTCATGTACTATATGATTTCTAGGTTTGAGTTTTTTTTTTTCATTTCCAACTTCAAATCTCATTCTTTACTTTATGGACATCCACCACAACGTGTGGGTATGATGCAACCTAATAATAAGGACATCTGATAATTTTTTTATCTTTTATTATAGTTTTGGTGAACATATTATTTTTTATCCCTTCATGCACTGAGAAAAACATGGTATGTTACGGGTGTTATTATTGGCTAAACTGGCCAGTGTTTTTTTTTACGCTAACCTTCATTTCATTCTCTTGTTGTAAACTATTCCATCACATAAGATCCTCTCTGGTAAAATGTGCATGCTGTATTTGGATGGGCCGAGCTGGCTTGCATCCTTATCATTTCATAATTGTGGTATTCGACTATTGCCATCTCTGTATGACTTCAATACCATATGTGACTACTGCTGGTATTCACTATTTCAGTTTTACTCATGATTTTCTGCTGCTGTGCTGCTGCCCAATATAGCCATTGAAACCTTAGTTGGCTAGTTGCATGTATCTTGAATACCATTTGTGACTACTGCTGGTATTCACTATTTATTGTTTGTAGTACTCCCTCTGTCCCAAAATAACTGTCTTAGCTTTAGTATAACTTTGTACTAGACTTAGTACAAAGTTGAGACACTTATTTTGGGACGGAGGGAGTATCTTTTAAGTACATATATTTTCAGCTGCAAGCATGTTATTGCTTGTTGAACTTTTTTCCAGTAGTTAATCCTGCTATTTTTTATGGGCTCAACAATTATACCCACTGTAAGCAATATTGGTTGGCATTAGCTATTTTGCAAGCTTATTGAGATCTGTGAGGCCTGAGCTGTGAACTTGCGATTTTCATCTGTAGAAGTTCTTATATGATACTGTCCTTGTAGGTTTCTCATGTACGGTCATGGAGTTCAGTAAGAGTAATGACTACCAAACAACGTCTGGAATTACAAATGCGTCTCATGAATGAAAACGAGAAGGGGATACTTCCTCACAAAGTTTGCTGTATAATTGCAAAGGATTTGAATCTCTCTGTGCAGCAGGTATGTGTTTGAAGGTCGCCCATTTCTATTTGGAGATTCGTATGAATTACTCTTTTTTTTACCATGTCTATTCAACTTCTGTACTAATGCTTTTTCTTGACCTATCAAATAAAAAATTAACAGAGACACATGCAAAGTATATTAAGAAAAGGGTAAACAGAAATCTGCTAAAGAATCAATAAAACCTCAACCCAAAATATGGGAATGCTTAATGTTTCAGCAGTGAACCTCAAGTATGTTCCCAGTGTCATCGTTATGTGTTGAGCACAGGAGGGGCGTACCTCGTTGACAGGTCAGGCGGCTGTGCAGTGCGGGAGAGGCTCTCTCTCCCTTCTAGTCGAGCTCCTTGCCACTGCCCCGTCCAACTCTTCTATTAGGTCAGTCACAATGGGCCCGGGCCACTTGGGGCAGCAATACATTGGCCCCTCATCCAACACTCCCCTTAAGAGGGGTGATAGATATCTATCATTCCCATCTTGTCACACGCCAGATTGCATTCTTTAGTTCCCAATCCTTTAGTCAAGCAGTCTGCAATCTGCTACTGGGAACTCACATGCTCAATCTGGATGATCCCAGCGTCAAGTTTGATTCTATCATGCTGCATTGGATTGTGTGATATGTTGATTGCTGATTGGTTATCACACCACACATTCATACAATTAGTCTTCAATATCTTCAAGTCTTTTAATAAATTTGTGGTCCACAACATCTCACTTAGCCATTGAGCCATAGCTCTATATTTGGCCTCGGCAGTCGACCTAGACACAACAATCGGATCCTTACTTCTCCATGATACTAAGTTCCCACCAACAAAGACACAAAATCCCGAAGTTGATCTACGATCATCTAGGCAACTTGCCCGATCCGCATCACAATATCCATCAACCACGAGATGCATGTTACTCAAAAATAATAGTCCCCTTTTTGTAGTTTCGTTCAAGCACCTCCGAATTCTGTATGATCATTCTTAGGTTCATGCATATACCCCCTTACATATATCTGCTTACCACACTTACGGCAAAGGCAATGTTAGGGTGTGTATGACGTAAGTACAACAACCTCCCAACTAATCTGTGATATCTCCTTATTCACTGGCTCTCCTGACTGAGTTGTCACTTTGTGGTTTTGATCAATTGGAGTTGATGCTGCCCGACATCCTATCATTCATACATCGCTTAGTAGGAGATCTAAAGTATACTTCATCTGAGATAGCGCAATCCCTCAGACCTGGCCACCTCTTTCCCCAAGAAGTATTTGAGTCGGCCAAGATCTTTGACTTTAAAGGCCTTACCCAATACTCTTCCAGCCGCCACCTCTTTGCCCTATGATAATAATATCATTCACATATACATCAAGTATAGTATTTTCCCCCTTTTCATGTCTGTAGAACAATGTATGATCACCATTACAGTGCCCATGCCCATATTACATACAACATGTTTGAACTTGTCGAACCATGCTCTTGAAGACTGTTTCAGACTATAAAGAGCTTTTTTTTTTAACCTATAAAGAGCTTTCTTTAACCTACATACCTTGTCAGCAGTCTGTGAAGTAGAGAACCTAGGTGGGATCTTCATGTTGACCTCCTCCTGTAGGCCCCATGCAAGAAAGCATTCTTCACATCAAGTTGATGTAAAGACCACCCGAAATTTGCTGCACAGGAGATCATAATCCTCACTGTGTTCATCTTTGCTACTGGAGCAAGTCTTATCATAGTCAATGCCGTAGGTCTTGCTCTACCCCCTCGCCACAAGCCTTGCTTTGTACCTTCCAATCTTTCCTTCTGCATTCTGCTTCACAGTGTATACCCACTTGCAACTGACTGTCTTCTTTCCTATTGGAAGAGATGTTAGTACCCATATCTTGTTCTTACTCAATGCGTCCAGCTCTATCATAGCTGCTCGGCACTTTTGATCCACTTTTGCTGCCTTCCAATCAGTTGGAAGAGACACTAGTTGAAGCGAAGCAACAAATGCTTTGTAGGTAGGAGATAATGCTTCATAGGAGACATAATTTCCAATATCATTTGCATCGAACCCATACCGTTTCTCTAGTATCCCTGTTGTTGCTCGAGTAGTTCTCCTCAAAGCAATTTTCTCATCAATTGACCGTTTTATTGCTAGTTCAGCCTGATCCCCATCAGAGGAGATTGAAATCACATGAGTACTACCCTATTGTTGTTCCGTCTGTGGCTGATCTAGTTGCTCCCCCTGACGCGCAACACCATCACCTCGCCTCAATACACCTTTAGCAGTTGGCTTGTGAATCACCTCGCCTTGGTGAATACAACTTTAGCAGTTGGCTTGTGATCCCTGACGAAATCATTCTTTCCCAAAAGTAACTCAAAAGGTGGCTTCATACCCACTATTCTCAATGATGTGCGACTGATCAAGTATGTCACAGTCATCACAACTTCACTCCACAAAGAATTTCAGCACATTCATAGTAAACATCAATGATCGAGCAACCTCCAGAATATGTCGATTCTTCCTTTCTGCCACTCCATTCTGAGGAGTGTTCGGACATGAGGTTTGGTGCAAAATCCCTTGCTTTGATAAGAAAGCCCAAACACTTTGTTCACTTACTCAGTGCCATTGTCACTTCTTATCACTTGCTGAACATTCAAGTGATTTTTGACATAGGCATGGAAAGTCTTGAAGCATTGGAAAGTTTCATCCTTGTGACACATCAAATAGATCCATGTCATACGTGTGTGGCAGTCAATAGAGGTCACAAAATACTTTGCACCTAGACACCACATGACTTGTCCACACATCCGAGTGAACAAGCATGAATGGGGATATACTTCTAAGTCCCTTACTCACATAAGATGTCCCCGTGTGTTTCGCAAACTCACACCATCACATTTCAGCTTGTTCTTATCTACTCCATGCATTACATCAGGAAACAACTTGTACACCCATCCCCGCAGTGATGTTTCATCGCCACTCTTTCTTACACAATTGCCGCAAACATTGGGCTGCCCATCTGACCAAGCCCCTCACGGTCCATGCACCACAGTCCCCTACGCCTTATTCCAGTCCCAATCCTCCTTCCAGTCGGCCTGTCCTTAATCAAGCACATTCCTCTGTCAACTGCCCTACAACACACTTGGTCAATCAGAGCACTCATAGACAACAGATTGATCGGGAAAGCTGTCACATGTAGGATTGAAGATAACTTAATAGTAGGTGTACATTGAATTGTCCCAAAATACCCTTAATAGGCTGCAATGTCCCGTCGGCAGTACATAGTGTTCGAGAGGGAGTGAGTTGATCATGTGACTCAGATTCCTTGAAGTCACTTGCAACATGTTTAGAAGCACCAGAGTCTAGAACCCACTCCGGATCAGTTATGTGAGCAGCAATTTTGGCCTTTTCAGTGTTGCCCTCATTTGTACATATAAAATGAGCCAACTTTCGAAGACTAGTATCCTCCTCGCTATCATGCTATTCGTTCTCACCGGTATCTTCTACTTCTTGGATCACTTCGCCAAGGGAAAGCAACAAAGCACATGCTTGCTGCGACATACTTGCTGCACATGTGCATAGCAAACCAATGCCATTCGTCGTCGCCTCCTCTACCTCGCGCAGCTCATAACCGCCTGGCACATGTGTCCTCTTTAGGTCATGGTCTTCTCCCAGCCGCACTGACTCCCCCTCGGCGCGACCACAACCCACAGTTGCCTTCACGCGCCTTGACGCAGCAGCTCCGCCCTCGCTCCCCATGACAGCCTCGACCTCTTCTGCTCCTAGCTGCACCACCTGCTCCAATTGCTCCACCTCCCCCTCTCCAGTCAGCAGCAATAACAACGGATGCAGCAGTTGACGCACCAAAGCAATAGCCAACAGCAGCAGTGCAAGCCTCCTTTTCTTCTTTGCTTCCTGCTTCTTCTCCATACACCCGTTGTGTCGTCTATTCGCATTTAATGTGGCAGGCGATGGGACATGGGCTAGCTGGGGCTCGTGCCGCTTTGTGTCCCCTTTTGAGCTACGATGACCCGAGCCTATGGATTTGGCCATCTTTTCCTCGGCGACAGTCGAACCGGACCTGACCCCGGCCAGGCATGACATCAGTGATGACCTCATTAAGGATTCGCGGCGCTTCACTCTTCCTGTGTGGCCTCGGCCAAGCTTGACCGGGCCGGGCGCTCTTTGCTGCATAGGGCAGTCGGCTCGTTATGGGTCGACCCTTGGTACAACTACGACAAGGCAAAGGATTCGGCTGCCGAGCGTGTCCTACGAGCACGTAGCCGGCCTCACCTCTGGGTGCCCGCACCCAGCTAATCCCACTGTTCCTGCCCTTCGGGTGAATGCTACTAGGTCTAATTATTTTTCAGCAGTTCCAGGAGTCCATCAAGACCTCACTATGCAATCCAAGATGGCGCACTCAGTTCGGATTCGGGGGTTACTGGTGATGCCATGGCCTTGGGTGTACGAGCAGGCCGGGACTCGGCCCATAAGGCCACGAGGCGGCCCAAGCCCGCCACCCGGCTGAGGACGTACACTAGGGGCGTATCACCAACTTGACGAAAAAGACTGTCGTCCCAGAGATCTAGTAGTATCCTGCTAGATCGTAACCAACCAGGAACCCTAGCCCTGTCCCCATATGTAAGGCATGGCTATGGTCCTCTCTCAATGACTTACCTACACGATCCTTGCGATCCAAGCTCTCATATGAGGCTGGTCATATACTATACACGAAAGCAGGAGTAGCATGTTACCTCCACCATGAGGGTCCGAACCCGGGTAAACCGCCTTGTTTGAATCCCATCTGGTGATCCAGCTACGTACACCACCGCATGATGATTACTGACTTACCCTTATTGATCTGCCACACTAATACGGCCTTAGAGCCCTCATATGAATATGTTAAGGCGTATTAGTATTGTTCTAGTAGTCCTTTTCCTTTCTTGTACCTCAAGTCTTTCGTACTATGTATTTGCCCCATAGGCCTTACAATACAATAAGTTGCTTCTGTAACATGGTATTCAAGCCATAAGTTTCTCTTCCACAAGCGCAACTCATGCTCATCCAATCTCGATCTATTTTTTTGGTCCCTATCCGAGCGATAGCTCGTAGTCTCCTCCAGATTATATCCCTGTCGTTGCCTCATTCCCTTCTCCCAGGAAGGCACGAAGGCCCGCATCCATCTATTCCCGATTGGATCGATCTGGTCGATTCGTCCTTGTTCGGCCAACATACGCAGCCACCCGTAGGTCTTCCTCCTCAAGGTCGCCACCTCCAGATCGACACCCGCCGCTGCCTCCCCTCTAGAGATGGCTAGGTGAGAGGCATCCTCGAAGTGGTGGGCACACCTCGGGCAGGAAGAGTCAGAAGCAATGGTTTAGTGGTGCAGGTTCGCCTTGGTATTTAGTCGACCCCAAAAGAGAAGTCTGCCAAACATCTTGACCTTGATGGGTGCCTTGGGAACTCCAAATCCTGTTGGCGTGGATGTCTACCTCGTCGCGGAAAACGGGATGCCGTGGGTGAGGAACCTGTCATCGGGAGTGTCCTTGGTAGCGACATCCTGCAACAAAGATAGAAGAACAACAAGCTCGGCAGAAGCAGCATGGGTTAGGCGGTTCCGCAGGGTAGCAATTAGGCCATCATGCACAACCTCAGAGACTAAAATGGAGGGGTATGTGGAGTGGGAGAAAAGGTTAGGGTATTTTTGGGCTAGCGGTGTATCGGTGAGCCAAGAGTCAAACCAAAAGTAGGTGGAGGTGCCACTGTTTATTAAAACAAAGGAAATTTAGAAAAGGTTTTGGATCTGGTTTTTAACAATCTTCCAAAGGAAGGAGGGGTTTCAGGGTGTAAGAGAAAAATTAAGCGAGTAGTGTTGAAGGAACCATCTAGCCCAAGGTAAGTCTAGTTTTTGAAGAAGTTTGAAGGCAAAATTTAGGAGAAGGCAACATTTTTCCAAGGGATAAGACACTTGGCGCCCGAGCAGGTTTCCTCGGCAGCCCAAAAGAAGGACCGGCGAATCGTGTCTAAACGTTTGATAATTTTCTTAGGGAGTTTGAAGACAGACATGAAGTGAGTGGCAAGAGCGTCGAGAGTGGCGGAGATTAGGGTTAGGCGGCCACCCCGAGAGAGCAGGCGCGCGACCCAGCCGGCGAGGTACTTTAGAAAGCGTTGTACCAGCTGTTCGAAGGCAGATGAGGGGAGACGAGTGTGAGACAGGGGGAGTCCCAGTTAAATCTGGGGAAAGCAGGAAAGGTCGTGGCCAAACGTTTGTGCGGTATTTTGAGCAAGCGTCGGCTCGGTATGGATGGGAAGGAAAGTTGTTTTGTGGAAGTTAATGGATAGGCCCGTAGCCAGGGCGAAGTCATCCAAGATGGATTTTAGATTCGTGGCGGCCGAGGCCGAGGCCTGAGCGATGATAAGAGTGTCATCAGCATATTGCAGAACAGTGGGAGCGGGGTCAGGGTAGATCAGGTGGCAGAAATCATTTGGTTTGAAAGCCTGCAGGATCATACGTTGCAGCAGGTCTGCCACAATGATAAAGAGGTAGGGGGAGAGGGGGATACCATTGAGAGGAATAGCAGTTTTGCTGTAGATGAGGAGAGTCCTGATCCAGGATACCCACGTAGGTGGGAAACCCCGTGCCGTGAGGATGAGCAGCAGGGAGTCTCAGCAGATGGAGTCAAAAAGCTTTTCAGAAGTCGAGCTTGAAAATCATCGCGGGGGCCTTTCTGATGTGGCAGGCACTAAGGATGTCTGTGGCATAGATAAAGTTTTCTGCGATATTTCTGCTAGAGATGAAGCCGGTTTGGTTGTCATGCACTAGCAGAGGGATTAAGGGTTTGAGCCTAATGGTGATGGCCTTAGCAATAGCTTTAGGGGGGCAGTTTTGCAAAGAGATAGGGCGGAAAGTGTTGGGACTTCTGGCAGAATCATTCTTAGGCAGAAGGACCATGTGAGCCCGGCTGAAGCGTTCGACATCGACCTGCAGGTTGGTGAAATCATTAAAAAGGGAAGGATGGAGTGTTTAACCGAGTGCCAGAATCTGCGATAGAAGCCTGGCCCCAGCCCGTCTGGGCCAGGGCTAGCGTGAAGGTTCATTTGGAAGAAGGCATCCTGGATCTCCTGCGGAGAGAAGGGAGTGTCCAGTTGGGAGAGCTGAGGACTTGGTTGTGGATTTTGGATTATCATAGGAGTCCTTATTAGGCTATATTTCCTTTCTTGCACCTCAAGTCTTGTATACTATATATTTGCCCCATGGGCCTTGCAATACAATAAAGTTGCTTCCATAACATAATACAAGAGCTATTTATAACATCGGCTTACATCATTCTTTTGTAATTAAGAACAGCATCCCATTTTCATTATTTTGTGGCTGAGTTGTTTTAATCTTTTTCGTTTGAGTAGTATTTTTAGTTTTGTATACTATCTGTATGGTTGCTGTTAAATATCACTCACTGGATGGATTTGTTTTGCTGATGTAGGTGCTTTATGCTTCCTCCAAGAATAGACAGCTTCATGGACAGGCAAGCATTTCTGATACGCAACATCAACAAAAATCTAATTCTAGATCAACCTCCCAGAAAAGGAAAAGATCGGCTAATGAGATTGCCATGAAGTTTATTAAGCAAAAAGTTGAAGCTAGTGGATCATCCTCACAGAGGTTAGTCAAGTCTATTCTGGATGGAGAAATAACAGAGAAAATCTCTCCATCACCCACTGGCCTACCAGAACAACGTCATCGAGCTGGCAGCACTCCCACACACAACATTGTTGGTACTTTCTTGCATACAAATAAAGACAACGGGGGCAGCAGACGCATGGGAAAGAAAATTTTCTTTTGGACATCCGAATCTGACAGGTATTCCTTGATTGACTATCCATATTCTTATATATTAAAAGAATTCAGTTACACTTAATAATGGTTTGAAGTTTTCCATGATGCTTGGGGCCTGATCTGTTTTTATTATTTTCAGAAAATTGCTCATGGCATACACTAGATACCGCACAAGACGTGGAGCAAAAATATCCCGTGTAGCTTGGAACTCTATTTCTGATCTTCCAGCTCTACCAGCTGCATGTCGTAAAAGGATGTCAAGCTTAAGAGCTAAAACAAACATAAGAACAGCTGTGAATCAAATCTGTAACATTCTTGCAATACGGTACAAGAGATCAAAAGCGAAAGAATTATCAAATTCTAGTTATGAGAATTCTGCAGATTCAGATTCTGAGCAATTCAATTGGGATAATTTCGATGATCCGGAAATAAGAAATGCACTTGATGAAATCCTTGAATTCATTCGACTAGGAAACATGGGCCAGACCAATCGGATTAGTCCAGAGAATGAAAGGAGGAATGATGATGTCGCTGAGGAAACTCCAACTGAGCAGGTATGACCGGTCAGTAATTTTATATTTCTCCTCAGCCAATATATACTATTTAATATTGACTTTTCACCTTCAAATAATCAGGTTATGCAATGTCCAACCAGCACAAGCACTGTAGCTCCAGAGAATGTGGAATTGTGTACATGTTCCAATTCAATGCATCCAAGTAAAAACATGGCAATTCCCTGCAGTGTTCATGAAAACAACATTAGACTCAACAAAGCTGAAACTACTAAAAGAGGTGTATGCAAATCCTTGGCAATTGCCAATGCATTAGAGCTCCTGAAGGTGTTTCTTCTCAGTTCATTATCGGGTTCAGAAGCACAAGCTGCATTAAAAGCCACCTTTCAGCTTTATTCAGAGAGTGAAATTTTTACTGCCCTTTCCTTTCTGAGAGGGAAGAACTTCTTGGTTAGTATGTGATATATCCATCAGTATATCAAATTTATTTCTTCACTATGCTCTATATGTTTTGATCTGTAGTAGCTCCCCTTGCTGGGACATGCATCTGAAAAATCAAATGTATTGATAATATCATTAAAATTTAATATCTTAGTATCTTACATGCAATGTTGAGTTTCGTTAGTTGAAAAAGAAGATTGTTCTTTTTGCGTGAGAGGCCTATTTCTACATTTAGGTTTCATTTTCATAGGATTAAACATAATATATATCTGAAACGTGGTCGTATCACAAACCACCATTAGGAGATTAGCTTTGTACAACTTAGATGCACTAATGTAAGCTTGCCTATGGTGGATGTCGATGTTAGGTTCTGATGTGGATGGTTAGAACTATGTTAAGCCAAAGTATAAATGTGTGTAGTTACATTCCTGCACCACTGTCTCTGACTTCTACATACTACTCCCTGTTTTGCAGGTTACTGGAAATGGAATGAAACCTGTAACCCTTTCTGGAAAATTCTTCTTTGATGCTTCTTATTCACCCTTCCCATATGGTTCAGGGAAAAAGGCTTCTGAATTTTTGAAATGGCTTGTAGGGCAGCGAAAGAATATTGTGGACAGTACAGTTTATTTGCATCCAGATCCACAATGCGGGGAAATTGTTCACCTCTTTTCTCTTGTGTTGTCAGGAGAGCTACTCATTTCACCTTCCTTGCCAAGTGAAGGAGTTGGTGAGGCTGATGAACCTAACAGCTTCAGTCCTTTAATCGAGGATACCAGTGATTTGGATGACTGTACTTACAAACGCAAGGGTACAGAGTTGGAAAGCAGTAGGACTAAGAGACACAAACCTTTGCCCCATATAGATAGCCGCCGAGAGAAAGGTTTCCCTGGTATCCAAGTGGCTTTGAATCAAGAGAGGATTCAAACAAACAATCCCATGCAGGTGTTACATCATAAAGAATGCCTTATGTTTACTTTAGCTAGGGAAATGGGCAGCAAGGATGTTGATTCCCAGGTAGAAAGCCGTGACATGTTGCCAGACTTAAACGATCTGAATTCATGTCGCTGTTTATTGTCTGCATCTCATTTGGAGAATTCTTATAGCGGATGGCCTTGGGATGCTATGAAATTATATGCCGAACAGTTACCATCATTATCTTGTAATAAAAATGAACCGATCGTTCTTTCATCTGACCTGTTCAGAAATGCATTTTGTATTATTCGTCAAACTGGTGAACAAGGAGTTAATCTGAGGGAATTGTCACAGGCACTGCATCCACTAGGTACTCTTTATCCTTGTGAATAAAAACTGGTGTAGTTTTTTGTAGAACTTGCATAAAGCTACATCTTTTTTTGCTAGGATTCATTTTATTTGGTTTTATCCCCTGCATGCAGGCATGCAAACTATCAGTTTGGTTGTTGATATGCTTGAGAGATTTCAGCTGGCCATTAAGGTAGATCTGTGAATATGTATATGGTAGATTGGTGTACCTGTTTTTATTATTTATTACTGTCTATCGATGGATTGATTAAAATTTACTTCTGTTGTTTTACTTTCTTTCTTTTATTTCCTTTTATTTTTCTTTCCTCTAGTTCTGCATAAATTCAACAGACAGATAGTGATATTCCCTTTCCTTCTATATTGAGTATTGTACACTTAAAATTGGCATCAACATTGTTAAATATGTACTCCTCTGCTTCACAATGCTTATGCTTGTTTTAGAGTTGGCCACAAGAACTAAGAAGGTAAATAAAATGCCATCTGACCCTCAATTTGTCCTCTCTAAGGTGTGCATATGGTGGAAGAACTTAGTGATGCAATTAAGGAAGGATAAGATCGTAAAAAATTGGCCAAAATTGTGTAGAAGTTGTAGAAGATCAAGTATTCTGAAGATTACATTTTTTATTTCCAGCACATCAATTAACATATAGGAGTCTGAATTTGGTCAATGGCAGGTCAATGCATATGATGGTGTGCAGATTGTTGACTCATTACATAAGCCAAAGTATCATATAACCACAGTCACCAGCCATTGCAGCTGTTTGCGAGCTCCGGCTGCTGAAATGGCATCAACTGGAGACACCAGAAATATACTGAAAGAGAAGCACTCGACGCCTCTTAATTTGCATGGAACTGTAAGGAAGCTTGGCGAGGGGCACACCGTCACAGTTGTTAATGTTGAAAGGAAGTCAAGCTCTCATTTGCAGAGTCAAAGTCCTGGAGATGATGAAAGGCCATCTACTTGCTGTCATGTTTGCAGAAGTCGTATTTATCATCCAATATTACCGTGGATAAACGGCGATGGCAGCATGAATAGCACTGTCTATGAAGGTTTAAGTCGTCGTATTATTGGATATGTCATGCAATATCCAGGAATTTCGGAGGTGAGTGTGTTAATTTTTATTATTTAGACCTGCTTATTTTGTGATGGGAAGTTCTATACATGCAATTGGATTTGTGAGTTGTTGGGTCAGTCGTATTAATGTTATGAAGAAAGTACGCTTGTATTGACTTTCAAAATAGGTAACCTTGTTGGAAGATCTTATTTATGGGTGTTGCAACTCTAAACTTCATATCATGGTATCGCTTAAAGCACTCGTATTTAAGGTTTTCTAAATCCATCAGACAGTTGTTCTGAATGTTATTAGTTACTGAAAGATGTTTGCATTTCCATATGGAGTTATGATTCTACCTATAATTGTCAATATTGTTGAATTAAAAGTTGCTCTGCTCTGCTGTTACGTGTATCAGGAGGACGTAATCCGTCGGATGGATGTACTGAATCCTCAGGTATGTATGTTGGCTACATTATATCATGTTCGTACTATACATTCGATATTCAAATGTTAGTAACTAGTTTACCCTGTCCATCTGCAGACATGCAGGACCTTGCTGGGGAAGCTGACAATTGACAAACACCTATATGTTCATGTTGGGGTGTTTGATGAAGATGTGCCTAGTGCTCCCACCATGCTGCAGGGTCTTTTGAAGCAAGGTCACTATGAAGAACGCTCCAAGTCTGCAAGGCGGCGCTACTTCGCTAATCCGATGAGCACCTTCATGCTGTAGGACAGATGCGGATGGCCTGTTCTATAATTTATTAGTGCCATCCCTCCCTTGTAAAATATAATACTCTCTTCGATCCATATTAATTGTCGCTGATTTAGTATGGATTGGAGGAGGTGTGTCATTTTAGTTTTGTCCTAAGAAGTTATTATTATGCTGCATATATATGCAAGAGAACTTAGAATTATAGATTCTGTGTGCGTATTATATCTGTATATTTGAGTGAGGTTGTATATATATAGTACTCCCTCCGTTTTTATTTAATCTGCATTCTGCATATTAGAGTTGACTGAAGTCAAACTTTGTAAAGTTTGACCAAGTTTATAGAAAACAATATAAACGTTTACCATAACAAATCTATATGATGTGAAAGTACATTCAATAATAAATCTAATGGTATTGACAAAGTTTACAAAGCTTGACTTTGACCAAAGCTAATACGTGGACTAAATAAAAACGGAGGGAGTATTTGACTTAGACCGCGGGCTGATGTAATCTTAGCATACAGACGAGAACAATGGACATTGGTTCATTAGAAGGATAAATTATTATGAGACATGTTTGCATTACCTATTGGACAATGGATAATTTAAAGTTTAGAATATTAGTTGAATACACCTGAACTTCTGACATGATGCTTATTTATCCTCTTTTTTTTTTCCGAAACGGGGCGTTTATTTTGTGGGCAGGACGAGCATGTACGTGGTGTTATATGCCTACATACAAATGTGAGTTTGGCAATGTTCTTTTTTTTTTTTTGGAAAAAAGATGTTGGACATATAAGGGCATCTCCAACGCCGACTCTCAAACCGCCCGCATAAGTCCGGACTGGACCGAGCGATCCGGACATGTTTTGCCATCCGACGTGGTCATGTATCTATCCGCGGGCCAGTACGAACGCACATGGGGGCTTTGCGGGAGTCCGAACATCCGTCTGGTCAATCAGAAGCCACCACGTACCCTTCTTTGTCCGGAGCGCGGAAGGCCGTTGCTGACTTTTTTTTCCTTTTTGCGGAAAAACTTTCGATCTATTCATTTTCAATC
Organism: Elymus sibiricus; assembly: GCA_039707655.1. NCBI lineage: Eukaryota > Viridiplantae > Streptophyta > Magnoliopsida > Poales > Poaceae > Elymus > Elymus sibiricus. The sequence goes on along the minus strand of CM077664.1, from coordinate 392,569,039 downwards.
ATGGCAGTATAAAAGGAAGCGGCGGCTCTTCAACCTGCTCGCCGACATGGCCATGATCCGCCCACGTCCTAGGTACACGTGCACGGCGGATATATATGAGGCTAACCCCACCGCCTCTTCGGACACCCCGGTGCTAATCCCGATCACACCCTCTGGTATGATCATCATCCCAAAGAACTAGCACATACTGATCTGCCCACCTTCATTTTTTCTACCTACATTGACGTTGTGGAGTGATTTTGTTTATAATCTCCCGTCCTAATTGCAGACGCCACTGCCGAGTAAAAGAAAGGATCAGTAACTGCATGGTATATACATATGGAGTACCTACGTTGTTTGTGATTTGGATGTATCTGGATTGGGAGGGTTGGATGGAGAGTTATGTTGTGCTTATTTTCTTGGGGTTAAGCAAAGCTGTCCCGGCCAAGGCCTCTGCTAATTAGCCCTGTGCAAGATTGCCATGTCACTTAGATACTACTCATTGTCAACTGTAATAATTTTCTCATGGAAGCCTTGTTTCAAAAGGCTACATCTTTTTAACGAAGTGAGCCTACACTTCTTGAAATCTTTGTTCGTACTTTTTGTTGAACTGGTCATGGATGCTTCCGTGCTACTCCCTCCGTCCCATAATATAAGAGCGTTTTTGAACTGGTCATGGGACGGAGGGAGTATTTTTTTGTGTCCCTGCAAGGTGGAGCCTGGATGGAAATTCCAATGTCGAACTAAAAGGTTCCGTTTTCCAAACAAGTTTCCAATAGAAGTTTTAGTTAACTAAAGCTTGATTTTAAAAGTGCAGTTTATCGGCATTTGGCCGACAGAAAATGTTATTGAAACTACTAGTGTTCTATTTGGAGCGTTGCTCGTTGTGTAAACTGAATACGTTCACCATGTTTGTTATCATAAAGGAGTGACTGGTTATATGGATGTTGCATCCGTGTTATTTTTACATTATATATATGTCGACTCAGTCAATTGTGATACAAGGTCATGGGTATCTGAAAGACTAGGAAACAGCATGACCGACCGTGGCATGATCGACTCATCAACAAGCTTCGGTTGAAGTGTCAAGCCCTACATGATGCCTCGAGACAGGATTATGATGGCTAGGGGAGTCATCGGTTTGTATCTTGGTGCAACTTAGGCTCTCACTAGATTTTATCAGCGTTCATTTGACCTTCTTCTGTCAAGGCTCTCGGTTTAGCACTGCGATGCTTCATTTGGTCACTTGTGACCCTGTATGGAACCCTTCTAGTTTGTTTTGTTTTAGTCCTTAGGACCTATCTTGTGTTGTATGAATTTATGGGCCTCAGCTTAAGGCCGGGGAAGCTCCTTTATTCCTAAAAAAAGTTTGTCAGTTATTGCTTATACACAATTTAGTTATTGTTTGGAATTTGGCTTTTTATGCATTGTCCTAACACCTGCATAGAATGTTGTGATATGGAGCTTGGCAATTGTTGATGTGATATGGAGCTTGGCAATTGTTATGATATTTCTAAGCAAGTCTCTCAAGCTAGATATGGTATGCCTACTTTTTTCTAAAAAGATATATGTCTTCTTGAACTATGCTGATGTGTTGCCTACCACAATAATCTTTCTTTTCTTTGGCTTGATGCCGGAAGCCCTAAGGGACTTGGAATGTCTGAGGTAGTTTAATCAAATTCTTTTGAGTAAAATGTTGAAAACCACTTACATTGGAGTTCTTCCTTTTTGAGAAAAAATATATTGGGCCTCTTTGTTGTAACACATAACCGAAGGCAATACAATTTATTACCTCCTTCCCATTTTATAACGCGCATATTGTTCCGAGATTTAACTTTGGCCGCCAATTAGACCACTAATATATGAGTTATGTGGCCATAATAATTATACCATTCAAAACCTTTTTCAATTGGGATTTCAATTGCATAATGTTATGCTATGATATATAAGCCATATTTTATTGGTTAAACAAAACACATGCAACGCATGTTTGTGAGGGGTGCATCAGCATGCGATTTAGAAGGGGCTGGTGGCTGCGCAAACCTTTATAACTAATGGCAATGGTGGGTGATTTGTAGCAAGTCTAGTGATATTAAGTGTGTCTTGACGCACTTAACATGGAATCAATCTGGACCATTAGACATGGATGGTTGAGCGGTTAGTATGTTTTGAGTCAAGCAAAAATGATGCCTTTTGTATTAGTAGAAATAACTAGATGATCAAAGTTGAACCTCCAAATGTGTGTGCGCCTCTTATAAACTAGAGAGGAGAGAATATTTGTTGGATGTGAGAAATATGAATCAGAAGTAGAAGTATATGAGATCAATGGATTTTCAAATTCAGTCAACGACGTGGTCCCAAAAGTGCTTCAATTGTCCGGCATTGAGCACAACCTTCCACATGAACGAGACCGCGCCGATGACTCCAACAGCCATGAACATGGCCATGACTACCACATTGTTTAGTACATTATTGAGTGATTGCAATTTGTAGTCAGAAATTAAACGACCATCCATCCAGTGGTTGCCACAATTCTCCCAGAGCATAGTGTTAGTATTTTCCTTCCTTTTGCTGCAATCATCACCCCACTGTATAGTAGTTCTATTTGGAGTTATGAAATGGTTCAGGATGTCATTTCCCACCGGAGTTTGGTCAAAAATATTGCCCTTGCACATAAACTTTCTAGACCGACGAATACAATCCTAGTTCTAGTATTATTGCTATTGATCCTTGGATGTCGGTCATATATGTGGAGACAACCGGCCTTGTGGGTATTGATGGCCCACAGAAGGAGCTTGCCAATATGTAAATAAACACCACAGAGAAGTGGGAGGAACTTGTCAATTTGTAAACAACCAATGAGAAGATGAAGGTGGTGTCTATTGCGAGATTCGGAGGACCAGATAAAAATACACTTGCTATAATACAAGAATTTGTCATAAACAACTCAAGATTTCTTGCAATTTTGGCAAATATTCATTTCTCCAGTCTATCTGCTCCATTTTTTAGGTCAACGAGCAAATATATTACTCACTGACATGGTTACATTCCAAGATCATCAAGTTCCTAAGACTGACCGAGATATTAGCTATCGGCAAGTGTTATTGGTTATCCTGTCCCTGGCGGCAAGTTCATGGGGTAGGCCATTTGCATTTCCTCGAGAAGAATGACAGGGCTGTCAGACACAAGGGAAAATACACACAAACTGGCTCGCTGCGTCAGTGCTCCCGTCCGATAGCTTAGCAGTCTAGCTCATAAATCACAGGGGCGCTGTACACAACGACCAATTCTTTAAGTTCCATCAGCGCTGCTGCGGCTTACTCTTCTTCCACTGACGAACATGGATTGATACGCTTGCATGCAAAGACAAACACGTGTCCACCCTCGGTGGTCCCTGACACCGACACCAATGTTGCTTTCTCCTGTCTCTGGAATAAAAGAGGCATTAGAGTTCATACCATAACAGCTTCAACCACAGACCAGTGGCGACATAGCTGGTCCATTTTGTGACTTAACAAATCCCGGGTTCCAATATATGTATATTACATGACATACGTGTATTACAATTAGAAAAATTAATCATAGTTGCTAAATATTATGTTGATGTTATACGAATTCCAACATTATCATTACAGTAATTTCAAATAGTACATTACAGTAGAAGTATTGTTTCTCTTTTGAGACATTATCTCTCAGAAAATATTCTTTAAATGTAGTCTCTGCCAAGACATGAAAAAAAGATGAAAAAACTCAGGCTTGTGCAAATTAACTTATCACTTAAATGAATTATATAGTGAATACATATGCATCTTTGTTCATGTTAGTATCCGGTATCTAGGTAGTTAAATAATGAAAGTGTATTGACTGACAAAGCGATAGAGGTTTCCCAATAGTATAGTGTAAGTAAATATAAATTTCTAGAGTGTTGTACTCGTACAACTGAATCTAGAGCATGCACCATCCTATCTAACACAAAGCAACAACATAACAAGATTTAGGCATTCACATGATGATTTGGAAAGCCATATGATGCAATAGATTCACCACCGATCTTACAATCTAACGAGGAGTTCAGAAGAACAATAGAAAGGGGGTGGTGCTCGAAAGATTGACAAGTGACACGGTGATTTTACTTCCTGGCCCCTAGATGGGTAATGGCCCTACATCTTGTTTATATTTAAAATCTCTTTCCAAGATATTCCAAACACTATAGATAACAATCCTCCTACATTTTTTCTAGATATATAGCTCGTCCAACAATATGTCTTGAATATAGAAGCACATATTACACATTAAACAACAAAACCATGTCAGAAGCATGTTTTATATGACCTAGCTTATTACTTGGAGGAGAATGAAACCACATATCAAGGTTGAGTGGAGATTGCGGATCCATTGACCACTGCAACACCCAACCTACAACAATAGATGTTTCTAGGGCAGCAAACTAGATTGTATCTAGTAAGCCTGCCAGTTGCCTGTGCTGGTGGTGTTGCCATCATCACGAGCAGACACACTTGTACGAGGTGAAAGACAATGAAGACTTCGATGATGCTATTAACCATCACTTAAGAGCATGTACAACCGGACCGGGCAAATCCAGGGCCCTATACGTCCGTGGACGTGCCCGGGTGCCTTCGCACAGCGCCGGTCCACCCCCACTTTGTCCTCATTTGTAACCACAACCACCACTTTTGAAACCTCAAATCCATGCAAACACATGCACGTCGATCATTAGCGTGTCCGAGAATAGCACCAATCTGCCCCCACTTTGTCCTCATTTGTAACCAAAACTCACACTTTTGAAACCTCAAATCCATGCAAACACATGCATGTCGATCATTACACACAAACAGTGAATAGCTCACACAAATAAAAAAAATATCTGTACATAAAAATACATAGTTCAAACATAAATTTGTTCACGGTCCATAACTGAAACATAAATACATAGTTCATTGATTTCCAGCCTGAATCCACATACGCTCCACAAGATCATTGAGAGCTTGCATGTGCATATGTTAATCTTGAAGTTGTTGATGCATCTCAAGAAAGTTGAAATCATGCTCTGCCTCTTGTTCCGGGAAACGGACCTGAACTCCGGTCTTCTCAAAATCATGTGTGCGGGCTGCCCCTTCGCCCTCATCCTCCATAATCATGTTGTGCAAGATTACAGAACGTGTCATGAGCTGCCAATGTAGGGGAACGCAGCAGAAAACAAAAATTTTCCGACCTACGCACCAGCCCAGGACCACTATGGAGACTGCATACAAGGTTTGATCTTTTTCGTTACCGACTCGTAGCGCAGCGGAAGTAGAGTCGATGACGATCGGCGGTGCAGATCCCCGCAGCTAGGATTTACAACCTCCCAACCGCGAGGATGTACTCCCATATCTGCCCCTCGGACAGCCCTCCGGGAGGCGGTCGAACAGTCCCTCGGACGGTGTCGCGGACAGCCCTTCGGGAGGACCTTCGAAACTCGGACAGTCACTCGGACAGCCCTTCGGGAGGACCCTCGAAACTAAGACGGTCACTTGAACAGCCCTTCGGGAGGCACTCTCGAACTAAGACCGAAACTACGATCTCTCTACAGAGTTGCACACATACGGTGTCATCTATCCGGCAGGGCTTCGCCGTCCAGAACTAGTTCCCACCGGAATCCAGACAGCCTTTCGGCTCTACGAAACTATTTCGCTGGGAGGGAGAGAGAAGCCAGAAATGTCATGGCATGTGTATGTGAGCAAGGAGTGAGTGTGGAGGCAGCCCCTCCACCTCTATTTATAGGAAATCCAAGGGGTAGGGTGGTTTTACAATAAAACCCAAAATGCTCATAAAGGAAGTCCTTCACATGGGCATAAAGGTGAAACCATGAGACAAGTGGGGCTCCATGATGGAGCACCACATGTGGCCGGCCACTCCCTCTTGGGCCCCCCCCAAGGGGGGTTTCTTAGCCCCCAAGCCTTCTAGAAGCCTTTTGGAAAATATCCCAAAAGGTGCTTTCCAAAAAATATCCAAAAAGCACTTTCACTATTCGTGAAGACATTTTTCTGCGTCCATTAAATCCCAAATTATTTCTGTGTGCCTAGAACAATTCCAGTACCCACTAAAATAATTTTAAACGCATTCCGAAACAATTTCGGAACAATGTTTCTTCAGCGAAAAGCAACCAAAGCGGTTCCGGCTGCTCCGGAACATTTCCGGTTTTTATCCCGAAAAATTCCCAGAAGTTTCCAGAACACTTCTGGCATCCTCCAAGAATTTCCAGGCGTGTGCCGGAACCAATTTGACTTAATGGAATACCCTGAAATAACTTTTCAGTTTCACTGGAACTATTCCGGTGTCCTCTCCGGAACGTTTCTGTTTCGTCCGAAACTTTTTCGGTGATTTTCTCTCAGACTCCCCGTCTAGTATTCAGCAGATAGATGACCCTTAAGCGTGTGACCCTATAGGTTCGGTGAAGTATAGACATGACCGGAACTCTTTCCGATCAATGATCAACATCGGAGCCGTGGACACCCATATTGACCCCTATACCCACACGAATGAATATTCGAGTGAACCTCCAGTTGCCGTGTGCTATTCCTGTTGCTTCGCGATATGTTACAAATACCCGAGGTGAGAAACATCGGCATCCCCGTGGATCAACACTTGTCCACAATGCCAGTTACCTCGTTACCGGTTTTGTTCTCTTTTCTCGTTTCCGTGTTCCGGCATCCCTGTGATCAAATCACATTGTGTCGGGCCAGACGATGGTGGATACCGTAATACCGAGAGGGCCCAGAGGTATCTCTCCATCGTCGGAGGAGCAAATCCCAATCTTGAGCTATCAAGTTACTTGACATATTTTTCCATGAACCCGTAAGCCGCCGTAATAGCCACCCATTTACGGATGACGTTTAACAAACCCCAAAGTTCATGAAGCAAGCATGAAGAAACTCGACACTCTCATGGTCTAAGGAATTATGCAAACATTAACTATCTCTGTGTTATTAACCATTAACTTATGACGAATGAATCTCATAGCATAACATCAATCGGGTCGATTCAACATAAGTGTTCTACTAACATTGTGCCCTCAAAGTTGCCGGCATAGTCATGCCCATGATCAGGAAAATAGAACCATCATGCAACACTTGAGCTAGTCTTAGAGGCCAGACTAGGAATACTTATTACCGTTTATTATTCCACACGTGCATATGAGTCTTCCTCCGAGCCTCGTGGTTATTGCAGACTCGAGAACCATAGCAGTTATAGCATGGAACATAAACATAATTATGAACATGGAGATAAATAATAACATTTGTTATTGTCTCTAGGGCATATCTCCTACAGACTCCCACTTGCACTAGAGTCAATAATCTAGTCAATGCTAATGCATATTACACCTATGGCATACTGGTGTAAAAAATGCTTCGCATGTGGTATAGCCTGATGTCCAACGGATCTGACAACTTCAGTTCCGTGTGTATCTTTTGCATATCCTCGCGTTTTCATGCTTTCACAAAATTCATATTTTGTGTGAACTTGGCTTCGTATATATGTGAATCACTGGTCAAACCTACATTCCTCAGACTGAGCTATGGAGCAACTATCTTTAATAGTGTTCCATTGACCAAAGCCATCTTGGAATTATACTAAGTTCATGAACGAACTGTATGATTCAACATCTTCTATGTCGCTTTGAAAGCGGCAACATACTTAGCCTTTGTTATAGAATTCGCCACAGTAACCTGTTTGGAACGATTTCCAAACACCGTGCCACCATATTGTGTATTACACAAAACCCTTAACTTAAATCAAAAATCGCATGGAGCATTGATGAAGACTGTATCGATGTAATCACTTACAACGAGCACTTCATAATCTCTGCTTGCGAGAAAACATGTCATCAGTGCTACTTTAGTACTTAATGACATTTTCACTGTTGTCCCATGATCAGTACTTTGATCACTTTGGTATCTATACTCGCAACAGCTTTGGAGTATTGGACATATCTGGTTGTTTTACATACCATGGAATACATGATTAATCCAAACACGAAAGTGTGTGGAATCTCCATCATGTATTTCGCTCATCAGTGTTTTGAGACACCGAGTCTTGCAAAAACCCTTTCCATGTGACTTCGGCAAGAATCACTCCTTGGCGTTTTAATGCTAAAATGTTTTAGCATCTTGTCAATATGTATTTTTGGCTTTAGCCTATTAGGCGATTCTATCTCGTAGATAAATATGCCTAATGTCAAGGCTATTTAGCCCAAGCACTTCATCGAAAAACTATTTTCAATGAAGTCCTAATTCGTGTCAAGAAATTTATATTATTTCCAATCAACAATGTGTCAAGCACACAAAGTTTTTAGAAATATTATTATGCTCCCACTTACTTTCTTGAAACCACAAGCATCTTCGTTATCCATTGATCAAATCAAACTCCTTTGACTATTTCATCAAAAACGAAGATTCCAACTCCATTTTGCTCTCTTCTGTCCATTGCTGGAACTCTGAAGTTTGCATACTTACTAGCATCCTCTGGATTGACAAAATACTTCGGACTGTAGCACATACAAGTCCTAGGTTGTATTTCCATCATATGGAAATCCTTTTGGCATCCATGTATCATATCTCAAGATTGAAATATGTATTAATTGCTAGTTTAACCTGATCTGACTTTAAGCATCGCTATGGTGAGAGAACCTCATCGTAGTCAACTCCTTGAACTTGTTATTGCAACAAGTCGAGCTTTATGGATAAAACATTTTATCCAAATCAGTTTATAGTTCCATTAATGTTCGTTAGACTCTAAGTCTTCCGAAGGGTTTATCAAGATATAATCTTGAATCATTTGTGGAAACTATCTCGGATTATATTGGCATTTAGCCAATTCCGAAGTCAGGGCCCATCAACGCTTCCTTGTGTATCGTAGGTATACTGTTGTCTAAAAACAATATCTCGCTTGCGCACCTTGAGAGGTTTGCACGAGTTTTGCCTACGTGGTTCAGCTGCAAGTTCGACCGAAGTCCATAAATTTTATTGTAGAGACTTCCGTATCAGTCGCAGTAGGAAACTCTCGAATTACTTCCAAGGTTCCTTTCCTTTGATCTGATGACGAAGATACCGTTTATCTCGTCGAGTTGCACTGTTCACCCACTCACCTTTTTGCAAGAACTATTCTCTTTAAAAGCATACCGTTCTCGATGGCAAACCTTTTGCCTCGGTATAGTGGTGAAGGAATTTCCAATTACTTGGGATAACCTACAAAGTAGCTCTTGTCTGATTTGGAATAGGTTTGTAACCTTTTACACAAGCCCCATATTCCAAATGTTAAGGAAAGACCAATCATGGTTGGGCGTACCATACCATGGCGTCATTTCAACAGACCTGATGGCGCTCTTTTCAGTGTAAAAGCCGCAGTCACTAAAGCATTACTTTAAAAGGGATAATGGCAAATTGATTTATGTCATCTTTGATCTTACCATGTCACAAATGGTTTGAATACATCTTCACAGACATTCCACTCACAGTGGTGTTCTGGGAGGTGTAAGTTATGAAAACTCTTTTCACAACTCATCAGACATTCGCTAAACTTGTAACTCAAATATTTCTTTCCGCAATCCAATTGCAGAAACATAATTTTCTTGTTACAATAATTTCTACTTCATTTTTGAAAACCTTATGAATGATTTCAAAAGATCCAGACTTACGTCTTATCAAGTAAATATCCATTATATCTACTTGAGTCATTTCTGAAGATAGATAAAATCCACTGCTAGCAACAACATTTATCGGACTACATACATCAAAATGTATGATCACCAATAAGTTCGTTGCTCGTTCCTTATGGCCTGTGAACGGTATTTCAGTCACTTCACTTTTCAGAGGAAAGTTGCAAGTGTCAGATGATTCATAATCAAATGACTTCAAAATCCATCATAATGGAATTTCTCCATGCGGGTTTCTCCAATGTGACCAAATGTAGTGCCACACATGTGTGGTATTCTCTTAGTCTTAGGACATTTAGCGTCAGTGTTATGGATGTATCATATTACCATCAATATTCATAACATACATCCCATCCACTATGGAAGCATGGCCCTTATGTTATTTATGATTCCGAACAACAATTGTTCTTTCATGAACAACACTCTTGCAACAAACATTATGCAAATGGGCTAGAGTGTATAAAACTCTAAAATAATTTATGAAAGTAAATACAGAGGTAATGTATTATTATCAATATTCATAACATACATCTCATTCATAATGAAAGTATGGCCCTTATGTTATTCATAACACCGAACATCAAAAGTTCTCTTATGAACAACCTTCTTGCAAGATACCTTATGCAATGGGCTAGAGTGTATAAAACTCTAAATGAATTATGAAAATAAATACAGACAGAAATACACCGATGGAGGGTATAGTAACATTTTACTATATTCCCATCGCGTATCTAAACCTCACTCCGGCAAGTCTTTTAGGCCGTAGTAGTTCTTGCATCGAGTCGCAGCAAAATGCAATCGAGCGGGTATCTTTGTGATTAACTCACAATACCAAAGAATTACGGACTAACAATTTAATCATAATTCTCAAGAACTATTTCTTTTGACCAGCCTTCTATACATCAATAACTTGTATGACATTCATACATGAGCTGGATATTCCAGTCTTATCTCTTTTTGCCTTTATACTTCTAACAGTTTAACTTTCAGTATTTCTTCTACTCTCAGAAGAAGCATCCAACTTAAGAGTGGCGTTAGCCCCGGACTTCCTAGGCGTGTAAGTCACACTAACACCCTTTGGACATTTCCTTTAAGTTGTTGTTTTATTCACCTTCATCATATGACAGGCGTTCTACTGGATCCCTCTGTTATTAGTCAAATGCATAGTAAACACTTTTACTAACAGTTTGCAAAACAAACATTGCTTTGGATATCACATATCTTTTAGCCTTTGTTTGTGTCTGAAAATGATTTTCAGTTCCATGAATATCACATAGCTATCCCAAACTTTTGAAGTCCGGGTCTCATGGAAGCAAACATATTGCACTTGACCGTAACGGAATTCTAGCTTTTGGATCGAAGGACAAGAGTCACATTATCCATAGCATTAGCGGGAGAATACTAAAAGGATGCGATAGGACAAAGTCCTTCTCGGCACTTTTGAGGACAATCCTCACATTACGTTACCAACCGTAAAGTTTTTAACCAGATACTAAACAACTATTCAATTTTAATAGGGAAGGTGGAAACGCGAGCCATTGTTCTACAACTATTATGCAAATTTCACTTAGACAAAGTTCATAATTAATTGCACTGAGAATTAAAAAATTAATTCTAAAGTGCGCTCCCACTCAAAACAATATCTCTCATAATTGATTGTGAGTGATTCAAGACCCATATTACAATTCAACGCCAAGGATGCATCCATCTCAAGTGACGAGAATTGCAATCGGTAGGCCAAATTGCCAATCACATCTCTATGTGACTCTTGTTCATCTTTCGATGCGTGTGTTCCGAGCTCATGACTTTCATGCCTGAACGTCAAGACAACTCAGGGTGTGCAAAACCGAACCGAAAACCAAAAACCGAACCAAAAAAACCAAACCGAACCAAAATTTTGGTTTTTATGGTTTTCAGTTTCAGTTACGGTTTCCATATCTCAAAACCGTATGCCATTCGGTTTTTTTGGTTAAAAACCGAAAACCATTGGGTTGAAACCGAAAAACCGAAATGATGTGAAGTGCACGCTCGCAAAAATTAATTTGCATGGACTTGGAGTCGAACTCCTGACCTCAGACCAGACGGCCCAGTGCGCTGAAGGCTACTAGCCAACCAGGCCAACTGAGTTTGCTAATTTATACTTGGAAGGAAACAAATTATATACTTAATATGCATATACGATTGTACAAACTCCGCATAAAGTCACCCATCCAGGAGGTATAAAACTTGTAAAGCATAAATAAGACGGCAAAAGCACTTCGTCATCATTGGATAACTAAGTTTGTTACATGGGACTGTTGCCTATCACTCTCACGTATGTACATCAAGTTATTTCCTACTGTAAACCTTCAAGGAAGTTGCGCGTAGGAAAAAAATGTACAACAATGAAACAAACTTCAATCTTTGATTATCCATGAACTAAAAATTGAAATATGTGACAAAAAGTTATGTGTTCTTAAAAAAATCGCGTCAACTTTGGTTAATATGGTTATTACCGAAACCGAACCGAATTCAAATGGTTATTACCGAAACCGAATCGTATTTTTATACGAAACCGTATAAACCGAAGTATAAAAACCGTATTAACCTAAAACCGTATAAACCGAACCGAATCAAACCGAAAAAACCGAACGCACACCCTGAAAGACAACCAAGTGATCTCGCTGCGAGGTCTCAACTCACCCGCCTCACACTTCTCTAATCGTTCGTATCCATGCATCCATGTGATACCCCGAAGAGATAGGTGCCGTGACGGTGCTACACTTGGGAGAACACTAACTACTTGATATTTTTGTGAGAGATCACCCTAATAAAAAGCGACTACCGCGCAATCAAGAAGGGTGCATTATAAGGGATAAACATCTCAGGCAATTCATAATAGCATGATATGGTATAACCCTTTCTGACGGAGAAGTCTTGTATTTCTTCGTCTTCGGCATTCGCGTCGGTGTTCACCTTCGCGAAGTTTGCCACCACCTTGTCGATGCACCAGATAATATTGCTATCTCTATAGCTAATAAAATAAGTGCATTACAAAAGGTTGACACGCAGGTCATTAAAGTGACAATCATATGGCTCCAGCCATCATGCCGAATCATGACACGCAGGTCATGTTTTATTTACATCATATAGTCATCTCATACATAATCAAATTAATATGAGCACTGCTATACCACATCATATGCACATGCAAACCATCCTGCAAAACCAAGTTAGATGCCTCTAATCGGTTTTATGCATAATTTCATTTTACGTGGCTTCTAAGGTTTCGAACAAACCGCAGCTACCAACGTTTTATCATCAAGTATGATTATTCAAGTCGCTAGATTAACATCGCAGGGTGTATGAAACACGAGATAATAAAATCTCGAGCCCCATACTAAACTTCGTCATACGCATGACCCCCGTGCAGATCATATCTGCATTGCCCTTTCGTCTGCGAAATTTCATCTTTCTTTCTAACTATGGTGGAATTCAAAGAACTGTTAGCACTTCGTTGATCAATCAGGATCGCGGATTGCCAGAACTTTGAAACTCCACCATACCGTTATCAAGATCAGAAATATGCAAATTCCAGGGAAGCAACAAGCACATCGGGTAACAGATTTCATCTGCTATCCGCATAAATAATTATCAGCAGTAGAACTCATCTACTATAAATTATATTGTGCAATACCCATACATCTCTATGTATTCTAGATCGCAACCTGCATCTACGCATAGCACGGCTCTGATACCACTGTAGGGGAACGCAGCAGAAAACAAAATTTTTCCGACCTACGCACCAGCCCAGGACCACTATGGAGACTGCATACAAGGTTTGATCTTTTTCATTACCGACTCGTAGCGCAGCGGAAGTAGAGTCGATGACGATCGGCGGTGCAGATCCCCGCAGCTAGGATTTACAACCTCCCAACCGCGAGGATGTACTCCCATATCTGCCCCTCGGACAGCCCTCCGGGAGGCGGTCGGACAGTCCCTCGGACGGTGTCGCGGACAGCCCTTCGGGAGGACCTTCGAAACTCGGACAGTCACTCGGACAGCCCTTCGGGAGGACCCTCGAAACTAAGACGGTCACTTGAACAGCCCTTCGGGAGGCACTCTCGAACTAAGACCGAAACTACGATCTCTCTACAGAGTTGCACACATACGGTGTCATCTATCCGGCAGGGCTTCGCCGTCCAGAACTAGTTCCCACTGGAACCCAGACAGCCTTTCGGCTCTACGAAACTATTTCGCTGGGAGGGAGAGAGAAGCCAGAAATGTCATGGCATGTGTATGTGAGCAAGGAGTGAGTGTGGAGGCAGCCCCTCCACCTTTATTTATTGGAAATCCAAGGGGTAGGGTGGTTTTACAATAAAACCCAAAATGCTCATAAAGGAAGTCCTTCACATGGGCATAAAGGTGAAACCATGAGACAAGTGGGGCTCCATGATGTAGCACCACATGTGGCCGGCCACTCCCTCTTGGGGGGCCCCCCAAGGGGGGTTTCTTAGCCCCCAAGCCTTCTAGAAGCCTTTTGGAAAATATCCCAAAATGTGCTTTCCAAAAAATATCCAAAAAGCACTTTCACTATTCACGAAGACATTTTTCTGCGTCTGTTAAATCCCAAATTATTTCTGTGTGCCTAGAACAATTCCAGTACCCACTAAAATAATTTTGAACGCATTCCGAAACAATTTCGGAACAATGTTTCTTCAGCGAGAAGCAACCAAAGCGGTTCCGGCTGCTCCGGAACATTTCCGGTTTTTATCCCGGAAAATTCCCAGAAGTTTCCAGAACACTTCTGGCATCCTCCAAGAATTTCTAGGCGTGTGCCGGAACCAATTTGACTTAATGGAATACCCTGAAACAACTTTTCAGTTTCACCGAAACTATTCCGGTGTCCTCTCCGAAACATTTCCGTTTCGTCCGAAACTTTTTCGGTGATTTTCTCTCAGACTCCCCGTCTAGTATTCAGCAGATAGATGACCCTTAAGCGTGTGACCCTATAGGTTCGGTGAAGTATAGACATGACCGGAACTCTTTCCGATCAATGATCAACATCGGAGCCGTGGACACCCATATTGACCCCTATACCCACACGAATGAATATTCGAGTGAACCTCCAGTTGCCGTGTGCTATTCCTGTTGCTTCGCGATATGTTACAAATACCCGAGGTGAGAAACATCGGCATCCCCGTGGATCAACACTTGTCCACAATGCCAGTTACCTCGTTACCGGTTTTGTTCTCTTTTCTCGTTTCCGTGTTCCGGCATCCCTGTGATCAAATCACATTGTGTCCGGCCAGACGATGGTGGATACCGTAATACCGAGAGGGCCCAAAGATATCTCTCCATCATCGGAGGAGCAAATCCGAATCTTGAGCTATCAAGTTACTTGACATACTTTTCCATGAACCCGTAAGCCGCCGTAATAGCCACCCATTTACGGATGACGTTTAACAAACCCCAAAGTTCATGAAGCAAGCATGAAGAAACTCGACACTCTCATGGTCTAAGGAATTATGCAAACATTAACTATCTCTGTGTTATTAACCATTAACTTATGACGAATGAATCTCATAGCATAACATCAATCGGGTCGATTCAACATAAGTGTTCTACTAACATTGTGCCCTCAAAGTTGCCGGCATAGTCATGCCCATGATCAGGAAAACAGAACCATCATGCAACACTTGAGCTAGTCTTAGAGGCCAGACTAGGAATACTTTTTACCGTTTATTATTCCACACGTGCATATGAGTCTTCCTCCGAGCCTCGTGGTTATTGCAGACTCGAGAACCATAGCAGTTATAGCATGGAACATAAACATAATTATGAACATGGAGATAAATAATAACATTTGTTATTGCCTCTAGGGCATATCTCCTACAGCCAAAGTGTCTTTGGTTCCCACATCATTGCAGCTCCACGAACAATACCCCAACAAGCTTGGAGCACTCTGAATTCCCTCTCCACATCCTTCGTAGCACCTTCTTGAATTTCTGCAAAGAAAAATTGTTTCCTACTATTGGGATTCAGATATGGTCTTCACAAATGCCGCCATTGAGGATAGATACCATTAGCAAGGTAGTACCCCATGGTGTAGTTGTGCCCGTTGACGGTGTTGTTGCACGCCGGAGTCTCCCCATCACAAAGTCTCTTGACAAAGGAGATCGTTGTAGCAGATTGATGTCATTGTTAGAACTAGGCATGCCAAAGAAAGCATGTCAAATCCACAAGTTCTTCGATGCCAGTGCAAGTATGATGTTGGCATCTTTGGTGTGACCTTGGTACTGCCCGCGCAAACCTTTCGTGCAGTGATACGTCTCCAACGTATCTATAATTTTTGATTGTTCCATGCTATTATAGTATCAATCTTGGATGTTTTTATATGCAATTATATGCAATTATATATCATTTTTTGGGACTAACCTATTAACCCAGTGCCAAGTGCCAGTTGTTGTTTTCTGCTTGTTTTTAGCTTTTCAGAGAAACAATACCAAATAAAGTCCAAATGCCACGAAACTTTTTGGAGATTTTTTTCTGGACAAAAGAAACCTGGGAAGCTTTGGGAGGAGGCCAGAAGCCTCACGGAGGCTTCACAAGGCACTAGGACGCGCCCGGGGGGGGGGGGGCGCCGTGCTACCTTGTGGGGCCCACGTGACTCCGTTTGACCTAATTCCACTTCTCTAAATTCACAAATATTGGGAAACCCCCAGAGAGCAAAAAGAGAAAACCTTTCCACCGCCGCAAGCCTTTGTTCTTTCGCGATCCCATCTGGAGGCCTTTTCCAGTACTCTGACGGAGGGGGAATCGATCACAGAGGGCTTCTACATCAACCTTGCTGCCCTTCCGATGATGTGTGAGTAGTTTACCACAGACCTACAGGTCCATAGCTAGTAGCTAGATGGCTTCTTCTCTCTCTTTGATCTTCAATACAATGTTCTCCTCGATGTTCTTGGAGTTCTATCCGATGTAATCTTCTTTTGCGGTGTGTTTGTTGGGATCCGATGAATTGTGAGTTTATGATCATATTATTCATGAGAAATATTTGAGTCTTCTCTGAACTCTTTTATGTATGATTGTTATAGCTTTGTATTTCTCTCCGATCTATCGGTTTAGTTTGGCCTACTAGATTGATTTATCTTGCAATGGGAAAGGTGCTTTGTGATGGGTTCAATCTTGCGGTGCTCAATCCCAGTGACAGAAAGGGACATGACACGTATTTGTATTGTTGCCATTAAGGATAAAAAGATGGGGTTTACTCATATTGCTTGAATTTGCTTCTCTACATCATGTCATCTTGCTTAAGGCGTTACTCTGTTTCATACTTAATACCCTAGATGCATGCTGGATAGCGGTCGATGGGTGGAGTAATAGTAGTAGATGCAGGCAGGAGTCGGTCTACTTGTCTCGGACGTGATACCTATATACATGATCATTGCCATAAATCCGTCATAATTATTTGCTTTTCTATCAATTTCCCAACAGTAATTTGTTTACCCACCGTATGTTTATGCGCTCAAGAGAGAAGCCTCCAGTGAAAACTATGGTCCCCGGGTCTATCTTTATTATATAAAAAACCTAAAAATACCTTGCTGCAATTTATTTACTTTTATTTTAATTAGTAGTTTAGTTTATCTATTTACCTTGATAAGATTTAATCCTTGCAAATAACCGCTAAGAGGATTGACAACCCTCTTATTTGCGTTGGGTGCAAGTGTTTGCTCTTGTGTGTGCAGGTGCGCTTAACGGAATTTTGCTTGGTTCTCCTACTGGATTGATAACCTTGATTCTTAACTGAGGGAAATACTTATCTCTACTGTACTGTATCATCCTCTCCTCTTCGGGGAAATACCAACGCAGACTACAAGTAGCAGGAAGAATTTCTGGCGCCGTTGCCGGGGAGACATCATCAAAATTACCAAGTACCTTCACAAAAACTATCATTCACTTGCATTTACTTTATTTACCTTTTATTTGCATTTGCCTCTCGTTTTCATCTCCACCACTTCCAATTTTTTTTTACAAAAACACAAAAATATTTTGTTTGCTTGTTTGCTAGTTTGCTTGCTTTGTCGCAATGTCTCAAGAAAATATAAAATTGTGTGACTTTTCCAGTACTAATAATAATGATTTTATTAGTACTCCTAATTCTCCTCCCACCACTAGTGCGGAGTCATGTGACATTAATGCTGCCTTGCTTAATCTTTTTATGAAAGAACAATTTTCTGGTAGTCCTAATGAAGATGCTGCATCCCATCTAAATACTTTCGTTGAACTTTGTGATATGCAAAAGAAGAAAGATGTGGATAATGATATTGTCAAATTAAAATTATTTCCGTTCTCACTATGAGATCGTGCTAAAACTTGGTTTTCATCCTTGCCTAGAAATAGTATTGATTCTTGGGATAAGTGTAAGGATGCTTTTATTACCAAGTATTTTCCTCCCGCTAAGATTACTTCTTTAAGAAATCAAATTATGAATTTTAAGCAACTTGAGCATGAACATGTTGCCCAATCTTGGGAGAGAATGAAATTAATGATAAGAAATTGCCCAACTCATGGTTTGAATTTATGGATGATCATACAAAATTTTTATGCGGGACTAAACTTTGTCTCTAGAAATTTGCTAGACTCTGCCGCAGGTGGCACTTTCATGGAAATTACATTGGGAGAAGCTACAAAACTTCTTGATAATATTATGGCAAATTATTCTCAATGGCACAGTGAACGAACTCCAACTGGTAAGAACGTAAATTCTGTTGAAGAAATTAATACTTTGAGTGATAAGATGGATGCTTTATTGAAATTGGTTGCTAGTAAAAATGCTCATATTGATCCTAATGATGTGCCATTGTCCACTTTGATTGAGCAAAATAATGATGCTATTTATGTGAATTTTGTCTCTAGAAATAATTTCAACAACAATGCTTATAGGGGTAATTTCAATGCTAGACCGTTTCCTGGAAATTCCTCTAATAATTATGGCAATCCTTATGGCAATTCTTATAATAATAATAATAGGATGCCCTCTGATCTTGAAAGTAATATTAAAGAATTTTTTAGTTCGCAAAAGAATTTCAATGCTATGATAGAAGAAAAATTGAATAGAGTTGATGAATTGGCTAGGAACATGGATAAAATTGCTCATGATGTGGAAAATCTCAAAACTAAAATTTTGCCATCTAAGCATGATGTAAATGATTCTATTAAAACTATCTATGTCTCCATTAATGAAAGTAAAGAAAGGACCGCTAGGTTGAGAGCTAAGCGAGAATTTCTAGAAAAAGCGATTCCACCCGGTTTCTATCGTAGTAATGATGAATATATTAAAATGATTGGTGTTACACCTATTGAATCTTTGTTTAATAATATAAAACTTGATGAAAAAGGGACTGAAGAAGAGTCAACTTTAGAAAGGAGTCCCACTTGCTTGGAGGGTGATAATCTTGATCATAAAAATGAAAAAAAGTGGGTTTGGAGAGGTTAAAACTTTAAATAGTAATGCACCCACTACTTTGGATTACAAGGACTTTAATTATGATAGTTTTTCTTTAATTGAGTGTATTTCCTTGTTGCAATCCATGATTAATTCACCAAATGCATATGAACAAAATAAAGCTTTCACTAAACATATTGTAGAAGCCATGATGAAAGCGCATGAAGAAAAACTTGAGTTAGAAGTATCAATTCCTAGGAAATTACAAGATGAATGGGAACCCACTATTAAAGTAAAAATTAAAGATTATGAATGTAATGCTCTTTGTGATCTTGGTGCTAGCGTTTCCACTATACCAAAGTCTTTGTGTGATGTGCTAGGTCTCACCGACTTGGATACTTGTTCCCTTAATTTGCATCTTGCGGATTCCACTATTAAAAAGCCATTTGGTAGGATAAATGATGTGCTTATTCTTGCAAATAGAAATTATGTGCCCGTGGACTTTATTGTTCTTGACATTGAATGCAATCCTTCTTGCCCCATAATACTTGGTAGGCCTTTTCTTCGAACTATTGGTGCTATTATTGATATGAAAGAAGGTAATATAAGATTTCAATTTCCACTAAAGAAAGGGATGGAACATTTCCCTAGGAAGATAATTAAAGCACCATATAAAACCATTATGAGGGCCACTTATGGAATCAATTTGAAGGATGACAATACTTGAAACTATGCATTATGCCTAACTAGGGGCATAAAACAATAGCGTTTGTTGGGAGGCAACCCAATGAATAATTTTGTTTTTGTTTTTACCTACTGTTCTTGAGTGTTTACATGATTATAGCTTCTGTTATGATATTGTTTTTATGTTTTAATTAGTTTTTGTGCCAAGTAATGCCTTTGGGATGATTTGGAAGATAGTATAATTGATGCTGTTTGGAAAACAGAAAGTTTTGCGTCCAGTGCTGGAATTTTAATTCTGTACTGGAGCGTCAGAAAAAACTGAAATGTTTATACAGTATTGGTATATGAATTTCCCACGTTGTCCTAATTTTTCAGAATTTTTGGAGTTACAGAAGTATGGATTTTAAATAGATCTTTACAGACTGTTCTGTTTTAGACAGATTCTGTTTTTATTGCAAAGTTTGCTTATTTTGATGAATCTATGGATCGTATCCGGGGGGGGGGGGGGGGGTATGAGTCATGGAGAAGTTGGAGTACAGTATCATTATGCCAATATTAAATATGAATCAATTTACTACAATACCTAAAGTTAAAGATTTGTTTGTTATACTAACGGATCTCACGAGGTTTCTGTTGAGTTTTGTGTGCTGAAGTTTTCAAGTTTTGGGTGAGACTACGATGGACAAAGGAATAAGGAGTGGCAAGAGCCTAAGCTTGGGGATGACCAAGGCACCCCAAGGTAATATTCAAGGAAGACTCAACCGTCTAAGCTCGGGGATGCCCCGGAAGGCATCCCCTCTTTCGTCTACAATCTATCGGTAACTCACTTGGAGCTATATTTTTATTCATCACATGATATGTGTTTTACTTGGAGCGTCTTGTGAAATAGTTTGTTTGCTTTTGTTTGCTTTTTAGTTTGTCACAATCATCTTTGTTGAACAAACCTTTTTGAGAGGGACACACATTATTCGTGATTTGTTAGAATACTCTATGTGCTTTACTTATATCTTTTGAGCTAGGTAGTTGCTCTAGTGCTTCACTTATATCTTTTAGAGCACGGAGGTGATGATATTTTAAAGAAATAGTTGCACTCTCATGTTTCAGTTATATCTTTTTGAGAGTCTCATGATAGCAATGGTAATATGCACGGGTTATGAATTTGGTCCTGATATGATAGGTATTCAAGAGGGATATAATAAAAACTTTGATGTAGATCACTGAATATGATAAATTTGATTCCTTGCAATAGTTTTGCGATATTAAGATGGTAATATGGGGAGGTATTAGTAGATAATTGTGGTTTAGTAAGAATAATTGTGTTAAGGTTTGTAATTCCCGAAGCATGCATGTATGATCTGTCGTTATGCTAAGAAGTTGGAGCATGATTTATTCTTGATTGTCTTCCTTTGTGTGGCGGCTGGGGGCGCGCGATGGTTAACTCCTACCAACCTCCCCCCTAGGGGCATGCGTAGTAGTACTTTGCTTCGAGGGCTAATAAACTTTCGCAATAAGTATGTGAGTTCTTTATGACTAATGTGAGTCCATGGATTATACGCACTCTCACCCTTCCGCAATTTGCTAGCCTCTTCGGTACCGTGCATTGCCCTTTCTCACATCAAGAGTTGGTGCAAACTTCGCCGGTGCATCCAAACCCCATGATATGATACACTCTATCACACATAAGCCTCTTTATATCTTCCTCAAAACAGCCACCATACCTACCTATCATGGCATTTCCATAGCCATTCTGAGATATATTGCCATGCAACTTCCACCGTTCCATTTTTATGACACACATCATCATTGTCATATTGCTTTGCATGATCATATAGCTGACATAGTATTTATGGCTCAGCCACCGTTCATCATTTTTATACATGTTACGCTAGCATCATTGCACATCCTGGTACACTGCCAGAGGCATTCATATAGAGTCATATTTTTGTTCTAGTATCGAGTTGTAATTTTGAGTTGTAAGTAAATAGAGGTGTGATGATCATCATTATTAGAGCATTGTCCCAGTGAGGAAAGGATGATGGTAGCTATGATTCCCCCATAAGTCGGGATGAGACTCCGGACGAAAAAAAAATATAGAAAAAAAAAGAGGCGAAAAAGAGCCATGAAAAAAAAAATATGAAAAAAATAAAAAAAAGGGAAAAAGAGAAAAAAAAGAAAAAAAAGAAAATAAATGAGAGAAAAAGAGAGAAGGGGCAATGTTACTATCTTTTTCCACACTTGTGCTTCAGAGTAGCACCATGTTTTTCATATAGAGAGTCTCCTATTTTGTCACTTTCATATACTAGTGGAAAATTTTCATTATAGAACTTGGCTTGTATATTCCGATGATGGGCTTCCTCAAATGCCCGAGGTCTTCATGAGCAAGCAAGTTGGATGCACACCCACTTAGTTTTCATGTTGAGCTTTCATACACTTATAGCTCTTAGTGCATCCGTTGCATGGCAATCCCTACTCCTCGCATTGACATCAATTGATGGGCATCTCCATAGCCCGTTGATTAGCCTCGTTGATGTGAGACTTTTTCCATTTTTGACTTCTCCTATTTATCTCTATCACCATACTCTATTCCACCCATAGTGCTATATCCATGGCTTGCGCTCATGTATTGAGTGGGAGTTGAAAAAGCTGAAGCGCGTTAAAAAGTATGAACCAATTGCTTGGCTAAAACCGGGGTTGTTCATGATAAATACTTTATGTGAAGAAGATGGAGCATGACAGGATTATATGATTTTGTAGGGATAACGTTCTTTAGCATTTTTATTTTGAAAGACATGATTGTTTGCTAGTATGCCTGAGTATTGATGTCTTTATATCAAATTATAGACTATTGCTTTGAATCATTTGGATCTTATTATTCATACCGTAAGAGAGAGATTACATGATGAAACATGATAGGTAGCATTCCACATCAAAAATTCTATTTTTATCATTTACCTACTCGAGGACGAGCAGGAATTAAGCTTGGGGATGCTTGATACGTCTCCAACGTATGTATAATTTTTGATTGTTCCATGCTATTATAGTATCAATCTTGGATGTTTTTATATGCAATTATATATCATTTTTTGGGACTAACCTATTAACCCAGTGCCTAGTGCCAGTTGCTGTTTTCTGCTTGTTTTTGGCTTTTCAGAGAACAGTACCAAATAAAGTCCAAATGCCACGAAACTTTTTGGAGATTTTTTTCTGGACAAAAGAAACCTGGGAAGCTTCAGGAGGAGGCCAGAAGCCTCACGGAGGCTTCACAAGGCACTAGGGCGCGCCCCGGGAGGGGGGGCGCCGTGCTACCTTGTGGGGCCCACGTGACTCCGTTTGACCTAATTCCACTTCTGTAAATTCACAAATATTGGGAAACCCCAGAGAGCAAGAAGAGAAAACCTTTCCGCTGCCGCAAGCCTCTGTTCTTCCGCGATCCCAACTGGAGGCCTTTTTCGGTACTCTGCCGGAGGGGGAATCGATCACGGAGGGCTTCCACATCAACCTTGCTGCCCTTCCGATGATGTGTGAGTAGTTTACCACAGACCTACGGGTCCATAGCTAGTAGCTAGATGGATTCTTCTCTCTCTTTGATCTTCAATACAATGTTCTCCTTGATGTTCTTGGAGTTCTATCCGATGTAATCTTCTTTTGCGGTGTGTTTGTTGGGATCCGATGAATTGTGAATTTATGATCAGATTATTCATGAGAAATATTTGAGTCTTCTCTGAACTCTTTTATGTATGATTGTTATAGCTTTGTATTTCTCTCCGATCTATCGGTTTAGTTTGGCCTACTAGATTGATTTATCTTGCAATGGGAGAGGTGCTTTGTGATGGGTTCAATCTTGCGGTGCTCAATCCCAGTGACAGAAAGGGACATGACACGTATTTGTATTGTTGCCATTAAGGATAAAAAGATGGGGTTTACTCATATTGCTTGAATTTGCTTCTCTACATCATGTCATCTTGCTTAAGGCGTTACTCTGTTTCATACTTAATACCCTAGATGCATGCTGGATAGCGGTCGATGGGTGGAGTAATAGTAGTAGATGAAGGCAGGAGTCGGTCTACTTGTCTCGGACGTGATGTCTATATACATGATCATTGCCATGAATCCGTCATAATTATTTGCTTTTCTATCAATTGCCCAACAGTAATTTGTTTACCCACCGTATGTTTATGCGCTCAAGAGAGAAGCCTCCAGTGAAAACTATGGTCCCCGGGTCTATCTTTATTATATAAAAAACCTAAAAATACCTTGCTGTAATTTATTTACTTTTATTTTAATTAGTAGTTTAGTTTATCTATTTACCTCGATAAGATTTAATCCTTGCAAATAACCGCTAAGAGGATTGACAACCCTCTTATTTGCGTTGGGTGCAAGTGTTTGCTCTTGTGTGTGCAGATGCGCTTAACGGAATTTTGCTTGGTTCTCCTACTGGATTGATAACCTTGGTTCTTAAGTGAGTGAAATACTTATCTCTACTATACTGCATCATCCTCTCCTCTTCGGGGAAATACCAACGCAGACTACAAGTAGCATGCAGCTATTACATTGACAATGCATGCAATCAACTGAATCGACCATATATACCCGGAAAACATCTTGCCGCTCCAAATGCCATCAACCTTTCTGTGTCCTCAATAGTTGGTTCTCTCAGATAATCCGCTCCCAGTACTACAGGAATGCCCAGCACTTGCGGGCGCAAAAAGGCCAGCATTGGCGGGCCAGGCTCCCAGGGGCGTCCGCCACCGACCTCCCGCCACTGCAATAACCGCATCAGTGGCGGGCGCACGCCTGCCACTAGTAGAGCATCTGCAGTGGCGGGCGACAGGCAACGCCCGCCACAATTATTTTATGTAGCAATGGCGGGCGCTTTGTACCGCCCGCCACAGATATTAATCCATCCCGAATTGATTATATTGCAGCATATTGCACCTGGATCAAATTATCAGATTGCATCAGATACATAAATTCTAGTTTTAACATTGATCCACATACACGCACCACATTACAATGATGCCAGATTAATGAAAAGTAGTAGTTATAAAGAAAATATAACAAGTGCATTACAATAATAAGCATATATATGTCGCTCATCACACATAATTAATGATTTGACGAGTTGTTTAGGAGTGAAAAGAGAGTCGGGCGATGTTCAACACGTAGAGCGTTAGTAGAAGCCGCACATACTACATGAATTACTAGTGGATGGAACAAACGGGGACCAACGGGCCGCTTGCTCTGGAATCAAAGATTTGGCCTCTCGAAAAGCCCATTGAACTACCTCACCCGGCGTGGGTATGGAGGTTGGACTCAGACCCGGCCAGATCCTCAGTCTCTCATCCAGGGTCGTCTCTGTCAGGATGCACAACGCGAGGTCATTGAACCGCGTCTCTGCTATCTTCTCCATCGCTGGGAGAGAACACTTGGCCATTGGAACACTTCTGACCCAAGCTAACATCGCATCCCTGAGGTGCTCTGCCCGATACTTGTCCCGCGTCCATAGATAGTGCTTCTCCATGTCCACCGCAGAGACCCCTCCCACAATTCTTTTCGCGGTCCCATCTGTTATTTTTAGCACACATTAACATTCAAAATATGTACATATAGAAAAGGTCACAAGGTAAATATATAAACATATGACGCACGTACATATAAACTAGAGATCACAAGGTAACAAGCATTGTGTCATGATATAATTTAATGTTTGACGTTTTCTAGAAAGGAGCATATATATATCTATCCTTTCGCCATAATATCCATCGGCATTTTGATGTTTCATTCTCAACTCTCGTTCTTCTTGACTCTCAGCCCCGCAGCAGAACATCCCCTCATCCCTCACTACATGGCGATTGATGATATTCGTGAGCACCTTCAGAAGGCGCTCATGCTCTGTCCAAAAGTGAGCTAGCTTAACTTGGTTCTCATTCTCTTCGGACCATTTCTGCAACATTGAATCACTTCTCAAAAGTGGTCCCGCGCGCACATAGTCATCCATGAAGACCATGGCATAGTAGCCAGACATGTGCATGGTTTCGTAATTCGGTTGTTGCCGGCAATAGAAGCTAGTGTTAAATTTGAACTGCGAATACGACTTTTCTTATGGTCGGACTTATGACACATCAAAAGAGCATCATTGAGAACTTTCTTCAGATCGGTCCACGGCTTCTTAGGGTCTCTCCCGGAATCAAAGAAATAAGCTCGGCCGTCCCGGGGCATTAGTGCGATGACAATCCAGTGCTCATTGCTGCGCAAAACAATTGAACAATGTAACATGAATGAGATTCACATCAAAGTAGTCAGGTATATATGTGCAAGCATAAAGGAATAAACTCACATTTCAAAGTAAGGCACGATAAAGTTGTGCTTGTGCCGAGGACTATCAAGAATGGTCTTGTGGAGGTAAGTCGCGATAAGACACTGGCCTTTATCAGAATCCACATTGCCACAATGCATGATATACGGATCAAGGAAGGCAACTTCTTCATTCCTGAGTAATGGATTTGTAGCATGCCAGAGCGACCAAAGCCTCATTAAAGACGGCTTGACTACGTCCACGTAAAAAATATTATTGTTGACCACACTATCAAACCCGAGATATATTTTATTAGTAGGGAATGCATCGACAAATCCAAGACCGTCTATAACATTGGCGGTGTAATACATCTCATCCTTTCCTGACCTAGCTACTACGTCTTTGTGTAGAAGCTGAATTTCAATGCTGAGTGCACTCAACATGTGTTGTGGTAACACCGGTTCACCGGGCATAAACATTCGCCATACGCGCGAACTGGTAGGGACATTCAACACATTTTCTTCTGGTGCCTTACTGGCGGTAGGTTCATTGGCTGATTTCTTTTTTCGCTTTCTGCCCTTTTTACGACGCTGAGCTGAGGGGTCCATAGAAGATGGTTCTCCGGAATCCATTTGTTGCGTTTGCTAAAACTTAATGTGGCAATTATGAGTCATAAAGCATAAAAAGAAACAATGAAAGAAAAATTCAACATGATCTTTGCTAAAAAGAGGACAAAACGAGTGCCAGAAATTTGGCGAAACAGAAATGAATCGACATTTTGATAAAACATTGGCACTCATGTCAATACCTGCAAATATATAAAATGAAAGGAAAAATTCGAGATGACCTTTGCTAAAATGAGGACATAACGAGCGCCAGAAATTCAGCGAAACGGAAATGAATCGACGTTTCGCGAAAACATTGGCACTCATGTCAATACCTGCAACTATAAGCCAACCACACCACAATGAATTCTAGGAAAATATGAAAGAAATAATTCGACATGACATTTGCTAAAAAGAAGACATAACGAGTGCCAGAACTCGACGAAACGGAAATGAATCGACGTTTCGCCAAAACATTGGCACTCATGTAAATACCTACAAATATAAGCCAACGATACTACAATAGATCTTATACAAAATATTTCTAATCTACTCGTAATTACCCTAAGCACTAATAACACTAAGACACACTACTCAAATTTAATCCATGCTAAATATCGATCAAATCTGTACTTCTATTTACCCTAAAGAAACATTGGCATGCATTTTTAAACTACTAGCAGTATTTACCCTAAACACAAATCTGACCATACCGGAGAGGTGGCGTGCGTGGCGTTCGAAGGCAGTGCGAGGTCTCCGATGTTGGCGGAGGAGGGCGACATGGCCGCAGGGCTAGCCATCGGGGAGGAGCTCCACGGTGGCGGTGGCGACGATATGCCTCTGGTGTTGGAGGAGGAGCCCATGCCCGCGGCGGCGAGGAGGGGCGCGGCGGGAAGGAGCGGCGGCGACGAGGACGGGCGCGGCGGGAAGGAGCGGCGGCGACGAGGACGGGCGCAGCGGCAAGGAGCGGCGGCGATGAGGGGCGCAGAGGCGAGGAGCGGCGAAATTTGGGGAGGGGGAGGCGCGAGCGGGGGAAATGGGAAGTTTTGGGGGCGAGTCGGTTTTTGGGCGAAAATTGAACTACCAGCGTCGTTGCTGTATGAGTGACGGGCGAAGGATAGAGCCCACCACCCCAAAGGCGAGAATCGGTGGCGGGCACTAACGAGCACCCGCCACTGCTAAGATAGCATACTATCGACCTCCTGCTCACCAATGGTTGGTGGGTACCACAATTTAGCTGCGGCGGGCAAAAGTTTTGCCCGCCACTGCTGACCATATGAGCAGTGGCGGGCGCTAGTGTCCGTCCGCCACTATTAGATTTTACCACGTGGACAAATTTGGAACAATTTACGTGTGGCGGGCACGTTTTTATGCCTGCCACAGCTACAAGGAGAGCAGTGGCGGATCCCTTTTGTTACCCGCCACTGCTACTTTTTCAAAATAGCTGTGGCGGGTAACTCATCCCGCCCGCCACTCATTTGAGTTCACCTATAAGCCCTTTCCCAGTAGTGTCCAAACACCTTCACCAAGTTGCATGCAAATTGCACCATGGTATTCAGGCATGTGGTCTCTCTCATCCGGATTTCAGCATCAATGGCATCTGCGGCCTTATCATAAGCAAACATCCTGAGGGCAGCCGTGCATTTTCGCAGAGGAGAGAAGGAAAGTTGCCCGCAACAATCCTTCATCAACTTGAAGTAGTCATCAGCCTCCACGGTATCCACTACACGCAAGAACAAATCCGTGCTTATTTGGAAGGGACGTCGAAAAAACCCTTCATGGTATGTTGGGTCCGGTTTGAAGTAGCCTTGTAGAGAAGCTTTGCACCAGTGATCCTATTCCGAGGAACAACTCTCCTATCCTTGAAGTTCAACACATGCTTCTCTTGCTTCTCTAATTCTTCCTCGATGCTCATCATCATCATCATCATCATCATCATCTTTTCAGCATCTTTGTCGCCGGAATCTAACGAATCGACGATCTCCCTATATGAATTCGTTAAGGTCCTTGTTTCCATATTAATCATCCGATGACGAATCCATCGTTTGCCTACAAAGGAGCTAAAGAATAAAAAGATTACTCGGGAATTTCATTGAACACATAAAACATGATGTGTATGTCCGGAGGAGTTGCATGTACCGGGGCGGCGTCCGGTGGCGGCATGGTCGGCGGCGTTGTGGGTTGGGGGACGATGGCGGAGCTACAGTGGCGGCAATGGCGAGGAATCAAAAGAATGAACGATTGCGCGATATATGGAATGTCTACGAAGTTTGCCACTTGGATGTATTTGGATTGGGAGGCTTGGAGACATACGTTTGCTTTTATTCTTGGAATTGGTCACTAGTTTTCTTCTACCACAATGTCATGAGTCTGGAACCTTGCAATTCGGGATGATGTTGTGATGGGAGTAAATTTTAGTTCACTTTTTAGTGGCTAAATGTTTGGAACTGTATTTTTTTCTTTGTAACAGACTTGTTTCAAAGGGCAGTTTCTCGGCATTTGTCCAACGAAAACTGTCCATTTTAAAGAAATTTATTAGTCTTACCAATGGTAGCACATTCAAAAGTATGAAAGTAGTAGTGCTGCGTTCGGATTGTAGCTCGTTTTCAGTTCGTCATGTTTGTTATCTTAAAGAAGTGGCCAGTTATTTAAAAAAAGTTATTTGGATGTTGTAATAGTCTGAGTTTCTTTTTCATCATATCACCAGTTAAGTTATTCAACTGTTGCTTATATGCAATGAAATTCAGCATGTCATTATTGTTTTGAATTGGGCTTTTTTATGCATGTTCCTAGCACCTAAATCCCCGTACTGTGAGTCCATAACTGACACTGATTGTGCAACAACTGCTAGAAAGCACAATAGTAGCACAAATCATTACATACATATCCTCAATTTGGATGTGCTCTTCTTCCACATTTTCCGACTCAAAGAATATTAAGTAAACTTCATCCTCTGGGGTCAGTCGACGATGTTCCTCTTCCCGTTCTAGTTCCTCGTTTTCTTTTTGAAAATGAGGGTAAACCCCCAGTCTCTGCATCGATTGATGCCAATGACAAAGAGGCACTTGGTGTTGACCAAGAAGACCGTTGCTAGGTTAGGGAGGTTGGCTGTCTGCCTTACTCTCTTTACCCCTCTAGTTTTTTCCTTTCCCTGTCCTGCTCTGTTTTGGGTCCCTCTGCTCTTTCCCTCTCTTGCTCTGCTTTGGGTTCCTCTGCTCTCATGATCAAGAACGTAGAACCAATGGAGTTCAGCTATGTTTTTTCTAGAATACACACAAGCATGCATATTATCTATTGATAGAAGAAGAGGTGAGACGCCTATCCAAAAGTTTACAACTCCGGCAGAATCGCCAGCCACCCAAGATACAAAAGGAGACTACTCGCCAGAGACCCGCCTAAACAACGCCGAGAAGAACGGCAGCACATCACCTCGGAAAAGCTTAGCCATCTGCCAAGATTTTCCTTCCTCAAGGATCCGCCTAAGAACAAACCCCACAGATGAAGACGCATTGTCAAATACGACGGCGTTCCTTTGCATCCAAATTTCCCACATTACGAGGATGATCATGGAGTTGAAGTCCTTCCTGGAATGAGCCGTTGGTGATAGCGATGTGGACCATTCCAGCACACCATCCGTAGGTGCCCAATCCTCCTTGCCCCAAGCTGAGAGGACTTCGTGCCAAATCTGTCTGGCAAAGGAGTTCAGCTATGTTGTATAGCAATTTTTTTTTTTTTTTTTTTTTTTTTTTTTGCGGGGAGTTGTGTAGCAATTCTTGGCTACGTAGCTGATCAATTCTGGGGTATATGGAATTTGGCTGAGGAGAGACACATAGTACGAATGTGTGCGTCTCTGATATCCGAAAACTCTTATAAAAAATCTTTTTTTGTGTCTATCTGGTGGCATGCATGATTATCATAGCACTTAGAGAGAACCTGATGGCGACAGATTCAATCGAGCTGCCGGGATAACAGAGGTAGCAAAAGTTGAGTCATACGTTGATACATCTACCAAGGCTTTCACGTACCAACTATCAACGGAGCCAGCAAGCACGCAGCTGCAGGCATATAGATCAGATCGACCCAGCGTTAATTCTGGGCCATCACACAAGTAAACACTACAGCAATAACGACATGAATCACCAAGCAAACATCGATCTAGTATAATATTATCCATTGACAACGATTACATCATGTGACGGAGATCTTACATGACTATATGGTAACTAAGTAGCACTAGGAGCTACATATGAGAGACGTCCTAAACCCCTAAACGCTAGCTGATATCTTTCTCTGATATAGTACTACCTAAATAAAACCAACTTAAACGATATATAATCCTGACGAAAGCATGGGCGATATGTGCATCCTTTTGCTCCTATGGTGATGGCGCGGGAGAAGCAGCGGGAGGCGCCGGAGTCGTGGCAGGAGGCGTCAACGGCGGCAAGGGTTGGGCTGTCAAATCATCAACAAAGCAAGTTAGTCAATCTCCTTCAAAGAGGCAGCACATATACAGGAAAACACAGAGAACAAGGTTAGTAACTTACTGCTGCAGGAGAAGATCGTCTGCAGGGGAATCATGGCGCCACACCTAACCGGGAGGATGATCATGCGGATCGGATCTATGGGCTTGGGGAAGAGCTTGCTCATGCCGCCGTTGTTGTTCATGCCGTGGCAGAGGCAGATCGGCGCAGCGTTGACGACCGACTTGAGGCCGTCGCAGCAAGCGCTCGGGGGCGAGAACACCGTGATGTTGGTGAGGTAGTCCATGCACGGTATCATGGCCGTCAGCGGCGTCAGGCACTCCTTCGGTGGCGGTGGGCTTGGCGAGCCGGTGGGAAGTGGGAGGTGTGGGAGGCTAGGCAGTGCCTGGGATGGAGGGGCGCCCGGTGAGCCAGGGAGCGGCCCGAACAGCGGCGGCAGGCCCGGGATCTGGGGCAGTGGCGGGAAAAGAGAGCGAAATAGTGGCGGCAGGCTAGGCATACCGGGGATCTGAGGCAATGGCAGGCCGGGAAGAGATGGGGAGCCTCCATCGGCCGTGGTGGTGGCTTTTGCTTCTTCTTGGTTTGCGGCGGCGGCGGGCTGGAGCCTTGCGTCAGACGGCTGCAGCGTCCCCGCGATGGCCATCAGGGCGAAGAGCACGGCCACGGTGGACTTGGAGAGCACCATCTTGTACGTGAGGGGAAGGGGCGGGTTGAAGAGGATGATGCGTGGATGGGTGGATGGCATTCGTGTGTTTGCCCTACTATTTATACTGCTCCGGCCGGCCGGCAGGGCACGTTAGAGATAGACAAGTTTGAATATTTTTATAACCATTTGAAAATTTTATATCCAACTAGATTGAGGTCTGTTTGGGTTGTGGTTTCCTTCAGTTTCCTGCTACGTCTACGAAACAAGAAAGATACAGCTGGGGTACGCATGGATTAAGCAGAGTCACTGTACGACGCCCTCTCTATGCAGATAGAGCTGGAGGTTCAAACGAGACCATTTGCATTCTACAGACGTTGAGGTGGATAAGATTCTCTTTTTCCTTTTTTCTAACTGGTATTGTTTTTTAACTGGTTATTATTAATAAACAATGTGTGTAATTCGCAAAAAACAAAATGAGTGCGATATTATTTCCATTCATTCTTTTAAAAAACACCATTTGTTTTTAAATTTGTGAGAGGAGAATGCGTGGATGGTATAATCGTGGAGAGGATGCCCAGCTATATATATAGCTCCGGCTGCTGTGCGTACGTTCGGGATAGAGAAGTTTGAATGTTTGGGCAACTATTTCAATCCTTTATCTAAGAAAGATTGAGGTTGTTTCGGTTGTGGTTGATACGTCTAGAAAGGGATGCAGCTGGCGTCTGCATGGATGGAGTAGAGTCCATGCACATCGTCTTTATGCAGATAGAGCTGGACGTTCAAACACGACCGGAAAAAAATCCTATACGACCGGGTCATATGGACCCGCTCATGAGACCCACTCCCACCTGTGCCAACTGGCCGTCCAAATCTCAGCATAGCAGCCGTCTCGTTTCCCACTTCTCTGTTTCCAAATCACGACTCCTATCTCTCCAACGCCCCCAAAATCCAGCCGCCGGTGTGATACGCCCCGGCTGCTCGCCGCATCGCCATTGTTGTGGGGAAAAGAGAAGTGGGGAACGAGATGGCTGCTGTGTTCAGATTCGGACGGCTAGTTGGGGCACACGAGAGTGGGTCTCATGATCGGGTCTGTACGACCAGGTCGTATAGGATTTTTTTCACGTTTGCATGATTGTATTGGTCGGCTAGCTCTATTACCGTTGCGGTGGATAAAATTTTCTTTTTCATTTTTCAACTAGTAATTTATCTTATTTTCTTTTGTTACTCAAATTTTGGATCTCAAGTGATATTGTTTGGTAAAACGCGGACAACACAAAAACCACACGACAGGGATCGGAGTTGATTTGGAAATTTTGAGCACTACATAAGTAGTGCAGTTCTTTGGAAAGCGTACACTCCGTATGGGCATAAATACATATACTCTCCTATCTTCTATCGGTAATTTTAGATGGACGCTCATAGAGAGGGAACGTGCCCTTCCTGGGCATGCTCCTCGAGCGAACCATCCTTCGCTCTAGGAGGCTCTCGTGAGCGAACGGTGGCGTTCACCCTAGGAGTCAGCTGCGCGTGAACGCCTCTCCCTGCTGCTCAATACCTTCTTTTCTTCTAAATTTTTTTTGCCATGCTATGGCAATGTTATCGATAGAAAAATAAAAATGGTCTTGCTATACCGAAAAAGACATCTTGCCGCGCTTTATAAATAAAGTCATCACATGATACAATCACAACCGAAAGATGGAGGTTCAGCGGAAAACATAAGGTTTGAAAAACAAGAAAATAAATAGTAACATAAGCTAGGGGCACAACAAACAAACCCACAGGAAAATAAATGGTCTTCTATAGCAGAGAAGTTACCATGTGTGCAAAGATTGCCATGCTGCACCATTGAACAATTGATATGCTATATGGCCTATGGGAGAAATTTGCGTTCATGAATTGTCATGCTGGCAGAACAGGATTGACATGCTACAACAAACAAAAATGTGATTCTACATGTCCATGAATTGCCATGATACAACAAACAAAATGGCATGCTACAGCAAAAAAAATTTGTCATCCTAGATGTCCATGAATTGTCATGATACAACAGAGAAAATGGCATGCTACATCCTAGAAAAATGCCATGCTACAGCGTAAAAACTACCACACATGTTTTCAGGACATGCCATGCTACACACAGGAATTGTCATGCTCTACGTAAAGCATCATACTTCACTTTTTTTTTTTGTGTGTGTGTGTGTGTGTGTGGGGGGGGGGGGGGGGGGGGGGGGGGGGGGAGGATTGGAGCGAACGGCGCTCCACCGCAAGTGGCTGAGTGGCACACTGTCATGCTTTGAGATTCCGACCTGAAAATCGGACGCACCACAAGGCGTTCCCTGAACAAACCGTTCCCAGGGAACGTCAATTATGTAATATTTCAAACTTTATTTCTTCAAACAAGTCATTTTAATGTATTTACTTTCTCCTTGTGCATTGTCTTTATTTCATTAGCAGATAAACGTGTAGATTGACAATGGTCTGCATCGTATGACCGACCTTATATAGTCCTTCCGTTTTAAAGTATAGGGTGTATTAATTTTTAGGGAAGTCAAATGTTTTATGTTTGACCAAGTTTATAAAATGAACGAGAACAAGGGGGGATTAACAAGTTATAAAGTCCGATTTATTCTTTTTTAATAACTCCCGGGAAACAAGTCAATGGATGGATGAGAGACATGATCCATTGGAGTTATTCTTTTTTTAAATGATGGACAAGGAGTGGAAGTACATACAACTTTAGGATTCAGCAACGAGAAGCACAAAGGTTGGTTGTTTGATAGATCTCTGATGTCTTGCAAGTGCACATGGCTGGTTGAAACACTCTCGTAGAAGTATAATCCTAGTTTAATATCATTCCCAACGAAGAGCAGAAGGCAAGTGTTAATGTGAGTGTTTCGATCCAGGTGTCACACGTCTCGTGTGAATTGAATATTTTGGTATCTGCAAGAATTATGGTTAGGACGAAAGACAATTAATTGAAGGGTGAAATAAATGTTCTAAAACTACTGCTGCAAATAAAGGACATAAAAAGTAAAGGAACAAATTTAAACGTTAGTTTGCCTATAATGGAGAAGTTATGTGCGGAGAGGTTCAGTTCCTGATGAATAACAAATGTGCCAGTGCAACGGTGACGTGAAGTTACGTACTCATGTTATTTTACCTGTTGTATTATATATTTGGTAGACGAGTCACTCTGAAATAGCCAAACACCTTCTGTCAGAATTGTTTGACTGTATTGTCCTACCATTTGTTACCATATGCAAAAATGGCAAACTAAGCAATTAAGGTGGTTAGACCGGACCAATGCTTTAAGCATCTCGGCTTCTCATTATTCTCATATTATCTTCGCTCCTCGTTGATACACAACTACAGAACCGAACAACAATCACTGGTCAAATCATATGATCAATTACTGGTTTATGTCCGGTCAGTGTCTTGGGGTCAGCGATGCCATTCTCATCACTGACCTGCCAAATGGCCGGTCATTGATGTGTTGTGGAGGGACACAAAAAATAGCGGCAACTAGCTACATAGCACCCGGCTGCATAGAATGATATATACAATCACATCACATCTTGTAAGAGAAGATCAAATATTCATGCATCTTCTCATAGAAGATCATATACACACAAGGCCAAAAAATGCCAGCCACAACTTACATACTTAGCATGTACACTGGTGCAACATCACACTAGGAAGACTATATGAAGCACAACAAGAACATCACTAACATAAACTCGAATGGTTATGAAGCATGACAAACAGAAATATCACTATGCCATAAACTAACTGTCAATGTGTTCTGCACAAACTTTCAAATCACGGGCGAAAGTTGCGCGATCGCGGGCTGGAAGCCTCCCCGCGAAGCAATCCTTCAAAAAACGCGATCTGGCGCTAAACACGCGATCGCGCGCGAAAACAGCGCGATTTGCCTTCGCTTTCGCCACACTTTCGCTGGGACGGGCCGAATGACTGAACCAGAGGCCCAAATTGGCTAAATAGAGCTCGGCCCAAATTCCTCCCATAGATATATATCAACTTCTCAGGAAACCTAGCATCGTCTCCCCATTCCCTTCTCTCCCCCCAACAGAAAAAGTTGCGGCGGCTGCGCAGTTCTTCCCAGGTGCTGTCGGCTGGCCGGCTGCTACCGGCGACGAGGGGCATCTGCACGACGACGCCTCCGCGACCACAATGGCATCTCAGTCTCATACGGTTCCATCACCCAGTCCCAGCACATCACCAGGTGGTGGTGGAACAGGAGTCCTCCGATTCTATCCATCCTTTATTCGTTTGTTGATTCAACACAAGCACATCGCCAGGAGGTACAGGAGTTCTTAAGTGTTGAACTGGTGATGTTACGCTTGCTGCAGACCTTGATATCTTGAATTTATATTGATATTTATTTGTTGAACTGGTGCAGACCTCTGTTACACTTGTTATGTTTGAATTTATACTGAAAATCCTCTGTTTTCTGCTGAAAATCCCCTGTTTTCTGAGAAAAATATGCACATGTACTAGTTTGGATGTGGGATATACACGCACATGCACTGTTCCCGCGAACTGGGTTAGCGGCCGCGATCGCTGGCTATAGCGGTTGTAGCGTTTGCACGAGCCAGCCGCGAAATGGTTTAGCCCGCGATCTTAAAGTTTGGTTCTGCATCACCATCAATTCATGTGACCATCAGTTATCCATGCCTTCAAACAAGCTAAAAGGTTCACAGCTCCATGTAAACCTCTGATCATCTGCTCCAAAATTCAAATGCTCAGCTACAAAGAATAGAAAGTTAATCAGTAGCAAGTTAAATAACTAAGTTAAAATAAATGAATTGTGTGCACATGTCAACATTGTGTAAATCAAAATGAACACACAAGTGAGGCGTCGTATCTTATGCATCCGGGATGGTTCGTGAATCCCTGCATCCGCAGTCTCCTCGACCGGCCGATCGCCATCCCATGCACGCGATCAAAATCGGAAGGAAATTGCACATACACGCCCGCAGCAGCTCTTAGTTAAGCCTGCTTATTTGCTAATAACCCCTCGGTCGAAGCGCCTCTGCTAATCCCCGCTCGTCTTCCTCCCAATCCCTAATCACGGCCGCAACATGCATCCCAACGACAGGCACGGCAGGGACGGCATGCATCCGGATGGACAATTGCCACGACGGAATTCATCTGCCCTGACGATCTCCGCGATGGCCATGACGGGATGCATCTCTGATTCCGAACGCCCCATCAGCATGATGGAAAAATCTTTGTCCCGTGATATGCCGCAACTGATCGTGGCGGCTCCCGCTGTTATGGATGTCCAATATGCATCAGCAGTGATCCATAGTTCAAGTGTTGATCCTGAGTATGCCTTTGCATCTAGCCGGTTGGAGGCCCTACTACTACTGCAGAATACGAATCAGATTTCAGTACTGTGCATGGAGCTTCAGGTAACGACCCGGTTGCGTATGACCCAGACTATTTGTGTGTTGTACATGCGTACTAGTACTTGTTATCTACAGACTAACCATGTTGATGCATGTGCAGGTACAGAATTAGGCAAAAACTTGGAAACTCAAGTGAAGGAGGGAGAATTTGCTACGCCAAAAAAGAAAGAAAGCATTCCTCTATTTGTGAGTTTAATAAATTTTCGTTTGCCATGTCCCTGTTCAGTTCAGAGAGTTATGCATGATGATGATTATTGTCATTCATTATTTATTTTTTAGTGCTCCTCTTTTACGCCGAGATGTGACGAGAAGTTGAAGCCTAAAGTAGGGATGACATTTGAAGGCCTTGAGGCCATGGAGGAGTTCTACAAGTCATATGCACATTATGTGGCTTTTGGAGTTCGTGTCGGACAGCAGAAAAAGTTGGACAATAATGTGGTTCGGACTAAGCGTTTCATGTGCAATAGGGAAGGATTCGGGTCTGAGAAGAGCAAGGAGATTAAAGATCCAGCAAAGAAATTCCATAAGAATACAACTACACGATGTGGTTGTGATGCACATATCTTCGTCAAGCTGTGTGGCGATAACACCTACAAGATACACTCATGGCCTTGTATCGCCTGATAAATGCCATTTGATCAGATCAAATCGCAGAGTTAGCGAGAGGGCAAAAAATACACTGTACACATGCCACAAAGCAAGCATAGGCACATGTCAGGCATACAGGCTCCTTTAAGTCAGCGAAGGTGGGTTTCCTAATGTTGGATGCTCAAAGAGGGACCTGCAAAATTATTACCGTGACCTCAGGCTGAAAATCAGGGACGCAGATGCTCAAATGTTTGTCACACAGCTAGCTAGAAAGCAAGAAGTCAATCCAGCTTTTTTCTATGATTTTGTTGTCAGCGGCGAGGGGAAGTTGATGTATGTGTTCTGGGCAGATGCCATGAGTAGGAAAAACTACAATCACTTTGGTGGTGATGGTGTGGTATCCTTTGATTCTACTTACACTACTAATCAATACAACATGATCTTTGCACCATTTACGGGGGTCAATCATCACCTACAAAGTGTGTTTTTTGGCGCGGCATTCTTGCTAAATGAGCAGACCCAGTCATATGTTTGGTTGTTTGAGACCTTCCTTACAGCAATGGGAGGGTAGCACCTAGACTCATTATAACTGACGAAGCTGTTAGCATGAAGAATGCGACTGACAAAGTTTTTCCGACCACTGTGCATAGGTTATGTATGTGGCACATAATGGAGAAACTTCCGGAGAAGATTGGACCATTAATTAGAGAAGAATCTGATTTTTGGGGTTCGGAAACTCCAGCTGAGTTTGAGTTGCAGTGGAATTCAGTCATTATGGACTTTGGCTTGGAGGAGAATGAGTGGTTGACTAAAAGGTTTAGCATTTGTGAGTCATGGATACCAGCTTACTTTATGGACATACCATTGGCAGGCATTCTCCGAACCACATCAAGGTCTGAAAGTGCAAATTCATTTTTTAACCGTTTTATTCATCGTAAGCTTGCTCTTGTTGAGTTCTGGCTTAGATTTTACACGGCGTTAGAATGCCAACGCGAAGAGGAGTTGATTGCCGACAACTCAAGCATTCATACGACCCCACAACTACTGACACCATGGGAGATAGAAAAACAAGGCAGAGAAGAGTTTACATATGAGGTGTTTGAGATATTTCAGAAAGAGATTGTTGCAACAAGAGATCATTGTTGCATCCAAGGCATTGCACAAGATGAAGCAATAAAAATTGTGAGCTCGAGAGGTCGATCCCATAGGATTAGGGAAGTTCAGTGCAACACCACAACCATGATAGCTAATTGTTCATGCAAGTTATTTGAAAAAATTGGAGTCCCGTGCCTCCATATCATCCAGGTATGATGAACGTGGGAGTTTACTAGAAGAGAAGGCAACTGACTCCTTGAATTCGGCTACGAGGAAGAAGATTGCGATTGTACGCAACAAGTTGGAGGATCTAATTCAGAAGGCGAAGCACTCGGATGAAGGCATGGACTTTTTAACATCAGGTGTATTGAATATTGAAGCGCCTCTAGAAGAAATGGTTCCTACAACAGGTGTGAAGCACACTAGACAACAAGAGTATGAGGCTTTCATTGGTTGCGACATTTCTACTGAAATTGACATACACCCACCAACTGATGTTCGTACGGTGGGAAGATGCAAACGAATAAAGAGTGAAAAGGAAACAAATGAGGACGTACAAAAAAAGAAGAAGAAGGAAGCCAAGGTAAAGGTCGCACGTATGTGCAAGACGTGCAAACAAATAGTATTTCATGATAGTCGCAATTGCCCTAGCAAAAAAGTTCAAGGCAAAGGGACTGAGATTGTGCAACAGATGAAGCCAAATGGTGTTCTATGATGGCCCTAGTCTACTACAATACATGAATTTATATGAGTTATTAATGTTTATTCCTCCATGCACTGGATTATTGTAATTGATGGAATGTGTGTTTTGTCAAACTGTCTTCCTGTTATTTACTCTGACTTGATGTGTATTACCAGATGTATTTACCAGCAGTAGTATGTTTCAGGTGTGAAAGTTTAACAGTAGCATATGAATCAGGCAAGGGACAACTCAGTTGGCAAACCCATGTCAACCTCCACAATAGCATTCACAAGAAGAAATTAAACAGTGGTGGGTGTTCAGAATTTTGACAGTGGTTGGGAAGGTTGCAGCAAAAGCAACATCTTGTTTGTGAATATGTAAATGACAAATAGGAATGCAGAATCACAAGGAATGATAAGCACCAAGTTATACTATGCCCTTGTTCAGCTGTATTGCATCACATATCGCAGAACACCACAAATCATCAGGAACTGGGCAGTAAGAAATTTGTTTATTTCTGAATTGTGCATTCACAACAAGCTACATTCACTTGTCTCTGAACTCACAAGCTATAGTCTGCAATGAATAAGCTCACAAGCTACAATCTGCAAGTACTTAAAACATTAAACAGGAACAATAAATTCAGAACGTGGTCCTTGTTTGCTATGCAACGGGCTGTGCTCACTTCTCACACGAGTCTCTTGCAGTAGGCGGACGTCGTCAGGTGGAGCAGCAAACGGCTGGATGCGGGCGCGGTGCAGTAGATGGTATGCAGGTTGCGGCCGGTGGCGGACTTGCATCGGGGACCGGCAAGAAGGTGGATGGGTGCAGTGGTACGCCAAATCATGGTGGATCCCGCCGCGGCCGCCGACCGGATCACTGAGGACGTTGAGCCATTTGAGGCGAACAGACGTGGAGGCAGGCCAACGACGGATGACCATCGTCATTGGGATCACCAGGCCATGGAGCTGTTTGAGGCGGACAAACGCGAAGGTGGGCTATGCGCGGCTGCCGTCCAAGGATTCATGGGTGCGTCGTCCGTGCCACCATGGAGGGATTGAGTGCGATTGGATTGGGAAGAAGACGAGCGGGGATTAGCAAAGGCGCTTCGGCCGAGGGGTTATTAGCAAATAAGCAGGCTTAACTAAGAGCTGCTGCGGGCGTGTATTTGCAATTTCCTTCCGATATTGATCGGCCGAGGAGACTGCGGATGCAGGGATTCACGAACCATCCCGGATGCATATGATGGATGCATATGATACGACGCCCACAAGTGATATGGTTGCTACAATTTATAAATTTTACAGAACAAGAGACACCCATACCACAGGTACACAACAAATAACATGGAGTTGATCCACCATCTCTTCGGACTCGTCGAGGCCAATCCCGACGAGTCCCTCTGGTATGATCCCAAAGATTTACATACAATTCTGATTTTCTTACATATGCCGGTTTGCAGATTGATTTGCTCGCTCTGGTTTTGTATACATTAATGTGTAACTTTTTACAATCTCCTGTCCTTGTAGGCGGCAATGGCGAGGAATCAAAAGAATGAACAATTGCATGATGTATGGCATGCCTTCAATCTTGGCCACTTGAATGTATTTGGATTGGGAGACTTGGAGAGATTTTTTTTTAGAAAAGGAGGATCACCCCCGGCCTCTGCATCGGAATGATGCATGCAGCCCCTTTATTAAGCAAAGTATCCGAAATGTCTGTGGTCCAGAACAAGCTTGCTCAGAGCTCAAAAAGTAATCAAGGAAGTAAAAATTGCCACAGCCGGCGAAAATAGGACGAGATGACTAAACACCTAGCCTATTACTGGACCGCCATCCAAACCGGTTGTAGATATCTCGAGCTACCATCTCCCATCGGGTAGACCCAGTAACCAAAGACTCCCTGGCTTCCGCAGGAGTGAGTAACGACCACATACGGATCCAAGCAGTAACCTTGGAGAGATATGTTTGCTTTTATTCTTGGAATTAGTCACTAGTTTTCTTCTACCACGATGTCATGAGTCTGGAACTCTGGATGGTGTTTGCGAAATTGCGAGGCGATTAACCTTCTTAAAGATACATTTTTTAGTGGCTAAATGTATTGTAAGGAACTGTTAATTTCATAGTTGATTGCCTCAAAAGGCTGCACTTGTAAATAAAAGTTTTGTTCCCTTGACATTTGGCCAACAAAAGCTGTTCTTTTTAAAGAAATTTGTTACTCTTACGAATTCTAGCACAAGAGTATGGAAGTACTAGTGTTGTGTTTGGATTGTTGCTTGCTTTGGGAACCTAATGGTTCATCTTCGTTTCTTATCTTAACGTACTGACCAGTTATTTGGATGTTGTAGTAGGCCGAGGTTTTTATTTTTATTTTCAGCTGCTCCTTATAGGCAATGAAATTCATCATGTCGTTATTGTTTGGAAATGGGCTATTTTATTCATGGTGCTGCAACATGAACCTCCTACCGTGAGTCAATAACTGACACTGTTTGTGCGGTAATTGCTAGGAATAGCACAACGCATTACATATTTAACTTTAAAAGAACATTACATATTCTGTCGCATTTTCCAACTCAAGGAAATTAAGTAAGCTTCATCCTTCGGGTCAGTCGACAATGTTCCTCTTCCCGTGCTAGTTCCACGTTTTCTTCAAAAATTGAGGGTAAACCCCTGATGACAAAGAGGCACTTGGGGCTGAGCAAGAAGGCCATGCCCAGGTCAGGGAGGGTATAGGGAATTTGGATGAGAGGAGAGACATGGTAGGAATGTGTGCGTCTGATCTCCGAAAACTCTTAACAAAATGTTCCTTTGTGTCTAGCTGGTGGCATCCATGATTTTTATAGCACTTGGAGAACCTGATGGCCGGCCAGAGATTTAGTTAAGCGGCTATCATACATTGGTCATACATTGGTCGTTCATTTTTACCACGACTTCTACGAATGTCATTCCCTTATGAAACTTGGCACGTACTCAAAACATTGGTCAAAGTTTGCCACCAAAAAAATTTAGAATTTTTTGATTTTTTTTAGATTTTACTGTTCATGCTAAGATCATATGAGCTAAAACTGAGATGAGGACTGGCCAACACTTTTTTCATGAATGCAAATGACATGCACATATAGGTGATGTTTTTCTAAACATTTTGATATCTTATTTGAATTTTTCGGAGTTAGTATGAATTTTTTATGAAGTTTTCAAAGTGATGGTCAAACGGTCAAAGGGCAAAAGCATAAGAGGAGCAAAGTGGTTTGGGCGGGACCGAGTGTTTTCGGAAACTAGGGGTAAACCTGCTGAGTGTGACCCAACTAGGGGCATAAAATCAATTATCCCTTCTTACTTTCATCCATGGAGACATATAAAGCTTTGATTGATTCACTAATATCAATTTTAGGTGGCAAAATTTTAGTCTTAAGATTTTCCACATCATGAATAATTCTATCGATGCTCCTAGACATATCATCAATTTTACTCAATTTTTCTTATATCGTAGTGTTGAAAACTTTTTGAGCATTAATAAATTCTTTAATATTACTTTCAAGATCAGAAGGTATCCTATTATTATTGTAGGAATTACCATAAGAATTGCCATAATTATTAGAGGAATTTCCAGGAAACGGTCTAGAGTTGAAATTACCTCTATAAGCATTACTATTAAAATTGTTTCGTGAGACAAAATTCACATCTACAGGATCATTATTTTGCTCAATAAAAGTAGACAATGGCACATCATTAGGATTAATAGGAGCATTTTTACTAGCAACCAATTTCATAA
Organism: Elymus sibiricus; assembly: GCA_039707655.1. Classification (NCBI taxonomy): domain Eukaryota; kingdom Viridiplantae; phylum Streptophyta; class Magnoliopsida; order Poales; family Poaceae; genus Elymus; species Elymus sibiricus. Next base: position 392,525,639 of record CM077664.1, on the reverse strand, counting down.
GAGCATCAACTTTATCACTCAAAATATTAATTTCTTCAACGGAATTCACCTTTTTACTAGTAGGAGTTCTTTCAGTATGCCATTACAAATAATTTGCCATAATATTATCAAGCAATTTAGTAGCTTCACCCAAAGTAATTTCCATAAACGTGCCACCCACGGCGGAATCTAAAAGATTTCTAGAGACAAAGTTCAATCCCGCATAAATTTTTTGTATGATCATCCATAAATTTAAGCCATGAGTAGGGCAATTTCTTATCATTAATTTCATCCTCTCCCAAGATTGGGCAACATGGCCATGATCAAGTTGTTTAAAATTCATAATTTGATTTCTTAGAGAAATAATTTTCGCGGGAGGAAAATACTTAGTAATAAAAGCATCTTTACACCTATCCCAAGAATCGATACTATTTCGTGGTAAAGATGAAAACCAAATTTTAGCACGATCCCACAATAAGAACGGGAATAATTTCAATTCCACAATATCATTATCCACATCTTTTTTCTTTTGCATGTCACACAATTCTACGAAAGTATTAAGATGGGATGCGGCATCTTCATTAGGACTACCGGAAAATTGATCTTTCATAACAAGATTTAGCAAAGCGGCATTAATATCACAAGTCTCCTCAGTAGTGGCGGGAGGAGCAATCGGAGTACTAATAAAATCATTATTATTAGTATTGGAAAAATCACACAATTTGGTATTTTCTTGAGACATCGTGACTACGCAAATAAAATAGCAAACAAGCAAACAAGCAAAAGGCAACGGAAAATATTTTTGTATTTTTGTAAAAACGTTTAGAAGTGGGGGAGATGAAAATGAGAGGCAAATGGAAAATAAAGTAAATGCAAGGAGATGAGAGTTTGTGCAAAGGTACTTGATAAATGTTGATGATGTCTCCCCGGCAACGGCGCCAGAAATTCTTCCTGCTACTTGTAGCTTGCGTTGGTATTTCCCCGAAGAGGAAGGGATGATGCAGCACAGTAGAGATAAGTATTTCCCTCAATTATGAAACCAAGGTTATCGAACCAGTAGGAGAATCACACAACACCTAGTAAGCAGTACCTGCACACAAACAACAAATCCTTGCACCCAACACAAACAAGGGGTTGTCAATCCCTTGGCGGTAAGATTGCAAGATTAAATTGTATTTGATAGATTGATAGATTGCAGCAAAAATACTAAATTGAATAAATAAATGAAAATGACAGCAATATTTTTAGTGTTTTAGTAATATGATTTTGATAGACCCGGGGGCCATAGATTTCACTAGAGGCTTCTCTCGAGAAAATAGCATACGGTGGGTAGACAAATTACTGTTGGGCAATTGATAGAAAAGCAAATAATCATGATGATATCCAAGGCAATGATCATGTATATAGGCATCACGTCCAAGATTAGTAGACCGACTCCTACCTGCATCTACTACTATTACTCCACACATCGACCGCTATCCAGCATGCATCTAGTGTATTAAGTCCATAAGAACGGAGTAATGCATTAAGAACGATGACATGATGTAGACAAGACAAACTCATGAATTAATAAACCCAATGAATAGATCCCATCTTGTTACCCTTAGTAGCAATGATACATACGTGTCATGTCCCTTTCTGTCACTGGGATTGAGCACCGCAAGATCGAACCCACTACAAAGCACCTCTTCCCATGGCAAGATAAATCAACTTAGTTGGACAAACCAAATCAATAGATCGGAGAAGAAATACGAGGCTATAATAATCATGCATAAAAGAGTGTAGCAAAGACTCAAATAACTTCATGGATAATCTGATCATAAACTCACAATTCATCGGATCCCAACACACACACACCGCAAAGAAAGATTACATCGGATAGATCTCCAAGAACATCAAGGAGAACATTGTATTGAACATCAAAAAGAGAGAAGAAGCCATCTAGCTACTGCCTATGGACCCAAAGGTCTGTGGTAAACTACTCACGCATCATCGGAGAGGCAACAAGGTTGATGTAGAGCCCCTCCGTGATCGATTCCCCCTCCGGCAGATTACCGGAGAAGGACCCCAGATGGGATCTCTCTGGAACAGAAGCTTGCGGCGGCGTAAAAAGTATTTCGTGGACTCCCCTGAGGGTTTCTGATTTTTCTGGAATTTATAGTGCTGGAATTAGGTCAAACGGAGCTTGGTGGGGCCCATGAGGCACCAGGGCGCGCCTGCCCCCCCAGGCGCGCCCTGGTGGCTCGTGGGGCCCACCAAGGTCTTCTGGCCTCCCCTCGAAGCTTCTGGTATTCTTCTTGCCCAAGAAAAAATCTCCAAAAAGTTTCACTGTATTTGGACTTCGTTTGATATTGATTTTCTGTGAAACAAAAACAGGGCAGAAAACAGCAACTGGCACTGGTCACTAGGTTAATAGGTTAGTCTCCAAAAATGATATAAAATTGCTGTAAATGATTATAGAAACATCCAAGATTGATATTATAACAGCATGGAACAATCAAAAATTATAGATACGTTGGAGACGTATCAGTACCTGAAATATAATGCTTAATTCTTTGCCCATTCACCACTCTCGGATTAGTGCCTTCGGAGTTGTTTATTTTGATGGCTCCGGAGCGATAAACTTCTTCGATGATATACGGTCCTTCCCATTTAGAAAGGAGTTTTCCTGCAAAGAATCTCAAATGAGAATTGTAAAATAGAACTTGCTCATCTACTTTAAATTCCCGTTTTTGAATTCTTCTATCATGCCATCTTTTAACTTTTTCTTTAAACAATTTGGCATTTTCATATGCTTGGGTTCTCCATTCATCTAATGAGCTAATATCAAATAACCTCTTTTCACCGGCAAGTTTAAAATCATAATTTAGTTCTTTAATTGCCCAATATGCTTTATGTTCTAACTCAAGAGGCAAATGACATGCTTTTCCATAAACCATTTTATAAGGAGACATACCCATAGGATTTTTATAAGCAGTTCTATCAGCCCACAATGCATCGTCAAGTTTCTTAGACCAATTCTTTCTAGATCTATTGACGGTTTTCTGCAAAATTAATTTTATTTCTCTATTGCTCAATTCAACTTGACCACTAGTTTGAGGATGATAGGGAGATGCAATTCTATGGTTGACATCATATTTAGCAAGCAATTTACGGAATGCACCATGAATAAAATGTGAACCACCATCAGTTATTAAATATCTAGGGACTCCAAACCTTGGGAAAATAACATCTTTAAGCATTTTAATAGAAGTGTTATGATCAGCACTACTAGTTGGAGTAGCTTCTACCCACTTAGTAACGTAATCAACAGCAACTAGAATATGAGTATACCCATTGGATTTAGGAAAAGGTCCCATATAATCAAATCCCCAAACATCAAATGGTTCAACAGCAAGTGAATATTTCATAGGCATTTCCTGACGTCTACCAACATTACCAATTCTTTGACATTCATCACAAGATAGGACAAACTTACGAGCATCCTTGAAAAGAGTAGGCCAATAAAAACCAGATTGTACTACCTTGTGTGCAGTTCTGTCTCCCGCATGGTGTCCTCCGTAAGCTTCAGAGTGACACTTCCATAGGATTTGTTCTTGTTCATGCTCAGGTATACAACGTCTAATAATACCATCTACTCCTTCTTTATAAAGGTGTGGGTCATCCCAGAAATAATGCCTTAAATCAAAGAAGAACTTTTTCTTTTGTTGGTATGTGAAACTAGGTGGTATATATTTAGCAATAATGTAATTAGCATAGTCTGCATACCAAGGAGTATTACGAGAAGCATTTATGAAAGCTAATTGCTCATCAGGAAAATCATCATTAATAGGTAGTGGGTCATCAAGAACATTTTCAATTCTAGACAAGTTATCTGCTACGGGATTCTCAGCTCCCTTTCTATCAATAATATGCAAGTCAAATTCTTGTAGCAATAAAACCCACCTAATGAGTCTAGGTTTAGCATCTTTCTTTTCCATAAGATATTTAATAGCAGCATGATCGGTGTGAACAGTTACTTTAGAATCAACTATATAAGATATGAATTTATCACATGCAAACACAACTGCTAGAAATTCTTTTTCAGTAGTTGCATAATTTCTTTGGGCACTGTCTAGAGTTTTACTAGCATAATGGATAACATTTAATTTCTTATCAACTCTTTGTCCTAGAACAGCACCAACAGCATAATCACTAGCATCACACATAATTTCAAAAGGCAAGTTCCAATCAGGTGGTTGAACAATAGGTGTAGTGGTTAAGTCTTTCTTAAGTGTTTCAAAGGCTTCTAGACAATCATCATCAAAAACAAATGGAACATTTTTTTGCAAAAGATTGGTAAGAGGCCTAGAAATTTTAGAGAAGTCTTTAATAAATCTCCTATAGAAACCAGCATGACCAAGAAAACTTCTTATACCTTTAATATCTTTAGGACACGGCATTTTCTCAATAGCGTCAACCTTAGCTTTATCAACTTCAATACCTCTTTCAGAAATTTTATGCCCCAAGACAATGCCTTCATTCACCATAAAGTGGCACTTCTCCCAATTCAAGACAACATTAGTTTCTTCACATCTCTGCAAAACTCGATCAAGGTTGCTTAAGCAATCATCAAAAGAAGTTCCGTAAACGGAAAAATCATCCATGAAAACCTCAACAATCTTTTCACAAAAGACAAAGAATATAGCAATCATACATCTTTGAAAGGTAGCAGATGCATTGCATAAACCAAAAGGCATACGTCTATAAGCATAAGTTCCAAAGGGACAAGTAAAGGTGGTTTTCTCTTGATCGGGTTGTGATACGGGTATTTGAGAAAAACCAGAATAGCCATCTAGGAAACAAAAGTGTGTATGCTTAGACAATCTTTCTAACATTTGATCAATAAATGGTAAGGGGTAATGATCTTTTCTAGTTGAATTGTTTAATTTTCTAAAATTAATTACCATCCTATAACCAGTGACAATTCTTTGTGGAATGAGTTCATTTTTATCATTAGGAACAACGGTAATACCTCCTTTCTTAGGGACACAACGAACGGGACTTACCCATCTACTATCAGCTATGGGATAGATTATACCTGCTTCCAGAAGTTTTAATATTTCAGTTCTTACCACCTCTTTCATCTTAGGATTTAATCGTTGTTGGTGGTCGACAACTGGTTTAGCATCAGGCTCCATATTAATCTTGTGCTGACATAGAGTGGGACTAATGCCCTTAAGATCATCAAGAGTATATCCAATAGCAGCTCGGTGCTTCCTTAGAGTTTTTAGTAACCTCTTTTCTTCGTGCGCTGAAAGGTTAGCACTAATAATAACATGATATATCTTCTTTTCATCAAGATAAGCATATTTCAATATATCAGGCAATTGCTTCAATTCAAACACAGGATCACCTTTAGGTGGAGGAGGGCCTCCAAGAGTCTCAACAGGCAAATTATATTTAAGGATAGGAGGTTGATCAAAGAACATCTTATCTATTTCATTTCTTTCATTCAGATGCATATCGTTTTCATGGTCTAGCAAATATTGTTCTAACGGATCAGTAGGAGGTACGGCAATAGAAACAAGATCAATAATTTCATCTTTACTAGGCAATTCTTTATCATGAGGTTGTCTACGAAACTTAGAGAAATTAAACTCATGAGACATACCACCAAAATTAACACTGACAGTTTCTTTAGCGCAATCAATCTTGGCATTAACAGTGTTCAAGAAAGGTCTACCAAATATAATGGGACAAAAATCATCTTGTGGAGAACCAAGGACTAGAAAATCAGTGGGGTATTTTATTTTTCCACACAAGACTTCAACATCTCTAACAATCCCAAGTGGTGTAATGGTATCTCTGTTTGCAAGTTTAATAGTAACATCAATGTCTTCTATTTCAACAGGTGCAATATCATGCATAATTTCTTGATATAAGGTAAACAGAATAGCATTCACACTAGCACCCAAATCACATAAGCCATGATAACAATGATCTCCTATTTTAACTGAGACAACAGGCATGCCCACAACGGGTCTGTTTTTATCTTTAGGATCAGGTTTAGCAATTCTAGCTGCTTCATCGCAGAGGAAAATAACATGCCCATCAATATTATCAACCAACATATCTTTAACCATAGTAACATTAGGTTCAACTTTAATTTGTTCAGAGGGTCTAGGTGCTCTAATATTTCTTTTGTTAACCACAGTTGAAACTTTAGCATGTTCCTTAATCCTAACAGGAAAAGGTGGCTTCTCAATATAAGCGGTAGGCACAACTGGATCAACATGGTAAACAATTGTTTCTTCTTTAACACTAACAGGTTCCTCAATCTTTTCTTTAATAGGGGGATGATATTTAAACCACTTCTCCTTAGGGAGGTCAACATGAGTAGCAAATGATTCACAAAAGGAAGCTACTATCTCAGAGTCGAGTCCATATTTAGTGCTAAACTTATGAAAAGCATCGGTGGCCATAAAAGATTTAACACAATCGAACTCAAGTATTATACCTGACTCATTACCTTTGTCGAGTTCCCAATCTTCAGAGTTGCGTTTAATTCTATCTAGAAGATCCCATCTGAATTCAATAGTTTTCTTCATAAAGGAGCCAGTCGAAGAAGAATCGAGCAAATTTTGATTATCATGAGAAAGCCGAGCATAAAAATTCTGTAAGATAATTTCTTTAGCGAGCTTATGCTTGGGGCATGTGTACATCATGTACTTAAGCCTCCCCCAAGCTTGAGCGATGCTTTATCCTTCACGAGGCCAAAAATTATATATATAATTCCGATCACGATGAACCAAATGCATAGGATAAAATTTCTGATGGAATTCTAGTTTCAATCGGTTCCAGTCCCATGTATCAGTATCATCACATAGCCTATACCACATTAATGCTTTTCCCTCCAAAGATAAAGGGAATACTTTCTTCTTAACTCCATCTCCGGATATACCTGCAAGCTTAAACAATCCACAATTTTTATCAACATAGATCAAGTGCATATCAGGATGTACCGTTCCATCTCCTGCATAAGGATTAGCTAGCAGTTTCTCTAACATACCCGGAGGAATCTCATATTCAATATCTTTTTCAATGGGTGCAGTAGGTTGAGGGGCAATTCTCAGTGTTTCCGGTCGAGGTGAAGATACCCCGAACAAACCCCTCAAAGGAGTACTTTCCATAGTGACAAGTGACAGTAAATTTCAGCACGTAATATAAATGTTTCCTTACCAAATTCCACTCACCAAAGGCGCTTCACTCCCCGGCAACGGCGCCAGAAAAGAGTCTTGATGACCCACAAGTATACGGATCAATCGTAGTCCTTTCGATAAGTAAGAGTGTCGAACCCAACGAGGAGCAGAAGGAAATGACAAGCGGTTTTCAGCAAGGTGTTTTCTGCAAGCACTGAAATTATCGGTAACGAGTAATTTGATAGCAAGATAATTTGTAACAAGTGATAGTAGCAATAGTAACAAAGAGTGCAGCAATATAGCCCAATCCATTTTGTAGCAAAGGACAGGCCGGAACGATCTCTTATAGAGAGTAAAGCGTTCTCGAGGACACATGGGAATTTCGTCTAGTCACTTTCATCATGTTTGTTCGATTCGCGTTCGCTACTTTGATAATTTGATATGAGGGTGGACCGGTGCTTGGGTGCTGTTCTTACTTGAACAAATCTCCCACTTATGATTAACCCTCTCGCAAGCATCCGCAACTACGAAAGAAGAATTAAGATTACTCTAACCATAGCATTAAACATGTGGATCCAAATCAGCCCCTTACGGAATAGCGCATAAACTAGGGTTTAAGCTTCTGTCACTCTAGCAACCCATCATCTAATTACTACTCCACAATGCATTCCCTTAGGCCCAAAGATGGTGAAGTGTCATGTAGTCGACGTTCACACGACACCACTAAGGGAATCACAACATACACATCATCAAAATATCGAACGAATACCAAATTCACATGATTACTTATGACAAGACTTCTCCCATGTCCTCAAGAACAAAAGTAACTACTCACAAGCCATAAACATGTTCAAGATCAGAGGGGTATTGAATAGCATAATAGATCTGAACATATAATCTTCTACCAAGTAAACCAACAAGCATTAACTACAAGATGTAATCAACACTACTAGCAACCCACAGGTACCAATCTGAGGTTTTGGGACAAAGATTGAATACAAGAGATGAACTAGGGTTTGAGATGAGATGGTGCTGGTGAATATGTTGATGAAGATTAGTCCTCCCACGATGAGAGGATCGCTGGTGTTGTCGATGACGATGATTTCCCCCTCCCGGAGGGAAGTTTCTCTGGCAGGATCTCTCCGCCGGAGATCAAAAGTGCTCCTGCCCAAGTTCCGCCTCGAGACGGCGGCGCACCGTCCCAAAAGTCTTCTCTATATTTTTTTAGGTCAAATGCACTTATATACCAGAAAATGGGGGCCAGAAGTGGGCCAGGGGCCCCACGAGGTACCAAGGCGCGCCTGGGGGGGTGGCGCGCCCTGGTGCCTCGTGGGCACCTGGGTGGCCCCCTCTGGTACTTTTTGCTTCCAATATTTCTTATATATTCCAAAATAATTCTCCAGAAAATTTCAGCTCATTTGGAGATGTGGAGAATAGGTATCTTGACATAGCTTTTTCAGGTCCAGAATTCCAGCTGCCGGTATTCTCCCTCCTTGTGTGAATCTTGCATATTAAGAGAGAAAAGGCATTAGAATTGCTCCACAAAGTGTTATATTGATCAAAAACACTATAAATAACAGTAGTAAAACATGATGCAAAATGGACGTATCAATCACCTAACCCTCAAAAGCATAGACAACACATAGTATGAGTTAGTACACAAAGTGCAATTGACAATTTCTTATCATACCACAAGATCCTATGTGGTGCATCGTTTGCGCTTGTGTGTTGACCATTTAGAGTTTGATCCTTTGATCTTTATCTTGGTCAACCTTTATCTTTACTCCATGCTTAATCTTGATGTCTTGAAGGCCATATTGAATTCTTCACTATGCTTCATTTCTTCAAGACATGATTACCAATATCTCAATCATCATATGACCATATAGAGTTTATCCATGAATACCATATTGGTCATCATTTGTTCTTCTTCATGCTCCATCACAATCTCTTAAGAGACACAATGAATTCTTCACTTGAATTACTTGCTTTAAGACCCGATCAACCATGACTTAACATATGAGCTCATCATGATCTCATCTTCAAGCCATATATAGAATTCTTCTCTTTAATCATTCTCTCAAGATTTTGATCCCATCTTGCTCATATCTGATTTAATCATTGAACTCAAGCTTGATGCATATTTATATGTTGATGGCGTACATTCCAAATCCATCCAATTTCCTTAATGCATCACTCATGGAACATATCTTCATATATAGCTTGATGGTCATTGTTGTCCCATAGATTTTGACATTTATTACTAAGTCTCAATGCATATATTTGTGTTGATGGATTTCATCCTTCAATTTATCCACTATTCTTCATGCATTGTCAATGAAACTTTCCTTCAAATATATAAGTCAATGAAAACATTAGGCCATAAGGATTGTCATTAATTACCAAAACCACACATGGGGACTACATGCACTTTCAACTTGCCCAAAGTGAACTTTGAATTTGGTTCCTCTGATCGCCCACCTAGGCAAAATTATCAGCATGATAGGGGTGATAGGGAATATATTCCTGAATTTCGTATGCCCAAGACTTCCTTTCCTAAGTTTGATGGTTCCCATCCTAAAATTTGGAAGGAAAAATGTGAAAAGTATTTCATCATGTTTCATGTTCCTGAGCACTACAAGGCACCTTATGCTACTTTGCATTTTACTGGAACATCAGCTCTATGGCTTAACACTTATGAAGCACAGCATACTATTGATAGCTGGGTAGCTCTATGCATTGCTGGTTGCACCAAGTTTGGCAAAAATTTATATTTCACACATATGAATGAGACATTGGACATTAAGCAAACGTCCGATGTGGAGACATATTGTAGGGAATTTGAGCTTTTGATGCATAAGTTGTTACTGCACAACCCAACACTTGATGACACCTTCTTTGTAGCCAAATTCCTAAAAGGCCTAAAGAAAGACATTAGTGCCCCTATCATTTTGCACAAGCCGAGAACAGTTGATGCCGCTGTTTCTCTTGCCCTCCTGCAGGAAGGCCAGCTGGATAATTATTCTCGAAGGTTTTCTCAGAAATATGAACAGAAGCGTTGGCACAATAATTCTGACAAGGGCATTCTTGGTATTCCTCCGGCAGAGACCACTCATGAGAATACAAAAGCTCCTGTGTCAGTCCAAGTGTTTGATAAATTTGAATCTCTCAAGGCTCAGCGTCGGGCCAGAGGCGAATGCTTCAAGTGTGGCGGCAAATATTCACCCAACCACAAGTGTCCCAAGACAATCGCTTTATCTGTCATGGAAGATCTTTGTGCAGCATTACAAGTTGTACCTCCAGAATTTGATGGAACTCAGGATGATAGTGACTCCGGTAATTCTAGCATAGAAGAAGACTTAACAGCTATCTCTGAATGTGCAATATCTGGTACTCAAGGTAAAAAAGACCATCCGACTACAAGGCTTCGTTGGCAAACAACATGTTCTCATTCTTGTGGATTCCAGCAGTTCTGCCAATTTTATTAGTGCATCTCTTGCGGTGGCCCCTCCCACTTCCGATTTTTTTTGTTCCACGCAGTCACCCATGCATCCCCTCCCACGATCCCCAACCTCCCGATCTTCCCCACGATCTCCCCAACGCAGCCTCCTCTTGGAGAGCCGCTCCTGGTCAACGAGCGACGCTACTCCCTGGCACCTTCGAACCATGGCCTCCCCTGCATCTCCTCCACGCGATGCCGCCACCGATGCCTAGCTGACGGCAGCCTTCCTTATCTTCTTCTTCTCGCGCCGCAGCCTCCATTGCGATGTTGCCGCCCCACAGTCTCGACCGGCGCCGTGCTGGCCGTGGCATCCCACGCGAATAAGACGTCGACCATTCTCTTCTTGGACCGTCAACCTCCCGCCCTTCCCCACGATCTCCCCAACGCTGCCTCCTCTTGGAGAGTCGCTCCGGGTGCGACGAGTGACACTGCTACTTGGCACCTTCGAACCGTGGCCTCCCCTGCATCTCCTCCACGTGATGCCGCCACCGATGCCTAGCTGACGGCAGCCTTCCTTATCTTATTCTTCTCGCGCCGCAGCCTCAGTTGTGATGTTGCCGCCCCACAGTCTCGACTGGCGCCGTGCTGACCGCGGCATCCCGTGCGAATAAGACATCGACCGTTCTCTATTGGTTTCAACCCCGTCTCTCGACAAGGGCAGCCCGGCAAGGCAGCCCCGGCAAGGCCCCATGTGCCCCGCACGTGTGGTAGCCCCGGTGGGGCCCCATGTGTTAAGACTACACATGGGGCGGCCCGTACCGCATGCCTATGTCATAATCATGACATAGGCGGCATGTAGTGTATAGTAGTACTCAACCACTCCCATGGTGATGTCATGGAGTGGTCTTGTCTAGGGTAGATAGGTAGTATTCTATTGCCTTGTACTACACATACAAATATCAATGGAACGCTCTCAGTGGAGAGTAGCGAGTAGAGAGTCCCAAAGAAATATCTAACACTTCCTCTCTCTCCCTCCTCCTCCTCCTCCTCCTCCTCCATTGCTCGACACCGAGGCTCCTTTGGGAGAGCTCATTCCGACGGCCGGCAAACCGTTTGGGTTGGGCTAACAATTGGCATCAAAGCTCCAGGTTATGCCGAAGCATATGCCGTAAGACGGCATCGCTGGCGATGGCTCCAAGACCACTGAGCAGAGCTCGGCTGAGGAGGCGCACGCGGCCGATGCGCTCGCGCTGCGAGGCAGGCTGGGAGAAAAGCTGGGTGCGCCATGCTCCGTGCGTGACATGGGTATGTCCAGCATCGCCTTCCCTCTCCTCACACGGACCAACTATCCTAGTTGGTCGCTCCTGATGAAGGTCATCTTGGAGGCGCGTCATATGTGGAAAGTCATGGAAACCGGCGATGTCGAGTACGACGAGGACCGGTTGGCGATGGAGGCAATCCTGCGCTCCGTCCCACCGGAGATGGTGCTTACCCTTGGCGCCAAGAAGACGGCCAAGGAAGCGTGGGACACCATTAAGGTTCTGCGAATCGGCGTAGAGCGCGTACGAGAGTCGAAGGCTCAGACCTTGCGCCTCCGGTACGAAGAGATCCGGTTCAAGGCCGGTGAACACGTCGATGACTTTACCATGCGGCTACAGGGTCTCGTCAATGAGCTTGCGATGCTCGGGGATCCCATCGATGACGAAAGGATGCTTCTCAAGCTCCTCCGTGTCGTCCCCAACTAGTACAAGCAGCTGGCCTGGTCCATCAAGAGCTTGGTGGATCTCTCCACCATGACAATCGAGGACCTGGTAGGCCGGCTCAAGGTCGTCGAGGAGCGTGGCGACGAAGCCGACAAACGCGCTGGCGGCCAACTGCTGCTCACATAGGAGCAGTGGAACACGCGTTTTCAGCAGCGCGGACGTGACGACTCTTCTGGCAGTGGGGGAGGCGCCTCCAGGGGAAGCAGAGCTCGCGGCAGAGGCGGAGGCCGCGCCCAGAGTGGCGGCGGCAACTGCGGTCGCAAGCCAGGCCAGTCCCAGCAACAGGGCGGGCTTGTGCGAAGTTCTGGCGGTGGCGACGACCGAAACAAATGCCACTATTGCAGCAAGCAGGGTCACTGGACCCGGGAATGCCGCACGATGATAGCAGACGTGAATGGTGGACCGGCAATGATGCTGGCAGGCATTGAGACCGTGCAGGAGAGCCCAGCATCTCCCGCGACCACGGCCCTGACAACCACACATTTCGTGCGAGAGCCACGGAGTCCATTCACGGGAACCATCCCTTCAGTGAAAGGCCACACCCTGACAACAACGTTCTTGGGGCCTGTCGACTGGGAGGCGATGAAGGCACAGGCGTGGTGAAACCACGTCCTGGCAACCACCTCCACGGCAACACAAACCATTGCCCCGAAGACGGCGTCCCGACAACCTCGGGACCCGACAAGCCCATGCAAGTTGGCACGGCACTCGCGGCCCCGACAACCACAGGACTCGACAAGCCCATGCAAGTTGGCACGGCATTCACGGCCCCGTCAACCGCGGGACCCGACAAGCTCGTGCAAGTTGGCACGACACTCGCGGCATCGACAACCGCGGGACCCTACAAGCCCGTGCAAGTTGGCACGACAGGGGCGCATCTGGTGGGCCACGTCTAGACCACGATGCTGGCGACCATTGAGTCCGTGCAGGAGCGCACGTTGACTCAGGACAGCCACACCCTGACAACGAGATGCTCGGGGCCAAGTGCGCTGGCGGGACAAGGCCTCCCGTCAACGAAATGTGTGTGTGGCTTCGTCTTCCTCAACGAGGAGAGAGCCATGACCAAACAAACGCTTGCAGGCGGCAAGCATGACGAGGGTTGGTTCCTCGACACTGGCGCCACGAACCACATGACGGGTTCTGTCGATGCGTTCATGGAGCTGGACCGCTCGATCACCGGGATGGTCCCGTTCGCCGACGGCTCCGTGGTTGACGTCCACGGGCACGGGGCCGTCATCTTCGCCGCCCCGGCCTCCTCCTCCCGCCCCACCCTACAGCCGCCATGGCCCCCCCCGACCTCACTCTGCCGCGCATGGGGAGGAGCAGGCCGACCCCGTCTCCCGCTGCCCGGCCCGGACCCGCCTCCGGTGAGTTTTTTTTTATAATTCTTGTTAGATGAATTTTAAACTAGAAAAGGTTAGAGAACAATGTGTTAGAAAATGTTAGACTAGAATTTGTTAGAGGGCAATGTTAGAGAAAATGTTAGACTAGAATTTGTTTGTTAGAAAGTGCTAGGGTTAGGCCGTGGTTTGATGCGATGAATGAAGTGCTTGATTGATCCTTGTCCCCCATGTCATTGCAACTTGCATCTTGCAAAACACATCAAACAATAAAGCCGATTAGAAGAGTAGAAGACATAACCGGAAGACAATACAAGCACATGAAAACAGTAAAGATGTTTGCTTTGCGTACCCAATTTGCAATGCCATTTGAGCTCCCAATTGCAGAATGGTTTAACAATCTCAACACCGTATTACAAATACAAACAATAACAAATTGACAAGCTCACATAGACATAGACACATAGTCCAGCTTTTAGCAGTCCACTAAGAACATGATAAATAGGAGCATAACAAGGCTCGGATGGGCAGATGGCCACATAGTCTCAAAAGGTTCAAATGGGAAATAGGCAGCTCATAAGTACATTACATGACAGTAAAACATAAATGGAAAGAATGACTGATGGTCTCATTCTCTCATGGAGTGAATGGCAGTAGACTAAAACTGAAACTCAAGTGAGAGAATCAATGATTTCCTCCTCCAATTCTGGTTCATCAAGTGAAAGATCTGCAGATTCTAGCATGCCAACACCAGCAAAAGTCTCAACTCCATCTCCCCCAACATCCCACATTCGGCTTGGCCCAGTTTGATATGCTTGAGAATTCCTTGAAAGAAGGCGATGGTTGTTGTGTGTGTACACCAAATCAGCAGCTCGAGCAGGTGTTAGCTTGTTTCTTGCAGCACTATGGATGAAACCATATGTGCTCCAATTCCTTTCACAACAAGAGGAAGATGCAGGCTACCCAAGTACCTTCAATGCTAAATTTTTCAATAGCTTTGTGCTGACTCCATGAGTGCCCCACCATTGTTTAGGTTCAAAATCAGCTCTATCTTCAATAGAATCTGGGTTTTCGAAGGCATTCATGAAAAGAGCAAAATCAGCAAATTCCTTCTTGATGGTTTTGAAATCCTATTGACCTGGATAGAACCTTCTTGATGCATTTGGATGGAATGGTGTAGTTTTTGTAGATAGATGGATAGATGCATTTGAATGAATAGATGGATAGATGCATTGGAATATTTTGTTTGTGTAGTATTGGGTAATTTTGTAGATAAATAGATGGATGGAAGAGAACAAATTTTGGTAGGTTTTTGTAGATATATAGATAGATAGATGGATGTTAAAATTTGGATCATGATGATCTTGCTACAAAAAAAGTGAAGAAAAAAATTTGACACTCGGTGGATCATGATTATATTGTACTAATTTCGTTTACTCTTTGTCATGGCAGGTGTTGAAAGATGGTGGGCGCGGGTCCAGAGCGCTCCGCGGGTACTTCTTCGGCGGCGGCCCGCGGGAGGGCTACTTCCATTCCACCCGTACCTCTCCGGAGAGCGTTGATAGAGAGTATGGGGACACCGGCGGGCGCTTCTTCATCGGCGTCGTTGTCCATCGGGAGAGGAGGTCGGGGAGGGAAGAAGAGAGGTGGAGGACGTGGCCGCGGGAGAGGTAGGCAGACAGCTATGCCTTCCTCGCCGCCACCCCCAGCTCATTCACCCGAGCACAGGACTGCTAGGGTGGACCCATCTGAGGTGGAGGCTACGGGGACTCCGGACCACGAGCCTCGGGTCAACGGGCCTTCGGCCCACGAGACTCCGGTCCCAGAGGCTTCGGCCCACGAGACTTCGGCCCACGAGACTCCGGACCAGGACGAGGATCGGGCTACGTCCCAGGAGACGTCCGGATGGGGTACCTGGCTGGATCCGCCTGAGGGGCCGAGTGGCCATGCTGATGGTGGCGGGGATCAGTTTACTGATAGTGAGGGCGAGGTGGTTGAGGGGGTCCCTGTGTACCAGCGTGGTGGTACACGGCTCTCGCCCCTGCCGGCGACCCGCGAGCAGAGGCCGGTGATTAGGCCTGATGGGGAGAAGTAAGTGCATTTACTCTTTTTGTACCTTTTGCCTTCACGTTTCTTCAAATATCTAATGCGTTGGCCTTGTCATACTGCAGGGGTTGGCTACACGCCAGTGGAGTCCGCAGGCCCAACAGCGTCCTTGGTGTGCTTTGCCGGCAAAATTTCCCAGGGTTTGTCACGTTGCCCGGTGAGGGTCAGCTTCCACAACTAGGATTGAGCTGGGAGCACTACTTGGCTGCCCAGGCCCCGCCGGAGGAGATGATCGACGGTGTCTTGTGCCACACGAGGGCCGAGATGGTGATCAGAAGCTTTTGGGTAATTTCTCCTTTACACAATTAAAAATTAACAATAGTTAGTTATTGTACTAATCAGTGTTGTCTCGTTTGATTGGGGACCTTCTACAGGTGTGAGGAGGGATACGAGGAGGACGCGGCAAAGGTTATCGATACCGAGTGCAAGCGCCTATTACAAAACTTACGGCACGAGGCTCGGCCGCAGGCTGTTCGAGACTACTACGCCATGTGTGGTATTAAGAAGGACAAGCCGTCGTGCCGCGAAAAGTTTCTGAAGAAGCATCAGTACATGAAGGTAATTACCTATTCTTAAGGCCTTGTACTTAGTTTCCTTGATTTTATTCGTAGGCGTAGCGCTCAAATTTCTCTTTACTAACTTAGGTGCCCCCGAGATGGTGTGCGGATAAGATGGATTGTTGGGAGGCGTTGGTGGATGAGTGGTGCATAGACCACTGGCGAGCCGTCCACAACAATGCCAAGGACCGGCGTGCCCAAATGGTTGGTGTGCCACATCATCAAGGCAGCGCCAACTTATATCAGTTCGGGCGGAACTGGGTATGTGGTTTGCTTCATGATTCATGCAATTCATTCTTCATGCTAGCTTGAGCCCTTTACTAATACTTTGTTCCTCTCTTTTAGGCGCGACACAATAACACGGAGGTGCCAGAGGTGTACGACCTCTATGCCAGGGCCCATACTTCCTCGTACAAAAAGGCCAAGGCATTCTCTGAGTCTGACCTCGATCATCCAAAAAAGTTCACCAACATCTCCTCCCACCACAAGCTCGTGAGGTACAACACGGAGGCGAAGGCGAGGAAAGGGGAGGACTATAACCCGAGCCAGCATCCTATTGATCCAGAGCTGCTGATGATATCTGGTGGCGGGAGGCCCCATGGCTCGATAGCCATTGGAGATTGTCCTCTCACTCTCCCGCAGATCAAGGCGCGCCAAACGAGCTCCTATCCTGAGATAAGGACTCGTCCACGGCCAGTCGATCTCGCCATCGAGGTTAGTTATACGGACTCAGATATCTTTCCTCCATTACATTGTGTGTGCGGCCATCGATGATTACAATGCTAACGAGGAGTGGTGTTGCAGGCTGCTCTTCAGAAAGAGAGAGCGACCACCCAGGCGCTTCTGGAGGAGAGGGACCGGGTGGCGGCGGAGAAGGAACTGCTGGCGGAGGAGAAGACGGCTAGGTTGTTGGAGGAGGAGAGGAATCGGAATGAGGCGGCTCACCGGGCCATGTACGAGCTCCTCGTGGTAAGTTTCTTCTGCATATTAGCCAAATCATGCACGTAATGTTCGTTTCATTACTAACTAATATGACTGACTCGTCAAAACCAAATGTGCAGTCTATGTGCGAGAAGACCGGTCAGACCCCTCCGCCGATGCCAGTCATTGCTCAGACGGGAACGGTGAGTTTCATTTGAATGGTCATTAGTTACTAGTCTTAACATTTGAGTGTCATCATGCTAACGAGACATTGCAAATGATCTTTGGTGCAGCATAACTCCCGAGCCGCATCGCACACCCCTTCTCCAGGGCAACCTTCTCCAGGTGATCGCGACTGCCAGAGCAACCCCGGTGCTTGACCTCCGTGATGACGACGACGGTAAATTTTCTCTAATGTTTTGCTTAACAAATGCATACTTAGCTTCGTACATGCTAGTTAGCCCTAATATGCCACATATTTAGCTTATTTTCCCCAAAAAAGACATACTTAGCTAATTATTCTCCAAAATGACATAATTAGCTTATTTAGTTCATTTATGACATAATTAGCTTAGTTAGGTCAAAAATGGCATAATAATAACCTTGGTTAGCTCATAAATGTCATATACTTACCTTATTTTCCTCCAAAATGACATAATAAGCTAAGTTAGCTCAATAATGATATATACTTACCTAAGTTAGCTCAAAAATGACATAATTACCTAAGTTAGCACAAAAATGACCTATACTTACCTTATTTTCCTCCAAATTGACATAATAAGCTTAGTTAGCTCAAAAATGGCATAATTACCTAAGTTAGCTCAATAATGACCTATACTTACCTTATTTTCCTCCAAAATGACATAATAAGTTTAGTTAGCTCTAAAATGGCATAATTACCTAAGTTAGCTCTAAAATGACACAAATAAGGAATAAGAAGAAGAAAAACAAGGAAGAGGAGAAAAAGAAAGAATAGAAGAAGAAAGAGAAGAAAAAGAAAGAATAAAAGAAGAAGAATGAGAAGGAAAAGGATAAAAAGATAGAAGAGAAGAAGAAATTAAAGATGAGAAAAAGAGAGAAGAAGAAGAAAATATATTCTCTTTCTTCCTTTTTCTCTTCTTTCTTTTTCTCCATCTTCTACTCCTTATTCTTATTCTTCTTCTTTCTTCTTCTTTCTTTCTTCTTATTATTTTTCTTCTCTTTCTTCTTCTTCTTCTTCTTCTTCTTCTAGTATTCTTCTTCTTCTTCTTCTTCTTCTTCTTCTTCTTCTAACTTTCTTATTCCCATTTTGCAGATATGATTCACTTCATGGAAGCTGGCATTGATGGACTGCTAGTGTTTAGTTTTTGTTTTGATTTGTATTGATGAACAATGTGAAACTATGTATGTATTGCTTCTTTTAATAGCCTATGTGTTCTCTTGTTCAATATTTCACGATGATGTTGGATTGTTGGAATACATGGCCTATGCTTCAGCTTGAAACTATATATATCATATATGTGTTGTGAAAATGCAGGGAAATAATAGAAAACAGACAAAAAAGAGGCAGTACAGGCACTTTGCCGTCCGCTGGCAGACGGCAAAGAACTTTGCCGTCGGTAGGCGGACGGCAAAGGTGCCACGTGGCAGCAACCTGTGCAACCTGGGAGCACCATGTCTGACCCATTTGGTCATTCTGCCGTCAGCTGGCAGACGGCAAAGATAAAGCACGCAGACGGCAAAGACTAAGCAGGACTGACGTGCAGACACAGGCCTGCTGACGTCACTCGGCAGACGGCAAAGGCGATTGTTTGTTTGCCGTCCGCAAGCAGACGGCAAAGTCTGCCGTTAGCCACCTAACGGGTCTAACAGCTATACTTTGCCGTCC
This sequence comes from Elymus sibiricus, assembly GCA_039707655.1. Taxonomy (NCBI): domain Eukaryota; kingdom Viridiplantae; phylum Streptophyta; class Magnoliopsida; order Poales; family Poaceae; genus Elymus; species Elymus sibiricus. The sequence continues at coordinate 392,506,483 of CM077664.1, read as the reverse complement.
AGAACCTTTGCCGTCAGCTTAGCCAGCAAGGCGGACGGTAAACGTCTTTGCCGTCCATTGCCGTTATACAGACGGCAAAGAAGATGTTTACCGTGACTTTCTGTGCTGAAAGTGGGGCCGTCAGCCAGCAGACGACAAAGCTGTTTGCCGTCCGTGGCCTGGGCCTTTGCCGTCTGCTATGACAGATGGCAAAGGACCTGATTCCTGTAGTGAATGGAGGCACGACTGAAGCTCAGCAAGGAAAGCCTCGAGAAGGCGGTGGACGCCACATTCTACCGCATCGTTATCGGGAGCCTCAGGTACCTCGTACACACCCGGCCGGACATCTCGTTTGTTGTCGGGTACGTGAGCAGGTTCATGGAAGCCCCAGCAAGCGATCACCTCGCTGCCGTCAAGCACCTGCTCCGGTATATCGCGGGTACGCTCACGCATGGATGCGTGTATCGTCGTGGCGACGGCGAGAAGCTGGTCGGCTACAGCGACTACGACCACGCTGGTGACGTGGACTCCCGGAAAAGCACCTCGGGCGTGATGTTCCTTCTCGGGAATAGTCCCGTCAGCTGGCAATCCGTGAGGTAGAAGGTGGTGCTACATCTTTGTGCGAAGCGGAGTACATCGCGGCGGCAACGACAACATGCCAGGGAATCTGGCTGGCTCTTCTTCTCGGCGAAATGCTAAATCAAGACACCGCTCCTGCGCTCATCTTCGTCGATAACAAGTCGGCGATCTCTCTCTTGAAGAACCCAGTGCTCCATGACCGCAGCAAGCACATCGATCTCCGCTATCACCTCATTCGTGACTGCGTCGAGAAGGGCAAGGTCAACGTGGAGTTCATCAGTACTGGTGAGCATAAGGCCGACATCATGACAAAGGCTCTTGGCCGCGTCCGGTTTCAGGAACTGCGCGACAAGATCGGGATCGTCGATGTCCAACCCCGGCGACAGGGTTGAGGGGGACAATGTTGGTTTCAACCCCGTCTCTCGACAAGGGCAGCCCGACAAGGCCCCATGTGCGCCGCACATGGGGTGGCCCCGGTGGGCCCCCATGTGTTTGACTACACATGGGGCGGCCCGTACCGCACACCTATGTCACAATCATGACATAGGCGGCATGTATTTTTTAGTGGTACTCAACCACTCCCATGGTGATGTCATGGAGTGGTCTTGTCTAGGGTAGATAGGTAGTATACTATTGCCTTGTACTGCACATACAAATATTAACGCTCTCAGTGGAGAGTAGCGAGTAGAGAATCCCAGAAAAATATCTAACACTTCCTCTCTCTCTCCCTTCTCCTCCTCCATTGCTCGACACCGAGGTTCCCTTGGGAGAGCTCGTTCCGGCGGCCGGCAAACCGTTTGGGCTGGGCTAACATTCTCTTCTTTGGATCCAGGTGGTGACATCAACAAGAAATGGAGGCTGCTATAGAAGATGGAGAATAGCGAGGGGCACATGTCAGTAGAGGCGCAGGCGTGGAGGAGAGGCACATGGTAACAGCGTAGGAGGAGGAGTAAAGGGCCGTTGGAGACGGGGTCACGTCCAACACATCGGCGTACTGGCGTGCAGTGGCGCCAGGCTGGAGGTGGCTCACGCGGAGGTTCAACCTGAACAACCGCTTCACGTTCTTCCTGTGCCATAGCGTGCTCATCCTCATCTCCCAGGTATGTTATCCATCCATGTCTGCTAATTTCTCTTCTTAATCATATTTTCTGCTGATATAAGTAATCATGTTGATTACTGCAGGCAATTTATTTTTGCACACAACTAAGTTTTTCAGTAGTACAGAAGGAACACCAGGAATATAAATAGTTTCAGGAATTCCATATGTTTGTAAGATGCTTCGAATAGTCATTGTAGCTTCACTGAATTGTACATCTGAACTTTCATTTGCATAAATCAACTGCAATCTGTTACAAATTCTGTATCATATTCAGGTTCAGTTCAGTTCATATATGCCATTCGATGAGCTTTAGTCGACCGTTCTTTTTTCAACTATATTTTCATGATCTCATAATGAACAAAATCCCAGTTTTAGTTTGCGTCATCTTAACCAATTAGCCTCTATTCATTTTACTTGAATGCAAAATAAGTTCAAACTAGGCTATTCATTGCCATATTCACATATTTTCAGTTGTAATTTTTTTGTATTTGTGCAGTACTGGGCGCTTACATTTTTTCGACAAAGGGAATATATTAATATCGCGAAGATACCAATTACACCCGGCCTCTGTACCAACAAGATGTCCAAAGGCATCAAGGACACACAGCCAAAAAAGAAAATAAAAAGAACAGAAGAAAAAAGACCCCGCCACGGTTATCAATCACTAGCATCAGCAGCACTCTAACCACCACCGAAGACAACACCCGAATTACAAAAGAGGTTCTCCAAAAGCAACGCCTCCAAGAAGGAAACAATGCACAAGCGTTGTCGTTGCCCGATCAAAGATCTTGGGTTTTCACCCTGGAGAAAGTCCGAGTTCACCCAAAAACAATGCCTTCAACAAGGCCATTGCCAGATACAACCAATAAAGGCCAGACCTTGGGTTTTCACCCTGGGAATCGAGACTCGGTACTCGAGGAGCACCACCAAAAATGCAGTCCTCCAGTGCTGCCGCCCCCGCTTGCCGAGGCCGCTGTTGCAAGTCACCGAACACCTGGTACACAGTCTTCATCGCATCCAATACACCCTTCCGCAAAAGCTTCAAGACCTCCAATCGCAGCCGCCAGGACTTTCTCCACCTCTATCAATGCCTTGGGAATCTTGACTTAGACATGTTCCCATGACACCGATAAGAAAGCGAAGCTTCGCGCCGCGCCCTCTTGAAGCCGTGCTGGCTGATAATATGAGCGCGCGCGACCGGAGCCTTTCCGATCTAGATATCCAGGGGCGACATACGCCAATCGGTATAGATCTCCGACGGGGAAGACCGGAACTCGTCAGCGGCCAGATCGAAGAGGTCGACATCCGGCAGAAAGATGACTTGGCGGAAGAAGAGCGCTAAGGCCAAACCACCATTATTAGGCCGAAGCCAGCAGCCCCCACGCCGTCCTCCTCTCGATCCAGACCTGCAGACAAAGGTCAGCGACGCTGCATCGTGCCACCCGCAACCGCGGAGGCTCAAACTTGGCAAGGCGTCAACCATGGCAGGGGACGGGGACCAGCGACTCCTGGCCAGATCCGGTGACTCCTGGCCCCACCACTGCCGCTACGGCGGCAACGCGTGTAGCCTGCAAGCCCAGCCACGACGCCGCCCAAGCGGCCGCCGCAGCCGCCATCGCCTCGAAGAGGGGCCGCCGCCCCGGAGCCCTATCTCCGCCGCCACAAGGGACGACCGGAGGTCCCCCGACCCCTTTGGGGCCGGAGGTGCTAGAGTTTGGGAGGGTCGCGTGGGGAATTAAAACCCCCATTGGGCGCTTACATACAGTATGTCGACTTATGCAGAAAAGAAGGGTCCCGTCACTCTAGGCTGGGTACAGCCTAATATTCTTATGCTACATTATCCGGTCTGGACCATGTCTTACAAGATTAAACTTGGAATTTTGCTTCAGTTTCAAAAAAAATCTATATGTCCAAACACCAAACAGAATTTTATAGGAATTATGATAAAAACCTCTTCGATAATTTGCTTCGGCACTAAAATAACTCTTTGGCTCAGCTAAAGTTGCTCCCCGCACCCCCCCCCCCCCCCCCCCCCCCCCCCCCCCCCCCCAAAAAAAGTCTAAATCCTAACTCCCGCCTTTATGTTTGTGCAGCAGAACTCATGTGGACATGTGACAAAACATTGATTTTTATGTAGTGAATTTTTTCTTGCATTTGTTTGTTTTGAAAAGCCACGATTTTACCGGAGAATGGATTGTTCAGTAGTAGTAGTAGTACTTTAGCCTTTAATGGTGTTTTTCTGTTCTATTCTTGTGATGTTCAATTTCCGATGTTTCATAGTACCTTTTTATTGGAGGGTGATACTTTGCTCAAAGGTGCTCCATATTTACCAAACACATGAATGTACTCAATGAGATATTGGCTCACAAAACTCACAATTGTCAGGGAGAAATAAGTTAAACTCTTCTGCGACGAGCATTTTTTCTTATGTTTCCTATATCTGATCTACTTAACACGTTATGGTTAAAAGCTTATATACTTATAACTATGAAACATGACATTTCTTAATTCATCATGAGAAATTGATCTCCGACAATTCATAGAACCATGGAAATAAATTTGGAGATATTGTAGTTTCTTCACAATTATTGGTCAAGTGCAATTGCAACTGCATCATATTTCATGACACACTACTGTTTTGATATGTGGAGAATCAGGGTCTTCCAGAAGTATTTATGCATATGCCACCTTCTCCATCACTTTCTGCATTTTTGCACTATGCAGGGAGTATACCCATTTTACTGTACAGACAATCTCACTCGGGAGAAAGTCAAAGTAATCATGTTGTGAACAAGGCTTTTCTTACAGTTAACTATAAATTTTAAACATGTTGATCCTCCATTAGTGAAGAAGCTGTAACAAAATTAGAAGTCAAAGGTTGTCCACGGATGCAAGTAGGCTTTTCACACCTCCCTATTCAGGGATAGTTCGCGTACACATCTTGATTCTTAGTTCTCGTGTTTGTGATTGGCAGTCGGTTGTAATGTGTGTGAGTCCTAGCGGATGACGTTGGATTTGGCTCAAGCTAATGTCTTATTTTAGTAGTCTCCGAGGGAGTAAGGGAGGGAGGGAGAATTTCCTTAATTTGTAAGTATAAATATTTGTTCAACACAATCGTAAGACTAAAGATATTTTGATAAATGTCTCAATGTCAAAGCTTTTCCATTGTTGGTGAATGGAATGGATGCTGAAATATCATATTTCAATTATTTTTTGTTGGTCAGCTTGAGTAGTATTTTTGTATGGTTCCCATTGTTATTTCATATATGCTAGCTTGCTATCCTGTATAACATATTTCATATAGGGGGTCAACCTTAAAAAAGTTATAATGTTAGAGAACCATGTTAATTGAGTTGGCTTGATATTTCCTCTAAAGGCTCCCTCGGATCTTGTTTTTCTTTAACTGAATTTGTGCGGGCTTTGGTTCATGAAGTTTCAACCTTTAAGTCTTAACGATTACCTTTTCCAACATGCAACACTCGGGATGTGCTCAATCCTGGTTTTTTGGTCAATTTTTATGCATTTTTCTCCTCAGAGATTTTGTTACATTCACTTGGGTTCTAATTGGGGTTGCAAATAAATAACATCGTTCTGTTTTTCATAAAACAAATATGGACTCCACATACGTTGAAGCTTATTTCTTATAAGAAGCAGCCCATTTGATTAAGTTGTCTCTTTCTTGACACCATTTTCCTATTGTAGGTTATTGATTATATACTGTTTTTGCAAGTGAAGAAATGAAGTGCATTCGGGTGAGGCCCAGATACAACACCCCACATATTATTCTCGAAATCATCTCAACTCCAAGAGGTAACCAGTTGAAGGATGCTACATTATGATCTTTTTTTTGACATTAAGCTTGAGAACTTAAAATTTTACCAACATTAGGAAGAAAATTTAGTTATAGTTATATGGCATAAGAGCATTGTATGAGTAACATGATTCGTTTCTGTAGGTTGTGGTTGGAACTTGGAAGCAGAAGAATAGAAATTTGGCTGCCGAGGTCTCATGGTAAGGAAAGATAAATATTTGCCCCATTGTTTGTCGTTTGTCTGGTTGTGGTCATAGTGTATTTTATGGCCATATAACTTTCTATGGTTGGGAATTACATATTCACATGTATGTAGAAACAATAAAATTAAGTTTGTTTCAGCCTTTGGGTGTATATTGAAAAGTTCCCGATACTCGAAAGTTTTTATCACATCATGCGGGAATGCTAAACCCCAAAAAATTTAGATGGTATGAATAATTTGTTGTAAAGCCATTAAACAACGCCTCCCAGCAGCAATATCAAAGGCTCTTTGAGAAACTTAATATTAACCAGTTAACTCTTTTTTTTTCCTTCTCGTAGTTTTGCACCACTATGTTCTTATCCATGGAGCCTATATATTTACAAGGACGAAAAGTAGGCCAATGAGCTTTTTAATGACATTGACAACCTACTTGGATAGTATAGTATAATCTCTTCTTAACTCTCCTTTAATAACAAACATGATAGTACCCAAATTAGTTTCAGGAAGGTACTCCTATAAGAGGAGCCTTTTGAGATGTACCAAGCATTGAAAATCTTCTCATGTCATTTAAATTTAATGTACAGTGTAAGGATTTATTTTTTGATTCACCACATGGAGAGCCCATCGAGAACAATTTTTTAAGGTAAGCATCCTGAGGCAAGCCATGATATTGTTCGAAATCTGTGGACAATAAGTTTGCTTAGTGAGTAATTTTTTTTCCTTCTATGGTATTCTCAGTGAGGGATTTTTCGTGGCCTTGATGATATATACAAACCATATTTTATATGATTTTTACCATCCTTTGGAGTAAAAGACAGTAACTACGGAATGATGTTTAAATAAAAAAAAATTGGTTCGGCGATGAGTTTTTCTTTTATTTCCTTCTTGGTTCAGTTTGGAACCAATCTTATAAGTAACTGAAATTTGATGTATAATATTAGGTCAGTGATTGCATTCTAAAAGATTGACTTATGTTATTTGAACGTTGCCATTATTTTCTTGCTGTCTGTATGAACCAGAAACAAATATAGTTCAAATATTCTGAAGTGAGATGGGCTATTGTTGTTTCGTTCCCTTTTTAGGTGCTTGCAACATGGTTTTGTTTCAGGATAGGATAATGAAATGGTAAGAATCAGTTTCCTTTGTAGGTACCAATACCAAGGCCGTCAAGATGATTTTGTCTCTCAAATGGCCTTGCAGAAGGGACAACAATAAAAGATATAAAGCATTTCGTGTGTAGTTATGACTGGAAAACATGCCAGCTATGTATTGCTACTGCACCACTATGACTGCACCTGGTGAAGTATGAAGTTGCAGTTCCTCCAGAATCCTACACCGAGAAACTAGCTTTTGCAGTCGACTGAGCTCATCCAACAGACCAGCAACGAGATCGGATGATCAACATCTAGAGCACCAACACTCAGCCGACAAGAAAATATGAGCATGGGCATCAACAAGTGTGACAGTTCTACATTTTGCTCACTGGCTCCCACCTACAATATAACATGTACTATAACTCTATCATGCAACAAATTGACTTCCTAAAGAACAACATGGGAAGGAAATATATTTGATTTCTATTGAGTATGGCACCTATAGCTGTGTACTCCAAACATATATGTGTGATGATGCGTGAGCACTTATTGTTCCTACAACATTCGTCAGGTCTTACATTGGTCTGAACCTATCCCAAATAGTAGGATTAACTAACAATAGTTTAAGACAAATAATTTTATATGTCCGACTACATTCCAGTATTATCTCTGTGTAAGATTGGATACAATGTCTAAGATGAACCTTCCATGAATGTTGTCCTATTCACTGCAAGAAATGGACCAAGATATTTTTTTTCGAAAAGGAGGATAACCCCGGCCTCTGCATCAGAACGATGCATACAGCCATATATTATTAAGAATGCAAAATCCAGCAGCCGAACAACATCAACCCGGAAATAAAGCGAAAAGAAAACCCTAGGCGACATGCCTCGCGACAGTAAATCCACCAGATAACCACTAACCCTATGTTACAAGACGACAGCAACACGAAAAATACACAACTCCTAGGCTACGCCTTCAAGAAGGAATCGCCGCACGTGCGCCGATGATGGCGAGTCCAACACAAGGTTGAACTCTGGATTCTCATCCCCAAAGCCAAGCTTCAATCCACCACCTTCAGTAAGGACACGACGCAGACGCGCATCGACATAGCCTGATCATAGATCTTGTGTTTCCACCGGAGTGCATAAAGTCGTCGTTGAAGCCGTATGTACCATCATCCCTTATCCGGGTACCGATGCCTCGGTAACCGGATACCTCTGGAGAAGACACCAGAAGACAGACGTCCCATACCGCCTGCCTCCCGACACTGTCGCACCACCTTCGATCCAGCAGCAACAAGCTAGACATGAGACCTCCGCCAGAGCCATCGTGCAGCACGTGCCAGTAGCAAGCATGACTTGACATCCCCGCACGAGACATCATGTGCAGCACCCGCTGGCGGCGCATCCGTCGGAGGCTTCACCTGCCGGCTGACAGGCATTGCCCGACGACTCCGAAAGAGATGCATGTGTCATCTGCCGAGCCGCATCGAACCCGATCTATTGATGGAGGGGACGTCCCATACCGCCACCAGCCTCAGAAGGCCGTAACCACCGCGAGATCCAGACTCCGCGTCGCCCGCACGACCACGGAGTCTGCCGCCTTCGAAGAAGAGGGGCCACCGCCACGATTCCGGGTGCTACAGGAAGCACCCACCACCGTGCCAGCTGTTGTCGTCGCCCATACAGCGGCAACCGCCGTCGTGACCGTCAGATCCGGGCACTAGGTCCCGAATCCCTCGCGCGCCGCCCCATGGTCAGCCGCGCTTGACCTCCCATCACTATGAGGAGAAGGCCACCACCAGCTCCGCCGCCCGAGGCCGCCGCCCTGGCATCCACCGCCACGTCGTCAGAAGGCCACGCCGGGCAGGGAGACATGCCGCCGCCGCGGCGAGGAGCAGCCTCCATAGCCACGATGTAGCCGGCCGACCGTAGCCCGCGCCGCCCGCGGGTCAGATTTGGCAGCCGCGAAGCCGCCGCCGCTGATCCCCGAGCACGCTCCGCCTCATGTCGCCCGACGCGCACCCGCCACGCCGCCGTCACTGCCTTGCTCCGGCGCGTGCCGCCGGTGCCGCACTCCGGCTCAACAGCCCCGGCCAGCGCCGAGTCCACCACGCGAGAGGACGATGGATCCCCGCCGCCGCCGGCCGGGCTTCGCCCGGTCGCGCCCTCTGGCGGCGGCGAGGGAGGAGGACGGAGGAGGGGAGGCCCCAACGGCGGCTAGTTTTTCCCTCCGGTCGCTCGCGGGAGCGACGGGAGGGACGGGAGGGAGGGACGGGATGGGCTGGAGGAGGAGGAGATCTAGAGGAGGAGGAGGTTTGGAGGAGGAGATCTAGAGGAGGCGGCGGCTCAGTTCGGTGTCTCCTGTCCAATGGACTAACCACTCATGCTTAAGAGACGTCGTGGAAAGTGCGTCACCAACTATCAACATTGAATAAAGTGACCAAGTTTGCTTTGACTGGGCAAGAGTTCATTGCGACGGGCATGCATGCTTGCCATAGATATGAACTCTTCATCATACAGTGCACGCGCACTAGGGCTATGACATGGATTCAAGTGTTGGTACATTTGGTGATGTACAAGGACAACAGATATGAAGTCAAATATCACTCAAATAGTGCGAGATTTGGCCAAAAGCTTTGGGATAAACATTTTTAGATTGAATCATGATGATAAATATGTTTATCTAGAATTTTTACCATGACTTTATTTAAACTGTATCAACAAGGCGATATTTATCGCAACACAGTCATAAGTTGCACGCGACATACACGTTGTAAATTATAGTGATGTTTTGTCAATGTCTAAGTTTGTTGTTCCGTGGCAACGCACGGGCATTCAACTAGTCTAAATTAAATGTCAAGGCACTGTAATTTTCTCATGAACACCTTGTTTCAAAATGCTACATGGTGTCTAAGAAGTATAGCCTGTACTTCTGTAAATCTCTGCTGGTACTTTCTGTCCAAGTGGTCACGGATGCTTCCGTGGTTAAAAAAAATTTTGTGTCGCTGAAAGACGGAAGCCTAGATGCAAATTCTGATGCGGACTTTAAGGGACCGCACACAAACCAGTTACCTGATTTTTTTTGTTTTCAGTTGATTTGGCCGAACCCGTTGGGTGATTGTCCAACGTCTGTTGCGCCTTCTTCCTCTTCCCTATCTTCTTCCTCCCGACCCCTCCGTACCACCGGGCCCCGTCATCCGCGGCCGGCGGTACTGCCGCGAGCGCGTCGCCACCACGCCCTACCCGAGCCGCTGATTCCACCGTGCCGCCCCTACCCCCGGTCTTCCCTCTAAATCCCAGCGTTCTCCAGCGCCGGCGAGAACCCTCGCATCCAAACCATCCAGCCTCCGACTCACCTCTGCCTGCAACACCGCAGCCAGTCATGCCGTCGCCGTCTCTGGCTCATTCCTGGCTAGGCCTCGTCGGGGCGTCGCGGCATCCCCATCCCAGCCCCGGGGCTACACGTAGGCTGGAATCAACTGATCCTAAATCTATTTGGGAAAAGTATATTTTTCGTCCCTGAATTCTTTCAGAAGTATAGAAATGGTCCTTGAATTCAAAAACCGGCAAAACTTAGTCCCTCAACTTCTCGTACCGGATTAGTTTAGTCGCTCATACCGCTTCGGGTGGTTTTCATCTGATGTGGACACGGTTTTGACCAAAACTTGACATGTCACCTAGGTTTGACCGCCACGTCATAGTCCATGTCATTTTTTTCGAAAGACATACCCAAGGGGTGGCGTTGGCAGACGAGTGACTTGCCTCCCTGTTGCACGGGCCGTCGAGCTGCAGCCTGCGCCCGCACGACGCCGCTGACCATCTGGACAGGAGGCCTGAGCAGGAGGAGGAGCACGAGGCGGCGAGCCCAGACAAGCCCTCCGCACGCACCTCCACTGACGGCGTTGGCCATGCGGTTGGCCACTCACCGGATCGTATGCAACGGCGTGTAAGGTGCAGTCCAGGGAGCAACGCGTCGCGTGCGTGTGTATTCTCGGCGAGATCGGATCAGCATGTTCGTTGTTCCATGTGTTTCACTTGCAGCTCGCGTTCCTTCTTGGAGGACGCCTGCCTCACTGGAGACCCAAGGCCGCGCCCAGGTCGTCCTCTACCCGCCGTGGACGTCCTCGGTACAGGGCCCGTGGGCGCCGCCCATGGCGCACATTCGCCCGCCTACGTGCGAGCACCTAGAGCTCGCCCTCGTCGTCCGGCATATTCAAAAGCGTTTCAATTTGCAGGCCAGAGACACCCCACTCCCGGAGCTCCTCGTCTCCCTCGTTTCCGACGGAGAATCGCCGCCGCGACCGAGACGGTCGTGGTGCTCGAACCAACTCCGAACTCACGCCATGGCGCGCGTCTGGGTTGTGCGTGTGTGAGTGTGTGCGTGCTGGTGGGTGTGATGTGCGTGTGTCACCGGCTATCCTCGCCGTGCCGCAGCTCTTCGGCCGCCTGAACCCTGTACGTGCGCCGCCGCAAGCTCCACGTTGACCTCCTTCTCCTGTTGCTTGGCGCTCGCCAACTGCTCGACGAAATGCTCAGCCAAGTTAAAAATGGGAAGGAAGAAGATTTTGCCACGTTTGCAACGACCAGTCGAAACCATGCCAACTTAGCACAAAAACTACTTTTGTTGAGTCAAGGGACCAAACTAATCCGGTTTTGAAAGTTGAGGAACTAACGTTTGCCAGTTTTAGAGTTAAGAGACCATTTCTATACTTTTAAGAGAGTTCACGGACGAAAAATATACTTTTCCCAATCTATTTCCAGTTATGAGGAATAGCAAATCCGAGATTTAAAACGTGTTGTTTTCCAAATATGTTATCAGGAGAAGTTTAGTTTGTTGAAACTTGTGTTGGATCCTCCAGGATCATTTAGCATAACCTTGAGCCACTAAATAAATGAGGTGATTATACCTTGATCAGAGGATCCAGCCATCTCCTTTCTTCAGGTCCTTCACCTCCTGCAGCTCGATCTGCTGGCTGTGCACTAACCTTCCCGATGCTCCAGTGCAGGGCTTGATCAGTAGCCTTTTTCTTTGGGAGAGAGAGAGAGAGAGACAAGTGAGTGTGTAAGAGAGCCTAGAGCAGCAGCTCTACCAGCAGCCGTAGCTGCTGTTTTCTCCTCTCCTTTATCCCCATAAAACAGCACTGTGCACCAGGGGGATTGATGAACTGCCCCTGATCAGGGCAGCTCATCAGAGTACGTAGATACTGTAGCTACAGTATCTACTGCCCTACTGTAGGCTACTGTACCTCTTTAGATATTTTTCACTTAAGCAGCACATAATATCCATAGCTTAGTCTTTAAGATCATAATATCCAACATTCTCCCCCTTAATCGTAAGACTAAATTTATAAGCTCATTTTTCAACAAAGTAACGCATCAAGACGAAAAGATTGCAGTGCTAGAACGAGATACCACTGAACCCAGAGACTATAATACATCACTTCATATCAAAATGGAACTTCTTTAATTTATGAGCTCCATAAACTTTATTCACATAAACCATCAACTTAATTTACATAATTCTTTACATAAGCATCACAAACATTACAGACTCATCTCTTGATAAAATTGTACATCAAGACAATGGGTTGCAACAGTCAATTAAGTACTGCTGAACCAATTGACTATGGTTCCCATTCGATCTCAAAATGAGCCCCTTTGGGGAGATGGTGTCATAACGGTCCCAACTTTGCTAGGATCAAAAGCTTTCAACTAAACTCATACTGGTAACATGCTCTCTGAAAACACTAGGTGGTAAGCCTATCGTGAGCGGATCTGCCAACATCAACTTAGTATTGATGTATTTGTCATTAATTGTCTGATCCTGGACTCTGTCTTTCACAACAAGAAACTTAATGTCAATATGCTTGGCAACATCACTTGACTTGTTGTTACTCAAAAATATTACTGCGGGTTAATTATCGCAGTAGAGTGTGATTGGCCTGGAAATGCTATCAATCACTCTCAGTCCCGGGATGAAATTCTTCAGCCATACTGCCTGCCCGGTAGCCTCAAAACATGCCACAAATTCTGCCTGCATTGTCGACGATGCAGTGACAGTTTGTTTGGAGCTTCTCCACGATATAGCTCCTTTTGCGAGGGTGAAAACATAACCTGACGTGGATTTTTTAGTATCAACACACCCCGCAAAATCAGCATCTGAATAACACACCACCTCGAGGTTATCAGATTTCTTATACGTAAGCATGAGGCCTTTAGTGCCTTGCAAATAACGCAAGACTTTCTTAGCAGCCTTCCAGTGATCCAGACCTGGATTAGACTGATATCTGCCAAGCATCCCAATCACGAATGCTAAATCAGGGCGAGTGCACACTTGTGCATACATTATGCTTCCAACAATTGATGCATAAGGAATTGACTTCATCTGCGCAGATTCATAAGCATTTCTTGGGCACTGAAAAGTCCCAAATTTATCGCCCTTAACAATAGGAGCAGGCGAGGCTGAGCACTTATGCATATTGTACTTTTTTACTACCTTTTCAACATATGCTCTCTGAGATAGCCCAAGATCCCTCTGGATCTGTCTCGGTGAATTTCAATTCCTAAAACATAAGCTGCTTCACCGAGATCCTTCATATCAAATTTAGAGGATAAAAACCTCTTAGTTTCCAGTAGCAAATTTTTATCACTGCTGGCTAAAAGTATGTCATCAACATACAGTATCAGGAAGATAAAATTACTCCCCCTGAACTTAACATAAACAAAATTGTCCACTTTATTCTCTTCAAAACCAAATTTTTTTATTACTTCATCAAACTTGAGATACCATTCTCTTGATGCTTGTTTCAAGCCATAGATGGATTTCTTCAGATGACATTCTAAATGTTCATTTCCTTCCAAAACAAAATCTTCCGGTTGTGCCATGTATACATTCTCACGTAAGTCACCATTTAGAAATTTTGACATCCATCTGATGTAGCTCCAAATCATAATGAGCCACAAGTGCCATAATTATTCTGAATGAATTCTTAGTAGAGACGGGTGAAAACATTTCTTTGTAATCGATCCCTTCTCTTTGAGTGAAGCCTTTTGCCACAAGCCTTGCTTTAAACCTTTCGATATTCCCTTTGGAGTCACGTTTGGTCTTGTAGACCCATTTGCATCCAACTATTTTGGCTCCTCTAGGAATTTCTACTAAGTCTCATACTTCATTAGTGCTCATAGACTTCATTTCATCTTTCATAGCATCAGGCCATTCAGACGAAAATTCACTTTGCATGGCTTCTTTAAACGAGGTGGGATCATTATCCAACACCAACTCATTCATATCTTCACTCATGTAAGTGAGATAATCATCAGGAATAGCAGACTTTCTAGTCCGTTGTGACCTTCTGAGAGGTTCATTAATTGGCACATGATCAATAATTGGAGGTTGATGAGAACTTTCAACAGAAACATCATCAGGTGTGACATCTGAAACAGTCACAGGAGTCTCAGCAGGCGTTGCATTGACAGTCCTCTCAACAGGGGGTGCAACATTAGCTGACACCGGGAAAATAGGTTCTTGAATTATCGGAGCTGGGGCATATTCCCGTTTTTCCTCCAAAATTATTTCCCGGGGTGTCATGCTCCCTCTCATCATATCATTTTCCAAGAACACAGCGTGTATTGTTTCAACAAATTTTGTTGCCAGATTTGGATAATAAAACCGATATGCTTTAGATTTGTCAGGATAACCAATAAAATGGCAACTGACTGTCTCGGGGTCTAATTTTCCCATAATTGGATTGAAAATCCTTGCTTCAGCTGGACAACCCCATACATGAAAATAATTCAGGGTCGGTTTCTTCCCAGTCCATAATTCATACGGTGTTTTCGGCACCGATTTACTGGGAACCTTGTTGAGAATATGTGCTGCTGTCTTAAGGGCTTCCATCCATAAATTTACCGGCAAAGTGGAGTGGCTTAACATACTCCACACCATATCCATAAGAGTGCGGTTTCGCCTTTCTGCCACCCCATTTTGCTGAGGTTCGCCCGGTGCTGAATACTGGGCCATAATGCCATTTTCCTGTAAATATTTTGCAAACGGTCCAGGAATTTGGCCATAACCAGTATGTCTGCCGTAGTACTCACCACCACGATCAGATCTCACAACTTTAATTCTTTTGGTACTTTGATTTTCAACTTCAGCCTTGAAAATCTTGAACTTCTCTAATGCTTCTGCTCTTTCCTTAATGGGATAAATATGTTCAAACCGGGAGAAATCATTGCTGAACGTTATGAAAGAAGTAAAACCGTCCACCGATCTCACATTAAACGGACCACATATATCCACGTGAATTATTTCCAAAACTCCCGTGCTTCAGTTTGCACCTTTCTTAATTTGCTTAGCATATTTTCCTTTGATGCAGTCGATACAATGATTAACATCTGCATCCGAAAAATCAAGAGAAGGAAGAACTTGATCTTTAATGAGACGCTCAATCCTCACCCTCGAAATATGGCCTAACCGATAGTGCCATAATTTTAAAGAAGTGTCATTATCATCACGTTTGTGTTTGGTACTGACATTTATATTTGAGGTAGAACCCACATTATTCACATCATCACAGAGGGAAATTACATAAAATTTGTCTTGTCTGAAGGCAAGACCAACATTATTACCGTCATACATAATTATACATTGTTTGTTCCCAAAGTGTCATACATAACCATCATCATCTAAGCATGAAACGGAAACTAAATTCCGTTTCATCGAGGGGACATAAAGAACGACATGTAGTAGAAGCTTGAAGCCGATATGAAGTGCAAGAGTAAAATCTCCAAGTGCATCGGCGTCTGCTTCAACACCATTAGCAACTCTAATGGTTCTTTCCCCTCTTTTTAGGGTCCTCCTCATATGGAATCCCTGCAACGAATTTGAAATATGAATCGTTGCACCTGAATCAATCCACCAAGTATTGGTGGCATAGTTAACATAAAAGGAATTCTTCAACAAAAGTAATTACATCAGTACATCTATCTTTGAGCCATCTCTTAAAACCAAACAATCCTTTTGCTTATGCCCATCTTTACCACAAAAGTGGCATCCATTAGGTCCTTTCCCTTCTGGATTAGGGGCTTTCTCAGGATTCTTTTGTTGAGAGCTTTTTGAAGACCGGCCTTTATCTTTGAACTTATTAGGCTTAGGCTTTATATAATCTTTCACAATTTTTTTATACCTCTTCTTTTGTGAAATTTTGAACTGATTGATATGTTCAATCCTATCAGCCTTTAGCCTTTCTTCTTCTTGCACGCAATGTGCCATCATTTCATCAACACCTCATTTCAAGTCCATGGCATTATAGTTGATCATAAATGGAGAGAATTCTTGGGGCAAAGATGACATAATAAAATGCACAAGGAAGACATTAGAAATTTCCATTTCCATAGTCTTAAGTTTGGCTGCCATGTTGCATTTCTTCACGATATGCTCTCGAAGACTTCCAGTGGGATCATACTTTTCATCAATTAGTCTTCTTATAAGACTTGTTGCATAAACTTTAGAAGACCTTTAAATTGATGCTCAATTTTCGCAAAATATTCCTTAGCTGATTCACAATCAGGAAGAGCTCCCCTCATGCTTTGTGTAATGGAACCCTTTATCATCGTAAGGCATTTGCGATTAGAGTCATCCCACTTAGCCTTCATAACATCATAATCCTTCTATGAGGGCATCATACTTTTCGTCATTTTCTTTAGGTGCCTCAGGAGGATCATTAAGGAGAGCATAATCAATATTGAGTAAGGCCATCGTTATTTGAAGCTTCTCCTTCCATGTAGCACAATTGCTACCATTAAGTTGCTCAATGCCATTGAGCATCACAGTAATATGAGAGACATTGGGTGCTGCAAAAGAAAATTCAAAATGCTTTAGTAAGCATCATCATCATCATAATTAAATTTTATTGATCAAATTCAAATCAGCTTTGGTCAGAGATGAAAATGAACAACAAAATTTTATGGACAAATATTCATCAATTAGCTTTGGCCAAATTGATAAATAAGAGCCACACTTTAATGATCCTCACTTTATTAGTTTCTTTCATCAACCTGGTTCACATCAGCTTTGGCCAGAAGTGAAACGGATTAATAGAAGAATTTTTTTAGTTTAAATGCCCGTCAAACAACTTTGGTCAGAATGACAAGGCATAAAACCACACTTAATTTGAGGATCCATTAAACTTTATTTCGCAGCGGAAACATTATGCCATAATGATCATAATAATTATTCAACATTAAATTAAAATGCCATGAAAGGAAAAATAAACTAAATTAAACAAAATAATATAATTGCATAAATAAATCTGACATAACATAACATGACATGCTAAAATATTATAAGAATTAAAATACCCAAGAATTAAATTGTTAAAATAACCATAATAATTTGTGCATCAATTTTAGCCCTAAAAATGTTCACTTTATTGCATAAAATGTGAACATTATCAGGAAAAATATTTGGCATTTTTGCTGAATTTATTTCTGCCCTTAACAGAAATTTTCTTTAGCCCAAAATACATAAAAAAAATTCCGGGCTAAAAGAAAACTGCTGCTGAGCTGAGCCAGCCGGCCCAGCCAGCTCCCTCTGCTCCCCTCGGCCGCTGCCGCTGGCTCGATCAAAACGAGCACATGCAGCGCAGCCTCCCCTAACCCTAATCCCCCCTCCCCCGATCCTCTTTCCCCTCCCACGCCGCAGCGACGACGTGAGGGAGAGCGAGGCGACATGGCAGCGTGGCCAGCCACAGTGGAGGAAGGCGACGGCGCCGGTGAGCCTCACTCGTCGGGGTCCCGTGCGGCTCTGGCCTACGCGAGACTTCGTCGGGCAGAGCTTGCTGGCGTCTCTTTGCGAGGCGGCGGCACACGAGCAGGTGTCCCCGTGTCGGCGCAACCGTCTTCACCAAGTCCAGCACGGTAGCTGAGCCCCAACACTGACAAGCGTGCGAGAAGGCATGACCACCACCCGTGCAATGGACGGCAAGGCTGCTCGGGTATGAACCCGAGTGCACCCGCAAGCATAAGGAAGTGGCTCCGACGTCGTTGTGGCCAACGATGACGACGAGGCACATAAGGTGAGCATCCGCTGCACTTAAATCATCACCATTAGCATTAGGATTCATGTAACTTGGGAATTTCTGAAATTAGGGTTGGGATTCCACCAAAATTGGGGAATTTCTCAATTTAAGGTTTCGGAATTGGGGATTTCATTAGGCTTGCTTCAGAACACTCAATACCCACTTTAATTGAGCTTTAAACCAAAACCACATCACTAATTCAAGGAAGAATTGAGCTGTTTTAATAGCTAGGGTTTCAAATTTTGGGCAAAATTTAATGTTCATACATAATCAACTTAATTCCCCTTTGATTTAAAACATAAATTGAAACCACAACCACTTGACAGAGGAGGATTTAGAAAATTCCAGTTTCTAAGGTTCTAGAAAATTGGGGATTTAGGTTTAGGCTTGCATCAAATACTATGATCCCCTTTAGTTAACATTAAAATGGAACCCTTGATCAATATGTGATCTGTTAGGGCTTGAATCCTTAGAAAATTAGGGCTAAATGAAAACAAGCCATGATCTTTGTGACGCCCCCGACTCAATCGTGCACTAATCATACACGCAAATGTGCACGATCAAGATCAGAGACTCACGGGAAGATATCACAACACAAATTCAAATACAAGTCTTATATTACAAGCCAGGGGTCATGAGACCCGAATACATAAGTCAACAAACAATGGTAGTCTGGGTACAGACGTAGTTAAACAAGTTTGCCTTAAGAAGGCTAGTAAAACAACGACATCTGATCGAAAAGGCGCAGGCCTCCTGCCTGGGGCCTCTGAACTACTCCTGGTCGTCGGTCTCCACGTAGTAGTAGGCACCGTCGGGGTAGTAGGCACCGGCGGGATCCGCTGGCTCCAGGGCTCCGTCGTCTGGTCATAACAACCGGGCAGAGGGGAAAAAGGTAGCAAAGCAACCGTGAGTACTCATCCAAAGTTCTCGCAAGACTTACATCAGATCTATGCTAAGTATGCATCGGTATCAAAGGAATGATGCTATATTTGTGGGCTATACTGCAGAATGCCAGAGTAGAAGGGAAAAGCCTAGCCTATCGAAGACTAGCATCTTGCAGCATCAGAAGAGAGTAGCATATACATAGCATATAGTAACATGAGCATATTAGCCACGCCCAGAGGTCCTTTCTCGACTACCCTGCGAGAAAGCTAGCGATCTCGGAGCAATATCATAGTTTAGTATCTCAAAGTATCCGGTTCTAGTTATAGTAGATCAGGATACAACTCCGAGCGTCCTGTTACCATGGACATGGCTATTCGAATAGATTACTTCCCTGCAGGGGTGCACCAACTTACCCAACACGATTGATTAACTCTGGCCGGACACACTTTTCTGGGTAATGCCCTGCCTCGGCTGATCGACACGCCGTAATTCTACCTAGGCTCAGCAGAGAGGTCAGCACACCGGTCTACATCCTAAGTGCGAAGGAGTCATGGGCCCATCACCCTAAGCACTCCCGCGCGTTGCGTGGCTGGCCGGGGCCCAAGCCTAGCCTCTGTATACACAAGCAAGCGTAACCAGCTCACCCCAACGATCAGCCCGCACAATTGTGATGTCTGAAGAGCTTTCGGGAGAATGTACGACGCCGAGTGCCCATAACTTATCCCGCGTGGTGGTTAGTGCGAAAAGGGCCAACAACCCACTCAGATTAAATACCCGAATCCGTTAGTGTATTATTAGCTCGCGGAGACGAACAGGGCTCATGTCGCTCCGACTTCGTAACTCGCGGTTTACGACCAGGGACCAGGCCCACCTCTCTTCTAGGTAGTCTCCGCCTGCCCTGTCGTTTCGCCACAACATCTCCCGCGGGTACCCTTGGGGTCGACCCGACTTTATGAAAGGACTGTCGGGAACTTAGGTCCACCTCTACCGGGGTGGTACCACCTGCCCTTCAGTCCCGTAGTAACAATTTAAAAGTAACAGTGGTTCCATACCATCAAGGGGAATTTAAGGAATCACCCTCGATAGATTCACACTTGAGGTACTGCACGACAGAGTCATCATCGATAGTAGAGTACGAGAAATCACCCTCGGTAAACCACACTCGATGTGCTACACTAAAGAGATGTCATCGGAAGTGAGATACGAGGAATCACCCTCGGCACTTGATAGCAGCTCTGCAGAGTCGTATAAGTATGGGGGTCCTGGTGGTATGTTCGGACTCGGTACAACGGCCACCTCACTCCGATCACCCGGTCAACAAGCAGGGCAACATGGACAAGGGTGTAGGGCCACTGGTGGAACACGAACCAACCTATACTTAGCATATAGGATAACTGGTAAAGTATCATCAACAGGTTACAAAAGCAGGCTATGCATCAGAATAGGAATTACCGGAACATCAACAGTAGCGAAATCTAATGCAAGCACAAGGGAGAAAAGAATGGGCGATATAGGAATGATCAAGGGCGTTTTGCTTGCCTGGAGGCTCTGCTGCAAGTGGCTGATCGTCTGCGGCGTAGTCGTACCAGGTGTCGTCGGCAGTCTCGGGGTCTACCGAAGAAGAAGAGGGGGAAGAAACAATAAATACAAAGCAAACAAATGCAGCACGATGCATGACATGGCAGTATGCTATGCTAGCGGTGACCTAATGCAGTACTAGGTATTTTAGACGGAGCGGGAAAATATCCGGGAATATATTTTCCCAGCTCCAAGTGATTATCGGTATATTAAACCGAAGGGGAAGGTTCCATGTTCATCATGTTAAAGGGGTGTGGCAGGTATGTGCATGGCATATTCGGATTCGTCTTATTTTTCTGATCATTTTTCATATATAAATTATTTTCATCTGAGTTACGGTTTATTTTATATGATTTTCTAAAGTTTTAATCATTTTTGGATTTAATATTAATTCGAAATTTAAACAGAAATACATTTTATACCCACTGTGGGCTAGCCATAGTGGATGACATGTGGGGCCAGGGGCTGAGTCAGCAGCCCAGTCAGCAGTCAACTGGATTGACTGTTGACTGGTCAAACCGACCAGTGGGATCCCAGTGTCAGTGACTCAACAGGTAAATTAGTGTTTTATTTCTTTTTAAACAGAGTTAATTACAAGGGGTGGACCCACCTGTCATATACTGTTTAGCTAAATAGTGACTTACTTAAAATTTAACTGGGTTAATTAGGGGGCGGGCCCCACTTGTCAGTGACCCAGGGGGGCATTTGGGGGCTAATTAAGTCGGGGTTAACTGGCGTTTAACCGCCGCGGCGACGGCCAGACGCGGCGGAGCCGCGCGGGATTTGCCTACGGGCCGCGCCTCGGCGAGCCGAGGCCACCAGGAGGTAGCCCTCGCCCGTCCGCGTCCAATGGTGGCGGCGGCAAGCCCAGGGGTGGTCGGAGTCGAGCTCCTCATCGACAATGGCGGCGACGGCGTTCGGGTGTGGGCGAAAAATGGCATTGCGGCCCGCAAATGAGCAAATGCAGCGGCTAGCTAGGCTCTAGGCACGCGTACGAGGCTGCTGGGCATGTCCCCGGGACCATTTGGTCACCGGAGCATCGCCGGCGACCAAACGAGGCCGCGATGGGATCGGGCATCTATGGCAGCAACAGCTAGAGCACGAAATCGGCACTGCAAATAGAGGGGATCCAACGCGGAGCTCACCGCGGTTGCAGGGGAGGAGACGGCTTGGCCGGAGAGGGCTTGACGGCGACGAAATCGGCGAAGACGTCCTCGGGTGCCCGAGGTGGAAGACGACGGTGTAGATGTCGCTGTGGAGCGCTCCGGCTCGCGTGGCTTGACGGAGAGGAAGAGGAGGTCGCGGCGGGTCTTCTTGATACGGAGATGAGGCAAGAGGGGCTCGGTGTCCGCGTGGTCTACATAGGTGCGGCCATGGCAGCGTCGGGTGTGCGCGGGAGGGAGCGAAGCGACGCGAGGAGAGGGGAATGGGGCTAGGGTTCCTGTCCAGGGGTGCCTCGGCCTCCCTCTTATCCACCCACGACGCCCTGTAGCTCGGCGGTGTCGAGCATCGGCCGGCGCCGGGCGATCCGAGCTGCGCGCGTGCTGACACGGCGACGGGAGGAAGACGATGGCGTCCAGACGGGCTGGGCCGCGTTGTAGCCACTTAAGGCCCAGCCGCACAGTGGCTTCTCTCCTTTCTCCTTTTCCTTTCTCTTTTTTCTATTTTAGCTACTGTTTTGCCTTTCTTTTTAGCATCAAACGACTTTCGTAAAATGTGAAACTTGTCTCAATAAATACTCTGCAATATTCTGTACTGCCACAATAAGTTTAGGATTTAAATGAATTCATTTGAATTTTATTTAAATAGAAATGGATTAAATGGGGCTGCTTTGGTACTGTTTTGGATGCTAGGGTCAAATTGAGCAAACAAGTGATGTTGTTTTCCTTAACAAATAATTGTTATGGAATATTTGCAAAATCATGAACTATTTTGTAGCCATGTTTGTGCAACTTTTATTTTCACTTGCAATTTGAATTTTGAATTAAGGTGAAATTTGAAATTTGAAATTCCGATGGGGCTCCATTCCCACAGGAACAGCTGACCCGGATAATTCCTCTCCCGTGTGGCTGTTATCCTAGGCTCCGCATGGACGTCGTTGTAGTAATCCTCGTTGAAACCCTGACCTGGCCAATTAAATAGCCAGGGACAAGCTAGTGAGTACGTTTGAATGTACTCGCAAACATTATGAACAAAGATATATGATACGTCTCCAACGTATCTATAATTTTTTATTGTTCCATGCTGTTATATTATCAATCTTGGATGTTTTTACAATCATTTACAGCAATTATCTATCATTTTTGGAGACTACCCTATTAACCTAGTGCCTAGTGCCAGTTGCTGTTTTCTGCCCTGTTTTTGTTTTACAGAAAATCAATACCAAACGAAGTCCAAATGGCACGAAACTTTTTGGAAATTTTTTATTGGACAAGATAAACACTAGAAGCTTTGGGAGGAGGCCAGAAGACCCTGGTGGGGCCCACGAGCCACCAGGACGCGCCTGAGGGGGCAGGCGCGCCCTGGTGCCTCGTGGGCCCACCAAGCTCCGTTTGACCTAATTTTTCCACTATAAATTCAGAAAAAATTAGAAACCCTCAGGGGAGTCCACGAAATACTTTTTTCGCCGCCGCAAGTTTCTGTTCCAGAGAGATCCCATCTGGAGGCCTTCTCCAGTACTCCGCCGGAGGGGGAATCGATCACGGAGGGGCTCTACATCAACCTTGCTGCCCTTCCGATGATGCGTGAGTAGTTTACCACAGACCTTCGGGTCCATAGGCAGTAGCTAGATGGCTTTTTCTCTTTTTTTGATCTTCAATACAATGTTCTCCTCGATGTTCTTGGAGTTCTATCGGATGTAATCACTTTTTGCGGTGTGTTTGTTGGGATCCGATGAATTGTGAGTTTATGATCAGATTATCCATGAAATTATTTGAGTCTTTGCTGCACTCTTTTATGCATGATTATTATAGCCTCGTATTTCTTCCCCGATCTATTGATTTGGTTTCGCCAACTAGATTGATTTTTCTTGCCATGGGAAGAGGTGCTTTGTAGTGGGTTCGATCTTGCGGTGCTCAATCCCAGTGACAGAAAGGGACATGACACGTATGTATCGTTGCTACTAAGGGTAAAAAGATGGGGTTTATTCATACGTGAGTTTATCTTGTCTACATCATGTCATCGTTCTTAAGGCATTACTCCGTTCCTTTATGGACTTAATACACTAGATGCATGCTGGATAGCGGTCGATGTGTGGAGTAATAGTAGTAGATGCAGGCAGGAGTCGGTCTACTAATCTTGGACGTGATGCATATATACATGATCATTGCCTTGGATATCGTCATGATTATTTGCTTTTCTATCAATTGCCCAACAGTAATTTGTCTACACACCGTATGCTATTTTCTCGAGAGAAGCCTCTAGTGAAACCTATGGCTCCCGGGTCTATCTATCTCATATTACTAAAACCCTAAAAATATTGCTGCCATTTCTTTTTATTTATTTTATTTTGTATTTTTGTTTCAATATATCAATCTATCATATACAATTTAATCTTGCAACTTACCGCCAAGGGATTGACAACCCCTTGTTAGCGTTGGGTGAAAGGATTTGTTGTTTGTGTGCAGGTGCTGCTAACGAGGTGTTGTGTGATTCTCCTACTGGTTCGATAACCTTGGTTTCATAACTATGGGAAATACTTATCTCTACTGTGCTGCATCATCCCTTCCTCTTCGGGGAAATACCAACGCAAGCTACAAGTAGCAATATACCGAATGCATATGCTCATGATGGATTATATTATATGCATATGCTCACCGAAATTAAAGCATGGCATGATAAATATTAATACGGTGCGGGAGAATGAATATATGATGTTAGTAGTAAATCAAGGAAATAAAATGGAACATCGGGCGTTGGACCGCCCGAGGAATTTCAAGAAAAATGCCAAACGGGTGTCTGAAAGCGACACCTCGAGAGGTCTTGAAAATAAATGCCAAACGAGTGTCTAAAAGCGACGCCTCGAGAGGTCTTGAAAAGAAATGCCAAACGGGTGTCAGAATGCGATTCCTCGAGAGGTCTTGAAAATAAAACCGAGTATCCAGGTGGACTAGCCATCCCAGGTGATACCCAGAAAAGAAAATAAAACTGAGTATCCAGGTGGTCTAGCCATCCCAAGTGATACCCAGAAAAGAAAATAAAACTGAGTATTCAGGTGGTCTAGCCATCCCAAGTGATACCCAGAAAAGAAAATAAGACTGAGTATCCAGGTGGTCTAGCCATCCCAAGTGATACTCAGAAAGAAAATAAAACTGAGTATCCAGGTGGTCTAGCCATCCCAAGTGATACTCAGAAAAGAAAATAAAACCGAATATCCAGGTGGACTAGCCATCCCAAGAGATACTCAGAATTTCACACAGAGAACAGAGTTAGTCCACAATAATATTCATGATAACAATAATATTCATGCTGGCATCAGTGGTGACAATAATTATCCTGCAGAGTAAATCATGCTCAATTTTAATTATTTCCTCCAAAGACCGACTCTAAGACCGACACTTGACCAACCCAGACTGTAGTCCTTAACCGCGGACACGGTTATTCGAATAGGTAAAACTCTGCAGAGGGTGTACTCTTTACCCACGTGTATAGGATTTCTTTAGCCAACACCGAGACGTTGACTAATTCCCATTACGGTCTTTGGGTTGAAAACACACCTAACCCGCACGCACCAGCCTTAATTTTTTTCCCAGGCCAGGAATCACCCAAAGCAGCGGTAAAGTAAAACTCTAAGTGGGAAGGCCTCATACAACGACCTCCAATAGCATGAACGTTCAGCTTCGGTCCTAGACCGGCCATTCATGCCCCCGGACCAAGTGACATGCTTACCAGTGATCAGATGGTATCTTTCACTATGGCCTCTCTGTACGGTGTGTGTAGGAAAGGGGTTAACAACTTACTGAACCGTACCCTACCTGCGGCAGGGACAAGTGGCAGCACAAAACAAGTATGGGGGTTACCGGAACAAGACTCGATCTATGGTCGACTCAGGAGGTTTAAATTTTCCTGCAATGGTTAGCACAATATATTTTTCTGATAGTACCCAACAGAGTTATCATCTGGCATGTCCCAACATGCCCTCACTGATTATTCTCATCACAACGAGAATTCAGTCTCACGGTCACTTTTCTCGTGACTGATTCTCTCCTACAGATTAGTCCAGACCAACATAGGTATATGTGACATGTGAAGTTAATCATGCTCACTCGTGCTTCATATTTAAATGAGGGTAACGAAACATCAACGGATCATGCATGCAAAAATAGCCATATGCAAGTTTTATCCGAATTTAACATGATCCAATTATTCTTGCAAACAAACAACTATGCAGTCACCATAAAGTGTTCAAGATGCTTGCCTTGAGCATGCAGAAGTGTTGGGTGCACTCCAAAACTTTGAAAATTTTATCTTCCCTCCATTTCCTATTTTCAAAAATATTGCAATTACCACATAAAGCCAAACAGTGCTAAAAAGTTGTTTGGAATTTTTTTGAAATAAATACTAAAATAAACTAGATGAAAAATGAGGAATTTCAGAAAAAGAATCAAGTTATTTGGAGTTCATATGATTTTCCTAGGGAATTTCTAAGATGGAATAATTGAAGAAGTGGACTATTTAATTGATTCAACAGAGACAGAGCTTGGGAAAAAAATGTTCACCCTAGCTGAATTAATAGAGAATGATTTTATAAGTATGCAGGAATTTGAATCATCCAATTTGGCTTTGAAATGGTTGCTGTGGAAATATTTGAGATATGTTGGAAAAGAAAAAGGAAAGAGCAGAGTTGCGCCCTGAGCATTGTTTAGTCGTCTGGCGCTACTGGGCCAGGCCCAGCCGTTCGGCCGCGCGGAAGAACTTGCCGACGTCGAAGACGTATTCGAGGAATATGTTTTCTCTGCGCGAAGACGGCTTCTGGAAGCCCGTCTCCACTTACAGCCAAGTCGGCGCGGCGCTGGTCGCTGACAGTGGGCCCCACCTGGTCCACTGGTCAGGTTTGACCAGGTCGTTCCGCGCCCTCCCTCTCCCCTGCCGAACAGAGGCGGCGCTCCGGCGAGGCTCGCCGGCGAACGGCGGCGCCGTTCGGAAAACCGAGACCACCCACGAACTCAGGGGGTCGAGGCGGTCTTGTGGGTACCCTCCTTGGTCGCCGGAGTGGACGGAGTCACCGACGGCGAGCTTCCCGGCGGACGGCAGCGTCGGGTGGAAGGGGCTTTTCGCCTACGGTGCTTCTCCGGTGGAATTGAAGGCGGGGATGGATTCATGGGACCAAGAGGAATCTTCGAGGCAAGGGCAGTGGCAGTAGCAGCCGGAGAAGAAGGAGATGGCCTTCTCCGGTCGTTTTGTTGCTTGGGAGACTCACAGGAGGTGGAGGAGAGGTTGTGTACCTCCAGATGAGCTCGGGGGTGGGTTTTATAGGCGGAGCAAGGCGGTTCCGCGGTCTCCAGGGAACGGACACGGCGGCGATCGCCATAACTGCGCCGGGAAGGTGGTTGAGGGCGGTGGCCATGGTCGGTGGAGTGGATGCATTCGTGCGGTTGGCGGTTGAGCTCTGGGGAAGCTGTGGCAACCTAGAAGCGAGCCACGCTTCCTGGCGGTGACGTGACAGAGAAGGCAACGTCGGGCGGCGGTGATAGCGACGGCTGGCCGGCGCTAGAGGCCAGGGTGGGGTGTCGGCGAGGTGTAGGGATGACCGGGTGATCCAGGTGAAGATCAGGACCGGCGAGGAAAGGAGCTGGGGAGGGACAGAGGCTCGGGTGCCAGCGGCTGCAGTTCGATTGCTCTGCTCGCGCACTGGACATGCACGCCAACTGTTCGATGAAGTGCGAAGGTGCTCTAGGGTGGCCCTATTGCGGTGGATTTTGGCAGGAGGATGCTACTATGTATGGTGGTGCTTATGGACATACTGGTTTGGCCAGATGATCAAGTTTCTAATGCAACTTGGAAAGTTGCAAAATTTCAGTCATGCTCACCAGGTGTTTGACAAAATGCAAGGGCTATCTAGAGAACTTTGTTGGAAGTGAGATTTGGCAGGATGGTGTCTCTTTAGATGATTAAGAGGATGGCAGGGTTGGTTTGACCAAAAGAGAAGCTTGCAGGTGCAAGTTTTACTGAAATTCAGTTCTGGACAGTAACTTGGAGGATTTATTTGGTGAAATAAAATGAGGCAATTGGAGCTGTTCTTCTGGACTTAAAGGTTTGGTTGGAAGGACTATAAGTGGGAAAAAATTCAGAATTTTTGGAGCAAGAAAAATTGGGGTTGTAGTTATAACTCAAGAATGGGACAGAATTGAAAAGAGGATGTTTTACTCAGAATTTTCAAAAGACCAGGTTGGGTTTTTGCATAAAAGTGATCTATAGGCATCTCATGACCCCTCATAATTTTTGTGGAATTTTAGGAGGATTATTTAAAATGGTTATAGTGCAACAGAAGCATTTCAAGTATTGAAAATGCTATTAAAAGAATTGTTTTGGGGCAAATTTTATTTTGAAAATATTTCCTACTGTTGTTTAAAATATAAATGAAATGATTTTGGAAAACTTCCAAAGCCACAATATTTTCCCAAAATTTTCTATATGGAGGGAAGAATTTTGAAAAACGGAAGACAAGAGAAACTGGAATTAATAAAAGACCTAGTAAAATTCAAAATTTTATTTCTGCCCAAATTTTACTTAGTAAAAACATGGTTAAATTTTTGGGGTGTTACAGTGTTACAATCTTGAGGAAGAACAGTTTGATATTTTAACTTGAACATAACAGATCAATCATGATATTAAATAGCTAGAGCTCAAACTTGATGCTATTGGGCTCTGGTGCCATTGTTGGATCCACCGGGATCATTTAGCATAAGCTTGAGCCACTAAATAAATAGGAGGGGGTGAGGGGGGGGGGGCATTCGGCAGACATATGTTGACTTGATTTGCCATCGGCATCCGTTTTGTGTGTATTGACCAGAGGGGACACGACCTCCACCAAAGTCGCAACCACGCGAATCCTATGGTGGACACATAACTCGGACTCGCAAGCAACTTTCACCGCCACCTCAGTTATCAACCGCAGATCCACCATGAATGCCATCGACCACCAGTTCGGCTCTGGTCGGCGGCTGACCATCGGGACAGGGGCCGAACCTCTCGCCGGCCACTCTCATATCATTGTCGTCACTGCAAGCCATCATCGGCATGCTCACCAAGCATCGCGTTGTCCCTGCCTAGGACCTACAAGTCCAAACTAAGGGCGGACCCCGCCGCCCGCGCCACCGTCAGCCTACAGGCTTTACCCGACGATGTCTTTCGGCGACGACGAGGAGAAAGAATGGGACGGACAGAACTAGAAGAGGAGGTAGTAGGTGGCCACCCGTATCGCCTACGTGGACGATGCGGGGACGGTGGCACGTTAAAATATCAGTTCATTCATCCATCCGTGAGTAGTCTTTTTTTTTTTTTGTGATAAGTGAGTAGTCTCTCTCGAAGGTCTGCTATAAAGTTAAAAAGCAAAAGAATAATGTTTTCTTTTGAGCTGGAAAGCAAAAGAATAATGTTGAAGACAGGTACCAGGCACCGAAAGTTAGGCACCAGATCGATCAAATCCAAGGACCGAATCCATGCATATAGTGCGCTCCAAATCACTAACTACACTCGTATTGTTAAGAGGGAGGAGAGGTAGGGGGGAAATATAGGAGCCAGTGTGTTCGGTTGACTAGCTACAGTCGTCGGTTCATCACCCCCAAATCACTACGCTGCTACTTCTCGCCGTCTTCCTTGACCAGCGATGTCCACCCCCCGCCGCACCACCCCGTGCTCCTAGTCCAGCTCCGCCGCAAATCCGGCACGTTCATACACCTCAGGCCGCGGATCCGGCGCAGGCACCCCACCCTGTCCCGACCCCGACCACCTCTTGACTTACGCCTCTTGTTGACTCGCTCCAGTCCTCGGTTCGTCACCCCCAAATCACTATACTCCTCCTCCTTGGCCAGCGACGACCCCCTCTTCCACCTCCCGCCGCATCACCACGCAGACCATAGTCCGCCTCCGGCTGCGGATCCGGCTCAGCA
The DNA here is from genome assembly GCA_039707655.1 of Elymus sibiricus. Taxonomy (NCBI): domain Eukaryota; kingdom Viridiplantae; phylum Streptophyta; class Magnoliopsida; order Poales; family Poaceae; genus Elymus; species Elymus sibiricus. The sequence goes on along the minus strand of CM077664.1, from coordinate 392,477,063 downwards.
AGCCACCCTGTCCCGACCACCGCGTTGGTCGGATCGAGATGTCGGTGAGCGCAACGATGGGGGTGATGAAGCCCCTCCTCGGCAAGCTCGCGGAGCTGGCGGGCGACGAGTACAGCAAACTCAAGGGGGTGAGAAAGCAGGCGTCCTTCCTCGAGAAGGAGCTCAGCGCCATGAACGCTGCCCTTGAGAAGATGGAGCTCATGGACGAGCTCGATCCGGTGGCCAGGGACTGGAGGGACCACGTCAGGGAGATGTCCTACGACATGGAGAACTGCATCGACGACTTCATGCGCCAGTTTGGAGGTGGCCATGCTAAGGCAGGCTTCGTAAAAAGAACAGTTCGACGTCTCAAGACGTTGGGGCAGCGTCATCGGATCGCTGACCGGATGGAGGAGCTCAAGGTTCTTGCACTAGAGGCAAATGAACGACGCATCAGGTACATTTCAATGTGTTTTTGAGAAAAAACTTCAGAGACCCCACGTATATTTTCATTTGTTATTTAAAGGATTTATAGTTTATATGTTATGTGTACCACAAAGAGAATTATATAAGAACATAAAGGACATCACAATTATGCTAGATGTTGTAGTAACCAGTCCGTAGCTTTCTATGCTTTCTATTATCTAAACACTGTTACTGAAAGACAGAAGTGTGACTCCCTTCCTAAAAATCCTCTTCTAGGTACAAGATCGACGAATGCAATACTAATTCTTGCCTTGTGGCTATTGATCCTCGGATGTCGGCGATGTACGTGGAGGCAGCTGGTCTTGTGGGTATTAATGGCCCAAGGAAGGAACTTGTCAATTTATTGACAGATACCGAGGAGAAGCTCAAGGTGGTGTCCATTGTGGGATTCGGAGGACTGGGTAAAACTACACTTTCGAAACTGGTGTACGATGAGATCGGAGGGCGGTTCAACTGTACAGCCTTTGTTCCCATATCCCAAAAGCCTAATATGACAGGGCTTCTCTATCGGATACAACTAAAACTTGGGATGAATCCGTCTTCTAATCATCTAAAAAAAATGAATCCGTCTTCTCAGGCCTGTGAGATGCAAGACATCATTGACGACATTAGAAAATATCTCACAGACAAGAGGTACTATTTACTTCAATAATCACTTGTGTTTTTGCATGGACGAGTTATGGGCTAAATCATTTCCTTATTACCAACAAAGAATAAAAGGGAATTCGTGTCTCGCGTATATAGTGTTCACACATGGTAAAGTCTATATTAAGTGTCTAGGAGAAAATGCCTTTACAGGATTTTTTTGCGGCAACTTACATAATGCCTGAAAAAGTGACTCCATAGTACCAATTGTCTTTATAAAAAATGTCATTCCATGTTCTTTATAAAAATGTCTCCAACTATCTTTCGCTACTAAAACACTTTATAAAGGCTGCAAAACATGTTTTTACCACATGATGTGAAATATGTGGGCACAGATAAAAAAAAAATTGTCCCAAGCCCGGGTAAAGGAGGAGGATTGTGATAGGCTTGGCGAGCCAACGTAAAAACTAGCCAGTTCCATGGGTATGAAACCCATTTGAGCGAGAGTAGTACTAGGATGGGTGACCTCCTGGGAAGTCCTCGTGAAAGGGTTTCATATGTAAGGGTTGTGATAGGCTTGGCGACCCAACGTAAAAAACTAGCCAGTCCTTCCAGTTGGGCGAGAGTAGTACTAGGATGGGTGACCTCCTGGGAAGTCCTCGTGAAAGGGTTTCATATCTAGCCTACCCCAACTTGTTTGGGACAAAAGGCTTAGTAAGTAAGTAAGTAAGTAAGTAAGTCTCCGTGTGAGCTTCTTGTAGTAATGTTTGAGCCCATAACAAAACTTACCAATGACACCGAAATTGTAGGATTGACAAAGGCATGTTGATGTTTCCAAACTGTGCACTTGTGCGCTACAAAAGAGCCCGAAAGAAAAAGATCTGAAACGTTAAAAAACATGTGCTTATGCAAACAAGAATTTGTGCAATGCTATGCTCAGATGTGTGTTGATTGAAAACAGCAAGAGGTTGTAGCTGCACTGTTCAAAAGATGCAAACAAATAATTGTACCTTCTGTTTTCTATGTACTGTACACATTTTTCTGTACTGTCCCGAGTCGCTGAAGTCAAATGTTGTAAATTAAAGAACTAATTTGGCCTTAGGAATACCATGGATTAAATTCTTACTAGAATAAAGTACACATATATATATACAATAGCATATATTCATACTATGCTTACACATGTTCGTGCAACCAACTGCTGCTACGGGATGACGATCCATCATAATGCAAGCTTCCTTCCTTATCTGTCTTTTGGAACAGCCGGCAGAATTTCTTTAATTGAGAATACTACATTAATATCCTTAATGTCAAGTTAATTATTCCCATCTCCCAAAAGTAAATAATGAAGATAAAAATGCAATAGCATATATTTTTAGGTTGCTAAGCGTTCGTAAGCTAAATTAATATATTTTGTTGAATTTTAACACATCATGCAATCTTTTGGTGTCATTTAGTCTTGAAATGTTAAATGGGCCTGCTAAACCCAACGAATAGTGGATTTGCTTGAATCCAATTTGCCTTTTTTTTGTTCAAGTTTGATAGAATGTTTTGAAGCCTTCATCTGCAACTTATAATCATATCCAACGGTTCATATATGACATGTGGAAAAACTATTTACAGGTACCTTATTGTAGTTGATGACTTGTGGGATCAGTCAGTATGGAATACTATTAGCTGCGCCTTTCCAGTAAATGCTGAAGGGAGTAGAGTAATAGTAACCACACGAATGGAAGGCGTGGCTTGTGTGGCATGTCGCAATCGCCCTGAGTGCATTTACAGGATGAAGCCCCTCGACAAGCAAAACTCGGAAAAGTTATTTTTTCATAGACTATATGGGTATGAAGATGACCATCCGTCCCGATTTGAAGAAATCTCAGCTGAAATTCTGAAGAAGTGTGGTGGACTCCCACTTGCAATCATTACTATAGCTAGCCTATTAGCTAGTCGTCCCGAGAGGTTAAGGGATGAGTGGGAGAGCATTAGGAATTCTCTTGGCACCCAGTTTGCGGTAAATCCTACATTGGAAGGGATGAACAACATATTAAACCTTAGCTACATGCATCTTCCTATTCATCTCCGGGCATGTTTTCTGCACCTTGGTATATATCCAGAAGACCGCGAGATCGAGAGGGATGATTTGGTTCGACAATGGTTAGCTGAAGGATTTGTCAGTAATTTGCATGGGAAAGATATGGAGGTTGTTGCGAAGAGCTATTTTAATGAGCTTGTCAATAGAAGCTTGATTCAGCCTGGACGTATTAAGCGTGGGCAGGTGTTATCGTGCAGAGTACATGATATGATGCTCGATTTGATCCTAAGAAAGTGTGCAGAGCATAATTTTGCCAGAGTTGAAGACAATTCTGAAGACATGGCAAGAGAGCATGGCTGGAAATACAAGGTCCGTCGTATATCCATAAACTTTAGTGGTGGTAGGGCAGCAGACGAGACACCATCAGGGACCATTCCTTCTAGCATGTCACAAGTTCGATCACTTGCACTTTTCGGAGGATCCAAGTACATGCCACCTCTTTTGCATTTTAAGTATCTCAGGGTGATTCTCTTCAAAATTTCAGGGAAACAATTCGACATGACGATCGATCTCAGTGCTATTAACCAATTGTTCCAACTAAGGTATTTAAAGGTTTCGTCAGTTGAACAATACATCAAACTCCCTACTGAAATGCAAGGGCTTGTGCATTTGGAGACACTAGATTTACATTGCAAACAATGGTTAGAAATCCCATCGGATATAGTTCACTTGCCCCGCCTATCCCACTTGATACTTCCAGAAAGGACCAGGCTGCCTAAAGGGATCAGGAACCTGAAATCACTGCGCACTCTGTATAGGTTTGAAATTGGGTGGAGCTCGTTGGAGGATATCAAGGGACTCAGTGAGCTGATCAATCTTAGGTGCCTGCGGCTCTCAAAGAGTGGCCTGAGCATTTCTGGGGCAGCAGAGGCTGTTGCTTTGGCGTCCTCCATTGGGATGTTGTGTCACCTCAGATATCTCCACATCGATGGCAGTTTCTTTGATACGAGCGACCGGCTGGGCTCATTATCATTTCCTTCTCGTCATATTGAGGTACTCAAACTGGGTGATTGGAGAATGTCTAGAGTTCCCAAATGGATTTGTGGTCTCCAATGCCTCTCCACGCTAGAGCTGGATGTTGACACGTGCACCGTCGAGCAGTTTCACGCTCTTGGAAAGCTTCCCTCTCTCGTTCACTTCAGTTTATGGTTGTGGAGTATCCCTGAAGATAGCCCTGTCATTTTCTCCATGGGATCATTTCCAGCTCTGAGGGACTGTAGTTGTAGTTCAGATTATGATGTTACCGCGTACCTGGCCTTTGAACCAGGGTCTATGCCCAAACTACGTAGGCTCAAGCTACAGTTGGACAAGGATCACTGGGGCGGCGCTACACCAGTTGGCTTGGAGCACCTGTTGAGCCTCAAGCAAATCAATGTCGTAATCATCCGTGGTCCTGAAGAAGTGCTCCGTGAAGCAGAGTCTGCGTTCAGGAACTGTACACAGCTGCACCCAAGCCGTCCTTCCTTTACCCTCGTCGATCGAGCATGACGTGACACCACTTCCTTTTTGAGAAACTCCTGTCACCACTCGTATGATCTCGTACCCACATTCGATTCGAGCCAGGGCCCAGGAGGGCGCAAATCCTGGTGGGTCTGCAGCGGAAGAGAGACTGGGCCCTCCTTGGGTGATCCATCGTGGAGGCCGAGGACGAGGCAGAGATTCTTCTTGTGGCGGGGATCGTCGTCGCCGGAGTTGACACGTGACACGAGCAGGGTGGGGTGGCCATTCTTCTGCTTCCCGGTGGACCAGAGGAGGCGCCCGACATCACCGCCGGAATAGTGGTCACTGGTGCGGCGGGTGGTGCAGGAGGACGGCGGTGGCTGCGACGGCGGCGGGGAGGAGGACGACGAGCGCGGTTTGGAACGAGCCAAGCTCCGCTCGGCGGTCATCTCCGAGAAGCTGAGCGTGAGGCAGAGCAACGTCGCCGGGATTGATGGCATCAAGCAGGCGCTTCAGCAGGCCTTCGTGCATTTGCTGTAATCTTGCGTTTTTTTTTGTTGCATTAGACAATGCAGATATTTGGAGCCAAAGCGTGAACAATTTTGGTTTTCCTTTGTGCTGTTGTATATCATCACCATCCTGCTACTTAGACCACTGTCCAGTGACGAACTAACTTTAGTATTATCTTCATCAGATCTTCCTTCGAAGTGGATGGGAGAAAGCGAAAAGGTAGTTGCCAACATGTTTGAAATGGCTCGGGAAGACGCTTCCTTCGTCATCTCCACCTATGGAATTGGTTGTGTGGCCAACATGGAGAAGGCCATGAAAGTGAGTCTTCTAGGAGGGTCAAGACGGAGCTGCTCGTCCAGATGCATGCAGGTGACGTCTTCAGACATTTTAGAGCAGTTTCAATGCCGGAGATTTATCCTTCATTTAAGTACTCCCTCCGTTCCTAAATATAAGTCTTTTTAGATATTCCATTGCGGACTACATACGAAGCAAAATGAGTGAACCTACATTCGAAAATATGTCTATATACATCCGTATGTAGTTCGTATTAAAATCTCTAAAAGGACTTGTATTTAGAAACGGAGGGAGTAGAATACAGTGGCCCAGTTTATTATGAGAAAACCAATCCACATGCATATATGCGTTTTCAAATTTAAGATTTGTCCTTCAGATATGGCACCCTACTCTTTGTATGACATTTGCAGATTTACTTATGATTTGAAACTGTATGTTCTTGTATAAGCACGTGAATTCATCCTAACATATTTGATTTGCAATAAGTTTTTAATGACGACCTTGTTAGATTAATATTTGGAAGTTAACATGTTGGTCGATCAATGTGTTCGCTTCACACTTTTTTAGTTTTCACCTAGGAGTTAGTTGATAGTCGTACAGTTGAATCTAATTTTGATCTTTTGTGTATTTTGGTTGCAGAGTGAATGAGCGTGCAACAACCAAATTTGTTCGTGGGTGTGATCCTCATCTTCATTTCCACAGAAGCGCTTGCCCTTTACAGTCTCATCAGAGGCGCCTTACTCTGCCATTCCATGTTGCCATGCAAGCTACATTCTTGAGAAGCTAAAACTTTGGAAAGTTCTAATTTTGATGTATCAAGACGATATTTGTAGATTAAGGAAGGTAGCACTTCCAGTACTGTTTCATTCTTTTAGGGTCGTGGTGGGTGTTTGTTGTTCATGCAGAAGATTTTGGGGTAGGCTGGATTGCTGCTCTTGGGGAAATGGGTGTGGGTGGTGAATAAAAAACACGGGACTGTAGGTAAATAATAAAAATTACGATATATTTGTTCATCTCTTTTTATGTTTGGTGGGACCTGCTAGTTGTATTCCTTCATGAAGCTGGAATTTGACTGAGCATTGCAGGCATCAATCAATCTTTCGACCGGTTACTTGTGTAACTTCGGTAATGCTTTCGCAATTTCATCGTATTACTGTAACTTCTGTTCCGAAAAATTGTTTTTATTTTTTCTTGTCTAGTGCTACCATGTATTACTTCACCTAATACATGCACTGTCATATTGTAGGAGATTTTAAGACAATGTTTTCCTTTTCCAGTAAGGAGCACTTTGTTCTGCTTAACTCTGATGACATATTCAGTTTACTGCACCTGTATACCATTGTGTTGCATGCAGAACAGTGACATGTTATGAATGCATCTCCTAGTATTTGCACTCCTAAAGTTTTTGTATCTCACCATATGCTACCAGTGGTAACCGACGGAAAAAACCATCTGAAGGTGTGAATTCGATTTTGTACCGGCAAATGGCTGTTAAAGAAACAAATGGAGGTCATATTTACTTTGAATTTAGATCTAATAAAATCGCCGGTAGCCAAAACAGTTAATGTAGTCCACCATTTATTTCCTGTCTTTATGTACCGGGTTATTTTTTTCTACTGATGTACCGATTTTTTTTGATGTGCTGCGCTGTGCTACAGTACTATATACTCCCACCCACCCTTACAAAACGGTCCCCGGTTGACCCCGTGACTGGCGGAGATCCAAGCGTTGCCTTACCTGCATATCGTGTGGCTGGGGACTGGAGCTTGTGTGCCACCTGAGCGTCTTGGTCCTTGAGCACCACGCCTTCTGAAGTTGTTTCCTCTGCTTTGCTCTGTTTTTTCTTAAATTGCTCCCTCCTCTGCTTTGCTCTGTTCTCTTCCAAGTTGCTCTGCTTCTGCCTTCTTCTCCGTGGCGTGGGTCTTTGCGCTGCTGCCATTTCTTGGGAGCGCGTCTTTGCGCTGCTGCCATGAAGGAGCTTTATCTGAATGACGGGGTGCGTCTCTGACATGTCTTGAGGGAAGGGCTCCCCGTCCGATTCATCACAGACGAGGGATTATCGAGCCGTGACAAGCGCCGGAAGAAAATATCTGGGTGGTGAAGTGCTGCTACTTCGATGTCTATGTTTAACTGGTATGTTAGTTTGATATCAGCAACTATTTTATTATAATATTTCTAATAAGTAATTGTATTGTTCGGGCTGTATTTATTATTTCCAGGCAACCCTAGGTATTTCTATTCATATGTTTGTATTAACTTATGTATAGGAAACAAAAACTATGTGAGTTTATGTATAAATATGTAGGGTTTACATAAAACTTATGCGAAAGGTCCTGACTACAAAGTTTTTTCACTCTTTCAAAAATAGTCTGAGTGTTTTCATAATTTTTCAAAAGCGCTATGAACAAATAACCGCATGCTTCCGATAGAAGCCACGAAGGCTTTCTTAAGCAATTTGAGTACTTTTAGGAGTGTTAAGTAACACCTTCAAAGGTTGTTTGTGCACTTTCGAAAATGTTTTTGAACACTTCTTTTTTTGCAAGCAATTTTTGAACACTTTTTGCGTATGTAGCTTGCAGATACGCCATAAATTGAGATCATGCTTTGTGGGTGATTAAAAAAAGTGCTTCATGAAGTTTGCCTAGCTTCTCAGTAGTGTTTGCCCTTTGCGCCATAGGCGCAGCGAATCATCTATGCTATATAGACTCAGTTGCCGTACTAAATGCCATCTATCCGGCTAACAAGCCATTGCTCTAAAGACCGGACATGGTCACATTGGCCCGAGGGACCAAATTAACCTCACTACCGGGCTTCATTTGCTTTTTGTGCCGTGGGTACAATGGGTCATCTAGTTCCATTAATTAAGGAGAAGTGAGAGGTTCAAGACATGAGCCACAAGGTGGCGAAACAAAACAACTACTCGCGAGGCAATACACCACCCAATTCCTTAGCACCCGCAACCACCAACAACCTTGCCCCCTCTTTGATTTTGCCTACAATAATCGAAATTGAGCTAGCGGTGTTACGGAAGACACTAGCATTTTGTTCCTTCCACACTTTCCAAGAGATAAGCATCATGAGGGAGGACATTGCTTTCTGATTTTTGAGATCTTTTCAGGGCGATACCGATCTACCATTCCTTCACCGTGATCAAGTTCATCCACTCACTTATCATGATGTCGCCAAGAGCAATCCACGCCTTCACTGCATTCCAAACCAAAATTGTGCAACGACATTTGAATAGAAGATGGGTCGACGACTCTTTGACTTGATTGCAAAGAGGGCACAAGCCACAATTGGGCCACCCCGACGGTGAAGTCTATCGGCCGTCCAAACTCTATTGTGGATGATCAACCAAGCAAAGAATTCACACTTTGGGGTAGCCCACACCTTCCAAACGGTCTTGTTTTTTTATTTGTATTTATGCAACTCATCCTACGTAACCATGTTTATATTTTCACGCTCCCATTTTGTACGTCGCTGTTTTTTAATATTTGGTTATTCCCGACCTTCGCCTTCCTCGTCTCTTTGAACACCACGACAAATTATGTTCTGTCGCAACTCACGGGCTCCTTACTAGGTGTATTCCTTTTGTGAAGCTGGCATTGCAGGCAGCAGTTAAGTCATTCGACAGGTTACTTGTGTAACTTTGGTAATCCCTTTGCAATTTCATCGAGTATTACTGTTACCTCTGTTCCAAAATTTCTTTTGGTTCTTTTTATCTTATCTATCTAGTACTGCTATCATGTCCTCAAGTATTGTCGCATTCGTTATCGGCATAATTTTGCCGACATCTTCGGTTTACTGGACCTGTGTAATAAGCATGTACCATTGTGTAGCATACAGAACAGTGACAGAATATGAATGCATCTCCCAATATTTGTTGCGGCCTCTGTCGCGAAAGCCATGCACTTTTACAGTTTTTCTATCTGACTGTATGCTACTGGTGGTAACCAATGTAAAAACCATTTGAAGATGTGAATTCGAATTTTGTATCAGCAAATGGCTGTTAAAGAAAGAAATGAAGGCCATATTTACTTTGAATTTCGATCTAGTAAAATCGCCGGTCGCCTGAACATTAATGTAGTCCACCGCTTATTTTATTGCCTTTATGCCACACACACACACACGGGCACACCCTTGCAGACGGTCCCAGGTTGCCTGCGCGACTTAGCGTTGCTCTGTTCTTTCTCAACTTGCTCCCTCCTCTGCTTTGCTCTGTTCTTTCTTCTGACGTTGCTCGGTTCTGTGCCTTCCTCTGTTCTTTCTGAAGTTGCTCCCTCCTCTGCTTTGCTCGGTTGTTTCTGAAATTGCTCTGCTTCTGCCTTGCTGCTATTTCTTCAGGGCGGCGCGGCGTGGTTCACGTACAATCGATCGACATGACCATTCCAAGCCACGAAACGGAGACGCTTCAGTGTCTGGTCAGATCGGGCGGTCACTTTTTATTTTGCTCTTGACAACTTCGGTAATTGGTCAAAATAATTATCTCGTTCAGATTTGTAGTATGAACAGAACAAGCACGCACGCATAGATCAAGCATTAATTCCGGGCCATCACATAAATAACACTATTAGGGCATCTTCAACACCGATGCCCAAACCGGACACTGCGTCCGTCTGCGGAAGTGGGAGCCGCCCATCCAGAACTAGCCGCATACATCCGCTTCTAATTTTTCAGTCCATACACTATAAATAGCCGCATATTTAGTTTCAGTTTAGCTAAAAAAATGTACAAATGTTCAAATGCAGCAGTAGTTCTAATTTAAATATTATAATATAATAAAGTACTCAAATTATAGTAATTCAAACATGAATTTAACTAGCATATGGTACTAGTTGTCCCCTTTAACCGCCCACAGATGCTCAGTCAAATCTTTTTTCATTTGCTCATGAGTTGTTCGATGCCAGATTTGTTGATGCATTTGAACAAACTCATCGAATGTGGCCGGATTCTGCTCTGGAAGTTTAATAGGCTCACTCATGTTCTCAAATTCTAGAGCTGCGGCGACATCCTCACCCTCATCCTCCACGATCATGTTGTGCACGATCACACAACATGTCATCACCTCCAACAAGTTCTCCGGATCCCATTGTTTAACAGGTTCACAAACAACTACAAAACGGGCCTGCACAACTTCAAATGTCCTCTCAACATCCTTTCTAGCTGCTTCTTGTTTTTGGGCAAATTGAGATTTTTTTTCTGACCAACTGGATCAGAGATGGTTTCGACAAAGGTTGTCTACGGAGGATAGATATCGTCGACGAGATAGTAGCTCATGTTGTATTCATGCCCATTGATAGTATAGTAGCTGATACATCTCCAACGTATCTATATTTTTTATTACTAAATGCTATTATACTATCATTTTTGTATGCTTTTTATATCATTTTATATTATTCTTCTAGACAAACTTATTAATTTTGTGTCCAGTGTCAGTTCCTGTTTTTTTTGCATGTTTTTGGTTCGCAGAAAATCTATACCTACGGAAGTCCAAACACGACGAAATTTTTTGACGATTTTTTCTGAAACATAAGAGACCCTAAAAGCTTCGGGGAGACACCGGAAGACCCACGAGGGGGCCACAAGCCAGGGGGCGCGCACTGGGGAGTAGGGCGCGCCAGGGTAGCTTGTGGGCCCCTTGATGCTCCGTTTGCCCTAATCCTGGCCTATAAATTCACATATATTCTGAAACCCTCGAAGCGAGACCCGAAATAATTTTATCGTCGCCGCAAGCCTCTGTTCCGAAGCGATCCCATCTGGAGCCCTATTCTGGCACTCTGCCGGAGGGGAATCATTGGGGAGGCATCTTCATGAACCTTGCTGCCTCCATGATGATGTGTGAGTAGTTCTTTCAGGACCTGCGGGTCCATACTAGTAGCTAGATGGATCTCTCTCTCTCTCCCTCTCTCTCTCTTTCGATCTTCAATACCATGATCTCTTCGGAGATCAATCCGATGTAATGCTTGTGGTGTGTTTGTTGCGATCCGATGAATTGTGGATTTATGATCAGATTGTTCCTTGATTTATATTGATTCTCTTGAAGTCTCTTTTATGTGTAATTTTATAGCTATGTATGCTTTACGATCTATGAGTCTTCATTGGCCAAGATAGATGAGTAGTTCTTCAGAGAGAGTGGTGCATAGTAGTGGGTTCAATCTTGCGGTGATCTTGTCCAGTGACAAAAGGGATGAAGGCACGTATTGTATTATTGCTACTAATAAGGATACAACGACGGGGCCAATCTTATTGCTAGGTTTTCTTCTGTCTACATTATGTCATCTTGCTTATTGCGTTACTCTATTTCTTGCAAACTTAACACTTTGAGATGCATGCTGGATAGCGGTCTTGGGGTGGAGTAATAGTAGTAGATGCAGTTGGATTACGGTCTACTAATCACGGACGTAATGCCTATGTGAGATTATGCCATGAATTATCATAGTTATAATTTGCGCTTCTGTCAATTGCCTAACAGTAATTTTTCTACCATGCCACTGTAGGAGATATGCCCTAGAGGCAATAATAAATGTTATTATTTATCTCCATGTTCATAATTATGTTTATATTCCGTGCTATAACTGCTATGGTTCTCGAGCCCGTATATCTATAAAGGCTCTGAGGAAAACCCATGTGCACGTGTGTGATAATAAACGGTAAAAAGTATTCCTAGTCAAGCCTCTAAGACTGGCTCAAGTGTTGCATGATGATCACGTTTTCCTGATCATGGGCATGTCTATGCTGGCAACTTTGAGGGCACAATGTTAGGAGAACACTTGTGTTGAATCGACCCGATTGATGTTATGCTATGAGATACATTCGTCACAAGTTAATGGTTAATAACACAGAGAAAGTTAATGTTTGCATAATTCCTTAGACCATGAGAGTATCGAGTTCCTTCGCACTTGCTTCATGAACTTTGGGGTTTGTTAAACGTCATCCGTAACTGGGTGGCTATTACGGCGGCTTACGGGTTCATGGAAAAGTATGACAAGTAGCTTGATAGCTCAAGATTGGGATTTGCTCCTCCGACAATGGAGAGATATTCTTTGGGCCCTCTAGGTGTTACGGTATCCATCATCGTCTGGCCAGACACAGTGTGATATGATCACGGGGATGCCGGAACACGGGAACGAGAAAAGAGAACAAAACCGGTAACGAGGCAAGTGGCATAGTGGACAAGTGTTGATTCACGGGGATGCCGATAAATCTCACCTCGGGTATTTGTAACATATCATGAAGCAACAGGAATAGCACACGGCAACTGGAGGTTCACTCGAATATTTATTCGTGTGGGTATAGGGGTCAATATGGGTGTCCACGGCTCCGATGTTGATCATTGATCGGAAAGTGTTCCGGTCATGTCTATATTTCACCGAACCTATAGGGTCACACGCTTAAGGGTCATCTATCTGCTGAATACTAGACAGAGAGTCTGAGAGAAAGTCACCGGAAAAGTTTCGGTGACGACGGAAAAGTTCCGGAGAGAAAACCGGAAGTGTTTCGGAGCCACCGAAATTGTTTCGGAGAAAAATGAAAATGTTTCGGAATAAAACCATCATACCGGAAATGTTCCGGAGAGTGTCCAGAATAATTTTAGAGGGTGCCGGAAATGTTCTGGGACCTTCCGGAATTTTTCAGAAGAAATAGTCGCGGAAAACATCTTGTCCCAGCGTGAGGGGACAAGATCCCACGATACGTGGGGGCTGTTTTGGGCTGTTTTGGGGGCGCCTCCCCTTGGGGGGCAGCCCCTTGTGGCTGGACAAAAGTGTTGGGCCCCCCCATGATGGAGGCAGCCCCCACAAATGGTGGAGCATGTTGGGAGGAGGTGGGGCGCCATGTGGGACCCCCATGTTGGGGTGCCATGGACAAGGAGACATGCTTTCCCCTTGTTTGGTGGGTGCTTGTTTGGTGGGCTGAAATTTCAGCCACCACCCACCCCTTCTTCCCCTATAAAAGGAGGTGGAGAGGAGCTCTCCACACCCACTCCAACTATGTCACCAAATGGCATGCATGATCTGCCTTTCTTCTCTCCCTCCCACGAAATAGTTTCGTAGAGCCGAAAGGCTGTCTGGGTTTCGGTGGGAACTAGTTCTGGATGGCGAAGCCCTGCCGGAGAGCTGACACCATATGTGTGCAACCCCGTAGAGAGGTCGTAGGTTCGACCTTTTGCCCGAGGGGCTCTTCGAGTGTCCTCCCGAAGGGCTGTACGTGACACCGTCTGAGGAACTGTCCGACCGCCTCCCGAAGGGCTGTCCGAGGGACCGTCCGAGGGGCAGACGAGGGAGAACTGATGGAAATATGCCCTAGAGGCAATAATAAAGTTGTTATTATTTTATATTTTCTTGTTCATGATAAAGGTTTATTATTCATGCTAGAATTGTATTGACCGGAAACTTAAATACATGTATGAATACATAAACAAATACCGTGTCCCTAGTGAGCCTCTACTAGACTAGCTCGTTGATCAAAGATGGTTAAGGTTTCCTAACCATAGACATGAGTTGTCATTTGATAACGGGATCACATCATTAGGAGAATGATGTGATGGACAAGACCCATCCGTTAGCTTAGCGTATGATCGTTCTGTTTATTGCTACTGCTTTCTTGAATGTCAAATACATGTTCCTCAGACCATGAGATCTTGCAACTCCCGGATACCGGAGGAATACCTTGTGTGCTATCAAATGTCACAACGTAACTGGGTGATCATAAAGATGCTCTACAGGTATCTCCGAAGGTGTCCGTTGAGTTGGCATGGATCGAGACTGGGATTTGTCACTCCGTGTTTCGGAGAGGTATCTCTGGGCCCTCTCGATAATGCACATCATAAGAAGCTTGCAAGCAATGTGACTAAGGAGTTAGTTACGGGATGATGTATTACGGAACGAGTAAAGAGACTTGCCAGTAATGAGATTGAACTAGGTATGGAGATACCGACGATCGAATCTCGGGCAAGTAACATACCGATGGACAAAGGGAATTACGTATGTTGTCATTGCGGTTCGACCGATAAGATCTTCGTGGAATATGTAGGAACCAATATGGGCATCCAGGTTCCGCTATTGGTTATTGACCGGAGAGGTGTCTCGGTCATGTCTACATCATTCCCAAACTCGTAGGGTCCGCACGCTTAACGTTCGTTGACGATATAGTGTTATATGAGTTATGTGAATTGGTAACCGAATATTGTTCGGAGTCCCGGATGAGAACCCGGACGTCACGAGGAGTCTCGGAATGGTCGAGAGGTAAAGATCTATATATGGGAAGTCATATTATGGGTTCCGGAAAAAAGTGCAGTTTTTTCGGTATTGTACCGGGAAGCTTCCAGAAGGTTCCGGAGGATTCCGGAGGGGTCCAGAAGTCCACAAGTGGGTCCACCACGTCCCAAGGGCTGGCATGGGCTAAGGGGAGGCGCCCTGGCCTTATTGGGCCAGGCGCACCAAGTCCTCAAAAGCCCACGCAGCTAGGGAAGGAAAAAAAGGGAGAGTCCTAGTAGGAATAGGATTGGACTTTGGAGTCCAAGTCCACGTGTGTACTATTCATAGTTACTGTTCACGTGGCACTATTCCTTCTACTCTAAGCCCCTACACATATATAAATAGAGGAGAGGGGGCGCCCCAAAAGGATATACAACATTGTCTTAGCCGTGTGCGGCGTCCCCCTCCACAGTTCCGTCTCTCGGTCATATTTTCGCAGTGCTTGGGCGAAGCCCTGCGGAGATAGCATTACCATCACCGTCACCACGCCGTCGTGCTGCCGGAAATCATCCACCACCTCGCCGTCTTGCTGGATCAAGAAGTCGAGGACGTCACCGAGCTGAACGTGTGCTGAACACGGAGGTGCCGTACGTTCGGTACTCGGTCGGTTGGATCGTGAAGTTGTTCGACGACATCAACCGCGTTGTTCTAACGCTTCCGCTTACGGTCTACGAGGGTACATAGACACACTCCCCCTCTCGTAGCTATGCATCTCCATGGATAGATCTTGCGTGTGCGTAGAAATTTTTTTGTTTTCCATGCAACGTTCCCCAACAGTGGCATCATGAGCCAGGTCTATGCGTAGATGATATGCACGAGTAGAACACAAAGAGTTGTGGGCGGTGATCGTCATACTGCTTACCACCAACGTCTTATTTTGATTCGGCGGTATTGTAAGATGAAGCGGCCCGGACCAACCTTACATGTCCACGTACATGAGACCGGTTCCACCGACAGACATGCAAGTTGTTTTGCATAAAGGTGGCTGGCGGGTGTCTGTTTCTCCTACTTTAGTTGAATCGAATTTGACTGCGGCCGGTCCTTATTGAAGGTTAAAACAGCAAACTTGATAAATCAACGTTGTGGTTTTTGTGCCGTAGGTAAGAACGGTTCTTGCTAGAAGCCCGTAGCAGCCACGTAAAACTTGCAACAACAAAGTAGAGGACTTCTAACTTGTTTTTGCAGGGTATGCTGTGATGTGATATGGTCAAGACATGATGTGATATACGTTATTGTATGAGATGATCATGTTTTGTAATTTATCGGGAACCGGCAGGAGCCTTATGGTTGTCTCTTTATTGTATGAAATACAAGCGCCATGTAATTGCTTTACTTTATCGCTATGCGTTAGCAATAGTTGTAGAAGCAATAGTTGGCGAGACGACCACGACGCAATGATGGAGATCAAGGTGTCGAGCCGGTGACGATGGAGATCATGACGATGCTTTGGAGATGGAGATCAAAAGCACAAGATGATGGCCATATCATGTCACATATTTTGATTGCATGTGATGTTTATCCTTTATGCATCTTATTTTGCTTAGAACGACAGTAGCATTATAAGATGATCCCTTCACTAAATTTCAAGATAAAAGTGTTCTCCCCGAGTATGCACCGTTGCTAAAGTTCGTCGTTTCGAAGCACCTCGTGATGATCGGGTGTGATAGATTCTACGTTCACATACAACGGGTGTAAGCCAGTTTTACACAAGCAGAATACTTGGGTTAAACTTGACGAGCCTAGCATGTACAGACATGGTCTCGGAACACTGGAGACCGAAAGGTCGAACATGAGTCATATAGTAGATATGATCAACATGGAGATGTTCACCATTGATGACTATCCCATCTCACGTGATGATCGGACATGGGCTAGTTGATTTGGATCATGTATCACTTAGTTAACTTGAGGGATGTTAATTTAAGTGGGAGTTCATTAGTAATTTGATTAATTGAACTTAATTTATCATGAACTTAGTCTTGATAGTTTTTGCATATCTATGTTGTAGATAAATGGCCCGTGCTACTGTTCCGTTGAATTTTAATGCGTTCCTAGAGAAAGCTAAGTTGAAAGATGATGGTAGCAACTACATGGACTGGGTCCGTAACTTGAGGATTATCCTCATTGCTGCACAGAAGAATTATGTCCTTGATACACCGCTAGGTGATGGACCTGCTGCAGGAGCTGCTGCAGACATTGTGAACGCTTGGCAGGCTCGATCTGATGACTACTCGATAGTTCAGTGTGCCATGCTCTACGGCTTAGAACCGGGACTACAAAAGTGTTTTGAACACCACGGAGCATATGAGATGTTCCAAGAGCTGAAATTGATATTTCAAGCTAATGCCCGGGTTGAGAGATATGAAGTCTCCAACAAGTTCTTCAGCTGTAAGATGGAGGAGAACAGTTCTGTCAGTGAACACATACTCAGAATGTCTGGGTACCACAACCACTTGACTCAGCTGGGAATTAATCTTCCGGTTGAGAGTGTTATTGACAGAGTTCTTCAGTCACTGCCACCAAGCTATAAAGGCTTCGTGATGAACTATAATATGCAAGGGATGGAGAAGACAATTCCCGAGCTCTTCGCGATGCTGAAATCAGCGGAGGTAGAAATCAAGAAGGTGCATCAAGTGTTGATGGTTAACAAAACCACTAGTTTCAAGAAAAAGGGCAAGGGAAAGAAGGGGAACTTCAAGAAGAACAGCAAGCAAGTTGCCGCTCCCACGAAGAAACCCAAAGCTGGACCCAGGCCTAAAACAGAGTGCTTCTACTGCAAAGGGACTGGTCACTGGAAGCGGAACTGCCCCAAGTATTTGGCGGATAAGAAGGATGGCAAAGAGAGCAAAGGTATATTTGATATACATGTTATTGATGTGTTCCTCACTAATGCTCGCAGTAGCGCCTGGGTATTTGATACTTGTTCGGTTGCTCATATTTGTAACTCGAAACAGGAGCTACGGAATAAGCGAAGATTGGCTAAGGACGAGGTGACAATGCGCGTCAGGAATGGTTCCAAGGTTGATGTGATCGCCGTCGGCACGCTACCTCTACATCTACCTTCGGGATTAATTTTAGACCTCAATAATTGTTATTTGGTGCCAGCGTTGAGTATGAACATTATATCTGGATCTTGTTTATTGCTAGACGGTTATTCATTTAAATCAGAGAATAATGGTTGTTCTATTTATATGAGTAACATCTTTTATGGTCACGCACCTTTTGTGAATGGTCTATTCTTGTTGAATCTCGATCGTAGTGATACACATATTCATAATATTGATGCCAAAAGATGCAAAGTTGATAATGATAGTGCAACATACTTGTGGCACTGCCGTTTAGGTCATATTGGTGTAAAGCGCATGAAGAAACTCCATGCGGATGGACTTTTGGAATCTCTTGATTATGAATCATTTGATACTTGCGAACCATGCCTCATGGGCAAGATGACTAAAACTCCGTTCTCCGGAACAATGGAGCGAGCTACTGATTTGTTGGAAATAATACATACCGATGTATGCGGTCCGATGAATGTTGAAGCACGCGGCGGGTATCATTATTTTCTAACCTTCACAGATGATTTGAGTAGATATGGGTATATCTACTTGATGAAACACAAGTCTGAAACATTTGAAAAGTTCAAAGAATTTCAGAGTGAAGTATAGAATCATCGTAACAAGAAAATAAAGTTTCTACGATCTGATCGCGGAGGCGAATATTTGAGTTACGAGTTTGGCCTTCATTTAAGAAAATGTGGAATTGTTTCACAACTCACGCCACCTGGAACATCACAGCATAATGGTGTGTCCGAACGTCGTAACCGTACTTTATTGGATATGGTGTGTTCTATGATGTCTCTTACCGATTTGCCACTATCGTTTTGGGGTTATGCATTAGAGACAGCTGCATTCACGTTAAATAGGGCACCGTCTAAAACTGTTGAGATGACACCATATGAACTATGGTTTGGCAAGAAACCTAAGCTGTCGTTTCTTAAAGTTTGGGGATGCGATGCTTATGTGAAAAAGCTTCAACCTGGTAAGCTCGAACCCAAAGCGGAGAAGTGCGTCTTCATAGGATACCCTAAAGAAACAATTGGGTACACCTTCTACCACAGATCCGAAGGCAAGGTCTTTGTTGCCAAGAATGGGTCCTTTCTAGAGAAGGAGTTTCTCTCGAAAGAAGTGAGTGGGAGGAAAGTAGAACTTGATGAGGTAATTGTACCTTCTCTCGAATTGGAAAGTAGCTCATCAGAGAAAATTGTTCCCGTGATGCCTACACCAATAAGAGATGAAGATAATGATAAAGATCATGAAACTTCAGATCAAGTTACTACTGAACTTCGTAGGTCGACCAGAGTACGTTCCGCACCAGAGTGGTACGGTAATCCTGTTCTGGAAGTTATGTTGTTAGACAACGGCGAACCTACGAACTATGAAGAAGCTATGATAAGCCCGGATTCCGACAAATGGCTTGAGGCCATGAAATCTGAGATAGGATCCATGCATGAGAACAAAGTGTGGACTTTGGTGGACTTGCCCGATGATCGGCAAGCCATTGAGAATAAATGGATTTTTAAGAGGAAGACGGATGCTGATGGTAATATCACTGTCTACAAAGCTCGACTTGTCGCGAAAGGTTTTCGACAAGTTCAAGGGGTTGACTACGATGAGACTTTCTCACCCGTAGCGATGCTTAAGTCTGTCTGAATCATGTTAGCAATTGCCGCATTTTGTGATTATGAAATCTGGCAAATGGATGTCAAAACTGCATTCCTTAATGGTTTTCTCAAAGAAGAGTTGTATATGATGCAACCAGAAGGTTTTGTCGATCCTGAGGGTGCTAGCAAAGTGTGCAAGCTCCAGCGATCCATCTATGGACTGGTGCAAGCATCTCGGAGTTGGAATATACGCTTTGATGAGGTGATCAAAGCATATGGTTTTGTACAGACTTACGGTGAAGCCTGTATTTACAAGAAAGTGAGTGGGAGCTCTGTAGCATTTCTAATATTATATGTGGATGACATATTGTTGATTGGAAATGATATAGAATTTCTGGATGGCATAAAGGGATACTTGAATAAGAATTTTTCAATGAAAGACCTCGGTGAAGCTGCTTATATATTGGGCATCAAGATCTATAGGGATAGATCAAGACGCTTGATAGGACTTTCACAAAGCACATACCTTGACAAAGTTTTGAAGAAGTTCAAAATGGATCAGTCAAAGAAAGGGTTCTTGCCTGTCTTGCAAGGTGTGAAGTTGAGTCAGACTCAATGCCCGACCACGACAGAAGATATAGAGAAAATGAAAGTCATTCCCTATGCCTCAGCCATAGGTTCTATTATGTATGCCATGCTGTGTACCAGACCTGATGTGTGCCTTGCCATAAGTTTGGCAGGGAGGTACCAGAGTAATCCAGGAGTGGATCACTGGACAGCGGTCAAGAATATCCTGAAGTACCTGAAAAGGACCAAGGACATGTTTCTCGTTTATGGAGGTGACGAAGAGCTCGTCATAAAGGGTTACGTCGATGCAAGCTTCAACACTGATCCGGATGACTCTAAGTCACAAACCGGATACGTATTTATATTAAATGGTGGAGCTGTCAGTTGGTGCAGTTCCAAGCAGAGCGTCGTGGCGGGATCTACGTGTGAAGCGGAATACATAGCTGCTTCGGAAGCAGCACATGAAGGAGTCTGGATGAAGGAGTTCATATCCGATCTAGGTGTAATATCTAGTGCATCGGGTCCAATGACAATCTTTTGTGACAACACTGGAGCAATTGCCATAGCCAAGGAGCCCAGGTTTCACAAGAAGACCAAACACATCAACATACGCTTTAACTCCATTCGTGAATATGTCAAGGATGGAGACATAGAAATTTGCAAAGTACACACGGATCTGAGTGTGACAGACCCGTTGACTAAGCCTCTTCCACGAGCAAAACATGATTAGCACCAAGACTCCATGGGTGTTAGATTCATTACTATGTAATCTAGATTATTGACTCTAGTGCAAGTGGGAGACTGATGGAAATATGCCCTAGAGGCAATAATAAAGTTGTTATTATTTTATATTTCCTTGTTCATGATAAAGGTTTATTATTCATGCTAGAATTGTATTGACCGGAAACTTAAATACATGTGTGAATACATAAACAAATACCGTGTCCCTAGTGAGCCTCTACTAGACTAGCTCGTTGATCAAAGATGGTTAAGGTTTCCTAACCATAGACATGAGTTGTCATTTGATAACGGGATCACATCATTAGGAGAATGATGTGATGGACAAGACCCATCCATTAGCTTAGCATATGATCGTTCTGTTTATTGCTACTGCTTTCTTGAATGTCAAATACATGTTCCTCAGACCATGAGATCATGCAACTCCCGGATACCGGAGGAATACCTTGTGTGCTATCAAACGTCACAACGTAACTGGGTGATCATAAAGATGCTCTACAGGTATCTCCAAAGGTGTCCGTTGAGTTGGCATGGATCGAGACTGGGATTTGTCACTCCGTGTTTCGGAGAGGTATCTCTGGGCCCTCTCGGTAATGCACATCATAAGAAGCTTGCAAGCAATGTGACTAAGGAGTTAGTTATGGGATGATGTATTACGGAACGAGTAAAGAGACTTGCCAGTAACGAGATTGAACTAGGTATGGAGATACCGATGATCGAATCTCGGGCAAGTAACATACCGTTGGACAAAGGGAATTACGTATGTTGTCATTGCGGTTCGACCGATAAGATCTTCGTGGAATATGTAGGAACCAATATGGGCATCCAGGTTCCGCTATTGGTTATTGACCGGAGAGGCGTCTCGGTCATGTCTACCTCATGCCCAAACCCGTAGGGTCCGCACGCTTAACGTTCGTTGACGATATAGTGTTATATGAGTTATGTGAATTGGTAACCGAATATTGTTCGGAGTCCCGGATGAGATCCCGGGTGTCACGAGGAGTCTCGGAATGGTCGAGAGGTAAAGATCTATATATGGGAAGTCATATTTTGGGTTCCAGAAAAAAGTGCAGTTTTTTCGGTATTGTACCGGGAAGCTTCCAGAAGGTTCCGGAGGATTCCGGAGGGGTCCGGAAGTCCACAAGTGGGTCCACCATGTCCCAAGGGCTGGCATGGGCTAAGGGGAGGCGCCCTGGCCTTATTGGGCCAGGCGCACCAAGTCCTCAAAAGACCACGCAGCTAGGGAAGGAAAAAAAGGGAGAGTCCTAGTAGGAATAGGATTGGACTTTGGAGTCCAAGTCCATGTGTGTACTATTCACGGTTACTGTTCATGTGGCACTATTCCTTCTACTCCAAGCCCCTACACATATATAAATAGAGGAGTGGGGGCGCCCCAAAAGGATATACAACATTGTCTTAGCCGTGTGCGGCGCCCCCCTCCACAGTTCCGTCTCTCGGTCATATTTTCGCAGTGCTTGGGCGAAGCCCTGCGGAGATAGCATTACCATCACCGTCACCACGCCGTCGTGCTGCCGGAACTCATCCACTACCTCGCCGTCTTGCTAGATCAAGAAGTCGAGGACGTCACCGAGCTGAACGTGTGCTGAACGCGGAGGTGCCGTACGTTCGGTACTCGGTCGGTTGGATCGTGAAGTTGTTCGACGACATCAACCGCGTTGTTCTAACGCTTCCGCTTACGGTCTACGAGGGTACGTAGACACAATCCCCCTCTCGTAGATATGCATCTCCTTGGATAGATCTTGCGTGTGCGTAGAATTTTTTTTGTTTTCCATGCAACGTTCCCCAACAAGAACATCCTCGCGGTTGGGAGGTTGTAAATTCCTAGCTGCGGGGATCTCCACCAACGATCTTCATCGACTCTACTTCCGCTGCACTACGAGTCAGTAACGATCAGATCAAAAACCTTGTATGCATCTTCATAGTGGTCCTGGGCTGGTGCGTAGGTCAGAATTTTTTTGTTTTCTGCCGCGTAACCCAACAGCCACTACATGCTTTCGAGAGAGATGCCACTAGTGAACCTATGGCCCCTCGGGTCTATTTTCCATCAATACAAAAACTCCTACAATTTTTTTTACTTTCTTGCCGCTTTGCCCTATCACTATTTGCTTTTAATCTTGTATCTAGCAAGAACAAGGGGATTGACAACCTCCTTGCTACTGTTGGGTGCAGGCAATTTATTTGTTTGTGTGCAGGTACTGCTAACGTTGTTAGCTTGTTGACTCCTACTGGTTCGATAAACCTTGGTTCTTAACTGAGAGAAATACTATGTGCTGTCATGCTACATCACCTTTCCTCTTCGGGAATCCAACAACTCCTACAGGAATAGCAGTAGCAAGGAGGAGCTTTTCATTCAGTCAGTGTCACACCCCCTTGCTACTTGTAGCTTGCGTTGGTATTTTCCCCGAAGAGGAAGGGATGATGCAGCACAGTAGAGATAAGTATTTCCCTCAGTTATGAAACCAAGGTTATCGAACCAGTAGGAGAATCACGCAACACCTTGTTAGCAGTACCTGCACACAAACAACACACCCTTGCACCCAACGCAAACGAGGGGTTGTCAATCCCTCGGCGGTAAATTGCAAGATTAAATTGTATGTGATAGATTGATAGATTAAACTAAAATACAAAATAAAATAAATAAAATAAAATTGCAGCAAGTATTTTTAGGGTTTTAGTAAATGATAAAGTAGACCCGGGGGCCATAGTTTTCACTAGAGGCTTCTCTCGAGAAAATAGCATACGGTGGGTAGACAAATTACTGTTGGGCAATTGATAGAAAAGCAAATAATCATGACGATATCCAAGGCAATGATCATGTATATAGGCATCACGTCCGAGACAAGTAGACCGACTCCTGCCTACATCTACTACTATTACTCCACACATCGACTGCTATCCAGCATGCATCTAGTGTATTAAGTCCATAAAAGAATAGAGTAACGCCTTAAGCAAGATGACATGATGTAGACAAGATAAACTCACGTATGAATAAACTCCATCTTTTTACCCTTAATAGCAATGATACACACGTGTCATGTCCCTTTCTGTCACTGGGATTAAGCACCGCAAGATCGAACCCATTACAAAGCACCTCTTCCCATGGCAAGATAAATCAACTTAGTTGGCCAAACCAAATCAATAGATCGGAGAAGAAATACGAGGCTATAATAATCATGCATAAAAGAGTGTAGCAAAGACTCAAATAATATTCATGGATAATCTGATCATAAACTCACAATTCATCGGATCCCAACAAACACACCGCAAAAAGTCATTACATCGGATAGAACTCCAAGAACATCGAGGAGAACATTGTATTGAGGATCAAAAAGACAGAAGAAGCCATCTAGCTACTAACTATGGACCCGAAGGTCTGTGGTAAACTACTCACGCATCATCGGAGAGGCAGCAAGGTTGATGTAGAGCCCCTCCGTGATCGATTCCCTCTCCGGCGGAGAGCCGGAAAAGGACCCCAAATGGGATCTCTCGAGAACAGAAGCTTGCGGCGGCGGAAAAAGTATTTCGTGGACTCCTCTGAGGGTTTCTAATTTTTTTTGGGAATTTATAGTTGAGGAATTAGGTCAAACGGAGCTCTGTAGGTCCCACGAGGTACCAGGGTGCGCCTGCCCCCCGCCCCCCCCCAGGCACGCCCTGGTGCCTTGTGGGCACCCCCTGGGGCTTCTGGCCTCCTCCTGAAGCTTCTAGTATTGGTATTGTCCAGAAAAAAATCTCCAAAAAGTTTCGTGGCATTTGGACTTCGTTTGGTATTGATTTTCTGT
Source organism: Elymus sibiricus (assembly GCA_039707655.1). NCBI lineage: Eukaryota > Viridiplantae > Streptophyta > Magnoliopsida > Poales > Poaceae > Elymus > Elymus sibiricus. The sequence continues at coordinate 392,452,658 of CM077664.1, read as the reverse complement.
AAAACAAAAACAGGGCAGAAAACAGCAACTGGCACTGGGCACTAAGTTAATAGGTTAGTCCCAAAAAATGATATATAATTGCTTGTAAATGTATATAAAACATCCAAGATTGATAATATAATAGCATGGAATAATCAAAAATTATAGATACGTTGGAGACGTATCAGCATCCCCAAGCTTAATTCCTGCTCGTCCTCGAGTAGGTAAATGATAAAAACAGAATTTTTGATGTGGAATGCTGCCTAACATATTCATCATATTCTTTTCTTTTGTAGGATGGACATTGGACTTGAATGATTCAAAGCAATAGTCTATAATTTGACATGAAGATATAAATACTCAAGCATACTAACAAGCAACCATGCCTTTCAAAATATCAATGCTAAAGAAAGTTATCCCTAGCCCATTATGCTCAATCATTGATCCATTCATGAAACACACTCCATATTAGCTACATCCAATGCACAAGTATGACAATAGTGCTCTCTAGTTGGTGCTTTATAAGAGAAGATGGAGACTCAAATAAAAATAAAAATTGCATAAAAGTAAATAGATTGGCCCTTCGCAGAGGGAAGCAGAGATTTGCTAATGTGCCAGAGCTCAAAGCTTAAATTAGAGAGATAAAACATTTTGGGAGGCATGCTTTTCCTGTCAACGAAAACGAACGAGAATTCCCAATATCTTCCATGCTAGATACATTATAGGCGGTTCCCAAACAGAAAATAAAGTTATTCCTTTTCCACCATTCTTTCACAATCCATGGCTAGCCGTATCCACGGGTGCCCTCCATACCATCACTTTCCAAGGAATTTATTATTATCATCATATAAGATTTTTCATTTCATTTCAATTTCATTTCGGGACTGGGCATCCCTAATACCTGCCACACTCTCGTGCAATGACAAGTGAATAAACACTCATCGTGAGAATAACCCACCTAGCATGAAAAATATTGGCCACCCCCTTCCGCCTCATGTGCGGTACGGGCACACAAAACAGAAAAATTATTTCGAAAATTAGAGTTGGGACACGCAAATTTACTTGGAACGGCATTGAAATACCGCATATAGGTTGGTATGGTGGACTCATCTGGCACAACTTGGGTTTAAAGAGTTTGGATGCACAAGCAGTATTTCCGCTTAGTACAAATGAATGCTAGCAAATAGATTGAGAAGCGACCAACCAAAAAGCGAAAACGGTCATAAACATGCATTGAACATAACTAACACCGAATAATGCACCATAAGTAGGATATAATTTCGTTGCATAACTATTGACTTCCGTGCATGCATAGGGAATCACAAACCTTAACACCAATATTCTTACTAAATCACAATTACTCACTAGCATGACTCACATATTATCATCTCCATATCGCAAAACTATTGCAAGGAATCACACTCATCATATCCAATGATCTATATGAAAGTTTTTATTATATCCCCCTTGGATATTCATCACTTTGGGACCAAATTCATATCTTGTGCAAATTACCATTACTATTATCATCTCTCAAAAAGATTTAAGTGAAGCATGAGAGTGCAAATATTTCTTCAAAATTTCAATCTTATCAATTCTCAAAATAATTTAAGTGAAGCATGAGAATTTATTTCTTCAAAATTTTAATCTTGTCAACTCTCAAAATAATATAAGTGAAGCATGAGAGTTAATTTCTCCAAAATTTTAACAACTCTCAAAATAATATAAGTGAAGCATGAGAGTTAATTTCTTCAAAATATAGCCACCACCGTGCTCAAAAAGATTTAAGTGAAGCACTAGAGCAACTGCCTAGCTCAAAAAATTTAAGTGAAGCACATAGAGTATTCTAACAAATTATGATAACGTGTGGCTCTCTCAAAATAGGTGTGTTCAGCAAGGATGATTGTGACAAACTAAAAAGCAAACAAAGCAAAGACTCATATCGTAAAAGACGCTCCAAGCAAAACACATATCATGTGACGAATAAAAATATAGCTCCAAGTAAAATTACCGATGGTTGGTAGAAGAAACAGGGGATGCCTTCCGGGGCATCCCCAAGCTTAGACGCTTGAGTCTTCCTTGAATATTACCTTGGGGTGCCATGGGCATCCCCAAGCTTAGGCTCTTGCCACTCCTTATTCCTTCATCCATTGTGATCTCACCCAAAACTTGAAAACTTCAATCACACAAAACTTAACAAAACCTTCGTGAGATCCGTTAGTATAACAAATAAATCACTACCTTAAGTACTGTTGAAAACCCATTCATATTTTATATTTGCATTATACCTACTGTATTCTAACTTCTCCATGGCTTATACCACCCGATACAATCCATAGTTTCATCAAAACAAGCAAGCAACACATCAAAAACAGAATCTGTCAAAAACAGAACAGTCTGTAGCAATCTATTTAAAAGCCATACTTCTGTAACTCCAAAAATTCTGAAAAATTAGGAAAACGTGGGAAATTCATATACCAATACTGTGTAACAAAATCAGATTTTTCTGACGCTCCAGTACAGAACCAAAAATTCAGCACTGGACGCAAAACTTTCTGTTTTCCAAACAACATCAATTATACTATCTTCCAAATCATCCCAAAGGCTTTACTTGGCACAAACACTAATTAAAACATAAAAACACAATAATAACAGTAGAATAATTGTGTCAACACACAAAAACAGAAACAAATAATGAAAATTTATTTTATTCATTGGGTTGCCTCCCAACAAGCGCTATTGTTTTATGCCCCTAGCTAGGCATAATGCATAGTTTCATGTATTATCATCCTTCAAGTTGATTCCATAAGTGGCCCTCATAATGGATTCATATGGTGATTTAATTATTTTATTAGGGAAATGCTCCATACCATTTTTTAGTGGAAATTGAAATTTTATATTCCCTTCTTTCATGTCAATAACAGCACCTATAGTTTGTAAGAACGGTCTGCCAAGTATTATGGGGCATGAAGGATAGCATTCAATATCAAGTACTATAAAATCGATGGGCACATAATTTCTATTAGCAAGAATAAGAACATCATTAATTCTACCCAAAGGCTTTTTGATAGTGGAATCCGCAAGATGCAAATTAAGAGAGCATTCATCAATATTAGTAAAACCTAGCACATCACATAGAGATTTTGGAATTGTGGAAACGCTAGCACCCAAATCACATAAAGCATTGCACTCATAATTTTTAATTTTAACTTTAATGGTGGGTTCCCATTCATCATATAATTTTCTAGGAATTGAAATCTCTAGTTCTAACTTTTCTTCTAACGCTTTCATCATTGCTTCTACTATGGGTTTAGTAAAAGCCTTGTTTTGTTCATAAGCGTTGGGTGAATTTAGCATGGATTGTAACAAAGAAATACACTCAATCAAGGAACAATTATCATAATTAAAATCTTTGTAATCCAAGAGAGTGGGCACATCACTAGTTAAAGTTTTTTCCTCTCCTAACCCACTTTTATCAATTTTTTCATTAAGATTTTCACCCTCCGAACTTTGAGGACGCTCTCTAATTAAAGTTGACTCTTCTTCAGTCCCCTTTTCATCAAGTTTAATATTGCTAAACAAAGAATCAATAGATGACACACCAATCATTTTAATATCCTCATCATTACTACGATAAAAACCGGGAGGAATCGCTTTTTCTAAAAATTCTCGTTTAGCTCTTAGCATAGCAGTTCTTTTCTTACTCTCATCCATGGAGACATATAAAGCTTTAATTGATTCATTAATATCAATTTTTGGTGGCAAAATTTTAGTCTTAAGATTTTCCACATCATGAATAATTCTATCAATGCTCCTAGACATATCATCAAGTTTACTCAATTTTTCTTCTATCGTAATGTTGAAAACTTTTTGAGCATTAATAAATTCTTTAATATTACTTTCAAGATCAGAGGGCATCCTATTATTATTATTATTATAAGAATTACCATAAGTATTGCCATAATTGTTAGAGGAATTTCCAGGAAACGGTCTAGCATCGAAATTACCTCTATAAGCATTCCTATTAAAATTGTTTCGCGAGACAAAATTCACATCTACGGATCAATATTTTGCTCAATCAAAGTGGACAAAGGCACATCATTAGGATCAATAGGAGTATTTTTGCTAGCAACCAATTTCACAAGCGCATCAACTTTATCACTCAAAGTACTAATTTCTTCAACCGAATTCACTTTTTTACTAGTAGGAACTCTTTCAGTATGCCATTGTGAATAATTTGCCATAATATTATCAAGCAATTTAGTAGCTTCTCCCAAAGTAATTTCCATAAAAGTACCTCCCGCGGCGGAATCCAAAAGATTTCTAGAAACAAAATTCAATCCCACATAAAAGTTTTGTATGATCATCCATAAATTCAAGCCATGAGTTGGGCAATTTCTTATCATTAATTTCATCCTTTCCCAAGATTGGGCAACATGTTTGCTACTTGTAGTTTGCGTTGGTATTTCCCCGAAGAGGAAGGGATGATGCAGCACAGTAGAGATAAGTATTTCCCTCAGTTATGAAACCAAGGTTATCGAACCAGTAGGAGAATCACACAACACCTCGTTAGCAGTATCTGCACACAAACAACAAACCCTTGCACCCAACACAAACGAGGGGTTGTCAATCCCTCGGCGGTAAATTGCAAGATTAAATTGTATGTGATAGATTGATAGATTGAAACAAAAATACAATATAAAATAAATAAAATAAAATTGTGTGATTAAATCCCTCGGTTGTCAATCCCTCGGCGGTAAATTGCAATTTTATTTTGTATTTTTGTTTCAATCTATCAATCTATCACATACAATTTAATCTTGCAATTTACCGCCGAGGGATTGACAACACCTCGTTTGCGTTGGGTGCAAGGGTTTGTTGTTTGTGTGCAGGTACTGCTAACGAGGTATTGTGTGATTCTCCTATTGGTTCGATAACTTTGGTTTCATAACTGAGGGAAATACTTATCTCTACTGTGCTGCATCATCCCTTCCTCTTCGGGGAAATACCAACGCAAGCTACAAGCAGCAGGAAGAATTTCTGGCGCCGTTGCCGGGGAGACATCATCAATATCTATCAAGTACCTTTGCATAAACTCTCATCTCCTTGCATTTACTTTATTTGCCATTTACCACTCGTTTTCATCTCCCCCACTTCTAAAACGTTTTTACAAAAATACAAAAATATTTTCCGTTTGCCTTTTTCTTGTTTGCTTGTCTGCTTGATTACTATCTTGTTTGCGTAGTCACGATGTCTCAAGAAAATACAAAATTGTGTGATTTTTCCAATACTAATAATAATGATTTTATTAGTACTCCGATTGCTCCTCCCGCCGCTAGTGCGGAGACTTGTGATATTAATGCCGCTTTGCTAAATCTTGTCATGAAAGATCAATTTTCCGGTAGTCCTAATGAAGATGACGCATCCCATCTTAATACTTTCGTAGAATTATGTGATATGCAAAAGAAAAAAGATGTGGATAATGATATTGTGAAATTAAAATTATTCCCATTCTCATTGCGGGATCGTGCAAAAATTTGGTTTTCATCTTTACCACGAAATAGTATCGATTCTTGGGGATAGGTGTAAAGATGCTTTTATTACTAAGTATTTTCCGCCCGGGAAAATTATTTCACTAAGAAATCAAATTATGAATTTTAAGCAACTTGATCATGAACATGTTGCCCAATCTTGGGAAAGGATGAAATTAATGATAAGAAATTGCCCTACTCATGGTTTAAATTTATGGATGATCATACAAAAAATTTATGCGGGATTGAATTTTGTTTCTAGAAATATTTTAGATTCTGCCACAGGTGGTACGTTTATGGAAATTACTTTGGGATAAGCTACTAAATTTCTTGATAATATTGTGGCAAATTATTCACAATGGCATACTAAAAGAGTTCCTACTAGTAAAAAAGTGAATTCTGTTGAAGAAATTAATACTTTGAATGATAAAGTTGATGCGTTTATAAAATTGGTTGCTAGCAAATATTCTCCTATTGATCCTAATGATGTGCCTTTATAAACTTTGATTGAGCAAAATAGTGATCCCGTAGATGTGAATTTTGTCTCGCGAAACAATTTTAATAATAATGCTTATAGAGGTAATTTCAATGCTAGACCGTTTCCTGGAAATTCCTCTACTAATTATGGCAATCCTTATGGTAATTCTTATAATAATAATAGGATGCCCTATGATCTTGAAAGTAATATTAAATAATTTATTAATGCTCAAAAAGTTTTCAACACTACGATAGAAGAAAAATTGAGTAAAATTGACGATATGTCTAGGAGCATTGATAGAATTATTCATGATGTGGAAAATCTTAAGACTAAAATTTTGCCACCTAAAATTGATATTAATGAATCAATTAAAGCTTTATATGTCTCCATGGATGAGAGTAAGAAAAGAACCGCCATGCTAGGAGCTAAACGAGAATTTTTAGAAAAAGATATTCCTCCTGATTTTTATCGTAGTAATGATGAGGATATTAAAATGATTGGTGTTTCATTTATTGATTCTTTATTTAGAAATATAAAACTTGATGAAAAGGGGACTGAAGAAGAGTCAACTTTAGCTAGTAGGCGTTCCCATAATTCGGAGGGTGAAAATCTTGATAAGAAAACTGATAAAAGTGGGTTTGGAGAGGTAAAAACTTTAAATACCGATGTGCCCACTCTTTTGGATTACAAAGATTTTAATTATGACAATTCTTCTTTGATTGAGTGCATTTATTTGTTACAATCCATGCTAAATTCACCCAACACTTATGAGCAAAACAAGGCTTTTACTAAACATATAGTAGAAGCAATGATGAAAGTGTTAGAAGAAAAGCTTGAACTAGAAATTTCAATTCCTAGAAAATTATATGATGAATGGGAACCCACCATTAAAGTTAAAATTAAAAATTATGAGTGCAATGCTTTATGTGATTTGGGTGCTAGCGTTTCCACAATTCCAAAATCTCTATGTGATGTGCTAGGTTTTACCAATATAGATGAGTGCTCTCTTAATTTACATCTTGCGGATTCTACTATTAAAAAACCTTTGGGAAGAATTAATGATGTTCTTATTCTTGCAAATAGGAACTATGTGCCCGTTGATTTTATTGTTCTTGATATTGAATGCAATTCTTCTTGCCCAATAATACTTGGTAGACCGTTCTTACGAACTATAGGTGTCATTATTGATATGAAAGAAGGGAATATAAAATTTCAATTTCCATTTAAAAAGGGTATGGAACATTTCCCTAGGAAGAAAATTAAAGCACCATATGAATCCATTATGAGGGCCACTTATGGAATCAACTTGAAAGATGACAACACTTGAAATTATGCATTATGCCTAGCTAGGGGCATAAAACAATAGCGCTTGTTGGGAGGCAACCCAATGAATAAAATAATTTTTTATTATAAGTTTCTGTTATTGTGTGTTTTCACTGTCATGATACTGGTATGATTGTGTTTTTGTGTTTTTAATTAGTGTTTGTGCCAAGTAGAACCTTTGGGATGATTTGGAAGATAGTATAATTGATGCTGTTTGGAAAACAGAAAGTTTTGCGTCCAGTGCCCGAATTTTGTTTCTGTACTGGAGAGTCACAAAAGTCTGAAATTTTTACACAGTATTGGTATATGAATTTCCCACGTTGTCCTAATTGTTCAGAATTTTTGGAGTTACAAAAGTATGGCTTTTAAATAGGTTGCTACAGACTGTTCTGTTTTTGACAGATTCTGTTTTTGATGTGTTGCTTGCTTGTTTTGATGGAACTATGGATTGTATCGGGGGGTATAAGCCATGGAGAAGTTAGAATACAATAGGTATAATGCAAAAATAAAATATGAATGGGTTTGCAACAGTACCTAAGTAGTGATTTATTTTGTTATACTAACGGATCTCACGAAGGTTTTGTTATGTTTTGTGTGATTGAAGTTTTCAAGTTTTGGGTGAGATCACGATGGATGAAGGAATCAGGAGTAGCAAACGCCTAAGCTTGGGGATGCCCGAGGCACCCCAAGGTAATATTCAAGGAAGACTCAAGTGTCTAAGCTTGGGGATGCCCCGGAAGGCATCCCCTCTTTCTTCTAACAACCATCGGTAATTTTACTTGAGGCTATATTTTTATTCGTCACATCATATGTGTTTTGCTTGGAGCGTCTTGTATTATATGAGTCTTTGCTTTGTTTGCTTTTTAGTTTGTCACAATCATCTCTGCTGAACACACCTGTCTTAAGAGAGCCACACGTTTATCATCATAATTTGCTAGAATACTCTATGTGCTTCACTTAAATTTTTTTGAGCTAGGCAGTTGCTCTAGTGCTTCACTTAAATCTTTTTGAGCACGGTGGTGGCTAAATTTTGAAGAAATGAACTCTCATGCTTCACTTATATTATTTTGAGAGTTGATTGAAATTTTGAAGAAATAAATTCTCATGCTTCACTTATATTATTTTGAGAATTGATAAGATTGAAATTTTGAAGAAATATTTGCACTCTCATGCTTCACTTAAATATTTTTGAGAGATGATAATAGTAACGGTAATTTGCACAAGATATGAATTTGGTCCCAAAGTGATGAATATTCAAGAGGGATATAATAAAAACTTTCATATAGATCATTGGATATGATAAGTGTGATTCCTTGCAATAGTTTTGCGATATGAAGATGATGATATGTGAGTCATGTTAGTGAGTAATTGTGATTAAGTAAGAATATTAGTGTTAAGGTTTGCGATTCCCTATGCATGCATGTTAAGTCAATAGTTATGCAAAGAAATTATATCCTACTTATGGTGCATTATTCGGTGTTAGTTATGTTCAATGCATGGTTATGACCGTTTTCATTTTTTGGTTGGTTGCTTCTCAATCTTTTGCTAGCCTTCATTTGTACTAAGCGGAAATACTGCTTGTGCATCCAAAATCCTTAAACCCAGTTGTGCCATTTGAGTCCACTATATCTACCTATATGCGGTATTTCAATGTCGTTCCAAGTAAATTTGCGTGTGCCAACTCTAATTTTCAAAATAAGTTTTCTGTTTTGTGTGCCCGTACCGCTCATGAAACGGTAGGGGGTGGCCAATATTTTCCATGCTAGGTTTGTTATTCTCACGATGAGTGTTTATTCACTTGTCATTGCACGAGAGTATGGTTGGTAATAGGGATGCCCAGTCCCGCAATGAAATCAAAATTAATAACAACAAAATTCCTTGGAAAGTGATGGTATGGTGGGCACCCGTGGATACGGCTACCCATGGATTGTGAAAGAAATGGTGGAAAGGAAATAAACTTTACTTTCTGTTTGGGAACCGCCTATGATGTGTCTAGCATGGAAAATATTGGGAATTCTCGGTCGTTTTCGTTGACAGCAAAAGCATGCCTCTCAAAATATTTTTATCTCCTTAATTTCAGCTTTGAGCTCTGGCACATTTGACAAATCTCTGCTTCCCTCTGCGAAGGGCCTATCTATTTACTTTTATGCAATTTTTATTTTTCTTGAGTCTCCATCTTCTCTTATAAAGCACCAACTAGAAAGCACTATTGTCATACTTGTGCATTGGATGTGGCTAATATTCGAGTGTGTTTCATGAATGGATCAATGATTCAGCATAATGGGCTAGGGATAACTTTCTTTAGCGTTGATATTTTGAAAGACACGGTTGCTTGTTAGTATGCTTGAGTATCTATGTTTTCATGTCAAATTATAGACAATTGCTTTGAATCATACAAGTCCAATGTCCATGCTACAAAAGAAAAAAATATGTGATGAATATGTTAGGCAGCATTCCACATCAAAAATTCTGTTTTTATCATTTACCTACTCGAGGACGAGCAGGAATTAAGCTTGGGAATGCTGATACATCTCCAACGTATCTATAATTTTTGATTGTTCCATGCTGTTATATTATCAATCTTGGATGTTTTTATAATCATTTACAACAATTATATATCATTTTTGGAGACTAACCTATTAACTTAGTGCCCAGTGCCAGTTGCTGTTTTCTGTCCTGTTTTAGTTTTACAGAAAATCAATACCAAACGAAGTCCAAATGCCACGAAACTTTTTGGAGATTTTTTATTGGCCAAGATAAACACTAGAAGCTTCGGGACGAGGCCAAAAGACCTTGGTGGGACCCATGAGGCACCAAGGCGCGCCTGCCCCCCCCCCCCCAGGCCCAGGTGTTTGACCTAATTCCAGCACTATAAATTCAAAAAAAAATCAGAAACCCTCAGGAGAGTCCACGAAATACTTTTTCCGCCGCCTCAAGTTTCTGTTCCAGAGAGATCCCATCTGGGGTCCTTCTTCGGTAATCTGCCGGAGGGGGAATCGATCACGGAGGGGCTCTACATCAACCTTGCTACCCTTCCGATGATGCGTGAGTAGTTTATCACAGACCTTCGGGTCCAGAGTTAGTAGCTAGATGGCTTCTTCTCTCTTTTTGATCTTCAATACAATGTTCTCCTCGATGTTCTTGGAGCTCTATCCGATGTAATCACTGTTTGCGGTGTGTTTGTTGGGATCCGATGAATTGTGAGTTTATGGTCAGATTATCCATGAAATTATTTGAGTCTTTGCTGCGCTCTTTTATGCATGATTGTTATAGCCTCGTACTTCTTTTCCGATCTATTGATTTGGTTTGGCCAACTAAGTTGATTTATCTTGCCATGGGAAGAGGTGCTTTGTAGTGGGTTCGATCTTGCGGTGCTCAATCCCAGTGACAAAAAGGGACATGACACGTATGTATCGTTGCTACTAAGGGTAAAAAGATGGGGTTTATTCATACATGAGTTTATCTTGTCTACATCATGTCATCGTTCTTAAGGCATTACTCCGTTCTTTTATGGACTTAATACACTAGATGCATGCTGGATAGCGGTTGATGTAGGGAGTAATAGTAGTAGATGCAGGCAGGATTCGGTCTACTAATCTTGGACGTGATGCCTATATACATGATCATTGCCTTGGATATCGTCATGATTATTTGCTTTTCTATCAATTGCCCAACAGTAATTTGTCTACCCACCGTATGCTATTTTCTCGAGAGAAGCCTCTAGTGAAAACTATGGCCCCCGGGTCTATCTAAATCATATTACTAAAACCCTAAAAATATTGCTGCCATTTATTTTTATTTATTTTATTTTGTATTTTTGTTTCAATCTATCAATCTATCACATACAATTTAATCTTGCAATTTACCGCCGAGGGATTGACAACCCCTCGTTTGCGTTGGGTGCAAGGGTTTGTTGTTTGTGTGCAGGTCCTGCTAACGAGGTATTGTGTGATTCTCCTACTGGTTAGATAACCTTGGTTTCATAACTGAGGCAAATACTTATCTCTACTGTGCTGCATCATCCCTTCCTCTTCGGGGAAATACCAACGCAAGCTACAAGTAGCATGGGCACATCACTATTTAAAGTTTTAACCTCTCCAAACCCACTTTTATCAATTTTCTTATCAAGATTTTCACCCTCCAAATTATGGGGACACCTACTAGCTAAAGTTGACTCTTCTTCAGTCCCCTTTTCATCAAGTTTTATATTGCTAAACAAAGAATCAATAGATGAAACACCAATCATTTTAATATCCTCATCATTACTACGATAAAAATCAGGAGGAATCGCTTTTTCTAAAAATTCTCGTTTAGCTTTTAGCATGGCAGTTCTTTTCTTACTCTCATCCATGGAGACATATAAAGTTATTATTGATTCATTAATATCAATTTTAGGTGGCAAAATTTTTGTCTTAAGATTTTTCACATCATGCATAATTCTATCAATGCTCCTAGACATATCATCAAGTTTACTCAATTTTTCTTCGATCGTAGTGTTGAAAACTTTTTGAGCATTAATAAATTATTTAATATTACTTTCAAGATCAGAGGGCATCCTATTATTATTATTATTATTATAAGAATTACCATAAGAATTGCCATAATTGTTAGAGGATTTTCCAGGAAACGGTCTAGCGTTGAAATTACCTCTATAAGCATTGTTATTAAAATTGTTTCGCGAGACAAAATTCACATCTACGGGATCAATATTTTGCTCAATCAAAGTTGACAAAGGCACATCATTAGGATCAATAGGAGCATTTTTGCTAGCAACCAATTTTATAAGCGCATCAACTTTATCATTCAAAGTATTAATTTCTTCAATAGAATTCACTTTTTTACTAGTAGGAACTCTTTCAGTATGCCATTGTGAATAATTTGCCATAATATTATCAAGCAATTTATTAGCTTCTCCCAAAGTAATTTCCATAAACGTACCACCCGCGGCGGAATCTAAAAGATTTCTAGAGACAAAATTCAATCCGGCATAAATTTTTTGTATGATCATCCATAAATTTAAGCCATGAGTAGGGCAATTTCTTATCATTAATTTCATCATTTCCCAAGATTGGGCAACATATTCATAATAAAGTTGCTTAAAATTCATAATTTGATTTCTAAGGGAAATAATTTTCGCGGGCGGAAAATACTTAGTAATAAAAGCATCTTTACACCTATCCCAAGAATCGATACTATTTCGTGGTAAAGATGAAAACCAAATTTTTGCACGATCCCGCAAAGAGAACGGAAATAGTTTTAATTTCACAATATCATTATCCACATCTTTTTTCTTTTGCATATCACACAATTCTATGAAAGTGTTAAGATGGGATGCAACATCTTCATTAGGGCTACCAGAAAATTGTTCTTTCATAACCAGATTAAGCAAAGCGGCATTAATATCACAAGTCTCCGCACTAGCGGCGGATCGGAGCAATTGGAGTACTAATAAAATAATTATTATTAGTATTGGAAAAATCACACAATTTTGTATTTTCTTGAGACATCGTGGCTACGCAAACAAGATAGCAATCAAGCAAACAAGCAAACGAGAAAAAGGCAAACGGAAAATATTTTTGTATTTTTGTAAAAATGTTTTAGAAGTGGGGGAGATGAAAACGAGAGGCAAATAAAGTAAATGCAAGGAGATGAGAGTATATGCAAAGGTACTTGATAAATGTTGACGATGTCTCCCCGGCAACGGCGCCAGAAATTCTTCTTGCTACTTGTAGCTTGCGTTGGTATTTCCCCGAAGAGGAAGGGATGATGCAGCACAGTAGAGATAAGTATTTCCCTCAGTTATGAAACCAAGGTTATCGAACCAGTAGGAGAATCACACAACACCTCGTTAGCAGTACCTGCACACAAACAACAAACCCTTGGACCCAACGCAAACGAGGGGTTGTCAATCCCTCGGCGGTAAATTGCAAGATTAAATTGTATGTGATAGATTGATAGATTGAAACAAAAATACAAAATAAAATAAATAAAAGAAAATTGCAGCAAGTATTTTTAGGGTTTTAGTAAATGATAAAGTAGACCCGGGGGCCATAGTTTTCACTAGAGGCTTCTCTCAAGAAAATAGCATACGGTGGGTAGACAAATTACTGTTGGGTAATTGATAGAAAAGCAAATAATCATGACGATATCCAAGGCAATGATCATGTATATAGGCATCACGTCCGAGACAAGTAGACCGACTCCTGCCTGCATCTACTACTATTACTCAACACATCGACCACTATCCAGCATGCATCTAGTGTATTAAGTCCATAAAAGAACGGAGTAACGCATTAAGAACGATGACATGATGTAGACAAGATAAACTCACGTATGAATAAACCCCATCTTTTTACCCTTAATAGCAACGATACATACGTGTCATGTCCCTTACTGTCACTGGGATTGAGCACCGTAAGATCGAACCCATTACAAAGCACCTCTTCCCATGGCAAGATAAATCAACTTAGTTGGCCAAACCAAATCAATAGATCGGAGAAGAAATATGAGGCTATAATAATCATGAATAAAAGAGTGCAACAAAGACTCAAATAATATTCATGGATAATCTGATCATAAACTCACAATTCATCGGATCCCAACAAACACACCGCAAAAAGTCATTACATCGGATAGAACTCCAAGAACATCGAGGAGAACATTGTATTGAGGATCAAAAAGACAGAAGAAGCCATCTAGCTACTAACTATGGACCCGAGGGTCTGTGGTAAACTACTCACGCATCATCGGAGAGGCAGCAAGGTTGATGTAGAGCCCCTCCGTGATCGATTCCCCCTCCGGCGGAGAGCCGGAAAAGGACCCCAAATGGGATCTCTCGAGAACAGAAGCTTGCGGCGGCGGAAAGAGTATTTCGTGGACTCCTCTGAGGGTTTCTGATTTTTTGGGGAATTCATAGTTGAGGAATTAGGTCAAACGGAGCTGGGGTGGGCCCACGAGGCACCAGGGCGCGCCTGCCCCCCCCAGGCACGCCCTGGTGCCTCGTGGGCACCCCCTGGGGCTTCTGGCCTCCTCCTGAAGCTTCTAGTGTTGGTATTGTCCAGAAAAAAAATCTCCAAAAAGTTTCGTGGCATTTGGACTTCGTTTGGTATTGATTTTCTGTAAAACAAAAATAGGGCAGAAAATAGCAACTGGCACTGGGCACTAAGTTAATAGGTTAGTCCCAAAAAATGATATATAATTGCTATAAATGCTTATAAAAACATCCAAGATTGATAATATAACAGCATGGAATAATCAAAAATTATAGATACGTTGGAGACGTATCACCCCTTTGTAATGAGCTACAGTAATCCATAATGATAATGCCAAGTCACTGTGATTTGCAATGCTTGATCATATTTGGATTAATATCTCATTTCAAATTCCCCACTGAATTCAATTCTAATTCAAAGTGAAATTTGAAGTTGTTCAAAAATTCCTGAGAAAAAGTTCATCATTTAGCAAATATTCAATAATAAATGATGTTCAGGAAAACAACATCACCAAAATTCCCTAGGTGACTCTAACATCATGAAAACAGTGCCTACAGCACCATTTTGGCTCATTTAAATGCAATTCAAAATTCAAATGAATTCAAATGGCCTCCAAACTTTTGGTGGCAATGCCTAAAAATGCAATGGAATTATGTGGCTTAGTTCCACATTTTTCTAAAATGTTCTGGCAGCCCCAATATTTCCACAACTGTTTCTGTTTATAAATAAAAGATAAAACAGAAATAAAAACAGAAAAGGAAAGCCTTACCTGGCCTCTGGGCCGTAGCTACAGTGCGGCCCAGCCCACTGAGGCCTTCCCCTACCTGCTCCCGCCTCGCTGTCGATGCCGCCATGGCCAGAGCGCGCCAACTCCGACCACTGCTCGCCACCTGTCGCCACAGGGCTTCGGGAGGCGATAAGGATGAACCTCACCGCCCCCTGGACGCCCCCACCACTTCTCCTCCCCTCTCCATCGCTCGCCCACTTCCCCTCTCCCTCTCCAGTATGCTGACGTCGCCGCTCGCCGTCGTTCTCGCGCCCACTGACCTCGCCGGGCCGCGCCACCGTGTCCAGCCGCTCCGTCGTGCTACACTACGTCGCCTACGACCACTGCCTCGAGCTTGGAGCCCCTACGACGCTAGATCCCCGCCGTCTTCTTCCGCCTCTGTCACTGGCAAGCTCCTCCGATTCCGGCGAGCCTGTGGCTACTAAACCGTCACCGGGCCCCCTTGTGCCTCCCCGCTGAGCTCATCTTCTACTCCACTCTCTCTCCGCGCTCGTTCACGCCCCCCAGCGTCTGATCCGCCGTCGACCGAACGCTCCGCCGCACGAGCTCGTCGCCGGTGTGGCTCCGATGACCAAATGGTCACGAGCCCGTGTCCGTTGTCATCGCCGCACTGCGTAGAGCCCAGCTAGCCTCGTCGTTCGATCGTTTGCACGCTGCTGCTGCTTTTCCACCACCGGCCGAACTCCGGCGTCCGCCGCGATGCTCGCCGCCGTCGCCATAGGCCGTCTCCGGCCAAGCCACCGCCACCATTCGACGCAACACGGAGCGCACATTCGAACGCGCTAAGCCGCGCGCCAAACGGCCTCCTGTGCGCGAAATCCGACGCGCGCCCATGCGCCTCCGCCGTGAAACGAGGCCACTGGCGTTTAAATGCCGGCGCCGCTGAGCTGGCCGCCACGTGTGACCCCCTGGGTCACTGACCAGTGGGCCCAGGGGGCCCAGTTGACCACATTGACTGGTCAACGTGCTGACATGGCAGCACAGTGCCGCTAACATGCGGGCCCCACCCGCTTAATTAACTTTTTATAATTAAAACTTAACTAGTTAATTAGTCTAGTCACTGACATGTGGGGCCTAACTGCTAATTAACCTCTGTTTAGTTTAAATTAACTCTCTTTAATCCACTGAGTATGACTAGTGGGACCCAGCTCTCAGGTTTGACCTGGACCAGCTGGTGTTGACTGCTGACATCACTCTGACATCATGCTGATGCAGTAAAGCTTTTTCGAATTAGATTTAATTTCCAGGATTTCAGAAAATGATTTAAAACTTCGGAAAATCGTAGAAAATAAACCGTAGCTCGGATCAAAAAGTTTTCTACATGAAAGTTGATCAGAAAAACGAGACGAATCCGAATACGCCCTCCGTGTAGCTGTCACATGCCCACAACCATGCAAACATGGAACCTTCCCCTCCGATTCAGTATACCGAAAACTACCTAAGGCCGGGAAAATATCCCCAGATATTTTCCTGCTCCGTCTGCGACGTGTAGCATTGCATTAGGTCACCACCAGCACTGCATATTGCCATGCCATGCATCTGTATTGCTTTGTTTGCTTTTCTTTATTGTTTCTTCCCCCTCTTCCCTTCGATAGCCCCCGAGACCGACGCAGCTCCGGAGTCCGACTACACCGTTGACGACCCCTCTTTTGCCGCAGAGCTTCCAGGCAAGCAAAACCCCCTTGATCATGTCTATATCGCATATTCCTTCTCTCTTATGCTTGCATTAGAATTGCTACAGTTGTTGTTCCGAAATACCTATTCTAATGCATAGCCTATTTTTGTAACTGTTGTTGATACCATTCCTGCTATCCTAAATGCTTAGTATAGGTTGGTTAGTGAACCATCAGAGACCCCTCATCCTTGTCCCTGTTGCCCCGCTTTATTTTTGGTGCCCGGATCACGGTGATCGATGGGCTGAGACCGACACATCACCGCACACCCCCTTAAGTTGTACGACTCTGCAGAGTTAATATCGAGTGACGAGGGTGATACCTCCTAACTCACTACTGATGTTATCACTGTAGCATAGCTAGTCGGTTGTGGGTTAACGAGGGTGATTCCTCTTTCACCACCTCCGATGACGCATCTGTCGTGCAACCCCTCAAGGGTGAACCCAATGAGGGTGAGTCCTCCTGGTCCACCTTGATGGATACATCGAGTGGGAATCCAACGAGGGTGATTCCTCGGGTTCCTTCTTGATGTTGCAGACACACGGTTACCTTGACTTTACTACAGATACTGTTTAAAGACGGGTCAACCCCGAGGGGTACCCGCGAGTGATGTGGAGACGGGTTGACCGTGAGGGTACCCGCGAGATAATTACGTGGCACGGCCGTGCATTCCTAGCCCTTGCCGTAAGTCCACGAGACGGGGCGACGGGGTCACATGATCGTGAGTCTCTGCTCGTTTCCGCGAGCTCCCAACACACTAATGGGTTAGGATATGTGATCTGAGTAGGCCTCTGGCCTTTTCGCACTAACCACCACGCGGGAATAGTATGCGCACTCGGCGTCGTTTGTATCAGCCGAAGTTCTTCAGACGTCAGCAGTTGAGCGACACGCGCCCGGGTGGACCGTGAAAGCCTGTGTGTGTATACAGGGGCTAGGTCTGGTCCCGGCCGTCCTCGCAACGCGTAGGAGTGCAAAGGGTGATGGGCCCAAGACCCCTGAGCGCTTAGGGTGTAGACCGGCGTGCTGGCCTCTCTGTTGAACCTAGGTAGGGCTACGACGTGTCGATCCGCCGAGGCCGGGCATGGACCGAGCAAGTGTGTCCGGTCAGAGTTAATCGAGCGTGTTGGGTAAGTTGGTGCACCCCTGTAGGGAAGTATATCTATTCGAATAGCCGTGTCTACGGTAACAGGACGCTCGGAAAATATCTCGATCTACTACAACTAGAAATGGATAATATAGCTCCGGGATCACTTTCTCGCAGGGAGTCGAGGAAGGATCTCTGGGCATGGCTGCTGTTATACTTGTTGCTACTACTATACTTATGTACTAATCTACACTCTTCTAATGCTACAAGACACTGAAGATGCTAGTCTTCGATAGGCTAGGACTTCTCTCTCTTCTGGCATTTCTGCAGTCTAGACCACAGATACAGCCCTTCTTTTGAAACCAATGCATACACAGAATAGATCTGATGTAAGTCTTGCGAGTACTTTGGATGAGTACTCATGGTTGCTTTGCTCCCCTTTTTCCCCATACCTGATTGCTGCAACCAGATGACGGAGCCCCGGAGCCAGCTGCCCCCGTCGACGACTACTACTACCCCACCGGTGGGGCTTACTACTACGTGGAGACCGACAACCAGGAGTAGATAGGAGGCTCCCAGGCAGGAGGCCTGCGCCTTTTCGATCTTTGTTGTTGTTTTGCCCAGCCTTCTTAAGGCATATCTATTTAACTTTTATGTCTGTACTCAGATATCTGATGCTTCCGCTGATGCTTGTATGACTCAAGCTTATGTATTCGAGCCCTCGAGGCCCCTGGCTTGTAATATAAAGCTTGTATGACTATTATTTGTGTAGAGTTGTGTTGTGATATCTTCCAGTGTGTCCTTAGGCTTGATCGTGTGCATTTGCGTGTATGATTAGTGCACGATTAAGTCGGGGGCGTCACAAGTTGGTATCAGAGCCGACTGCCTGTAGGAATCCCCCTTTCCAACTCCTTGGCCGAAGTTGAGTCTAGTCCTTGAACAACGATTTTACTAACATGGCTGTGTGGCTTACGGGCCCACATCGCCAATGGGTGGTATTAGGATCTTTTATTCCCCTCCTATACTCTGGGACTCTGAATCCTCTTCTATTCGGGTTAAATGATTTTGCTGACTCTAACATTAGGATCTCGTGTTCACATTCACCCGGAGAGCTGGATTATCTGCAACCATTTATTTCCAATGCTATCATATGCTTCTCACACTATCGTTTGACATCTTGCACTCCTTGTTTCAGATGCGTCCCGCAAGACAGCTTGTACGCCAGACTATGGCTGTTGATGCGACTGGGTTCCCTGCCATTTTGGTCGACCTCTTGACCAGGTTGGGATATCGCTGGTACCCCGAGTACACTGTTTACGAGGATTACCGCGAGTTCAACCAGGAGGAGTACCACGCTGTGGTTCGTATCTTTGAACGGCAGAACAGATCCATCACCGAGTTACACACCTTTCACGGTGTTGGAGTGACTGTTGACATGGCCGTTCATGATGCTGCCTATACTGCTATTGCCCATCTCCGTAGAGAGCACAGTCGCTTGGAGGAGACTGGATTCAGATATATCCCGTATGCCCCCGCTGGGGACGAGACTGGATACTACACTGCTGTCTGTACTCCTTACGTGCTGCGTCGTTATGACCCGCAGGTTTTGGTTCAGTACACTCAGACTCTGGATCGCACTGCTCGAGCTCTTGCTGTCGAGTTGTACGCCACTCGTGCTCGTCTTTACGACGCTCTGACACAGTTGCTGCCAGCAGTCAGTGCACGGATGTATCCAGAGTACATCCTTTACCCGCGCAGGACGGAGATGCCACCAGGTCTTGAGTGGCCTGCTGTTGGAGGTTTTAATCCTCCACGTGGTCCACTTCTTCTAGTTCAGGACCAGGTTCTGCACCAGAGTGTTCACGGAGCGCAGGATCCTTACATCGAGGGTACCCCGCGTCGTCACTTGAAGTTGCTTGGCTTCAGTGGTTTTCTCTGACGTTGATGTAGCATATCGCTATGTCCCGTTGTTGTATCCCTCCACCGCGTGCCTATGTGCTACCTAGTTGTCTAGCTTTCCTTTCAGTTGTTGTAATGCCGGCTTGTAACCGAATCTATGTATGGATCTGTATGTCATGTTTGACTATGATGTTGTATTTATTGCACTTCCCTTGTTGTGCGAATTACTTCATGAATGATTCCATACACCTGCAATATTCGTTGCTGAACTACCCCTGCTGATTTTTAGCAGGATGGTTAGAGCCGCAGGTCGTGGCCGTGGTGCCAACAATCCACCACCGCCCGACTATATGGCTGCAATGATGCAACAATTTGAAATGCACCACCAGTTTATGCAAGGGCTTATGGATCAGTTTCCTCGCCCCAATGCCAACCAGCAGCCAGCCTCAATCACTTTGCAAGAGTTTGTGCGCCTCAACCCAGCAACCTTCCGCAACTCAGTTCAGCCGCTAGATGCTGATGATTGGCTTCATGATATCACATATGAGATGGAGTCAGCTGATGTTGCCCCTGCCAGCTATGTTACTTTCGCCTCCTATTTCCTGAAGGGACCCGTAGCTCAATGGTGGGACAGCCACAGACGCACTCTGCCTGTTGGAACAATCATCACCTGGCTGGAATTCCAGGCTGCTTTCCGTGCCCGTTACATTCCGCAGGGAGTTATGGACAGGAAGAAATAGGAGTTCCGCAACCTTGTTCAGGGAAGCAAAGCCGTGGAAGTTTATCATCGGGAGTTCCTAGATTTGTCTCGCTATGCTGAGGAAGACATTGCCACTGATGCTCACAGACAGGGGAAGTTCCGTGAAGGGCTTAATCCTGACATCCAGCTAGCACTGCTTGTCCAAGACTTCGCTGACTTCGCCACCTTGGTGAAGAAGGCCATTCAGGTCGAGACTGGTCTGAAGAAGCACAAGGACGCGCTCAAGCGCACCCGTGAGGCGGGCTCATCTTCGCAGAAGCGCCACATATGGATTCCCAACAGCATGTACCGTCCAGCGGCACCTGCTCCGAGGCTGTCCTATGCTGCACCTCGTCTGCCTCCTCCACCTCCGAGGCAGCCGAGACCTCAAGCTCCGCTGCTTCGAGCTCCTGCTCCCCGTCCTGATAACGGTCTGTGCTACACATGTGGTCGTCTAGGTCACCGCGCCAAAGATTGCCGTCAGAACCAGAATCAGCCTCGCAACAATAATGCCAGGCCTTCTTATGGTCGTGGTCAGGCTTATCATGTCAACATGAGTGAAGATCCAGACCAACCAGCTACTGTGATGGGTACACTTCCTGTTAATTCAGTACCAGCGTCTGTTTTATTTGATTCAGGAGCATCGCATTCTTTCATGTCCAAAGATTTTGCATTCATGCATGGCATTAAATATGAGGAATTGCACCAAACGCTAGTGGTTAACACTCCCGCGGGCCAATGCCGAACTTCCATGTTCTGCCCCGATGTTACCATTGAAATTGAAGGGTTGGAATTCCATGCTTTTCCCATTGTATTGAAGTCTTCCAAAATTGACCTCATTCTGGGAATGGATTGGTTGAAGGCTCATACCGCCGCAATCTATTGTGCCACTAAGGTCGTCCAACTTCTGCACCCCTAGGATGAGATAGTAAATTACCATGCTCATCTCGTTCAAAATGCCGAGGCTCAAATTTATGCCCTGAATGCGTTGAACGCTTCTCCTCTTGAGGGGATCGAGAACATTCCAGTCGTTCACGACTTCCAAGATGTCTTTCCAGAGGAACTTCCAGGAGTACCCCCTGTTAGAGCTGTCGAGTTTGCTATCAACTTAAAACCAGGCACCACTCCTATTGCAAAGCGTCCCTATAAGATGCCACCGCATGAACTCCTTGAGCTTAAGGAGGAAATCGACAAATCACTTCGTAAAGGTTTCATTCATCCAAGTTCCTCTACCTGGGGAGCACCTTCTCTCTTTGTCAAGAAGAAAGATGGTACGAACTGATTGGTCCAAGATTACCGGCCTATCAACCAGGCTACCATTCAGAATAAATACCCGCTTCCTCGGATCAACGATCTGTATGATCAACTGGCTGGATCCTCGGTATTCTCTAAACTCGACTTGAGGTTGGGTTACCACCAGATCCGGGTCCGTGAAGAGGATATTCCCAAGACTGCCTTCGTTACTCGCTATGGCTCATACGAATACACCGTCATGTCATTTGGTTTAACAAATGCTCCAGCAACGTTCTCCCGCCTGATGAATTATATCTTCATGGATTACCTCGACAAATTCATCGTGGTTTATCTGGATGATATTCTGGTATTTTCCAAGAATAAGGAAGAACATGCTGAACATCTTCGTGTTGTTCTGGAAAAGCTTCGAGAACATCAGCTGTATGCCAAATATTCCAAGTGCGAATTCTGGTTATCCGAAGTGACCTACCTTGGGCATGTGATTTCCAAGGATGGTATTGCTGTCAACCCAGAACGAGTTCAGGCTATTCTTGACTGGACTCCTCCGAAGAATGTCAAGCAAGTTAGAAGTTTTCTCGGACTCGCAAGCTATTGCCGTCGATTTGTTGAGAACTTTTCTAAAATTGCCAAGCCTCTGACTAATCTGCTTCACAAAGGCGTTAAGTTTGAGTGGACAGACAAATGTCAGGAGAGTTTCCAAACACTCAAGGACAAGCTGACATCTGCACCAGTGCTTGCTCCTCCGGATTCTCGCAAAGACTTCGTGATTTATTGCGACGCCTCTCGTCAGGGATTAGGCTGTGTCCTGATGCAAGAGCGTAGAGTGATTGCCTATGCCTCTCGACAGTTGCGTCCTCATGAAGAGAATTATCCAGTGCATGATCTTGAACTTGCTGCAGTGATATATGCATTGAAGCTGTGGCGACATTACCTTCTCGGTAACCGATGTGAGATATACACTGATCACCAAAGTCTGAAGTATTTGTTTACTCAGCCGGATCTCAATCTCCACCAACGGCGATGGTTGGAAGCGATTACAGACTATGACTACGGTATTTCATATACCCCTAGCAAAGCTAATGTAATGGCTGTTGCATTGAGCCACAAGTTCTATTGTAACAACCTCATGGTTCAGCAAGCTCAACCCCATCTTTATGAAGAACTTCGCAAGTTGAACCTTCACCTCGTTCCATAGGGTTCTCTTAATACCCTTGTTTTACAGCCGGATCTTGAGAAAGCTGTTAAGTCAGCGCAAGCAAAAGATGCTGAAGTTGATCAGATGAAAAGAGATCTTGACCTTGAAAAGTCCGGAGATTTCTCGCTTGCTGAAGACGGAACCTTGTACTTCAGAGATCGCATTGTAGTACCTCAGTTCGAGCTTATGACCGATAAGGTTATGAAGGAGGCACATGATACACCACTGTCTATTCATCCGGGTAGCACCAAGATGTATCGTGACCTCCGTCAAAGATACTGGTGGTCTAAAATGAAGCAAGACATTGCTCGATATGTTGCTGAATGTGACGTTTGCCATCGCGTCAAAGCAGAACACCAGAAGCCTGCCGGAATTCTGTAACCACTTCCTATCCCTTTATGGAAGTGGGACAAGGTTCAAATGGACCTCATTACCGGCCTACCCAAGTCACAGAAGGGTCACAATGCTATTCTTGTCATCGTTGGCCAACTCTCCAAAGTTGCACACTTTATGCCAGTTAAGGAGATGATCACTGCTAATCAATTAGCAGATTTGTACATCTCCAGAATTGTATCACTCCACGGTATTCCAAAGGAGATCAGTTCAGACCGTGGCAGCCTCTTCACCTCTATGTTCTGGGCAAAATTCCAAGAAGCTATGGGAACTCATATAACCTGGAGTTCAGCTTATCACCCCCAGTCTCAAGGCCAAGTCGCACGGGTTAATCAAGTGCTTGAACATATGCTGCGTGATTGTGTCATCTCATTTGGCAAGAAGTGGGAAGAGTCTCTCCCGTATGCTGAATTCTCTTACAACAACAGCTATCAAGCAAGCTTGAAGATGGCCCCCTTCGAGGTACTTTATGGACGTAAGTGTTGAACCCCTCTGAATTGGTCAGAAACTGGGGAACGGCCGCTCATTGGTCCGGATGTTATTCAACACGCTGAAGAGCAAGTCCGTATCGTTCGTGAAAATCTCAAGGCAGCCCAGGACCGCCAGAAGAGCAATTATGATCGCAAACGCTGGGGATTGATCTATCAACCTGGTGAGCAAGCTTATCTGCGTGTCACTCCTATGAAGGGCACTCGTCGCTTTGGAATCAAGGGCAAGTTAGCCCCTTGCTACATTGGTCCCTTCCGCATTCTCGCCAGACGTGGACATGTGGCTTATAAATTGGAATTGCCACCGCAGTTCTCCCAAATCCACGATGTCTTCCACGTGTCGCAACTTCGCCGTTGCTTCAAGGAATCTCCGCACCGTGCAGTGGATCATGAATTGCTCAAATTGCAAGATGATCTATCTTATAAAGAGCATCCGATCCGCATTCTCGATCAAGCTGAACGTTGGACCCGTCAGAAGACAACCAAGTTCCTTAAAGTGCAGTGGTCAAATCACACTGGAGATGAAGCCACTTGGGAACGCGGGGATCGTCTTCGCGAGGAATATCCCGACCTTTTCCCTTCTACCTCCTGAATTCTCGGGACGAGAATTTCTTTTAAAGGAGGAGAATTGTAACACCCCCTGTGTAATGAGCTACAGTAATCCATAATGATAATGCCAAGTCACTGTGATTTGCAATGCTTGATCACATTTGGATTAATATCTCATTTCAAATTCCCCATTGAATTCAATTCTAATTCAAAGTGAAATTTGAAGTTGTTCAAAAATTCTTGAGAAAAAGTTCATCATTTAGCAAATATTCAATAATAAATGATGTTCAGGAAAACGACATCACCAAAATTCCCTAGGTGACTCTAACATCATGAAAACAGTGCCTACAACACCATTTTGGCTCATTTAAATGCAATTCAAAATTCAAATGGCCTCCAAACTTTTTGTGGCAATGCCTAAAAATGCAATGGAATTATGTGGCTTAGTTCCACATTTTTCTAAAATGTTCTGGCAGCCCCAATATTTCCACAACTATTTCTGTTTTTAAATAAAAGATAAAACATAAATAAAAACAGAAAAGGAAAGCCATACCTGGCCTCTGGGCCATAGCAACAGTGCGGCCCAGCCCACTGAGGCCTTCCCCTACCTACTCCCGCCCCGCTGTCGACGCCGCCATGGCCAGAGCGCACCAACTCTGGCTGCTGCTCGCCACCTGCCGCCACAGGGCTCCGGGAGGCGATAAGGATGAACCTCACCGCCCCCTGGACGCCTCCACCACTTCTCCTCCCCTCTCCATCGCTCGCCCACTTCCCCTCTCCCTCTCCAGTACGCTGACGTCGCCGCTCGCCGTCGTTCTCGCGCCCACTGACCTCGCCGGGCCGCGCCACCGTGTCCAGCCACTCCGTCGTGCTCCACTACGTCGCCTACGACCACTGCCTCGAGCTCGGAGCCCCTACGACGCTAGATCGCCACCGTCTTCTTCCGCCTCTGTCACCGGCGAGCTCCTCCGATTCCGGCGAGCCTGCGGCTACTAAACCGTCACCGGCGAGCTCCTCCGATTCCGGCGAGCCTGCGGCTACTAAACCGTCACCGGCCCCCCTTGTGCCTCCACGGTGAGCTCACCTTCTACTCCCCTCTCTCTCTCCGTGCTCGTTCGCGCCCCCCAGCGTCTGATCTGTCGTCGACCGAACGCTCCGCCGCACGAGCTCGTCGCCGGCGTGGCTCCGATGACCAAATGGTCACGAGCCCGTGTCCATTGTCATCGCCGCACCACGTAGAGCCCAGCTAGCCTCGCTGTTCGATCGTTTGCACGCTGCTGCTGCTTTTCCGCCACCGGCCGAACTCCGGCGTCCGCCGCGATGCTCGCCGCCGTCGCCATAGGCCGTGTCCGGCCGAGCCACCGCCACCATTCGACGCAGCGCGGAGCGCACGTTCGAACGCGCTAAGCCGCGCGCCAAACGGCCTTCTGTGCACGAAATCCGACGCACGCCCGTGCGCCTCCGGCGCCGCTGAGCTGGCCGCCACATGTGACCCCCTGGGTCACTGACCAGTGGGCCTAGGGGCCCCAGTTGACCACGTTGACTGGTCAATGTGATGACGTGGCAGCACAGTGCCGCTGACATGCGGGCCCCACCCGCTTAATTAACTTTTTATAATTAAAACTTAATTAGTTAATTAGTCTAGTCACTGACATGTGGGGCCTAACTTCTAATTAACCTCTGTTTAGTTTAAATTAACTCTGTTTAATCCACTGAGTATGACCAGTGGGACCCAGCTGTTAGGTTTGACCTGGACCAGCTGGTGTTGACTGCTGACATCACTGTAACGTCATGCTGACGCAGTAAAGCTTTTTCGAATTAGATTTAATTTCCAGGATTTCAGAAAATGATTTAAAACTTCGGAAAATCGTAGAAAATAAACCGTAGCTCGGATCAAAAAGTTTTCTACATGAAAGTTGATCAGAAAAACGAGACGAATCCGAATACGCCCTCCGTGTAGCTGTCACATGCCCACAACCATGCAAACATGGAACCTTCCCCTCCGGTTCAGTATACCGAAAACTGCCTAAGGCCGGGAAAATATCCCCAGAAAATATCCCCAGATATTTTCCCGCTCCGTCTGCGACGTGTAGCATTGCATTAGGTCACCACCAGCACTGCATATTGCCATGCCATGCATCTGTATTGCTTTGTTTGCTTTAATTTATTGTTTCTTCCCCCTCTTCCCTCCGATAGCCCCCGAGACCGACGCAGCTCCGGAGTCTGACTACACCGATGACGACCCCTCTTTTGCCGCAGAGCTTCCAGGCAAGCAAAATCCCCTTGATCATGTCTATATCGCCTTTTCCTTCTTTCTTATGCTTGCATTAGAATTGCTACAGTTGTTGTTTCGAAATACCTATTCTAATGCATAACCTGTTTTTGTAACTGTTGTTGATACCATTCCTGCTATCCTAAATGCTTAGTATAGCTTGGTTAGTGAACCATCAGAGACCCCTCATCCTTGTCCCTGTTGCCCCGCTTTATTTTTGGTGCCCGGATCACGGTGATCGATGGGCTGAGACCGACACATCACCGCACACCCCCTTAAGTTGTACGACTCTGTAGAGTTAATATCGAGTGACGAGGGAGATACCTCCTAACTCACTCCTGATGTTATCGCTGTAGCATAGCTAGTCGGTTGTGGGTTAACGAGGGTGATTCCTCTTTCACCACCTCCGATGACGCATCTGTCGTGCAACCCCTCAAGAGTGAACCCAATGAGGGTGAGTCCTCCGGGTCCACCTTGATGGATACATCGAGTGGGAATCCAACGAGGGTGATTCCTCGGATTCCTTCTTGATGTTGCAGACACACGGTTACCTTGACTTTACTACAGATACTGTTTAAAGACGGGTCGACCCCGAGGGGTACCCGCGAGTTATGTGGAGATGGGTTGACCGTGAGGGTACCCGCGAGATAATTACGTGGCACGGCCGGGCATTCCTAGCCCTTGCCGTAAGTCCACGAGACGGGGCGACGGGGTCACATGATCGTGAGTCTCTGCTCGTTTCCGCGAGCTCCCAACACACTAATGGGTTAGGATATGTGATCTGAGTAGGCCTCTGGCCTTTTCGCACTAACCACCACGCGGGAATAGTATGGGCACTCGGCGTCATTTGTATCAGCCAAAGTTCTTCAGACATCAGCAGTTGAGCGGCACGCGCCCGGGTGGACCGTGAAAGCCTGCGTGTGTATACAGGGGCTAGGTCTGGTCCCGGCCGTCCTCGCAACGCGCAGGAGTGCAAAGGGCAATGGGCCCAAGACCCCTGAGCGCTTAGGGTGTAGACCGGCGTGCTGGCATCTCTGTTCAACCTAGGTAGGGCTACGACGTGTCGATCAGCCGAGGCCGGGCATGGACCGAGCAAGTATGTCCGGCCAGAGTTAATCGAGCGTGTTGGGTAAGTTGGTGCACCCCTGCAGGGAAGTATATCTATTCGAATAGCCGTGTCCACGGTCACAGGACGCTCGGAAAATATCCCGATCTACTACAAGTAGAAATGGATAATATAGCTCCGGGATCGCTTTCTCGCAGGGAGTTGAAGAAGGATCTCTGGGCATGGCTGCTGTTATACTTGTTGCTACTACTATACTTATGTACTAATCTACACTCTTCTAATGTTGCAAGACACTGAAGATGCTAGTCTTCGATAGGCTAGGACTTCTCTTTCTTCTGGCATTTCTGCAGTCTAGACCACAGATACAGCCCTTCTTTTGAAACCAATGCATACAAAGAATAGATCTGATGTAAGTCTTGCGAGTACTTTGGATGAGTACTCACGGTTGCTTTGCTCCCTTTTTTCCCCATACCCGATTGCTGCAACCAGATGACGTAGCCCCGGAGCCAGCTGCCCCGTCGACGACTACTACTACCCCACCGGTGGGGCTTACTACTACGTGGAGACCGACGACCAGGAGTAGATAGGAGGCTCCCAGGCAGGAGGCCTGCGTCTTTTCGATCTTTGTTGTTGTTTTGCCCAGCCTTCTTAAGGCATATCTGTTTAACTTTTATGTCTGTACTCAGATATCTGATGCTTCCGCTGATGCTTGTATGACTCAAACTTATGTATTCGAGCCCTCGAGGCCCCTGGCTTGTAATATAAAGCTTGTATGACTATTATTTGTGTAGAGTTGTGTTGTGATATCTTCCAGTGAGTCCTTAGGCTTGATCGTGTGCATTTGCGTGTATGATTAGTGCACGATTAAGTCAGGGGCGTCACAGTCAGCCTAGGAAACAATGGTGATCGCTGCAGCACATTGATGTCATTGTGAGACCCGGTCATGCCAAAGAAAGCGTGCCAAATCCAAAGATCCTATGACACAACTTCTTCAAGAATGATGGTGAGCTTCTTAATATGACCTTGATATTGCCCTTGTAGTGCTTTTGGGTTGTTTTCCCATGTCCAATGCATGCAGTTAAGAGATCCGAGCAAACCTGGCCACACTCTTGCTTCACACATTGCCAAGATCCTCTCGGTGTCTGCGACAGTTGGTTATCTCAGATACTGAGGTCCAAACACTAAGACCACGGTAGTAGCAAATCTGATCATGGTATCTCTGCATGTGCTCTCAGACATCCATAGGTATTCGTCCCACGAATCAACGGCCGTGCCATATGCAAGCATTAGCAATGCGGCCGTGCACTTCTGGTAACCAGAGAACCCAATCCTTCCTACAGCTTCCTTCTTCAAGATGAAGTAGTCATCAAAGGACCGGGCGCCATGGTAGAGACGATCAAAGACATTTTTTCGCATCCGAAAGCGCTGACGAAAATTGTCAGTGAATAGGGCATCGAGGGCAAAGTAGTCGTCCAACGTCAAATGGTCGCGCGCCCTGTTGCAATTGAGCGCTCAATGACCCTTGATCGATCCCTTGAAATTGAGAACATGCTCTTCCGCACGCTCCACGTCTGCCAGGACCGCCAATATCATCGCGTCGCATCCGTGTAGTCCTCCTCATCGGACGACTCAACATAGTGCTCATATATGTACTCCATATCCGAATCCATTGCTTCAAAGAAGAAGGGACAACAAAATTTAGCACGGACATTTCAACGAACACTTGCCGGGCATGGTGACTACCGTAGAGGCGGATAGTACCTGTGCGGTGGACGGAGGAGTGGTGTGGACCGGCGGCGGAGGAGAAGCGGCGTGGATCCCTGGTGTAGTGGCGGAGGTGACAGAGTCACTGAGTTCCCAGAAGGGTGGGGTGGGGCGGCCGGGATGGTGGAGCGGCGGCGCCGGCTAGAGAGAAAACAGATATAGAGAAAGATGGAAGAATGGAGGCGCGGGTCTGGGAGGGGTTTTGGGTGGGTCAGGGGTGTCTTAGTTCTATGTGGCTGCTGTCCGGACTCCCGCAAAGCCCCCCCCACCCCCACCCCCCCATGTTTTTTCCGGTTTGTGGGAAAATGGACGTCCGGACCGGCCCGCGGACGTATACAGGCCCATGTTGGATGGCAAAACATGTGACCGCGCAGTCCGGACGGTTGTGGACAGTTTGAGGGTCTCTTTGGAGATGCCTATAGGGGGCAGCAATAAGAGCATCTCTAGCAGATCCCACAAAATTGCCTCCCGCAAAACCAGTTTACAGTTCCCCTTAAAACTGATTTGCGGTGCCGCGTGGCATCGGACGGAACAGATCCCGTAAACTCGTACCCCCAAAAAAATTCCTCCTTTTTCTCCCCACGCTTCTTCTTCCCCGGTCTGCTGCGCTCGAACTCGAACAAGGCCCAAGGCCAGAACGCACGCACACATGGGCTCGACCGCCTGCTCCGGCTACGCTCCGGCCGGCCGCTGCCGAGCTCCTCCGCTTGCTCGCTGCTCGCACGCGGCGCCTGCTCGGCGTTGACCGGTTTGCGGTTTCCTAAAAAACGACTCGAAAACTACAAATCCGGAGTATGTAGGGATCATATACGGGGACCTGTAATTCTTTTTGGGATCTGCCATTTTACGGGATCTATTCAGTTTGTTTTTTAACTAGTACTGCAAATTTAAAGGTTTGACCAGTTTTACGGGATCTGCTAGAGATGCTATAACATAATGTGCATCTAGGGAGTTATTTACGCAAAAACCACCATAGTTAGGGCTAGGGTAAAAACTGGTACCAGATTTGTGCAAGGGCGCAAAAAAACCACCGAAACTACGTCTAACCTGTAACGCGGAGCACTGATTGTCTGTTTACTCGTGAAAACAAGGAAACCGATAGGTAGGCCCCACCTGTCAGGCTGACATGGCGAAGACCACTTTGACCAACTGATGTGGCAAATGAGATGTGGGCCTTACCTGTCAATGACTATACCATCAGCTTCTTCACATCTCATTCTAAGGGGCATTCTGTCGAGCAGGTTCTGGGCGGCCGGAGTACGTCCGCGGCATCGTGCTCCGGTGATCACGGTGGACGGCCGCTGTGGAGAGGAGACGCTTGGAGCTGCCCGTGCATTGTTTTGCCTCCACGGGAGCCACGTGAGCCGTCGCGTCAACAGCCCAGCCGGCCGCCATGCCCAGCGCGACCGCAGGAGCTGTCGCGTCGCACAGCCCAGCCAGCCGCCATGGCCAGCGCGAGGAGCCACGCCACCAACGCGGCCACTGCAGGCTGGCGCAGGTGTGGCCGCGAGGAGCAGGACGCGCACACACACCAGACGCGCACGCACAAATCGAGTTAGAGCACGTTACATCCAATAGTAGGTAAAACCGGCCTGTTAACTAATATAAAATTCTTTTTAGGGCATAATCTTAATTACCCTAATTAATTGCCATGAAATATTAAATGTGTTCAACCTCATTTAAATTGGCTAAATATGTTAAATAAAGTATGTTAGAGGGCCTGCAGTGCACTTTTTTTTTCTACAGACTAAGGAATAGCGAATATATATGTGTGTGTTTTTACCTCATTAAAATTGGCTAGATATGTTAAATAAAATATGTTAGGACGGAGTAGATTTTAACCTCGGCGTGCGTATCCCTGCTGCCGTCAGGTGGCACCGTCAGGATGTTGTCGTGTGCACCGTCTGGATGTAGTCGTGTTGGTGAACATGTCAATTACTTCTTCCCATCGCAAAGCAGGGGCATATGTGCTAGTACATCAAAAATTCGAGCAAGCCAACCTCCCCTTCATCCTTCACGCGAGTTTCTCTCGTCCGTCTCTGTCCAGAAAAAATCCCCTTTCTCCTCCGACCGGATCCATCTCCATCCTCACCTCCTCGTCTCGATCCAGCGTGGATCTAGCCCAAATCGACACACATCTCGTACTCCCGGCTAGGTGTTCGTCAGCCCAAGGTCCGGGCAGAGCAGAGGCGCGAGGAGGAATCTGGTGAGGTCCGCCGAGGCGCCGCGGCGAATGGAGGTGATGTGCAGCTGGGGACGAGCTCCATGGAAGATACGTGGTGCGGCGAGTGGAGGTGATGTGCGGCTGGCCGCGGAAGCAGGACATCAGGATATTGCGGCTAGCGTTGCCCGGACCGGTGGATGGGCGGCTACTGCTGCTGCCTCTACTTTCTACTACACCAGCAAGTACGCAACTGAAAGCAGCACAGGTGGGATGCGTGATGTTAGTTTTGAATTATGCTAGTTCTGAATGTTTAATTTCAGTGATGCTAGTGAGGATTCAGTTAGGAGTAGTTAATAATCTCAGTGATGCTAGTTTCCTGTTCTTAAAAATTGACAAATACAACTGTGTAGCTTATTTCTGAATGTTTAATTGGTTTACCTTGCAATATTCGGTGCATTAGTTTTCAGCATTGTATTTAGCGGCAAGAAATAGTAAAAATGTTCTCATTCATCAATTTGTAAACTAAATTACTGAATTACAAAAGGAGATGCTCGAAAGGAAAACTAAAGTACAAAGGGGGTATTAGATGGACTCATGTAAAACCTATAAATGCTAATGTCCAGTTCCTCCAAACTTTTGCCAAATATTCTCAACCAAATCAGCCTTGAGACGACGATGTGTGGCCCGATCCCGAATGGCAGTGTCTGTCTCAAGAACCACATCAAACCCATCAAATGGTCCTTGTTCAGTTTCAAGATATGGTATTTGAGCGCCTTGCAGCAATTCATAGTCACTGTCATATTTGTCATTGCACTTGTAGGTGTGCCTCTCATCTGCAACGATCATGTTATGCAACATAATGCAAGCATACATGATCTCACTTCCCAGCAAGTTAAATGTAGTGCATAATAATTCATCAAATGATTACATAGTAATTTAGAAAATGCTTACAGCCAATGATTTCATACTAATTCATAAAGTTCTATCAACCAACGATTACATGAAACTGCTTACAGAGCGCATCATTCACCTACAAGAAACATCTAATCTTAACCGAATAGATCCTTAGCTAAGAAATCCAGAACTTGTTCATGTCTTTTCTTTTGGGCATCATCATAACCTGAAGTATCTTTGTGAAGAAGATCAAGGTCAGTTTGTCCACCTTTATCTTCTCCTTCTCAGTTTCAACTCTTTCTTTCTCAGCTTCTGCTTGAACTTTTGTGGCTTCTGCTTGAACAAGTGTGGCGTCAGCCATTTTTTCAGCGGCAATTGTTTTTCATAGTTGAATCTCATTAAATTTGCCCACACTCTCACTTGTCAAGCTTCTAGTTGAGCATTTAGACTTGCTTGATGATTTCTGTTTGTCTTTTGTGTCTTTGGATGTGTTACGTCCCGGGGGTCGTTGAAGTTCACCTTCCTCATCTATTGTCTGGCTTGGAGAACTATAAGCTCCTGAGGCATTCAACTTGTTTCTCTTGTTCATCTCTTCAACTGAATATGACCTTCTCCATTTAGCCTCCTTCTTCACGTACGCCCACTAGTGCTCATATGGAAAGGGCCTTTTTGTCTTGGCAGCACTCATGTATTTGACACGCACCCTCTCCATAAGTTGCTTGTCATCGCTCCCACTAGGCCATGTACTTTTTTCAGCATTGTAGATACCATTGAACTTTGTAACCTTCTTTGTGGTCTTGGTCCAGTGGTTCTTGCATTGCATAAACTGTTTTTTGTTGCTCTTTCGTTGCATATTTGTTGTACTCTGCTATGACTTCCTTCCAATAGGTCTCTGCCCTTTTTGAATTTCCATCAATGGGATCACATGAATTGTGCACCCAAGCTGCTATGAGTAGTTCATCCTCGCGCTTACTCCAGTTCTTGCCTTTTCCTTTTTTTGAATCTCATCAGGACTACTCTCACTATCTTCTTGATTGTTGACAGCCAGATCTTCATCCACTTGATATGCAGGTGACATGGGAGAACTTAATCCAGCTGGACTATTCTCATCTCCTCTTGAACTAGTGCCTCTAGCAGATCCAAGAAAAGGTATGCATCCAACGGGAGAAGCTGGACTACTACTTGAGCCTGTTCCAAATGCTCCTGGAGGGTACTGCCCCATGTTACCTTGGTAAGCAACACCATGGTAGCCTGGAGGTATGGATGGAACTTGCTGGTAACCTCCTTGAGCATATAAATTTGCATGGTGTGCGTGTTGATGCTGGAAACTAGGAATATATTGTGTGGGTGGATAGTTCATATGTGGATGATGGGGCTGGAAACTAGGATTGTATTGCAGGCTAATTGGGTTTTGTGGATTTTGTAGGCTGTTTGGGCTTTGTGCATCTGAAGGTGAGAATGAGGAGTTCATCATGCTTGTGAAGCTTTGAGAAGATGAATGCTCCATGTTTTGGGGGAGAGATTTTCCAGGATCTTGTTGTGCTTCTATGAGCTTGTTCTGTACATTATATAGAGATCTTCTCCAAACGGGCAAATTTCCCTACTGCAATGCAACGGTCATATAGAAATTTCAGTGCTCTTGTTTGCTGTGAATTGAATGTTGTTTGGTATGGATTGAACACTGTTGTTCGGTGGTGGTTGGGTTAGGAAAGCTACAGTACAGATGACAGTTATAGTTTAATATATTTGATTGATATGCTGGAAGTGGGCATCGAAGCAGCTACTTGATCCGGTTCCCTGAAATTTTTTTATGGCACCGGCTGGGCAATGGGTGCCAAATGAACCAAAAGTGGATTTGGCACCGCTTTTGGCCTACATAGTGGAGGGCCTTAGCCCAACTGTGGTGGTTTTGCTAAATAACTCGCATCTAGGCTACTATATATACTATTATACATTGGCGATTACTCCCTCCGTTTGTAAATATAAGCCTTTATAGAGATTCCAATATAGACTACATACGGATGTATATAGACATATTTTAGAGTATAGATTCACTCATTTTGCTCCGTATGTAGTCTATATTGGAATCTTTAAAAAGCCTTATATTTAGGAACGGAGGGAGTACATGACTCTACTTGTGGTAATTAAGTAGCACTAGGAACTACATATGAGCGATGGAGGGACTTATTTCCGGCTACTAAGGTGGTGCACATGGAGTCGTCGTGTTCGGACCACTATCCCTTGGTGATTCATGCTGTACCGACGGATGATCAGCGACGTACCTCCCCAATATAGTTGCACAGGCGTGGGAAAAATCTAGACCCCAGGGTAACCTGGGTTCGGTCGCGGCCTCCCTGAAACAGTTGATGTTGAGCTTGCGATCTTGGAGCAAGCAAAATTTTAGTCATGTGAACCGGGAAATAGAAAATTTACGCTTGGAACTTGCTAATCTACAGGAAGGTAATGCTGATAGATGTGCCATAAAACAAAAGATGTATGCCCTGGACGAACTTTTGTACAGGGAAGAGATGATGTGGCTTCAGCGGTCATGAATTACATGGCTGAAAGAAGGTGAACGCAACATAGAATACTTACACCGGAGAGCTGTGTGGAGAGCACGACGTAATCAAATTCAGAGATTACGTAAGATTGATGGCACGTGGTGCAATGTTCCGTCTGAGATGGAAAGAATGGCCTCCTCTTATTTTCAGGAGGTGTTTACAAAAGATCCAACTCTCTCGCCAGACGAGGTGTTGGAATGCATACAACCAAAGGTGACGGAGGTGATGAATGAAAATTTATGTGCACCTTTTTCAGAGAAGGAGATTTCAGATGCGTTATTCCAGATCGGTCCCCTTAAGGCACCAGGTACTGATGATTTTCTTGCACGTTTCTATCAACGTAACTGGGTTGTCTTAAAGGGTGAAATTATTGCTACGGTATTGGACTTCTTTCGTACAGGGATTATGCCTGACGGAGTTAATGATACGGTGATTGTTCTAATTCCAAAAGTTCCTCTTCCAAAGGAGCTAAAGGATTTTAGGCCGATCAATCTTTGCAATGTGATATACAAAATTGTCTCAAAGTGTTTGGTCAACTGATTGCGTCCTATTTTATCAGAGCTTATATCGGAGAACCAAAGTGCTTTTATTCCAGGGCGATTGATCTCAGATAATTCTATTATTGCTTTTGAATGCATTGACTACATTCAAAATCTTAAAGCTAATTCACCGGCTTGTTGTGCTTATAAGCTGGATCTATCTAAGGCTGATGACCGTGTGGATTGGGAGTTTTTGGAGAAGGCCCTTCTCAAGTGGGGTTTCTCAAATCAGTGGATTTCCTGGATGATGTCATGTGTTTGTTCTGTGAGAAACTCAGTGAAATTTAATGGGAAGCTTCTGAATTCATTCATGCCATCACGAGGTCTTCGCCAAGGTGACCCATTATCCCCGTTTTTGTTTCTCTTTGTGGCTGATGCTTTGTCTGCTCTTGTCAACAGAGCTATTACGGAGGGGAGGATGGAAGGTGTGAGGATTTGTCGTCGTGCACCGGTGATATCTCATTTGTTATTTGCGGATGACTCTCTATTATTTTTCCGGGCCTCTGAACAACAAGTTACAATTGTCAAAGGTTTGTTGAACACTTATGCAGTAGCTACGGGTCAACTTATCAACCCTTCAAAGTGTTCCATCCTTTTTTCTGGAAACTGTTCTGAGGCGGTAGCTAATGAAATTAAAGGAATTCTTGATATCACAAGAGAGGTTTTTGAGCCTAAGTATTTGGGTCTTCCGGTGCCAGAAGGAAGAATGCACAAAGGAAGGTTTGAAACAGTTCAAGCAAGTCTTAGCAAGAGGTTAGTAGATTGGAGTGAGCAATTCATGTCTTCAGGTAATAAGGAGATCCTTATTAAGTCTGTTGCATAGGCTATCCCCACGTATGTTATGAGTGTCTTTAAATTGCCTGCTTCTGTTTGTGATGATCTACCACGTCTGATGAGGCAATACTGGTGGGGTGTTGAAAAGGGAAAGAGGAAAATGGCTTGGCTCAGTTGGGATAAAATGCGCCTTCCAAAATCAAAGGGTGGCATGGGGTTCAGAGATATGCGAGATTTTAACCAAGCCCTGTTAGCTAAACAGGCATGGCGGTTGATTGATACCCCGGATAGTTTATGTGCTCGTCTGCTTCAAGCAAAATATTACCCAAATGGACATATTCTGGACACGGTGTTCCCAGGTAATTCCTCGGCTGTTTGGAAAGGCATTGAATATGGCTTACAACTTGTGAAGAAAGGAATTATTTGGAGAA
This sequence comes from Elymus sibiricus, assembly GCA_039707655.1. Classification (NCBI taxonomy): domain Eukaryota; kingdom Viridiplantae; phylum Streptophyta; class Magnoliopsida; order Poales; family Poaceae; genus Elymus; species Elymus sibiricus. The sequence continues at coordinate 392,415,829 of CM077664.1, read as the reverse complement.
TTGGTGACGGCTCTACGGTACGTACGTGGCGAGACCCTTGGATACCTAGAGGTAACGACCTAAGACCGGTCACTCCGAAGAGAAATTGTCGGTATAATCGGATTTCGGACTTCCTGTTTGATCATGGTGGATGGAATCTTGAGCGTCTCCAGCAGCACTTCTGGGACGTAGATGTGCAACAAATTCTAAGAATACGTACATCACCAAGGAATCGAGCTGATTTCCTTGCCTGGTTTCCAGAGAAATCCGGACAATTCACTGTTAAAAGTGCCTATCAACTCGCAACAAAAGACCATGATGATTCAGTTGCGGGTGGGGCATCAAGCTTACATCCAGAAGGACAACGATCTCTGTGGAACTGTGTCTGGCGTGCTAAAGTGCCGCTGCAAATGCGGATCACGGCATGGAAGGCGGCATCGGGAGCTCTTGCCACGGAGCAGAATAAGGTGTACCGGCACTTAGGCACTTCTGATCGATGTCGGGTGTGCAGCCAAGAGAGGGAGGGGTCTTTTCATGCCCTCAGGCACGTCTGGTATGGCAGAAGATGCGACAAAAATATGGCCATTGCCTGCTGATGATGTACTAGTTGACAATGGTAAAGAGTGGCTGCTGCACGTGTTGGCCACATGTGATAATAAGGCTCGAGATTTGGTTATTCTTCTTGTATGGAGGATATGGCAACTTCGCAATGACGCTGTTCATGGAAAGAAAGTCCCCGCCCGCTGAGATCACTTTGGATTTCCTCGATAGCTACTACAAGTCGCTGGATTTGGCCAGAAACCATAGTATGGAGGAGATCATCAAATGTAAAATGATAGTAGGGGAGGAGGCCATTTGGCCAGTGGTGCAACACACGGCGCCTCCTGCCCCATTCGGCCAATGATCTTGAGACGGCATGATGGTTCGGTAATCTTTGCGGCCTATCGTGTAATCTTCAATTGTAACGAGGCGTTGGAGATAGAGATACATGCACTAATGCAGGGGATGGCCCTAGCATTACAACACACAGAGCTTCAAGTTATGGTGCAATCTGACTCCTCTGAAGCGTTATCTATTCTCTCAGGTGATAATTTGTCTCGCTCAGCCTTTGGACATTTGGTGGCAGAGATCAAGTCAATGATGAATGAAAGGGAGTTTGTTCCACAAAAGATTAGTAGAATACAAAATAGGGTAGCAGATTGTATGGCAAACTATAGTCGTACTGAGTCATGTACTGCGGTATGGATGAGCAGATGTCCTCCATGTTGTGAGGACTTATTGCCTTTCGATTGTAACCCCGTGACTTTGGAATAAAACTCCCGTATGATTTTGCAAAAAAAAAAAAAAAAAAAAACTACATATGACGGGCGTTCTAAACCCCTAAACGCTAGCTGATCGATATATAATGTCCTTTGTACCTAAACTAAACCAACTAAACGACAATTAACTATGTATCCAGATAAAAATATATGTAATCCTGACGAAACCATCGGCGATCCATGCATCCATCCTTTTGCTACTGTGGTGATGCTTTTTGAAACACAGTATGGAAAGGGGATAATAGCATCAGAGTTCTGCCTCCGCCCCTTTTCCTCTCTCTCTGGCGGCTTCGCTGCCGGCGGGAAGATGGAATAGGTGGTCGGCTCCTCCGTACCGAGGCCAACTCCAACGCGCCGTGTCCGTTTTGGTCCAAACGGACAGAAGCGACGGCCCAACGCGCGACCCCATCCGCAAAAAACGTCCGTTTGGCGTCCGGCTCGACGCATTTCCGGCGCAAACATGCGCCCGATTTGCGTCCAGACGGACAGCGAACGGACGCCCCATGCGCCCACTCCTCGTCCGCCTCGGGCACGCCTGTTGGCCGCCCACCTACCCCCCACCGCCCAAATTAACTGCGCACGAGTGGACGGACCCACCTGCTAGCCACCCATCCACCCGGTCGTCGTCCTTTTTAATGTGGAAGCCGTGGACCGGCCAGTCCACAAGCTTCCACTCGACGCTTGCCTCCTCTAACCCCGACACCCAAACCCTAGCCCGCCGCTCTTCCACCTAGCGGCAATGGTGTGGGAGTGGATCCCCGGCCGCAAGGGGAGGCACAACCACGAGGCCGGCTCGTCCTCCGGCCGTCGTCGCCGCTCCATCACTCTGTAAGAGATATGCCCTAGAGGCAATAATAAATGTTATTATTTATCCCCATGTTCATAATTATGTTTATGTTTCATGCTATAACTGCTATGGTTCTCGAGTCTACAATAACCACGAGGCTCGGAGGAAGACTCATATGCACGTGTGGAATAAAAAACGGTAAAATGTATTCCTAGTCTGGCCTCTAAGACTAGCTCAAGTGTTGCATGATGGTTCTGTTTTCCTGATCATGGGCATGACTATGCCGGCAACTTTGAGGGCACAATGTTAGAAGAACATTTGTGTTGAATCGACCCAAATTGATGTTATGCTATGAGATACATTCGTCACAAGTTAATGGTTAATAACACAGAGAAAGTTAACGTTTGCATAATTCATTAGACCATGAGAGTGTCGAGTTTCTTCATGCTTGCTTCATGAACTTTGGGGTTTGTTAAACGTCATCCGTAAATGGGTGGCTATTACGGCGGCTTACGGGTTCATGGAAAAGTGTGTCAAGGGACTTGATAGCTCAAGATTGGGATTTGCTCCTCCGACGATGGAGAGATATCTCTGGGCCCTCTCGGTGTTACGGTATCCACCATCGTCTGGCCAGACACAATGTGATTTGATCACAGAGATGCCGGAACACGGGAACGAGAAAAGAGAACAAAACCGGTAACGAGGTAACTGGCATAGTGGACAAGTTGTTGATCCACGGGGATGCCGATGATTCTCACCTCGGGTATTTGTAACATATCGCGAAGCAACAGGAATAGCACACGGCAATTGGAGGTTCACTCGAATATTCATTCGTGTGGGTATAGGGGTCAATATGGGTGTCCACGGCTCCGATGTTGATCATTGATCGGAAAGAGTTCCGGTTATGTCTATACTTCACCGAACCTATAGGGTCACACGCTTAAGGGTCATCTATCTGCTGAATACTAGACAGGGAGTCTGAGAGAAAGTCACCGAAAAAGTTTCGAAGACAGCGGAAAAGTTCCGGAGAGAGAACACCGGAATAGTTTCGGTGAAACTGAAAAGTTGTTTCAGGGTATTCCATTAAGTCATATTGGTTCCGGCACACGCCTAGAAATTCTTGGAGGGTGCTAGAATTGTTCTGGTAACTTCTGGAATTTTTCCGGAGAGAAAAACCGGAAATGTTCCGGAGCAGCCGGAACCGCAATGGTAGCTTTTCGCTGAAGAAAACATTGTTCTGGAATGTGTTCAAAATTGTTTTAGTGGGTACTGGAATTATTCCAGGCACACAGAAATAATTTGGGATTTAACGGACGCAGAATAATGTCTTCGTGAATAGTGAAAGTGCTTTATGGATATTTTTTGGAAAGCACCTTTTGGGATATTTCCCAAAAGGCTTCTAGAAGGGCTTGGGGGCCAAGGAAGCCCCTCATGGGGGGGCCCCCAAGGGGTGGCCGCCCAAGGGAGGTGGATCTCCTTGGAGCTCCACATGCCATCCCTTTTTGCTATATTCTTTTTATGTGAGACATAAAGTGGGGGTACTTTTGGTATTTTTGAATGCCAACTTTACCCCTTGGCTTTCCTATAAATAGAGGTGGAGGGGTGCTCTCCAAACCTCATCCTTGCTCTCATACACATGACATGCTCGTCTGGCTCTCTCTCTCTCTCTCTCTCTCTCCCTCCAAGCGAAATAGTTTCGTAGAGCCGAAAGGATGTCTGGGTTCCGGTGGGAACTAGTTCTGGACGGCGAAGCCCTGCCAGATAGATGACACCGTATGTGTGCAACTCTGTAGAGAGATCGTAGTTTCGGTCTTAGTTCGGGAGTTCCTCCCGAAGGGCTGTCCGAGTGACCGTCCGAGTTTCGAGGGTCCTCCCGAAGGGCTGTCCGCGACACCGTCCGAGGGACTGTCCGACTGCCTCCCGGAGGGCTGTCCGAGGGGCAGATGAGGGAGTACATCCTCGCGGTTATGAGGTTGTAAATCCTAGCTGCGGGGATCTGCACCACTGATCGTCATCGACTCTAATTCCGCTGCGCTACGAGTCGGTAACGAAAAGATCAAACCTTGTATGCAGTCTCCATAGTGGTCCTGGGCTGGTGCGTAGGTCGGAAATTTTTTGTTTTCTGCTGCGTTCCCCTACAGTGGCATCATGAGCCTTGCTATGCGTAGATGTAGGTTACGATCTAGAATACTTAGAGATGTATGGGTATTGCACAATATAATTTGTAGTAGATGACTTCTATTACTGATAATTATTTGTGCGGGTAGCAGATGAAATCTGTTACCCGATGTTCTTGTTGCTTCCCTGGAATTTGCATATTTCTGATCTTGATAACAACATGGTGGAATTTCAAAGTTCTGGCAATCCACGATCCTGATTGATCAACGAAGTGCTAACAGTTCATTGAATTCCACCATAGTTAAAAAGAAAGATGAAATTTCGCAGACGAAAGGGCAATGCAGATATGATCTGCACGGGGGTCATGAGTATGACGAAGTTCAGTATGGGGCTCCAGATTTTATTATCTCGTGTTTCATACACCCCGTAAAGTTAATCTAGCGACTTGGATAATCATACTTGATGATGGACGTTGGTAGCTTCGGTTTGCTTCGAAACCTTAGAAGCCACGTAAAATAAATTTTTGCATAAAACCGATTAGAGGCGTCTAACTTGGTTTTGCAGGATGGTTTGCATGTGCATATGATATGGTATAGCAGTGCTCATATTAATTTGATTATGTATGAGATGACTATATGATGTAAATTAACATGACCTGCGTGTCATGATTCGGCATGATGGCTGGAGCCATATGATTGTCACTTTAATGACATGCATGTCAACCTTAAGTAATGGACTTATTTTATTAGCTATAGAGATAGCAATATTATCTGGTGCATCGACAAGGTGGTGGCAATCTTCGCGAAGGTGAACACCGACGCGAATGCCCAAGACGAAGAAATAAAAGACTTCTCCGTCAGAAAGGGCTATACCATATCATGCTATTATGAATTGCTTGAGATGTTTATCCCTTATGATGCACCCTTCTTGATTGCGCGGTAGTCGCTATTATTAGGGTGATCTCTCACAAAAATATCAAGTAGTTAGTGTTCTCCCAAGTGTAGCACCGTCACGGCACCTATCTCTTCGGGGTATCACATGGATACATGGGTACGAACGATTAGAGAAGTGTGAGGCGGGTGAGTTGAGACCTCGCAGCGAGATCGCTTGGTTGTCTTGACGTTCAGGCATGAAAGTCATGAGCTCGGAACACACGCATCGAAAGATGAACAAGAGTCACATAAAGATGTGATTGGCAAGTTGGCCTACCGATTGCAATTCTCGTCACTTGAGATGGATACATCCTTGGCGTTGAATTGTAATATGGGTCTTGAATCACTCACAATCAATTATGAGAGATATTGATTTGAGTGGGAGCACACTTTAGAATTAATTCTTTTAATTCTTAGTGCAATTAATTATGGACACTGTCTAAGTGTTATATTGCATAATAGTTATAGAATAATGGCTCGCGTTTCCACCTTCCCTGTTAAATTTGAATAGCTGTTAAATATCTGGTTAAAACTTTACGGTTGGTAACGTAATGTGAGGATTGTCCTCAAAAGTGCCGAGAAGGACTTTGTCCTATCGCATGCTTTTGGTATTCTCCCGCTAAATGCTATGGATAATGTGACTCTCGTCCTTCGATCCAAAAGCTAGAATTCCGTTACGGTCAAGTGAAATATGTTTGCTTCCATGAGACCCGAACTTCAAAAAGTTTTGGGATAGCTATGTGATATTCATGGAACTGAAAATCATTTTTCAGACACAAACAAAGGCTAAAAGATATGTGATATCCAAAGCAATGTTTGTTTTGCAAACTATTAGTAAAAGTGTTTACTATGCATTTGACTAATAACAGAGGGATCCAGTAGAACGCCTGTCATATTATGATGGTGAATAAAACAACAACTTAAGAGAAAGGAAATGTCCGAAGGGTGTTAGTATGACTTACACACCTAGGAAGTCCGGGGCTGACGCCACTCTTCAAGTTGGTGCTTCTTCTAAGAGTAGGAAAATTATTGGAAGTAAAACTGTTAGAAGTATAAAGGCAAAAAGAGAGAAGATTGGAATGTCCAGCTCATGTATGAAAATCATACAAGCTATTGATGTATAGAAGGCTGGTCAAAGAAATAGTTCTTGGGAATTATGATTAAACATGTTAATCATTGATTCTTGGGTACTGTGAGTTGATCACAGAGATACCCGCTCGATTGCATTCTGTTGCAACTCGATGGAAGAACTACTACGGCCTAAAAGACTTGCCGGAGTGAGGTTTAGATACGCGATGGGAACATAGTAAATGTTACTATACCTTCCATCGGTGTATTACCTATGTATTTACTTTCATAATTCATTTAGAGTTTTACACACTCTAACCCATTGCATAAGGTATCTTGCAAGAAGGTTGTTCATAAGAGAACTTTTGATGTTCGGTGTTATGAATAACATAAGGGCCATACTTTCATTATGAATGAGATGTATGTTATGAATATTGATAATAATACATTACCTCTGTATTTACTTTCATAATTCATTTTAGAGTTTTACACACTCTAGCCCTTTTGCATAATGTTTGTTGCAAGAGCGTTGTTCATAAAAGAACAATTGTTGTTCAGTATTATGAATAACATAAGGGTCATACTTCCATCTTGGATGAGATGTATGTTATGAATATTGGTGGTAATATGATACATCCATAACACTGACGCTAAATGTCGCAAGACTAAGAGAATACCACACATGTGTGGCACTGCATTTGGTCACATTGGAGAACCCGCATGGAGAAATTCCATAATGATGGATTTTGAAGTCGTTTGATTATGAATCATCTGACACTTGCAACTTTCCTCTGAAAAGTGAAGTGACTGAAATACCGTTCACAGGCCATAAGGAACGAGCAATGAACTTATTGGTGATCATACATTTTGATGTATGTAGTCCGATAAATGTTGTTGCTAGCAGTGGATTTATCTATCTTCTGAAATGACTCAAGTAGATATATGGATATTTACTTGATGAGACTTAAGTCTGGATCTTTTGAAATCATACATAAGGTTTTCAATATGAAGTAGAAATTATTGTAACAAGAAAATTATGTTTCTGCAAACTAGATTGCCGAAAGGAATATTTGAGTTACAAGTTTAGCGAATGTCTGATGAGTTGTGAAAGGAGTTTCATAACTTACACCTCCCGGAACACCACTGTGAGTGGTACGTCCGTGAAGATGTATTCAAACCATTTATGACATGGTAAGATCAAAGATGACATAAATTAATTTGCCATTATCCCTTTTAAAGTAATGCTTTAGAGACTGCGGCTTTTACACTAAAAAGAGCACCATCAGGTCTGTTGAAATGACGCCATGGTATGGTACGCCCAACCATGCTTTGTCTTTTCTTAACATTTGCAATATGGGGCTTGTGTAAAATATTTACAAACCTATTCCAAATCAGACAAGTACTACTTTGTAGGTTATCCCAAGTAATTGGAAATTCCTCCACCACTATACCGAGGCAAAAAGTTTTGCCGCAAAAACGGTATGCTTTTGAAGAAAATGGTTCTTGAAAAAAGGTGAGTGGGAAGACAGTGCAACTCGACGAGATAACAGTATCTTCGTCATCAGATCGAAGGAAAGAAACCTTGGAAGTAATTCCAGAGTTTCCTACTGCAACTGATACGGAAGCCTCTACATAAGATGTATGGACTTCGGTCGAACTTGCAGCTGAACCACGTAGGCAAAACTCGTGCAAACCTCTCAGGTGCGCAAGCGAGATATTGTTGTTAGACAACAGTATACCTACGATACACAAGGAAGCGTTGATGGGCCCTGACTCCGGAATTGGCTAAATGCCAATATAATCCGAGATAGTTTCCATAAATGATTCTAGATTATATCTTGATAAACCCTTCGGAAGACTTAGAGTCTAAACGAACATTAATGGAACTATAAACTGATGTGGACAAAAACTTTTATCCATAAAGCTCGACTTGTTGCAATAACAAGTTCAAGGAGTTGACTACGATGAGGTTGTCTCATCGTAGCGATGCTTAAAGTCAGATCGGGTTAAACTAGCAATTAATACATATTTCAATCTTGAGATATGATACATGGATGCCAAAAGGATTTCCATGTGATGGAAATGCAACCTAGGACTTCCATGTGGTACAGTCCAAGGTATTTTGTCAATCCAGAGGATGCTAGTAAGTATGCAAACTTCAGAGTTCCAGCAATCACTAGTAGAAAACAGGGCTTTTGTCCCGGTTCCAGAGGGCCTTTAGTCCCGGTTCTGGAACCGGGACAAAACGGTCGGGACTAATGCCCGAAGCCTTTAGTCCCGGTTGGCCTACAAACCGGGACTAAAGGCCCTCCACGTGGCCGCTGGCTGGGGCGGGGGATGGAGGACCTTTAGTCCCGGTTGGTGTTACCAACCGGGACTAAAGTCTCCACCTTTAGTCCCAGTTGGTAACACCAACCGGGACTAAAGGAATTTTTTTTTGAAAGGGGGGGTTTAGGGGTTTTGGAGGGTTTAGGGGTTTGCGTGTCGGCCATCCCGCGACTCCCCCCAGTGGATAAGCCCACCCCGCCATCCTCTCGAACCCTACCCCCCCCCCCCCGCACTCTCCCCTTTCCTCTTGCTCTCTCTCTCTCCCTGCCTTGCATCCGAGCGGGCTCGTCGCCACTGCCTCTACGACGGCGTGGCCACCGGCCACCGTTCGCCGCACCGACTAGTCCAGGAGGACAGACCTCTCTTTCTCCGTGCTTGGTCGACGGTACCTACTACATACAGAGAGAACTCGACGCTAGCTAGTAAGCAAATGAAGGAACCATTAATTAATTACACAACATCCTGATCGTCATGAACATATATAGAGAGAAGTGACCTCTCTTTCTCCGTGCTTGTTCGAACAACAAGTTTTCGTATATCTATCTGAAGCTACTACATATATACAATATAACATCTCTTACGATCCCTGACATATATCATCTACCGATAATCAGCTTGAATTTCCATATGGTATTCTCCCTTTTCATGTATGACGTGTTCAAGAAAGAATCCCGCCAATTCCTCTTGAATTGCTCGTATGCGATCATGTGGTAGGAGTTCATCCCGCATCACACGCATCTAATTTAAAGAAGGGGGTCAATACATATATATGAATGAAACTCAACACAATTGATGGTAATAAAATAAAATTGTGAATATTTTTTACGTACTTCAAATTGTTTGTCAGAGTTGCCCCGCTCAGAGGTATAGCTGCGCATGTACTCGCAAACGTAGTATCCACATAAATTATTCCCGCCTTCCTGCCACAACCACTTTACAAGAATAGAGTTCAATCAAACTGATAATCAAGCATGATAATGGTATTGATGAAACTAGAATCAATGAGAGATGCGCGGAACTAGCTAGTACTACTTACTTTGGGGTGTGTAAATCGCAGCTCGTTCTTCAGACCCGGAACCTTTCCGGTGAACTGTTTCCAAACCCTGCCAGGCAAAGAAAATGATTACTTGATATCAGGAAATGAACGAAAGTTGCCGATATGGTCCCGGTATTGATTGAACTTACTTCTGGAGCATTGCAGTCATGTCCGCATAATCCTTGGGATCTTTACGTCTCGAGTCTAAGATGGTTACTACTCCCTCGTCAAGCTTAATGCATAGCAGAATATAGTGGAACCTACGCACGCATAACTCATCAATTACTGTACTTAACCTCGAGTAAGCGAAACCGAATATGCACAAGACAGTAACACTCACTTGAAGTTGTAAGGAAAGAGTATTTCCCTTTTGTTTTGATGTCGAATGAGCGATTTTAGCAAGTTATCCTCGGTATCTTCAACTCTGTTTTTTACCGTCCATTCATTTACGGTATTTGGGCTAATGAACCCAGTGTCATAGATCCGTGCATTCTTGCATTCGACGATCTTCAATCTGCATAATATAGCGAGGATAATTATATATACATGCAATGAACGAGCTGAGCTAGAGACTTAATTACAGAAATAATACTTACAGACAGTAGCAACTGATGAGTTGTTTGTCCAGGGCGTCTTGATTGAATAACTGAAATAATTCCACAAATTCAACAGGCAGCACCTCAACTCCAATGAAGTCGTGCTCATCTTTAATTGCCAGCAATATACTGCGGCCCCAGACTTGCTGCAGGTTTCCAAGTACCAGTCATGCAATCTTCGCATCATCGTTGGTAGTTTCTTTAGCTCATCATCACTTTTGACGAGATCCTTCCCGTGCTCGTACCTAAAGGGAGGTACTACCTCAGCAATTTCATACTGTACATCATCGCCCACGTAATCAGCAAGAGTGGTGCCGGGCAGTAGTCCCGGATGATTAGCGATATCACTAGACACCTTGAGCGGGGGGCACGATTGCTTCTCCTGTTCGTCGAGCTGGGGAATTGTTTTCCTACTTCGTCGTCTTGTATCACTGGTAGTACTTCCTGACCGCCGCGCTTCAGCATATGTCTTTCCAATACAGCGGTTATAGTGGGATTGCGGCGGAGACGGTGGTGGTTGCTGAAGGGCATCCAGAGTGCGCTTCGCTTTCACCGGATCTACTTTTTCCTTCTTTTCTGGATGTTTCCGTTGAAAATGGGCCCGCACTTCGGCAGCACTGATCTCCTTGCGCTCCTCGTCATTCATATCATATGGTAACTTTGGAGGAGCCTTGAGGCTTGGACCAAATTTAAATTTCTTCCCACCACCTCTTGTACTGCTAGCCGCCGGAACTGCGGTGGCTCTCTTCTGCCGTTGCTGACACGCCGGAGGAGGAGGCGAAGTGCCCTGACGCGCCGGAGGAGGAGCCGGAGTGCCCTCACGCGCCGGAGGAGGCGGAGTGCTCGTCGGAGGAGGCGGAGGAGGAGCCGGAGTGCCGTCACGCGCCGGAGGAGGCGGAGGAGAAGGCGGAGTGCCCTGATCACTCGCCGGAGGCGTCCAGTTTGGAAGCTTGATGTACTCCTTCCTCCACAGACAGGTACTCCTCAAAGCATAAACCAGATGATTCTCCCCTTCACCTGTAGGGTGGTCAAGCTCCAGCTCCTCAAATCCCTCCATTATTTCATCCAGCATCACACAGGCATATCCTTGTGGAATCGGACGGCAGTGAAAAGTTCCGTCAGCTTGAGGAGGTGCAACAGAGCCGACAGCCGCCTTCAAAGTCAGGTTCTGCCATTTCGTCATTAGCTCGCAATGTTGAGCCTCCGTGATAGTATCCACGGGGTAGCGAGGAGCCGTGAAATCAGGCTGAACGGGCTCCGTGGAAGCCACGCTGCTTCTCCGCTGAGATGGTGGGGTAGCTTCTGGGGTAGCTTCGTGCCGCTGAGATGGTTGGCCGAAAGCTCGCTGGCTATGAAGTTCCTCTAGCTTTGCTATTCTTGCATTGAGCTTCTGCATTTCGCTTGCTTCCGCTTTCTTCTTTCTATCTCGGCTTTTGTAACCACCGCTGTCGGCAAACGCATACACCCACGGAAGGGAGCTTGATGTGCCTCGTGTTCGTCCAGGGTGCTCAGGATTCCCAAGGGCATGTGTCAGCTCGTCATTCTCTCTGTCGGGAATGAACGTCCCTTCCTGCGCTGCGCTGATATAATGCTGAAGCTTCTTCATGGGTATTGCAAGTTGCTCGTTTGTCCAACGACACTCCCCTGTTTCTGGGTCCAAAGTTCCGCCAACCCCGAAGAACCAAGTCCTTGCACGGTCTGGCCAGTGCAATGTCGCTGGTTGGACCCCTTTAGCAAGCAGGTCTTGCTCAGCTTTGTCCCACAACGGTCGGGCTTTGTAGTAGCCACCTGACCCCGTGTGATGGTGATACAGCTTCTTTGCAGCATTTATCTTGTTTGTCTCCGACCTTTTCTTACCCTTCTCCGAAGTCTTGTAGGCCAAAAATGCGGGCCAGTGATATCTTATCTTCTCATATCGGCCGGTGAATTCTGGAGTCTTCCCTTTTTCGACAAACTTTGTGTTCAACTCTTTCTTCCAGTTCCTGAATAGATCTGCCATCTTCTTAAGAGCAAACGCCTTGACCTTTGGCTCTATAACTGGCTTATTCGGATCCTCCTCTAGCGGTAGGGTGAAATTTGCCTTCAGCGCGGTCCGAAGATCAGCTTTCTGTCTATCCAGGACATAAGTAACTTCAGGGTGGTCCTTACTCTTATTCCATTGCTCGACGCTGATCGGGACGCTATCCCTAACAATAGCTCCGCACTGACTAACAAATGTGTCCTTCGTCCGCTTGGGTTCAATCGGTTGGGCATCGTCATTGATTGCTGTGATCGTGAACCTTTCATCCTGGCGCAACCTTTTCTTTGGGCCTCGTCTCCTTACGGAAGTTTGGCTCGATCCGGAGGGCTGTAAAATAAGAAAGATGCGTTAATATATGTACATACCAAAACAATTAATGCATCAATTAGTCAACACAGGCTTAATTAATATATATACCTCGCCGGACTTTGCAACAGATGCCTCCTCCGTTCGGTCACCGGAGCCGTCATCATGATCTCCTTCTTCCTCCGCCATTCGGTCACCGGAGCCGTCATCATCTCCTTCCTCCTCCATTGTTCGATCACTGGAGCCGTGATCCTCTCCTTCCTGACCATCGGTGTCGTTGAGAAACGACAAGGGATCACCTCCTCCGCCGAGGATTATATCCCCCAACAACTGTTCTTTTACCAAGTCTCTTTCCATAGTTTCTGCAAATATTACAACATGGCAATATACAAACATGAGAGATGGATATATTAGTGGCAAACATAGACCTAGTTAGCTAATCACAACAAGGCATCATATGCATATATGAGCAATGGATTAGTTGGGGTGGCCTCGACAACGCTCTTTTAACTTGGTAAATTTGGGTGGCCTCGAGAGATCGACAACGATTTTTTTCTAGGGTTTGGGTGGCCTCGAGAGATCGACAACGCTTTTTCTTCTAGGGTTTCGGTGGCCTCGAGAGTTTATTACGTATGGGCGGGAGGGGGTAGGAGATCGACAACGCTCTTTCTTCATGTCGAAGTTATCGGGGATACGTTTCGAGAGAAAATACAACATTTGATATGTTTCGAATATATGAACATTTTAACTTAGTAACTTATTAATGTTTCGAGAGAAAACTTTGTATTAACATCATTTTAACTTAGTAACTTAGTAACGTTTCGAGGGAAAACTTAGTAACTTAGTAACATTTTAACTTAGTAACGTTTTGAGAGAAAACTTTCTATTAACATCTCTCTCTCCCTCCTCATGCATGTCCGACGTCCCCCCCTCATGTCGAAGTTATCGGGGAGGGGGCCGGTAGATCGACAACGACATCCATACATACATACATGGACATAATGTTCATCCATGGCCATCCATCCATATTCAAAATTTTCATCCATCCATCCATCCATATTCAAAATGTTCATATTCTACAATATCACCAAAAAAAATTCTATGAACATAAAAAATTCTAACTTTTGCATATGAACATACATACATTTTCTTTTTTTCTTAAATGTAACTTTTGCATATATGAACATACATACACAAATTTTTTCTAAAAATGCACATATGAACATATACAGAGAACATATCCAGAGAACATACATACATAAAACTTTTCTAAAAATGTAACTTTTGCATATATGAACATATACAGAGAACATACATACATACATTTTTCTAAAAATGCAAAAAAAATCATCATATGAACAAAAAAAATTATATGAACAAAAAAAAAGCATACATCATCTATCATCAACATCATCTAGCTAACAATCATCAACATCATCATATCTAATAATCATACGAACAAAAAAATGTTCATATGAACAAGCAGGGGAGGAGGACAGGGAGGAAAGGGGGCCGGTCGGACCGTAGCGTGGGGCGGCGTGGACCGTCGGCGAGGGCTCGAGGCAGGGGCGCGGTGACGGCGTCGGGGGCAGGGGCGCGGCGACGGCGTCGGGCGCGTCGGTGAGGGCTCGGGGCAGGGGTGCGGCGACGGCGTCGGGGGCAGGGGCGCGGCGACGGCGTCGGGGGCGGCGACGGCGACGATGGGGCAGGGCGACGACGACGCCAATGATGGGGCAGGGGCGACGACGGCGTCGGGGGCAGCGACGGTGACGGCGGGGCAGGGGCAGCCTGGCGGCATCGTCGGAGAGATCGAAGAACTGAATGGATATTTTCACAAGTGCTGCTTATATAGACGAAGCATTGGTCCCGGTTCGTAGCACCTACCGGGACCAATGCGCACCTTTAGTCCCGGTTCGTGCCACCAACCGGGACCAAAGGTCTCTTTTCGTCAGCCCAAAGGGCGGGAAGCAGAGACCTTTGGTCCCGGTTGGTGGCACCAACCGGGACGAAAGGGGGGAATTGGTCCCGGTTGGTGCCACAAACCGGGACCAAAGGGGGGCATTGGTCCCGGTTCGTGCCACCAACCGGGACCAATGGCCTTGCACAGCGGCGTGGTGGGAGTTTAGTCCCACCTCGCTAGTTGAGAGAGTGCCGCACCTGTTTATAAGGCGCGGTGCACCAGAGTCTTCGAGCTCCTCTCTAAAGCAGGCTTACGGGCCTAACCACTCTGTATCTGCCTGTGGGCCTACTTGGCCTTCTGCGGGCCTGAATCCTGGCCCAACTGGCTTGTTGGGTTTCTAGTCGTATTCAGGCCGGGGTGGCCTAGTAGGCGGCATTTTTTTTATTTTTTTTGCAGTTTTTTTGTTTTGTTTTTTGCATTATTTATTTTCTTTTGTTTTTGCTTTATTTTTTTAATTCTTTTTGCTGTTAGGTCACAAAAATTATAAACTTTCTGTTAGTGCCATTAGTTTTCAAATTTGAATAGTTTAAATTTGAATTCTTTGAAATTTGTGTGAATCACTAGTTTGTGAATAACTTTACTATAAAAATAGATTTTGGAGTGATTCTTTTTCCTGCTATTTAATATTACTGTGTTTTATCATTATATTCAAAAACAGATTTTGTTATTTTAGTTTGCTATTAAAGTTTCTAACAATAAAATTCTTTATGAAAATTCTTCTTGCTGTTAATGTTTTGAACAAAAAATACTTTGATAATTTTAGTTGCGCAAATTTTTTATAATTTTAGTTTCAAAAATACTAGAAGTTTATAAAATCTTTTTAGTTGATTCCTTTTGCTATTAGAGTTTTATAAAAGCTTTTTAGTTGATTCTTTTTGCTATTGAAGAATATTATAGTTTTGTTTTAGTTGATCATAACAGAATATTTTAATTTATTTTTTTAGTTCATTCTTTTTGCTATTAGAGTTTCAGAAAAGTTTTCTAGTTCATTCTTTTTGCTATTAGTTCATTCTTTGAGCTAAATGACCCTGAAATTGAAAAGCACTTCAAATGAACTCTGAAAAGGTTGAAATTTAGCATGGTATCATCATTTCACCCACATAGCATGTGCTAAAAAGTTGAGAGGCTTACGGCAAAAACTGGATGCACTTCGTGTACAAAACGGACAATCTCTTTCGAAGTATCAGGGTTTCGGACGAAAACTCATCTGTTACAAAGGTATTTCATTTTTTTAAACTTATTTGAACTCCAGACTTTTTGTGTGTTCAAAATGAACCATTCAAAGCCACATCATCAATTTTCAACCCTTTCAGACTTCATTTGGTATTTTTCATGCATTTACTGATTTTTTTAAGCTAAATGACCCTGAAATTGAAAAGCACTACAAATGAACTCTGAAAAGGTTGAAAGTTGGCATGGTATCATCATTTCACCCACATAGCTTGTTATAAAAAGTTGAGAGGGTTACGGCAAAAACTGGATGCACTTCGTGTACAAAACGGACAATCTCTTTCGAAGTATCAGGGTTTCATACGAAAACTCATCTGTTACAAAAGGCATTTCATTTCTTCACATGTAACTGCAGTGATATTCTAGATTAAAGGCATCATCATAATAGTTGTGGAGAGAAAGTCTTCACTTTTTCTTCGCTTGTGTCCTTTGCTTATTGCGCCGTAACCATGGATAATCTTCATCGTTTAACAGGGTGCTTGGGTCAGCCTTGACTTTGAAGGGAGGAATTTCATGAAACTTTTCATAATCTTCGGACATGTCTGTCTTGCCCTCCACTCCCATGATGTCTCTTTTTCCTGAAAGAACTATGTGGCGCTTTGGCTCATCGTATGATGTATTCGCTTCCTTATCTTTTCTTTTTCTCGGTTTGGTAGACATGTCCTTCACATAGAAAACCTGCGCCACATCATTGGCTAGGACGAATGGTTCGTCTGTGTACCCAAGATTGTTCAGATCCACTGTTGTCATTCTGTACTGTGGGTCTACCTGTACCCCACCTCCTGACAGATTGACCCATTTGCACTGAAACAAAGGGACCTTAAAATCATGTCCATAGTCAAGTTACCATATGTCCACTATGTAACCATAATATGTGTCCTTTCCCCTCTTGGTTGTTGCATCAAAGCGGACACCACTGTTTTGGTTGGTGCTCTTTTGATCTTGGGCGATCGTGTAAAATGTATTCCCATTTATCTCGTACCCTTTGTAAGTCAATACAGTCGAAGATGGTCCCCTGGCCAACGAGTACAGCTCATCAGAAACAGTGTTGTCACCCATGAGACGTGTTTGCAACCAACTGCCGAAAGTCCTGATGTGTTCACATGTAATCCAGTCGTCACACTGCTCCAGGTGTTTGGAGCGCAGAATATTCTTGTGTTCATTGACATACGGGGTCACCAAGGTAGAATTCTGTAGAACTGTGTAGTGTGCTTGAGACCAAGAATGCCCGTCCGTACATATTATTGAGTCCACTCCTAGCGTGCCTTTTCCAGTCAGTCTCCCCTCATACCGCGATTGAGGGAGACCAATCTTCTTAAGGTCAGGAATGAAGTCAACACAAAACCCAATGACCTCCTCTGTTTGATGGCCCGTGGAGATGCTTCCTTCTGGCCTAGCACGATTACGAACATATTTCTTTAAGACTCCCATGAACCTCTCAAAGGGGAACATATTGTGTAGAAATACAGGGCCCAGAATGGCAATCTCGTCGACTAGATGAACTAGGACGTGCGTCATGATATTGAAGAAGGATGGTGGGAACACCAGCTCGAAACTGACAAGACATTGCGCCAGATCACTCCTTAACCTTGGTAGGATTTCTGGATCGATCACCTTCTGAGAGATTGCATTGAGGAATGCACATAGCTTCACAATGGCTAATCGAACGTTTTCCGGTAGAAGCCCCCTCAATGCAACCGGAAGCAGTTGCATCATAATCACGTGGCAGTCATGAGACTTTAGGTTCTGAAACTTTTTCTCTGCCATATTTATTATTCCCTTTATATTAGACGAGAAGCCAGACGGAACCTTCATACTGAGCAGGCATTCAAAGAAGATTTCCTTCTCTTCTTTCGTAAGAGCGTAGCTGGCAGGACCTTCATACTGCTTTGGAGGCATGCCGTCTTTTTCGTGCACACGTTGCCGATCCTCCCGTGCCTCCGGTGTATCTTTTGTCTTCCCATACACGCCCAAGAAGCCTAGCAGGTTCACGCAAAGATTCTTCGTCACGTGCATCACGTTGATTGCAGAGCGGACCTCTAGGTCTTTCCAGTAGGGTAGGTCCCAAAATATAGATTTCTTCTTCCACATGGGTGCGCGTCCCTCAGCGTCATTCGGAACAGATAGTCCACCGGGACCCTTTCCAAAGATTACTTGTAAATCATTGACCATAGCAAGTATGTGATCACCAGTACGGACGGCGGGCTTCTTCCGGTGATCTGCCTCGCCTTTGAAATGCTTGCCTTTCTTTCGACATTGATGGTTGGTCGGAAGAAATCGACGATGCCCCAGGTACACATTCTTCCTGCATTTGTCCAAATATATACTTTCGGTGTCATCTAAACAGTGCGTGCATGCGTGGTACCCCTTGTTTGTCTGTCCTGAAAGGTTACTGAGAGCAGGCCAATCATTGATGGTTACAAACAGCAACGCATGTAGGTCAAATTCCTGCTCGTCGTGCTCATCCTACACACGTACACCTTTTCCATTCCACAGCTGTAAAAGTTCTTCAACTAATGGCCTTAGGTACACATCAATGTCGTTGCCGGGTTGCTTAGGGCCTTGGATGAGCACTGGCATCATAATGAACTTCCGCTTCATGCACAGCCAAGGAGGAAGGTTATATATACATAGAGTCACGGGCCAGGTGCTATGATTGCTGCTCTGCTCCCCAAAAGGATTAATGCCATCCGCGCTTAAACCAAACCATACGTTCCTTGAGTCACCTGCAAAGTCCCCCCACTTTCTCTCGATTTTTCTCCACCGCGACCCGTCAGCGGGTGCTCTCAACTTCCCATCTTTCTTACGGTCCTCTTTGTGCCATCGCATCAACTTGGCATGCTCTTTGTTTCTGAACAGACGTTTCAACCGTGGTATTATAGGAGCATACCACATCACCTTGGCAGGAACCCTCTTCCTGGGGCGCTCGCCGTCAACATCACCAGGGTCATCTCGTCTGATCTTATACCGCAATGCACCGCATACCGGGCATGCGTTCAAATCCTCGTAATCACCGCGATAGAGGATGCAGTCATTAGGGCATGCATGTATCTTCTGCACCTCCAATCCTAGAGGGCAGAGAACCTTCTTTGCTCCGTACGTACTGTCGGGCAATTCGTTATCCTTTGGAAGCTTCTTCTTCATTATTTTCAGTAGCTGCTCAAATCCCTTGTCAGATACACCATTCTCTGCCTTCCATTCCAGCATTTCCAGTGTGGTACCGAGCTTTGTGTTGCCATCTTCGCAATTTGGGTACAACGGTTTTTTGTGATCCTCTAACATGCGATCGAACTTCAACTTCTCCTTTTCAGTCTTGCATTCTCTCTGTGCATCAACAATGACCCGGCGAAGATCATCATCGGGCACATCGTCTGGTTCCTCTTGATTTTCAGCTTCCCCCGTTGCAGCATCACCGTATTCAGGGGGCACATAGTTGTCATCATCCTCTTCTTCTTCGTTGTCTTCCATCATAACCCCTCTTTCTCCGTGCTTGGTCCAAACATTATAGTGTGGCATGAAACCCTTCTCAAGCTGGTGGATGTGAAGGGTTTTCGAGTCAGAGTAATACTTCGTATTCCCACAGATAGGGCATGGACAACACATAAAACCATTCTGCTTGTTTGCCTCAGCCACTTCGAGAAAATTATGCACGCCCTTAATGTACTCGGAGGTGCGTCTGTTACCGTACATCCATTGCCGGTTCATCTGCGTGCATTACATATAATTAAGTGTGTCAAAAACCATTACAGAACATCATGAATAGAGAAGTGACCAAGTATCTATCTAAATCATACAAGTAAGAATTTTTTTTCTTTTAGAAAGAAGATAAGAACAAGAGGCTCACCACGGTGGTGTCGGCGACGAGATCGGCGCGGGCGATCGACGGCGGTGAGGACGGGGACGGGACAGGACGGACCGCCAAACCTAGACAAATCTTGAGAAAAATGGAGTTTGGACAAGGAGCTTCGAGAGGAGATAGCTTAAGTGTGGCTCGGGCATTTCATCGAACACCTCATGTGCATAGGAGGTGAGCTAGAGCACCACAAAACTCTCCCACGGCCGGCCAAAAAAACAGAGCAGTGCACTGCTCTGCTCGAGGGTATATATAGGCCTCTCTTTAGTCCCGGTTGGTGGTTAAAACCGGGACTAAAGGACAACATTTGGTCCCGGTTTCAGCCACAAACCGGGACTAAAGGTTGTGGGCCAGGAGCGAGGCCCATTGGTCCCGGTTCGTGTCTGGAACCGGGACCAAAGGGTCATACGAACCGGGACCAATGGCCCCAGAGGCCCGGCCGGCGCCCTGGCCTCACGAACCGGGACTAATGCCACCTTTGGTCCCGGTTCGTGAGTGAACCGGGATTAATGCCCTTATCCTGGCCTCAACCAAAGCCCTGTTTTCTACTAGTGAATGGATAGAAGAGAGCAAAATGGAGTTGGAATCTTTGTTTTTGATGAAATAGTCAAAAGAGTTTATTTTCATCAATGGATAACAAAGATGCTTGTGGTTTCAAGAAAGTAAATGGGAGCATAATAATATTTCTAAAAAGTTTGTGTGCTTGACACATTGTTGATTGGAAATTTATTGACACGAATTAGGACTTCATTAAAAATAGTTTTTCGATGAAGTGCTTAGGCTAAATAGCCTTGACATTAGGCATATTTATCTACAAGATAGAATTGCCTAATATGCTAAAGCTAAAAATACATATTGACAAGATGCTAAAACATTTTAGCATTAAAACGCCAAGGAGTGATTCTTGCCGAAGTCACATGGAAAGGGTTTTTGCAAGACTCGGTGTCCCAAAACACTGATGAGCAAAATACGTGATGGAG
This sequence comes from Elymus sibiricus, assembly GCA_039707655.1. Classification (NCBI taxonomy): domain Eukaryota; kingdom Viridiplantae; phylum Streptophyta; class Magnoliopsida; order Poales; family Poaceae; genus Elymus; species Elymus sibiricus. The sequence goes on along the minus strand of CM077664.1, from coordinate 392,395,317 downwards.
ATTCCACACACTTTCGTGTTTGGATTAATCATGTATTCCATGGTATGTAAAACAACCAGATATGTCCAGTACTCCCAAGGAGTTGCGAGTAAAGATACCAAAGTGATCAAAGTACTGATCATGGGACAACAGTGGAAAATGTCATTAAGTACTAAAGTAGCACTGATGACATGTTTTGTCGCAAGCAGAGATTATGAAGTGCTCGTTCTAAGTAATTGCATCGATACAGTCTTCATCATTACTCCATGCGATTTTCGATTTAAGTTAAGGGTTTTTTGTGTAATACACGATATGGTGGCACGGTGTTTGGAAATCGTTCCAAACAGGTTACTGTGGCGAATTCTATAACTAAGGCTAAGTATGTTGCCGCTTTCAAAGCAACATAGAAATGTTGAATCATACAGTTCGTTCATGAACTTAGTATGATTCCAAGATGGCTTTGGTCAATGGAACACTATTGAAGATAGTTGCTCCATAGCTCAGTCTGAGGAATCAAGGTTTAACCAGTGATTCACATATATACGAAGCCAAGTCCACACAAAATATGAATTTTGTGAAAGCGTGAAAACGCGAGGACATGCAAAGATACACACGGAACTGAAGTTGTCAGATCCGTTGGACATCAGGCTATACCACATGCAAAGCATTTTTACACCGGTATGCCATAAGTGTAATGTGCATTAGCATTGACTAGATTATTGACTCTAGTGCAAGTGGAAGTCTGTAGGAGATATGCCCTAGAGGCAATAATAAATGTTATTATTTATCCCCATGTTCATAATTATGTTTATGTTCCATGCTATAACTGCTATGGTTCTCGAGTCTACAATAACCACGAGGCTCGGAGGAAGACTCATATGCACGTGTGGAATAATAAACGGTAAAATGTATTCCTAGTCTGGCTTCTAAGACTAGCTCAAGTGTTGCATGATGGTTCTGTTTTCCTGATCATGGGCATGACTATGCCGGCAACTTTGAGGGCACAATGTTAGAAGAACGTTTGTGTTGAATCGACCCGAATTGATGTTATGCTATGAGATACATTCGTCACAAGTTAATGGTTAATAACACAGAGAAAGTTAACGTTTGCATAATTCCTTAGACCATGAGACTGTCGAGTTTCTTCATGCTTGCTTCATGAACTTTGGGGTTTGTTAAACGTCATCCGTAAATGGGTGGCTATTACGGCGGCTTACACTACAAGAAATATGGCAACTTGCGACTATCAATATTGGTCACTGAATGGTCATTGTTTCCCGTTTGTGACCTTTTTGTGACCAAAAACAGTTGGTCAAAAGCTGACCGTCTTCAATGAAACTTAACGACCTTCTTTGTGAAATGGTCGTAGAAGGTTACGACGAAAATAAAAGGTCGTTGATTTTACGACCAATTGTTTTGGTCACTGGCAGTCTACCCAGACCACGTCAGATCCAACGTGGCAAGCTGACGTGGCAAAATTACGACCAAACGAAATGGTCGTTAATCAGAATCAGCCCGGTGCAATTCGGCCGTCTCTATGGGCCGAGCCCAATAATAGAGCCCATTTAATTTACTTATTTCCCTTTTAATTTTGGTCAACTACATGGGCCAACCCAACAATTCGGCCTTTTTATCTTTTTCTTCTGTCAAATTAAACGGGTCAAGCCCAAGCCCAATATTTTCCAGGCTTTTTCTTTCCTGGGCTTTGGCCTTTCCACATTTATTTCTTTCTATTTTATTTTTACATAAAATATATTTGTCCAATATAATTTGGGCCTTGGCCTCTTTACGGTCCAACTCCAGCCCATTTGACGAACGTTTTCAAACTAGTTTGAATAACAATATGAATCAGATTACGACCAATTAGCTGAGTGTTACAGAAATATCTCAGATCACCATTCTACAAATTTCCATCACATCCGTATTTTATACAGGTCCAAGCAACCTACAACATGTTGTATTCAAGCATACAGCTGCTGAAATACTCCAGGATAGTAAAAAAAATAGAACTAGCCTATCTAGTACTTCACAGCGACAAAACATGTAATCTGCTTAACGGAAATATTTCTTCTCCAAGTACTGCTTCTTCCATAGCAATGACAGGCTGATGCAAAACATCTGAGCATTCAAAAGAGAACAAAAAGTATGTCACTGATAGAAGAAATATTACACGAGTACTTTTAAAATAAAAACTAAAGATACACTAGTATATTATCATTCTACTTATCTAGAATGGGCCTATTCATCAAAATTGGGAATTGAATTGGCACATATGACAAACTTAGCAGCAAATAAGCATTGAATGTTTCACATACACGACAAGGTTTAAAAACTATCATTCAAAGTTATAGCAGATCGAAGTTCCATTTGAGTATAAGGAATAACATTCATATTCAATCAATAGTACCTATTAAATTACCAGGTGCATGATTGAATTAAACAGTCACTAGCTATTCATCTTGACATCTATTGTATAGGTGTAACAGAGCAACTATGTCAAAGTTAATTCAGATTTACTAATGTGTGTGTCACATGATACATGCATCAAGCATATAGACATCAAGCATCAGGCCCATATCTGTTCAGCAAGACGAGTACATACCTGACTTTATGTCGATACGATGGATGGGGCTGCAGTTGAACATCTGGTCCGCACCATCGTTGACGCTGGACGTCGCAGGTACTTGTCCATTTAGAAGTATGCCATGCAAAATGTTACACATGCAGGTATTAGCATAAAGTAGAGCTTCTACAGTACATGCAAACTTTAGATATGAAGGACCAAGCAAACTGTTCTGGAAAAGATCTAAAGTTACAGAAAAGCATGTATTGGTCAATTAGCACGAACATGAGTAAATCACATAACTAACTACTAAGTACAGTTCAAAATCCTAGCTACCACAAAATTTGAAAATATTCAGCACATTATGACAACTACGAGTGGATCAGGAGAAACCCCAACCAAATAATCCTTTGCTCCTATGTCAGCCAACTCGCCAATCAACCAAACATCTAAGTATAGCTATGAGCACAAATATGCTCGCTCCTATCTGGACAATAAAATTTTATGTCATGCAAAGTTCAAACCAAATAAACATATGCATGCCAAGGTGAAATATTACAAAGAAAGCACTCATCAGGTAGCAGTACATACAAAATCTCTCTGTTAGCAGTAGTAAAAACTCATTTGGATAGAAAAGTACTTGGGACCATGCATTCAAACTCTCTCTGTTAGCAGTAGTTATAACTTTCTTGCAATACTATTCTTGCAATAAATGAATAGTGTATCTAGTTAACAGCAATATGGCATACCCACTCCTTGTGAGTTGCAGAATTTACATATCTCATAATGCCACCAACACTCCAGCCACTATGGCAGTTTGTAAATCAGATAGAAGGATCCAATTAACATCAAGTGCAATTTGTAAATTTCAGTGAGAGAAGTAATTCACTAAAAATAGAACTCATTTTCGCATATACCTGACATTTCTAAACAGAAAAGGGAAAACAACAAAATGTTTATGCCTGCAACTTGCATGTACTGTTGTTCATGCAGTTCAGTGTCTGTTAATGCTTCTAGAGCATGCACATTTCCATGATAACACCGAGTAAAGTACTGATGAGAGGTGCTGGTTTACCTAAAACCATGTCCTTGATAACACTCATTTCCATCTGCAAATTTAAGTATGAAGAATAAGGAACATCTCTTGGGAAGACAACTTTAACAGAACAAATAACTCTTAACACAACATCACAAATACTCATGTTCAGGTAGATAGCAGCGACCTACTACAGTTCATGTTACAACAACACTAGTTCATGTGAGAAACACACGGGGTCCAAAGTACAAACCAAAAACAATCTGACATGGGTAAACCAGGACATGATGAAACAAAATTATTCCTTTTGGATTAAAGCAGGAATATGGTGTCCACCTTATACTACAACATCATCATCAGGATTAAAATAACACATTGATACTCAGAGTGCTGGATGAGACAAATATCAATTGAAACCAACTAGAGCAGGGAGCAAGAAATAGAGCCTCTACTTAATTGTCATGTTTTGTCAGCCATTTTGCAATCTACACACCCCAATCGAACATTTTGAACTACAACAGGGATTTCCAGGTATGTAACAAGCAGAAGGAAAATGACAAGACATTGTGGTCAAACATACAAAAAGCTCTATGTACGCAGGCAACCATCAAATCATCATTTCAGCACCTAACCGAGTGAACCTTGTGAGCAAAGAACTTAGGGCCTAGCACCAGTGCTCAGCAAGCATTACAGATGATGTGCTCTACAAGACAACCGTGAAACTACAATGTTTGTATAACATAGCAACATTTCCAGAGAGAACTGAAACTGAACATGAAAATTTGAACATCAAGTGGCCTGCCCATTAACTTCACTGTACTGAAGGTAGTGGCACCGGGCCTTCACCTCGCCATCCTGACAATTTCTGCCCAGACAAAGTCAGATGAACAACATTGAACACAATATCTACACAGATAAGAGACTGATCAATCCGAGACGAACAAGATTCTAGGACACACTACCTCATGGCGTCTGCGGGGAAGCGCTGGTAGCAGGCATGCGCCTCGTCGGAGGGGATGGGGTACCCGACGAACTCCAGGTCGCCGTCCTCCATGGCATTGGCCTTGGCGCCACCATCCGAGTCGAACAAGGCCTTCCCCTCCTCCAAGGAGACGACCGAACCCTCCCTGCAGCGCGCCACGGCCTCTCGGCCGTCCGAGGATCCCGTCGACGTTGTTGCCATCCTGGTTGCCGGAGAGCTGTGGCCGGCGTGGGGCAAAGCCACCACAAACCCTAGGGCACGCGCCGTCGCGGACCAGCCAGCTCAGCGAAGCCGCGCGCATTGAAGCACGTGCACGCCGGTGAGCCAGCCTGCCGAGAGGCCGTGGCTGCAGGGCTGCGGTGCATTTGTCGCCGGTGAGGTTGGGCGGCGCGCTCGATCTGCTGCGGGAGGACAAAGGGGAGTGACTGGGACAGGAGAAGGTGGCGGATGGGAGTATGTCCGGGGATGGGGGAGGAGGGGGCGGCGGCGGAGGGACCTGCCGGCGAGGTGAGAGAGCCGCCGTCGTCGATCTGGATCGGGAGAGGAAGAGAGAGAGGTGGTGGCGCGTGTGTTCTCAGGAAGGGGATCGAGCGAGGAGACTGTGCCGCGGGGTACTAGGGTTTGGGTTGGGCTGCTGAGAGGTGAGCGAGAGACGTTGGATCCATCGGGTGTGGACGGCTTAGATCGGCTACAGTAGGGTGATCCGTGGGAAGAGTCCTGATTGGTTCAGAACATCTGTGATTTAAAATAGTTTCGAAGTGCTAAAAATAGGGGATTTTGTGAAGCAACTATCAAAAATATTTTGCAAAAGGGCATCACACAAATTTTCACTCAAATTAGACCACATTTTATGGATGAGGACCAATTTGTATGCATTTCTGATCTTTCTAGCTATTTTTAATCATTTTCCGAGTGGCAAAAATGAGTTTTTTTGTGAATGACCTACCAAATATTTGTTGCAAAATTGGACCACATCATTTTTCTAAAATATTAGACCATATTTAATGTACAATTGACCAAATGGTTGGGTGTGAAAAAGACAAATTTCCGCCGATTCAGTAGGAAGCGGGTCAAATTCGAACTGCAGCTGCCTTATAGTTTGCTCTTTATTTTTTCCAAAAATAATTTCTAGGTACATAAGTATCTATTGAATCAGAGAAACGCCAAAAGTTTTCAAGATTCAACCACTAGCTAGGAACGGTCATGCCCGCCGTTTAGACCGCATTTTGAAATGGGCATGAAAATTCAAAAGAAAATCAAAAAATTGGAAAACCTTCGCATTGTGTAATTATATGTGACCAAGTTACCAGAAAAAATAATAAACTTGTAATACGGCAATTATTTTAAAAAAGTGTTCTCAGAAATGAGCTATCATATGTGAAGATTCATGGCTTTCAAGCCAAATGATCAATCTTATGGCCACATTCATGGCATAGTTTGTTCAAATGATCTCATATCGTGCACAAGGATGCATCTTGGAATGGCAAACAATGTTGCCTAAGAAAGTTCTCATTTTCTTTGGACGAAAATTTTATTTTCCATTTTTCGAGTGCCCAAAATGAGTTTTTTTGTGAAGGACTTACCAAATATTTGTTGCAAAATTGGACCACATCATTTTTCTAAAATATTAGACCATATTTAATATACAATTGACCAAATGGTTGGGTGTCAAAAGCTTTGATTCACCTCTCGTGAAAAAGACAAATTTCCGCCGATTCAGCGGGAAGCGGGTCAAATTTGAACTGCAGCTGCCTTATAGTTTGTTCTTTATTTTTTCCAAAAATAATTTCTAGGTACATAAGTATCTATTTAATTAGAGAAACACCAAAAGTTTTCCAAGATTCAACCACTAGTTAGGAACGGTCATGCCCGCCGTTTTGACCGCATTTTGAAATGGGCATGAAAAATTCAAAAAAAATCAAAAAATTGGAAAACCTTCGCATTGTGTCATTATATGTGACCAAGTTACCAGTAAAAATAATAAACTTGTAATACGACAATTATTTTCAAAAAGTGTTCTCAGAAATGAGCTATCATGTGTGAAGATTCACGGCTTTCAAGTCAAATGATCAATCTTATGGCCACATTCATGACATAGTTTGTTCAAATGATCTCATATTGTGCACAAAGGTGCATCTTGGAATGGCAAACAATGTTGCCTAAGAAAGTTTTCATTTTCTTTGGACGAAAATTTCATTTTCCATTTTTCGAGTGCCCAAAATGAGATTTTTTGTGAAGGACCTAGCATATATTTGTTGCAAAATTAGACCAAATCAATTTTATAAAATATTAGGCCATATTTAATGTACAATTGACCAAATGGTTGCGTGTCAAAAGCTATGATCCACCTCTCATGCAAAAGACAAATTTTCGCCGATTCAGCAGGAAGCGGGTCAAATTTGAACTGCAGCTGCCTTATAGTTTGCTCTTTATTTTTTCCAAAAATCATTTCTACGTACATAAGTATCTATTTAATCAGAGATACATGGTGTGGTGGCAAGACGTCGAGGTTTGGATGGTGGTCGAGGCCCCCAACTCCAGAGCGCGTAAACTGGCATGCCAGCCGTGTGGTCACCGCGTGACCGTAGCGTTGCCACGCGTTCTGGGCGGCCTAGGCATGTCTGGTGGGTTGGGCACTCCCCCGGTAGGTGTTAGGAAGAAGAATACAACAGAAGAATCTCACGAGGAGACTGAAGTAAGCTCAAACATGAATTAGCAACCAAGTGTTTGATTAGCGGTGGGGGAAATGCACATGGCCAATGGGCCTTAGTTTTGGCTGAGGATGATCATCTACTAAGGAGACTATCTTGGTAAATTTGCAGCTCGAATGGAGGAGCCTAGGTGGCACTTGCTTTGCAAAGTACCACACTGGAAAGAAATATGGATGTTGAAGCTGGGCTCAAATGAACGAATGGATTGAGCTGACATTTTATGGAGGGAAGTTATATAGGTAGGAACATGCCCTGGTAAAGTTTCAGCAATAATTAAGCAATATAAAATATAGTTGCTTCACAAACTGAAAATATGACCAGAATAAAAGATTGGATGATGAGCCCACATGGATTGCTGGATAGAACTCAAATTTTATGGAGAGTGATGATTTGAGCATATGGAAGATTTGCAAAAATCTCAAATCATTTGGATAATCCTAGCTAGTACTTCCTTCACAAAGCTTCTCTCTGGATAGAAACTTTGGAAATTTTTTGAGGAATATTTACTATGCAAATGGAGCTGAATATTGTCATGTGGCAATGATTTGGATATGGAAGAGTGCCCAAAAAGTTTGAGGGCAATAGGAGTGGTCTAGATAGCACTTGCTTTGCAATGTGCCAATCTGGCCAGAAAATAGAAATTGAAGCTGGGCTCACATAGATGATTCGATTGAGCTGCAATTTGGATGATAATTTGGGCATATGAACGCACTGTAAAAATTTCATACCATTTGGATAAATAAAAATGGTACTTCCTTCACAATGCTCTCCACTGAACAGAAAATTGGGGAAAATATTGAGGGAAATTGGCTAAATTAAATGAGCTAAAATTTTGTGGAGGGAAGTTATATAGGTAGGAACATGCCCTGGTAAAGTTTCAGCAATAATTAAGCAATATAAAATATAGTTGCTTCACAAACTGAAAATATGACCAGAATAAAAGATTGGATGATGAGCTCACATGGATTGCTGGATAGAGCTCAAATTTTATGGAGAGTGATGATTTGAGCATATGGAAGATTTAGAAAAATCTCAAATTATTTGGATAATCCTAGCTAGTACTTCCTTCACAAAGCTTCTCTCTGGATAGAAACTTTGGAAATTTTCTGAGGAAGATTTACTATGCAAATGGAGCAGAATATTGTCATGTGGCAATGATTTCGATATGGAAGAGTGCCCAAAAAGTTTGAGGGCAATAGGAGTGGTCTAGATAGCACTTGCTTTGCAATGTGCCAATTTGGCCAGAAAATAGAAATTGAAGCTGGGCTCACATAGATGATTCGATTGAGCTGCAATTTGATGAGGATGATAATTTGGGCATATGAACGCACTGTAAAAATTTCATAGCATTTGGATAAATAAAAATGGTACTTCCTTCACATTGCTCTCCACTGAACAGAAAATTGGGAAACATATTGAGGGAAATTGGCTAAATTAAATGAGCTAAAATTTGGTGGAGGGAGGTTCTATGGGCAGGGTCATGTCCTGGTAAATTTGCAGCAATTATAAAGTAATATAAAACATAGTTGCTTCCCAAACTGAAAATATTACTAGAAACAAAGATTGGATGGTGAGCTCACATGGATTGCTAGATGGGGCGCAAATTTTGTGGAGAGCTATGATTTGGGCATATAGAAGATGTGGCAAAAATTCAACTCATTAGGATATGCCTAGCTAGTACTTCCTTCACAAAGCTTCTAGCTGAACAAAAACTTTGGAAATTTGCTGAGGAAGATTTACTAGGCAAATGGAGCTGAATTTTGTCATGAGGCAATGATTTGGATAGGAAATAGTGCCCAAAAATTTTGAGGGCAATCAAAAAAATATAAATAGCACTTCCTTCACAAAGTGCTGTTCTGAACAGAATAGGAAAATGAATATTCCTGAATTATTTTTGAAATAGGCAAGGAAGGTTTTTGACATATTTGAGGAAGATATGATCCAAAGAATTTATGAGAATTTTTTGGGAATTTTAGGAATGACGGAAATGTAGGCTGCTTCACAACCTAGGGCAAAAATTGACACATGGACATGACACATAGGCAAAACTGATGAGGTGGCGCCTAGTCATAGCAATGCACCACAATTTACAAGGCTATGACCATCTATATTGGTCGTGATCAGCTAGAAATAAGGCAGCACCAGTGCTGTCTGCTTTACGACCATTTCGTGTAAGGAAATTATGACCTTTCTGACCAAAATGGTCGTTACGGTTTAGGGTTTGGAGCCCCCCGAACAGCTTATGACCAATTGGTCTCAAATGGTCGTAGATTTACGACCATTTCTTCCAGGATCACTGACAGAAGGTCACAAGTTGACATATTTCTTGTGGTGTTACGGGTTCATGGAAAAGTGTGTCAAGGGACTTGATAACTCAAGATTGGGATTTGCTCCTCCGACGATGGAGAGATATCTCTGGGCCCTCTCGATGTTACGGTATCCACCATCGTCTGGCCAGACACAATGTGATTTGATCACAGGGATGCCGGAACACGAGAACGAGAAAAGAGAACAAAACCGGTAACGAGGTAACTGGCATAGTGGGCAAGTTGTTGATCCACGGGGATGCCGATGATTCTCACCTCGGGTACTTGTAACATATCGCGAAGCAACAAGAATAGCACACGGCAACTGGAGGTTCACTCGAATATTCATTCGTGTGGGTATAGGGGTCAATATGGGTGTCCACGGCTCCGATGTTGATCATTGATCGGAAAGAGTTCCGGTCATGTCTATACTTCACCGAACCTATAGGGTCACACGCTTAAGGGTCATCTATCTGCTGAATACTAGACAGGGAGTCTGAGAGAAAGTCACCGGAAAAGTTTCGAAGACAGCGGAAAAGTTCCGGAGAGAGAGCACCGGAATAGTTTCGGTGAAACTGAAAAGTTGTTTCAGGGTATTCCATTAAGTCATATTGGTTCCGGCACATGCCTGGAAATTCTTGGAGGGTGCTAGAATTGTTCTGGTAACTTCTGGAATTTTTCCGGAGAGAAAAACCGGAAATGTTCCGGAGCAGCCGGAGCCGCAATGGTAGCTTTTCGCTGAAGAAAAACATTGTTTCGGAATTGTTTCGAAATGCGTTCAAAATTGTTTTAGTGGGTATTGGAATTATTTCAGGCACACAGAAATAATTTGGGATTTAACGGACGCAGAATAATGTCTTCGTGAATAGTGAAAGTGCTTTATGGATATTTTTTGGAAAGCACCTTTTGGGATATTTCCCAAAAGGCTTCTAGAAGGGCTTGGGGGCCAAGGAAGCCCCTCATGGGGGGGGGCAAGGGGTGGCCGGCCAAGGGAGGTGGAGCTCCTTGGAGTTCCACATGCCATCCCTTTTTGCTATATTCTTTTTATGTGAGACATAAAGTGGGGGTACTTTTGGTATTTTTGAATGCCAACTTTACCCCTTGGCTTTCCTATAAATAGAGGTGGAGGGGTGCTCTCCAAACCTCATCCTTACTCTCATACACATGCCATGCTCGTCTGGCTCTCTCTCTCTCCCTCCCAGCGAAATAGTTTCGTAGAGCCGAAAGGCTGTCTGGGTTCCGGTGGGAACTTGTTCTGGACGGCGAAGCCCTGCCGGATAGATGACACCGTATGTGTGCAACTCTGTAGAGAGATCGTAGTTTCGGTCTTAGCTCGAGAGTGCCTCCCGAAGGGCTGTCCAAGTGACCGTCCGAGTTTCGAGGGTCCTCCCGAAGGGCTGTCCGCGACACCGTCCGAGGGACTGTCCGATTGCCTCCCGGAGGGATGTCCGAGGGGAAGATGATGGAGTACATCCTCGCGGTTGGGAGGTTGTAAATCCTAGCTGCGGGGATCTGCACCACCGATTGTCATCGACTCTACTTCCGCTGCGCTACGAGTCGGTAACGAAAAGATCAAACCTTGTATGCAGTCTCCATAGTGGTCCTGGGCTGGTGCGTAGGTCCGAAAATTTTTGTTTTCTGCTGCGTTCCCCTACAGTGGCAACATGAGCCGTGATATGCGTAGATGCAGGTTACGATCTAGAATACATAAGGATGTATGGATATTGCACAATATAATTTGTAGTAGATGAGTTCTATTACTGATAATTATTTGTGCGGGTAGCAGATGAAATCTGTTACCCGATGTTCTTGTTGCTTCCATGGAATTTGCATATTTCTGATCTTGATAACAGCATGGTGGAATTTCAAAGTTCTGGCAATCCGCGATCCTGATTGATCAACGAAGTGCTAACAGTTCATTGAATTCCACCATAGTTAAAAAGAAAGATGAAATTTCGCAGACGAAAGGGCAATGCAGATATGATCTGCACGGGGGTCCTGCGTATGACGAAGTTCAGTATGGGGCTCCAGATTTTATTATCTCGTGTTTCATACACCCCGTAAAGTTAATCTAGCGACTTGAATAATCATACTTGATGATGGACGTTGGTAGCTTCGGTTTGCTTCGAAACCTTAGAAGCCACGTAAAATAAAATTTTGCATAAAACCGATTAGAGGCGTCTAACTTGGTTTTGCAGGATGGTTTGCATGTGCATATGATGTGGTATAGCAGTAATAATATTAATTTGATTATGTATGAGATGACTATATGATGTAAATTAACATGACCTGCGTGTCATGATTCGGCATGATGGCTGGAGCCATATGATTGTCACTTTAATGACCTGCGTGTCAACCTTACGTAATGCACTTATTTTATTAGCTATAGAGATAGCAATATTATCTGGTGCATCGACAAGGTGGTGGCAATCTTCGCGAAGGTGAACACCGACGCGAATGCCGAAGACGAAGAAATAAAAGACTTCTCCGTTAGAAAGGGCTATACCATATCATGCTATTATGAATTGCCTGAGATGTTTATCCCTTATGATGCACCCTTCTTGATTGCGCGGTAGTCGCTATTATTAGGGTGATCTCTCACAAAAATATCAAGTAGTTAGTGTTCTCCCAAGTGTAGCACCGTCACGGCACCTATCTCTTCGAGGTATCACATGGATAAATGGGTACGAACGATTAGAGAAGTGTGAGGCGGGTGAGTTGAGACCTCGCAGCGAGATCCCTTGGTTGTCTTGATGTTCAGGCATGAAAGTCATGAGCTCGGAACACACGCATCGAAAGATGAACAAGAGTCACATAGAGATGTGATTGGCAAGTTGGCCTACCGATTGCAATTCTCGTCACTTGAGATGGATACATCCTTGGCGTTGAATTGTAATATGGGTCTTGAATCACTCACAATCAATTATGAGAGATATTGATTTGAGTGGGAGCGCACTTTAGAATTAATTCTTTTAATTCTTAGTGCAATTAATTATGGACACTGTCTAAGTGTTATATTGCATAATGGTTATAGAATAATGGCTCGCGTTTCCACCTTCCCTATTAAATTTGAATAGCTGTTAAATATCTGGTTAAAACTTTACGGTTGGTAACGTAATGTGAGGATTGTCCTCAAAAGTGCCGAGAAGGACTTTGTCCTATCGCTTGCTTTTGGTATTCTCCCGCTAAATGCTATGGATAATGTGACTCTCGTCCTTCGATCCAAAAGCTAGAATTCCGTTACGGTCAAGTGAAATATGTTTGCTTCCATGAGACCCGAACTTCAAAAAGTTTTGGGATAGCTATGTGATATTCATGGAACTGAAAATCATTTTTCAGACACAAACAAAGGCTAAAAGATATGTGATATCCAAAGCAATGTTTGTTTTGCAAACTATTAGTAAAAGTGTTTACTATGCATTTGACTAATAACAGAGGGATCCAGTAGAACGCCTGTCATATGATGATAGTGAATAAAACAACAACTTAAGAGAAAGGAAATGTCCGAAGGGTGTTAGTATGACTTACACACCTAGGAAGTCCGGGGCTGACGCCACTCTTCAAGTTGGTGCTTCTTCTGAGAGTAGGAAAATTATTGGAAGTAAAACTGTTAGAAGTATAAAGGCAAAAAGAGAGAAGACTGGAATGTCCAGCTCATGTATGAAAGTCATACAAGTTGTTGATGTATAGAAGGCTGGTCAAAGAAATAGTTCTTGGGAATTATGATTAAACATGTTAATCATTGATTCTTGGGTACTGTGAGTTGATCACAGAGATACCCGCTCGATTGCATTCTGTTGCAACTCGATGGAAGAACTACTAGGGCCAAAAAGACTTGCCGGAGTGAGGTTTAGATACGCGATGGGAACATAGTAAATGTTACTATACCTTCCATCGGTGTATTACCTATGTATTTACTTTCATAATTCATTTAGACTTTTACACACTCTAGCCCATTGCATAAGGTATCTTGCAAGAAGGTTGTTCATAAGAGAACTTTTGATGTTCGGTGTTATGAATAACATAAGGGCCATACTTTCATTATGAATGAGATGTATGTTATGAATATTGATAATAATACATTACCTCTGTATTTACTTTCATAATTCATTTTAGAGTTTTACACACTCTAGCCCTTTTGCATATTGTTTGTTGCAAGACTGTTGTTCATAAAAGAACAATTGTTGTTCAGTATTATGAATAACATAAGGGTCATACTTCCATCTTGGATGAGATGTATGTTATGAATATTGGTGGTAATATGATACATCCATAACACTGACGCTAAATGTCGCAAGACTAAGAGAATACCACACATGTGTGGCACTGCATTTGGTCACATTGGAGAAACCCGCATGGAGAAATTCCATAATGATGGATTTTGAAGTCGTTCGATTATGAATCATCTGACACTTGCAACTTTCCTCCGAAAAGTGAAGTGACTGAAATACCGTTCACAGGCCATAAGGAACGAGCAACGAACTTATTGGTGATCATACATTTTGATGTATGTAGTCCGATAAATGTTGTTGCTAGCAGTGGATTTATCTATCTTCTGGAATGACTCAAGTAGATATATGGATATTTACTTGATGAGACGTAAGTCTGGATCTTTTGAAATCATTCTTAAGGTTTTCAATATGAAGTAGAAATTATTGTAACAAGAAAATTATGTTTCTGCAAACTAGATTGCTGAAAGGAATATTTGAGTTACAAGTTTAGCGAATGTCTGATGAGTTGTGAAAGGAGTTTCATAACTTACACCTCCCGGAACACCACTGTGAGTGGTACGTCCGTGAAGATGTATTCAAACCATTTATGACATGATAAGATTAAAGATGACATAAATTAATTTGCCATTATCCCTTTTAAAGTAATGCTTTAGAGACTGCGGCTTTTACACTATAAAGAGCACCATCAGGTCTGTTGAAATGACGCCATGGTATGGTACGCCCAACCATGCTTTGTCTTTTCTTAACATTTGCAATATGGGTCTTGTGTAAAATATTTACAAACCTATTCCAAATCAGACAAGTACTACTTTGTAGGTTATCCCAAGTAATTGGAAATTCCTCCACCACTATACCGAGGCAAAAAGTTTTGCCACAAAAACGGTATGCTTTTGAAGAAAATGGTTCTTGCAAAAAGGTGAGTGGGAGGACAGTGCAACTCGACGAGATAACAGTATCTTCGTCATCAGATCGAAGGAAAGAAACCTTGGAAGTAATTCCAGAGTTTCCTACTGCAACTGATACGGAAGCCTCTACATGAGATGTATGAACTTCGGTCGAACTTGCAGCTGAACCACGTAGGCAAAACTCGTGCAAACCTCTCAGGTGCGCAAGCGAGATATTGTTGTTAGACAACAGTATACCTACGATACACAAGGAAGCGTTGATGGGCCCTGACTCCGGAATTGGCTAAATGCCAATATAATCCGAGATAGTTTCCATAAATGATTCAAGATTATATCTTGATAAACCCTTCGGAAGACTTAGAGTCTAAACGAACATTAATGGAACTATAAACTGATGTGGATAAAATGTTTTATCCATAAAGCTCGACTTGTTGCAATAACAAGTTCAAGGAGTTGACTACGATGAGGTTGTCTCACCGTAGCGATGCTTAAAGTCAGATCGGGTTAAACTAGCAATTAATACATATTTCAATCTTGAAATATGATACATGGATGCCAAAAGGATTTCCATGTGATGGAAATGCAACCTAGGACTTGCATGTGGTATAGTCCAAGGTATTTTGTCAATCCAGAGGATGCTAGTAAGTATGCAAACTTCAGAGTTCCAGCAATGGGTAGAAGAGAGCAAAATGGAGTTGGAATCTTTGTTTTTGATGAAATAGTCAAAAGAGTTTGTTTTCATCAATGGATAACAAAGATGCTTGTGGTTTCAAGAAAGTAAGTGGGAGCATAATAATATTTCTAAAAAGTTTGTGTGCTTGACACATTGTTGATTGGAAATTTCTTGACACGAATTAGGACTTCATTAAAAATAGTTTTTCGATGAAGTGCTTAGGCTAAATAGCCTTGACATTACGCATATTTATCTACCAGATAGAATTGCCTAATAGGCTAAAGCCAAAAATACATATTGACAAGATGCTAAAACATTTTAGCATTAAAACGCCAAGGAGTGATTCTTGCCGAAGTCACATGGAAAGGGTTTTTGCAAGACTCGGTGTCCCAAAACACTGATGAGCAAAATACGTGATGGAGATTCCACACACTTTCGTGTTTGGATTAATCATGTATTCCATGGTATGTAAAACAACCAGATATGTCCAGTACTCCCAAGGAGTTGCGAGTAAAGATACCAAAGTGATCAAAGTACTGATCATGGGACAACAGTGGAAAATGTCATTAAGTACTAAAGTAGCACTGATGACATGTTTTGTCGCAAGCAGAGATTATGAAGTGCTCGTTCTAAGTAATTGCATCGATACAGTCTTCATCATTACTCCATGCGATTTTTGATTTAAGTTAAGGGTTTTTGTGTAATACACGATATGGTGGCACGGTGTTTGGAAATCGTTCCAAACAGGTTACTGTGGCGAATTCTATAACTAAGGCTAAGTATGTTGCCGCTTTCAAAGCGACATAGAAGATGTTGAATCATACAGTTCGTTCATGAACTTAGTATGATTCCAAGATGGCTTTGGTCAATGGAACACTATTGAAGATAGTTGCTCCATAGCTCAGTCTGAGGAATCAAGGTTTAACCAGTGATTCACATATATACGAAGCCAAGTCCACGCAAAATATGAATTTTGTGAAAGCGTGAAAACGCGAGGACATGCAAAGATACACACGGAACTGAAGTTGTCTGATCCGTTGAACATCAGGCTATACCACATGCGAAGCATTTTTACACCGGTATGCCATAAGTGTAATATGCATTAGCATTGACTAGATTATTGACTCTAGTGCAAGTGGGAGTCTGTAGGAGATATGCCCTAGAGGCAATAATAAATGTTATTATTTATCTCCATGTTCATAATTATGTTTATGTTCCATACTATAACTGCTATGGTTCTCGAGTCCACAATAACCACGAGGCTCGGAGGAAGACTCATATGCACGTGTGGAATAATAAACGGTAAAATGTATTCCTAGTCTGGCCTCTAAGACTAGCTCAAGTGTTGCATGATGGTTCTGTTTTCCTGATCATGGACATGACTATGCCGACAACTTTGAGGGCACAATGTTAGAAGAACATTTGTGTTGAATCGACCCAAATTGATGTTATGCTATGAGATACATTCGTCACAAGTTAATGGTTAATAACACAGAGAAAGTTAATGTTTGCATAATTCCTTAGACCATGAGAGTGTCGAGTTTCTTCATGCTTGCTTCATGAACTTTGGGGTTTGTTAAACGTCATCCGTAAATGGGTGGCTATTACGGCGGCTTACGGGTTCATGGAAAAGTGTGTCAAGGGACTTGATAGCTCAAGATTGGGATTTGCTCCTCCGACGATGGAGAGATATCTCTGGGCCCTCTCGGTGTTACGGTATCCACCATCATCTGGCCAGACACAATGTGATTTGATCACAGGGATGCCGGAACACGGGAACGAGAAAAGAGAACAAAACCGGTAACGAGGTAACTGGCATAGTGGACAAGTTGTTGATCCACGGGGATGCCGATGATTCTCACCTCGGGTATTTGTAACATATCGCGAAGCAACAGGAATAGCACACGGCAACTGGAGGTTCACTCGAATATTCATTCGTGTGGGTATAGGGGTCAATATGGGTGTCCACGGCTCCGATGTTGATCATTGATCGGAAAGAGTTCCGGTCATGTCTATACTTCACCGAACCTATAGGGTCACATGCTTAAGGGTCACCTATCTGCTGAAAACTAGACAGGGAGTGTGAGAGAAAGTCACCGGAAAAGTTTCGAAGACAGCAGAAAAGTTCCGGAGAGAGAGCACCGGAATAGTTTCGGTGAAACTGAAAAGTTGTTTCAGGGTATTCCATTAAGTCATATTGGTTCCGGCACACGCCTGGAACTTCTTGGAGGGTGCTAGAATTGTTCTGGTAACTTCTGGAATTTTTCCGGAGAGAAAAACCGGAAATGTTCCGGAGCAGCCGGAACCGCAATGGTAGCTTTTCGCTGAAGAAAAACATTGTTCCGGAATTGTTTCGGAATGCGTTCAAAAGTGTTTTAGTGGGTACTCGAATTATTCCAGGCACACAAAAATAATTTGGGATTTAACGGACGCAGAATAATGTCTTCGTGAATAGTGAAAGTGCTTTATGGATATTTTTTGGAAAGCACCTTTTGGGATATTTCCCAAAAGGCTTCTAGAAGGGCTTGGGGGCCAAGGAAGCCCCTCATGGTGGGGGGGCAAGGGGTGGCCGGCCAAGGGAGGTGGAGCTCCTTGGAGCTCCACATGCCATCCCTTTTTGCTTTATTCTTTTTATGTGAGACATAAAGTGGGGGTACTTTTGGTATTTTTGAATGCCAACTTTACCCCTTGGCTTTCCTATAAATAGAGGTGGAGGGGTGCTCTCCAAACCTCATCCTTGCTCTCATACTCATGACATGCTCGTCTGGCTCTCTCTCTCTCTCCCTCCCAGCGAAATAGTTTCGTAGAGCCGAAAGGATGTCTAGGTTCCGGTGGGAAATAAAAATATTGGCCATAATTAAATAAGGGAAATTGCATTTTCCTATTTAAAGCCAATATTGCATGTTGGGCACTTTCCAAAGGAGCTACCATTTTGGTAGCCAGGAAAAATCCCAAATAATTTGTGGAGCTTGTCCTATCCATATCTTCACCATTTCCATCCATTATCCAAGTTCCATAGTTCAAATTTTGAGCACATCATTCAATTCTTGTTTCTGGATTTATTTTGAGGTTGTGAAGCAACTATATTTTATATTGCTTAAAAATTCTTGAAATTAATCCAGGACCTCAAATTCCCTATATGATGTGAGCATGCAAAAATTAACATCATTTCATCTAGCCAATTTCTCTCAAAAATTCCATCTAGTTTCTGTCCAGATTCAAGCACTGTGAAGGAAGTACCACTTTGGTGTGTCCAAATGGTATGAAATTTTACCAGTGCCTCCATATAGACAAATAACCACCCTACACCAAAATTCAGTTCATTTCATCAAGCCAGATGAGTGCAGCTTCAAAGTCAAGTTTCTGGACTAAATTTGGTGTTGCAAAGGAAGTGCATTCAAACTTGGTCCAAATGGCCTCAAATTTTTCCAGCCTCTACTCCTTCCTACCACATTTCCTTGTGACAACTTTCCCAGCTCATTGGCACATTTTTCTGACCACAACTTCCTGTCCAAGTTTCTGTCCAGAAACTGTTTTGGATCCCCTCGATCAACCTAGACCCTTCCTGGTCTATCCAGTGCCATATCTTATCTATTTGAGCAACGAGGGACGTGTTGGACAAGGTGTGGCAAGCAGACAAGCGCTAGAATAGCCGGTGCGCGTGGTGACTGCGTGAGTTGCACGCAAGAACAGCGCTCTGCGCATCCATCGCGTCGGACGGCCAGCTCCGGCGGCCGTACCCATGCCATTTTGTGCCGACTAGCTTTCCCTCTGCCGCGTGCCCCCTCTGGACCTTTCTCCCCCTCCGTCCCCTTCCTCGCCGCGCCGCGACGAGCACCGCCGTACGCCACTGTGCTGCTCGTGCGCCGCCATATCCATCCAAGCCGGAGTTTCCCAAGCGAGCCAGCAAAGCCCCTCACCCTGTTCCTCGTCAGGTCGGCCGCTATCCGATGCCGGGAACCCGCCAACCACGTCGCCACGGCACCGAGCATCGAGTAGCTTCGGTCGTCGTCGGCTAGCCCCTCCCCGCGGCTATTTAAGCAAGCCTCGCGCCCTCCCCGAGCATCAACCGCACCCCTAGCAGTCTCTCTCCCCCTCCTAGACCCCTCCCTGCTCGAAGGAGCGAGCTCCGGCGCCCCAACTCCTTCCCCA
Source organism: Elymus sibiricus (assembly GCA_039707655.1). Taxonomy (NCBI): domain Eukaryota; kingdom Viridiplantae; phylum Streptophyta; class Magnoliopsida; order Poales; family Poaceae; genus Elymus; species Elymus sibiricus. Next base: position 392,375,778 of record CM077664.1, on the reverse strand, counting down.
CGGCCGCCACTGTCACCTCGGGCTCGCCTCAAATTCGAGCTGCCAGAGCCCTCTCCCTCCCTCCAAACCCCACCATGCTACTGCTCTAGCCACGGCGAGCCTCACCACCACCTCGCTTCGTCCCCGGAGCAACCGTAGCCTCGCCCCCAATTCCGGCCGAAGGCCTCGCCGCGGGAGCCCACGCCGCCACCGCTCGGGTCCTCGTCGCCGTCTGTGCTCAAGCAGGGTAGAGGCGGCGTCCTCGTCTGAGCATGTCGGTGGCCAGAGCGTCCCGGGAGATGGCCGGAGTCGGCCGGGTGAGCGCCGGCGCCGGCGAACCTCTCTGTGCGGTCGCGTTCATCGGGGGAAGAAGAAGCAGGGTGGGAGGAGAGAGGGAAGTCAACGCGGGACCCACCTGTAAGCCTCTACCGCTCGGGCCCGCGGTGACTTAAGTGGAGGCGCAATTACAAGAATACGTTTTCCTCTTTGGAAAGCGTACTCTGGTTTTACTCTGTCTGAAAATACATTTTCGCTATCAGAAGGTGTATTTCAACGGAAGGCGCTTTCTGTTTTACTCAGCCGGCCGAAACGGTTAGATTGCGGGCGTTCGCCCGTTAGCAGCAGAAAAGCTCAGTTTTTATTTGTTTTTCTGCCTAACGAACGAAAGGCCCTAACTTTTTAACCGTGACTCCGATTCAGGTGAATCCAAAGCCCACTTTCTCAGTTCGTCGAGCCCGTTCCGATGATATCACTTTCACCATGTTGACACTTTCTGAAAATACCCATTTTACCCTTGCCCTTCAATCAGCTTCCCCGAGAGAGAACCCTTTCCGGCGAATTTTCCGCGAGGTGATCGCACTTTTCCTGGAGTATTCCTCGACCCCCAGGCAAGCCGACCATCTGATATATGCCCTAAAGCATTGCTCTGTGTTATTCTTACGTGTTTAAATTGATATGCTTATGCTTGTATGCGTAGTGGTGAGCTGTATGTGACTCTAATGAACCCTTGCTTGCCTTTCTTTGACGGCACCACGCCTGTGTTCTGAGCTGCTTCCGGCTGTCTGGGGTGGATGCCGACTTTATGTTTCTCTTTTCAACAACTGGCCCGTGCTCTGAGCTACTTTTCGGCCGTCGCGGGCAGCTGTTGAATTTCTTTCTGTAGGGGTGACCCTATGCTCTGAGTTGTTCCTCGGCCGTCTTAGGGAACCACTACACTCTTTTTTATCAACACCGTCTCATGCTCTGAGCTGCTTTTCAGCCGTCTTGAGCCGGGGTTGAGTTATTCCGGTAACGTCCCAGATCTGAGTTGTAAAGACCGTTCTGGTGGCTACTTGTTTACTTGCCGGTTTCATGCAAGGGTTCAGATGGTCCTAACTTACAGCTAGATCTTGTAAAGTGATAACTTGCCATTTAAATATCGTTTCACTAATGACTCGTTGTGATATTGTATGGAGATAGGTTGTTATGTTTTCATAATTGTTACATCATGCTTTGTTACTTCTATTGCAATGATAAAGAATGTGACCTAATAACAACAACCTCCTTCATCGGCTGGATCGAGTCATAGTGCCACTGAACCGAACTCATCAGTGCAGCCACATTTGCCGGTATGGGACGGCCCTGACTTGGTCTATTGTCTTGCCTCTTGTCGGTACCACCAAAGAGGGAAGGTTATGCGTGCGCGCTACCCTGGCCCGGTAGGCGGTGATAACCTTGTGAGCCCAGTTGTTTGTTTGCGCGCGGTCCCCGTTTGGGACAGTTTAGTTTGGCCACGACGGTGGCAGGTGTCACGGGGTGACACAGGGGCCACCCAGGATATGACCCTGGGAGGGTATGATTGTCAATGGGACCGTAAGAGTGCCGGGCCATAGACAAGTTTTGTTGGAGCAGCACCGGTCCACCCGAATGGGAGCATGAGGCCAGGAGCTCCATAGTGTGGGTAAAGTGCGCAACCTCTGCAGAGTGTAAATCTATTCGAATAGCCGCGTCCTCGGTCATGGGACACAATTCGTACTAGGTCACACTATTTGGTCTGTGTCGAGTCTGGAGGAATGAACCATATGATGTTAATAATGAACCAGAGAAAGGTAATGTTTGTCAGACTTGCAGTACAGAGGTATGGGCATCGGATGATATCAGAGGTATGAATGTTAGCCATGCGATGGCTATGAGATGAGCGGTCGAGTGACCGCAAAGTTTGGATCGGATTGGGATCGTGAGAATACTCGGAGTATGAATTATTTGCTTGATATGCTTTACCTTACTGTATTTACTCCAATAGTTATTATGATAGATAATCCTGCTATGGCATGATGATTAATGCTGCTAGATGATTAATCTTGCTAGATAATCCTGCTATAACCTGATAGTTAATATTGTTAAGATAACAAGTGCATGCTTGAATGCCATGGATTGCTTTGCTTGGTGTACATGTTGGTTTGGTTTGCTTGCGAGTACATTCAAAAGTACTCAGCGGCCTTCAATGTGGCCAGGTTCACCTAAGGATCCGACGTCACTAGCGAGGAGCCAGAGTGTTCGCGGGCTAGAAGAGTAACCCAATCAGATCCCTGTGGATTGGAGCCGCACCAAGACCATGCTGCCTTAGATAGAGCTTTTCCGCTACCATCACCCTTGTAATATATCATGTAAGACTTATATATCCATTAATAGAAATGCCGGTGTTCATGATACTTGTTGTAAAAGCGCATGCCAGAGTGATTTCCTGGGCTGGTATGTGCGGTGACCGTCTGACTACAGTGGTATTCAGGCGGGGCGCCACAGTTGCTCTCCAAACCTCATCCTTGCTCTCATACACATGCCATGCTCGTCTGGCTCTCTCTCTCTCCCTCCCAGCGAAATAGTTTCGTAGAGCCGAAAGGCTGTCTGGGTTCCGGTGGGAACTAGTTCTGGACGGCGAAGCCCTGCCGGATAGATGACACCGTATGTGTGCAACTCTGTAGAGAGATCGTAGTTTCGGTCTGAGTTCGAGAGTGCCTCCCAAAGGGCTGTCCGAGTGACCGTCCGAGTTTCGAGGGTCCTCCCGAAGGGCTGTCCGCGACACCGTCCGAGGGACAGTCCGACTGCCTCCCGGAGGGCTGTCCGAGGGGCAGATGAGGGAGTACATCCTCGTGGTTGGGAGGTTGTAAATCCTAGCTGCGGGGATCTGCACCACCGATCGTCATCGACTCTACTTCCGCTGAGCTACGAGTCGGTAACGAAAAGATCAAACCTTGTATGCAGTCTCCATAGTGGTCTTGGGCTGGTGCGTAGGTCGGAAATTTTTTGTTTTCTGCTGCGTTCCCCTACACACTCCTCCTCCACCTCCACCTCCCGCATTCGACATCGCGCCGTCGGCACCGCACCTCAGATGCGGCCGTACGTCAAGGTGGAGATATGCAAGCGGTATTGGGAGACGAGCACGCCGCTGCCGTGGAGCGACGTGCACCTCCCCAATAACTGGCATCTCTCCGCGGATCGGGTGCCCATTCCACCGATCCCGGTGAGCGGCCGCGCCCGCGGCGAGGAGATCGACCGCCGCCGTGCCCTCCTGCCGCCGGACCTCCTCCACGACTGGAGGTACGCCGTGGACTCCCCGCTGTGGGATACGTGGCTCCGCGACGAGGACGACCTTCGCCGGCAATCTTTCTTTGCCGGTCGTGCTCCGAGCCCGCCGAGGGCGCGCTCTGCCCGCCGCGCGCCCGCTCCCAGCCCGCCCCAGCCACGCGGGCGTAGGCTGGTTTGCGGCCTGACGCCCACGCCGTCCCCGCCACCACCCGCTCAGATGGCCGCCGAGGAGGAGGAAGAGCTAGTCAGGCGGGTGCTGGAGGACTCCGTCCACACCCACGACGAAGCCCAGTGGCAGGGCCTCGAAGAAATGATGGCCCTCTCCGCGGCCGGCGACGTCGCCATTCCGAAGCTGGACATGGCCGTCAAGGAGGAGGTGAAGGAGGAGGTGCTGGAGGAGGCCCCCGTCGCCGCGTGGAACCCGCGCTTGGTGGGCCAGAGGTGGAGGTGGCCGTCGACGGCGGCGGAGATGGCCGACTGGGTGGGTGCCGAGCCATGGGCACCCACCCCGCCACGGTCACCAGAGCCGTCCCCGCCACGGGAAGAGGTGGTGCAGGCGCCTCCCGCCTGGCAGGGGCCGCCAGCCCACCTTTGGATGACGCCGGCCTACATCGACCTCACTGGCGATGAGGACGACGACGATGGCAACTGAAGACGACGGCGGCCGCGGCGGTGACGGGCTTATCTAGTTTTTTTTAATTTCGTTTAAATTTTTAAGTTTAGTTAACAATGTGGTGGACTGGACTTTTGTGGACGTTTATGTTTATATTAATGTTTTTAAATTATGTGCAATGTCTATTTGAGTTTGTTTTGGGTCAAATTTGCAAGTCCAAAAAAAGGACAATTTGGGATGCGGCGGGCCGGTTGGGCGCACCGACGGCCGAACGACTGCATCCGGACGCCCGTGTCCGTTTTCCTGACCTAAACGGACAAAATCCGGACAAAACGGACGTCCGTTTGGGGTCGACGGTTGGAGTTGGCCTGAGTAGTGGTAGGTCTAGATGTAGTCTTGTCTTTGTGGTGTCTGGCGTCATGCCGTTATCTTGCTCTCCACCGGCGCGTGCGAGCCGTGTTTGGTGGTCGCTGGCTGCTTCTCAAGCTTGTTGTCCATGGAGGACGGTGGTGGTCAGAAGCGGATCTGGCGTGAGCTCCTCCCCTCTAATAGCCTCACCGTCTTCCCTGATATAGAGGAGGGCCCTCTGCAGCCGCTTTTTTCTTCATGCTGCCATGGTGCTGATGCTTGCAGATCGAGTTCCAGCTCATCAGCAGAGGCCTTCACAGTGGAGCGACGGCGCCGGCTATTGGCTGCCGGTTTCCATTGACCCTCTGCTCCTTCTGGCCGAAGGGTGGCCAAATCCTTTTGCATGCCAAAAGGGAGGCAGATCCAGTCTCAGAGGCTATGGCGCGCAGGTACGACGCCCCAAGTTGTTCACCCCGGCGGCGGTGATTCGATCTGGGCAGAGACTGCCAACGACCCGACCGCGTTTCTATATTTCAGTCCAAGGTTCTCCTTGTAAAAGTCAGGGACTATGCTGTAATTTTGTGTTTGCTTTGAGTCATGTTGTAAGTTGTACTGCCAAACCGCTCTATTAATGCAGTACTGGGCCTTCCTAGGCCCTTCCAGGGTGTGCATTCGGTTTTTTCGGTTTGATTCGGTTCGGTTTATATGGTTTTTGTACTTCGGCTTATACGGTTTTATACATAGATATGGTTCGGTTTCGGTAATAACCATTTAATTTCAGCTCGGTTTCGGTAATAACCAAAGTTGACGCGAACTTTTGAACAACAAATAATTTTTTGGTCACATGATTCGGTCCGTGTATATAGGTTAGATTGTTCTTGCGAGAACTGTGTACGTAGATTAGATCATTAGATGGCAGACATGATTTGGTCCTAGTCATATATACGTACGACTTACGCTTGGCCCGTTAAAACTCTAAAACAAACGACTTGCCCCTGGTCAAGTGTTGATGTCTGAAGGAATAAAAAGCAAGGAGCTTGTTGCTTTGTCGTTCTTGTCGAGCATCATAGTAGGCTATGCCAGAGACATGCAAATCCTAGTACGACAGTAGCAAATCCCGGATGAGCTCTCGTTTTTCTTTTGAGACAAGGATGAGCTCACGTGTCATGTGGAGATTTAGGATGAGCTCATCACATCCCAAACAAACAACTCTCGTTTTTTTTTTTGAGACAAGGATGAGAGCGGTGGTGGCTGGCGCGAGCATCATTTTGTTTGAGACAAGGATGCAGCAAATCTCGTGTCATCTTTACCTAATATTAAAGGGAGGATTGTTTCTCAACTTTTTTGGTCATATGGTCGGACCCACATGAATTTTCGTCCGTCAGGCGTTCGTCCCGATTTGTTTTCTGTGAAAGAAAAATTTAAGACGCACATAGCCGCGATGGGCCGGCCCATTAGTAAAGCTCCCGCACCAGCAGAAAAAGTATACTGCGCCTCGAGAACTCGAACCCGGGCGCTCAAGCTGGAGGGCTCAAAAAGCTAGCCACTGGACTAGACAAGCGCTTATGTTTACATGGCAGCGCGACGTATTAAATTAAACTAGCAGCCACGCCAGATACTGAAAGCCAAAAAAAAAACATTTTTTTTTGCAAAAACTGAATATATTTTAGAACGCAAATATTTTGCAAAATTGTGAACAAAAAATTTAAATTCGAGCACTTAAAAAAATAACATTTTTTTACTCTTTTTAACCTGAATATTTTTTAAAACATGAACAATTTTTTAAAACTAGGAGGTACTATACTGATTTTTTAGAATTTGCGAACATTTTTTAAAAACACAAAAAATTTGAACTTTGAATTTGAAAAGGCAAAGATTTATTCAAAACATAAATATTCTTGAAAAATGGGAGGTACTATAGCTAACTTTTTTAAAAATCTATACCTACTAATAAAACTGGGTGAATTTTTGAAATACACCCACGGATGCATTGTTTTAGTTTAATTTATTAAACTAGGGGTATGGAAGGAATCCTTTTCTTCGTTGCCTCCTCACGTACAATGCATGAGGAGTCCAACTACGACTTCATGGTCTATCTGACACAAACTACTCAATTAATATGATAGCACGGGCATATATTACGTGCATTACTTTTTCCTAATATATTACTCGGATGATAAATAAAATCTTTGTTCAACGCTCGTCATCTCGCCGGACATGAAGGATGCTCAAGGACCTAGCCAACCTTGGTTAGTGACAACTGGTACTGCGACCGCCGGCGACAAGGGCAACAAAGAGGACAAGCGGAAACATGTGTCTGATGTCATATTGAAATGGAGAATGTGGACCTGAGGACAACGAGGTATTAGTCATGTTTATTATGTTAGGGGAATGAGGGTGAGGTCTTTAGCCATGCTCAGTGGGTAAGGACGTGTGGGGGCTGTTTCCTCCCGTTGCAACGCACGGGCATGTTTGCTAGTATATACATACAACAGTACTAAATTCCATCATTCAACACCGGCTGGGCTGAACAATTTGAGGCCCAAGTAGACTTATGGCTGGGCTGAACAATTTGAGGCCCAAGTAGACTTATGGCTGGGCTGAACAATTTGAGGCCCAAACAGACAAGCACCGCATGCGCCAGCCACCAGCGCCAGCCGCCAGGTGCCTGTTTCTCAAAAAAAAAAAAAAACAGCGCCAGGTGCCCAGGAGCAACGCAATTTAGTACCACATCGCTAAACAAGCAGCAGCGTGGTGCGCAGAGGGCTATAAAAGGAGGGGTCGATGAAGGTTCAACTAGTATCTTTGCACAGCGAAGGTAGTTCGGTTATTTCGGTTTAAAACCGAAAAAACCGAATGTTCAACGGTTTTCAGATTTGGGAATTGAAACCAAAACCGAAAATTCGGTTTGGTTTATTTTTTTCGGTTCGGTTTTTGGTTTTCGGTTTGGTTTTGCACACCCTGACTTCCAGTGTTCAAACAAGAAACAGAGGCCAAGTAGAATACAAAAATAATAAATCTTTTGCTCAACGCACAATATAAGAAATTAAGATCACCTCAAGGTGATGGCGTGGGAGAAGCGGCAGGAGGTGCCGGACACGTAGCAGCAGCTGTAGCAGGCGTCAGCGGCGGTAGGGGTTGGGCTGTCAGATCATCATCAAGTCCATTAATCTTCTTGGAAGAAAAATACATAAAAAGAACACAAAACATACTATGCAAGACAGTGAGAGAAGCAAGTTACTGGCGCACAAGAAGTGGTGAATATCTGGTGCTCCCACTGCTTAGATGATACCATACTCCAATCTTGCAAAACTCGAATTCTAAGTTCAAAAAAATTCTGAAAAATTTTGTGGATGTTCACAAGATAAATGTGTACAATCTCTAAAATTTTCAACTCCAAACTCGAAATACACAGAGAGACACAAAAAAGGCAATTCCAAGATGAATAGTGTCACAAGAAGACAAAAGCAAAAATGGTACTATTCACATCTCAACTTGTCATTTTGTATCTCTATGAATATTTCGAGTTTGGAGTTGAAATTTTTAGGAATTGTACACACTTCTCTTGCAAACATCCACAAAATATTTTAGAATTTTTTGACATTTCAAAAGTTGAGTTTTGTGAGATTGGAGCTTGTCTGCGCTTCCAAAAACAAAGTGGGAGCCATTTGGCAGCCCCCAGCCCCCAACCGGAATCAATCTGTGTTGTCAAAGTGTTTTCTTTCCGAGCGCTAGACAGATAAATTTTTTGTCAAGTGGTTTGGAAAATACGCTTGGCAAACATATAACACCTGCAAAAAAAAATTATAAACATTCGGCAAATATATTTTTTCTCTTTTTTATTTTTTTCTCTTCTACTTTCTTTCCTTTACTGTATTTTCATTATTTTATTTTACTTCTGTATTTTTATTATATTAATTTATTCTATTTTTTTCTTGTGTAACATGGAAAGGTTGTCAAAAATGGATTGAAAATCCTATTTGTGTTAATGAATCTATATCTAAAACTTTTTTTGTTTGCAAAAGAGTCAAAGGCCATGCATCAAGTATCACAAATCCTTATAAACACACCCATACAGAAAGATGAAATTACACTTAAATCTTTGGGGGTGCCGAAGTCTTCTTCCTCCCGCATCCACTGGCGGCGCGCCGTGAGCATAGCTTGATGCCGCCTCAGCAGATTAAACTTTTTTAAACCCAGGAGCTTTATAGAAGCAGCCGATTTAAAGTCGCCAATGTAGACCAGGAGACATCGGCGGCCACGCTCTGTAAAGCAAATCGTGGTCCCCGAGAAGAAAATACCGATAAGGGCCTGTATAATTTTTGCTCCCGCCGCAGTCGGACTCGTTGGTTAAATTTATGGTCAGAGTTGAAGCGCGGAAACCGAGGACGCACTATATTTTGGAACGGAGGGGTTACAAAACAGAGCTGTTTCAGCTGATAGTATTTGAATTAGATGGACACATCACTGAGTTCCATGTACACAGCACATGCATCTGTGCCAAAAAAGTCAAAAGCTGATCGTGTGGAATCCTGAAGATAGGATATTCGTTACAAATAATGCAGATGCAGTGTATCTATCTCCCCCCGTCTCTACTTCCGCGCTGCTTCAGCGCCCATCGCTCTCCTTGATCTCCCCTTCCGATCAGGCAGCCATGGAAGGGAGCTGCAGCGCTCTGCTCCCTCGCCCCTGATCTTGTTGCCTGACGAGCACGGGATTGGAGCGGCGCCAACGCCACCCAAACCAGTCGATCTGGTGCGTGGTTTGGGAGCAGCTGCTGGGAGGGGTTCACGGAACCAAGTAATCGACAGGTTAGCAATGTAAATCCTGCTACCGCTCTAATCGGAAGCCGTGCAGTTAACTAGCTGACCGATTTTCTTTCACACTGCATCGTCTTCTAGCATGCTTCATCTACATCCTTCATCTCGTACATGTAGTATATTTCTCTTTTGATCTCTCTGGAGTACATCTATATTCAGTAATCAGTAGTATAAGAGAAACTTTCTATCGTTTCTTTTTTCCCCACTGTGGTACCTTGTGTCTCTTTTTTTTTTCGAGGAAAACTTTCGATCTATTCATCAACTGTCATGGTAGTACAAAGAACATCAGAAGTAAAAATTACATCTAGGTCCGTAGACCACATACCGACGATTACAAGCACTGGAGCAAGCCGAAGGTGCGCCGCCGTCATCGCCCCTCCCTCATCGGAGCCAGGCAAACCTTGTTGTAGTAGACAGTCAGGAAGTCATCGTGCTAAGGCCCCATAGGACCAGCACACCAGAACAGCAACCGCTGCCGATGAAGAGATGCGTAGATCGGAAGGATGCAACCTGTAGACACACGAACACAGACGAACGAAGACCGGATCCATGTGGATCCACCGAAGACAAACGCCGACCGAATCCCACGAGATCCGCCGGAGACAAACCTCCACACGCCCTCCGACGATGCTAGAAACACCACCGGAACGGGGGCTAGGCGGGGAGGACTTTATTCCATCTACAGAGAGCCGCCGCCGCCTCGCATCTCTGAGCAGGACACAAACCCTAACAAAGCTAAAAAAAATAATCAAAAAACGGAGCCCTCTCACCGGCAAGGGCGGGATCCACCGCAACTCCATGGTCCAAAGACCACATGAGACGAGGTAGACCGGCGGCAGTGCCGGCGGGAGGCAGGAAAAACCCTAGCAAGCTAGATGCAGGAGCAGCCGCCGCTGTGCGTGGTACCTTGTGTCTCACAGGAACATGCCTCATGCCTGGCCTTGCACTTTATTTGTCGGGCGATGAATTATCCTCTACTGCCTGCGTCAAATTTGCCCCCCCCCCCCCCCCCCCCAACCCCACAAAAAAAAAAGGGATTAAGATTGTTAGTTGCCCAACGCAGTTTTTTGTTATTAGTTGTTATCTTTTAGGACTGTCAGTTGTGTTGCCTTGTACTAATCTTCTTTATAAGGAATAAAAAATATGCAATGAAATGACCGCGTGCATCCATCGATGCGGAAGCTGGGGTTACATCCTCTATATAAATAATAAAAGGAATAACACGCTGATGAACTTAAATATATGTAGGTGAAGCGGTTGGATTCAAGCAGAATCTGGAATCGATCATTGCACTTCCCAAATGGCACCAAACGTGATATGGACAGATCAGTACCAATCCGGGCCGTTGGTTGGTCCTTAGACAGTAATTATAGTATATTTGGTTTTAGTGTTGGTGTCAGTATAAGTTGTTTTCTGATCAACATGTCAGTTAAGTGAACATTATTTTTCCTTCAACTTATATTTGTGCCTACAACTGTTTGTTTCCTTAATTACAAGGATGCTAAAATTTTCTAATTTGGCAATGTGGTGTTACTACATCTGTAGGAAACCTTTTTCTAGCTGACAAAGGAACTATGGCAGAAGCTGTGATATTAGTTTTGCTTCAGAAACTTGCATCTACCCTGGGAGGAGCTACACTGAAGTATTCGGCTCACCACTGGGGAAAGAAGCTATCTTTTTGCTTGAAGTGGAAAACAACATGAAAGAAATTGAGATCGAATTCGATGTAATGCAAGCGTTTATAAGTCAAGTAGATCCATACTTGACAAACAACCAAATCTTCCAATGCTGGCTGAAGCATATAAGGATGGTTGCCTTTGAAGTTGAGGATATTATTGATGAATATGCATTTCTCCTTGGGAAGATGGATGGCACTGAAAGTTTTCTGAGGAAAACATTCCGTCAGTCAAAAAATGTCATGATTTGGTATAATGTTGCTTCTCAGCTTAAACAAGTCAAGAGTTGCCTTCAGAACTTAACAACTATGAAAGAGAGGTATGGTATCAAGATATATGACAATGATGAAACCTCATCAAGCCACAGTATTAGTCGCAAGTTCTACTTTTCTGATTCTTCATACTTAAATGATGATGATGATGCAATTGTGGGGCAAAAAAATCACTTGAAGAAGTTGTTAGGCTGCCTAAATGATGCAGGTCCAGATCGTGCTATTATCATGATCCAGGAAATGGGTGGATCAGGTAAATCTACGCTTGCAAGAAGCATCTATAGGAAGCAAGATGTCACATTGTGTCATGCATGGATCTCAACGTCGCGAAATCGTCAAGTTGAAGATATTCTTACGAACATTATAGATAAGCTTGATATTGAATCAGATGAACATGACACCAGTGATTGTGAAGGAATGGTGAAGACAATCCAAACTTATCTTCAGAATAAAAAGTATCTTATTGTTTTAGATGACTTGTGGGATAGAGAATCATGGTCATGCTTTGATAATGCATTTCCAAAGAATAGGCATGAAAGCATAGTCATCATTACTACTAGAAATGAAGCTGTTGCATCGTTAGCTGAGGAGCAACATACTATTAGGCTTGGCAATCTCTCAGAAGAAGAATCATGGGACCTCTTCAGCAAAAAAGCATTCATGAAGCTGCCAGAGGCAACATGCCCCGAAGGTCTCATCAGTTGTGCTAAGAAAATTTTGGAGAAGTACCAAGGTTTGCCTCTTGCTATTGCAGCTATTGGGAGCCTCCTGTCTTATAGAGGTATGGGGGAGCGGGAGTGGAAATCATTCTACAATCAGCTAAATTGGCAACTAACTTATAATCCAGAGCTCAGCAGGGTCTCAAATGTTCTCAGCTCAAGCTTAAACGATCTTCCAACCCATCTGAAGAATTGTTTCCTATACTGTGGATTATTCCCAGAAGATTGTGAAATTAGACGGAAGTGGGTAATCAGAATGTGGATAGCTGAAGGGTTTGTGGAAGATCGAGGTACAGAGATAACACTGGAGGAAGTGGCAGAGGAATATCTGAAGGAACTTATTCAGCGCTCGCTGATTCAAGTTGTTGAAAGAAATGAATTTGGAAGGCCAAGAAGGTTTAAAGTGCATAATATAGTGAAAGAAATTACTCGGACATCATCAAAAAAATAGAGGTTTGCTCTTATATGTGATAACCCAGTTCTTACTAGTCTTGGAGATACTAAGCGCCGTGTGTTTGTGCACGCTGGAGGCCAAGACTTTCAACCAGGTGCAGCCTGGCAGCAGCTGCGCTCATTTTTTTTTTTTTTTGCGGAAAAACTTCCAATCTATTCATCTTCAATCATGGCAGTACAACGAACATTAGAAATAATAAAAATTACATCCAGATCCGTAGACCACCTAGCGACGACTACAAGCACTGAAGCGAGCCGAAGGCGCGCCGCCATCATCGCTCCTCCATCACCGGAGTCGGGCACAACTTATTGTAGTAGACAGTCGGGAAGTCGTCGTGCTAAGGCCCCATAGGACCAGCGCATCAGAACAGCAACCGCCGCCGATGAAGAATAACGTAGATTGAAAGGATCCAGCCCGAAGACACACGAACGTAGACGACCAACGACCAGATCCGAGCAAATCCACCAAAGATAGATCCGCCGCAGACACACCTCCACACGCCCACCAACGATGCTAGACGCACCACCGGAACGGGGGCTAGGCGGGGACCTTCAGGGAGCCGCCGCCGTCTTGCCTTCCTGAGCAGGACACAAACCCTAACAAAACTCAAAAGAACGACTAAAAACGAAGCCCTCCCGCCGGCTCATTTTTATTATTTGATAAACATGCCTCGGTTCCATGGATTCGCACTGCTTCATCAAGTTTCAGGTTATTAAGGGTCATGTGCCTCAGATATTCCCTCCTTAAAGATTTCCCAAATGCCATAGTTGGTCTATTCAATTTGTACCACCTTGATTTGTCACGTACAAAAGTGAAGAATATACCAAAGTCAGTGGCAAGGCTCAAGAACCTGCAGACACTGCATCTCAGGCGTACATTTGTAAGGAAGTTGCCACGTGAAATAAAACTGCTTATAAATCTCCGCCACTTGTCTGTGAGTAGCGACCTATATGGCACATCGATTTTAGGTAATATTTGTAGTCTCAAGTCTCTGCAGACTCTCCGAGATGTAAAAGCCAGCAAAAATCTTGTACAGAATCTCAGCTTCTTGACACAGCTTAAAACCTTGAGCATTACAAATGTATTGGCAAGCCATAACAAAGATCTTTGGAGCTCCGTTGGAAAGTTGACTGTTCTTACTAGGTTGGCTGTTGCAAGTGATGCTGATGATGAAGTTCTTTCTTTAAAAAACTTCAGAGCACCCCGATATCTGGAGAAGTTCTACTTGGATGGCAAATTGGCGGATGGTGTGCTTTTCCCCATATCTGGACGTTTTCAGAACCTTAAGCGGTTGTCAATGCGGTTATCTGGGCTAGTGCAAGATCCTGTCAGTTCCTTGTCTGAAATGACAAATCTGATTTACCTTGAGCTTACTTGTGCCTATGATGGGGAGTCATTGGTGTTCTGTTGTGGATCGTTCCTGAAGCTCAGACAACTTCGCCTGGAGAAGCTAGAAAACTTGAACTCAATTGAGATAAATAATGGCAGCATGGTGAACTTGACTGACCTAGAATTTCATGACCTGGGAAAATTGAAACATGTGCCAGAAGGTCTTACATATCTAACGAAGCTTCAGCACTTGGTTGCAGATAAAATGCCAGAATTGTTCACAAGAAAGCTGGAGGAAGAACATCGGAGCGGGTTTCTTCAGCACATTGGTAGCATCGAATGTGTGTGAGACTGTGTGGTTTGGTCAAAATTATATTGCTCATCTAAGACTGCTGCTATTTGATTTTAAGAGAAAGTGGCCGATTCTTTTCTTCATGAATAAACTACATTTTGTTCCAATTACGTGTCTCATTTTCTTTGAAGCAAGTGACCTCTGGGTTGTAATAAGAAAGAAGGCATTATACTTCTCGTTGATGTTTGTTTTGTTGAACAGATTGGTAAACTTTCTATCCGTTGCAAGTTTGTAACATAAACATTTTTCTCCTTGGTTATTGTATTTTTTACTGGACTACTGTGACCTATCGCTGCACATATCTTCATTGACGTTGCTGTTCTCATACGGATTTTGCCATGTGATGATCGTCTTATGGTAGCACTGGTACTCTGACTACTTGCATAGGTTGTCCTGTCTTGTGCTGTTTTTTTTTTCGAGAAAAACTTCCAATCTAATCAAGGAGCTGCCGCTGCTACACCTTCCTAACCGACCTCCAGAAAACACCTAAAAACAGAGCAGAAACCCTCCCGTCGGCAAGGGTCGGGGTCCATCGCGCCTCCATGGCCCTAAGGCCATCGGAGACGAGGCGGACCAGCGGCGGCGCCGACGGGAGGTAGATGAAACCCTAGTCTCCCGTTCACCTAATCACGAGGCGAACGGGCACCGCTTTATTCTTTCCAACGACTAGCATTCAGATCTATATATGCATGACCATCTCTCATATCTTTCACAATCCTGATTCTGCCTCCTCTTCTACTTCTCTTTCCCCATCTCTCTGCCATCTCTCCACAACAAAATAAGTCGCCGCCGAAGCTTGGCCCAACAATTTTGCGAAGATTCCTCATTCGAAGATGAGGAACTCATGATGGCTGCTCTGATAATAGAGGAAGAACAAGCACGGTTGGATCCTCCATGCCATGGAGGTCCACTTCCGGGATGCCAATCTCATCGGCGCGATTTTGCGGAACGCTTTCAGTCGCTCCACAAGACTATTTCGCACAGAATTGCACTTTCAACCCAAGGATATTTCGCAATAGGTATGCAACTGGAGCATTTGTTTAATTTTTGGCATACTAGGCACTCTTCATGTCTCATTTAAGTTTTTTGTCGCAGGTATAGAATTCATCATTCTCTTTTTCCGCGCATAGCAAGTTCTCTAGAGGCACATGATAGCTATTTTTCCATGAGAAGAAATAGTGCTGGTGTTCCTGGTTTACATCATTATCAAAAGTTGACCTCAGTATTTCGAATCCTATCTTAGGGCATCTCCAACGCTGACCCACAAACCGGACACCACATCCATCCGCGGACATGGGGGACCAGTCTGCGGACACGGATGCGGGAGCCGGCCATCCAACGCTACCCGCATACATTTCAAATCGGCTTTAAATAAACCGGACAAAATTCATCAAACACGGCGGATTTCATTAAAGTTCAGACATAATTTACATAAAAAGGTTGATATTTCGACCGTTTAAATAAAAACTAGAAGAAAAAAAAAACTAAACCCCATACCGGACGACCACCTTGTACGCGTGGCCGCCCTGCCCTGTCGCACCGCCGTCGCCGTCGTCCCTCCAGCAGATGTGCATCGCCGGTGCACAACTTAAATAGCCGCAGCTAGGCCATGCGAAGGGGCGGTGAGCCTACTTCAATGCGGCGCAACGGCTGGAGTTGGTTTCTCAGACGCGGCTTGTGCATTGAAGCGACGACGCCTGAGAGGTCGCGTCGGTCAGCGCCGCCCCCTCACGTGCCGTGACGTCGTGCGGCATCAATGTTGGCCACTGCATGCTTTGGGCCGGCATGAATGCAGCGCGGCAAGCGACGCGGGCGTTCGATGGAAAGCGTGGAAGAGACGGGTGTTTTTTTTTATGGGCCAGGTTAGTCATACGCGGGCATGGCAGCGGTCCAGATGCCCACAAAGCCCCCCCCCCCTCCTAATTTGTCTCGGTTTGCGGGAAAAAGTATGTCCGGACCGGTCAGCAGACCGATGCAGGCCCGCGTTAGATGGAAAAACACGTCCAGACCATGCGGTCCGGACGGTTGCGACTATTTAAGGGTCCGTGTTGGAGATGCCCTTATTGGATATTAGCTAATCTTACTCATGAGTACTGTCAGCTAGCAAAACCCACTGCTTTAGGTAATCTTAGTTGTGATCAAGGTTTTGCTGAAGATACTGCTAGATTAATTGCAATTTGGAGCAAAGAAGGTTTCCAGGTATGCTCGGAAGCATCGACTCACTGCATGCATTGGAAGTGGAAAATTCTATTGGAAATTCTCGTAGTTTATGGTCCTTAGAGCATCTACAGCCGGGCTTGGCAAATCCGGCCCCCTATACGTCCGCGGACGTGCCCGGGCACGTCCGCGGGCGCATCCGGACGGCCTCTCATATCTCGTGCCCGGCATTCATATATCTCAAATCCGGACTCTCAAATACACGCAAATCCATGCACGTCCATCATACACGCCAATATCGCACGTAAATAACAAATGTTGGTAGCGAAAATACATAGTTCTTATATAAAATTTATTTTAAGTGCACAACTCAAACATTAGCCCTTTGGTTTTCATTGTGGGTCCACATATGCTCCACAAGATCATTGAGTAGTTGTGCGTGCACCTGATGATCTCAAAGATTCTGATGCATCTGCAGAAGTTCATAAGCTGATTTGCATCTTGATCTTCCGGGATTTGAACTTGTTCTCCAGGCACTTCAAAATCATTGATTTGGGCAACACCATCACTCTCATCCTCGACAATCATGTTGTGCAAAATAACACAACATGTTATGAGCTGCCACAAAGTTTCTGATTCCCACATCATTGCAGCTCCACGAACAATTCCCCACCGAGCTTGAAGCACTCCGAATGCCCTCTCCACATCCTTCCTAGCTGCTTCCTGCATTGATGCAAAGTGGCTTTGTTTGTTGCCGTGTGGTTAGGATATGGTCTTCACAAACGCCGCCCACGGAGGATAGATGCCATCGGCAAGATAGTATCACGTGCTGTAGTCACGGCCGTTGACAGTGTAGTTGCACGGCGGCGATTCCCCATTACAAAGCCTCCTGAACACCAGAGATCGTTGAAGCACGTTGATGTCGTTGTGAGAACCCGACATTCCAAAGAAAGCATGCCAAATCCGTAAGTCATGTGATGCCACTGCTTCCAGTATGATGGTGGCCTCTTTGGTGTGACCCTGATACATTCCTCGCAAACCTTTGGGGCAGTTCTTCCATTGCCAATGCATACAATCAATTGATCTGAGCATTCATGAAAACCCTCCAGCCTCTCCAATAGCCAACAACTTTTCTGTGTCCTGCACATTTGGTTCTCTCAGATACTCTGCTCCAAACACCTGCACCACGGCGCGGGCAAACTTGACAGTTGTCTTCAAGCATGTGCTCTCCCCCATCCGGACCATCTCACCAACGGCATCTGCGGCAGTACCAAGTGCAAGCATCCTCAGAGCAGCTGTGCATTTCTGCTTAGCGGAGAAAGAAAGTTGGCCGCAGCAATCCCTTGTGAGCTTGAAGTAGTCATCGTGTGCCTCCACTCCCTCCACAATGCGCAAAAACAATGGTTTCCGCATGCGAAAACGGCGACAAAACCATGGATCATCCGGGAAAGTTGGGTTCGGAGCAAAGTAGTCCTTGTGCAGTAGCCGTGCTCCGGAGACCCTATCCCGATTGACCACTCTTCTCCCTTTGATTGAGCCCTTGAAGTTGAGAATATGCTCCACCTGTCGGTCCATTTCCTCTTGCATGCTCATGAGCATGATCATGTCCACTTCTTCGTTCGAATCCGACGAATCGAAGAACTCATCTTGAATCATTTGATCAAGCTCCGTCGGTCCATACTCCTCGTCCGATGAAGCATCGGAATTCATCGTTTTCCCTAAAAAAACACAAGAAACCGGGTTGGAAAATGTGTCGTACACATAGAACGCAAGGGGCAGCCCGAGAGTTGCCGGACGTACCGCGGTGGCGTCCGGGCCGGCGACGACGTCTCCGGCTGCGAGGACGGGAGAGAGGAGTGCTGTGCCGGTGCTGGCGGCGCAAAGGCTCGGAACGGCTGCTGAGCACGCGCGGCGGCGGAGCTGCGAGACGGACGCCGCGGAGGAGGAAGAAGAGAGGAGAGAGCAAATGAATCCGGTAGGTTAAGGGGGTGGATTTGGTGTAATTTGAGATGGGGTAGGTGTAGGAGATATGCCCTAGAGGCAATAATAAATGTTATTGATTATCTCCCTGTTCATAATTATGTTTATGTTCCATGCTATAACTGCAATGATTCTCGAGTCTACAAATAAAACGAGGCTTGGAGGGAAACTCATGTGCACGTGTGGGATAATAAACGGTAAAATGTATTCCTAGTCAAGCCTCTATGACTGGCTCAAGTATTGCATGATGATCCTGTTTTCCTGATCATGGGCATGACTATGCCGGCAATTTTGAGGGCACAATTGTTGGTAGAACACTTGTGTTGAATCGACCCAAATTGATGTTATGCTATGAGATACATTCGTCATAAGTTAATGGTTAATAACACAGGAAGTTAATGTTTGCATAATTCCTTAGACCATGAGAGTATCGAGTTTCTTCATGCTTGCTTCATGAACTTTGGGGTTTGTTAAACGTCATCCGTAAATGGGTGGCTATTACGGCGGCTTACGGGTTCATGGAAAAGTATGTCAAGTAACTTGATAGCTCAAGATTGGGATTTGCTCCTCCGACGATGGAGAGATATCTCTGGGCCCTCTCGGTGTTACGGTATCCATCATCGTCTGGCCAGACATAGGGTGATTTGATAACAGGGATGCCGGAACACGGGAACGAGAAAAGAGAACAATACCGGCAACGAGGTAACTGGCATAGTGGACAAGGTGTTGATCCACGGGGATGCCAACATGTCTCACCTCGGGTATTTGTAACATATCGCGAAGCAACAGGAATAGCACACGGCAACTGGAGGTTCACTCGAATATTCATTCGTGTGGGTATAGGGGTCAATATGGGTGTCCATGGCTCCAATGTTGATCATTGATTGGAAGGGGTTCCGGGTCATGTCTATACTTCACCGAACCTATAGGGTCACACGCTTAAGGGTCATCTATCTGCTGAATACTAGACAAGGAGTCCGAGAGAAAGTCACTGGAAAAGTTTCGGAGACAACGAAAAAGTTCTGGAGAGAACACCGAAAAAGTTTCGGTAAAACCGAAAAGTTGTTTCGGATAAAACCATTGATCCAAAAAGGTTTCGGCAAGCACCGGGAATGTTTTGGAGTTTGCCAGATTGGTCTGGTAATTTCTGGAATTTTTTCGGAGAAAAAACCGAAAAAGGTTTTCGGAGCTGCCGGAATTGTTTACCGGGTAAACGAAGATGGTTTTAAATTAAACCACCATACCGGAAATGTTCCGGAGCGAGTCCAGATAATTTTAGAGGGTGCCGGAAATGTTCTGGGACCTTCCGGAATTTTTCAGAAGAAATAGTTTCGGAAAACATCTTGTCCCAGCGAGAGGGGACAAGATCCCACGGATCGTGGGGGCTGTTTTTTGGCTGTTTTTGGGGGCGCCCCCTTTAGGGGACAGCCCCCTTGTGGCTGGACAAAGTGTTTGGGGGCCCCCCATGGTGGGGGGCAGCCCCCACAAATGGTGGAGAGTGTTGGGAGGAAGGTGGGGCCCCATGGGGGAACACCATGGACAAGGGAACATGTTTTCTCCATGTTTGGTGGGAACATGTTTTCCTTGTTTGGTGGGTGCATGTTTAGTGGGCTGAATTTCAGCCCCCCCCCCCCCTCACCCCTTCCACCACTATATAAGGAGGTGGAGAGGAGCTCTCCATCCACACTCCAACTCTCACACACATGGCATGCATGATCTGCCTTTCTTCTCTCCCTCCCACGAAATAGTTTCGTAGAGCCGAAAGGCTGTCTAGGTTCCGGTGGGAACTACTTCTGGACGGCGAAGCCCTGCCGGATAGATGATACCGTATGTGTGCAACTCTGTAGAGAGATCGTAGTTTCGGTCTTAGTTCGAGAGTGCCTCCCGAAGGGCTGTCCGTATGACCGTCCGAGTTTTGGAGGTCCTCCCGAAGGGCTGTCCGAGTGACAGTCCGAGTTTCGGAGGTCCTCCCGAAGGGCTGTCCGCGACACCATCCGGGGGACTGTGCGACCGCCTCCCGGAGGGCTGTCCGCGGGGCAGATGAGGGTATACATCCTCGCGGTTGGGAGGTTGTAAATCCTAGCTGCGGGGATCTGCACCGCCGTTCGTCATCGACTCTACTTCCGCTGCGCTACGATTCGGTAACGAAAAAGATCAAACCTTGTATGCAGTCTCCATAGTGGTCCTGGGCTGGTGCGTAGGTCGGAAAATTTTTGTTTTCTGCTGCGTTACCCTACAGTAGGGATGTCGGGTCCGACGTGGCGGACGCGCCCGGGCGCCCTATATCCGCCCTAGATTTGGACTGGATATGAGGGATGTCAGTCAGCCCGGACGTTTGAGTCCCGTTTGAGGCGTCCGTCTGGGTCGTTTTTTTGACCGATCACTGATCGGGTCGTCCGCCTGGGCGTTTGAGGCGGGTTTGAGGTGCCCGGCTGTACGGCTGTAGATGCTCTTAGGGGCGGGCCACGGCATCGTCTCCATCGGGCAAACCACGTCACCAGCAGTGGCCCCAACTACCACTTTCATCGTAACGTGCACACGCGCCGCTGCCTCCGCCAGAGCGGCCTGCGCAAGCTCCCTCTAGCATAGGCTCGGCCGCCGTGTACTTAGCGTGTAAGCATAGTATGTACTCCCTCCGTCCGTGCGTCCCATAATATAAGAGCGGTTTTAACGCTATACCAGTACTCAGTGAATCAATCAAAGAAACCGTGTAAAGCACCCACTCCAGTGGTCCAGCCCTCCCCGTCGGTCAACACGCGCCTTCCTGCATGCCCCCACCACCACCCCACCCCACCCTTCCTGCATGCCCCCACCACCACCCCACCCTCCCCGTCTTCTCGCAGGCCCTGTTTCGGTGCTCGCCCACTGACCTTCTCCTCCTGTTGGTTCTCTACTTCGCTAGCTGTTCGGTCGTGCTGCTTGTTTGTCTGTGGTAGCTGCCCTGTGATGGGGATTAACCATGAGAGTCTGCTTCGCCTACGGTTTGCCCGGTCGGGCTACCGCGGCATGCTCTCATGGCCATGGGTGGTGATGGTGATCCTTTCAGCTACGCCTTCATCTGGAGCTCGCCAACAGCCAGGAACAAGCGACTCTGAACACCCAGATCCGGCGTGGAACGCGGCAGCCCTGGTCGTGGGAGCGCTGGCGTTGACCACCGTGGTTGGAGTAGCAGCGTCCTTGCAATCTTTCTTGGGACTTAAAAGTGCGGGCAGATGGTAATAAATCCCGGGGCAGAGCAGCCGCCGGAGCGGAACGATCAGCTAGGCCCGGACGCAGACAGTCCGCTCATGACCATGACAAGAAAGAACAGCTAGATGTTTACCAGCTGCCTAAAGAATTGCATCTCCCCCAAAGGAAAAGCTCCCTTTTCTCCTTCTTGTGGACAAGCTTTCCTTGGAGGCGCAGTGGTGACGGCGCGGCAGCCGCAGCCGCAGTCAGACAGGTCCATTGGCTGGGCCTGGGCGTCCTGACAAGTCCGGTGCGGCTGGAGCTCCGGCAGGCACCTAATCGTCGGCGGCTGACTGGCCGCCGGGAAACGACCGCATGGGAGTATGAGTACGACATGCTGGCGGCGGCTACGAGCAAATTCCACAAGAAGATGAAGCTCGGGCCAGGCCAAGGCAGCTCTGGGTCTGGGGTGGTGTTCAAAGGCACCCTGCTGGGGAATAATGGTCTGGATAGGCCCGTGGCCATCAAGAGGTTCCACAACACCCTCACAGATGAGAGCAGCAAGCACGTCCACAGGGATCTCGGAGGCCGCTTTCTCCGGCACAAGAACATCGTCCGCTTGCTTGGTAATTAAGCACTACTGTACTGGCTTCTCTCTCTTTCTTCGTTATTACAGTAGCACATCCCTTTTCAGTGTCTTACTGTACTACATACATTCTCTGTTGTTCATCACTTCCTACATCACCAAGTAAACGTTTAGGAGTACTCTCGTATTTGCACTCTCATGTTTCCTTCAGTCTTCCCACTGAATAATGTTAGGCTACATACGAGGTAAAAATCAGCATTCCAAAATCTGAACTACATATATGTTAGTAACATGATCCAGCGTCAAATCTTACCTGCAGGGTATTGTTTGAGAAAAGGGAAGCTTTACCTGGTGTACGACTACATGCCCAATGGCAGCCTGGACCGGCACCTCTTCGATGCAACAGGGAGCTCATCGGCTCTAACATGGGCTCGCCGCTCTAACATCATCAGAGGTGTCGCCCTCGGCCTCAACCATCTCCACAGTAACAAGTCAGTCCATGGATCCGTCAAGGCCTCGAATGTCATGTTGGAGAAAGACCTCACGGCGCGGCTCGGCGGCCTGGGTTACCCCAGGATAGAGCCTTCCAAGCCCCCGAGGAACAGCCAAGCCTATCTAGCTCCAGAGTGCGCGGCGAACGGCGGCATCCCCAACCCCACCAGCGAGCTGGACGTCTTCTACTTCGGCGCGCTGGTGCTCGAGGTCGTCTGCGGCCGCCGCTCTTGCTGCGGCGACATCACGGACGGCGATACTAGCTTCAGATTCCTCGCGGACTGGGTGTGGGCGCTTCACGGGAAAGGGCGCATCACCGACGCGGTTGATCCATCTTTGCAGATCACGGCAGGTGGTGAGCTGCAGCAGGACGAAGAGGCAAAGAAGCTCCTGCTCATCGCCCTCGCGTGCAGCCACCCGGACCCAATGCAGCGGCTCAAGATGGGTGACGTCGTGGAGATGCTGCGGTCGGACACCTCGTCGCCGCCGACTGTGCCTCCGTTGAAGCCAGAATATCACCACGCGCCGGCTGAATGCCGCGTTACGGTGGGCTGACTGACTAGTGCTGGGCATATTCAGTGACAACGGCCGGTCAGTCGGCATAGGTCTTTGCGTTCGTGTTTTTTGTTAGTATAGCATACACGATTGCTTGTGCTGGTGTGATTTGTTCCATGTATTTCAGTTCCCTTTGGGCAATCTCATGGCATTGTGTTCTGTAGTTCGGATGTATTCGATGCTCTTTTTTAGTTTTGACATTGATGTATTCGATGTTAACTGGACCCATTTTTTGCACCGGTGATAATAGTTTTCCCGCGCATGGTAGCAAGTTGAGATTTTTTTTTTCCATGCATGGTTGTATGTTGAGCTTGACCTTGGTCATAATTACATGTTGAGACGTCATTTTCACATGTTAAAATAAATAGATTAACCGGGATCACCTACTTAGTCATATATATATATATATATATATATATATATATATATATATATATATATATATATATATATATATATATATATAATTCGCGTGATTCGAAAAATACGCAAATATGAAAAAGTCATGATTGAAATGTCACACACATCCGTAATTCTATTATATGTTTGTTTGTTCGTTTGAATGGTTATGTGCATCGCTCGATGCGGAGTCCGGGGGTTATCCTCCTTTCAAAAAAATATTTGTTTGTTTGATTGTGTCACAAGAAATCAAAGGATTTCTTTCAAGATGCTTGACTTTTGGAGGCATCCATAAAAGTCATCAACTCCATGATCAGGATCATAGGAGCCAGGGACCCAAAGCAGAAAAAGTGAACTCTCAATTTGCAAAGTATCCAGTGTTGCCTTGCATTCCTACCATCGATAAGATAGAGATCAGTGTCATTTGATCAACACACTTTCAATTTTTCATACCGGCAGGTTTCACGGCACTAGCAAGTTGTCGTACAATCAAGCTGTTCAGGTCATATCACACATAAAAAGTAAACCGTTTTGCTAATTTTTTTTTCATTTGACTGGTTTGCAAATTGCTTTCATTTGAATTTATGCATGTTCGATATTTGCCTCGCAATTCATGCTGAGAAACATTGAGAAGTCGATTTTGGGTCCTTTTCTGTTAGTGGGGCAGCCGTTAGCCATTTTGCTCGTTGTCTTTTTTGTTCCCGGTTTTAAACTGTTCGAGCTGAGAAGAAGGGCCGACTCCTATTTATCGCACGTTAGGCTAGTTTACTGCGCTTGCTAAGGGCTTATCATGTGGTTTAATTATGTCAATGATGTTGAGAGTTGACACTAATGAAAGTATAAATCCTAGGCCTTGTTTCCAAGCATTAAGACACCGCTTTTATTTACTTTTGTAACTTGTTACCTTGTTGTTTTTATTTATCAGATTATAAAAGGCTATCCTAGCATTCATATTACACATGTATCATCATCTCTTCACAAAACAAGTGCATCACAATTAACAACTGTATTGGGTGTGTTAGGGACACAAGAAACTTTTTGTATTTTAATTACAGGGTTGTTTGAGTGAGATTACTTTCAACATATACCTCCCACGGATTGATAAATCTTATAAAATCCACTTGAGAAAAAAATGATGTTGTCCTACAATCCTCTGCGTTTGGAGGCCCAACAAAGTCTAAAAAATAAAAGTATATGTGTGCATTTCCAGTCGACGGTATACGTGACTATCGTGGGCACCTGTCGCTACAAAATATCTTTTTGCAATCCACCCACATGTTTCCTCGAATCTCTTCATTGCAAGGGTCCCTGAGTGTGTAGTATTTCTACTTCTTACTATTATTTAAGCTCTTTGGCTGACAGGTGAGACCCACCGATGCCATGTAGACAACTACTACTCCCTCCGTTCCACAATGTAGTGCGTATAGATTTTTTGAGAAGTCAAATTTTACAAACTTTGACCAAGTTTGTAGAGAAAAATATATACATTTAGAATACCAAATACATATCGTTGGATACATTACAAGATGTATTTCCATATTAAATATATTTGTTATTATAGATATAAGTAGTTTTCTCTATAAACTTAGTCAAAGTTTGCAAAATTTGATTTTTCAGAAAATCTATAAGCACTACATTATGAAACGGAGGGAGTAATAATTTGTACTGCTAGGTGACAGGTGGGACGCACTCACTGCCACACGGGCAGAGTACAGATATACAGTGTCACGTCATATGCCACAAGTTTTAGTATTAAACTGACTTTTCTCGTCATGTTTACGCACGATGGTGTAATTGACTTTTATTTTGACAAAAAAATTATAGCAACGCGTGAGGGATCATCCAATTTCATGGTATATGTGTGTATTTCCCGACCATGTGGCTATCGTTGGCACCTGTCGCCACAAAATATCTTTTGCAATCCACCCACGTGTTTTCTCACTGTCGCTGAATCTCTTTCTTGCGAGGGTCCCAGCTCATTTGTCATGCCGGAGTATTAGGTACGCACACACACTCATCAGCAGCAGTGTATAGCTAGCGACATGCATAGCTGCATTTCCATCACCCCGACCGATCTACAACGTCACCCGTGACGTGGCCTTCCGATAGACAATGGAATGGATTTACTTCCTCCGATCCATATTAATTGTCGTTGATTTAACACAACTTTGTACTAAATGAGTGATAATTATTAGTAACTAGAAGGGTTGGGCACGCTTTCCTGTGCCCTTGGTGTTGCTGGATTTTTTTCAAAAAATAATCACTCGATTTCAAAATATAAGGTGTATTACTTTTTTGAAAAGTCAAACCTTTTAAATTTTATCAAATTTTTAGAGAAATATATCAAAATCCATAATATCAAATCAGTATTTTAAATTCATTGTGAAATGAATTTTCATACTTTTTTTGTTTAATATTGTGGATGTCGATATCTTTGCTCTGAACTTAGCCAAAGTTAAAGAAATTTGACTTTCAACAAAACTAATACCCCTTATATTTTGGAACTGATGGAATATTTAATTTGGCGGGTGGGGGAGATGATAGAGTGTGTTTTATTTTTATTTATAATGCCGTGATTTGGTGGGCCTTTCGTGGTGTGATTATGTGTTATCTGCTAACCAACCTATATTTACGTTGGAAAATTTATGTATCAGTGGTCGCATGTACTACTATATTGGTGCTAGCTATAATATCACATGGTGGAACTTCTTTTTTCCGGGTGGTGGGAGGGTGCGCGGGATTGATATGTTTTTATAGGCCGATTGCTGCTGATTGATTTGAAAAATCGTTGGCCCAATCAAAATCGTAAACCAAATTCAAAATTGAATACCTCAATTGAATGAAAGAGTTTTAAAATTAGGGAAGATAGTGAATTAAAAGAACTAGTCGTCAACCCGTCCGGGCTAGTTTAATATCAAAGAACACATGCATAGTAGAAGTATTACCAGTTGATTATTACCTCGGTATATGCTTTTGGAAATTATTATCACCAAAAAATATAAATAATTCTCCATGGGTGCCCAGAGGATAATGAGGTTTAAATTCATAGAATTTTTTGTGGTGATTCACTGGTAAAATTTAAATATATAATTTGTCAAGAAAAGAATAATGGTTAGACGGTGTACATGTCATATATTTTTATAATCCATACGACAAATGGAGTTAAATACTTTCATTTAGTTCATGATTAGATTTTTTTTTGGATTCGAACATTTTTCTATCGAGTCTTTTGATTATATAAAAATATATTAATTCTCAACCTTCAATTGTCTTCATAGATTCTTATTTTTAGGTGAAGTGGTCTAAAATCTGGATTAGGACCATTGTGACATAAATGGAAATCCAGCACCAGATTACACGTGTGATCTCTCCCTTCAATTAACATACATGACTTCTCTATTTTTTATGTGTGGACTCATACACGAACATGCCAAATGCAAATCCATGGCATATGTATAAGCGTGTGAGTTGTGCGATATATGTCATGGTCTATTAATTTTTTTCAAAAAAGAAAAAGGAAATCCATGCAGACTTCTCTGCATTATTACAGTCGACACGGACCATCTCTTCATCAGTTGCCCGAGCTTGATGATAATCTGGACTCAACTTGGCATCGCCACTACCCCGCACTCTCAAGACCCATGGACTGCAACAACATAACCTCACTTCGACGACTCTATTTGGACCGAATTTCTCCTCTCCATCCTTTGGAAAATGCGGATTTCCCTAAATGGCTAAATGCATGTGTTGAAGAACTTAGTGCACTCCTGTCTCCTACAATTAGGAATGTTTGCAACTACTCAGACCTTTGGACACATCGGTTCAAGGATCTGATTGTTAAGGTTGGTGCTTCCTTGTGCCTGGTCTACCTATCTTTACTCTTTTATGATCTAGTATATTTCTTAACCTAAGATGGTTGCTTTGAGGAATGTATATTCAAATGGATATGCTCTCCCTCCCAGTGATTCCTCAAAAAGGAAAATGAATCTTCTCCACCTACCAGTTTATTAAAGAGCGACTTTGAAGATAGGACCATTCCAAAAAATACAATGAGATAGGTGTTGAAGAAACAGAACATGCGCTTTCAAGTTGAATTGGATGACATATAAAAGGAGACAGGTTTGATCATATACCTACAGTTGTATATTTTATAAGATATCTCTCTAGTCATTATACTCGCCATGACAACTTCCCGTCAATTCCTATATTTATAAGGAATTTTCCTAATAATCTCCATTTAGGTTACATAAAAAAATTAGAGCAACATTTCCTATATTAGGTATGATTAAGCTGCTGCTCTTGTCAGTTTTTACCACCAACCAAATCGACGTGTTATGTATTCTTTAGTGCGGTCTAATATGGGAAGCAAATGAGGAATTTCTTCCTTCGAACCAACATAGTGGTTTGTGATATGAAAAGTTGAGAACAAACACATTATTAAGCATTATATTATATCAAAGAATATAAATATCTAAACATATTTTATTTCTTTTTTCAACTGACATGGACGTATTAAGAAATACTGTATATATAAAAGATAATATAATATACTACTACATTATATTTAATCCTGGATTTCTCCTATTAAGCACAACATCCGAGGAAAGATATTTCTCCATTTAAGAGTGAAAGAATAAAATTATAGGCTTATAATCTTACATATTCCATTCTAAAAGTCATTTCAACAGCAAAGATAATCATTTGTGTATTGAAAACTGAAATATCATGACTCGGTCGTTGTTGCTTGTAAGACTATACCGATAGAGTACCATCCCGGTAGACTAAGCTATGAGCAACCAATGTTCCAAGGCTCTCTTAATCGTAGCTAGCTTTTTTAGTTTTGATGTAATGGTCTTAACTACACCCAAATCACTACGATTTCACTACCAGCGGTTGGGATCAGAAATTATTAATCATAGATTCAAAGTGTAGGACTGCATTTGTGTGGATATATGATACGTCTCCGTCGTATCTATAATTTTTGATTGTTTCATGCCAATATTCTACAACTTTTATATACTTTTGGCAACATTTTATATGATTTTTTGAGACTAACATATTGATCCAGTGTCCAGTGCCAGTTCCTGTTTGTTGCATGTTTTTTGTTTCACAAAAAATCCATATCAAACGAAGTCCAAACGCGATAAAATTCACGGAGGTTTATTTTGGAATATATGTGATTTTTGGGAAAAAGAATCAACGCGAGACGATGCCCGAGGAGGCGACAAGCCTGGGAGGCGCGGGCCCCCCTGGGCGCGCCTAGGGGGCTTGTGGCGCCCCTGTAAGTCGGTTGGATGTGTCCTTCGGCCGCAAGAAAGCTAATATCCTGATAAAAATCCCCTCAAAATTTCAGGCCAATCGGAGTTACGGATCTCCGGGAATATAAAAAACGGTCAAGGGCCAGAAAACAGGAACGCGAAACAGAAGAGAAACAGAGAGAGAGATCCAATCTCGGAGGGGCTCCTCCCCTCTGGGAGCCATGGCGGCCATGGACCAGAGGGGAAACTCTCTCCCATCTACGGGGGAGGCCAAGGAAGAAGAAGAAGGAGGGGGCTCTCTCCTCCTCTCTCCCGGTGGCGCCGGAACGCCGCCGGGGGAACCATCGTGACAGCGATCTACACCAACAACTTCTCCGCCGTCAACACCAACTCTCTCCCCCACTATGCAGCGGTGTAACACCTCTTCTCCCCGCTGTAATATCTACTTAAACATGGTGCTTAATGCTACATATTATTATCCAATGATGTGTGGCCATCCTATGATGTTTGAGTAGATTCGTTTTGTCCTATGGGTTGATTGATGATCATGATTGGTTTGAGTTGTATGTTTTATTTTGGTGATGTCCTATGGTGCCCTCTGTGTCACGCACGCGTGAGGGATTCCCGCTATAGAGTTTTGCAATACGTTCATGATTCGCTTATAGTGGGTGGCTAGAGTGACAAAATCTTACACCCGAGTAAGGGGGTTGTTGCGTATGGGAGTAAAGAGGACTTGTTACTTAATGCTATGGTTGGGTCTGTTGGGGAACGCGACAGAAAACAAAAAAATTCCGCACTACGAACACGCCCAGGACCACTAAGGAGATGCATACAAGGTTTGGATCTAATCGTTACCGACTCGTAGCGCAGCGAAAGTAGAGTCGATGTTGATCGTCGGTGCAGATCCCCGCAGCTAGGATTTACAACCTCCCAACCGTGATGATGTACTCCATCGTCAGCCCCTCGAACAGTCTCTCGGACAGCCCTCCGGGAGGCGGTCGGACAGTCCCCCTGACGATGTCACGGACAGCCCTTCGGGAGGACCCTCGAAACTCGGACAGCCCTTCGGGAGGACCCTCGAACAGCCCCTCGGGCAAAAGATCGAACCTACGACCTCTCTACGGGGTTGCACACATACGGTGTCAGCAATCCGGCAGGGCTTCGACGTCCAGAACTAGTTCCCACCGGAACCCAGATAGCCTTTCGGCTCTACGAAACTATTTCGCTGGGAGGGAGAGAGAAAGCCAGATCATGCATGGCATTTGTATGTGAGAAAGAGTGTGTGTGGAGAGCTCCGCTCCACTCTATTTATAGGAAAACCAAGGGGTAGGGTGGCACTTGAAAAACCCAAAATGCCCATGCTTTATGTCCCACATAAAGGGCAAGATGGTGAGGCTTCCAAATAGTGTTGCCTGCATCACTAATACGACCATTTTGCATCATGTTTTGCTACTGTTATTTATAATGTTTTTGATCAATATAACACTTTGTGGAGCAATTCTAATGCCTTTTCCCTCTTAATATGCAACATTTACACAAGGAGGGACAATGCCGGCAGCTGGAATTCTGGACCAGAAAAAGCTATGTCAGACATACCTATTCTGCACATCTCCAAATGAGCTGAAATTTCACGGAGAATTATTTTGGAATAAATAAAAAATATTGGCATCAAGAAGTACCAGAGGGGGCCACCCAGGTGCCCACGAGGCACCAGGGCACGCCATCCCCCCCCCCCCCCATGCGCGCCCTGGTACCTCGTGGGACCCCTGGCCGGCCTTTGGCCCCCATTTTCTAGTATATAAGTCATTTTGCCCTAGAAAAAATATAGAGAAGACTTTCGGGACGGTGCACCGCCGTCTCGAGGCGGAACTTGGGCAGGAGCACTTTTGCTCTCCGATGAAGAGATTCTGCCGGGGATACTTCCCTCCGGGAGGGGGAAATCGTCGCCATCGACATCACCAGCGATCCTCTCATCGCGGGAGGACCAATCTTCATCAACATCTTCACCAGCACCATCTCATCTCAAACCCTAGTTCATCTCTTGTATTCAATCTTTGTCTCAAAACCTCAGATTGGTACCTGTGGGTTGCTAGTAGTGTTGATTACATCTTGTAGTTGATGCTAGTTGGTTTATTTGGTGGAAGATTATATGTTCAGATCTATTATGCTATTCAATACCCCTCTGATCTTGGACATGATTATGATTTGTGAGTAGTTACTTTTGTTCTTGAGGACATGGGAGAAGTCTTGTCATAAGTAATCATGTGAATTTGGTATTCGTTCGATATTTTGATGATATGTATGTTGTTGATTCCCTTAGTGGTGTCGTGTGAACATCGACTACATGACACTTCACCATCTTTGGGCCTAAGGGAATGCATTGTGGAGTAGTAATTAGATGATGGGTTGCTAGAGTGACAGAAGCTTAAACCCTAGTTTATGCACTATTCTGTAAGGGGCTGATTTGGATCCATATGTTTAATGCTATGGTTAGAGAAATCTTAATTCTTCTTTCGTAGTTGCGGATGCTTGCGAGAGGGGGTAATCATAAGTGGGAGGCTTGTTCAAGTAAGAACAGCACCCAAGCACCGGTCCACCCACATATCAAATTATCAAAGTAGCGAACGCGAATCAAACAAACATGATGAAAGTGACTAGATGAAATTCCCATGTGTCCTCGAGAACGCTTTACTTACTATAAGAGATCGTTCCGGCTTGTCCTTTGCTACAAAAAGGATTGGGCCAACTTGCTGCACTCTTTGTTACTATTGTTACTTGTCACTTGTTACAAATTATCTTGCTATCAAACTACTCGTTACCGATAATTTCAGTGCTTGCAGAAAACACCTTGCTGAAAACCGCTTGTCATTTCCTTCTGCTCCTCGTTGGGTTCGACACTCTTACTTATCGAAAGGACTACGATTGATCCCCTATACTTGTGGGTCAGCAAGACTCTTTTCTGGCGCCGTTGCCGGGGAGTGAAGCGCCTTTGGTGAGTGGGATTTGGTAAGGAAACATTTATGTTACGTGCTGAAATTTACTGTCACTTGTCACTATGGAAAGTAATCCTTTGAGGGGTTTGTTCGGGGTATCTTCACCTCAACCGGAAACACAAATAGTTGCTCCTCAACCTACTGCACCTACTGAAAATATTTATTATGAAATTCCTCTGGGTATGATAGAGAAACTGCTAGCTAATCCTTATGCAGGAGATGGAACCGTACATCCTGATATGCACTTGATCTATGTGGATGAAATTTGTGGATTGTTTAAGCTTGCAGGTTTATCCGGAGATGGAGTTAAGAAGAAAGTATTCCCTTTATCTTTGGACGGAAAGGCATTAATGTGGTATAGGCTATGTGATGATACTGATACATGGGACTGGAACCGATTGAAACTAGAATTCCATCAGAAATTTTATCTTATGCATTTGGTTCATCGTGATCGGAATTATATATATAATTTTTGGCCTCGTGAAGGAGAAAGCATCGCTCAAGCTTGGGGGAGGCTTAAGTACATGATGTACACATGCCCCAACCATGAGCTCTCGAAAGAAATTATCTTACAAAATTTTTATGCTCGGCTTTCTCATGATAATCAAACTATGCTCGATTCTTCTTCGACGGGCTCCTTTATGAAGAAAACTATTGAATTCAGATGGGATCTCCTGGAAAGAATTAAACGCAACTCTGAAGATTGGGAACTCGACAAAGGAATGAGTCAGGTATAATACTTGAGTTCGATTGTGTTAAATCTTTTATGGCCACCGATGCTTTTCATAAGTTTAGCACTAAATATGGACTTGACTCTGAGATAGTAGCTTCCTTATGTGAATCATTTGCTACTCATGTTGATCTCCCTAAGGACAAGTGGTTTAAATATCATCCCCCTGTTATAGAAAAGATTGAGGTACCCATTAGTGTTAAAGAAGAAACAATTATTTACCATGTTGATCCAGTTGTGCCCACTGCTTATATTGAGAAACCACCTTTTCCTGTTAGGATCAAGGAACATGCTAAAGCTTCAACTGTGGTTAACAAAAGTAATATTAGAGCACCTAGACCTTCTGATCAAATTAAAGTTGAACCTGATGTTGCTATGGTTAAAGATCTCC
Organism: Elymus sibiricus; assembly: GCA_039707655.1. NCBI lineage: Eukaryota > Viridiplantae > Streptophyta > Magnoliopsida > Poales > Poaceae > Elymus > Elymus sibiricus. The sequence goes on along the minus strand of CM077664.1, from coordinate 392,342,943 downwards.
TAGTCGATAATATAGATGGGCATGTTATTTACTTTTGCGAGGAGGCTGCTAGAATTGCTAAACTAGTTAGAAATGAACGAGATAAGTTAGACAAGAACAAGCCTGTAGTTGGCATGCCTGTTATTTCAGTTAAGATTGGAGATCATTGCTATCATGGTTTGTGTGATATGGGTGCTAGTGTGAGTGCTATTCCATTTTCTTTATATCAAGAAGTAATGCATGATATTGCACCTGTTGAGATTGAAGATATTGATGTTACTATTAAGCTAGAGAATAGAGATACTATTACACCACTTGGGATTGTTAGAGATGTTGAAGTCTTGTGTGGCAAAATCAAATACCCTACTGATTTCTTAGTACTTGGCTCACGACAAGATAATTTCTGTCCCATTATATTTGGTAGACCTTTCTTGAATACCGTTAATGCTGAAATTGATTGTGTTAAAGAAAAGGTTCGAGTTAAGTTTGGTGATATATCTCATGAATTTAATTTCTCCAAGTTTCGTAGACAACCTCATGATAAAGAATTGCCTAGTAAAGACGAATTTATTGGTCTTGCTTCTATTGCCGTACCTCCTACTGATCTGTTAGAAAAATATTTGCTAGACCATGAAAACGATATGCATATGAATGAAAGAAATGAAATAGATAAGATGTTCTTTGATCAGCCACCTATCCTTAAACATAATTTTCCTATTGAAACTCTTGGAGGCCCTCCTCCGCCTAAGTTTGATCCTGTATTTGAATTGAAGCAATTGCCTGATACATTGAAATATGCTTATCTTGATGAAAAGAAGATATATCCTGTTATTATTAGTGCTAACCTTTCAGCGCATGAAGAAAAGAGATTACTAAAAACTCCAAGGAAGCACCGAGTTGCCATTGGATATACTCTTGATGATCTTAAGGGCATTAGTCCCACTCTATGTCAGCACAAAATTAATATGGAGCCTGATGCTAAACCAGTTGTCGACCACCAGCGACGATTAAATCCTAAAATGAAAGAGGTGGTAAGAACTGAAATATTAAATCTTCTGGAAGCAGGTATAATCTATCCCATAGCTGATAGTAGATGGGTAAGTCCCGTTCATTGTGTCCCTAAGAAAGGAGGTATTACCGTTGTTCCTAATGATAAAAATGAACTCATTCCACAAAGAATTGTAACTGGTTATAGGATGGTAATTCATTTTAGAAAGTTAAACAAAGCTACTAGAAAAGATCATTACCCCTTACCTTTTATTGATCAAATGCTAGAAAGATTGTCTAAGCATACACACTTTTGTTTTCTAGATGGTTATTCTGGTTTTTCTCAAATACCCGTATCACAACCCGATCAAGACAAACCACCTTTACTTGTCCTTTTGGAACTTATGCTTATAGACGTATGCCTTTTGGTTTATGCAATGCACCTGCTACCTTTCAAAGATGTATGACTGCTATATTCTCTAACTTTTGTGAAAAGATTGTTGAGGTGTTCATGGATGATTTTTCCGTTTACGGAACCTTATTTTGATGATTGCTTAAGCAACCTTGATCGAGTTTTGCAGAGATGTGAAGAAACTAATCTTGTCTTGAATTGGGAGAAGTGCCACTTTATGGTGAATGAAGGCATTGTCTTTGGGGCATAAAATTTCTGAAAGAGGTATTGAAGTTGATAAAGCTAAGGTTGATGCTATTGAGAAAATGCCATGTCCTAAAGATATTAAAGGTATAAGAAGTTTCCTTGGTCATGCTGGTTTCTATAGGAGATTTATTAAAGACTTCTCTAAAATTTCTAGGCCTCTTACCAATCTTTTGCAAAAAGATGTTCCATTTTTTTTTGATGATGATTGCCTTGAAGCCTTTGAAACACTTAAGAAAGCCTTAACCACTACACCTATTGTTCAACCACCTGATTGGAACTTGCCTTTTGAAATTATGTATGATGCTAGTGACTATGCTGTTGGTGCTGTTCTAGGACAAAGAGTTGATAAGAAATTAAATGTTATCCATTATGCTAGTAAAACTCTAGACAGTGCCCAAAGAAATTATGCTACTACTGAAAAAGAATTTCTAGCAGTTGTGTTTGCATGTGATAAATTCAGATCTTATATAGTTGATTCTAACGTAATTGTTCACACCGATCATGCTGCTATTAAATATCTTATGGAAAAGAAAGATGCTAAACCTAGACTCATTAGGTGGGTTTTATTGCTACAAGAATTTGACTTGCATATTACTGATAGAAAGGGAGCTGAGAATCCCGTAGCAGATAATTTGTCTAGAATGGAAAATGTTCTTGATGACCCACTTCCTATTAATGATGACTTTCCTGATGAACAATTAGCTGTCATAAATGCTTCTCGTAATACTCCTTGGTATGCAGACTATGCTAATTACATTGTTGCTAAATACATACCACCTAGCTTTACATACCAACAAAAGAAAAAGTTCTTCTTTGATTTAAGACATTACTTCTGGGATGACCCACATCTTTATAAAGAAGGAGTAGATGGTATTATTAGGCGTTGTATATCTGAGCATGAACAGGAACAAATCCTACGGAAGTGTCATTCCGAGGCTTACGGAGGACACCACGCGGGAGACAGAACTGCAAACAAGGTATTACAATCTGGTTTTTATTGGCCTACTCTTTTCAAGGATGCTCGTAAGTTTGTCCTATCTTGTGATGAATGTCAAAGAATTGGTAATGTTGCTAGATGTCAGGAAATGCCTATGAATTATTCACTTGCTGTTGAACCATTTGATGTTTGGGGATTTGATTATATGGGACCTTTTCCTAAATCCAATGGGTATACTCATATTTTAGTTGCTGTTGATTACGTTACTAAGTGGGTAGAAGCTATTCCAACTAGTAGTGCTAATCATAACACTTCTATTAAAATGCTTAAAGAAGTTATTTTCCCAAGATTTGGAGTCCCTAGATATTTAATGACTGATGGTGGTTCACATTTTATTCATGGTGCATTCCGTAAATTGCTTGTTAAATATGATGTCAACCATAGAATTGCATCTCCCTATCATCCCCAAACTAGTGGTCAAGTTGAATTGAGCAATAGAGAAATAAAATTAATTTTGCAAAAAACCGTCAATAGATCTAGAAAGAATTGGTCTAAGAAACTTGACGATGCATTATGGGCATATAGAACTGCTTATAAAAATCCTATGGGTATGTCTCCTTATAAAATGGTTTATGGAAAAGCATGTCATTTACCTCTTGAGTTAGAACATAAAGCATATTGGGCAATTAAAGAACTAAATTATGATTTTAAACTTGCCGGTGAAAATAGGTTATTTGATATTAGCTCATTAGATGAATGGAGAACCCAAGCTTATGAAAATGCCAAATTGTTTAAAGAAAAAGTTAAAAGATGGCATGATAGAAGAATTCAAAAACGGGAATTTAAAGTAGGAGTGCAAGTTCTATTGTACAATTCTCGTTTGAGATTCTTTGCTGGAAAACTTCTCTCTAAATGGGAACGACCGTATACCATCGAAGAAGTTTATCGCTCCGGAGCCGTCAAAATAAACAACTCCGAAGGCACTAACCCGAGAGTGGTGAATGGGCACAGAATTAAGCACTATATTTTAGGTACTCCTATTAATATTGAAACTAATATTATTGAAACAATTACACCGGAGGAATACATAAGAGAGACCTTTCGGAACACTCCAGAACCCTGAAAAGGAAGAGGTATGTGATACGGTAATTAAACCGACTCCAAAAATTCCATAAAAATATTTTCTGTCAATTTTGGAATATTTAGAAAAATAAAAAAAAATAAGAAACAGCCGGGGGACCCACCTGGTGCCCACGAGGCACCAGGGCGCGCCACCCCCCCAGGCGCGCCCTGGTACCTCGTGGGCCCCACGTGAGCCTTCCCGACTCCGTTTTTCTTCTGGATTACTTGTTTTGCAAGATAAAAAATCTTTATATATACTCCCAGATGTTTTCACCACCGTATCGCAGAAATCTTCTCTGTTCTTCTTTCGTGCAATTTTTCTGACAGATCTAGATTGCTATGGCTCCACCAAGCTCTTCCAAGGACAAGTTCTACGAGAAGGTCATCAACCCCTACCTACCGAAGGTGATGAAACACCCTCAAGCCATTGAGATGCGTGAGGGGGTGCTTCACATTTCGTGATCTAGTTGAATACAAGTTTAGTATGATCTATTTTCGAGTGTTAGCTTCGTGATCTAAATATCTATGTAATCGAGTTGAGAGTTATATAATAAAGAGTAGTTTGAGTTTTTGCTTCTTTACCTTCATGTTTCAATTCTAGCAATGAAAATAATGAAAAAGATCATATGCTAATCTTATGGAAAGTAATGACATTACATAAAGAAAAGTATAAGTGGTAAAATTTATTGAAAGTTAACAAACATAGCATTAGTCAATGATGCAATTCATGAAAAAGTTAATAAGGGAAGAGAAGATTCACATGCAAATATACTATCTTAGACATCTTTTATGATTGTGAGCCCCCATTAAATATTTTATGTCAAATTGTTGACGTTGGACAAGGAAGACAACGTAATGAATTATGTTTGTTCATATTCACATAGAAGTTATATTGTTATAGATCCTCCAACATGTGGTGCTTGCCCAATATCTTTGCTAGCCAAAAATCCGCACCAAGTAGAGATACTACTTGTGCATCCAAAACCCTTAAACCCAGTTTCATGTCATGAGAGTCCACTATATCTACCTAGGGATTGAATAATATCCTTCAAGTAAGTTGTCATTGGTGCAAAAATCAATAAAAATTGCCTCTAAATATGTCTGAACTTTTATTGTAAGGGAAATAAGCTTTGTACGAACTTGTGATGGTAAAGAAATAAAAGTGACAGACTGCATAATAAAGGTTGCTATCACAAGGGGCAATATAAAGTGATGTTCCTTTGCATTAAGAGCTCTTGCATCCAACAACAAAAAGCGCATGACAACCTCTGCTTCCCTCTACGAAGGGCCTATCCTTTACTTTTATGTATTTACTTTTTATGCAAGAGTCAATAGTGTTCTCCTCTTCTTCCTTTTTATTTTTCTCTTTTGCAAGCATCATGTGGTGGGGAAAGATCTAGGCATATATATCTAGTTGGATATGAGTGATCATGAGTTATTATTGTTGACATCACCCTTGAGGTGAATAAGTTGGGAGGCGAAATCACAAGCCCCTATCTTTCTATGTGTCTGGCTGAAACTTTTTGCTCCATATATATGTCGTGAGTGTTAGCAATCATAGAAGACTAAATGATGGTTGAGTATGTGGACTTGCTAAATAGCTCCTACATGAGACCCTTCCTGAAAATATGATGAATTGCAATTGCATTGTTGACTTAGAATATAGTATGTTAGTTTTCAAGAAAGTTTATGCTTTATACTCCATTGTTGTGATGAATTGTTACTTGCTCATGAGAAGTTTATGATAATAAATATTGCTGTTATAATAATGATTATGATGCTACTATGTCCGTATTTTGTTTTTATCGACACCTCTCTCTCTAAACATGTGGACATGATTATCGATATCGGCTTTCGCTTGAGGACAAGCGAGGTCTAAGCTTGGGGGAGTTGATACGTCCATTTTGCATCATGTTTTGCTACTGTTATTTATAATGTTTTTGATCAATATAACACTTTGTGGAGCAATTCTAATGCCTTTTCGCTCTTAATATGCAAGATTTACACAAGGAGGGAGAATGCCGGCAGCGGGAATTCTGGACCTGAAAAAGCTATGTCAGAGATACCTACTCTCCACATCTCCAAATGAGCTGAAATTTCATGGAGAATTATTTTGGAATAAATAAAAAAAATTGGCATCAAGAAGTACCAGAGGGGCCACCCAGGTGCCCACGAGGCACCAGGGCGCGCCACCCCCCCCCCCCCAGGCGCGCCCTGGTACCTCATGGGGCCTCTGGCCAGCCTTTGGCCCCCATTTTCTGGTATATAAGTCATTTTGCCCTAGAAAAAATATAGAGAAGACTTTCGGGATGGTGCGCCTCCATCTCGAGGCGGAACTTGGGCAGGAGCACTTTTGCTCTCTAGCGGAGAGATTCTGCCGGAGATACTTCCCTCCGGGAGGGGGAAATCGTCGCCATCGACATCACCAGCGATCCTCTCATCACGGGAGGACCAATATTCATCAACATCTTCACCAGCACCATCTCATCTCAAACCCTAGTTCATCTCTTGTATTCAATCTTTGTCTCAAAACCTTAGATTGGTACCTGTGGGTTGCTAGTACTGTTGATTACATCTTGTAGTTGATGCTAGTTGGTTTATTTGGTGGAAAATTATATGTTCAGATCTATTATGCTATTCAATACCCCTCTGATCTTGGACATGATTATGATTTGTGAGTAGTTACTTTTGTTCTTGAGGACATGGGAGAAGTCTTGTCATAAGTAATCATGTGAATTTGGTATTCGTTCGATATTTTGATGATATGTATGTTGTTGATTCCCTTAGTGGTGTCGTGTGAACGTCGACTACATGACACTTCACCATCTTTGGGCCTAAGGGAATGCATTGTGGAGTAGTAATTAGATGATGGGTTGCTAGAGTGACAGAAGCTTAAACCCTAGTTTATGCGCTATTCCGTAAGGGGCTGATTTGGATCCATATGTTTAATGCTATGGTTAGAGAAATCTTAATTCTTCTTTCGTAGTTGCGGATGCTTGCGAGAGGGGGTAATCATAAGTGGGAGGCTTGTTCAAGTAAGAACAGCACCCAAGCACCGGTCCACCCACATATCAAATTATCAAAGTAGCGAACGCGGATCAAACAAACATGATGAAAGTGACTAGATGAAATTGCCATGTGTCCTCGAGAACGCTTTACTTACTATAAGAGATCGTTCCGGCTTGTCCTTTGCTACAAAAAGGATTGGGCCAACTTGTTGCACTCTTTGTTACTAATGTTACTTGTCACGTGTTACAAATTATCTTGCTATCAAACTACTCGTTACCGATAATTTCAGTGCTTGCAGAAAACACCTTCTTGAAAACCGCTTGTCATTTCCTTCTGCTCCTCGTTGGGATCGACACTCTTACTTATCGAAAGGACTACGATTGATCCCCTATACTTGTGGGTTATCAATCACCATGACTGCATCATCCCTAATAGTGTTTCCACTATGTACAATAGTGTTTTCCACTTTATACATATAGTGTTTCCACTATTTTACATATAGTGTTTCCATTATTCAAAATAGTGTTTCCACTATTCATGAAACCATTTTACCGCGCCCGTTTAATCCGAAAATATTTCTGTAGGTCCAGAACATTTCCAGTAGCCCCTAAAATAATTTTGGACGTGTTCCGAAACATTTTCGGATCAATGATTTTCATCAGCGAAAAGCTACCACAGCGATTCCGGCAGCTCCTGAACATTTCCGGTTTTTCTCTCCGGAAAAATTCCAGAAGTTCCCAGAACAATTCTGGCACCCTCCGAAAAGTTCCAGGCGTGTGCCGAAACCATTTTGACTTAATGGTATACTCCGAAATAACTTTTCGGTTTTACTGAAACTATTCCGGCGTTCTCTCTCCGGAACTCTTTCGTTGTCTCCGAAACTTTTCCGGTGACTTTCTCTCAGACTCCCTGTCTAGTATTCAGCAGATAGATGACTCTTAAGCGTGTGACCCTATAGGTTTGGTGAACTATAGACATGACCGGAACACTTTCCGATCAATGATCAACATCGGAGCCGTGGACACCCATATTGACCCCTATACCCACACGAATGAATATTCGAGTGAACTTGTTAGTTGCCGTGTGCTATTCCTGTTGCTTCGCGATATGTTACAAACACCCGAGGTGAGATTTATCGGCATCCCCATGGATCAGCACTTGTCCACAATGCCAGTTACCTCGTTACCGGTTTTGCTCTCTTTTCTCGTTCCCGTGTTGCGGCATCCCTGTGATCAAATCACAATGTGTCTGGCCAGACGATGATGGATACCGTAACACCGAGAGGGCCCAAAGAATATCTCTCCATCGTCGGAGGAGCAAATCCCAATATTGAGCTATCAAGTCCCTTGTGATACTTTTCCATTAACCCGTAAGCCGCCGTAATAGCCAACCAGTTACGGATGACGTTTAACAAACCCCAAAGTTCATGAAGCAAGCATGAAGAAACTCGATACTCTCATGGTCTAAGGAATTATGCAAATGTTAACTTTCTCTGTGTTATTAACCATTAACTTGTGATGAATGTATCTCATAGCATAACATCAATTCGGGTCGATTCAACACAAATGTTCTTCTAACATTGTGCCCTCAAAGTTACCGGCATAGACATGCCCATGATCAGGAAAACATAATCATCATGCAATCACTTGAGCCAGTCTTAGAGGCTTGACCAGGAATACTTTTTACCATTTATTATTCCACACGTGCATATAAGTTTTCCTCCGAGCCTCGTGGTTATTGCAGACTCGAGAACCATAGCAGTTATAGCATGGAATATAAACTTAATTAGGAACATGGGGATAAATAATAACATTTATTATTGCCTCTAGGGCATATCTCCTACAGGTTTTACCTTAATGATCTTTGGTAGTTGCGGATGCTTGCTAGAGTTCCAATCATAAGTGCATATGATTCAAGTACGGAAAGTATGTTAGCTCGTGCCTCTCCCTCATATAAAATTGCAATAATGATTACTGGTCTAGTTATCGATTGCCTAGGAACAAATCTTTCTCCTGTGTTCCAAAAAGCTTTCTACTAAACAACTAACATTTATTATCTTACCAATTACTCCTAGTTTTATTCCCGCTAAGTACTCCTAATTTTATTCTTGCAAAGTAGTTCTAGCATTACACCTACAAAGTACTTCTAGTTTCATACTTGTTCTAGGTAAGGCAAACATTAAGTGTGCGTAGAGTTGTATCGGTGGTCGATAGAACTTGAAGAGAATATAAATTCTACCTTTAGCTCCTCGTTGGGTTCAACACTCTTATTTATCGAAAAAGCTACAATTGATCCCCTATACTTGTGGGTTATCAAGACCTTTTTCTGGCGCCGTTGCCGGGGAGCAATAGCGTGGGGTGAATATTCTCGTGTGCGCTTCTTTGCTTTATCACTAAGTAGTTTTTATTTTCCGTTTCACTAAGTAGTTTTACTTTTTGTTCTAAGTTGTTCTTTATCTTTAGTTATGGATATGGAACACGAAATACCAAAAAAATTAGTTCTACTTGCTACTCATGGAGATGGGGAACCTCCTAAAACCCTCGATGCTGGTTATGTGAAAAATATTAAACACTACTTTGATAATCTTGATAGATCCCCATTCAACTTGATAATGGGAGATACTTTGGATCAACGGGAATACTTTAGGGATTATCGCTTGTCCCAACGGGAATGCTTTTATGGGATCAAATTAAAATGTTGCGTTGGTATGCTTGGAATTTATGCTTAAGATATGATTATACTTGTTGCTCTAAGATGGAGGCTCCACACCTCCCCTTTCATTTTTAATTTAATGATAACAAAACCATGGCTTCTTATGCTAATGGTATATATGATTACTATGATGTGGAACAAATAGAAGAATTTGTTGCTTTTAAGGGTGCTTATGAAATTGATTTTTTGTTTGAAAAGTATGAAGATTGTGATGATGCTCTTTACAGATCTGAAAATTTTGCTATACTTAAATATTGCTATGAGAATTATGAATACAATGCTGATATTAATGAATTTCTTGAGAAGGTCTCCGTTGTCCAAGAAGAGACTAATATTTTGCAGGAATCTATGGAAGAAGAAATTGATGAAATTGTGAGCTCATTAGATGAAAAAGATGAGGAGGGGAGAGAAGAACAAAGGGAGGAAGAGCGGATTAGCTACCCGTGCCCACCTTCTAATGAGAGTAACTCTTCGATTCATACATTGTTTAATTTCCCTTCGTGCTTACTGAAGGATGAATACTATGATAATTGCTATGATCCCTTGGATTCGTTTGAAATATCCCTTTTTGATGAACTTGATGTTTGCTATGCTTGTGGCCATGATGTCAATATGAATGATGCTTATGGAGATGAACTTGCTATAGTTCCTTATGTTAGACATGAAATTGTTGCTATTGCACCCACACATGATAGTCCTATTATCTTTTTGAATTCTCTCAACTACACTATATCAGTGAAGTTTGCGCTTATTAAGGATTACATGGATGGGTTGCGTTTTACTATTACACATGATGATTTTGATGAATATAATATGCATGTGCTTGCTGCTCCAAATTGCAATTATTATGAGAGAGGAACCACATATTCACCTCTCTATGTTTCCAATACGATAAAATTGCAAGAAACTGGTTATACTATGCGTTGGCCGTTACTTGATGTGCATGAATTGTTCTTTTATGAGATGCCGATGCATGGGAAGAGAGTTAGACTCTGTTGTTCTATGACATATGTTGCTTTGTGCTCACTACTAAATTTCAAATCATTGTTAATTAAAATTGTCTTTGATATACCTTGTGATCCGGGTGGATCAATTACTTGAGCACGTTATGCCTAGCTTAGTGGCTTTAAAGAAAGCGCTGCCTGGGAGACAACCCGGAAGTTTTAGAGAGTCATTTATTTCTGTTGTGTGCTTTTAAAATATTTAAAAACAAAAAATATAGAGGGGAACCTAAAAACTTTTCAAAAAGAAAAGTGAAAATGAGAAAGACGAATACCGTTGAAGTGGGAGCTAGCCTTGAACTTTGTTCATGCCCATGGAAACTTTGTGAATCTTGAATTACAGAAACTTTTCAACAAAAATAATTATCCCCTTGTACAAATCCATTGTATTATAAAAATAATGTGCCAAGACTTACCTTTAGGATGTTTAAATTGCTTGTTTGGTGTGTGCTGTGAAAAAACAGAAACTTTTGATGTAGTGTTTAAATTTTGATATTTTACTGGAACATGCAAAAATTCTGAAATTTTTACACAGTACTGCTATGCAAATTTTTTATTTTGTCCTAATTTTTCAGAATTTTTGGAGTTACGGAAGTACTCCCTATGTTCACTTATATAAGATGTTTAAGCCTGTTCAGACAGTGCTCTAAACAGTTCAAAACTAGCTATCTTAAACGTCTTATAAAAACGAACGGAGGGAGTATATGTTTCATCTGCATCTTTATAGACTGTCCTGTTTTCACAGATTGCTGTTATAGTTTCTTTATTTGCGTATGTTTGAAATCTTGTTGAGCCCCCTTAACTTGGGAGCCATAGAATTGTGATAGCATACAGTGGGTAATGTTTGATTATAATTATACAATAATGTTACAGCAGGACATGATGGGATTTGATGTTATATGTACTAACCCCTCTGATAAAAAGTTCGGTTAAGTTGTGTGTGGATGAAGTGTTCGAAGATCGAGGAGGTGTCGATATGAGAAGAATGAGGAGAGGCAAGAGTTCAAGCTTGGGGATGCCCAAGGCACCCCAAGTAAATATTCAAGGATACTCAAGCGTCTAAGCTTGGGGATGCCCCGAAAGGCATCCCATCTTTCTTCTTCAACAACTATTGGTATGTCTCGGTTTTTGTTTTGTTCACATGATATGCGTAAATTCTTGGAGCGTCGTGTGCTTTTTATTTTATTTTTCTTTTAATAATGCACCATGCTGGTATGAGATAGTCCTTGGTTGATTTATAAAATGCTCTATGCACTCCTTATATCTTTTGAGTATGGCTTTATAGAATGCTTCATGTGCTTCACTTATATCATTTGAAGTTTGGATGCCTGTTTCTCTACATATAGAAAACCGTTATTTTTAGAATGCTCTTTTGCTTCACTTATATTTATTAGAGCATGGACAAGTCTTTTGTAGAAAGAGTCAAACTCTCATGCTTCACTTATATCTATTTAGAGAGTCAACAGGAATTGGTCATTCACATGGTTAGTCATAAAATCCTACATAAAACTTGTAGATCACGAAGAAGGAAGTGTAGGGTTAATTTTACTAATGTCGTAATATGAAAGGATATAGGTTCATGATCATTGGTTAGTAGAAATATCGGTATTAAAGTTTGTTATGACATATTCACCTAAATATTAGTTGTGGCATGGCGAGGAAGTTGGAGCATTTATAGGTCTGAAATGAAATCCTTGTGTGTTGTTATAATCGACGTCGCGCGATGGTTAACTGCTACCAACCCTCCTCCTAGGGGCATGCAGTGAAGTGCTTTGCTTCGAGGGCTAAGTTGACTTTTGCAATAAGTATGTGAGTTCTTTATGACTAATGTGAGTCCATGGATTATACGCACTCCTATCTTTCCGTAATTTGCTAGCCTCTTTGGTACCGTGCCTTGCCCTTTCTCACCTCGAGAGTTGGCGTAAACTTTGCCGGTGCATCCAAAACCCGTGATATGATATGCTCTTTCACACATAAACCCCTTTTACCTTTCTCAAAACAGCCACCATACCTACCTATTATGGCATTTCCATAGCCATTCCGAGATATATTGCCATGCAACTTCCACCGTTCTGTTTATATGACACACATCATCATTGTCATATTGCTTTGCATGATCATATAGCTGACATAGTATTTGTGGCAATGCCACCGTTCATCATTTTTCATACATGTTACGCTAGATCATTGCACATCCTGGTACACTGCCAGAGGCATTCATATAGTCATATTTGTTCTAGTATCGAGTTGTAATTTTGAGTTGTAAGTAAATAAAAGTGTGATGATCATCATTATTGGAGCATTGTCCCAGTAGGAAAGGATGATGGAGGCTATGATTCCCCCACAAGTTGGGATGAGGCTCCGGACGAAAAAAAGAAAAAAGAAAAAAAAAGTGGCCAAAAAGAGACCAAGAAAAAAATGAGAGAAAAAGAGAGAAGGGGCAATGTTACTATCCTTTTCCACACTTGTGCTTCAAAGTAGCACCATGTTTTTCATATAGAGTGTCTCCTATGTTGTCACTTTCATATACTAGTGGGAATTTTTCATTATAGAACTTGGCTTGTATATTCCGACGATGGGCTTCCTCAAATGCCCGAGGTCTTCATGAGCAAGCAAGTTGGATGCACACCCACTTAGTTTTTTGTTTGAGCTTTCATACACTTATAGCTCTTAGTGCATCCGTTGCATGGCAATCCCTACTCCTCGCATTTATATCGATTGATGGGCATCTCCATAGCCCATTGATCCGCCGAGTTGATGCGAGACTTTCTTCTTCTCCTTTCCATTATTTGATACCTACCACCACACTCTATTCCACCTAGTGCTATATCCATGGCTTGCGCTCATGTATTGCGTGAGAGATGAAAATGCTGAAGCACGTTAGAAGTACGATTCAATTGCCTGGTTTGACACCGGGGTGCTCACTATTTATATATTTGCGCTGAAGATAGAGTCATGCCATGATTAATATGAGAAAGTGAGTAGGGATAACACTCGTTAAGGATCATATATTTTGAAAGTTAATGATTATGCTTCTTATGTTCATGGATATTATTATGTTGATATTGTTAATTCATCACTTCACAACTTATATGCCATGATTAGATTATATGATCAAGATTATGCCAGGTAGCATTCCACATCAAAAATTATCTTTTTATCATTTACCTACTCGAGGACAAGCAGGAATTAAGCTTGGGGATGCTGATACATCCCCGTCGTATCTATAATTTTTGATTGTTTCATGCCAATATTCTACAACTTTCATATACTTTTGGCAATATTTTATATGATTTTTTGGGACTAACATATTGATCCAGTGCCCAGTGTCAGTTCCTGTTTGTTGCATGTTTTTTGTTTCGCAGAAAATCCATATCAAACGAAGTCCAAACACGATAAAAATTCATGGAGATTTATTTCTGAATATATGTGATTTTTGGGAAAAAAGAATCAACACGAGACGATGCCCGAGGAGGCGACAAGCCTGGGAGGCGCGTGCCCCCCTGGGCGCGCCTAGGGGGCTTGTGACGCCCCTGTAATTCGGTTGGAGCTGTCCTTCGGCCGCAAGAAAGCTAATATCCGGATAAAAATCCCCTCAAAATTTCAGCCCAATCGGAGTTACGGATCTCCGGGAATATAAGAAACAGTGAAGGGCCAGAAAACACGAACGTGAAACAGAAGAGAAATAGAGAGAGAGAGAGATCCACTATTGGAGGGGCTCCCCCCCTCTGGGAGCCATGGCGGCCATGGACCAGAGGGAAAACTCTCCTCCCATCTAGGGGGGAGGCCAAGGAAGAAGAAGAAGAAGGGGGGCTCTCTCCCCCTCTCTCCCGGTGGCGCCGGAACGCCGCCGGGGGAACCATCGTGACGGCGATCTACACCAACAACTTCTCCGCCGTCAACACCAACTCTCTCCCCCTCTATGCAGCGGTGTAACTCCTCTTTTCCCCGCTGTAATCTCTACTTAAACATGGTGCTTAATGCTACATATTATTATCCAATGATGTGTGGCCATCCTATGATGTTTGAGTAGATTCATTTTGTCCTATGGGTTGATTGATGATCGTGATTGGTTTGAGTTGTATGTTTTATTTTGGTGTTGTCCTATGGTGCCCTCCGTGTCGCGCAAGCGTGAGGGATTCCCGCTGTAGGGTTTTGCAATATGTTCATGATTCGCTTATAGTGTGTGGCTAGAGTGACAGAAGCTTCCACCCGAGTAAGGGGGTTGTTGCGTATGGGAGTAAAGAGGACTTGTTGCTTAATGCTATGGTTGAGTTTTACCTTAATGATCTTTGGTAGTTGCGGATGCTTGCTAGAGTTCCAATCATAAGTGCATATGATCCAAGTACGGAAAGTATGTTAGCTCATGCCTCTCCCTCATATAAAATTGCAATAATGATTACCGTTCTATTTCGAAGCGCCTCGCCATTTTCCTTAGTCCATTTCGAAGCGTGCGAGGCGCCAAAGCCCTCTCTTCGCCCCAAGCCACAGACCGGCTCCCGGCTGTCTGGCCGGCAAGAGCCAAAGGCCGGAAGCATCGTCACGCAAGAACGACTAAGGAGGAGAGCCCGATTCGGCCAGCCCGGCCCAACCCGCCCTTTCTCACTAATTCGCCGCAACGACAGGCTGCACTCCAGCCGGCCCAGTGGGTGTTTCGCTCACGCTCAACGTCTGAAAATGCCTAAGTATTGTATGTCCCCTCTCAAAGCCGAATCCCCGTCCTAGCCACAGCCGCCACCCGGCTGTCTGTCTAGCGGGAAGGAAATCCAGAGAAAAGACGGACAAGAAAAGGCCCAAGGCCGAACAAGCAAAAGCGAAATCACGTGCAAAATTTATAAATAGCAAGGGCCCGCGGCCACAAGTTCATTACATGAAACTACACCCCCAATGGGTGGACCTGCTACCTAACCGAGTTCAAGTACAGGAAGAATGAAGATAAAAAGGAAAAAGCCCTAAGCGGCACCCGCGTCGGCTCCAGTCAGCGTCGACTCAGTTGAGGTGGACGCGGCCGCCGGGTCGGGCCCAGAGCACTCCGGCCTCTCGATCGTGGCGGCGTCGTCCGGGTCGGTCTCGTCGTCGGCGTAGACCCCCGTCTCGGCCGAGCTGCCATCCGGGTCGTTGAGCAGCAGGCCGAACTCGTCGGCAGGGAGCTCCTCGCCGTCTTTCGTCCGCTCCAGGACGAACTCGTCGTGCGGGGCAAACGAGGCTAGGTAGCTGGCCCGCCCGGCGATCCGCCGCGCCCGCGCCGCCAAGTCATCCTCCGCGCCGGCCCGCTACGCTGCCAGGCGGTTGAGGTCCATGACCGGATACCAGGACACGACGAAGCGCAGCGCCGTCTCTGCTCCGGCGCGGGCTGCGGAGGCCCTCCACGCGCCGAGTCGCTCCACGCCGGCTTCCAGCCACCCCGCTAGCCGGGTGACGCTGTTCGGCACCACCGCGCCCGGCCAGAGGCTGCTCACC
This sequence comes from Elymus sibiricus, assembly GCA_039707655.1. Classification (NCBI taxonomy): domain Eukaryota; kingdom Viridiplantae; phylum Streptophyta; class Magnoliopsida; order Poales; family Poaceae; genus Elymus; species Elymus sibiricus. The sequence goes on along the minus strand of CM077664.1, from coordinate 392,327,078 downwards.
ATGCTCACCCCGGCCTCGAACAGACGGCGCATGTGCCCCTCCATGGCTCCAAGACGGGCCTCACTGGCGAGGATGATCTCCGAGAGGGTCCAGGCGGCGTAAGCATCGATCTCCGCCCCTGCCGCTCGCTGGTCCGCCCGGTGGGAGTGCGTGACCGCATCGGCCGCCTCCTGCGTCTCTGGGAAGACTCCTGGCCAAGGAAGGAAACATGTCAGCCGAAAGAAAACAACTTGCCGGCTAGGCCAGCCGGACCAAAGAAAAGATAGCACTCACGGGTGAAGGCCTCATCGAGGTGCAGCGCCTCGCCCTGCATCCCGTTCTCCCGCAGGGCCGACGCGCGGGCCTGGGCCTCGAGATCCTTCTCGAGCTGGGCAATATTCCGGCCGGCGTTTGCCAGCTCCTTGGCCGCCTTGCCACGCTCTTCCGTCAGCCGGCCCAGCTCCGCCTGATGGGCATCCTCCGTCTTGGCCTTCTCGGCCACCAGCCGGTCCACCTCGGCCCGGAGCCGGTCGCGGTCGGCGGCGGAAAGATCGCGTTGCAGGCCGGCTTCGGCAAGCCGGCCTCGGAGACCCGGCAACTCGGCCGCGGCGGCTGCACGACGAGATTCCCGGTCAGACGCCGGGAGCAAGGAAAAGAAGAAAAGAACAAGACATAAGATTCGACCCGGCTGCTCCGCAGTCCGTCCCGAACCTCGGGGGCTACACCCAGTGGGTGCGCTGGTGCGCCCCCTGTGAAGGCATGCAAGTCGTACCTCGGGCCTGGCGCAGCTCCTCTTCTTTGACGGCAAGCTGGGCCTTGGCCTCGTGGAACCGCTCCAGAAGCTGGTTGTACGCGCTGGCCCGCAGGTCGTACAGATGCTGCGCAAAGACTAAAGTTAGAAGAGTGCAAAAAACGCACATAAAGACCCGACCCGGCTGCTCCGCAGCCGGCCCGGTTCTCGGGGGCTACACCCAGTGGGTGCGCTATCGCGCCCCCACTGTTCAACAGCCAAGGCAAGCAGAAAGAAAAAAACTCACCGCAACCGCCTGCTCCAGCTTCCGCGCCCACTCCTGGTCTTCCCGGACGAAGGCCTGCAGGCGCTCGCTCCACCCGCGAAGCTGCGAGCGCAGGGCATTCGCCGCCTCGTCCTCCCGGGTGCGCGGCCCGACCACAACCTCGCCGGCGTTCACCCACGGCTGCTGCATCGCGGTACCCATCGCGGTCCCCGTGCCGGATCCGCTTCGACCCGGCCGCTCGGAGTTCATAGCGGCTTGGGGCGGAACGACCACCAAGGCACCAGCGTCCCCGGTCGCGGCCCCCGGAGCCGGCGTCAGCTGCGCTTGGCCAGACGGTGCGGAGTCCGCCTCGCGCCCCTCTCCGCCGCCCTCGCCCCCTCCTGCCGGGTCAGCCTGGGACGGCGTGTCCACGACGATGTTCTCGTCGACGTCCGACTCGCCGTTGGCCGGCTCCGTCCGCCCTGCCGGCTCGTCCGCCCCCTCCAGCTGCGGCTCGATGATCGTGGCGTCCGGCGTCGAGCCCCTCTCCATCTCCGGCCAGGCCGGGTCCGCGGTGGTCCTGGCCTGCTTCACAGAGGCCCTCTCCCACGCCTGGGCCGAGGCCTCTGCCATCTCCTTCTCGGCCTCCGCCAGATCCCGCCACGCAGCATGGCCCGCCGCGTCGAGATCCCGGCCGGACTGGCCGGCCTCGAGGTCCTCCTCCGCGGTCCGGTCCAGCTCGCGGTCGACGACGCTGCTCCGGGTTTTCCTCCAGACGGCCTCACCCGCCGCGGCCTCCTTTGCCACCACCGCCAGGTCAAGGGCGGACCTGTGCACAGCAAGTTTAGCACGATAAAGGCAAGGGCAAGAAACAAGCAAGAAATCAGAAAATAGCAAGAGACACTTACCCAATGACCTTTGGGGCATCCCGCCTCGGTCCCATGGACGGGGCGAGCCGGCGCTTCTTCTTGATGGCGCCCCTCTCGCGCGCCGGCCCCGCCGCCACCGGGCGCTTCGCGATCGGGCTCGGCTCCACCGCCTCCTTCCCATGCGGCCGGCTGCCGGACGCCGCCGCGCGGGCCGGCCCGGCACCGGCCGTCTTCCGCGGCCGTCTTGGGGGGTCGACGCTGGCGTCCTCCCCAGCTGAGGGCGCTGCACCGCGGGCACCGGTCAGGCCCTCCTCGTCGTCATCCGGCCAGTCGCGCAAAAGATCTAAAGGCGGAGACTTACCTGCGTGCCGCGTTCCGCCGGCCACGGTGTCAGCCAGGCGCGCTTCGACCGCCCCCTCCTCCGCCTCGGCGCCGGCCTCCTCCCTGTCCGAGTCGGGTAAGTCGGCCAGCAGAATTTGGGGATCCTTCCCGAAGCTCCACCCCTCCTCCTTCAACCCGGCCTTGGAGATGAAGTTCACCCGCTGGGCGATCCCGGCCAGCCCCAGCTCCTTGGTCGACATCCGGGTCGGGTCGAGCCGGCCGCTCATGTCGCAGATCCTGTGCGCTCTGCGCTGCAGCGGCAGCACCTGGCGGGCGATGAAGGCCGCGATGAGATTAGCCGGCACCAGCCCCTCCCGATCCATCATCTCCTCGACCCGGCGGCAGATGTTCAGGAGCTCCTGTGGCGGCTTCTTGGGGCAGTAGCCCCAATTCGGCTTCTCGAGCAGTGGCGCGTCGACGAAGGGCGGGAGATTGACGACGTCCACCGCCGGGTCGGCGTTCCGGACGTAGAAGAACATCGTCTGCCACTTTTTGGCCGAGTCCTCGAGTGGCAGCTTGGGAAACGGCCCGTTCGGCCGGTCGGTGACCACCGCTGCCCCGCAGTTGGACATGACGCCGGCCGATGCCCCCTGCTGCTTCAGGAAGAACATATTCGCCCACAAGTCTACATTCGGCAGCATGCCGAGGTAGCCCTCACAGAGTGTGGCGAAGCCCGCAACTTGCAGCACGGCATTGGAACCCGCAGCCTGCAACCCGAAGAAGTCGAGGAAGCCGCGGAAGAAGAGGCTCGCAGGAAGGCCGAGCCCGCGCTCGAAATGCGAGTAGAAGACGACGTGCTCGTCCTCCCGCGGCCGAGGCACCCTCTCCGAGCCGGGCACGCATGCGGCCAGCGCCTCCGCCGCCGGCAGCCGCTTCGTGCGGCGGAGATACTGGATATCCGCCTCGGTCGTAATGGAGCCCTCCCAAGAGCCTTTCGGCAGCGCCATTGGAGGGCTCTTCGGGCGTGAAGGTGCGGCAACGGAGAAGAGGAGGAGGGGAAGAGCTGCGCGCTGCGGGACTCCGGTCGCGGTGCGCAGCGGCGAGCGTGAGCAAGGCATGCGGCGGTAGCACTTCGCTTGGGCGTGGCGGAGAAGAAGGAGAGGAAGAGCGAGGGGCGGGAGTGCGCGCGTGAGCGTTTCCATCGCGCTCCCTCCCGCTCATTTATAGCCACGGAAGAACGTGGGGGAGTGGGATCGTCTGCGCCCACGATCCCCACTCCCCTGCACTGTGCGGGCACGTTCCCCGCGCGCATTAACTGCGCGGGGAAGCGCAACCGCCAAGGGTCGCCACAATAAATCCCCCACGCGCGGGCCGAGGGCGCGGCGTGGTGGGGCCCGGTCCGCCGTTGCGTCCCATCATGCGCGTGGCCTGGCAGGCCTCGCCCGCCGCGAAACAGCATGTGGCGGCCCGTCGAGCAGCAGCGGGCGTGAATCGTCGTGCGATACAAGACTCAACCGGCGGACGTTTCCGTTTCCCGCCCCGGTCGGGGTGCCGCGATCCGGCTTCCGGAAGCCGGCGCCCAGCGGGTGTTCCTAGAGTCCGCTGCCCGGCCGGACTCCTGCACTTCACTAGCAAACCGACTCCTCGGGGGGGTAAGCTGCGAAGGCCCCCCTGCTTGGAGCCGGCGAGCCTTCACAGCTTCGGGGACTACTGTCGGGGGGATGACCCCCGGGTAGGCAACGGAGCCCGGACCCCTTTTTAAAATATCGGAGCAGGCCAAGCTCCTCAATCCGGCTAGCCTGCTCGCCGTCTCCCCAGCGCGAGCCGGCTCGGCACGGCGACCCGGATCAGCCGGCTGGCCACGAGAGGACAATCCTTCACGACGAGGCAGGCGTGGCTACAGCACTCCTTCCTTTGCGCCGGCCCCGGCGGGCGCGGCTACAGCGCACCCTGTGCCCCCTCCCGAGGCGGGCGGGGTGCGGGCGGCGCCAGCCGCCCTGTGAAGCAAGACAAGACATGCCACAGCGCCGCGCAGCCGACCGGACCCGTGCCCGGCGGCCCCGGCACGGCCCGCACCCGGCGCACCCGGCGACCCGGCGGCCCCCATCGCCGGCTCCCAGACGATGACACCAGGGCCCCATGCTCATGTATCTTTACCGATGTAACCCTGGGGGTCGAGCTATAAGACCTCCCAGGAGGCCTCCATGCAGAGGGGTTCGCATTGCTCTCCACCCACGCACACATACTCGCAGGAGAGGCAGGACGGCAGCCTAGCCCCTTCTTCCTCCTCCTCCCAAACAGCTCCAGGAGCAACCCTGTAGCCCTCGTGCATCCATACTCCATTCAGCAGGACTAGGGGTGTTACCTCTCCGGAGGGCCCCGAACCTGGGTACGTCTCGTGTCTCACACTTGCGCGTGCCGACCTTGCCTCTGGAACCCACTGGCGTCCTCTCGTAGCCCCACCTTTTTAGCCATCTCATGGCATCTGCCATGAGAATACCACGACAAAGTTCTTGATCCTATCTTGCAAGTTATATGCACCTGTTACGAGTCATGATCCGCGTACCCCAAGGTGACAATAATTGGGATTCTTTCCGGTGATTGCCGTAGTTTGAGGAGTTCATGTATTCACTATGTGCTAATGCTTTGTTCCGGTTCTCTATTAAAAGGAGGCCTTAATATCCCTTAGTTTCCTTAAGGACCCCGCTGCCACGGGAGGGTAGGACAAAAGATGTCATGCAAATTCTTACTATAAGCACGTATGACTATATACAGAATACATGCCTACATTACATTGATGAATTGGAGCTATTGTGTATCGCCCTAGGTTGTGACTGTTACATGATGAATGTCATCCAACATAATTATCCATCACTGATCCAATGCCTACGCTTTTCGCATATTGATCTTTGCTAAGTTACTTTCGTTGCTGCTGCTGTTACAATTACTACAAAACTGCTTCTGTTACTGTCACTATTGTTACTATTGCTCTTGAAACTATCATACTACTGTGCTACTAAACACTTTGCTGCAGATATTTAGTTCTCCAGGTGTGGTTGAATTGACAACTCAACTACTAATACTCGCAAATATTCTTTGGCTCCCCTTGTGTCGAATCAATAAATCTGGGTGAAATACTACCCGCGAAAACTGTTGCGATCCCCTATACTTGTGGGTTATCAAGACCTTTTTCTGGCGCCGTTGCCGGGGAGCATAGCTCTATTTGTTGAGTCACCTAGGATTTATATCTGTTGATCACTATGAAGAATCTGAAAGACGCTAAGACTAAGATCGTCCCCTCTATGACTAGAGGAGGTAAGGAACTACCATCACACCCTGCACTTGATTCACCTTCTGTTTTGAGTAGGCTTGCGACACCGCCACCTGTTATTCACTCTGATATGTCGCAAGTTATTGATGATACTACTTCTGCTATGAATGATACTTATGATGATGCTAGTACTATGCTTGATAATATTGTGCCACTTGGTGAATTTCTTGATGAACAAATTGCTAAAGCTAAAGAAACTGAAAATATTGAAACTCTTGAAAATTATGATTCACCTATTATGCCTAGCTCTCCTACTAGAGTTGAAATGCCTGAAACATCTGATGGACATGTTTTTTATAGAGAGACAGCTAGGGCAATTATTGCTTGTAATGATATATAGAGATGAGGTTATAAAATTGCTTGCTGAGTTGAAAGAAAAATATATGAGGGAGAGAATGAAATATGATCCTAAGTTTGCTACCTCTCCCATATTTGTTACTGATAAGGATTATGAATTCTCTGTCGATCCTGAGTTAATTACTTTTGTTGAATCTGATCCTTTTCATGGTTATGAAACTGAAACTGTTGTGGCACACCTTAGTAAATTGAATGATATAGCCACCCTATTTGCTCATGAGGAAAAAATTTGCTACTATTATATTCTTAAGTTGTTTCCTTTCTCATTAAAGGGTGACGCTAATAAATGGTTTAATACTCTTGATCCTAGTTGTGTGCGTAGTCCCCAGGATATGATATATTACTTCTCTGAAAAATATTTTCCTGCTCATAAGAAACAAGCTGCCTTACAGGAAATATTTAACTTTGTGCAAATTGAAGAAGAGAATCTCCCTCAAGCTTGGGGGAGGCTTCTCCAACTACTTAATGCTTTGCCTGATCATCCTCTTAAGAAGAATGAAATACTTGATATATTTTATAATGGACTAACCGATGCTTCTAGGGACTACCTTGATAGTTGTGCTGGTTGTGTTTTCAGGGAACGAACTGTTGGACAGGCTGAAGTACTATTGAATAACATATTGAGAAATGCCGATGATTGGACACTTCCTGAACCACCACCTAAGCCAACTCCGAAGAAGAGAGGTATTCTATTCCTCAGTCCAGAAGATATGCAAGAAGCTAAGAAATCTATGAAGGAAAAGGGTATTAAAGCTGAGAGAGAACCATGGGTCCAAAAACCTATGCCTTTCCCTACTAAACCATCTAAAAACAAGGATGATGAGGATTTTGAGCGCTTCGTTGAAATGCTTAGACCTGTCTTTTTGCGCACTCACTTGATTGATATGTTGAAAATGTCTCCCTATGCTAAATATATGAAAGATATTGTCACTAATAAAAGAAAAATACCTGAAGCTGAAATTTCCACCATGCTTGCTAATTATTCTTTTAAGGGTGGAATACCCAAGAAACTAGGAGATCCGGGAATAGCTACTATACCATGCTCCATTAAAAGAAGTTATGTTAAAACTGCTCTATGTGATTTGGGAGCCGGTGTTAGTATTATGCCTTTCTCTTTATATAGAAGACTTGATTTGAATAAGCTCAAACCTACTGAAATATCTTTGCAAATGGCTGATAAATCCACTGCTATACCCATTGGAATTTGCGAGGATGTTCCCGTTGTAGTTGCAAATGTTACTATCTTGACAGACTTTGTTATACTTGATATGCCCGAGGACGGCAACATGTCGATTATCCTTGGTAGACCTTTTTTGAATACTGCAGGGGCTATTATTGATTGCAAAAAAAAGCAAGGTCACTTTTCATGTCAATGGTAATGAGCATACGGTTTTTTTCCTAAAGAAACAAACTTCAGCGAATGGTATAAATTGTATTGAAAAGGTTTCGACAATTACTATTGGGGGATTCAAATTTCCTCTTCCTACTGTCAAAAAGAAATATGCAATTCTTATTGTTGGGGAGATGCATATCCCCATTGAGGTAACTTAGTGTTATACGAAAATTCTTCGGTTTCATGTCATTCAGAAATAGTTTGTTAATAAGACTTGATCAACCTTATTAATGGATTCTTTTTTAGGGGCGTGTGGTCGATGAATTTAGTAAGCACAACCTTCTGTACCCACCTTTTACTCCATGTTATTTTTAGTAAAACAAAATAAAATGCCATGATTATCCTGTTTTCTGAATTATCCGTGGAATAAAAAAATGGCCCAAAAATAAAAGTTCTCAGAATGCCTTGAAAATTTAGTATGATTTTTTCCAGAATATTTAAGAATTTTTGGCACTGAACACACCCCAGGGGGGTGCACCTATGAGCCACAAGCCCACAGGGCGCGCCCAGCAGGCTTGTGGGTACCACAGGGACCCACTCACTTATGCCAGCCACCCATCTCCTTCTTCTTCCTCCAGAAAAAATCAAACTTGCTCCCAAGCCCGTGTTCTTGCTCATTGTGCTATGATTTTCGATCTCCTTGCTCGGAACTCTGATAATCCACAAGTATAGGGGATCGCAACAGTTTTCGCGGGTAGTATTTCACCCAGATTTATTGATTCGACACAAGGGGAGCCAAAGAATATTTGCAAGTATTAGCAGTTGAGTTGTCAATTCAACCACACCTGGAGATAAAATATCTGCAGCAGAATATTTAGTAGCACATTAATATGATAGTTTTGATAGCAGTAGCAATAGTAACAATAGTAACGGCAATAGTAATAGTAGCAGTTTTGTGGAAAGTGTAAAGCAGTAGCAACAAAGTAACTTAGCAGAAACCAATATGAGAAAGTCGTAGGCATTGGATCGGTGATGATAATTATGTTGGATGATATTCATCATATAACAGTCACAACCTAAGGCGATACACAATAGCCCCAATTCATCAATGTAATGTAGGCATGTATTCCATATATAGTCATACGTGCTTATAATAAGAACTTGCATGACATCTTTTGTCCTACCCTCCCGTGGCAGCGGGGTCCTTAAGGAAACTAAGGGATATTAAGGCCTCCTTTTAATAAAGAACTGGAACAAAGCATTAGCACTTAGTGAATACATGAACTCCTCAAACTACGGCAATCACCGGAAAGAATCCCAATTATTGTCACCTTGGGGTGTGCGGATCATAACACGTAATAGGTGCATATAACTTGCAAGATAGGATCAAGAACACTAATATATTCATGAAAACATAAAGAGTTCAGATCTGAAATCATGGCACTCGGGCCCTAGTGACAAGCATTAAGCATAGCAAAGTCATAGCAACATCAATCTCAGAACATAGTGGATACTAGGGATCAAAGCCCTAACAAATTGACTCGATTACATGATAAATCTCATCCAACCCATCACCGTCCAGCAAGCCTACAAAGGAATTACTCATGCCCGGTGGTGAGCATCATGAAATTGGTGATGGAGGATGGTTGATGATGACGACGGCGTCGAATCCCCTTCTCCGGAGCCTCGAATGGACTCCAGATCAGCCCTCCCGATGAAGAACAGGAGGTGGCGGCGGCTCCGTATCGTAAAACATGATGAAACTTCTTCTCCTATTTTTTCTCAGGGAAAGTGAATTTATAGCGTTGGAATTACGTCAGACGGCCGCCTGTGGGCCCCATAAGGCATCAGGGCGCGCCCTAGGGGGGGTCGCGGCCTGTTGCCTTGTGGGCAACAGGTGGCCCCTCTTCTATTGATTATTGCTCCAGTAATTTTTATTTATTTCATAAAAAATCTCCAAAAAGTTTCGTCCAATTCCGAGAACTTTGATTTCTGCACAAAAACAACACCATGGTAGTTCTGCTGAAAACAGCGTCAGTCCGGGTTAGTTTCATTCAAATCATGCAAATTAGAGTCCAAAACAAGAGCAAAAGTGTTTGGAAAAGTAGATACGACGGAGACGTATCAACTCCCCCAAGCTTAACTCATTGCTTGTCCTCAAGCAATTCAGTTGACAAACTGAAAGTAAAGAAAAACTTTTACGAACTCTTTTGTTCTTGTATCCGTATATAATCTTAAATAGTACCCAGGTTTTTAGCAAAGATCATGAACTAACCATGCTCATAATAACACTTAGGAATTATATTTAATCATATCAATGGCATAATCAACTAGCGAGCAATAATAACATATCTCAAATGCCAACAATTTGTCAAAACAATCATGATATAATATGATAACATGGTATCTCGCTAGCCCTTTCTGAGACCGCAAAACATAAATGCAGAGCACCTCCAAAGTTCAAGCAGCGACTAAACATTGTAATTCAGGGTAGAAGAGATCCAGTCATGATGCATACAACATTAACTATACCCAATTCATAAGAATGACAATAGTGCTCTCAGGATTGGCGCTTAGTGCAAGAAGGTGAGACTCAACAATAAAAGTAAAATAACATAAAAGTAAATAGATAGGCCCTTCGCAGAGGGAAGCAGGGATTTGCAGCTGTGCCAGAGCTCGAAGCTTAAATCAGAGATGAAAAATAATTTTGGGAGGTGTACTTTTCCTGTCAACGTCATGACCGAGAGTTTTCAATATCTTCCATGCTAAACACATTATAGGCGGTTCCCAAGCGGAAAGGTAAAGTTTACTCCCCCTCCACCATACCAACACAAGCCATGGCTAGCCGAATCCTCAGGTGCCCTCCATAGCAACAACTTTCCGGGGGAGTTTGTTTGCATTATATATTTTCAATTTTGAGCATAGGATTGGGCATCCCAATTACCAGCCTCTCTCGTGCGATGACAAGTGAATAAACACTCATCTGGAGAATAGCCCGCTTAGCATGGAAGATACTGACCGCCCCCTGTCGCTCCATGAGCGGTACGGGCACACAAAACGGATGTTTATTTGAATGATTAGAGGTGGCACATGCAAATTTACTTGGAACGGCAGAGTAATACCGCATATAGGTAGATATAGTGGACTCATCTGGAACAACTTTGGTTTAAGGATTTTGGATGCACAAGCAGTATTCCCGCTTAGTACAAGTGAGGGTTAGCAAATAGGTTGAGAAGCGACCAACTAGAGAGCGAAAACGGTCATAATCATGCATTGAAAATAATTAACATTGAACACTAGCATGAGTAGGATATAAACAATCTGAACATAAATATCGTGGAGGCTATGTTGGTTTTGAATCAACTACATGTATGAACATGTGCCAAGTCAAGCCACTTGAAACATTCAGATGAGGATACCATATTAACATACTACATCATAACCATTTTAATGCATGTTGACTTCCAAGATAAATCATTATCCACTCCTAGCTACTTAAGCATGGCATGAGCAACTATAATCTCTAATTGTCATCACAAACATGTTTACTCATAATATGCTGAATCATGGGTACTGAGTTAAACATATTTACAAAAACAAAAACAAGAAGAGTTCATACCAGCTTTTCCTTGCCACAGTCACTTCATCAAATCATCATCATTATTGCCTTTCACTTGCACGACTGAATGATGTGAAAATAACAATAGTGCAAGTGTGCCGTGGACTAAGATGGAATCTGCAAACATTTTATTCAAGGGAGAAGACAAGGTAAAATTTGCTCCTCGTTAGATCAACAATAAAGCATGTGACAGCCACTCAACATTTTCATCGTGGTCTTCTCCTTACGACGACTCAACAAAAAGAAAAGAAATTAAGAGAAACACACTAAAATATTTTTGGGGTTTTTAGTTTTTCTGAAGAAAGCAAATTAACGAAGAAAAACGAAAAGCGAGAAAAACTATTTACACGGGAGAGCTCCCAACAAGCAAAAGAAGAAACGAGAAATCTTTTTGGGTTTTCTTTTAATACTACAAACTAACTAAAGAGAAAGAAAAACCGAAAAGGAAAGAGAAATATTTTTGGGTTTTTGAAGTTTTTCAAACTCACAAGAAGAAAGCAGAAATAAAACTTGCGTGGATGATACAATGAAAAAGGATGAACACCGACAATTGGAATGAATGTGTGAACATGAATGTAATGTCGGTGAGAGATACGTACTCCCCCAAGCTTAGGCTTTTGGCCTAGCTTGGCCTACTGCCATGGCTGTCCAGGATAATAATCGAAGTGGTAGCTCGTGGAGGCGTTCTGGGCCGCCTCCTCAGCCAGACGGGCAGCTTCAACTGCCGCGTTGTACTCGTGTGCCTCATTCTCATGAAGAAAATATCTCTGTTTGTTCTGGAAATCAAAGAGGACAGGAGCAGGCAAAACAACAAACACAGAACGATATTTAACGAATATCAAGTTATAGTCATATTTGCGAGTGTTGCGCTTAATAAACTCATGGTTCTGCATTGCCTCAAAATTCAAATATTTATCAGGTAAAAGAGGATCATTGGGCCTGGGCGATACCCCTAGCCTTGCAGCTACCCGGGAGGCATAAATTCCTCCATACAAATCACCATTACCCAAATTGCGGTGCAACCTACGTGCAACAATTGCCCGAAGATTATAATGTCTGCTACCTGTTAAGGCAGTGTGAATAAGACTCGGGTCAGGAGCACAAAGTGCACTACAGTCTTGTTTACCAACAATGCATTTGCCATTAAAGAGTGCAAAATACCGAATAGAGGGAAAGTGAATGCTTTTTATTCTAGCTTGTGTGACTCCCCTATCCTCACCATTACAAAGGCTATTGAGGAACAGTTCATAATCAGATTGTCACGGTTCACTAAGTGAACCCAAAAATGGAATTTTGCAGGCATCACAGAATTCTTCTAGAGGCATACTATAAGATCTATAATAGAGATGAAATGAAACTCTAGAAGTGCGAGAATGATACTCAAATTTTTGAGTGAATGAATGAGTGAGGCTATAGTGTTGCGGTGGCTTATCTGCGATGAAGGCGGAGAGCTCGGTGTTGTGTATATATTGGTCAAACTCTTCGTTGATGCCCGCACCTAGCATGAACTCGTTGCACGACCATCGACACGATTTTGCTTCGGCACCTCGCACTGAACTTGCCCTTGGTTCAACATATGATTGGCGTGCTAGGTTTTCACTCGATGATGCTTCAGAGGACCTCCTCCTGAAAATGTTCATATTCCTACAAACAAATTTCTGAAAAATTTTGGACCACAAAAAGATGTTACAAAACTTCACAAGCAATCAACATTTATTTATGCATGAATGCAATGGTATCACCGTAACAGCAAGAAGATAACCCACTGCATAGGAAACATCAAATCCAAGAGCTATCTTGATTTGTTCAGCAAACAATTCTGTGGGAATACACATATGAACCTGTGTAGGCGTATGCATTAGTGGAAGTATGTGAGCTAAAAGTTGAGACCACTCATTGTTGTTGCCTGGTTTGGTCACATATATCATGACATATCCATAAGAAACTAATTATTAATCGTGGTCCAGTCAGGCCGTGTTTCATATTATCCCGATCTGAAGCCTACACCATCATCGATGGTTGGATAAAATCTCCCTAGTCATATGCCCTAGCCCGGTAGATACCATCATAAAAAGGACCCTATCCACCGAGCATGCTTACACTCAACAAATAGGTGTATAGTGGACTCATTGTAGAAGGAATGGAGAGGGATATGGTGGAATCGTCGTTGTATTGCTTGAGCCACGTGGGCATATATATAGGAGTACATGACCATCTTGGAGTATAAGACAAGCTAGAACAAATCCTAGTCTATCCTATGTTTTCTAAACAATCACGATACTCAACACTCATCATGCTGACAAAAGATATAATGCTTGCTACCCTGCCAGTTATGACATGCAAGATTGTTCCTAGTCTAGACCACTGCTCGGTGCAGGAAGTAGAGAAATATCCTCATTCTGAGGGGGCACTTTGAGCTTCCACAACTTTTTAATATCCATAGGTACATTACTCTGGGGCCATTACCGAATATAAGAGTTTGATGGAGAACTTTTCATTTTGGTACAAGTTCCATCTAAAAATGACAGGCTAATTGGACAGCTGATGGACTCCAAATGTGTGAGCAAAACTTTTTGTGTTGTAAGGCGAGCACCCAAAAAGTCCGCACGTAAAGAAATACCGGGTTCAATTTGGTAACCAACGGGAAAAAAATTCTAAATGTTTTGTTTTTGTGACGGAAACTTAGCATGTATCTCCATGGCAGTTCTAAATGGTCTTTAGGAAAAAGAAATTTCTACATTTGCCATGTCTTGGGCATCATCAATTGACATGTCAAGTTTTACAAACATCGGAGTTCTTTTTTACATTTTGCCATGTCAATTTGTACAATTGTTTTGCCATGGCAAGGTTAATAACAATTGTCAAAAAATGTTCACACGGAAAATTAGGTACTATGATTTTTAAATCAGACCATGTCAAATTTATTGTATTTACCATGGCATTTCTGTTTGGAGAAACCATGGGAAATTCTTTTTGTTGAAATTAGTATGTCCAATTTTATTGTACATATCATGGCAAATTCATTGTATTCACCATGGCATTGTTTTCCAAATTATTTTTCTGTACATAGCATACGGTAAAAAAAAACATATATTTTTTGCCACATGACTTTTAATTTACAAAAACATGTTTTTGTATTTTTTTCCAAAAGGTTTTTTTGCCATGATATTTAGTGAACATTTTTTTCTTAAATTTTGACATTGGACATGTTATATTTATCAATTTCAAAACTTGTCACATGGCAAATTTTTTACATTTTTTCCGTGTTGTCCACATGGCAACAAGCTAATTTTTAGATGTCAATATTTTGATTTTTTGGTGTATAAGACATGGCAATTTTTTTGGAATTGTTGCTAACAGTCACATGGGAAATTTAAGAAAAAAAACATTAATACTCACATGGAAAATCTAGGACTTTTGTTATGCACACATCAATAGTTTTGAAAATACTTTCTTCTGGTCACATGAAATTTTAAAAACATTTTATTTTTCAAAACATGGCAAATTTATAGTAATATATTTAATGTTCACACGGAAACTCTAGGAATTTTGTACTGCACACACGACAAATTTTGAAAAATTGTTTCTTGTAATTACATGGCAATTTCAAAATCTTTGTTTTTCTAAAACATGACAAACAAAAAATCTTAGAGCATCATGGCATATATAGAAAAATTATAAGTTTTGTTCTGGGTTTTTAGATCACGGCAAATTTATTAGACTTACCATGGCAAATATATTAGAGTTACCATGTCAAATTTAGTAGACTTACCATGGAAAATATATTGTAGGTAGTAGGCAGTTTTATTAGTTAGATCATGGCAATTTTATTAATTAGATCATGGCAACTTTATTAATTAGACCATGATAAATTTATTGGAGTTACCATAGTAAATTTATCTTTTAACATACCATGGTAAATTATTATTTTATATACTATCAGATTTATCGTCAAGGAAATTTTTTGCCTTTCTCACAAGAACAAATTAAATTCATGGCAGGTTTTGCATCCATGACAATTTGAATTCCAAGAAGATGACAAATTGCATCGTTGTACAATGACAATTTTTTAGTTTGCCATGATTGGCAAATGTTCATTAAATCATGCTAGGTCTAGATTTGTCCAAGAATATATAAATTTGTCAAAGGATTTTTTTTCATATGTAGACATTCATGGAAAATCTATGAATTTTGCCAAAGAATTCTTTGTCAAAAGAATTTGCAATATTGCCCCAGAATATATTATTTTTTCAAAGAATGTTTTGTATGTAGGCGTTCATGGCAAATCTATGACTTTGCCAAAGAATTAGTTCTCATAAAAATTTGCAATATTACCCAAGAATATGCAAATTTGTCAAATACTTTTTTGTACGTAGACATTCATGGCAAATCTATGAATTTTGCCAAAGAATTCTTTACCACAAGAATTTGCAATATTGCGCAAGAATTCTTTGTCATAAGAATTTGCAATATTGCCCAAGAATATATAAATTTACCAAATCTATGATTTTTTTAAAAATCTTGTCACATGGCAAATCTATGCTTTTTTTAACTTGTCACATGGAAAAAATTTAAACATGTCTTCATGGAACATCTATGAATTTATACAGTGACAGTAAATCTTTGAATTTGCCAAATAATTCTTGTCACACGAATTAAAATGTTTTGCAAATTTGTGTATGTCATTTTTTTAAATTCCGAACTTGGTGTAGCATAACTTTTGTGAAGTATTGCATTTTTGGCATTCATTATAGTACACTATGATTCTTTTCAAAAATATATGATAGTTTTACTTACTAGAGCATGACAAAAATAAATAAATAAATCGGGTAGCCATACATTTATTAGTTTCCAAGATTTTAGGACTTTCATTTGGCACAATGCTTCTTTCCCACTGTTTTTTTTTTTATGTTGAGATTTTGTTTTTCTGGGCCTTTTTTGTAGCGAGTGGACCAAAAGGGGTTCACCTTTTGGACGACATACTAGCGAACACAATCGTTAGCTAGCTTCTACCATTCCGGGCGAACTAACCCTTCGCTCAAAATCTCCCCAAATTCCCGCAAAAAAAAAAAAAAAATCTCCCCAAATCTGACGTACGCCAGATATTCGGGTCCCTTCACCTAATACATGCACTGTCATATGTTATCCTTTTCCAATAACTAGCACCGTGTTTTGCATAATAATCATGATGACATCTTCAGTTTACTGGACCTGTCTAATAAGCATGTATACCAATGTGCTGCGGGCAGAACAGTGACAGATTATGAATGCATCTCCCAGTATTTTGTTGTGGCCTACATCACAAAAGCCATGTATCTGTCTGACCGAACGCTACCGGTGGTACCCGATGGAAAAACCATCTGAAGATGTGAATTGGAATTTTGTATCGGCAAACGGCTGTTAAAGAAAGAATGAAGGCCACATTTACCTTGAATTTCGATATAATAAAATGCCGGTTACCTGAACCCCTAATGTAGTAGTCCGCCGCTTATTTCTTGCCTCTATGTACTGTGTTTTTGTTCCTACTCCTACTATTTACCCTCACACGCCCTTCTAGACGGTCCCAGAGTATTTGGGGCTCTGTTCTTGCTGAAGGTGCTCCCTCCTCTGCTTTGCTCTGTACTTTCTGAATTTGCTCCCTCCTCTGCTTTGCTCTGTTTCTTTCTGAGCTGCTTCTTCCTCTGCTTTGCCCAATTCTTTCTGGAATTGCTCTGCTTCTGCCTTCTTTGCCGTGGCGTGGTCTTTGCGCTGCCGCATAGCTTCTGTTCCATCGACATGACCATTCCGAGTGCATCTCATGTCAAGCTTCATTGTCCGGCCGGTCGGCTAACTAATCGAGCGATCACATAAGTTTTTGCTGTTGATAACTTGGGGTAATTGGTCAAAATAATTGTCTCGTTTCATTTGTAGTATGATCCAAAGGCTTCCATGTATGAACAGAACCAACATGCACGTGCAATCCATCGACATGACCATTCCGAATGAATCTCAGGCCATCGGCGTCCACAGTTTCAAACCACGAAACTGAGAAGCTTCAGTGTCCGGTCGATCAGCTAACCAATCGAGCGGTCAAATATGTTTATTTTTTTAGAACAAGGTCACATATGTTTTTGCTCTTGATACTTTGTAGTACAATCCAAAGACTTTGGTGTATGAACAGAACCATTCATATGCACGCATATACTGTACAGTAGATCACATCAACCCAGCTTTAACTCTGGGCCATCACACAAACAACACAATTATGGGCAGCAATAACATAATATGCATCTAGTTTATATATTATCCAGTATCGATTACATGATTGACTCTACTAATTGTAACTAAGTAGCACTAGGAATTACGTATGACATACGTCCTGAACACCTAAACGCTAGCTGATCGATATTTTTCTCTGTACCTAAGCAAAACCAACTAAAACGGCAATTTGACTCTATATCCAGATAAACATATATCTAATCCTCTTCCGCAAAAAAAAAACATATATCTAATCCTGACGAAACCATCGTCGATCCATGCATCCATCCTTTTGCTACTCTATAGGGTGATTCTGAAACACAAACGCAAAGGCGGAAATATTGTCAGAGGCTAAACATAATACAAAAATAACTTAAAGCTGTTGTTAAATCAAGATCACCTCATGGTGATGGTGCGGGAGAAGCAGCAGCAGGAGGCGCCGGAGACATAGCTGGAGGCGTCAGCGGCGGCAATGGTTGGGCTGTCATTGCATCACAATTCACAAGTTAATCAATCTCCTTCAAAGAAGCATATATAATAAGAACACTAAAAATAAGCAAGACAGCTGGGGTTGGTGCAACTTACTATTGCAAGAGAAGATCGTCTGGAGAGGTATCATGGCGCCGCACCTAGCCGGGAGGATGAGCATGCGGATGGGATCGATGGGCTTGGGGAACAGCTTGCTCATGCCGTCATTGTTGTTCAGGCCATGGCACAGCTTGCTCATGCCGTCCTAAGTTTTGTATACGCTTAATTAAATTGTTCATCTGGTAATCACTTGAGCACTGAAGTAAAGTGCACAACATATATAGAATTTGCAGCACCTGGTGCTCATGATGTGGCAAAACAAAACCGGTCGGGTCTTTTCACAGCAGGTAGCACTCATCTAAGCATTGCCCCTACCTACCCCTATATAAAAATGACATTGCTCCTACATGTATGCAGTCATATAATATATGGCAAAGTGCTGACAAAAGTCGTAATGTTGTAACATGCATGCCCGGAGCGCTCGTCCCACGCTTTGATTGAAACCAATAAACCCTTGTGGCAACTGGACTCAACAAAATTTAGTGTAAATATTAGGTTTAACAGCATGATTGGAACTTGTTGCCATCGATTCATCCACTAATTAACCATTAAACCAGTTTATAGAAAGCTAGAATGAACAACTACACAGGAAACACTAGTTTACAAGCAGTTCAAAACAGAGAGGCAAAATCAGTTTTCAGGTCAAAACAAATGTAGTATGCATGATAATCCGCTATCTGTACCTTGTCCACGAAGAGGTCACATGCGTTCTTGTGTTCCAGAACATGAAGCTCATAGACATTTTCATGTTTCTTTGAACAATGTTTCGCAATTTCCATTACCCTTGTAGTGACTATGATCCGGCTTGCTGTTTTGTTTGCAGGAAAATATGGTATTATAGTGTCCCATTCTGTGTTGGACAATAGATCATCAAAAACAATCAAGTATTTCTTTCCTTCTAAATGTTTGATCCAATCTTCCCGATGACATCCAAGCTGTTCAGCCAAGTCATCGAATAGTTTCTTCTGATTGAAAGGGTGCATAACTGTGACACTAGCACGCTTCTCAAACTTGCCACTGAGCTCTTGGCTTTGGTAGACATCTCTGACTAGTGTGGTTTTTCCAACACCACCCATTCCCCACACAGAGATCACCTCACATTGTTGGCCCTCGTCTTCGTTTGTAATTAATCTAGTAATCTCTGTCTTCTCTTTCCCTCGCCCGATGAGCTCAGATTCCTTAACAGCTGTCAGCACCGTCTCCATGCGATTGAACATCTTCCTATTGGAAGAGTTATTACTACCGGCAGTATTGTCCATGCTTGAGTTAGACCCGGTCACCTCCACTGAATCTGTTCCATCATGAGAACCCTACATGCAAGCAAGCAATTGATGATCAATTAAGAGTTTGTTCTTCCTTGAAATGGAGTTAAATCCCCTGGCCTCTGCATTGCATCAATTGATGCACACAACCCTTAGGCACTTGCTTAGAATGCTTGCTGCTTGTACCCTAATGAAGGACACATGAGCATCCAATCGAATTGATTCACTATATTGCAGCCATCCTTCCAAACCAAAAATGGAAAGAAAGAGAGGATTAGGGATGGCTTGGTTCTTTCGTTTACCTAAACTAAAGCGGTGTTAATTTGCTAATCCAAGCCTTATCAATAAGGGATAAGTATATTTTTCATCCCTCAACTCTTTCAAAAGTATAGAAATGGTCCTTCAACTTCAAAACCAGCAAAAACTAGTCCCTCATCTTTTAAAACCGGATAAGTTTAGTCCCTCGTAAAGCTTTGGGTGGTTTCCTGACTAAATTGGCCGGCCACATCAGCGTACCAAGGTGCAGGTCCCACTTGTCAGCATCAGCGAGAAAGAAATAATAGCTAAAAATAAAATCCACCACGCATGTTTCGAACTTGACCACAAGCTCACGTGCGGACTAAGCTGACCACTCCACCTGACTTGCTTTCCATTAGGTGCGAAAATAGATATTCCTTTATACTAGTATACGCATTGATATTAAACATGGTCACAGTAACAAAGATATTAGCTGATTTAAAAGCGATTTTTTTTTTTTGCAGTTTCACTTCTCTGCACATAGGTTATTAATTTTTTTTCTAGACTCATGTGAACAATTGAGTAGCTACATTGATGTGTAAGAATTAGTACAACAAAGGTACGTATGTCAAAATTGGTAAAAAAAATGCAGTGGTTCTAACTCATACTTTTTATTTAATAGCTAATTAGCTCATTCATGTAGACGTCCTACATAACATGAGAAGTTTCGAACATTACAAGGGACTAAAAAAAATGGTTACCCTGCATATTAATGAAACAGAAAGATATTAGAAATCCCATCTTTCTGTTCATACAAAAGTTATCATTCGGTGAAGTTGTTAATCTTCTTGCGTTAATGGCGTGGAACCCAGCCATGTACCATTTGTTTTTCATTTTCTATTTCTATCAAATTGTCATGTGGGGTGCGTTCCAATGAGAACATATATGATGAATCTCTACATAGTATAACAAGAAAGAGTAGTTGGTTGGGTGGTTGGGTGGCCAGTTTGTCTTTGTGCTGCGCCTGAGGTTTCAAGTTCGAGTCACTCCGCGCAATTTATGCACGCCAATGCGGCCCTTTTTATTTCTTCCTCGGCACACAGTTTTAGTTTGTCGTCACTGACAGGCGGGTCCCACAAATTTTCAGTCAAACCACTTCACATCAGCAAGAAACCACGTGAAGCGGTATGAGGGACTAAATTTATCCGGTTTGAAAGTTGAGGGACTACAGTTTGCTGGTATTGGAGTTGAGGGACCATTTCTATACTTCCGAAAAAGTTAAAGGACGAAAAACATACTTTTTCCTATCAATAATACCAACATGTCGTGTGAGCCAAGAGTAGCAACCTCTTTCTATCATAGAGGGAACCTCACTTACACATTCAGGGCTCCACAGTTGAACAGTTCCTACCATCCATATATATTAAGCTAGGGACTGGTACGTTTATTCCAGCTCACTTTTCGTTTAGGCCGGTTTCATGCTTCAAAAAAACTTACACCTGGTTAATACTCGTATATGGGTAAAAGGATAAAAATTGAACTTTCTGGGTTGAAGTTATTTAAGATGAGATGGATGATCATCCTTTCCGTCGGACCGTAGCTAGCCCAATTAATGGTCCTACATGTATACGCGCCCCTTGTGATTAGATAGCATTTTCTTTTTGCAGTTTAAATTTCATTTTTGTATGTGCGGATGCAGTTATTCTTTTCCAGTAAAAGTCTGAATTAGCAACATATATGTGTGAATAAAATATGTAGCTAATGTATAAATTTCCTGATGGTGCATTACAAGAGTTCGAGTGCATGAAGAAATGCAGTTAATCATCAAATTGAATCAGAAAGCTAGAAGATATAGAAGGAACAGTATTAACAAGAATAATTTCAGGACTTTAATTAAAAATGTCACCTTGTAGAAGACATGAAGAGTCTGGTCAGCAAATAGTTGTGTACGTATGCTCTGGTGCTCCATTGTCTGCCCCTACGCATAAGCTTGCAACTCCAACTTAACTTGTTCTGTGCACAGTATGATCCGACTTCCTTTCTTGTTGTCTGGGAAGTATGTTTTAACGCACTCCTACTCTTCAGTTGTGTTTATGCCATCGAGTACAATCAAGTAACTCCTCTCCTTCAAATATTCCTCCAACTCATGAGCCAAAATCACCGAGTCATCTCCCTTTGTCATCCCCAACATCTCCCTTTGTCATCCCCAACATCTTCAAAACTTGGGGACTAAGAGCTGCTTTTTGCTTTAGCCCCCCTGCCTCTTGGAGATAATTAGTGTAGAATTGTTGGACAATATCTTGCAGGAACTTGATTGAACTAAAAGGATAAATGAACCTGATGAAGGATTGGCACTCGAACTTGTTTTGTACTACTTTGATGTACTCGTAGGCCCTTTTGACCACGGAAGCAGGGTCACCGGCCCGGTGCTACCTTTTCCCCACACTGATATCACTTTGAGGCAGTACGTTGTCCTTGTTGTGGCTGACGAGTCGAACAAGAATGAGATTTGCTTCTTCCCGCTGCCGCCTTGCTTCATCGGTGCCGGACATTATCGCCGTGGCACCAGTGCCGACGACAGATTGCTACCTCGGCGGTACTGGAACCCTTGATGAGGTTGTACCGCAGGTTTCTCTGGCTGACATCCTCAACACTTGCTCTCAGATCCTTCATCCGCTTGCCCACATGGCGCCGGTCAAAGAGCGTGCGCCACCATGACTGTTTCTCCAAAAGGACGGCCAGATCAAGGAGGCAGTCCTCGACGTCGTAGGCCACATCGCGGACTTGCTTCACCCACACCTTGACAATCTTCTTTTTGTTATCCCCATCATCATGGGCGACCATGAGGAAAGCCTGCATCATCTCGAGCTCGCTGGTGATGAAGACCTGATCACGCCGGACTCCAAGCTGCAACGCCACCTCGTCGGCCACGGTCGATTTGGCCTAGCTCAGCGCTCCACCCAGCACGTACGGACTTGCCGACGCTCAGCGCCGTCGCCTCCATGGTCAGTCTGCTTGTGGTTGGTGGCTTGGTTTAGTTGCCACCGGCAGCTGGTGCTAGATAATGCTGGTGGGTGGCCAGGATCGATGATGCATTAATTGCCGATGCTGAGCTCCTAGCTGTCTGTTTCTCGATGGAAGCAGCGGAGAACGTGCATGATGCTGAGAAACACGGAGAGCATCCCGCCAAGCATATAGAAGAATAAGCAACGGATGACGTGCCAACTGTTATACCACGTGCTTCTTTTGTTTTATAATTGTAGTTTAAGTGTAATCCCACAAAAAACGGGAGATTCGCTAGGTATTGGTGAAGACAACGGTCAAATCATAAGTTTACTGCCATTGCTGTCTGCATCCTTCTAGATACGAGGAATAGTATTTTAATTCTAAATCAGATTATTTGCGATAATTAAGATTTTACCAATGTAAGCAAGCAGATGCTCTTTACAAGTTGGGAGAATATCATACGGAAACCAACATTCAATGAAAACTTCGTGAAAACCATATTTTAAAGTTTCAAAAAAATCTGAAAAATATATGGGATGTTAAGAGGGTGATGTTTTATTTCCACGCAAAATTTCAAATTGAAACACATTACGTGATGTGAGCTATGAAAAAGACAAATTTCAGCCCTGAATAGTGACATTACTGTTCGGCACTATTCAATGCTGATTTTGTCTTTTTCATAGCTCACATCTCGTAATGTGTTTCAACTTGAAATTTGGCGTGGCAATAAAACATCATCCTCTTAACATCCCTTATTTTTTTCAGATTTTTTTGAAGCTTTTCAAAATCTTTTTTTCGTGGTTTTCACCGGTTTCCACCGAATGTTGGTTTCCGCATGATACTCTCCCTTGCATTTTATCCGGCAGTTTTCTTACTGTTCAACCTTACTTTCCTGGCAGGCCACAAGGGACGCCAGCTGAGTTACCGGCATGTGTCCTCAATGCAGCGGGCCAGTCCCAACCCTCCTTATTCTGATTGAACTTTATCTTGTTCAAATCCAACTGCGTGCATTTCTGTTGCTCCAGTTTGTAATGTAATAAGCGACGTTTGAATTGTCGAATCCAAGAAAAAGGAAATCTTGCTTCAGGTTAACTACGTTGCCATGGCTAGAGCGAAGATGCGCTCTGTGTTTCGTTTCGCGGCTTTACTTTGTGCCCCCTTTGCAGTGGTAGAGCTGCTGCTCCAACACTAGGAAGTGATCTTTACCCTGTTTTGCTTGTTAATATTGCCATTACGCAATGGCAGTATAGCCCACAAACAATAAATACGGGCGTTGAAAATATTTATAAAACCATATGACTTGGATGAAGCAAAGTGCACAAACACTGTTGAGTTTTTTTTTTAACACAAATACATGCTGCCTACGATATCAGATTAGCCAAAACAATCGTGAGTTTTCATAGCAACAACTAAAATTAACAACAGTTACAAATGCTACAATCCTCTTCAGATACCAAGGTACGCATTCATATGCTCTTAACAATTCAACTCAATGTAAGGGTTCATCATGTATAGAAGACCAAGCTACGCATTTATATGCTCTTAACAATTCAACTCAATGGAAGGGTTCATCATGTATAGAAGACCTAACAGAGTATCGCATAAGCCAGATACAGCTAATGCACTCCAGTGCAACGTTTCTAGTATCTTGGAACAAGGAAGATCATTTACTAGTCCTCTTTTGGTTTGATGGCAAATAGAAATTTCTTCAACATAAAAGAGGCAATTGATGCACCAACTGAACTTTCTCCCGACAAAATAGACATGACCAAAATTTAAGACAATGGAACCAGAGTGAAAACAGGATAAGGTAACCACATTGTGGTGGCACAATACACGATAGTACTGAAATTCATTAGTGTGGTAAGAAATAACAACAAAGCACTGGTGTTATCGTCATCAGTGGCTCAAGCAGTATTTTTGTAGGCTACAAGACACTAGGGATGTGGAACCCTTTTTTGCATCATCGAAACTTAATAAGAATAGCGCGTAGCTTGTTGAGAGAATAGTTTTCTTGTGCACTTTGTTTCTGATGAGGAATAACAGATGATGCACAGATTAGGAGCAGATCTGCAACTGCATGACTAAAATTTGGAGTATTGATGGAAGCATACACTAGGAATGATAAGTTTGATAAGAATGCAGGTTAACACACATTGAGAATCGAATACACTGTATTTCAACAAAACAAAACAAAAACACATTTGTTGCAATTACAATGATATGAAGGAGGTCGGAGTGGAATAACCAGCCAGTGCAATTAAAAGACGGACTAGTATTGATGAACTATCGTGTTCATTCATCTGCTAGGACCAAATCACACCACAATGGCATGGTCTAATTGTTTAATGTAATCATGCAGAGTTCCATAAATTATAGTGTACCATTTCTCAACAGAAACCCCATGTATTATGCAGAGATTCACAAATTACGGAGTGCCTTTCTCAACATAGACCCCTCGTGTTCTGTCTCCCTCATGCTCCTTCTCCCCTCCTATCATACACCCAATCTCCCAAAATTACTCTACCGCTTCCCCGCAACCGCCACTACCCTTCTGACCACCAACAATACACTCCGGCTTGTGTTAATCAATTATATGGAGGTGGTCAGAGTGGAATAACCTGTCAATGGAATTAAAAGACAGACTAGTATTGATGAACTAACTTAGCCATTCCTCTGCTAAGACTAAATCACACAGTAAAGCCATCATCTAATCGATTCATGTAATCAGATATTCCACATATTATGCAGAGATTCACACATTACAGTGTACATTTGTCAACATAAACCCCCCACGCGTCGTTTTTCCCTCATGCCCCCCCCCCCCCACCTCCTATCCTACACCTAATAAGCACAAATTACTCTACCAATTCCCCGCAACCCTTCTGACCACCAACAATCAAGACTCCGGCAGCAGCTATGTATGTGCGAAGATGAATCGAACGGTTGATCATAGCCCAAAGGTCCTAGCCAGTACGGCCCCACCCCAGATCTACCACAAGAACAAGCAACCCATAGATCTATGCATCTACCCTAGGACAGATTGAAGAGGGGCCACGAGATGAACGGGGTACCTGGCGGTGGACTAGGAGCAGGTCTGCAACCACATGACTAAGATTCTGGAGTATTGATGGAAGTGTACAGCAAGGATGGTAATTTTGGTTTGTGCCATAAGAATGCAGGTTAACACACGTTGAGAATCAAATACACTGTTTTCAGCAACAAAAGAACACATTTGATAGAATTACAGCAGCATCCAGGAGGTCAGAGTGGCATAACCAGCAAAGCCAGAGACTTGAATCAATGCACTAACTTGCCCATTCCTCTATTTGGACCAAACCACAACATAAAACCACCGTCTAATCGATTCAAGTAATCCAATGTTCCACAGAGCATGCAGAGTTGAACAAATTACAGTACCATTTCTCAACACAAAACCATCGTGTTGTGTCTCTCTCATGCACCCCCTTCCCCTCTTATCCCACAGACGGGGGTTGATGAACTCACTTGCCCATTCCTCCACTTGGGCCAACTCACACTGCAGATCCATCGTCTAATCGGTTCAAGTGATCCGATGTTCCACAGATCATGCAGCGCTCAATTAATCAAAGAAGCATTTCTCAACATCGACACCTCGTGTTGTGTCTCCCTCATTCTCCTCATCCCCCTCTTATCTCTAGATCCCAAACGACTCTACCGATTAGACTCCGGCATCAGCTATCTACTGTACGTGCGAAGGCGAATCGAACGGGTGGTCATAGCCGAAAGGTCCTAGCCAGTACGCCCCACCCCACCCCAGATCTACGACGACAAGAAGCACCCTGCAAATCCATGCATCTACCCAAGGACGGATCGAAGAGGGGCCAGGAGATGAACGGGATACCTGGCGGCGGACCGGCCGGTCACTTCTTCTTGTGGTGCTCCTGGACGAACTTGGAGTTCTTGAGGTCCTCCTCGGTGAACCCGGCGGTGAGCTTGGTGATGAGGGTCCCCGTGACGGCGAAGCCGGCGAGGAAGGGCCAGTTGCGGCCCCACTCGCGGCGGAAGAACACGGGCCACGGGTCGAAGGCCGAGAAGAACTTCATCTCCGGCGTCGCTCTCCTCTCCGCCTGCGCCTTGGATTGGATTTGAGTCCGCGGATCTGCTGCCTCTCTCTCCTCGGTTGCGTTGCGGCGTGGACGGGGGGATGAGGGGAAAGAAGAGGAGTGGCTGTGGGTTGGGTTGAGTGAGTCGCGGTGTCCAGCTGGGCTTCTCGTGGGCCACTCCATGCGGGCTGGCATTCGGGCTTCGATGCGTTCCGGAACTTCGGGCCCAGATAGACTTTTTTTTTCTCAAGAACAAGACGCTCTTTTTTTTTCTTCTTCGAAAGAAGAGGAGAAAAAGATTAATCCTAGGGAACCACTGAGGCTGCCCAAAAACAAAAATGAGGCTGCCTTTGGCAGCTGAATGTTAGAAACGACAGTTTGAGAAACTTTGATGTGTTTGGCAACAAACACCACGGCTTTTATAATTGGGCACTGCTAGGCGCCGGCGCGACGGCCCAAATTTGGGCCGGTCGCGCCCTAGCTGCCCAATACCAGTCGCCGTGGCTGATGGATCTACCAAAAAAAAAGGGTTCGCCCAGGTTCTTTCTCCTCACATCTTGCGCAGCTCCCCCCTCCCCTCCCCATCTCGCGCAGCTAACCCCCGTGTCGCCGCGCTCACCCTCCACCTGCGCCCCACCTACGCTCATCCTCGGCCTCGTGCTCGCCGGCAATGCGCCTTTCTCCTGTCGCCGGTTGGCTGCAGTTCGTAGCAGTGGTTGTAGCAAAAAAACCAACGCTTACAGCTTTGCGCTTGTATGGTTGTAGCTTGTATGAGACACCGTGGTAGCATTCTCCGACGAAAAAGCATCGATGGTTGCAGCTCCCATGAGCATAGTTGTACCAGCACCGATTCCAGTCGCCGGTCACCGCCACGAATGGTGGTAACAATCGATGTCGCCGGTAGTAGCTTCCCGGAAGACGATTGCATCTTTTTTTCTCTGATCGCGGATGCTCGCAGCACCACGGGTTGCAGCTCCGTGCACCACCATTGTAGCTTTTTCTCTGGTCGGTCGTGATACGGGGTGTCCCGATCTTCACGGAGGATCTGCTTGAGGAACGAATCAACGTCACCTGAAGGGTACGAAGGAAACCCTCGATCCCAGCCAACAACGTTGTCGGGTAAAGAATAACTAGTGCAACCTGACGAGACCGAAGCTAACTATTGCAAATGCAACAACCAGCAACAAGTATTCGCCCAACCACACTCTTAGTTTCCAATAAACGCAACCACGCACGAAGTTGGAAGCACGAACTGGCCGCCGCCTCAACGGCTACTGTTGTAAAATCACAAAGTGAGTTTACCCTCTCACAAAGTAAGATTACAAGAGTTAAGGAGGAAGTGAACTCTCAAACAAGATTCTGGTTTCACTCAGCTAACCTATTCTGAAATCAAATTGCCAAAGAGTTGTGGCTGAAGTGAGGGATGGGGTATTTATACTAGAAACAGCCCTCCTAGTTTAGGTGTGAAACCAGTCCAAAAGAGGGGCTCAAATTCGTGCTAACCAGCTGGTCAAGGGAGCAAACTCATGGAGCCTCGCGCAGCAATTAATGCTCTGGACAGTTTGCATTGGAACTCTCATATCCTTTGACTCAGGACTCCAAATGATGCACCGTTTGATTTTCCTGAAAGTAGACTTCATATGTTGTCCATTTTGTACTCCCACACGTGCTGGATACTCATATATTTGTGTTGCATGATGCAACAATTTCTGGGACGAATTCTGAAACTCTGCAAGCAACATTAGAGTGTGGAGATGGTTTGCTATTCTTCCTTGAGGTGTAACTAGTTGTCCTTGTCACCAAAACATGGTTTACATCAGAGTTGAAACTTGTTCTCTTCAAGCTTGTTGTATGGGCTTCAGAACATGTTTCTTCACGTGCTGAAAGTTGTTGGTTGCCCTCAACATTGTACCTGAGTAAAATCAACACACAAGATTTAGGCAGTATAAAGTTCTCATGGATAGTTGAATTATGATCAGCTAGGAGCGCGTTCACCTCTTGTTCTATTTATTTGGCATGGCTCCTTGTCATGGGACCCAAATAGGTCTTCTTTGTAGAAGGTCCATTTGATAGTTGAGTATTATCATGAGGAGAAGATGACAAATAAGGTGAACTAGGGATGTCCTCGTCAGGTCGGTTGTAGCTCGCCGTCGCGCCCCAACCAGCATCGAGCATTTGCTGGTTCCAGCAAACTTCTCGCCGATTGCAGCAAAAAAAGTCGTCAGTTCCAGCACTTGGAGGTTTGGTCTCAACCATGGATGTAGCAATTTGATCACCAGTTCCAGCAAATCCAGGTGTCGGTTCTAGCAAAAACATGCCACCGTCGTTGCTTCCGCGGGTTGTAGTAAAAAAGACGGCCGGTTCCAGCATCCGGTGTAGTCGGTTGTAGCAAAAAAGTTTGCCAGTTGTAGCTCCCATCCTGGCCGGCTCCAGCACCGGCGATGAGCAGCTTGTAGCATCCCCCATGGCTCGGCCCGATGCACCGTCGCTCTGTAGCCAAGTTTGCCAGTTGTAGCTCCCATCCTGGCCGGCTCCAGCACCGGCGGTGAGCAGCTTGTAGCATCCCCCATGGCTCGGCCCGATGCACCGTCGCTCTGTAGCCAATTCTGGCAGTTCCTGCTCGGTAGCACCACTTGCAGGGGATGGAGGAGGAGAGAGATGGGTGAGAGGAGGATGGACATGGAGAGCACTGACGGAGGGAGAGGGATCAGAGAAAACAGAGAAGAGGGCAGGCGGGTGAACGAGTGGCTGACGGCTCTCATGAAGAGATAAGGCTGAGACGAGGAGAGGACAGCGCGACTACAGCTCAGCGTGCGGGACGCGTGAGACTTTCGATTTGCTCTGATCGAACGCTCCTTGCGCGACCAGCCGAAGCTTCGGCCGGCCTGCCGGCTACAAGCGTTTACCTTTATAATTCGTAGTAGCACAAATACATTAGTGTTTTTGCAGTATTTTAAAAAGAGGTCTTGGCCTATTTTTTATTGATCAAACTGAGAAAGAAAATGTGCTTTTTGGAATCTGTGGTATTCACTGACCAGTCACTGGAATACTGATTATCGTGTTGTCAAACTAGGCGAGTACATTTACCTTGACCCTCCTCGTATAAGCACAAGGTCAATGATAGGAGACACACTTTTGGAGTTCTCCATAGTCGAACGCGCCGGTATACCGGGCCTATTACATAAACAAAAGGCAGGGTTTCACAATTGTTGTATCTCATAATGAAATCTGAATAATAATAAAGGGAAAAGAGCCAAGCGAAACATTCAACTGTTAATACACAACATGAGTAGTTTATGTTACAAGTTCCCATTTTGCAACTAACTGAATCAATGACTGAATTTCAGCATGTAGAAGTCTGGCTGCTGGTTGAATCGACGGAAGCGTTTGCATATCACCACGTAGTTAATGCCGTGAGTGACTCATGAGTGTACCAACTTTTGTCTGAATATTTAAGTTGCAATCAAGTAGTACTGGCGTACACAGGGACGGAGCCAGAAAATGGCGATAGGGGGGCAGGGCCTTGAACTAGAAGAGTCGATCACAATCATATAAGAGACAATCATATATGCATATAGCATAGTCGTGAGGTCTGAATACTCAAAATATAGCTGCGGTTCTACAATATGAATAAATTTGCATATCAATTAATCTAAATGAAAATCATGACAGGATAATTTCTTCAGATTCGTTACTAGTTTCAATTGGCTAGAAAATGTTCTCAACGAAACTCTTCCTCTTCATGCCAACAAACCCATAATTTGACAGTCAATTTTTTTTCCTGATTTTTTATTGTTCTAGTTTCTAGTTCTATTGTTTTTAAGGCACACATCAAAATAAAATGTAGATTGAAAGAGGAAGTTAGAAATCATGTTCACATCATTTGAATTAGCATCATGTTCACATGACTGAGAGCTTGAACCAATTTGCTTGAAAAAATATGAATTGGCTGAGTTCTCTTCCTCTTTATGTCTACACACACATAATTGGACAATACAAGAATTTCTAAGTTTTTAATGTCTATATTTCTACAATTAGATTCTAGGACACAGACTAATATAATGCTGAAAATAAGCTAACCTTTTGTTGATCGTCTGGTCGCTCATCCGTGTGTGTGCGGCCGGCCGGAATGCACCTGCGGTCTGCGGATCGGCACGACGGGAGTTGCGCGTCGGGGACGGTCGGACGGAGGCCTTCCCTCCTCGGCGGATGGAGAGATTCGATGGAGAGGATGGACGATCTACTAGGCGAGCGGCGGCGGCAGCGAAGTTTTTCCAATCGCAGGAACTGAGGAACGACGAACGAGCAGATTGTGGAAACGAAACGACCGTGCGTACGTCGTGGACTCGCTCGTGGTCGTGCGTATTGCTTCCAGACTCCTTGTCTTCCACGTGGGCTGTTTTTCTTTTTCTTTTTCCTCATATTAGGGCCGTTGGCCACTTGGCCTGCTTCCTGCAATCACACACATCAGGTTGTGTACGTACATAGGTTCTAGGCCTCTCGCTGTGGGATGGCCGGATGGATCACGGGGGGGGGGGGGGGGGGGAGACAACCAGAATTCTGTGCGTATGAAGGAAAATATACGTGGTACCTAATCGCTATTAAGGGGTAACGAGATCGTTGAGGGGGGTCTAGCCCCCCCCCTCGTCCCCCCTTAGAATCGTCCCTGGTGCTGGCCATCGGTTAGGAAAGCCAGTCAAGCTACCAGAGCGATTTTAACGACAGCGCCATTGCCTGCGTAAAATTCTCGATCATGGTAAAATTAAGGAAGATTTTCCAAAATGGGTAGGCAACTACTATTACAGGTTTTATTTAAATATGTTTATCATTTCTATTGTATTTGGTTATTCTATTTAGCATCATTTGTTTTGACGAAAGGAGCCCCGCTCCTATTTTTGTTAAGCATGAAATGATAAACATTGTCAGGTGTTTAGCATCATATAAAAGTATTAGTGTGTATGGATTATTTTGATTCTGTATCATACTTTCATTTATACTTTAAGGGTGCGTTTGGATGCTGCCCTAGCAGGCCCTACCAAATCATGGGCACGCCAAAATTTTGGCGCAACATCCAGCCGCCTGCGTCTTGCCAATAGTTGCCGAAAATATGAATTGGAGAAGCCCCTACAGCCCGGGCGAGCCAAATAATTGGTGGCCATCCAAACGAGCGCCCAACACTTGGTCAATGACCAACTTTTTGGCTTGGCAGCTCTAGGCTCCAATCCAAACAGCCCCTAAGTCCGCCCCACCTTAATTTTTGTTCGTCCTCCACCACTGCCTGTCATGATGTCAATCCTTAATTCAGCTAGCATGTACGACTTCGGCTTCCTCTTTGCCCGTTCTTACATTTCAGCAAACTGATCATCCATCCTTTCGTGTCAAACTGCAGGTGGGATTCGCGGGTGATAATGCGCAGAGGGCCATCTTCCCCAGCATCGTCGGCATGCCGCGGCACACGGGCATCATGGCCGGCCGCGCAGGCTTTTGCGCTCTGGACGAACGGCAGCAACTGCGATGGCATGGTCCTGCATGGCGCGCGTCGTGGCCACCGCACGGTTCAGCCCTGCACAGGCGATACCGCCGCGACGGCAAATCGTGGGGAGCAGCATGTCTGTGCTTGCCTGCCAACCATAAGCCCCCAATCATTGGCGACGGTAACGACATAGTGCTATTATTGAAATTTTCCTATTCAGGATTATATTATTAGAATTTTTATAATAAAAAATAATATTAAAAAAATCCTAGCGCGAACGGGAAGAGAGAAGCAACGGCTTGTTGTTGCCACTGCAAACAATAGGTACATGTTGTTCCTACCGGAACGACAACCACTCAATCGTTCGGAATCGCAACGACAACCCCTCTATCGTTGCTACCGTGAACGATATCCCCAAAGTTGTTCCGATTGGGAACGACAGGGTCATAGTTATGAAAATTCCTATTTTAGGATTATATTTTTGAAATTTTTATAATAAAATAGTATAATATTTAAAAAAATCGTCATGGCATACAACTTCATATAAACCTCTCATATAACTAGCCTAGGGAAGAAAATTGAATGGTATTAAGAATATAAAAAAAGATGAAAAAATATAGTCCAGTGACCAAAAGTAGGCGGGCAATAGTTGAGAGACAAAAATACACTTTTTGAAAGACGGTTTGTTTGCGACTTGAAAACAAAAATAATGGGCAACTAAATTAACAGAAATCGACTGGCAAATAAGAAATAAATTCAAAGAATGGAGACACCTAATTTTTAGGTAGAAAATCCTTGCGCCGCCACGGAAAAGAGCGCTCGTACCTAGCCGCGCTAGGGTTCCTCCTGTCTCCCGCCGGCGCCAGCGCTCGGTCTACCTTGTCTCCTCTGGTCTTAGGACCATGGAGGCGTGGTGGATCTCGGCCCTTGCCGGCGGGAGGGCTTCGTTTTTTGATGCTTTTTTGAGCTTTCTTAGGGTTTGTGTCCTGCTCAGAGAGATGAGGCGGCGACGTCTCTCTGAAGATGGAATAAGGTTCTTCCCGCCTAGCCCCCGTCCCGGTGGTGCTTCTAGCGTCATCGGAGGGCATGTGGAGATTTGTCTCCGGCGGATCTCGCGGGATTCGGTCGGCGTTTGTCTTCGGTGGATCCACATGGATCCGGTCTTTGTCCGTGTGTGTTCGTGTGTCTATAGGTTGGATCCTTCCAATCTAAGCTTCTCTTCAACGGCGACGGTTGCTGTTCTGGTGCGCTGGTCCTATAGGGCCTTAGCACGACGACTTCCCGACTGTCTACTACATCAAGTTTTGCCCGGCTCCAGGGAGGGAGGGGCGATGACGGCGGCGCGCCTTCGACTCGCTTCAGTGATTGTAGTCGTCGCTAGGTGGTCTACGGATCTGGATGTAATTTTTATTATTTCTGGTATTCGTTGTACTATCATGATTGATGATGAATAGATTGGAAGTTTTCTCGCAAAAAAAAAAAAAAACCATGAACACACTATGGCAATCTTCACTACTCCGTCTGTGCTATATAAATGGATTTCTTGTTTTGTCCTAAGTCAAACTATCTTAAGTTTAATTAAGTTTATAGAGAAGAGACTACCAACATCTGTGAAACCAAATAAATTCACGATGAAAACATATTTCATGATGGATCTCATTATACTATTAATTTAATGTCGTAAATATTGCTACCTCCTCCATTGGGGGGCGTTTGTGGGCCAAATCTGTCTCTGCTTCAGGCTCCCGGCTTTAGGTACGAGATATCAAACTTGTGCCATGAAAATTGGGAGCAAGATTATCTCAGTGTACCGGCCGCAATACTAGAGCAATTAGTATTGCTTAGTATCATGTATATAAACTCAAGAAAATACACAGAGACACATACACCATATTCTATATAACTTGACAATCATACTCTCTCACAATGCACGGCATGCATGTAGTCATGCGTACTTATATGTTGTACATGTGTTTGTCATACACTACTTTCTTTGCCTTTAGTTAGGTTAAGTTGGGTCCTGTTGCCAATTATGGACGACAGGTCGACAGCCTTCACGCCGTGAACTTCACCTGTCATTGAAGTTCATAGGTAGCGCACTTCACCTACACCTCCGGCCACCCCAGCCACCCTCCCTCTGGCAGTTGAAGTAGGCGGCGGCGACCGGCGCACCAAGGCAGTAGCACGCTGTGAAATCCCTGGTTATGAAGTTGGGGCGCCACCCCGGCGCATGGATCGTCTGCCTCACCGTCTGCCGGAACACGATGAACGCGAAGCGGTGGATCCCCGCCTTCGGCTGCGGGCTCTCGTATGCCACGACCTCAGTTCCTGACACGTTCGGCAGAGTAAGAAAAACTAACATAAAAATTCAACATAATGCGAAATCTACATGCATGCATGTTCAATCCTTTTAGTGAATGCGGCAGCTGGTTAGTGCATGGAACTTGTCCATAGTTCTGCCAAATCGCTTACCATGACTGACATCACCTCCTTCCGGTATGTCCATCACTAACCTGCACGATAAATAAAAAGGGCATATGAATAAAGAAAATTGACGAACAAGCACCGAGTGTTAGTTAGAATATAATATGATGCATCAACTGATACAAGAAATTACGGTTGGCATGAAAAAAATGCCAGGATGAAACGAAACAAGCTAAGGTTTATTAGCTTGAGCTTAGCACGTACGTACCAATGGAGGTACTCCCTTTTGGAAGGGTTGCTTGGACTAGGTGCATCAGGATCCACCATCACCTAGTAACAAAACATGGTAGTAACATTTATGCATGCTTGCATGCATAGACAAATTTGAGATCTTTAACTGTCTAGATCCTTTTTTAGGGGAACTGTCTAGATTCTTAATTAGATGAAGAACTTAAATATACATACTACATGAGAAGGAGCAGCAATGTGTGTAACAGTAGTACTAGTTGTAGCAGCTAGTAGTAGTAGTGTAGTACTCCCTCTGTAACTTAATATAAGACATTTTTTGACACTGTCATAGACTCTAAAAACGTCTTATAAAAAGTTACAGAGGTAGTAGTATATAATCAGTTGGTCACTCACCAGCGTGTACAGTGCTCTTCCATTGGGCCCTCCGGAGCCAATCTGGACGGTCGGCTCCTTCGCCACCTGCGACGGCCTCAGCTCGGACCCATTGGTCATCTCGCGGTTGTTATAGAACAACCTCAGCACCGCCGAAGTATTGAAGTGGTCGACGATGTCTCCGACGATATTCCCGACGACCAGCGGATCCCTCGACGTGCTCATCAGCGGCCACAAGTGTTGTTGCAGTACACTAGCTATCTAGCTAATTAAGCTCAAATGTGACAGTGAGAGTTTGCATTGGTAGCATGGTATGGAGCGGTGAGCTACGTATTTATATACTTGAAATCGATATGATACGGCGCTGAATAAAATCTTGAGCCTATCATACCATGCATTTATTCTCTAAATCCGATTCCGGATGCAATGTACAAGTAACAGGGAGACACAGAAAGGAAGTGCTGACGCGTTAGAAAGCTCTTGACCCATGTGATGACAACTCACAAGTAACTAAGTTTTGAGTCACGATCGATACCCCAGCAGCAACAGCCTGGACAGCATCGTTTTCCCTCTCTTTTTTTCCTCTTTTCTCTCTTACTAGGTGACTCCAGTCCTGGTATTGGATTCTACGCGTAAAGTGGATGCGGAGAAGAACGGGAGTTCAAGAAGTGAATTATGCAAGCAACTAAGTTTATATCCCCTTATATTCCTTTTTGAAGTATCATCCAGGTATGTTCTTCTGTACCCCTGCACTATTTTACTGCAATTTGATTTATACTGACTACATGCTAGCTGGCATTATCGATCGGTGAAATGGTAGAGCTTGTTTCATTTTATCGGCTGCCTATATCCTTTTAGCTAGGTCATTAATTGAAAATCTTATTGCTCCCGCGTCAAAATAATGCACCTAACCAACGAGTCCAACTCACAGTCACTGCACCCGATGATTTTAGCAGCATTCTACACATATAGTGGGAATGAGTTTAACTTGTTTTGTCGTCAGTTTATATTGCACTGCAATTTGACAATATATTTCTATACTCTATGTTAATGCAAGAAAATATTACTCACATCAAATACATCCCTGACACATTGCGTTAGTAGTTCAGTGGTACATCCACAATATTTGTAACCTCTCAAGCTCGATGATCAACTCACAGAGACAAGTATTTGGCGCAGCGCAATGTGTTGCTGCTTTTCTCTCTTTCTCTCCTTTTATTCATCAACGGAAAGGAAACATGCCGTGGCGTCCGCACTCCTACCGGATCGTGCCATCCCACGACCGAGCACACACCCACGGCACCCTAGAAACTCGCCACGGACCGCACAGACCGCGTCCTGAGGCGCTAGCTAACAGAAAAACTAAGGAAATCGCTAGCTACCAGAAAACGTCGCTGCCATGGAAGCCAAAAACACCTGCCATGGCACGCAAACTAAACTATGCGCCTAGTGCGCTTATTTTGCTGGATGCAGCTAGATTATGCTAACATACTCCCCCTATTCTAGACGTCCTTCAGATCGACAATCTCAATCCAGTGGCGCAGCTCCTGGAACTGCACACGGCCAAGTGCCTTCGTCAAAATGTCAGCCATCTGATCGCAGGTGTGTACGTGCTGAATGTCGATGTCACCGTTCTCGACGCACCGGCGGATAAAGTGACAACGGAGCTCGATATGGTTGCTCCTGTCGTGGAAGATATAGTTCTTGCTGAGGGCGATGGTGGACTTGTTGTCGAAGCGCAGACCAGCGGCGCCGTCTTCCCGTCCGAGGAGCTCGCCCAACAGCCGCCTGAGCCAAATGCCTTGGCAAGCAGCGGCAGTAGCAGCGACGTACTCCGCCTCGCAAGACAAGAGCACGACGATCTTCTGCTTCATCGACTGCCAGGACACAGGGCACTGTCCGTAAAAGAACAACGTGCCGCTCGTGCTCTTCTGGTCGTCTAGGTCTCCGGCGAGGTCGGAATCGCTGTACCTGACCAATCTGGCGGCATCGTCCTACCGCGCGCAGCAGCACCCGAACGTGCATGTGCCGGAGATGTACCAGAGCATGTGCTTCACCGCTTCCCAATGCTCGCCGGTGGGCTCGTCCATGAACCGGCTGACATAGCAGACAGTGAACATGATGTCCGACCGCGTGTGTACGAGGTAGTGCAGGCTCCCGACGACGCTTCGGTAGTGTGTGGCGTCCAGTGCTTCACCCTCGCCTTTCTTCCTCAGCTTCAGTCGCGGCTCCATCAGTGCGGCGGTGGGATTGCACCCGGTCATGGCCGCTTTCTCGAGAGCTTCTCAGTGTAGGCCGCCTGCCCAAGCAGAATCCTCCCTGGCTGCTGGACAACCTCGATCCCGAGGTAGTAGCTGAACAACCCAAGGTCACTCATGGCGAACAGCTCTGTCATCTCGCCCTTGAACTCCCTGATGGCCCCTGCAGACGTGCCGGTGTCCGGTGACGATCAGATCATCTACGTAGACGCTCAGCAGCAGCCGCTCACCACCGCGGCAGCGTGCGTACCGCTGCCTCGGATGGGCACTTCTCGAACCCCAGCGTGGTGGGGCTGGCGTCCAGTTTGGCGTTCCATGGCACGCAAACTGAACTACGCGCCTAGTGCGCTTAATTTGCTGGATGTGACCAGATTATGCTATCATTATTCACCATAAATTTAATAACATTGTTATTTATAAAAATTAACACTATTTTTTGTAAAAGAAGTGATAAATGTACGCAAATCTTGTTGCTAAACAGAATAGGCGTTCTGATTGTAGTATATAGAGCTCATACAATATATACTAGTAGTTATTCTGCTCGGGGTTACAGAATTAGTTATTTTTGTTGTGCATTACTCCCTCCATTGAAAAATGTAAAGCGTATTTTGACTCTTCAAATTTTCAGTTAACCATAAATTTACTTCAATCACAATAAGGTACTTTCGAATGAATCCAATGATATCAATTTTGTGTCACATAACCCATATATTATTGCATTCAAATGTTGGTCAAAGCATGAATTTGTTGGATGATCAAAATATGCCTATATTCAATGGAGAGAGTAGTAAAGAAAGAAGTAAATGAGCCTTAAATAATCTTAAAATTGTGCCAAATAATCTTAAAATTGTGCCAAACATTCCCCTAGTTAATCTCAAAACGTGTTGCCCATCACAGGTCCCTAGTCCTTTGTCTGTATGTATATGTAGGAAGATATCCATTTGAATCGAAGCTGGACCATGACATGCATAATGGATCACATTTTCATGTTCAGGTTACAATATTAGGTGTCACGTTAGGTTGATTTTCAAGTTCATGCCTTATGGGATCACAACTGCTCACGGAAGGTGCAATGTACATGCCCTGAAAAGAAGAACAGGAGGGAAAGAAAGAGATTGAGATGTGAATTTAGCAGAGATGGGAACTAGCAAAAGATAGGAAGAGTAGACACCCCCCCCCCCCCCCACCCCACAAACAAATTAGAGCAGGTAGTAATGGTACATATACTAAGCATACCTACTAGGAAAATGATCCAATACAGCTGGCTGATTGCGCGCAGAAATCAGCCGCTTACCTCGCGGAAAAAAAAAGACTCACTCCCGTGAACGGCTCCTCTCCGTCTCCCGCACACACTTCTCCTACCTTCCTTCTCTATCGCCTCTTCTCCATAGCAGGAGCTCCTCCTCCTAATTTCTCTCCAGAGCACTCCCTCCTCTCCCTCCTCATCCTCATCCTCTTCCTCTTTCCTCACTGGGTGCCCATTCTCTGCCCTAGGGACGGTGGCTTGCAGGATTTACACCATGGATGTGCTGACATCATGGTGGAGCTCGAGTCCGCACCACCGAGCTCCGATAGACAATGGGACGGCGGGGAATGGATCAATGGGTGCCCGGTCCGGCTCCGATGGGGCTTCGGTGAGACGGATTCATGACCGGCGAGCCCAAATCGGCCGAAGATGTTGCCTCCATCGTTGATGGTGAGAGGTTAGTGAAATCAAGAATTTCCGATGTTGTGTACCGTGTTTTGGCATGCTGCAAGTGTGTATGGTGTTTGTTGTGTACACACGAGCGATATGTTGTAATGGTTCTGTACCCTCTGTTGGGAAGGATCTAATTGTATGTTGCAAACGTGTTTCTTCATTGTTGTCTTTGTTGGTTCTGCATGTTTCATGTTTTTGTCTTTCATGCTGCAAGTGTTGCGACCTATTTTCAAGCGTACATGCTGCAATCAATAGGGGTTTGTTGTATGGTTAGATTTTTTTTGTACGAGTGTGTTATAAATGTTGTGACGTTTTTCTCACAATTTTCCAGAAAACACGGAGGAAAATGTTGCGACGATGTTGCAAACACACGACACACATGTTGCATGCGGGGTTTCTGTTGCATAAATAGGATGGCTCAGGATCATGACTTTAAGTCATATCCAACGGTTGGGGAGGCGGCTGATTTTGCCCTAGCTACAGCCGGCTGATGCCTAGCATAGATCTACATACTAATGGCCGTTGATTATTACATAGTACTTAAGCCCAAAGCCAGTAGCAATCCATGTAGTATGTACGCGCCGAAGCCCAATAGGCATCAGCCTATCTGCCTGTTCGCCCCGTCTGCTCTTGCCTCTAAATCAGATCGATCGACATCGCTGCCAGGGTGCTACTTATAGCATCCTAAATTAAAAAGAGTAATAATACTAATCATACCAACAAGATGCAGCTTCTTTCCCGGAATCTAATCTCCTAAGAACCTCTCAGTTAAGCGTGCTTGGCTGGTAGCAACTTGGGGATGGTTGACCGACCAGGGAGTTTTCCGGGTGCGCACGAGTGAGGACAAATTGCTGGAAAGACTTGTGTTGCTATGTGGGCCAGCCTCTAGAGCTTAGTGGATAGCCAGAAGTAACGACTGTCAGTCCTGAAGTGGCTAGGGTGTTACAGAATGGTATCAGAGCCGATCCTCGCAGTTACACGGGCGTGTGCGGGTCAGGGGCGTGGACATGTGGCGCATGGTGCGTGTGGGCCCGTCGAGGCGCATGACATGGCACATGTGCTGGCACTGGATGCAAGGACGTGTTCTAGGAGGGAACATTCCTGTTAGGTTGACGAGGACGTCGAGTCTTTTGAGGGTGGGTGTATGTGACATCCTAGCTCAACAAGATGCATCTTCTTTTCTAGAAGTTGCTCATCTCCTAAGAACCACTCATTTAAGCATGTTTGTCGAGGAGCAATCCGGGGATGGATGACCAGCTCGGAAGTTTTCCAGCTGCGCACAAGTGAAGACAAATTATGCTGGAAAGACTTGTGTTAATTTATGGGACCAATCTAGAGTTTAGAGGATAGCCAGAGATAACGACTGCCAGTCCTGGAGTGGTTGGGGTGTTACCCTACGGCTACGATACCTGCCGCCTCTTGCTAATCTCACTCGCAAGCCGTCAACCTTGGACAGCTTGTACCGGCTAATACTGCGGCCGCCGTTGATTGTCGATGCCCGCTTGCCGCACGTCCGTACCACCATCCCATCAACTCACGACCAGATTATTTGTCGACGTATGCAGCACACTACATGTACGTACTGCTATTCTGATCTAATTTTGTCTTTTCTATCAGTTTAGCTATTTTTCATTAGTCACAAACGAAGAGAAAAAATATATAATAAATTGCTTTTTCATGCCAGTTGTTTTAATCTCGAACTGTCCTGGTATTGAAAATTCAGATACAATAGTTGGTAGAGCTATGTTTGAATTTACTCTCTCGAAACAGGCTTTCGCCCGCTTTATATAATAAAGCCCAAATGGCCAAATCGATACAAGGTGGTGAGGAAAACCTCTTACAAAGCGGGTCAAAATAAAAACAACGTCCGAGAGAGAGGCAAGATTGCCACCAACTCAACGCCAAGCAAGACAACAGGAGTAGTCACACCAAACAAAAGGCAACCGAGACTACCGAACAGGAACGAAACCGTGCCTCCTAAGGAAACCACCAGACACCATTACACCGCACACACCAAGCTGTCGCCGGATAGGGCCGCCTGCCATCTCGCTCCAGGCAGCGGAGAACTGATCCTGCCAGCAGACAGGGAGGACTAAGGGCGGTGACAATGGGGACATGTGTAAAAGATAGGAGACCCACAAAACCACCCCACGCCAGAGTCGAAGCTTCTCGCTAGGATCGAAGCATGCCCGAATACGCTGACTCGCCGTGACCAGAAGGTACCTGAGCTCCACAACGACGCCCCCAAGAGGGTGACGACGCAATGCGCCACCGTCGTCAAGTCCAAAAAGACGGACTGAGGTTTTCACCCGGAGCCCTGACACAGAGTGGGACCCACAACGACGCCCCCAAGAGGGACGCGATACCAACAGGCATCGCCATCGCCGGCGCCGGAGCGCGGAGCTTTCGCTCGGACCTTCACCCGTGCCACCTGAGGTACCAGGGTCAACGATCTAACCCGAGGGGAGGACCACCGCAGCCAGCACAAGGCCCCCAGAACGCGACCAGGGAGCCGCCTCCGCTGAAGCTACGACAACACCAGGATCACTCTCCGCCCCTCCCCTTGCTAACCACATAGCCAAGAAGAGGTGCCACCACCGCTGCAACGCTGCTCGCCGTAGAGCCAACCGCGCAACCTCATTTTCCAGGGCCGCCGCCCCGGCATCCAAGATCTCGCAACCCTGCACCACCACCCGCAACCCGCCACCATGGCAATCAACCACCGGGGAAGATAATGGAGAGGCGCCTCCTTTCACATCAAGGGGGGCCCGGCCACCCCGCCAGTCCACGCCAACGATCCAAATCCGACCTGCCAGCCCACGCAGCGGGTCACCGACACCTAACAGGGGGAGCTCCTGCAGCAGCGCAAGGAGCATCCATGGCGGAGCATAGCGAAACCACGCCGGGGGGCAGCAAAGGCACCAGCGACCACTGGATCTACACCGAGGGCACCAGATCCGAGTTGCCAGCTGCCGGAGGCGCAGCCGGAAGGGCCCTCCACCGGCGGCGCATCTGGAGTAGGGCACGGGGGCGAGGGCGCCACTGCATGCCGGCAGCAGCACCGGAGCGCCATGGCCGTGGCGATGGGAGCCCGCCCGAGTCGCCTCGTGTGGAAACGACGCGGGGATGTTGAGGATTTTTTCTGGATTGAGTCCTACTCTAGCGCATCACCAATGTTGATGATTTTGCTTAATTATATGTATTAATGTTTAGGATACTTTATATTCATGTAATGTTATTGCAAACATAGGTTGATATGTTATTTTATTTCGGACTTGCTTGATATTCGTATATTATGTTTCACCTGCGATTAGACCTGGGCATGGGCAGCCCGGCCCGAGAAACCCGACGTCCGGGCCGGGCTCGGGCCTCACTTTCCAGCCCGCAGCCCGGCCCGAAGCCCGGGAAAAGCCCGGCAAAATATGTTTTTTGAGATATTTTAAGAAAAATAGATATAAGGTAGTATTATATACCCCCGAAATTAGATATTTTATTAGATTTATTAATAGCAAAAACAGCTGTTTTGCCGGGCCGGGCCCGGGCTTGGGATTTTGTTGGTCGGGCTTTCTGAAACCCGGCCCGAACCCGGCCCGGCCCGGAGAATGCCCAGGTTTACCTGCGATCATCATCGCAGCCCCCTCCCCACCACACCAATTTCGAAATCCTTTCCTGACAATTGAGACACGTGCGTGCATAAATTATTTGGGCCTAAGATACTCCTTTGTACGAAAGAGGCACTTCTAGACCCTGTCCCACCACTGTAGAGAGTTGTTTGCGCGTTCTAAAAAGCACTTGTGCATTTGTGCTCGTGACAAAATGCTGTACACCTTTTCTTCTGAAATCAAAGTTGTGTATCTTTCGATTCCGAGGACCATTTTCACTTTTAACTCCCCGGGTCAACTGCAACCCCATTCGGTTGCAGATTTTAATTTGACAGGTGCCTAATTTGCAGTAAGCATTTCACCATATTGCCTTTCCTACTCAGTCATGGGACTTGGGAGACAATCTTCACTTTTGGAGAAGACTAAATCTTACCTACAGCAAGAATGAGCATATAGACGTTCTCCGCAAAAAAAAAAAAAAAACAAGAATGATAATATTGACGTTCTCCCAGAGCAAATAAAAATATGATTGAGTTGTCGGTGTGAAAAGGTGGCCAATAAAACTTTGAACTTTCAAAAATAGGATAAGATAATCAATTGGATTTGGACATTCGTGGCTTCACACTTGAATAGATGATAGGCATGTTCATCTGCGAATTCGAGAGAGAAAAAACATTTGACAATACTATTGTAGATCGACTATGATTCAGTGCATATAACCGGGACAAGTGCACTGTGTATAGTGCTTTTATTTACTCTTTGATACTATGTAGTTACTTTTGACGTCTGCCAAATCCATGAATTCTTTTGTACCGATCAAGCTAATTAACCACGTGATGTTTGGCTCAGAACACTCTTACAGCTGGAGACAGTGCGGCTCCTGGAGGCTAAAATGGTCACCGTCTTGGATGAAAAGCTTGGGGCTCGATTGTGCACAAGAACAAGGTTTCTGCTTTGTAAGAGAGCGCTTTCTGTTTGGAAGAACGAATACATGGTAACGGAAGTGGAAAAGATGTTGCAGATTCTGCTTTGTTTGTTTAGGCCGCGGCTGCGGTAGAAGCGGCTGTAGCCTGGCTGCGGTGGCAGAGCTGCTGTGCTAAGAAAACAACTGTGATGAA
The DNA here is from genome assembly GCA_039707655.1 of Elymus sibiricus. NCBI lineage: Eukaryota > Viridiplantae > Streptophyta > Magnoliopsida > Poales > Poaceae > Elymus > Elymus sibiricus. The sequence continues at coordinate 392,283,664 of CM077664.1, read as the reverse complement.
GGTTAGTTGTCTGGCAACGTGGCTTCGGGAGCCGTTGTGAGTTGGTAAAAAGTCTGAAATGCCATTGGAGTGTTGAGATCATTATAATTTGCTGATTCTTAGTTAATAGCTTGTTTTAATGGTATTTTGACTGATAATAAATGATTTATTATATACTAGTGTAAAAAATATTTCGTAATTTATCTCTCTCATAGATGCATAGAACAAAAGAAAGCAAAAGAATTCCATAGTCATGTCCCTAGTCTATATAATTAATAATTGTTCGTACAAAAGAGAGTAAAAGGATTTGATCGTCCATACAATTAATAATGGGAAAATCTAGACTGTATACGATGCGCACGCTAGCCGTCTCGTGCGGCGGACATTGCGATGCGCGTGCGATCCATCGCATGGCGCGGAAAGCAGCAAAGCGATTTTTTTTCCTTAGGCCCACGTGCACAACGAGCTACTCTGCGTAAAAGAACGGACTAGAGTAATGCGCTACAGTGTTGTACAATGATTGGCTGCACCGATCGCTGCTGCGGTGGAATATATTCTCTGCGCCCTTAGGCTACAGTGCGCTACGGTGCGCACAATATCTCTGGTGGACATGCATGTGTTTGCATGGGCTGATATATAGTTTTTTTTTTCCAACAGGCTCTATTAAACAGCTTGTAATCTAGGATTGCAAAATGTTTCAACCTGACAACTAAGTACTTGTAATCTGACAAACTAATAAGCATTTTTTTTTTACTTTTTTTGGCAACAAGTACCTGCGATGTGGCAACTAATTTTTTTAAACAATAATTGGCAACTCAGTACATGTGATCTGGCAAGTAAGCTTTATTGACAACTGAGTAAACATAAACTGGCAACTAAGATTTATTGGCAACTGATTTCTTGTAATCTGGCAACTAAGATTTATTGACAACTGAGTTCTTGTAATCTGGCAAATAAGCATGTTTAAAATTTTGGCAACTAAGTACTCCGTAAACTAATATATTAGTTTACAGAGGGAGTACTTTATAATCTGGTGACTAAGCATGTTTTACATGGCAATTAAGTATATGCAATCTGACAACTAATCACTTGTAATCCAACAACCAAGTACTTATAATTTAGTAACTAAGCATTTTTTAACTTGACAACAAATACTCAACGGATGAATGTAGGAAGAGATGGGCCATGTTATGAATAGTGGTTGCCTACTTTTATTGTAGCTAGTGCTGACATGCATGCTCCTCTTTTTTTACTTACTGCGATGCCTTGCATGCATCCGCTGCTAGCCTGCCCGTCTTTTTCCTTGGCTCCGGGTCCATCCGGTACTGGCCGCCACACTGGCCTCTGCATGCCTAGGGCCTAAGAGCGCTGAGTTGCAGGCACGCGCGCGCTAGAATGCCACTTGATGGGTGGTTAGCGGGCGCCGCGCGGGAAGGCATATGTGCGGCGCGGCTACGTAGTTGCGTCCATTAATAATTCATACATATAATTAGATGTCCATACGGATACCAATCTAGCTTGTCGTGCGATAAACAAAGAGGTCGTGATCCTATCACGCGTGGTGTTCATGCTGCTGTCATCAGAAGAAGTTGGAACATCGTCGCCAAGCAAAGGTGTCGTCCGTGCGGCTACAGGCATATAGTTTTTATCTGCATCACATTTGTTAAACTCTTTTATCGCTTAGCTGGCTTGTCCCTAATGTAATTGTGAAGCGTCATACAAGCACTGATAATCATCGTCACTGATAATCATCGTCTGACTTCCCACCTGGAATTGTGGCACGTCCCTTAGGATGCGCCATTTCTACTTGAAAACATCAAATGAGCGCTCAGTCACATTCCAAAGAGAAGATCGAGCATGATTGAACACCTCAAGCTTTCCATTCGGTGGGCGTCGAACCCGAAATTTCAGATGGTGATAGGTTTGGCCTATGTAAGGAGCTAGATATCTCTCTCGGTTTGGATAATCGGAATCAGTAAGGTAATACATACCTATATCCATAAAAAAAAAGAACACATGTACATAATAATCTATACAAAATAACTTGACATTGAATAGAAACAATTTACAAAATAACTTCACATTGAATAGAAATAATCTGTACAAAATAACTTGATACTGAATATAAATACTAATGATGAGTTATACCTTTAGGAGGTGCAGGATAAGTACTCGCATACTTCATCGTACTGTGATGAAAAATCCATGTGTCAACTGACCCCGCGCAACCAGCAACGACAAATGTAAATCTCATGTCAAAGTCACAAACTGCCAACCCATTTTGACTTGTGCAACCATGTCGTCCAGTATAGTTCACAGTCTCTTTTGCGGGAACTATAATAGGGATGTGTGACCCATCAATTGCACCAACGCAACCTTTCAAGTGAGGCCAGAAATGTTTATCCCTAATTCTTGGATAAATGACTGTGAATGTAGGATGTATAGATTTGATGATGTCTCCTCCTAAAGATGGCCGTGACGGAGAAGGGAAACATCGGGCATGGGTGGAGGTCGAGATGGGGACGTGCGGGGAAGCACTGGATCCACAGCGACGGGGGAGGGGGTTGTCTGGTCCGAGGTCACCGGGGCATCGGCGACCGGGACGAAGACCGGCGGGGACGTGTGAGGGGACATCTTCGATCGGAGCCAGAAGCACCCGAAGCCCCGAGATCCGCCGGATTAGCCAACCTGATTAGACATGATCTAGATGTCCCGTCTAGATCGTCCACTCCCAACTCGCCGAGGTCACGTCGAACTCGATGAACACAAAGTGTACTCAATCTTTGTAATCCCTTGATGATATAATTCCAGACAAGCAGGATTAGGGTTGTGATGATGACATGGCCCCTGGGTATGGACAAGGAGGACAGACTCGGCCCAGTAACCACGGGGTGGGCCAAGCCCATGACTCGAAGTCCACAAACCATACGGGGGCGTGCTGCTAGTAGATCCTAGCTTTGTTGGGCTCCCCAGTGTAGGAGTTTGTAGTATGCAACCGTTGAATGCCCTGCAACACAAATAAAACTTCGCTTTTTGTCCCCAACAGTTCTAACAAGGGTGTCAATCTTCCTAGTCTTGCTAGTTGCACAAGTCAATTATAAGATAATGTGGGATGAATATTTTTTTTGTATTTTCGGAATAAAACAAAACTAAAAATAAAATAGCATGTAAATGTTGTTGGAAGGTGATTCTTATGCTAAAAACCGAACCGGGGTTCATAGGTACACCAAGTGTAACTCTCCAATACATAAAAGTATGGTAAGTAACATGATCATGTGACAAAGTGCATGATGAAGTATTTTGTACTTATGTCACACATATGAAAGTGTTGATTCCTATATAGGCAATACGTCCAAATACAATAGACCAAAATCCAACTGCATCTATAGCTAAATATCCCGTTCATAGGCCGAGATCCGTCTGCACCATCTGAACATTAAGTGTAAACACGGGAAATTGTTTTAAGCATGATGACATATTGTTTTGTTTAGGGGACTATTAATCCTCTACTAAACCTTAACCCTTAGTGGCAACAATTCAATACAAGCCTTTTCCACTTGTTGTCACTGCGGTAGATTACTTGCAAGATTGAACCCATCTAATGCACACCACTCCCACTACTGATTACCCATCTAAACTGGCCAAGATTAAATAAGTAACCGGAGAGAAATATACATCTATAGATCAAACATAATTGCATTCACAAATCTAAACATAATAGGATAATTCATCACATGATCTACATCACCGCTACAAACTCATCAGATTAACCATACAAGTACTAGGTAGATCATATGACTGCTGTATTGATCAACAAAATACATCAAGGATGGAGAGATTACAACTTTGGCTACTGCCATGAACCCATAGTCCAGGGGGTGGACTACTCACAACTCATCTTGGAGCACGAGGATCGATGTTGTTGGCGATGAAGATGAATTCCCCCTCTGGCAGAGTTCCGGATCAGGATTGAAAATGAAGATCGCCTCAGAAACGCGATGTGGCAGTGGCGGAAAAATGCTCGATAAATAGGGTGTGCAAATGGGGGTATATATGGACCATCGGGCACTGGACGCCAGCCAGGGGGGTCCCACTGGCTGTAGGCGCCCCTGTAGGTGCCCATAGCCCTAGGGCACCTAGGCAAGGCGCTTAGGGCCTGTGGAGCGCAGCTGGTGTGGGGCCAAGACTCCAGGGTCTTCCGGTGTGTTGAAATTTCATGAATCATTTTTGTTTGATTTTTCCTCGGACTTTTTCTGGGTATTTTCCCGAAAATACAAAAATAGCAAAAAAACAGGAACTGGCACTAGGCACTGGATTAATATGTTAGTCCAATAAAATTCAATAAAAAGTGTGCCCAAAGTGTATGTAATTGATAGCAATATAGCATGAATCATACAAAAAATACCGATATGTTTGAGATGTATCAGCATCCCCAAGCTTAATCCATGCTCAATGCATACAAAAAGGTCTATATTAACAATCTTCAACTATCTCAATGCATACAAAAGAAGTTCCCACATATTCTTTGATAATCAAATGCATCAAGTCAAAATCACCAATGCCAAAGGTTTAGAAAGAATGTCAGGTTTATTGGGTAAATAATGATAATCATTCATGCAAAGTATATTAACATGGCAATCACTTCTAGGCTAACCCTCAATACAAGGCTGAATATGATCACTTAATGTATGTTTGCTCTATTTCACCATCTTCACCATTTCAGAATCTGAGCGCAAGTATGAGTTTATGCCCTAACCAAGGCGAAGAGAAAATAATGTTGTGGGTTTATAAGAAGTGAAAAACAATAAAGTGTTGCAACAACGCAGCTGACCATTAGGACAAGAGGAAAACCTAATGATCGATATTGTGCAAGGAGTAGGGATTGCCATGCAACTAGGATGCACATAGAGCAATATATATGTATGAAAGCTCTCCTATGGACTAATGGGGGTTCATCCAACTTGCTTGCTCATGAAGACCTAGAGCTCATTTGAGGAGGATCATCGTTGGAATATACAAGCCAAGTTCTATAATGTGAAATTCCCCACTAGTATACATGAAACTCATGAACTCTCAACAATGAAATGCAATGAAGTTGTGCTACTTTGAAGCACTTATGATTTTTTTACTATGAATGAACACTCAGTGCTACTTTGAAGCACTTTACATGTGTACTCTAAAAAGGAAAATGGTGTTGCTCCTTCTCTCTTTCACCTTTTTTGGGTGCCTCCTTGACACACCTTTTTTTTATTTGGTGCCTCCTTGGCACATCTTTTTTTGGATCCCTTCTCTTTTTTTTAGGATCTCTTTTTTTTCCTCTCAAGGTAGAAGCAACACCTTATAATAATGATCAATACACTTTTCTCAACTTCATTTAAATGCAAACATAGCTCTTGCTATGAACATGAAAAGATCTCTCTATATGATGCCTCTAGCAGTGTACCAGGATGTGCAATGACCTAGCGTAGCAATGTATATAATGAACAAATGGCCTAGCTATGAAAAAACAATGCTAGTGAAAGCACATTTGCTCCCTTGGTGGTTTTGGTATAATTCATGTCAACATACATGTTGTTGGATTAACACTTTCATCTAGTATATTTCAGGAAAGTTCAACATTGGCATGGCAAGGACATCTAGATGTGGATCCCTCAAAATGCTAAGGACAAGCATTGGCAAAAGCTCCAAGACTCTTCATTTTTGGTTAAGTGATCCAAGATCACATTGAGTCCATAGGAAAGCCAATACTATTAAAAGGGGATGAGGTTTTGATCACGACTTAATTGCTCAAGTGCCTGAAGATATTGCTCCAAAACCCTCAGCCACTTCCCCACATTCCAATCTGTTAAAACCCTAAATGTCAAACTCGGTCCCACCGAATCATACACACCCGGACCCACCGAGTTCAACCTAGACAGAGCCACAGCCAAACCCTAGAAACTCGGTTCCACCGAGATGGCATTCGGTCCCACCGAAGTGAAGTGACCAAGTTTCTGTAACCCATCGATTCCATTTCGGAATTACCGAGATGAACCGATCGAAACTACCGAGACGAGGTTCTGCTTAGGTCATCGCTAATCGGAGCCACCGAGTGGATTCGTTCGGTCTCACCGAGATGCCCAATGTTCGAATCTTTTACACAGGTCGGTCTCACCAAGATTCTGTTTCGGTGTCATCGAGTTGTGCCAAAAGGTTGTAACGGTTGGATCTTTGGTGCAGGCTATTTATACCCCTCCACCACCACCTACTCTCAAAGAGAGCTATCAGAACAAAACTACACTTCCACCATTCATTTTCTGAGAGAGAACCACCTACTCATGTGTTGAGATCAAGGCATTCCAATCCAACCATTTGAACCTTGATTTCTAGCCTCCCGAAGTTGCTTTCCACTCCTGAAAGCACATTTGCTCCCTTGGTGGTTTTGGTAATTCATAACAACATATATCTCATTGAACTAATGTCCATTCAAGATTAAGATTTCAGGATGTTCAATGATTGGCATGGCATGGACTAGAGATGTGGACCCCTCAAAATGCTAAGGACAAGGCTTGGCAAAGGATCAAGACTCTACATTTTTGGTTTAGTGATCCAAGATCACATTGAGTCCATAGGAAAGCCAATACTATTAAAAGGGGATGAGGTGTTGCTTAATGGTCCTTTTGCTCAAGTACTTATTGACAGTATTCCTAAACCCTCAACCACTATCTCTACCCAAATATGTCCTAAACCTAAAGTCCAACTCGGCCCCACCGAAACTTCCAATCCGGCCCCACCGAGTTCATCCAAGATTTAGCCACTGCCAAACCCTAACAAATCGGATCCACCGAAATGGATCTCGGTCCCACCGAGATGGCCTTGCCAACTCTCTGTAATCGGTTGCATTCACTTCGGTCTCACCGAGTTATGCATATCGGTCTCACCGAGATGGCTTGCCAACTCTCTGTTGCCTTATTGCTTCACTTCGGTCCTACCGAGTTGATGCAATCGGTGCCACCGAGATGAGGATTGCCCTAGCCATTGCACTTCGGTCCATCCGAGTTGTTTGTATCGGTCCCACCGAGATTCCTAACGTTCATATCTTTTACACAGTTCGGTGCTACCGAGATGATAGTTTCGGTGCCACCGAGTTGGGTCAAAAGTGTGTAACGGTTGGATTTTGTGTGGAGGCTATATAAACCCCCTCCACCCCCTCCTTCTCAGAAAGGAGAGCCATCAGAACGTGCCTACACTTCCACCATACATTTTCTGAGAGAGAACCACCTACTCATGTGTTGAGATCAAGATATTCCATTCCTACCATTTGAACCTTGATCTCTAGCCTCTCCCAAGTTGCTTTCCACTCAAATCCTTCATCCACCATAGCCAAATCTGTGAGGAGTGTTTGAGTGCTGGGAAGACTATCATTTGAAGCACAAGAGCAAGGAGTTCATCAACAACACACCGTCTATTACCTTTTGGAGAGTGGTGTCTCCTAGATTGGTTAGGTGTCACTTGGGTGCCTCCAACCAAATGTGGAGTTGAACCAAGAAGTTTGTAAGGGCAAGGAGATCGCCTACTTCGTGAAGATCTACCCGGAGTGAGGCTAGTCCTTCGTGGACGTAAGCCATGGTGGAATAGACAAGGTTGCTTCTTCGTGGACCCTTCGTGGGTGGAGCCCTCCGTGGACTCGCGCAGCCGTTACCCTTCGTGGGTTGAAGTCTCCATCAACGTGGACGTACGATAGCACCACCTATCGGAACCACGCCAAAAACCACCGTGTCTTCATTGCGTTTGAAATCTCCAATCCCTCCTTTACATACATATGCAATTGCTTACATTCCGCTTCTATACTCTTAGAATTGCATGTGTAGGGTGATGCTTGACATGTACTATTGCTAAAATCTGCCTACAACTAAAATCTGGGAAAAGGTTAGGTTTTATTTGGTCAAGTAGTCTAATCACCCCCCTCTAGACATACTTTCGATCCTACAAGTGGTATCAGAGCTTTGGTCTCTGTAAGCCTTGATTTCCATAGCTTTGGTGATCATAGCCTTGGTTTCACAACCTAGGAGAGTATGGCGTCTAGTGAGGGTAACTATCACCGTAGATGTCCATATTTTGATGGTACAAACTTTGCTAGTTGGAAACATAAGATGAAAATGCATATTCTTGGTCATAACCCTGCCGTTTGGGCTGTTGTTCGTGTTGTCTTGCAAGGTGACTTCTTTGAGGATGGCAAGGAACCGGATCGTGAAGCAACCCCGGAAGAATTGAAGATGCTGCAATACAATGCTCAAGCTTGTGACATTCTATTCAACGGTCTATGTACCGAAGAATTCAACAAAATCAGCCGCCTTGAGAATGCAAAGGAAATTTGGGATACTTTGGTTGATATGCATGAGGGTACCGAATCCGTCAAGGAATCTAAGTTGGATGTGCTCCAAAGTCAACTTGATAAGTTCAAGATGAAGGATGGTGAAGGAGTCGCAGAGATGTACTCTAGGCTTGCTCTCATCACAAATGAGATTGCCGGCTTAGGAAGTGAAGAGATGACCGACAAATTCATCATCAAAAAGATACTTAGAGCTTTGGATGGAAAATATGATACCGTCTGCACATTGATCCAAATGATGCCAAATTACAAAGATCTCAAGCCCACGGAAGTCATTGGAAGGATTGTCGCTCATGAAATGTCACTCAAGGACAAAGAGGAGCTGCACAACAAGTCAAGTGGTGCTTACAAAGCCTCAACCGATGCTCCAACAACTTCAAGTGACCAGCTAGTATCCAATGAAGAGATTAGCCTAATGGTGAAAAGGTTCAACAAGTTCTACAAGAACAAAGGAAAAGAAAGAAACTCTAGCTCAAGACACTATGAGAGAAGATCATCAAGTCGTGACCGTAATTGCTACAATTGTGGAAAGCCCGGACACTACTCAAATGAGTGTACGGCTCCCTACAAGAGAAGAGACGAATCACCAAGAGGAAGACATAGAAGAGATGAATCACCTCGTAAGGAGAGAAGGAGTAGAGATGATTATTATGAACGAAGACACTCTCGAAGAAGTAAGGATTCGGAGAGGAAGGACAAGTCATCAAGGAGCTACACAAGAAGAAGACATCAAGCTCATGTTGGTGTATGGGTTTCCGGCTCCGACTCCGACAACCAATCCGAGAGAAGTTATCACCCCAACTCCGACTATAGTCAAGATGAAGGTGTTGCCGGACATGCACTTGTGTCATCCAACTCCTACGATCTATTTGACTCACCAAATGAAGGAATTGGAAGATGCTTCATGGTAAAAGGCCCCAAAGTATCACACCCCGAGTATCTTGATTTTAATAGTGATGAAGATGATTTGCTTGGTGATGATGATTTACTTGTTGATAGGGCTAGTAATGTGAGCTATGATGAAAATGCTAGTAATCATGATAGTCAAGAGGAAACGAGTGACAATGCTATGAAGGAGATTGAGCGCCTAACTAAAGAACTAAATGCTCTTAAGTTAGCTCATGAAACAACTCAAGAGGATCATAGAGAACTTCTAAGAACTCATGAGAAGCTACGCTTCGAGAAGCTAAATTTAGAGCAAGAGCATGAGTTTCTTAAAGCTATCAATGACGATCTTCGAAAGAAGAGTTCTTCATATCTTGCCAAACATTTACTCTTGTCTACCTTTATGCAACAAGTTAAAACTAAGCAAACTAGCAACAAGGGTAAAAATGGTTCTACCTCTAGTAGTAACAATAACAATGCTAAATCCAATGTTGTTGCTTCTAGTAGTTCTATTGATTCCACTAATGATTCTCTTAGCCAAGTTACACTTGAGCAAGAAAATATGCTATTGAAAGGAATTATAGAAAAAGGTGTCTACAAGAGTCTTACCGGGAGTAAACAATTTGAGGAAATTGTACGCAAGCAAGGAAGGCACCGGAAGAACCAAGGTGTTGGTTTTGAGCGAAAGTTCAATGCCGATGGAGTTGAGTGGGAAGAAGGTCAATACCCCAAGACGAAGTTTGTTCCTCAACAAGAGAAGTATGATCCTACTTCCTTCAAGGGAACACAAGCTCAAGAAGACCTTCCACCACAAGACCACAAGCTAAAAGGCAAGGACAAGCTTCAAGAAGAGATTGATTCATTTGAAGAAGTTCCTCAAGCCATGGTCAAGTGGGTTCCCAAGACTTCATCAAGTTCTACTTCATCGAGTGCTACTACAACTCCAAGGATTCCCATCAAGTTGATGTGGATCCAAAAGAAGAAGAACTAGAGAGTTCTTGAGGGTGACTCCGCCAACAAACTTCACTCATATTCTTTATGGCAAGGACTTGTGCAACCAACTTCCACATTTTGCACTAGTTCATGGAGTCACAAACCCTCTTGTTGGTAAGGCAAGGGACAAGGTAATCAATGCATTCATGGACATCATCATATGTGTATTTCACTCTATGTCTATGGATATCCTTGTATGTTCCTTATGTGGGACTAACCCATGTAGGTATTGAAAGCACAAAACTCCAAAGGATTGCTCCCAACTTTTGATGATCTACATCAACATTGAGCATCCACATCTTCAACATCTACATGAAGTCATCATCGACAAAACCCAAGGTTAGTTCAACCCTCTTAGGGGGGATATCGCATCTAGGGGGAGCTTTGCTCTAAAAATTGAGCTAAAGCAACTCTAATGGTGTGAACACATTAATGCTTTATGTAAAAGTGGTAACCCCACTTGTGCTTAAACGATGAGTATGACCTATGATCAAATGTTCTCATTTGGCTCCTAAGTCAATATACTCATATATAGATGACCTAGTCATCGCCATTGCTTGATAGATGCTAGAATTGGTTGTGCATGTTTGACACATATTTCTTTTGCTATCTTATTGTGTGAGCATGTTGATTTGCATGTTTTCATCATTCGAGGACATCCATTTGTTGTTTTGATTGTCTTGGTTTTTTCTGGCCAAGTGGATGTACAAGAATGCCTAAGAACCTTCTCTAGCTATCTATGCTTTCTTGTCTCAAATTCTATTCTTGCTGTATCACAAAAATTTAACAAGTCATTTTCGGACCCTCCGGGTGAGGAGCACTCGGAGCCACCTATCTGAAAGGGCTGAACCTCCAAAACCTTCTAATTGATTTCGGTCAGACCAACCTACTCAAACTCGGTCGGACCGAAAGCATTTAGACTGATCTAGGCTTTCATCTCGGTGCTACCAATTAGACTAACTCGGTTGGACCGAGTTGCTGTAACTGCAAGCAGTTGCACGTCTCGGTGCTACCGATTTGTTCCACTCGGTGCCACCGACAGCGAATGGGTATATATTCCTAGCGAACCGTGCGGTTGAAAATTTCTTCAAACGTCACGCGCCCGCGCCCCATTGCTGCCGCCCCTTTGGTCTTCGGATCGTCACCGTCGTCTCTAGCGCGCCCTCGCCGCAGGATTCCGTCGCCGTCAACGGAAACCTCCACCGCCGTTGCCGCCGTAGAGAAACTCCACCGTGTTAGGGTGAGTTTCGATCCCTTTCGTGCTTCCCTCTTCCGATTCAATGCACGATTGGATTGCCTGTAATCTTGCCATGAATGCAATCCTCTTTCCACTAGATTAGTTCGTTTGAACGAAATTCGAGCAAAAATTTTAGGGTTAGGTTTCCGCCGAATGCATCTCGGACCGACCGAATAGGAATTTTCGGTCCCACCGATTTGGCCCTAGCCATAACACTAGTACATCTCGGTGCCACCGAGTTGTGCGAATCGGTAAGACTGAAAGTAACGTCTCAGTGAAACCCTAGCATCTCGGAGCCACCGAAACCCATCTCGGTCTGACCGAAATGACGTGCCATGTCTCTGTAGTGTGCTTCGGCGTCACCGAGATTACCAACTCGGTCCATCTGAACTGCATTCTGTGAAAACCTAGAACTAAAGTTTGAACTCAACTTTTTGAAAAACTATCTGCTTTTTGTGATGACTCATCTACTCTACCTATACCCATCTATTCACAGGGTCAGCTCAGCAATATGTCTGATGTCAGTGACAGTCAAAACAGGTCAGAGCAGCATGAAGAACAAAGTGAAGGATCAAGCCATAATGAAAGTTTCTATGAGGGAGAGAGAAGCTCTCCAGATCTTCCTAAAGCTGCAACCAGAACAAGGAAGAAGAAAACCTCAGACAGTGAGGATGAGGACTTTGTTGCAAGTGAAGCTGCAACCAAGAAAAAGTGAGTAGTGCTTGCTAAGGAGTACATCACAAAGCCTACCTCTGTCAAAGAGAGAACTGCTGTGAGGAAAGTGCCTCAGCAGACAATGCAGAAGCCCAGTGACACAGAGATAGCTGCAGGAACTAAGAAGAAGAGTATAAGGAAATCTTTTGCCCGTGTGATTGGCAGACCTACTATGATGATTGAAGAGGAAGAAGAGGAGGAGGATGAGCCAGCTGCTGCACCCCCTGCAAAAGCACAAAAGCTCATGTCTGATGCAATCAAGACTGTTGCACCTCCCAAGTCAAAGCCTAAGGCATCAACACCCAAGAGGTCAACCAGAAACATATCAGCTACAGAAAAGAACAAGGCCCCAGTGCCAGAGTCAACTGTTGATGAAGAGCCTCTAGTGCTCAGAAAGTTGAAGCCAAAGATTCCAGACCATGACAACGCACACCCAGTAGCAGAAAACATGATGTTGAGAAAGGACAAAGGACTGCGTCAATGGAGATTGTCAGATCCCTATGCTATCAGGAGAAGGACAGTGTGTGATTACCGCTTTCACACTCGAGAGCAACAAGATTTTTACGAGACAATTTTGCTTGACAAAAAGCCCATAGTCAGTGACATGAAGTGGGTGGACTGGGAATACATTGATGAGAATGAGGATTACTTTCCCCATGTCCATGAAAGCTTCAGGATTGCAGGTGTTGATGAGTTTGTTGGAAAGAAGTTGACCAAGTGGAATGATGAGATGATCATGCAATTCTACTCTACTGCTCATTTCTATCCAGATGGCAGAATAGTGTGGATGACTGAGGGTATAAGATACCAGTCTACCATCTCCGAGTGGGCAAATCTTCTTGGTGCACCCAAGGAAGAGGAGGATGACATTGACATATATGCCAAGCTCAAGATGGATCACAACTCTATGGCCAACATGTACACTTCAATTCCTCAGAAGGATCTTGAAACACATAAGCTTGGATCAGTGAAGCATTTGCTACCAGGTCTGGCCACCTCAAACACAATCTTGCGGTACACCTTGTTACCCAAGTCAGGCGATGATAAGATGATTCGTGGCCACTCCATCAACTTGCTGCACTTATTTGATACTCCTCAGAAATTCAAGGTGATGAGACTGATAGTAGAGACTATCAAGAGGACATCAGCAGATCAGAAGAGATCGTGTGGTTATGCTCCACATATTCAGTTGTTGATAAATTCCAAGGTTGGAACCAGCACGTATCTTCTTGATCGAGAGCATTTGGCACTCCGTCCAGAGTTTGAGGACAACGTCATAGTGATGGATTCTTCGCATCCCACTTCTGTACAAGCTCAAGAGGAAATCCGCAAAGCCCAGGAAGCTAAAGCAGCTCAGGAAGCAGCAGCTCCCAATGCTCCAATTGCGAATCTCAAGACACCAAAGGATCAAATGCAATATCTGCTTGAAGCCACTCTGAGGATTGAGCGAAGTCTGGCCAACCTCACCCAGACCCAGGCTAGTTTTGAGTGGATCATTGAGACCAAATTTCATGATTTGGATGTCAAGGTGACAGAGATTCAGACCACAGTGGAACAGATGCAAGGTGATGTAGATGCTGTCAAGCAAGCCAGATCAGATGACAGTGAAGATGAGAGACCGACCACAGAACAGTTTCAGCAAGTGCCTAAGGCTGCCAGGTCAGCTGCGATACCAGTTGTGGATCCACGGACCACAGTATCTGCACCAGCCGCCACAGCCACACTGCCACAGCAGGTCTCCACTCCTCCAGTCCAGCAGTCATCAGCAGAATCATTCGCGGACGCTCTTATCTCCACGCCGTCTACGCACACCGGAGCAGCCAGAAGAAGGTCGCCTTCAGGAGCTTCGGAGGACTGTGCCTAGAGAGCCGACTAGTGCTATACGATTCGAACTTTTTGGTACTTGTTGCCAAAGGGGGAGAATTTGTATAGATCATAGGCTTCGAGAGAGAGAGAGTTTCTTGTTTTTGATTTGCTTCAAGAGTTTCATTTGCTACTTGTTTGTTTGATGCTACTCTGTTTTATGTGCGCTTGCTACAGTATTCTGTCGTTTATGCTTGTGAGATACTATGTTGATTGATCATATTATGCTTATTGTGATGTTCCATGTTTATCCTTTTCATTATCTTGTATGATCAATTACTTATGTTGGTGATGAGTGCCTATTATTCCAATCTTATCATTTTGCGCTCTCCACCAAGATGTATGTGACATGGGAGAGTAACCCATGAGCCTAATCAACTGTGCATTTGCATTCAAACACATTTTTTTAATAATGCACAAATTTAGGGGGAGCTCTCGCTTATCACATACTTCTCAAAGCGACGATGCTTTTCATTTACTTAATCATCTGTCGAAGCTTTGATCTATATGTTGTCATCAATTACCAAAAAGGGGGAGATTGAAAGCACATTTGCTCCCTTGGTGGTTTTGGTAATTCATAACAACATATATCTCATTGAACTAATGTCCATTCAAGATTAAGATTTCAGGATGTTCAATGATTGGCATGGCATGGACTAGAGATGTGGACCCCTCAAAATGCTAAGGACAAGGCTTGGCAAAGGATCAAGACTCTACATTTTTGGTTTAGTGATCCAAGATCACATTGAGTCCATAGGAAAGCCAATACTATTAAAAGGGGATGAGGTGTTGCTTAATGGTCCTTTTGCTCAAGTGCTTAGTGACAGTATTCCTAAACCCTCAACCACTATCTCTACCCAAATATGTCCTAAACCTAAAGTCCAACTCGGCCCCACCGAAACTTCCAATCCGGCCCCACCGAGTTCATCCAAGATTTAGCCACTGCCAAACCCTAACAAATCGGATCCACCGAAATGGATCTCGGTCCCACCGAGATGGCCTTGCCAACTCTCTGTAATCGGTTGCATTCACTTCGGTCTCACCGAGTTATGCATATCGGTCTCACCGAGATGGCTTGCCAACTCTCTGTTGCCTTATTGCTTCACTTCGGTCCTACCGAGTTGATGCAATCGGTGCCACCGAGATGAGGATTGCCCTAGCCATTGCACTTCGGTCCATCCGAGTTGTTTGTATCGGTCCCACCGAGATTCCTAACGTTCATATCTTTTACACAGTTCGGTGCTACCGAGATGATAGTTTTGGTGCCACCGAGTTGGGTCAAAAGTGTGTAACGGTTGGATTTTGTGTGGAGGCTATATATACCCCCTCCACCCCCTCCTTCTCAGAAAGGAGAGCCATCAGAACGTGCCTACACTTCCACCATACATTTTCTAAGAGAGAACCACCTACTCATGTGTTGAGATCAAGATATTCCATTCCTACCATTTGAACCTTGATCTCTAGCCTCTCCCAAGTTGCTTTCCACTCAAATCCTTCATCCACCATAGCCAAATCTGTGAGGAGTGTTTGAGTGCTGGGAAGACTATCATTTGAAGCACAAGAGCAAGGAGTTCATCAACAACACACCGTCTATTACCTTTTGGAGAGTGGTGTCTCCTAGATTGGTTAGGTGTCACTTGGGAGCCTCCAACCAGATGTGGAGTTGAACCAAGAAGTTTGTAAGGGCAAGGAGATCGCCTATTTCGTGAAGATCTACCCCGAGTGAGGCTAGTCCTTCGTGGACGTAAGCCATGGTGGAATAGACAAGGTTGCTTCTTCGTGGACCCTTCGTGGGTGGAGCCCTCCGTGGACTCGCGTAGCCGTTACCCTTCGTGGGTTGAAGTCTCCATCAACGTGGACGTACGATAGCACCACCTATCGGAACCACGCCAAAAACCACCGTGTCTTCATTGCGTTTGAAATCTCCAATCCCTCCTTTACGTACATATGCAATTTCTTACATTCCGCTGCTATACTCTTAGAATTGCATGTGTAGGGTGATGCTTGACATGTACTATTGCTAAAATCTGCCTACAACTAAAATCTGGGAAAAGGTTAGGTTTTATTTAGTCAAGTAGTCTAATCACCCTCCCTCTAGACATACTTTCGATCCTACAACTCCAATCCTTCTCCTACCCAAGCCAAATCTGTGAGAGAGTGATTGAGTGTTGAGTAGACTATCTTTTGAAGCACAAGAGCAAGGAGTTCATCATCAACAACAACATCTATTACCTTTTGGAGAGTGGTGTCTCCTAGATTGGTTAGGTGTCACTTGGGAGCCTCCAAGATCATGTGGAGTTGAACCAAGGAGTTTGTAAGGGCAAGGAGATCGCCTACTTCGTGAAGATCTACCCCGAGTAAGGCTAGTCCTTCGTGGACGTAAGCCATGGTGGAATAGACAAGGTTGCTTCTTCGTGGACCCTTCGTGGGTGGAGCCCTCTGTGGACTCGCGCAGCCGTTACCCTCCGTGGGTTGAAGTCTCCATCAACGTGGACGTACGATAGCACCACCTATCGGAACCACGCCAAAAATCACCGTGTCTTCATTGCGTTTGATCCTACTATCTCTACCCCCTTTACTTTCCTTGCACTTGCATGTTGTTACTATTCCGCTGCCTTAACTCTAGAAATGCATGTGTAGAAAGTATTGGTTGTATATTAACTAGTGCCAAAATCTGCCTAAACTTCAAGAAAACTAAAAACTGCACCTTTGGTTTGTTAAGTGTCTATTCACCCCCCTCTAGACTCTATCTTCTCGATCTCTCAATTGGTATCAGAGCTTTGGTCTCCATTGCTTTGGTTTAATTACCATTGGAGGAAGATGGGATGCGTCTACTTTGGGGAGTCTTAGACATAGAGTGCCTATTCTCGATGGGGAGTATTATCACTTTTGGAAAGATGAAATGCTTGATATCTTTGATGAATTTAACTTGAGCAAGTATATTCATAGACCATATGTGCCTCCCATTGACCCCTTGCATCCAACTCACGAGGAAGAAATTGACGTGCTTCGTAATCTTAGAACCGTCAATCTTATCATTAGAGGATTACCTAAAAATGTGCTTAGTCATATGCAAAATTTTGGGTGTGCTTATACCTTGTGGAATGACTTGGAAAAGCGATATACCGACTACTCTTTAAAGAATCTTGACGAGATTCTTCATTAGACTATTGCTTTTCACAAGATGAAGCCTAGTGATCCCAACTTTGACAATTGCTTGTTTGAGCTTCGTGATCTCATGCGTGCTAAAGGCGATGTTGGAACTATTAGCAGTATCATCATTGAAGCTATTCGAATCCATAATCCAAAACCTGGTCACCATCATGAGACTAACAAAAATGTTGTCCTAGGTGATGATGACAATGTTGAACATGGCTATTATGATGAAGATGAAGAGTTTGACATTGAATATGAGAAGACTATGAAAAATCTTAGTCTCATGGCAAATCTTCGAGATTACATATCCGGAGGAAAAGAGTGGATTCTTGATAGCGGATGCACCGATCACATGACCGGAGATAGAGACATGTTTCGTGAGCTTGAAAACAATGATGGTCCACGCAAGTATGTGACTTTTGGAGATAACTCCAAGGGTAAGGTACTTGGCCTTGGTAAGGTGGCCATATCCAATGATAGCTCCATTCAAAATGTCATGCTTGTTGAATCTCTTGGTTACAATCTTCTTTCCGTATCTAGACTAGCCGACTTTGGTTTCAATTTTCTATTTACCGAAGTAGATTGCCAAGTGTTTCGTCGAGATAATCATAATATGGTCTTTACGGGCATTCGTAGAGGTGATCTATACATTGTTGACTTCACAAAAAGAGCCCAATCTCGTACATGTCTTATTGCTAAATCTTCTAAAGGTTGGTTATGGCATAGAAGCTAGGGCATGTTGGTATGGGAAATCTTGATAAGCTTGTCAAAGGAGATCATATTCTTGGTGTTAAAGATGTTATCTTTGACAAAGATAGACTTTGTAGTGCCTGTCAAGAAGGAAAACAAGATGGAGGAAGTCATCTCGTGAAGAACATCATGACCACAAGAAGACCACTTGAGATACTTCACATGGATCTTTTTGGTCCCAATGCATACAAGAGCCTTGGTGGTAACTCTTTTGGTTTGGTCATAGTTGATGATTTTTGTAGATTTACGTGGGTGTTCTTTCTCTATGACAAATCGCAGGTACAAAAGATCTTCAAGACCTTTGCCAGAAAGGCCCAAAATCAATTCGAGGTGAAGATCAAGAAAGTTTGGAGTGACAACGGAATGGAGTTCAAGAACACAAATGTGGACACCTTTCTTGACGAAGAGGGTATCTCACATGAGTTCTTGTCTACGTACACACCTCAACAAAATAGAGTTGTTGAGAGGAAGAACCGGACTCTTATTGAGATGGCGAGAACGATGCTAGATGAATACAAGACACCAAAACACTTTTGGGCGAAAGCGGTTGAGACGGCTTGTCATGCTACAAATCGATTTTATCTTCACAAGCTTCTTGGTAAAACGGCATACGAGCTACTTGATACGTCTCCAACGTATCTATAATTTTTGATTGTTCCATGCTGTTATATTATCAATCTTGGATGTTTTTATATGCATTTACAGCAATTATATATCATTTTTTGGGACTAACCTATTAACTTAGTGCCCAGTGCTAGTTGCTGTTTTCTACCAGTTTTTTGTTTTACAGAATATCAATATCAAACGAAGTCCAAATGCCACGAAACTTGTTGGAGATTTTTTTCTGGACATAACAAGTACTGGAAGCTTCGGGAGAGGGCCAGAAGATGAAGGAGTGGCCCACGAGGCACCACGGCGCGCCTGGGGGGAGAGGGGGGGGGCAGGTGCGCCCTGGTACCTCGTGGGGCCCACAGAGCTCCTTTTGACCTAATTCCACCACTATAAATTCCCAAAAAATCAGAAACCCTCAGGGGAGTCCACAAAATACTTTTTCCGCCACCGCGAGTTTCTGTTCTCGAGAGATCCCATCTGGAGGCCTTTTCCGGCACTCCGCTGGAGGGGGAATCAATCACGGAGGGGCTCTACATCAACCTTGCTGCCCTTCCGATGATGCGTGAGTAGTTTACCACGGACCTTCAGGTCCATAGTTAGTAGCTAGATGGCTTCTTCTCTCTCTCTTTGATCTTCAATACAATGTTCTCCTCGATGTTCTTGGAGTTCTATCCGATGTAATCATTTTTTGCGGTGTGTTTGTTGGGATCCGATGAATTGTGAGTTTATGATCAGATTATCCATGAATATTATTTGAGTCTTCTCTAATCTCTTTTATGCATGATTATTATAGCTTCGTATTTCTTCTCCGATCTATTGATTTGGTTTGGCCAACTAGATTGATTTATCTTGCCATGGGAAGAGGTGCTTTGTAATGGGTTCGATCTTGCGGTGCTCAATCCCAGTGACAGAAAGGGACATGACACGTATGTATCATTGCTATTAAGGGTAAAAAGATGGGGTTTATTCATACGTGAGTTTATCTTGTTTACATCATGTCATTGTTCTTAAGGCGTTACTCCGTTCTTTATGGACTTAATACACTAGATGCATGCTGGATAGCGGTCGATGTGTGGAGTAATAGTAGTAGATGCAGGCAGGAGTCGGTCTACTTGTCTCGGACGTGATGCCTATATACATGATCATTGCCTTGGATATCGTCATGATTATTTGCTTTTCTATCAATTGCCCAACAGTAATTTGTTTACCCACCGTATGCTATTTTCTTGAGAGAAGCCTCTAGTGAAAACTATGGCCCCCGGGTCTATCTAAATCATATACTAAAACCCTAAAAATACTTGCTGCCATTTTTCTTTATTTATTTTATTTTGTATTTTTGTTTCAATCTATCTATCTATCACATACAATTTAATCTTGCAACTTACCGCCGAGGGATTGACAACCCCTTGATTGCATTGGGTGCAAGGATTTGTTGTTTGTTTGCAGGTACTGCTAACGAGGTGTTGCGTGATTCTCCTACTGGATTGATAACCTTGGTTTCATAACTGAGGGATATACTTACTCTACTGTGCTGCATCATCCCTTCCTCTTCGGGGAAATACCAACGCAAGCTGCAAGTAGTAGGAAGAATTTCTGGCGCCGTTGCCGGGGAGACATCATCAACATCTATCAAGTACCTTCGCATAAACTCTCATCTCCTTGCATTTATTTTATTTGCATTTGCCTCTCATTTTCATCTCCCCCACTTCTAAAAAGTTTTTACAAAAATACAAAAATATTTTCCGTTTGCCTTTTTCTTGTTTGCTTGATTGTTATCTTGTTTGCGTAGCCACTATGTCTCAAGAAAATACAAAATTGTGTGATTTTTCCAATACTAATAATAATTATTTTGTTAGTACTCCGATTGCTCCTCCCGCCGCTAGCGCGAAGACTTGTGATATTAATGCCGCGTTGCTTAATATTGTGATGAAAGATCAATTTTCTGGTAGTCCTAATGAAGATGCTGCATCCCATCTAAACACTTTCGTAGAATTATGTGATATGCAAAAAAAAAGATGTGGATAATGATATTGTGAAACTAAAATTATTCCCATTCTCATTGCGGGATCGTGCAAAAATTTGGTTTTCATCTTTACCACAAAATAGTATCGATTCTTGGGATAGGTGTAAAGATGCTTTTATTACTACGTATTTTCCTCCCGCGAAAATTATTTCACTTAGAAATCAAATTATGAATTTTAAGCAACTTGATCATGAACATGTTGCCCAATCTTGGGAAAGGATGAAATTAATGATAAGAAATTGCCCTACTCATGGTTTAAATTTATGGATGATCATACAATTTTTTTATGCGGGATTAAATTTTGTCTCTAGAAATCTTTTAGATTCCGCCGCGGGTGGTACTTTTATGGAAATTACTTTGGGAGAAGCTACTAAATTGCTTGATAATATTATGGCAAATTATTCACAATGGCATACTGAAAGAGTTCCTACTAGTAAAAAGGTGAATTCTGTTGAAGAAATTAATACTTTGAGTGATAAAGTTGATGCACTTATGAAATTGGTTGCTACCAAAAATGCTTCTATTGATCCTAATGATGCGCCTTTGTCCACTTTGATCGAGCAAAATAATGATCCCATAGATGTGAATTTTGTCTCGCGAAACAATTTTAATAATAATGCTTATAGAGGTAATTTCAATGCTAGACCATTTCCTGGAAATTCCTCTAATAATTATGGCAATCCCTGTGGCAATTCTTATAATAATAATAATAGGATGCTCTCTGATCTTGAAAGTAATATTAAAGAATTTATTAATGCTCAAAAAGTTTTTAACACTACGATAGAAGAAAAATTGAGTAAACTTGATGATATGTCTAGGAGCATTGATAGAATTATTCATGATGTGGAAAATCTTAAGACTAAAATTTTGCCACCTAAAATTGATTTTAATGGATCAATTAAAGCTTTATATGTCTCCATGGATGAGAGTAAGAAAAGAACCGCCATGCTAAAAGCTAAACGAGAATTTTTAGAAAAAGCGATTCCTCCCGTTTTTTATCATAGTAATGATGAGGATATTAAATTGATTGGTGTTTCATCTATTGATTCTTTGTTTAGCAAAATTAAACTTGATGAAAAGGGGACTGAAGAAGAGTCAACTTTAGCTAAAGAGCGTCCCCATAATTCGGAGGGTGAAAAGCTTGATAAGAAAATTGATAAAAGTGGGTTTGGCGAGGTAAAAACTTTAAATAGCGATGTGCCCACTCTCTTGGATTACAAAGATTTTAATTATGATAATTTTTCCTTGATTGAATGCATTTTTTTGTTACAATCCATGCTAAATTCACCCAACGCTTATGAGCAAAATAAGGCTTTTACTAAACATATCGTAGAAGCAATGATGAAAGCGTTAGAAGAAAAGCTAGTACTAGAAATTTCAATTCCTAGAAAATTATATGATGAATGGGAACCCACCATTAAAGTTAAAATTAAAAATTATGAGTGCAATGCTTTATGTGATTTGGGTGCTAGTGTTTCCACAATTCCAAAATCTCTATGTGATGTGCTAGGTTTTACCAATATAGATGAATGTTCTCTTAATTTGCATCTTGTGGATTCTACTATTAAAAAGCCTTTGGGTAGAATTAATGATGTTCTTATTCTTGCAAATAGGAACTATGTGCCCGTTGATTTTATTGTACTTGACATTGAATGCAATCCTTCATGCCCCATAATACTTGGTAGACCGTTCTTACGAACTATAGGTGCCGTTATTGATATGAAAGAAGGGAATATAAAATTTCAGTTTCCACTAAAGAAGGGTATGGAACATTTCCCTAGGAAGAAAATTAAAGCACCATATGAATCCATTATGAGGGCCACTTATGGAATCAACTTGAAGGATGATAATACTTGAAACTATGCATTATGCCTAGCTAGGGGCATAAAACAATAGCGCTTGTTGGGAGGCAACCCAATGAATAAAATAAATTTTCACTATTTGTTTCTGTTATTGTGAGTTTTCATGTTTATGCTACTGTTCTGATTGAGTTTTTAATGTTTTAATTAGTGTTTGTGCCAAGTAAAACATTTGGGATGATTTGGAAGATAGTATAATTGATGCTGTTTCGAAAACAGAAAATTTTGTGTCCAGTGCTGGAATTTTGTTTCTGTACTGGAGCGTCAAAAAAATATGAAATTTTTACACAGTATTGGTATATGAATTGCCCACGTTTTCCTAATTTTTTCAGAATTTTTGGAGTTACAGAATTATGGCTTTTAAATAGATTGCTACAGACTGTTCTGTTTTTGACAGATTCTGTTTTTGATGTGTTGCTTGCTTGTTTTGATGAAACTATGGATTGTATCGGGGGGGGGGGGGGGTATAAGCCAGGGAGAAGTTAGAATACAGTAGGTATAATGCAAAAATAAAATATGAATGGGTTTGCAACAGTACTTAAAGTAGTGATTTATTTTGTTATACTAACGGATCTCACGAAGGTTTTGTTGAGTTTTGTGTGATTGAAGTTTTCAAGTTTTGGGTGAGATCACGATGGATGAAGGAATAAGGAGTAGCAAGAGCCTAAGCTTGGGGATGCCCGAGGCACCCCAAGGTAATATTCAAGGAAGACTCAAGCGTCTAAGCTTGGGGATGCCCGGGAAGGCATCCCCTCTTTCTTCTACCAACCATCGGTAATTTTACTTGGAGCTATATTTTTATTCGTCACATGATATGTGTTTTGCTTGGAGCGTCTTGTATTATATGAGTCTTTGCTTTGTTTGCTTTTTAGTTTGTCACAATCATCTTTGCTGAACACACCTATTTTGAGAATGCCACATGTTCATCATAATTTGTTAGAATACTCTATGTGCTTCACTTAAATTTTTTGAGCTAGGCAGTTGCTCTAGTGCTTCACTTAAATCTTTTTGAGCACGGTGGTGGCTATATTTTGAAGAAATAAACTCTCATGCTTCACTTATATTATTTTGAGAGTTGACAAGATTAAAATTTTGAAGAAATATTTGCACTCTCATGCTTGACTTATATCTTTTTGAGAGTTGACAATAGTAACGGTAATTTGCACAAGATATGAATTTGGTCCCAAAGTGATGAATATTCAAGAGGTATATAATAAAAACTTTCATATAGATCATTGGATATGATAAGTGTGATTCCTTGCAATAGTTTTGCGATATGGAAATGATGATATGTGAGTCATGTTAGTGAGTAATTGTGATTTAGTAAGAATATTAGTGTTAAGGTTTGTGATTCCCTATGTATGCACATCAAGTCAATAGTTATGCAACGAAATTACATCCTACTTATGGTGCATTATTCGGTGTTAGTTATGTTCAATGCATGTTTATGACCGTTTTCGTTTTTTGGTTGGTTGCTTCTCAATCTTTTGCTAGCCTTCATTTGTACTAAGCAGAAATACTGCTTGTGCATCCAAAATCCTTAAACCCAAGTTGTACCAAATGAGTCCACTATATCTACCTATATGTGGTATTTCAATGCCGTTCCAAGTAAATTTGCGTGTGCCAACTCTAATTTTCAAAATAATTTTTCCGTTTTGTGTGCCTGTACCGCTCATGAAGCGGCAGGGGGTGGCCAATATTTTCCATGCTTGGTGTGTTATTCTCACGATGAGTGTTTATTCACATGTCATTGCACGAGAGAGTGGCTGGTAATAGGGATGCCCAGTCCCACAATGAAATCAAAAATTAATAACAACAAAATTCATTGGAAAGTGTTGGTGTGGAGGGCACCTGTGGATATGGCTAGCCATGGATTGTGAAATAATGGTGGAAAGGAAATAAACTTTACTTTCTGTTTGGGAACCGCCTATGATGTGTCTAGCATGGAAGATATTGGGAATTCTCGGTCGTTTTCATTGACAGGAAAAGCATGCCTCTCAAAATATTTTCATCTCTCTAATTTAAGCTTTGAGCTCTGGCACATTAGCAAATCTCTGCTCCCCTCTGCGAAGGGCTATCTATTTACTTTTATGCAATTTTTATTTTCTTGAGTCTCCATCTTCTCTTAAAAAGCACCAACTAGAGAGCACTATTGTCATACTTGTGCATTGTGTGTAGCTAATATTCGAGTGTGTTTCATGAATGGATCAATGATTGAGCATAATGGGCTAGGGATAACTTTCTTTAGCATTGATATTTTGAAAGACATGGTTGCTTGTTAATATGCTTGAGTATTTATATCTTCATGTAAAATTATAAACTATTGCTTTGAATCATTCAAGTCCAATGTCCATGCTACAAAAGAAAAGAATATATGATGAATATGATAGGCAGCATTCCACATCAAAAATTCTGTTTTTATCATTTACCTACTCGAGGACGAGCAGGAATTAAGCTTGGGGATGCTGATACGTCTCCAACGTATCTATAATTTTTCTGTGGCACCCGGCTCAGAGAGACTGGAACACCCTGTATTCCAGCCCAGAGATCAAGTCTTCTGGAATACGGCACTGCTTGGCATAGAACAAATCAGCTCTTTATTTCAAATAACACGGGTACAAGGTTCCGGTGTTACAAAGGATTACAGGGGCACAGCGACACTTCGCCTGCTAAGGTAGTTCTATGCTAGCAGCGGAACATCTCGAAGCGGAAAGAATTCTAGCAGCGGAACAACGGCGACGGTTATGAACTCCACTCCGCAGGGACTCTGGCTGGGGCGTATCCTAGAGCGCAACCTCGGGATCCTCGACAAGCAATCAATCACGTCATGACCTACAATATGGCATGACACGCCAGGTGAGTACTTTGAATGTACTCGCAAGCTCACAGCAACCAAAGCAATCAAGACATAAAACAACATGGCATTTACAGGTTAATTATCCATGATGAACATGATACTACTGGAACAACATGAGCATGGCAACAACATGAGCATGGCATGTACATATAATTCATGAACATGATGATACTAGCACTAGCATGCAAAGGGGGGGGGGGGTCGACGTTTAAGGTCTCATGAACCAACTTACTCTGCTCGGAGGTTATCTCGTAACCACCATATGTATCAATCTTTCTTACCGTCGTGATCATCACGCGATCACCTCATGATCAACCATCATCAAGAACACCACCGTGATCATCTCGTGACCACATAAAGATCAACCAACTTCTTTGCTCATCGAACCGGGGTTGTTATTATTCAGATTATTATTTCTGTTGACTCATAGTGTGACCTACTACGAACTGTGTCCATGACCGAGGACGCGGCTATCGATAGATTATACACTCTGCAGAGGTTAGTACACTGTACCCACACTACGAAACTCATGGCCTCGTGCTCCCATTCGGTTGGACCAACGACATTCCGACAAAACCAATCTATTGCATGACACTCTTCCGGCCACTCCGACAAACAACCCTTTGGGCATTGTCCTGGGTTACCCCGATGCCAACTCGTGATATCCGCCACCTTTGTGGCCGCCACCGTCGTGGCCAAACAAAACATCGTCCCAAACGGGGACCTCGGATCCATACAACTCGGGTACTCAAGGCTTATGGTAGCCTACCTGATCAGGGTAGCGCGCACCCATAACCTTCCCTAGTAGGAGGCACCGGCGAGAGGCATGGAAATAGACCGCATTAGGGCCTCCCCATCCAGGCAAGTGAGGTTGCACTGGTGAGCTTGATTCGGTGGCACCATGACTCAGTCAACAAATTTGTTCAAGTTCAATTAATGTCAGGTTTAACTTGAATGGTGATGAGCTGAGTCAAAACAACATAATGAAATAACAATGCATATGAGCATGATATCAGTGTAACCATGGATGGGCAACATAACCATTTAACAACATAGCATCAAAAATGATATCTCATTTATGCTACGGGATG
Source organism: Elymus sibiricus (assembly GCA_039707655.1). Taxonomy (NCBI): domain Eukaryota; kingdom Viridiplantae; phylum Streptophyta; class Magnoliopsida; order Poales; family Poaceae; genus Elymus; species Elymus sibiricus. The sequence continues at coordinate 392,257,274 of CM077664.1, read as the reverse complement.
CAAATGAGCATGGCATAATGACAATCATGAATATAACAAGTATTTTCATAATAAACCCTAACTATTCAAATGAGCATATCGTTATCACTAGCACCGGAAAATAAATCCGAGAACTAACATGATAATAATAATACTAGCAAATAATCATTTAACTTACTCGATGCAAATGAGCAAGGCATAAGAACGAGCATGGATTCACAAGCATATAATATTCACAAAATAATTAAATGAGCAAACATTTATTTACATATTCAAGTGAAAACCATGGCTACTGCAATGCCATCATGCGAGTGGCTATTCTGGCTTGCTTGGGGTTGATGGATTCACCGGGGAGAGGTGCGATGAACTCGCGGGAAGAATCGCCGGAAAAGTTTCCTTCTCGGCGGAGCTGTTTTAAGGGCAAGGGCAAAATGGTTATTTTCACAGTGACACCATCAGAACGGGCTCAACGAACTGAGATCGTGGGCGTTGGAATCACCTGAATCGGAGTTACGGTCGCGGAGATACGGCCGTTCGTTCGTTAGGCAGAAATCAAATAAAAACTTATTCATTTTTGCTGCTAACGGACGAACGTCCGCAATATAGAGATTTTGGCTGGCTGGATTAAACCGAAGCCGTATTTTAGTGAATGCGTTTTCGCCGCGGGAAAGCGCATTCTGGCCCGAAATAGCACTGGAGTACGTTTTCAATAAGAGGAAACATATTTTGCTAAATACGCCTCCACTTACTCCCGCGCGGGCCCGAGGCTGGGTGGATGACGGGTGGGGTCCGCGGGGAGGTGGGGCCCGCCGAGCTGGTCGTCATCTTCAACCTCCTGCCTGCGCGCGCGACCGAGAGAGGAGCGGAGTCCGGCGAGGATTGCCGGCGACTCCAGCCACCATCCGCGGCGCCCGGACTACCGGAGTGCTCGGGGAGACAAGACGCAGCCATCCCCATGCTCCACGCGCGCCGGGGAGCTCGGAATCGAGCACGGTTACGGCCGCGGCGGGCGGGGCTTCGGCCGGACTTCGGGTAGCTCGGGACAGTCGCGGAGAAGAGGCGGGATGGTGTGGAGCAGCTCCTAGGTGGTGGTGGGGTCCTCTGGTGGTGGCTAGGAGGGGAGGGGTGCTCGGACTTGACCGAATTTAAGCAAGGCCGAGCGGCGGCCGTGGCTGCAATGGTGGGGCAGGGGGAGCTCTCGAGCTCAGAGGAGTGGCTAGGCGGGGCCTTGGGAGTGTGGTGAGGAGGTTTGTGAGGTCGAACGGGCTCGGGGGTGGCTTAAATAGCCAAGGCGGAGATGCTCTCGCCGGACGACGACGGGAGCTAGCAGTTGATGCTTTTGGCACGACCGCGTGCACGAGCGCACGCGCGGAGGGGGAGAGAGGTCTAGGGGAGGTGCATACGGTGCTGGGATGCTACGGGGAGGAAGAAGACAACGGCAAAGCGACGACGGCCGCGGGCATCCCGGGACGACGTGCTCGCCGGAGAGGAAAGGGGAGAGGGGGACGGGTCCAGAGAGGACACGCGGACGCAGGAGAGGCTGGGCTACGCGATGGACAAGGTGCGGTGGCGGGAGCTCGGCGTTTGGGCGGTGGCAGAGGGACCCAAAGTCCAGAGCACACTTTCGGCATGCCAGGCCGCGTGGTCACCGCGTGCACAGGCGCACGCGGTGCATTCTGGCCAACCACAAGATGTCTAGCATGTAGCCCTTCCTAAGTGGGTCCTACCTGAGGTGATAGATCGAAGAAAGCCACTATGGGTTGATGGGAATGATTGACTGAAGTTTGCTGCAGCCAACTTAGTCATGAAATAGTGATCAAATGGGGTGGGGTAAGGACTAACCATCATGTCTCAGGGGTTTAGGGTAGGAAGGACTATGACTCTGTGGATTTTGAAGAGATTTGTACCAGTATTTGACATAGTTGCTTTACAACTGCAATAACTGGTCCAGAAACTAGATCAGGACGTATCACTCACATGGAGTGTTGGATTGGGCTGAAAATTGGTGGAACATGATCATTTGGGCATATGAAGGTACCATAAAAATTTCATCCCATTTGGATGAATAAAAATGGTACTTCCTTCACAATGCTACCCACTGGACAGAAACTTGGGGGAATTTTGTGGAGCAAATGGTTTGGCAAAATAATGTGAGTTTTGGCATGCTCACATTATTTAGGTCCTGGATTAATTTCAGAATTTTTGAAGCAATAGAAAATATAGTTGCGTCACAAACTGAAATTGTGACCAGAAACCAAGATTTAAAGGTGTGCTCACATAGATAGTTGGATGGATATGAAATTTGGTGGAGGGTCATGATTTGATCATATGAATGATCTCCCAAAATTGCAACTCATTTGGATAAACCTAGCTAGTACTTCCTTCACAAAGCTTCTCTCTGGACAGAAACTTTGGGAATTTGCTGAGGAATATTTACTAGGCAAATGAAGCTAAATTTTGGCATGTGGCAATAATTTGGATAGGAAAGAGTGCCCAAAAATTTTGAAGGCAATCAAGAAAACATAAATAGCACTTCCTTCACAAAGTGCCTTGCTGGACAGAAGAGAGAATGAATATTTCTGAATTATTTTTGAACTAGGCAATGATGGGTTTTGGCATATTTGTGGAAGATATGATCCAAATGATTTATGAGAATTTTGTGGGAATTTTTGGAATGGCAGAAATATAGGTTGCTTCACAACCTAGGGCAAACTATGTTATCCCTTTTATAGAAAAAGGAATATTCCCAAGAAATAAATATTGGGGTTGGGCTAAGATGGAAATGACATGGCCTTGGGATAGATTTGAGAGTGACAAGACACTAGGAAGTGGCAGGAGAGAAAATCTTCCCAGGTTTCAAGACCACATAGCCACGGAAACAGAACTCCAAATAAAAATTCGAAGAAATCCAAATAATAAAAGAAAGGGCCAAGAATCGGGGTGTTACAAACCTACCCCCCTTATGATAAATCTCGTCCTCGAGATTTGGTTGCTCAATGAACCAGTATGAATATTCTGACGTAAGGAAACCGTTTCCCAACTCGGGTATCCTTTTCCTTCATATGATGTTCCCATTGAATTGCATCTTACTGACTGACTTGCTCTGGGGTGGTTTGCTTCACCGTAGCCGTATTCTGGTAGATCTTACCTCATATGTTCATCCTTATGCTGGCTCCACTTCTTTTATGTCTGCTGGCGTATCTGATATTATTATGACTGGAATTTTCATAAGTCCGGGAGTGATTTCCAATTGACGTGATAGTCTTTTATCCAGCACCGATAGTATCAATGGAGTTGTGCATAAATTTCCTCGATGGACATGAATCATTTAATCATTGCATCGGGTTACTAGAGTAGATGCATGTCCTTCGGGTTCAAAACAATGCTGAGAATCATAGCCGTTCTCTTGGCGGGATCTAACTGCCTGTAGGGAGTTCTGAATCATCTTGGTTGACACCACTGTCTTGGGTATCGGTACCATGATGTTCGGGCAACGATTATCACATCTGTATTGCCGGTCTTGCTTCTTCATTATTGTTCTCTTTTTCTGGATCTTTTGCTGCAAGAGCTTGGCCTTATATACCCTTAATCCTTCGTGTGACCATAGGTGTTATCAAGTGCAATATTCCAGCAAGCATACCTTATCCTTATCCTCAGGCAGTGAAGCAATGTTTAACTGGCAAGTTTATCATCTCTCGAGCTTTAACTGTAGGGCAATGATCATCCGAACCTTTGCAAGAAATCGGCAAATAAATCAGTAGCCACCAGAACGGTCTTTACAACTCAGATCTGGAACATTACTGAAATAACTCAACCTTGGCTCATGACGGCTAAAAAGCAGCTCAGAGCATGAAGCAGTGTTGATAAGAAGAATGTAGTAGTTCCCTAAGACGGCCAAAGAACAGCTCAGAGCATAGGGTCACTGCTACAAAAAAAACTCATCAGCTGCCCGAGACGGCTGAAAAGCAGCTCCGAACACGGGCCAGTTGTTGAAAAGAGAAATATAAAGTCGGCATCCACCCTGGCCGACCAAAAGCAGCTCAGAACACAGGCGTGGTGCCGTTACCAGGAAAAAGGTAAGCAAGGGTTCGTCAAGATCATATACCAGGTTCACAGTTACTTGTATAGAGCTCACTGCAGTGGTCACTCATACATGACAGTGACAGAGGTTAATGATATCACTTTGTCGGGTGTGAGAAAGCTGGCCTTGATATCCACTGTTAGTATTGTCGTCCCATCATTACCTTGCTTCATAGCTTGCATCACACTTAGGTGTATAAATTGCTTTCGTTTTCTTACATACTCACGGATTTGTTGGATTCTCACCGGGCTTCTATCATCATACGAGTGACTTGAATGACCTTGGCAGCATGTTCATAATATATATGAAAGCATGTGTATCTGAGCATTTGATTCCTGAGGCAGACTTGTGTCCTGACTGATTCTTGCTTCTGACAGAACTGCTGCGGATCTGATTCTTGAGAGGCACTGCCATATACTGCCAAATCACTGTGTAATTACTTGTACCAATGACGATGACTGTTTGTAGTGCCGTACCGACGAGGGCTGGATAGCTTGTGTTGGAAGCCATCAGAGAGTAGCGTGCTGAGGAAGACTTAATAGCTTACGTCTGAAGCTTTTGCCGGGATAGCGTGCTGAAGAAGACTGGGTATCGTACTTCAGAAACTTTTCCTCTGGTTGCTTACTGAGGAAGATTCGGTGACTTATGCTGGAAGCTTTCTGCGGTGGCTTACCGAAGAAGACTGAGTTTCTTACACTGTAAGACATCCACATGTCATACTGAAGAAGACTGAGGAACCTCGCGTCATAAGCTTCTCTGGTAGCGTGCGGAGAAAGACTGGGTTGCTTACTCCAGAAGCTTTTCTCTCTGATATGCAGACTGAATGCCATATATATATACACCTTTGATATTCCTTTGACTGGAAATATACTTTGGTCTTGCACACAAATTGTCTTCCAGCTAGTTCATTATGATTGTGATGATTGCACACCGAGTCAGTCTTGATGCTGATAGTTATTCCATGATATCGTTTGTATTCATACCGAATATTCTCAATATAATCCAGTCGGCTGACTGTTCCATAATGCTTAGGTGAACTTCCAAATATTTGAAATCCCCACTGATTCTTTGAGTCCGGTGTCGGTTGATGAGCAACTTTCATAAGGGGAAAATAAGGCAACACCGAAGGCCCAAAGAAAGAAGCAAAAGAAATGACTGAACAAAAGCACACAAGGCATCAAGATTACATACATTCAACATCACATTTTACAGCTATTCACCTCACTATGCATGCTTAAGCACACAATCCTCGAGGGAACTCCAGTTCTATGATCTAATATGCTGTTGCGGTGTGCACGAAAATGAATCGACGCGTGGAGGGATTGGTGTAAACAGAGCTACACCAAGCGTTGGCTCAGCACCGGTTGCATCTGGACGGGCTCGGAGGTGAGGACGGACTCGGTGATCATATAGCGAGACACGGATGTCACGACCACATCATCATCAAGCGGTCGGAAGGGAACCGTACTCGTCCAGGGAATGGCTGATAGGATAGGATATCGGTGGAAAGATGGGTCTGCAACATTGCCCTTTTCTGATAACAAAGATCAGTAAGGGTTGCCAAAGCGGCGGGTTGGATGGCAAGATCCAAGGTAGAAACATGTCTACCACCGAAACAATAGGTGTGGCTGGAGAAAATATTTGTGTGATACCTGTGCATCAATCCTGCAAATGATCGACACCACTAGGTACCTCGGCATCACTCCGCTGGAACAGAGATGACACCAAACACCAAAGAACGAGTATGCAAAGCGGGAGGGTAGTGGATCGAAACCGATGCCATCTACACTCACAAGACCAACCGTTAGCGACAAGATAATAATTTTACATGCATGCTATGCAACAAACAAATGCAGCAAACAAGCTAGACTCTGAACTACTGGTTTCTAACGCTCGCGCAGACTAGGGCGTCCTACAGCCAGACCTGCTCTGATACCAATCGCTGTGGCACCCCGGCTCAGAGAGACCGGAACACCCCGTATTCCAGCCCAGAGATCAAGTCTTCTGGAATACGGCACTGCTTGGCATAGAACAAATCATCTCTTTATTTCAAATAACACGGGTACAAGGTTCCGGTGTTATAAAGGATTATAGGGGCACGGTGACACTTCGCCTGCTAAGGTAGTTCTATGTTAGCAGCGGAACATCTCGAAGCGGAAAGAATTCTAGCAGCGGAACAACGGCGATGGTGATGAACTCCACTCCGCAGGGACTCTGGCTGGGGCGTATCCTAGAGCGCAACCTCGGGATACTCGACAAGCAATCAATCACGTCATGACCTGCAATCTAGCATGACACGCCAGGTGAGTACTTTGAATGTACCCGCAAGCTCACAGCAACCAAAGCAATCAAGACATACAACAGCATGGCATTTACAGGTTAATTATCCATGATGAACATGATACTACTGGAACAACATGAGCATGGCAACAACATGAGCATGGCATGTACATATAATTCATGAACATGATGATACTAGCACTAGCATGCAAAGGGGGGGGGTCGACGTTTAAGGTCTCATGAACCAACTTACTCTGCTCGGAGGTTATCTCGTAACCACCATATGTATCAATCTTTCTTACCGTCGTGATCATCACGCGATCACCTCATGATCAACCATCATCAAGAACACCACCGTGATCATCTCGTGACCACATAAAGATCAACCAACTTCTTTGCTCATCGAACCGGGGTTGTTATTATTCAGATTATTATTTCTGTTGACTCATAGTGTGACCTACTACGAACTGTGTCCATGACCGAGGACGCGGATATCGATAGATTATACACTCTGCAGAGGTTAGTACACTGTACCCACACTACGGAACTCATGGCCTCGTGCTCCCATTCGGGTGGACCAACGACATTCCGACAAAACCAATCTATTGCATGACACTCTCCCGGCCACTCCGACGAACTCCCCTTTGGGCTATGTCCTGGGTTAGCATGATGCCAACTCGTGACATCCGTCACCTTTGTGGCCGCCACCGTCGTGGCCAAACAAAACATCGTCCCAAACGGGGACCTCGGATCCATACAACTCGGGTACTCAAGGCTTATGGTAGCCTACCTGATCAGGGTAGCGCGCACCCATAACCTTCCCTAGTAGGAGGCACCGGCGAGAGGCATGGCAATACCGCATTAGGGCCTCCCCATCCTGGCAAGTGTGGTTGCACTGGTGAGCTCGATTCGGTGGCACCATGACTCAGCCAACATATTTGTTCAAGTTCGATTAATGTCAGGTTTAACTTGAATGGTGATGAACTGAGTCAAAACAACATAATGAAATAACAATTCATATGAGCATGATATCAGTGTAACCATGGATGGGCAACATAACCATTTAACAACATAGCATCAAAAATGATAACTCATTTATTCTACGGGATGCAAATGAGCATGGCATAATGACAATCATGAATATAACAAGTATTTTCATAATAAACCCTAACTATTCAAATGAGCATATTGTTATCACTAGCATCGGAAAATAAATCCGAGAACTAACATGATAATAATAATACTAGCAAATAATCATTTAACTTACTAGATGCAAATGAGCAAGGCATAAGAACGAGCATGGATTCACAAGCATATAATATTCACAAAATAATTAAATGAACAAACATTTATTTAAATATTCAAGTGAAAACCATTGCTACTGCAATGCCATCATGCGAGTGGCTATTGTGGCTTGCCTGGGGTTGATGGATTCACCGGGGAGAGGTGCGATGAACTCGCGGGAAGAATCGCCGGAAAAGTTTCCTTCACGGCGGAGCTGTTTTAAGGGCAAGGGCAAAATGGTCATTTTCACAGTGTGACAACCTCATGAAAATGATACCATCAGAACGGGCTCGACGAACTGAGATCGTGGGCGTTGGAATCACCTGAATCGGAGTTACGGTCACGGAGATACGGCCGTTCGTTCGTTAGGCAGAAATCAAATAAAAACTTATTCATTTTTGCTGCTAACGGACGAACGTCCGCAATATAGAGATTTCGGTCGGCTGGGTTAAACCGAAGGCGTATTTCAGTGAATGCGTTTTCGCCGTGGGAAAGCGCATTCTGGCCCGAAATAGCATTGGAGTACGTTTTCAATAAGAGGAAACGTATTTTGCTAAATACGCCTCCACTTACTCCCGCGCGGGCCCGAGGCTGGGTGGATGACGGGTGGGGTCCACGGGGAGGTGGGGCCCGCCGAGCTGGTCGTCGTCTTCAACCTCCTGCCTGCGCGCGCGACCAAGAGAGGAGCGGAATCCGGTGAGGATTGCCGGCGACTCCGGCCACCATCCGCGGCGCCCGGACTACCGGAGTGCTCGGGGAGATGAGACGCACCCATCCCCATGCTCCACGCGCGCTGGGGAGCTCGGAATCGAGCAGGTCTATGGCCGCGGCGGACGGGGCTTCGGCCGAACTTCGGGTAGCTCGGGACAGTCGCGGAGAAGAGGCGGGATGGTGTGGAGCAGCTCCTAGGTGGTGGTGGGGTCCTCTGGTGGTGGCTAGGAGGGGAGGGGTGCTCGGTATTGCCCGAATTTAAACGAGGCCGAGCGGCGGCCGTGGCTGCAATGGTGGGGCAGGGGGAGCTCTCGAGCTCAGAGGAGTGGCTAGGCGGGGCCTTGGGAGTGTGGTGAGGAGGTTTGTGAGGTTGAAGCTCGGGGGTGGCTTAAATAGCCAAGGCGGGGATGCTCTCGCCGGACGACGACGGGAGCTAGCGGTTGATGCTTCTGGCCCTACCGCGTGCACGAGCGCACGCGCGGAGGGGGAGAGAGGTCTAGGGGAGGTGCATACGGTGCTGGGATGCTACGGGGAGGAAGAAGACAACGGCAAAGCGACGACGGCCGAGGGCATCGCGGGACGACGTGCTCGCCGGAGAGGAAAGGGGAGAGGGGGAGGGGTCCAGAGAGGACACGCGGACGTAGGAGAGGCTGGGCTACGCGATGGACAAGGTGCGGTGGCGGGAGCTCGGCGTTTGGGCGGCGACAGAGGGACCCGAAGTCCAGAGCACACTTTCAGCGTGCCAGGCCGCGTGGTCACCGCGTGCACAGGCGCACGCGGTGCATTCTGGCCAACCACAGGATGTCTAGCATGTAGCCCTTCCTAACTGGGTCCTACCTGAGGTGATAGATCGAAGAAAGCCACTATGGGTTGATGGGAATGATCGACTGAAGTTTGATGCAGCCAACTTAGTCATGAAATAGTGATCAAATAGGGTGGGGTAAGGACTAACCAGCATGTCTCAGGGGTTTAGAGTACGAAGGACTATGAGTCTGTGGACTTTGAAGAGATTTGGACCAGTATTTGACATAGTTGCTTTACAACTGCAATAACTGGTCCAGAAACTAGATCAGGAAGTAGCACTCACATGGAGTGTTGGATTGGGCTGAGAATTGGTGGAACATGATCATTTGGGCATATGAAGGTACCATAAAAATTTCATCCCATTTGGATGAATAAAAATGGTACTTCCTTCACAATGCTACCCACTGGACAGAAACTTGGGGGAATTTTGTGGAGCAAATGGTTTGGCAAAATAATGTGAGTTTTGGCATGCTCACATTATTTAGGTCCTGGATTAATTTCAGAATTTTTGAAGCAATAGAAAATATAGTTGCGTCACAAACTGAAATTGTGACCAGAAACCAAGATTTAAAGGTGTGCTCACATAGATAGTTGGATGGATATGAAATTTGGTGGAGGGTCATGATTTGATCATATGAATGATCTCCCAAAATTGCAACTCATTTGGATAAACCTAGCTAGTACTTCCTTCACAAAGCTTCTCTCTGGACAGAAACTTTGGGAATTTGCTGAGGAAGATTTACTAGTCAAATGAAGCTAAATTTTGGCAAGTGGCAATAATTTGAATAGGAAAGAGTGCCCAAAATTTTTGAAGGCAATCAAGAAAACATATCTAGCACTTCCTTCACAAAGTGCCTTGCTGGACAGAAGAGAGAATGAATATTTCTGAATTATTTTTGAACTAGGGAAGGATGGGTTTTGGCATATTTGTAGAATATATGATCCAAATGATATATAAGAATTTTGTGGGAATTTTTGGAATGGCTGAAATATAGGTTGCTTCACAACCTAGGGCAAACAGGGTTATCCCTTTTATAGAAAAAGGAATATTCCCAAGAAATAAATATTGGGGTTGGGCTAAGATGGAAATGACATGGCCTTGGGATAGATTTGAGAGTGACAAGATACTAGGAAGTGGCAGGAGAGAAAATCTTCCCAGGTTTCAAGACCACATAGCCACGGAAACAGAACTCCAAATAAAAATTCGAAGAAATCCAAAAAATAAAAGAAAGGGCCAAGAATCGGGGTGTTACATTTTGATTGTTCCATGCTGTTATATTATCAATCTTGGATGTTTTTATATGCATTTACAGCAATTATATATCATTTTTTGGGACTAACCTATTAACTTAGTGCCCAGTGCCAGTTGTTGTTTTCTGCCTGTTTTTTGTTTTACAGAATATCAATATCAAACGAAGTCCAAATGCCATGAAACTTTTTGGAGATTTTTTCTACACATAACAAGTACTGGAAGTTTCGGGAGAGGGCCAGAAGATGAAGGAGTGGCCCACGAGGCACCACAACGCGCCTGGGGGGGGGGGCAGGCGCGCCCTGGTACCTCGTGGGGCCCACATAGCTCCTTTTGACCTAATTCCACCACTATAAATTCCCAAAAAATTAGAAACCCTCAGGGGAGTCCACGAAATACTTTTTCCTCCTCCGCAAGTTTCTGTTCTGGAGAGATCCCATCTGGAGGCCTTTTCCGGCACTCCGCCGGAGGGGGAATCAATCACGGAGGGGCTGTACATCAACCTTGTTGCCCTTCCGATGATGCGTGAGTAGTTTACCACAGACCTTCGGGTCCATAGTTAGTAGCTAGATGACTTCTTCTCTCTCTTTGATCTTCAATACAATGTTCTCCTCGATGTTCTTGGAGTTCTATCCGATGTAATCACTTTTTGCGGTGTGTTTGTTGGGATCCAATGAATTGTGAGTTTATGATCAGATTATCCATGAATATTATTTGAGTCTTCTCTGATCTCTTTTATGCATGATTATTATAGCTTCGTATTTTTCTCCGATCTATTGATTTGGTTTGGCCAACTAGATTGATTTATCTTGCCATGGGAAGAGGTGCTTTGTAATGGGTTCGATCTTGCGGTGCTCAATCCCAGTGACAGAAAGGGACATGACACGTATGTATCTTGTCTACATAATGTCATCGTTCTTAAGGCGTTACTCCGTTCTTTATGGACTTAATACACTAGATGCATGCTAGATAGCAGTCAATGTGTGGAGTAATAGTAGTAGCTGCAGGCAGGAGTTGGTCTACTTGTCTCGGACGTGATGCCTATATACATGATCATTGCCTTGGATATCATCATGATTATTTGCTTTTCTATCAATTGCCCAACAGTAATTTGTTTACCCACCGTATGCTATTTTCTTGAGAGAAGCCTCTAGTGAAAACTATGGCCCCCGGGTCTATCTAAATCATATACTAAAACCCTAAAAATACTTGCTGCCATTTTTCTTTATTTATTTTATTTTGTATTTTTGTTTCAATCTATCTATCTATCACATACAATTTAATCTTGCAACTTACCGCCAAGGGATTGACAACCCCTTGATAGCGTTGGGTGCAAGGATTTGTTGTTTGTGTGCAGGTACTGCTAACGAGGTGTTGCGTGATTCTCCTTCTGGATTGATAACCTTGGTTTCATAACTAAGGGAAATACTTATTCTACTGTGCTGCATCATCCCTTCCTCTTCGGGGAAATACCAACGCAAGCTACAAGTAGCACTACTCACCGGTAACAAACCCCAAGTTGGATACTTTCGAGTATTTGGCTCAAAGTGTTACATTCTTGATAAGTATCATCGTTCAAAATTTGCTCCTAAATCTCATGAAGGTTTCCTACTTGGTTACAAATCGAACTCTCACACTTACCGTGTCTATAACAACTTCACTCGAAAAGTTGAAGAGATGGTAGATGTGAAGTTTTATGAGACTAGTGGCTCGCAAGTCGAGCAATTGCCAATTGATGTAGGAGATCAAGAACCATCGGAAGCAATTCAAGACTTGTCTATTGGCAAGATTTTCCCCATGGAGGTGAAGGAGAGCACTTCGTTGATTCAAGTGGAAGCCTCAACTTCACATCAAAGTGAACCACAAGTTGACATGGAGGCATCCACATGTGGAACCTGCCAAGACGAAGGAAATGAGGAAGTGCAACAAGAAGATCCACCACAACCTCCATCTCCACCACCTCAAGAGAATGACAACATCAACCCAAATGAATAGGAAGATGATGATGATGAGGAAGCTCCTCCTCAACCCAAGCAAAAGCTACCTCGAGTTAGAGCAAGAATCGATAAGAGTCATCCCGTTGATCAAATCCTTGGCGACATCAAATCTGGGAGAATCACTCGCTCTAAATCTCGTTTAGCTAACTTTTGTGAGCATTACTCATTCATCTCAGCATTGAACCTATGAAGGTAGATGAAGCTCTCGAAGACCCGGATTGGGTGAATGCTATGCATGAAGAACTACACAACTTCGAGAGGAACCAAGTATGGACATTAGTTGAGAAGCCCAAAGATGAGCAAAACGTCATCGGAACCAAATGGGTGTTTCGGAACAAGCAAGATGAGGACGGACAAGTTGTATGCAATAAGGATCACATAGTGGCTCAAGGCTACCTATGCCCCCGTTGCTAGACTTGAGTCCATTCGCATTCTTCTTGCTTATGCCGATCACCATGATATCACCCTTTATCAAATGGACATTAAAAGTGCCTTCTTGAATGGTGAAATTGAGGAGGAAGTTTATGTCAAACAACCTCCCAGCTTTGTTAATCCCAAAAGCCCAAACCATGTCTATAAACTTCATAAAGCTCTTTATGGTCTCAAACAAGCCCCTAGAGCTTGGTACAAATGCTTAACAAAGTTTTTTACTTCAGAAAGGTTTTGAAATTGGGAAGATTGATTCAACCTTATTCACTAAGAGAGTTAGTGGTGAACTATTTGTATGCCAAATATATGTTGATGATATCATTTTTGGATCTACTAATCCTTCTTTTAGTGAAAAGTTTGGAAGGTTGATGTCGGAAAAGCATGAGATGTCTATGATGTGTGAACTCAAATCCTTCCTTGGTTTGCAAATCAAGCAAACTAGGGAGGGTACCTTTGTTTCTCAAACAAAGTATACCAAGGACTTATTCAAGAAGTTCAACATGCAAGAGAGTAAAGGTATGAAAACTCGCATGCCTACTAGTGGACATCTTGAATTGACAAAGGATGGCAAACCGATTGACCAAAAGGCTTACCGATCTATGATTGGTTTATTGTTATATCTATGTGCCTCCCGTCCCAACATTATGCTAAGTGTGTGCATGTGTGCACGATACCAAGCGGCACCAAAGGAATGTCATCTTAAGGCCGTGAAAAGAATTGTGAGATACTTGTTACATACACCAAACTTTGGCATTTGGTATCCCAAAGGATCTTATTTTGATCTTGTTGGCTACTCGGATTCGGACTATGCCGAAGACAAGATTGATAGAAAATCCACTTCGGGTACTTGCCAATTTCTTGGGAGATCTCTCGTCTCTTGGTCCTCCAAGAAACAAAACTCGATATCTCTATCTACCGCCGAAGCGGAATACATTGTCGCCGGATCATGTTGTGCTCAATTACTATGGATGACACAAACTCTCAAAGATTATGGGATAGATGTGAAACATGTTCCATTGCTTTGTGACAATGAGAGTGCTATTAAGATTGCACACAATCCCGTGCAACATTCTCGAACTAAGCATATTGAAGTTCGTCGCCATTTCATTCGAGATCATGTTGCTAAAGGTGACATTGACCTTAAGCATGTTCGTATCGACAGACAATTGGTGGATATCTTCACTAAACCTCTTGATGAGAAGATATTTTGTCGATTGAGGAGTGAGTTGAATGTCATTGATGCTTCCAACGAGAACTAGAAACTCACTTGGATGCATGCAAGGGCATGAGCTTTCATGATTAATCCTTGATATATTCCTTATGATGATCATCTTATATCTTGGATACATTGCTCCCTTGTATTGCATCTAACCCCTTGTAGGTACTTGGATGAGCTTCATTTCACAAGACCGCATCCCACTCTTATCTTGAGCAATCTTGTATGAACCAAGTATCAAGGTCCTATTTGTTGTGTTCAAGGAACAAGATAACATCAAAATATCCTTTGACAACATATGATAATTTAGTTTCACTGTTGTCAATTTGGATACACATGTTGTTCCTTGCGCAACTAACCCATGTAGGAAGATGAACTACAAAAGAAAAGGATAGCTCCCAACTCCATCGATGAGCATCCACAACTAGATCAACTACATGAAGGAGTCGACACCAAAACCCAATGTAAGTGATCACATCTTAGGGAAGCTTTCCTCAAAGACATGAGTTAAAGCAATCCAAAAAGATGTGAGTACATTGAAATGCTTAAACGAAAAATGGCAACTCCATTTTGAGCTTAACGATGAGTATGACCTATGATCAAGTGTTCTCACTTGACTCCTAAGTCAAAATACTCTAACATAGGTGACCTAGTCACCAACCCCTTCCTAGATGAAGTTCTCTAGTGTTTTCTTGTCTTGCAATTTCTCTTGTGTTTTAGTTGCTTTGCCCCCGTTTAAAAAAAACTTCATCTAGTTGTTCTTTTACTTGTATTTCTCTTCTTATCTTAGCCAGTTTCCTTCCTTTAATTCATTGCAAATCTTATTCGAATTCCTTATAAATCCTTGTGAGATTTTATTGCTAAGTGAGCCGAGTTTGACAAAACTTGCTTTCTACCTCGAACTCAGTCCCTCCGATCCGAACAACATCGGTGCCACCGAGACGCAACTAATATTGCATATACGTTCATCGGTACAACCGAAGTCACTACTAGGGAAAACCCTAGCTGTAGCGTGGGGTAAAAGCCTAGCAGTAGCGCGGCCCCCCGCGCTATTGCTAGGGCACTACAGCTAACTTTTAGCAGTAGCGCGGGTCTGACCCCGCGCTACTGCTACACATATGTATCAGCAGTGTGGGTCCAGCCAGCGCTACTGCTAACTAGCTGCAGCGCGGCTAAGTAACCCGCGCTGCTTCTAAGCCCGCGCTGCTGCTACTCCCTTACCCCGTGCTACTGATACGATTTTCTGTATTTTTTTTGTTCTGCATATTTACGCTGTATTTGTACAGGTTTTATACAATAGTCTCATCATATCATACATGTACATTGAAACTATATGAGACAAGAATGTCTCATCGTCGTCATCATCATCATCATCGAAGTTGTACAACATAGTCTCATCATATCATCATCATCATCATGATCCAACACAAATGATGTCTCATCATCATCTCGAAATAGCGATACAAGTTATCACATGTCTCGAATACATGCAACTACATGGTGATCACATACACATGTTTCATCATCTATCTAAACTATGATATATAAGAGAAGAGCGATCACTATGAGCAAGAGCGGGATTATGTAATAGTTCTTGAGGCGCCAGTTCTGATTCCTCTCTCGCGCTAGCGTGAACCTCAAGTAACTAGCTTCCGCTTCGCTTCTGCTTTCGAACCCTCTTTGGCTGCCGCTCGGGAACCGGTACACTTGGGCCTGACACTCTGGCCACTCGTCGTACACTCCTGGAACCCTCCCTATGTACACGGCAAAGCACTTCTTCGCCATCGATGATCTATATCCCTGACAGAGATGCATCTTCATGAGGCGAATTCATCGATAATATGCAACATAATATAATTGAGCAACACGAAGAGAAAGATTTAGCAAGTACAAGCAACATATAGTAAACATAAATAACGAAGTTCATCGTACCCAAACTAATTAACTAAAACGATGTATGCAAGTTGAGGAGGACCATTTGCATCACAAAGTTTCGTCGTGCAGAAATTCAAAGTTTCGTCCTAGAGAAAGTACTAACTAAACGGACACATTGTCATCATCAATCACTACATGTTCCATCCGTCCATATCTGGGAGGATGCACCCTAGCTTCATGAAAAACGTCATGTCTAGATGCTGTAGGGCTATGCGAGTTTGGACATCATCCTGCACCACTTGGCCGCCATAGAACATCCCATTCTCTTCGAGGACGTCCTTCATGATGATCGACGCAATTTCCTGCTGGACGCGATAGAAATCATTTCGGAGTTGATGATCCGGTATGGTTCCTAAGCCTTTGGCCCATTTGCGGATATGGGCATCGCCGGATGATGATGTCATGCGAAGTGCTTGCCGATCCCTTCTGTACTCCAGCATGTGATGGATGACGTAGAATCCATCCTTCATACTATTTGCCGGTTGCTGGATGCACCAGAAGTCAGACTTATGCCCGAAACACGGCGCGCCGTTAGTGGTTTTTTACCCTGATGTCGCCACCCCGCATGTTGAAGCTCAGGATAGCACTATCCAGAACACTCTTTATGTGCGTGTAATCTTTTTCTGTATGTTCTTCGACGAGTCCAAGTACAAAGCATGGGAGACTCGCGGGTAAAGAACGATGAGGACGGCACGCCCATCGCTGCGCAGAATAAGTACACCTCAAATTAGCCTCCATATGTGCAAAGGAATGATTGAAATGTATGAAAGGATGTATGCGTTACAGTGGCTATCCGCGGATGACTTACATGGGATGATAAGGTATGAGAATCGTTTCCTTGTCCTTATTGGCGACCATGAAGTCTATGATGTAGTTCCTCGCATATTCACGGTTCACTGGGTTGACTGCCAAGAAGCCCTCATGCATGTAGTACGGGTCCGCGACCGCGATTTGAGAGATTTGCTCTTTCCTGGTGATGTAGTTCATATGCAGCGCATAAAGGCGGACGAAGGTAAAATTGAGCCGCCTCATGTGAAACATCTCGAAGATGTAATCAAATCGCAGGAAGAAGAGGTCCGCGGGGCAGGTATTGACGTACAACCTGCTAGCCGGCACATGAACCGCATACAGCGGGTATCCTGGAGCCTCCGAGGCGAGAAGGATTTTCTCTCTCAACAGCACATCGTCATGCAGCCTCCTGATATCCCCTGTTATGGCTTCTAGCGCTTTCACCGGTAGGATCGGCTGGCCCGCGACATGGAGTACCGGCGCACCTCTAATCGGTACACTGTCTACAACCCGGGTCTACGGAGGCGGCTGGCTGCTAGAACCAGCTTTGGCAGCAGCAGAGCCTTTCCTTGGTGGTCTCTTCCTCGGCTTCTTCTTGGGTACAGGTAGTGAGCCCACGAGACCCTCCCTAACCACCGCCCCCGGTGTTGTCGGGCTCAGCACTGCATGACCCAAGCCTTGTTGACCCTCGGTTGAGGCGGCATCTGGAGGCGTGTCCTGCGAGGATTGCATGAAGAGAGACTTCTTGCAATCAACCCTAGGACGTTCCGGCTCCGGTACATCATGTATCTCATCTTCACGCTCATAGCCTGAGTCATATGGCTGACTCATCATTCCTACATCATCATAGCCGGTATTGAGCCACCGAAGAGGGTCATCCTCCTCCATGTCATCATCCATAGCTTCTTCCATGGGGGCAACGTCATCAGCCACCGGAACGGTTGGACCCCCTTCCTTGTGTCATCCGCTCTCACCCAGCACGATAGGTGGTGGTAATCGCATAGGTGGGGTGGTGGTCATACCTTGTTGAGGTGTTGTCATTGGTGTGCTCCCGACTGCCTCCACATGAAGAAGACTCTTTGGCCACAACAGCATCCAACTCTTACATTCACCAAGCCGAGCCAGGGTCTCGTCGTCTTCTCCCGCGGGTCGTATCGGAGGAGCCAAACCCTCGTGGCCCGCTTTCACACTCACCACGAAAACCCTGAAGGAGCCAACGGGCATCTGCCGACCGTGGAACACGCGTTCCTTGGGATTCAGTATCATAGCCTTTCCCACATCCACCAACTGGCCATTGATGTGGTACATTAGGGTGCACGGATTTTTGTCGGCCTACAAAGACATGTGTGCGGTGTCAGACATCCGAAAGGCAACGGAAACGGAAGATTATAGATATGTTGATGAGGGTGCGACGCGTAATTTCCGTGAGGGCGTCGAGCTCAGCCAATGTCGAAGTCCCACCGAGCATGCCAGAGACGGAGAATGGGCTGCTATGAACGGGTGCGGGTGCGGGAGTAGGTGCGGGTGCGGGAGCACATGCGGGTGCGATGTTCACCGAGTTGCTCCCGACGAAGCTGGGAAAGGGAAAATCCTCTGCCCTTTTGTCGGGATTTTTCCTTCGTCCAGGTGATAATAGCCGGAATCAAGGAAGAAATTGCAGCTGCGAAATCACTTTTGCAGGTAGCTACCGCTGCCTGGACTGCCTCCTGGACCGCCTCAGCTTTGGTCGCTTCTTTGGTCTCAGCTGATTTTTTCTCGACTGCCAGTGCCACCTTCTCGTCGATGGTCACTTGACTGAACTTCCTTCTCTACCTTTTGGCCTCCGGGTCCTCGCGGTAGTAGTACTTCCACGTGGCGCCGTCTCCGACGGCGTGCACACGTCCATACTGCGGCCGCTGGTCCACCGGGTGTCCCTTCAGTATGTTCAGGGCCTGGTTGAAAGAGGTGTCCAACTTGGGCCTTGTCGTCGACTGAGACGATGAGTCGCTTTCGGCCGCAAGCTTGTGTTGCTCTCTCTGCAAAAGGAACGTGAACCATTTACAAATGTGACTAGAATGTAATCGACTAGATCAGAAGCTAATATAAGGTGGTAAAATAATAATTACCAGTATTCTCATGAAATCCCTTGTCGGTGCGTCCGTGTACCAAAACTTTTTTCCTTGTCCCACTTGTACTGGGTCCTGATGAAGTCATGCTCCTCGGGTCGGTGAACTCCGCCAAGGGGTCTTGGAACCCCTGACTTTCACGTTCCGCGTCCTCCGTAGCCCACACGGGCCTCTTGCCAGTGGTTCCCCGTGTTCCTTTCCTGAAGCTCCTTCATTCTCTCCGACTTGGCCTTAGTTTCTTCAGCAACGCAAGTCTCCTTGAATTTTTCGTAGTCTGATTCCGTAAGTGTCGGATTGTCTGCAAAAATCTTGGCGTAGGGTTCTTTTTTTGCAATCGCTCATTTCACCCTGACTTTCCAGGCGGCCAATGCGTTGCTGAACTTGCCCATGGCTTTGTTGTTTAGCTTGTCCATGGCATCACCTTCCCACAGAACTTTTTCGTCATCCCGGCCGGGGAACTGGAATCTCTGTTGCAACCTCGTTAGGAGGAGGTGCTCCAATTGTGGTTTCTTCCTTAAGTCTGTGTCGTTGATGTTGGCGGTTTCCCGTAGGATGCATCCTATTTGGTTGTCGTAGCACGCTGCCACTTCCCGCGGCTCTATTGGCTCGAATTCACCGGGGTGCACCTCCATGACCACCAGTATTCCGGTGCCGAGCTTGTTTGGTCATCGTGCCCTCTTCTTCTTTTTAGTTTCTTTAGTGGCTTGGCCGGTACCAGCTTCCGTGGTCTGGTTGCCACCATCCGTGCCGGTCTCGGCGCCGGTGTCGGTGCCATCGGTGCCGGTGCCGGTGTCAGTGTCGGCGGCACTACCACCCTCCGTTATGAGAAGGGGGCCCTGCTGTTGGGGAACGTTGCATGGGAAACAAAAATTTTCCTACGCACACACAAGATCTATCCATGGTGATGAGCATCTACGAGAGGGAGAGTGAATCTACATACCCTTGTAGATCGCTAAGCGGAAGCGTTAATAAACGCGGTTGATGTAGTCGAACGTCTTCGCGATCCAAATCGCCGAGCGTCCCGCGATCCAATCACGATCCTTCCGATCTAGTGCCGAACGGACGGCACCTCCGCGTTCAACACACGTACGGCTTGATGACGCCTTCACCTCCTCGATCCAGCGAGTGATGATGAAGTAGTGGTTGAGTTCCAGCAGCACGACGGCGTGGTGATGGTGGTGAGGAACAATCTCTGCAGGGCTTCGCCAAGCGCTACGGAGATTATGACGGAGGAACTAGAGGGCTAGGGTTGCCGGCACACGGCTTGGGAAATCCTGATGTGTCCCGTGTGCTAGCCCTGCCCCTCTATTTATATGTTGAGCCTTGGGGTCTAAACTTGGAGTAAAAGCCTCCTCCGGGTCGGTTTTGCCCGCACAAGGTCGGTTTGGCCCGCAGGGAAAGAGTCCAACTCGGATCCCTGCCGAACCGTGCACAGCCGCGCACAAGCGGTAGTACCGCTTCACACAAGCGGTAGTACCGCTTGGGCGGTAGTACCGCTTTACACAAGCGGTAGTACCGCTCGGGCGGTAGTACCGCTTCACCAAGCGGTAGTACCGCTTACGTGGCAGCAAAACTACTTTTTGCACTTTCCAATACCTTGTGGGCTTTATCCCTTTGGCCCATATAAAGTGTTGCTGCACCCGAACACTTCTGTAAACATCCGGAACCCATTCCGGTGAACTCCGGAACCCTTCCAGAGATCAAAACACTATTATCACATATATCAATCTTTACCTCCGGACTATTCCGGAGATCCTCGTCATGTCCGGGATCTTATCCGGGACTCCGAACAACTTTCGGTCACCAACATAATAACTCAATTATACTAATCGTCACCAAACGTTAAGTGTGTAGACCCTGCGGGTTTGAGAACTATGTAGACATGACCGAGACACCTCTACGGCCAATAACCAATAGCGGGACCTGGATGCCCATATTGGCTCCTACATATTCTACGAAGATCTTTATCGGTCGAACCTCTATGTCAAGGATTCAGTTAATCCCGTATGCTGTTCCCTTTGTTCTTCGGTATGTTACTTGCCCGAGATTCGATCGTCGGTATCACTATACCTAGTTCAATCTCGTTACCGGCAAGTCTCTTTACTCGTTCCGTAATACAAGATCTCGTGGCTAACACTTTAGTCACATTGCTTGCAAGGCTCATTGTGATGTTGTATTACCGAGTGGGCCCTGAGATACCTCTCCGTCATACGGAGTAACAAATCCCAGTCTTGATCCATGCCAACCCAACAGACACCCTCGGAGATACCTGTAGAGCACCTTTATAGTCACCCAGTTACGTTGCGACGTTTGATACACACAAGGTATTCCTCCGGTGTCAGTGAGTTGCATGATCTCATGGTCAAAGGAACAGATACTTGACATGCAGAAAACAATAGCAATAAACTGACACGATCAAATGCTACGTTTACAGTTTGGGTCTTGTCCATCACATCATTCTCCTAATGATGTGATCCCGTTATCAAATGACATCTCATGTCCATGGCTAGGAAACCTTAACCATCTTTGATCAACAAGCTAGTCAACTAGAGGCTTACTAGGGACACAGTGTTGTCTATGTACCCACACATGTATTTCAGTTTCCAATCAATACAATTATAGCATGGATAATAAACGATTATCATGAACAAGGAAATATAATAATAACCAATTTATTATTGCCTCTAGGGCATATTTCCAACAGTCTCCCACTTGCACTAGAGTCAATAATCTAGTTCACATCACTATGTGATTTACATTGTAATGAATCGAACACCCATGCAGTTCTGGTGTTGTTCATGTTTAGCCCTTGGAAGAGGTTTAGTCATCGGATCTGCAACATTTAGATCCGTGTGTACTTTGCAAATATTTATGTCGTCCTCCTTGATGTAATCGCGGATGGAATTGAAACGTCGCTTTATGTGTCTGGTCCTCTTGTGAAATCTTGGTTCCTTGGCTAGAGCAATGGCACCAGTATTATCACAAAACAGAGTCATTGGGTTAAGTGCACTAGGCACTACTCCAAGATCTGTCATGAACTCCTTCATCCAGACACCTTCCTTCGCCGCCTCCGAGGCAGCGATGTACTCCGCTTCGCATGTAGAATCAACTACCACGCTTTGCTTGGAACTGCACCAGCTAACCGCACCCCCATTAAGAATAAATACGTATCCGGTTTGCGACTTAGAGTCATCCGGATCAGTGTCAAAGCTTGCATCGACGTAACCCTTTACGACGAGCTCTTGATCACCTCCATAAACGAGAAACATGTCCTTAGTCCTTTTCAGGTACTTCAGGATATTCTTGACCGCCGTCCAGTGTTCCATTCCTGGATCACTTTGAAACCTTCCGACCATACTTATGGCAAGGCTGACATCGGGTCTTGTGCACAGCATTGCATACATGATAGAGCCTATGGCCGAAGCATAGGGGATGACACTCATCTTTTCTCTATCTTCTGCAGTCACTGGGCATTGAGTCTTACTCAACTTCACACCTTGCAAAACAGGCAAGAACCCCTTCTTGGACTGATCCATTTTGAACTTCTTCAAAACTTTGTCAAGGTATGTGCTTTGTGAAAGTCCTATTAAGCGTCTCGATCTATCTCTATAGATCTTGATGCCTAATATGAAAGCAGCTTCTCCTAGGTCCTTCATTGAAAAACTCTTGTTCAAATATTCCTTTACGCTTTCCAGCATTTCTATATTGTTTCCAATCAGCAATATGTCATCCACATATAATATTAGAAACGCTATAGAGCTCCCACTCACTTTCTTGTAAATACAAGCTTCTCCGTAAACTTGTATAAACTCGAACGCTTTGATCACCTCATCAAAACGAAGATTCCAACTCCGAGATGCTTGCACCAGTCCATAAATGGATCGCTGGAGTTTGCAAACTTTGTCAGCATTCTCTGGATCGACAAAACCTTCTGGCTGCATCATATACAACTCTTCCTTAAGGTAACCGTTAAGGAACGCTGTTTTGACATCCATCTGCCAAATTTCATAATCGGAAAAGGCAGCTATTGCTAACATGATTCTGACGGACTTAAGCATCGCTACGGGTGAGAAGGTCTCATCGTAGTCAACTCCTTGAACTTGTGAAAAACCCTTTGCCACAAGTCGAGCTTTATAGACGGTGACATTACCGTCCGCGTCCGTCTTCCTCTTAAAGATCCATTTGTTCTGAATGGCCTTACGCCCTTCAGGTAATACTTCCAAAGTCCATACTTTGTTTTCATACATGGATCCCATCTCAGATTTCATGGCCTCTAACCATTTCTCGGAATCCGGGCCCATCATCGCTTCTCCATAGCTCGTAGGTTCATCGTTGTTTAACAACATGACCTCTAAGACAGGGTTGCCGTACCACTCAGGAGTAGTACGCGTCCTTGTCGACCTACGAGGTTCGATAGCAACTTGATCCAAAGCTTCATGATCATCATCATTAACTTCCTCTTCAGCTAATGTAGGCTCCACAGAAACAACTTTCTGCGCTGCGCTACTCTCAGGTTGAAGTAAAGGTTCAATAACCTCATCAAGTTCTATCTTCCTCCCACTCAATTCTTTCGAGAGAAACTCTTTCTCAAGAAATGTTCCGTTTTTAGCGACAAACATTTTGCCTTCGGATCTGAGATAGAAGGTATACCCAACTGTCTCTTTTGGGTATCCTATGAAGACGCATTTCTCCGCTTTGGGTTCCAGCTTTTCAGGCTGAAGCTTTTTGACATAAGCATCACATCCCCAAACTTTAAGAAACGACAGCTTTGGCTTCTTGCCAAACCAAAGTTCATATGGCGTCGTCTCAACGGATTTCGATGGTGCCCTATTTAAAGTGAATGCAGCTGTCTCTAATGCATAACCCCAAAACGATAGTGGCAAATCGGCAAGAGACATCATAGATCGCACCATATCTAATAAGGTTCGATTACGACGTTCGGACACACCATTACGCTGTGGTGTTCCAGGCGGTGTCAATTGTGAAACAATTCCACACTGTCTTAAGTGACTGCCAAACTCATAACTCAGATATTCTCCTCCTCGATCAGATCGTAGGAATTTAATCTTCTTGTTACGATGATTCTCAACTTCACTCTGAAATTGTTTGAACTTTTCAAATGTTTCAGACTTGTGTTTCATTAAGTAAATATACCCATATCTACTTAAGTCATCAGTGAAGGTGAGAAAGTAACGATAACCACCGCGCGCCTCAATACTCATTGGACCGCACACATCAGTATGTATGATTTCCAATAAGTCACTTGCCCGTTCCATTATTCCAGAGAACGGCGTTTTAGTCATCTTGCCCATGAGGCATGGCTCACATGTGTCAAGTGATTCAAAATCAAGTGACTCCAAAAGTCCATCAGCATGGAGCTTCCTCATGCGTTTTACGCCAATATGACCTAAACGGCAGTGCCACAAGAAAGTGGTATTATCATTATCAATTCTACATCTTTTGGCATCAATGTTATGAACATGTGTATTATTACTATCGAGATTCAATAAGAATAAACCCCTCACATTGGGTGCATGACCATAAAAGATATTACTCATATAAATAGAACAACCATTATTCTCTGATTTAAATGAGTAACCGTCTCGCAATAAACAAGATCCAGATATAATGTTCATGCTTAACGCAGGCACCAAATAACACTTATTTAGGTTCATCACTAATCCCGACGGTAATCGAAGAGCGAGCGTGCCAACGGCGATCACATCAACCTTGGAACCATTTCCCACGCGCATCGTCACTTCGTCCTTTGCCAGCCTCCGTCTATTCCGCAGTTCCTGTTTTGAGTTGCAAATATGAGCAACCGCACCGGTATCAAATACCCAGGCACTACAACGAGAGTTGGTAAGGTACACATCAATAACATGTATATCATATATACCTTGTTTGTTGTTGGCCGCCTTCTTGTCAGCCAAATACTTGGGGCAATTCCGCTTCCAGTGTCCAGTTCCCTTGCAATGAAAACACACAGTTTCTGGTTTGGGTCCAGCCTTGGGTTTCTTCACGAGAGGAGCAACTGCTTTGCCACTCTGCTTGGAGTTACCCTTCTTACCCTTGCCATTTTTCTTGAAACTAGTGGTTTTATTGACCATCAACACTTGATGCTCCTTCTGAATTTCAGACTCAGCGGCTTTCAGCATCGCAAACAGCTCGGCGACTGACTTGTTCATCCCGTGCATGTTATAGTTCAACACGAAGCTCTTGTAGCTAGGTGGCAATGATTGAAGAACTCTGTCAGTGATAGCCTCTGGCGGAAGGGGCATCCCTAACTCAGCCAGACGGGTGGAGTACCCAGACATTCTGAGCACGTGATCACTGATAGACCCGTTCTCCTCCATCTTGCAAGCATAGAACTTATCGGAGATCTCATATCTCTCGATCCGGGCATTCTTCTGAAAGATAAACTTCAACTCCTGGAACATCTCATATGCTCCATGACGTTCAAAACGTCTTTGAAGTCCCGGTTCTAAGCCATACAACATTGCACATTGAACTATTGAGTAATCATCAGAACGAGCCTGCCAGGCGTTCACAACGTCTAGAGACTCAACTGGAGCGGGTGGATCACCAAGCGGTGCATCAAGGACATAAGCCTTCTGGGAAGCCGTAAGGATAATCCTTAGATTACGGGCCCAGTCCACAAAGTTACTTCCATCATCTTTCAACTTAGCTTTCTCTAGGAACGCATTAAAATTCAGGGGTGCTACTGCGCGAGCCATGATCTACAACATAAATATAGCAAAGACAACTTAGACTATTGTTCTTAGATAATGAGTTTAGTTAATCATATTTTTAAAAACTCCCACTCAAATTGACATCCCTCCGATCATTCGAGTGTAACATGATCCAAATCCACCAACTCAAGTCCGATCATCACGTGAGTTGAGGTGGTTTCAATGGTGAACATCTTCATGTTGATCATATCTACTATATGACTCATGTTCGACCTTTCGGTCTCTTGTGTTCCGAGGCCATGTCTGTACATGCTAGGCTCGTCAAGTTTAACCCGAGTGTTCCGCACGTGTAACATGGCTTACACCCGTTGTATGCGAACGTAGAGTCTATCACACCCGATCATCACGGCGTGTCTCGAAACGACGAACTTTCGCAACGGTGCACACTTGGGGAGAACACAATTTATCTTGAAATTTAAGTGAGGGATCACCTTATAATGCTACCGTCGTCCTAAGCAAAATAAGATGCATAAACGGATTAACATCACATGCAAATCATAAGTGACATGATATGGCCATGAACTTGTGCTTTTGATCTCCATCTCCAAAGCACCGGCATGATCTCCATCGTCACCGGCATGACACCATGATCTCCATCATCTTGATCTCCATCAACGTGTCGCCATAAGGTTGTCGCGCCGACTGTTGCTTCCACGACTATAGCTAACGTTTAGCGATAAAGTAAAGCATTACATAGCGCTTAATGATTGACACGCAGGTCATACAATAATTAAAGACAACTCTATGGCTCCTGCCAGTTGCCGTATTCATCGACATGCAAGTCGTGATATTCTATACAACACATGATCATCTCATACATCACATATATCTCATCATGTAATTGGCCATATCACATCACAACATACCCTGCAAAAACAAGTTAGACGTCCTCTAATTGTTGTTGCAAATTTTACGTGGCTGCTATGGGTTAGCAAGAACCGTTCTTACCTACGCAAAACCACAACGTGGTGTAGTGATTGCTTTTTGATCTTCTAAAAGAACCCTCTTCATTGAAATCGATTCAACTAAAGTGAGAGAGACAGACACCCGCTAGCCATCTTTATGCAACGAAGTTACATGTTAGTTGAAGGAACCTGTCTCGCGTAAGTGTACGCGTAATGTCGGTCCGGGCCGCTTCATCTCACAGTACCGCCGAATCAAATATCAACTAGTAACGGCAAGCAATATGTATACACCCACGCCCACAACTCGTTTGTGTTCTACTCGAGATCTCATCTACGCATAGACCTAGCTCATGATGCCACTGTTGGGGAACGTTGCATGGGAAACAAAAATTTTCCTACGCACACACAAGATCTATCCATGGTGATGAGCATCTACGAGAGGGAGAGTGAATCTACATACCCTTGTAGATCGCTAAGCGGAAGCGTTAATAAACGCGGTTGATGTAGTCGAACGTCTTCGCGATCCAAATCGCCGAGCGTCCCGCGATCCAATCACGATCCTTCCGATCTAGTGCCGAACGGACGGCACCTCCGCGTTCAACACACGTACGGCTTGATGACGCCTTCACCTCCTCGATCCAGCGAGCGATGATGAAGTAGTGGTTGAGTTCCAGCAGCACGACGGCGTGGTGATGGTGGTGAGGAACAATCTCTGCAGGGCTTCGCCAAGCGCTACGGAGATTATGACGGAGGAACTAGAGGGCTAGGGTTGCCGGCACACGGCTTGGGAAATCCTGATGTGTCCCGTGTGCTAGCCCTGCCCCTCTATTTATATGTTGAGCCTTGGGGTCTAAACTTGGAGTAAAAGCCTCCTCCGGGTCGGTTTTGCCCGCACAAGGTCGGTTTGGCCCGCAGGGAAAGAGTCCAACTCGGATCCCTGCCGAACCGTGCACAGCCGCGCACAAGCGGTAGTACCGCTTCACACAAGCGGTAGTACCGCTTGGGCGGTAGTACCGCTTTACACAAGCGGTAGTACCGCTCGGGCGGTAGTACCGCTTCACCAAGCGGTAGTACCGCTTACGCGGCAGCAAAACTACTTTTTGCACTTTCCAATACCTTGTGGGCTTTATCCCTTTGGCCCATATAAAGTGTTGCTGCACCCGAACACTTCGGTAAACATCCGGAACCCATTCCGGTGAACTCCGGAACCCTTCCAGAGATCAAAACACTATTATCACATATATCAATCTTTACCTCCGGACTATTCCGGAGATCCTCGTCATGTCCGGGATCTTATCCGGGACTCCGAACAACTTTCGGTCACCAACATAATAACTCAATTATACTAATCGTCACCAAACGTTAAGTGTGTAGACCCTGCGGGTTCGAGAACTATGTAGACATGACCGAGACACCTCTACGGCCAATAACCAATAGCGGGACCTGGATGCCCATATTGGCTCCTACATATTCTACGAAGATCTTTATCGGTCGAACCTCTATGTCAAGGATTCAGTTAATCCCGTATGCTGTTCCCTTTGTTCTTCGGTATGTTACTTGCCCGAGATTCGATCGTCGGTATCACTATACCTAGTTCAATCTCGTTACCGGCAAGTCTCTTTACTCGTTCCGTAATACAAGATCTCGTGGCTAACACTTTAGTCACATTGCTTGCAAGGCTCATTGTGATGTTGTATTACCGAGTGGGCCCTGAGATACCTCTCCGTCATACGGAGTAACAAATCCCAGTCTTGATCCATGCCAACCCAACAGACACCCTCGGAGATACCTGTAGAGCACCTTTATAGTCACCCAGTTACGTTGCGACGTTTGATACACACAAGGTATTCCTCCGGTGTCAGTGAGTTGCATGATCTCATGGTCAAAGGAACAGATACTTGACATGCAGAAAACAATAGCAATAAACTGACACGATCAAATGCTACGTTTACAGTTTGGGTCTTGTCCATCACATCATTCTCCTAATGATGTGATCCCGTTATCAAATGACATCTCATGTCCATGGCTAGGAAACCTTAACCATCTTTGATCAACAAGCTAGTCAACTAGAGGCTTACTAGGGACACAGTGTTGTCTATGTACCCACACATGTATTTCAGTTTCCAATCAATACAATTATAGCATGGATAATAAACGATTATCATGAACAAGGAAATATAATAATAACCAATTTATTATTGCCTCTAGGGCATATTTCCAACACCTGCAACCCTTCTGCTTCCTGACTAGCCAGAAAGTCGAGGAAATCATGTGCATTCTCTAAGCGGGCGTGATCAGAACCCCCGGCTTCGTCGTTGTGCGCCATGTTTCCTACGGTTCAATCTGCTCGTTTAATTCTTGAACTAATAAAATGAATAATGACATATAAAGAATGGCCTATGTTTTGCCAAAAGGTTGATTCATTCCCGTTCCGGCAAATCCCGGGCACTCGATATGTCCTACTTTCTAGCACAAGTCATGCCAAAATTCACGGAAAATTTTGGCATGACCTTTGCTAAAAAGTGGACATATGGAGCGCCTGAAATTTGCCGGAACGGAAATGAATCAACATTCTGGCAAAACATAGGCCACTCGGATTAGTTTCCCTGCAAAGATATAGTAGAAAGACACATCTGTAGCACCACATACACATTAAACCACTTGCTTTGACATCCCACACATGATACAAATGATACAAAGTGGCCATCGAGAGTAGTATAAGCTCTTCCAAATGATTCTCAAAATTGCTGCTGTCCATACAGAGAATGCTATAGTGTGGGTTGGGATGCTCACTAGACGGATGTCGAGGATGCAGGTGTCGTCGAGCGGCACGTCGGTGATCTTCCCTGCACACAAATGAAATAACCCGAGTGTTTTGTTAAACCCTAGAACAAGGTTAATGTGTTTTGCTATTCTTAATGTGTTTTGTTACTTAATCTTTAGGCTAATACAAAATTTCCAGTGGGCAAATATACATTTTTTTACCTACAATAGTCTATATATAGTTGAAAATGATTCTGCTAGTATTAAAATTATTTTTACCTATTGTCTTCTATATATATTTGTAAATATAACTTAAAGTTTGATTGCTGAAATGTATTTGAAAATATACCATGATCCTCACATACACTTGCTACAAATTCTGAATAGCACATTCAGATTAACAAGTACAGGACATTTTTTTAAATTTGGCAGCGAGTTAACTGAAAAAAATTTGACAGCGAGTTAACTGATTTTTTTTGACATTGTCTTAACTAAATTTTATATAGTTTCAGTTACAATCCTCTGTTAAGAATTAAAGCTAGTATGTTTATTTCAAAATTGTTCTCTAGAAAGAAAAAACTAAATTTCAGGTCGAAAATCCCAATCATTTTTTTTCTATACAATATTCTTTACACCAACAAGTTTTTCTAAATAGCAACAATTCATGATAATGTTTACAGCGACAATTCTGTTTTTTAAACAAATTATTCAGGATAACAATCAAATTGATTATGCACTGCATTTACATTTTGAAGTCCAATTTTACAGAGTATATATTTCTAGGGTTCATAATCTAGCACTAACCCTAGGGTTCATAATCTAGCACTACAAAGACTCCAAATTTTAATTCTAAGGTTCATATGGCACCTAGGGTTCAAAATCCTAAAGCAGAGAGAGAGAAAGCAGAGAGAGAGAGAGAGAGAGAGAGAGAGAGAGAGCAGAGAGAAGAGGGGAGAGGAGAGGAGTTGCTTACGGGGCGGCGATGACGGTGGGCTCGGAGAAGGCGGCGGTGGGGTCGATGGAGGAGGAGGAGGAGCACCACGATGACGATGGCCCGAGCGGCGGAGGGGCCAGGATCTTCTCCGGCGGCCTTGACAGGGGCGCGAACGAGGAAGTGCGGGGGCGCGGTGACGAGGACGGGCTCCAGTGATGGCGAGGCAGGGGAGGAGCTCGCGGAGGGCGTCGGCGGCGCGGAGGAGAAATGGGAATGGGGAATTGGGGGAGAAGGAGGGAGGCCCGTGCGGGGGTTAAGTCAAATTTAGCAGTAGCGCGGGGCTAGGACCCGCGCTATAGCTAACTTAGCTATAGCGCGGGCCTGCGCAACCCGCCCTATAGATAAGTTATCTATAGCGCGGGTCCTAGACCTGCGCTACTGTTAGTGTTCCTTTTTGTTTTTTTTTTAATTCTAAAATTCACATAGCTGTAGCGTGGTGCAGTATAACCCGCGCTACAGCTAAGGTTTTTATTTTATTTTCTTTTTTCTTTTTCCTTTTGTTTTCCTTTTGTTTTTTCTTTTCTTTTTACTATTTTTCCTTTTTCCTTTTCTTTTTCTTTTCATTTTCTTTTCTATTCCTTTCCTTTTTCTTTTCTTTTTCTTTCCTTTTTCTTTTTCTCCTCCGAAAGACGACCGAGCCGGCCTCGCAGTCGACGGGAATGTCTCCTCCCACACTGAGCGAATATCGCCGGAACCATGGTGGGAAGGGATATATATGTATATATATATATATATAAACACTATTCTGGTCACGGGATCAGAATAATATTCTGATCCTTGGTTGAACTTCCTGAGTTGTTCGACCTGAACTGCCCTCTGTAAGAACCCGACCTTCGTGCTATCTTCGCAACCGTGGCTTCCCGCGCGATTTTTTCTGGTGCGTCGTGTTCTTTGTGATGTAAGTGTAATCCGGATACGCTTTGTAGCATCTAAATGGTCATTTTGTTTCGGAATCTGGCTCGTTGGCGGATGTGCTCTCGGGACGTGATGAACTTGTGTCTGTTACAAGTTTAATGCATGCACTGGTTGTTCTCGAACCTCTAACACGATGTGAATTAGGTTTAGGTATGAGTTTCGTGGACAATTTGTTGTTACATCTAACGGATTTGATTTCGGGTTGTGTTCTTCGCCCGCGGGAGTGGTTTCCTCCGATTCCGTCGATTTGTCGTTTTCCTGTGATGATTGCCGGCGGATTTGCGTATTTTAGTGAAATTGAAGCATTCCTGCGTCGTCAATTTCAGTCGGGAGGGTCCATACACTTTGCAGTTCAATGAAACTCCATCGTCATCCGTCGCCCCGGCAAACCTCAATTTCTGGGTCCGCCACTGGTTGCACGGGTGGTTTTTTGTTTGGACAGATAGGTGGCGCGTCGTTGTTGTTGTAGGAAGAGATTTGGCAAAGCATTTCGAAATATTGGCGGTCGTGTTTTAAGCTGACGTAGACGATTTTATGCTTTGAACGAATTCGTTTGGGGATAGTTTTTGGATCATCCACGGTCTGTAGTAGAAGCTGGACTTCTTTGTTATTCATGGTTGAACTTCTGGTTTTCCACATTGCAAGGTAATGCAGCATTGTGCTCTATATTTCTTTGTTTGCTTTTTTTGTAATTTTCATTCTTGAATTGGTTTTGATTTTTTGAAATTGTCCCGTGAGCAACCATGGAATTGGCCCACGTATGCACGCATACTTTTTATTTTTTCTAACATGTTTTCATACTTCGAACAGTAGTAGAACTTCAGTAGGTATGTAACCTGAACTTACTAGATTTTGCTCCAGTATAAATTGATTTTTTTTGACATGTTCATCTGAGGTTTTTTCAAAACCCCGAACTTCTGTGTCTTTACAATTTGAACTTTTTATTTAAATATTGATTAAATTTTTTTGGATTTAAATATTTCAATCATTGAAAACCGCATTGCAACTGTCAACCAAGCGCACACTGCCGCGTTAGCGTGAGGCCGAGCCGGGGGGGAGGGGGGTCGGGACCCCCCTCCCCTCCCCCGGTGAGGCCGAGACAGGAACGAGCCGGAGCAGGCGACACGCGGCGTGCCGCGTCGTCGCATGCGGAGGCGAGTCCGTCACATCCATGACCCCACTATCTATCTTAGGGGTGTGGCTCTGGGTGCGTGCGTGGGGGGTGGAAACAGAATAACCGCATTGCGCCTGTCAACCAAGCGCGCACTGCCGCGTTAGCGCGAGGTCGAGCTTTGGTGGGAAGGGGGATTGGGACCCCCCTCCCCTCCCCCGGCGAGGCCAAGACAGGAACGAGCCGGAGCAGGCGACGACGCGGCGTGCCGCGTCATCGCATTCGGAGGCGAGTCTGTCACATCCGTGACCCCACTATCTATCTTAGGGTTGTGGCTCTGGGGTGCGTGCGTGGGGGGGTGGAAACAGAATAACCGCATTGCGCCTGTCAACCAAGCGCGCACTGCCGCGTTAGCACGAGACCGAGCCGGGGGTGAGGGGGGTCGGGACCCCCCCTCCCCTCCCCCGGCGAGGCCGAGACAGGAACGAGTCGGAGCAGGCGACGACGCGGCGTGCCGCGTCGTCGCATGCGGAGGCAAGTCCGTCACATCCGTGACCCCACTATCTATCTTAGGGTTGTGGCTCTGGGGTGCTTGTGTGTGTGGGGGGGTGGAAACAGAATAACCGCATTGTGCCTGTCAACCAAGCGCGCACTGCCGCGTTAGTGCGAGGCTGAGCCGGGGGGGGGGGGGGTCGGGACTCTCCCTCCCCTCCCCCGGCGAGGCCGAGACAGGAACGAGCCGGAGCAGGCGCCGCGTCATCGCATGCGGAGGCGAGTCCGTCACATCCGTGACCCCACTATCTATCTTAGGGGTGTGGCTCTGGGGTGCGTGCGTGGGGGGTGGAAACAGAATAACCGCATTGCGCCTGTCAACCAAGCGCGCACTGCCGCGTTAGCGCAAGGGCGAGCCGGGGGCCCCCGCGGCGAGCGAATGCGAGTCCGCGAGGACCCCCCAGTGAGGCCGAGGCAGGAACGAGCCGGAGCAGGGGACGATGCGGCGTGCCGCGTCGTCGCATGTGGACGTGAGTCCGTTATATAATTTGCTTTCTATTGAAAATTGGACTTAGCGTGTCGATGAATTTGAACTTCTCCTTTGTTTCTAAGTTGTGTATTTAGTTATAGATGGACTTCCTTTGTTTGTGTATTTGAACTTCTCCTTTGTTAAACTGAGGTTGTATTAATTTATATATGGACTTCCTTTGTGAGTGTATTTGAACTTGTGTTTTTCTTCTGTTTTTGGTTTCTAAGGGTTGCCAACATTTATTTTTTTGTGTTTTTGTGTTTTTACTTGTACTGATTGTTATTTAATCTTTTCTTATTACGTGCATGCATCATCTATATTCTGTTTTTATTTTTATTTATTGAGTGTTGAAATTCTGCATTTTTATTTTAGTGGTGCATTTATATTTGAATAGATGCATTTATTTTGTAGTGGATGGGTTAGTGTGTAATTATCCCTTGCCTCTCCACCATCTGTCAGAAAGCTTCCCCCGCCGCTCGCCCACCTTGTCAGAAAACCCCCCTCTCGCTCGCTCTCTTCTCCCTCTCTGTCTCTCGCTCTCTTCCTCCAACTTCCCCCGATTTCGTCGCCGTATTCTCCTGCGCTCGTGGGTGGAGTAACCGGCGCGCACGCCCCGCTCCTATTTCTGCCCCACGCCCCGCTCTCCCTCCCTCGGGCCACTCTCTTCTGGTTTGAAGCGAAGCCGGCAACCGTCTCTGCGGTTTGAAGT
The DNA here is from genome assembly GCA_039707655.1 of Elymus sibiricus. Lineage (NCBI taxonomy): Eukaryota > Viridiplantae > Streptophyta > Magnoliopsida > Poales > Poaceae > Elymus > Elymus sibiricus. Next base: position 392,223,245 of record CM077664.1, on the reverse strand, counting down.
TGCGTGTGGCGTCGTGGGGTGGAAGAACTGCCATGGATTCGTGCATCAGCGTCGTCTGGAGAGGTACAAATGCTGCCTCCCCCCAACATTCGCTCTTAGGATTCGCCAGATCTAGCGCGTGCTGTCTGTTTCTTCTGTGCGCTCTCGCATTTGCCTCCCCCCTTTCTTCTGATGGTTGGATGCAAGGGTAGGTAGGGTTCTTCTACAGGTGGTGGGTAGATGCTTCGATTTCGTGTCTGTGTGCTATTTTAGCCTTTAGTCTTGTGTGGATTCCATTTCCCCGTGGGTATTTTTACCTGTGAGATGTATGTAAGCAGGGTGTGGTGTGGTGGTTGCTGCTGGATCTGATGTAGCTTCATCCTTTCCTCTTATTGATTTGGCTGTCTAGTTTGCGTCTGTGACATACTAATAAGTTTCTGAGTACTGTTTGTTGCTGTGCTTGCCTTGATGTACTGCTGTTCATCTTCGTAGTTGTTGCTGTGATTTAGTTGTTATATTCTAGGGTTTGATTTAGTTGCTTTTGAATTGTGGTTTGATTTTCTACTTGCTAATAAGATGTATTTTTCCCCTTTTTTTGTGTTTGTATTTGTAGGTGGATCTAGGGCTTGGACTATCTTACATCAGGGAGTGGTGTTGTGATGGCTTCAGGACCTTCTTCAGGTATGTATATGTATATGCATGTTGTCTTATAAATAGGAGTTTTCTTTTATATGTCTGCCCTGATCTTCACTTGGTTGTCATGTTGAACTGCCCATGTTTGGCAGTGTGAACTTCTTACATAGTTGACGTGTATGCATTTTACTCTTAGTTGAAGTTAGCAGAGTGTGCCTTAGTGGATTTTTGATGGAATTACCAATGAACTATCTCATCAAGTGTGTTTGGACTTCCCAATGTTTTATGTTTAGTGTATATCTTTGTATTTGTGTTATCATTTTCATGGTAATGAAAAGTAGTTTGGCTTTGTGTTTGTACATTGTTATACATTGCTAAACTTGTGGCTATTGAGTGACATAGATTGTTTTGCTCATGCTCCATCTTTTTTATGTAGTACTGCCTTGGGTCACAAAGTTGAACTTCTGGTTTTATTTATTTATTTATCATGAAATTTAGTTGACATTCTGTTTGTACATTGTTTTACTGCTTTGTTAGGTATTGTTGAACTTCTGGATATTCATTGTTATGTATTGTTTATCTCATGCTCCATCTTGCTTATGTAGTACTGCCTTTGGTGTACATTGTTTTATTTTTTGTATGTATCTTAGGCTTTGTGTTTTCATTTCTAAGGCCATTTTCTGTGTTGGATTAAAACTCAGCTACCTTTTAAAAAAAATTGTAGTTGGTGATGAATTTAATAATTCTGAAAAAACTGCTTGTGATCAAGATGGAGCTTCAGAAGTTAATGCCGATGTTCCAAAATCTGGTGCAGCTAAATCACTTGTTGTCCCTTTGAGTGTAATTGCTGAGGTTGCTTGCAGTCTTGAGAAAAATTTAAACCTCACAGATCTTGCTTCTGCAGCTCTTGCTTCACCTAGTATGTGCAACTCCTTTTATTTTTTTAATTCTATAGCCATGTTTTTGAACTTGTTCTTATCATGTGTTTTGTATTTGTTCCTAACCCTTTTTCTTTTGTTTTGTTTTTGTGTTGGTTTTGCAGATGCATCCAGAGAGGAGGAAGCTGTAAATACCATCAACGATGTTCTATCTGACTTGGTTGGGGCAGATAACACTGCTGAGGCTGAGCAGGGGGCTCCATCAGTTGAAGAGTGCGATTCCATTCCGGAGCCTTTGTGCTCTCTTTAGTTGTCAGAGACGCAGTCCCAATCTGTTGATGGCACTGAACCTGTCACACAAGTTGAGGATGTGCCTCTGCAGCTTCTTCTAGAGGATGAACGCAAGAGGAAGAAGCTAGAAGCCTTCGAGAGGAAGAAGGCGGCCCGCCTAGAGAAAGGTTCTAATGTTTCTGAATCTGGTGATGTTGCTGAGCCCACGCTTGGGCATGTGTCCGGTGCTGAAGAAGACATGTCGCGTGCCAGTGATGACATGGTTGTTCCTGTGAAGAGGAAATTCAAGTGGACCGTAGTGAAGAAGCATCTTGTTGGTGAAGTTACTCCTCGGAGGAGCCCACGTGTTTCAAAGGCTACAGGACCAAGTGTGGTTGAACTTCCTAAAGTAGAAGGCCAAGCTGGCGGTGGTACCCCACGTCGTAGTCCTCGTGCGCTTGCCAGTGCGAAGCCTACACCGTCTCCGCTTGGTGCTGGTGCATCTGGGAAGGGCAAGAAATGTGGCGTTAAGCGCAAGGTTGCGGCGGCAAAGGTTAACACGGGTTGCAAGAAGCGTTCTCGTGTTGATCCAGAATTCGTCGCTGATGACGAGGATGACGATGATGATGCTGTTGCTGATCAGGTATAAATCTGTTATATTTATTGTCTGCATTCTCTATATTTGTGTATGTAGTACTGCCTTGGTCTACATAGTTGAACTTCTGGAATATAAACATGAAAAAAACATCCAATCTTCTGGTTATACATGGTTGTACTGCCTTGGTATACATAGTTGAACTTCTGCTATATACACTTCTAACATAAAGAAAGCAGCTGAACTTCTTGTTATACATGGTTGAACTTCTGCTATATACGTTGCTATACATTTTTTTGGCCATGCTCTATTTGCTTATATAGTTCTTCCTTGTTCAGCATTACCGAACTTCTGGTTTATTTTGTTTAACACATTGTTCTGCCTTTTTTTCTTTCATTGCATTTTTTGCAGTATGAGCTTGCGAAGCGGCCTGTGCTGAGGAAGAGAGGATGCAAAGCAGTGGAAGGAGCTGATGAAGGAGGAGACGATGCGAAACATTTTAACAAGATGGTTCGCTGCTCACTGAAAGAGGTCAAGGCGTGCGCAAAATTGCTACAACTTAGGCACAAGGAGAGGGTTGTCAAGCATGGTTTTGGTGTTGTGTTTGATTGGAAGATTGATTCGAACATTTCTCGTCCCTTGATGGGCCACATCTACACCAAGATTGACCCTTCAACTATGATTCTGGACATGGGCGAGGCAAATAAGAATTTGCGTATTACGAGTGATGTTGTTCAACATCTTTTTGGTTTCCCTCAAGGTGATCGTACCCCTCCTAGGACCTCAGAGGATGGATTCGATGACACAGTTATGAGGCTGAAGTCCAAACTTGGCTATAAGAGGAGTGATGATATCAAGACAAAGGATCTGTGGAAGATCCTCGAGGATCTTGTGAAGGATGACAAGAAAGATGATTTGGCTCTGCAGGTGTTTTACCTTATTCTTTTCATGAAGGTTGTTATTCCTGGTACGTCTACACGGGTTTCCAGGGAGGCAACAATGGTTGAGAATCTTGTTTCTGAAGATTTGGCAAATATGGACTATTGCCAGTTGCTTGTTGATGATCTTCGAAGGGCTGTAATTAGGTATCAAGAAGGGACTAGCAGGGGAAAAACTGTTATAGGCTGTGGCATTGCGCCGCTTCTTATGTATCTGGACTGCCTTATCCTTGGCAAGAAGCATGTTGTTGATTTGAGAACTCCACGCATCAATTTCATGGACCAGGCAAAGCTATCTAAGATTGCTGCAGCTGACTTGGTTAAGAAGGGTGATGATGACCCAGCCAACTAGGTGTTTGGGAAACTGCCTGTGAGTCTTATTATGCATCATTCTTTCCTGTATAGTTTAACTTGAACTTCTGATATTGTCTTAACTATTGTTTCATGGCCCTTCATTATTTTTTGACCCGTTGACTTTTATTTGTATGCAGTGGAAGACACAGGTTGAGGTTGTGTTCTTTAGGCATATCGAACGTCCTGTTCTTACTATGCCTCGTGCCACCGGTATTGGGAGTGAAGCTGCCCCAAGAATTGAATGCTCCCAGGATGTCAACATAGTTGCTCCCCCTGTAGATCCCGGAGGTTCTTCTGCCCATGTGAATGCTGCAGCTGGCATTTCTTCTGAGTCTGCTAAGGGTTTGTTTGATGCTGCCAGTGTTTCCCTTGGTAGGATTGATGGTCTTCTGGACACTGTTTGTGAGGAGATTGCCCGTGTTCCGACAACTGTTGAGCGTCTTAGTCGTGTCGACGGGATTCTTCCTCCCAGTCATGGTTTTGATGCGGAGTCTTCGAAGGAGGCTTTGTCAATTGAAGCTAAAATTCTTGCTGAGCTTCGTCAGAGCACGGTCCACCTCCGGACTAGGTTTGTACTGTTCAAGGAAATGCAGGATGCTCGTTGCAAGCCTTTTGAAGATGAGGCTAGTGTTTACGTGAGTCAGATTGAGAGGCAAGATTCTGTTCGTTTGGGTCGTGAAGGAGGCAACGAGTAGCGTACTGAAGAGGTTTGTTTTGTTAACTTTGATAGTTCTTTGAATTAATGTTCAGTGTTAGCTTTCAGTTATTATTGTTTTGTCATAGGTGACCCTTCTTGATTTCATGTATTCTGAACTTCTTTTTTCAGTATTAGTGTTTCATAGCTGACCTTCTTTGTTTACAGAATCTGAACTTCTATGGCTACAGTATCTGAACTTCTTTCTTTTCCATATCTGGACTTTTTCCTTTGTATGTTAGTGTTTGCTATCTGACCTTCTATGTTTACTGTCTTTGGACTTCCTTCGTGTGTAAGTGGTCATAGCTGACCTTCTTTATTTAGTTAATGTGAACTTCTCCTAATTACACATTGTTCTACGTAGCCTATCAAGTCTTTTTATTCTCATGTTTTCTATGATTTTTGTAGGCTGTTGTTGATGGTGTTAGGGATGATGATGATATTTTACCTAAAAGTGCAACTGTCCCTCTGCTTGAATCTGCTCCTGCAAGCGATTTGTTTGTTGATGTGGTTCATGGCAGTGATCCTAAGGTATCAATTTTCTTGTGCTTTTGTTTCCTTGATATGTATAGCTGACCTTCTTTGTTTAGTGAATCTGAGCTTCCTTGATATGTTTGTGGTCAAAGCTGACCTTCTTTATTTACAGTATCCGAACTTCTTGTTGAGTGTTAGTGTTCATGGCTGACCTTCTTTGTTTACACTATCTGAACTTCTTGCTAGATATGTTAGTGGTAAATAGGTGACCTTCTTTATTTACTGAATCTGCACTTCCTTGATATATTTGTGGTCAAAGCTGACCTTCTTTGTTTACAGTATCTGATCTTCTTCCTTGATATGTATAGCTGACCTTCTTTATTTAGTGAATCTGAACTTTCATGATATTTTTGTGGTCAAAGCTGACCTTCTTTATTTACACTATCTGAACGTCTTCCTTGATATGTCAGTGGTAAATAGCTGACCTTCTTTATTTAGTGAATTTGAACTTCTAATTACGCATTTTTCTACGTTGTCTTCTAGTCTTTTTATTTTTATGTTTTTGTATGATTTTTGTAGGCTGTTGGTGAAGGTGTTAGAGACGATATTACTTTACCTGAAAGTGCAACTGTTCCTCTGCATGAATCTTCTCCTGCAAGTGATTTCTTTGTGGCTGGGGTTCATGGCAATGTTTCTAAGGTAGTATCTTACTTGTCCATTTGTTTCCTTCTTTCTTTTACTTCATGGTTTTCTTGCTATGTGCCCATTTTTATTGAGTTTTGTTCTTGCTGCAGAATGACGATGTTAGTGTTGCTTCAGAGAAGCTTGCAAACAAGGATGTATCAGGCATTGGTTGCTCCGATGGGCTGGATCGAACTAAACCTCAGTCGTCCATTGGTGATGGGGTTTCTGATGCTGAGCAGGGCAAGTCAGCTAGAGCTAGCATTTCTGGGAAAGATTCTATCGAGGCTGCTATTGAGACTGGTAGTGCTCATGCAGGGCCGGTGAACTCTCCTGCAGCCGAGCCATCAGTGGTTGTTGATGCTGATTCTCCAGCTCCTCCTACTGCAGCACAACCAACAGTTTTTGTTGTTTCAGATTCTCCAGCTGCTACTGGTGTACTTGAAGACGATATTGCAATGTCTACTGGAGATGGCGATGATTCAGAAAATGAAAGTGATAGTTTGGTAAAGGGGGATGATCTTTCCAGTGCTGCTACTGGTTTAGGCAAGAGTCCATAAAGAGAGGAGCATGCTTCTCTCTTCTTTCCGCATCCCCATCCCTTTTGTTTTAGGTTTGCCTGTTTGATATCCCTATGTACTGTCTGTGTGGTACAAGTTGAACTTCTGGTTTGTCCTTTGTCATGTGATTGTAAATAAACTGAAGTGCAGTTGTTTTTATGTGGAGGGAAGGTGTGTACTGCATGGGTTGTGATGTTTTTAATCCTGTGGGTTCTCTTTTGGTGTGGCAGCTGAGATGTGTTTGTGTAGTTTGTAGCACCTATCATGATCTATGTGTTTGAATCTGATTTTTGTTAGTTGTGTTCATGTGGAACACTTGTGTCTATGTGTTGTATTGCTTTTCCCATACCGGAAATCGTTTATATATATGTATGTTTTGTATCTTGCTCTTATTTTCTATTCTTTTGCTGAGCAGATAGTGAACTTGCTGTCGTCGGAAAGAAGGTTGATGACTTTTATTTCAGTGTAACTAGGCTTAAGAATGATCATTCTAAGAGGTGAGTCCAGTCGGTCAGAATTTATGTGCATCTAACTTATGTACTGCCTGTGGTTATGTAGCTGAACTTCTTGACCTTCTAATGCTGAAGTTCTTGACTTTCTTTTGTTTGTACTCTCTAGTTGTTATTAAAGCACACATAGAATATAATGCCATTGTTTTCTGTTTTAGATCAAAGGTTATGTTCCGAAACAAAGAGTGTGAAGCTACTGTTGAAGATGTCGCATCGTCTTTTTCTTCTCGCGGAATGCTTAGATCTTCTGTCGCCGAGGTTGCCCTGTATTGTCTACGTGCCAAATACCAGGGGTCAGACAAGCTCATCCTGCCGTATTGGGTTTGTGTAAGTCAACCCTATAGTATTTTCCTTTCTGTTGTTCTTTACCAAATTAGTTTAAACTTGTCGGTCTCATTGTATTTCGTATGTACCTCTTTTGTTGCCCCTTATGTGTTATTTTGCTGTTATCTGCATTATCTTAGGACAAGATTTATAGAGGGCAATTTGATTCCCGTGTGAGGAAGTATTTCAAAGCGACTGGTCCAGATAGCATGGATGCGCATGATTGTGTAAGCAATATTTTGTACTTGTCTCTATATTTGCTTCCACTGTGATCCTCTCTATTTTTATTGTTTTATTTTATGCTCTTGATATTAATATCAGTTTTAATGATTGTGTGTTTATCTTGCGTCAGGTTATTTTCCCTACTTTTGACCCACCTGGAATTCCTGCTCACATGGGTGGTGTTGGTCATTGGGTTTCTATATTTCTTGACTTGAAGGCTGAAAGGTTTCAGCTTCTCGACTCCTACTATGGACCAAGTGATGATTGTGCGGTGCGCCTCTTTCGGCGGATGACTGATAACATCAAGAAGCTTTGGAGTGATGCCAGCAATGACAGGGAGACACCCTTCAGTCCAGTTTCTATTGACCACTTCCCTTTGGATTGGATTGATGTCCCCCAACAGAATAACAAGTATGAGTTCCACTTTCTCTCTATTACTTTTGTTCATTTGTAGGAGTATGTCAGCTGCAATGTCTTGTTATGCTTTGACTTTCTTTGTTTTCACACTGTTCTTTTGTTTGATGGCAGTATCGACTGCGGATTCTTCATGCTTACGAATGTTAATTCGTTTGATAATGGGGTTCTTGCAAACTATTCTCATGAGAATATCTTGGATATTAGGAAGACATGGTTGTACTCAATTGCTTCTTCTAACTTGTTTGAAACAGATTTCAAGGATCTGTTTGGCTACTATACACGTAAGTCTTGAAACTTAGAGTTTTTTGCTACTTTTTATCTCTCTTTTGCTAATTTGTGACCTGATTCATTATCTTATATTTGCTTGTATATTTTGTTTTAGTAGTTTTTGCTGTCATTACTTTCTTGGACTGCAGCTTTTATTGTACATGAACTTCAGAGATTATACATTCTTATGTTTTGGTAGCTGAACTTGAATGGTTTTCATGTCATCAGTTTATCTAGAACTGTGCCTTGGGTTGTACCTGAACTTCATTAGTTTTTAAATGCAACACATTCTTTTGAGCTGAAGATCTTTATTTTTGGTAGCTGAACTTGAGTAGTAATCATGTCATCTATATTTGTTGGACTGTACATTGTGTTGTACCTGAACTTCAGTTTTTTAATGGTCTTTTTTTTATGACAGTGGAGCAGTTGGACTTGACCGACTACCATTACGCATTCCTTGGGACACTGGAATTCCATCCTAAGGATGAATCGATGATTACAAGTCCAAAACATGATGAGAGTGCTCGAACCCTTGTTCCTTCCAAGGTGGCAAGCAGCCTGTCGGTATTGGAGTGTCTAAAGCCCCAGGGAGTGCCGCTCCAAAGACCCCTTGCACTGGGAAGGTGGATGCAGTCCAAGCTGAAGAGATTTCGTCGGATGATGATTTCGAGAAGATTACTGGCATGAGGAAGGGTAAATCTGCTGCTGCTACTGTTGTTTGGAGAGGTGGGAAGAATGTTGTCATCGCCAGGAGGAATCCGGCACTTGAGTCTGGAAACATAACTTCCTCAAAGAGAGCATCAAGATTGCCTATGAAGTGGCGTTCTGCTGTCCGTCCCCTAAAGAAATACAGTTACCCTCACCTATCTGAGGCCCGGAGGTTGAAAGAGTTTGTGCTTAGTGAAGATGGTCTAAAGAATTATTTTGAGTGAGTTTTCTTCTTTTGTTTGATCCCTGACATGCTCTTATGTGAACTTCTCTTGTGATAGTATCTGAACTTCTCTTCATTTTCTTTCTCTTCTCTTTCTCTTGTAGTTGCACTTCTAATATTTTCCCATCCTTTTATTCTGCAGGACAACCTACTCCATGTTTACTCTCCCTGGCAATGTGATTGACCTCACTGGACGTGTCCTTCATACGCTTTTCGGTGAAGGGCAGCAGATGGAAGGAGACGTAATGGACTTTCTCATAAACCAGTGGAAGGATAAGCCGGAGACCTCTGAGATCTTCTCTTGTGCTGACAGGGTTGTTCTGAGTCCCTACTTCATACATGTTTTTGTTTCTGTAACCCTATCTCCCTATTTTGCGCTAGTTTTGGTTAAGTGGTATTGTGAGGTGTTTTTATTTGTCGTGATTTTTGAGTTCTTAATTTTGTTGATGGTGTGTTTGTGATGCAGTACTGCCTGGAGTATGATTTTTTTCAGTGCATCAATTCCAAAATTCGATGCAAAAAAATCGGCTGGAATGTTTGAATGTTTGTTCGTGAGGAAGAAGACCTTCTTAATGCAAAGCTGGTTAGGTTTTCATAACTCTTGCTTTTTAATTATGTATATCCTTTTGCTGAGTTTTTCAAGAAGTTTTTGTTCATCTCAGTTGTTCATTACTTATGGTTTATAGTTTGTGTTCACCATTTTTTCAATCTTGGCAGGTTTTTATGCCATTTTTCAAGCCCATTAATAAATTAGCGCACTACAGTGTGTATGTGCTGAATAGATATCGTGGGAGCATTGACATCCTTGATTCACTTCCTTACTCTAAAAAGGGACTTTCACGAACAAGTTTCCACGGGGACTGTGCAAATATCGTGAGTTTTCTTAGTCTGACCCTCCCATCATCGGCTTTTTTGTCCTGAATTTTATTCTGCCTTCCTTTGACAAACATTTTTATCTATGGTTGGTAATACTGCTTCAAAGTTGTGTGCTTGAACTGATTATCATTTGACAGTTGAACTTCTGATATCTTTTAGTTGTATTTTATGCAAGTGTCAATTTTTGTACCTGAACTTAGCTATTTGTTTAAGATGTTTTTGATTTTATCGTATTTGTCATGTCTGGCAGTTCAAGAGATTCGTTGGGTTGCTGGAGGAGGTGCACGGCAAGGCTGAGTACAAAGCGAGCAAGCAGCCAAATTGGCCGACTATTGCAAAGAGGCCGACTTTTGTTGAAGTTCCAAAGCAAGGGAATAATGAGTGTGGTTTCTTCTGCGTGAAGTTATGCTCTATATATGATGGCGATGAGCTTGTTGAAGATTTTGGTGATGTGGAAGTATGTTTTCTCCTTATTCTTGTCTCATCATCTTTTCATGTTTTATTTTGTTTTTGCCGACACGCTCCTGCTGTGCTTTAGTTTGTGTTCTTACTTTTATCCTTTACTCTTTTTTTGATTCTTCATTCTTTTGTTTGCAGGCTGCTGTAGATGACTGGAAGGCCGAGTACATGCACACTCTAGTCTTCAGCGAGAAGAATGAAATTGTGCGTGGAGAGCTTCCAGCTGAGATCCAGTCCTTGGGCCCGTGAATTCTGCGCGTAGGAACATTGGTTTAGTGTAGATTTGATTTCATAAAGATTTGGTTTGATAATGATTGGAACGATTTAGTTTCATGAGCTGTGTAAGAATGGTTTAGCAATTTGTGTATCTATAGCTGCAGCACTGTTTTTATGTTATTGAGGACAAATGTATCTGGAATCAAGTATGTTTGGTTTGTGAATTTCAATGTATTGCATGGTTTCAGTAATCCAGTGTGGTTTCTTTTGCCCCAACATATGAACTTTAACTTCTGTCTGTGTTCTAGCTGAACTGCTGGTTTAATGTGGAGAGAGTTTTTTGTCCACAGAATCCAGTGTTGTTTTGTTTTGCCCAACCATATGCACTTGAACTTCTGCTTGAGATCTGGCTGAACTGTTGGTTTAAGATGGAGAGATTTTTTTTGTTGTAAAAGGTATTTATTATTTTTCAACTCATTCAAAATGTAGCCTTTTGCATAGAAGCTATATGTCCTTTTTTTGTAATTCTTGAACTGCGAATAGTTTTCAATTAGAACTTCGTGTAAAAATATTCTCATACACTCCTTTATGTTTCTTTATCTTGTCGGCATTCTAGGTGAACTTCTCCAGGTATCCAAATAGAACTTCATAGCTGCATGCGTCGCCTTTGGCTTACTAACTTAGTTTATACGGCAATACTTATTTGTCAAGCATATTTTTGCTACACCGATTATTCGATTATTGCGCCAGAACTTCTACAGTAAGCTTACTTGAACTTCATAGTTTATTCTTTATTCCTGCTTGCTCTTTTTTGTAATACAGCACCAGCACCTCCTCGCATATTATAACAGAACTTCTACAGTAAGCTTAGTTGAACTTCATGGTTTATTTTTTATTCCTGCTTGCTGTTTTATGAAATACAGCACCAGCACCTCCTCTCATATTATACCAGAACTTCTATAGTAAGCTTAGTTGAACTTCAGGGTTTATTTTTTATTCCTGCTTGCTGTTTTATGGAATACAGCACCAGCACCTCCTCTCATATTATACCAGAACTTCTACAGTAAGCTTACTTGAACTTCTACAGTATAATTACTTTGAAACTTCTACAGTGTGCTTACTTTGAACTTCTCCAAACATACTGTTCAATAGTGAAATAACATAATAGATACTGACATGACATAAGTTTGCTTTGTTTAATTGACCTAGTCTAATTGTTCATCTGCCTTGCGCTCCTCCTAGGCTTTGCTGCTTGTGGTTTATGTTTGACATGTACCTCTTCCTCTTCCTCTTCATCTTCCTCTTCATCTTCCTCTTCATCTTCCTCTTCGTCTTCCTCTTCTTCGATGATGTCTTCATCTTCTTCTTCCTCGTCCTCGTCTTCAAAGTCTTGCTCATCTTCATCTTCCACCACTTTCTTGATGCTGGCTCTAGGTTTTGCTTTCTGTTTCTTTTCTAGCTTTTGACTTTTCTTTTCAGCTTCATCTCCGCGCTTCGGACATGTTCGTGCATTGTGTGGAGCATATTCCTAGCATATGCTACAAAGCCTGCTGCTAGCTTTCTCTGGGTGTGGTCCCTTGTTTTGTTTTTGGACTTTGGGTTGCTTTAATTCCTCGGCATCTTTTCTTTCTAGAAGTGTTGGACAAGTCAGTTTGTTGTGTCCTGCAACCAGTTTGCATACACTGCATTGCCTTTCTCCAAGTGGCACTCCATTCTCATCCAGCTTGACCACTCTATCTGCAGATGGTGCCTTTATTTGAGCTCTTTGTTCACTTTTCTTTGCTGCAGATTGTTTCTTCCTACCCTTTGTTTCAGAGTACAACGGCCGTTTCATCATCCCTTGCTGCTGCTGTTGTTGGTTATGCTGCTGCATTGAATGAGCTGCACCCTCCTGACATTGCATGGCTTGAGCAATGGTTTGGAGCATTTCAGCTTCATAATAAGCAAGGTCATCAGCTATTTCAGCATCCTCTTCAGCCATTCTTTCGTGTGTATGGCGTCAAGTTCTTCTACGAGCCTCTTGAGAACATAGAAGGCTCTGTCTTATTGTTGGTCACATCTCATTGCTTTCTTGTTAACCGTCAAATTTAGCTGCAGCAGGATGTCTTGCTTGGAGATTTTAGAGCTGCCATCCGACGCTATTGTCTTGTAGTCCCTTGTATCAAATGTGGGGTGCGATTTAGCAGTCTTGGTGTACCGTTTCAGGATATATTTGTCAGGAAACTCGTCAGCCCTCAGGTACTCCAGAATGTTCATGATGTGAAGGCAGAACAGACCTGCAGTGAGATAAATGCAGAATTCATTGTTTGTGAGCCAGCAATGAGTTACCATATAGTGATATCATAGTAGTAGTTCAGCTGTTTATTTATTTATTTCTTTTTTGTGCTCACCTGTGTGGGTCCAAAGCTTGCATTCACACTCATATATTTTATTCTCTGGGTCAGCTACAACCTGGAATTCATGCTTTGACCAGGCAAACACTTTTTCCTCATGGTTCCCTCTGTTATGGTAGTACACAAGGTACTTATTTTTCTCTGCTATTTTCTTTGCACGGAACAGCATGCTCTTTCTCATCCTATCCCTCATCTCGCTGTATACGGCTCTCGTGTACTTGATAGCCATGTCTTCCTCATAGCCGTATTTTGTTTTTGTCTCTGGATTGTTCTGCATATGTCAAAAGTAAGAGATTAGTCGAGCAGAGTGATCGATTTTTATTTATATAGCAAGTGCACATCTTGAAGTATCTGAATAAGAGGGTGTTTTTTGTCTTAATACCATGCTGGCCATCGTTTGCTCGTTCTCCTTCTGTAGCCGAGTTTGTATGCAAGCATTTACCCGCCTAGCAAACTTGTGTAGGTTCTGTGTCCCCTTGACAAACCCTCTCTTGAGCACGTGATTCATGCTCTTGCTTCGTTGTGTCGAAGTCATTCTAGCACAGAAAATGTTCTTGTAATCTGCTGATATCCACATTTTCCTATCACTCCACAGCTGCATCATCATCGGGTCGTTCTGCAGGTTGTACTTCTGCATGAGTTCAACCCAGGCAGCTTCAAACTCTGTTGGCATTAGCGGCCAGTTTAAGATAGATGTGAACTCCTCTTTGAATGTTGGATACTTTTTGTACATCAACGCGAGGTATTCCTTGAACTTCTTGAGGATGTGCCAACGGCATAGCTTGTGGACGGTATTTGGGAATGCTTGTGGTATAGCTTTTGCCATTGACGGGCACTGGTCTGCATGAATAAAAAATCAGGATATGCAGTTTTTATTGAACTTCATTGATCTATCTAATCAGCTAAAATGTAAATTGCTTCTTGCACTGATGGTGAACTTCTGTGATACAATTACTTGAACTTCACAGCCGGCAGTAGGTCTATCTAATCATGTGACATATATTTTTCTTATTGCAGTGTTGTTGAACTTCTGTGCTACCATTGCTTGAACTTCACAGCCAGAACTATATTTTTCTAAACATGTCACATATTTTTTTCATATTGCAGTGTTGTTGAACTTCTATGATTCCTGTATTTGAACTTCACAGTCAGCACTATATTTATTTAATCATGTCACATATATTTTTTCTTCTTGTACTGTTGTTGGACTTCTGTGCTACCAGTGTTTGAACTGCATGGTTTACTTTCTTTTCAATTTCAACCAATATACCCAATATACACCCAGAACTAAAAAGATGATGAAACTTGTAGTGGTTTTCTTAATTTACCTGTGAGAACGCAAGTTGGGTGTTTGTTGTTCATGCACCGTACAAATGTATCGAAGAACCACTTGAATGATTTTGTATCTTCATCTCTGATCAGGGCAACAGCAAATATCGTTGACTGCAAATGGTGGTTTGTTCCAACAAACACTCCCAGAGGCATATGAAATTTGTTAGTCTTGTAAGTTGTGTCGAATGTTACGCAATCGCCAAAGTCTTGATATGCTCCTCGGCAGCTTGCATTGGACCAGAAAATGTTTTTTATTGCATTGTCGCTGTCTACTTGTATGTCATAGAAGAACTCATCATTGATTGCCTTCACGTCTTTAAAGAAAGATACAAGTTTCAATACATCATCCAAGTCATCTTTCCTTGCATTCATAGCTTTCCTGCAAAATATATACAAACATGCATTTGTTATTTTGCTAGCAAGGGTGGTGACTTAGGATGCTATGTACATTGCAGTATGTGCATTTTTCAATATGTACAAAATGCTTCCATCTTCATTTTCTGATAGCATGGACATAATTGTGGTATGTTTGACATCATGGTACTGCAAGAGTTTTACGTACTCCAAAATAGTGGGGTCATAATTCTTGTGTGAGTGCAAGAATACCAGCATGTCAACAGTTTGGATGAGGTGGTGATTATGATTGTATTCAATGTCCACCACCACACATGTGTTATCCTCTTGCATCTTCACCCTCATTCTTGCATGCAGCCTGTCCTTGTGACACCCTGGTTTTTGCTCCATGTTTTTTTTCCTTCGCGGGATTTGACTCCCGTCTTTTTTCGATGTGATTGGATTTTCTCTCGCTCTTGGGTATTTGAAGATGGTCATTTAGTCTTGCCTTTCCTATCCAACCAGAGACTCTCTCCACCCCAACATTGCGATCCCGGATTTCTTCTCAGGATTTTGCCGCCGAAACCCTACCTTCCGAGTTACCGGAAGGGAAACCCTAATTCCTTCCGTTACAAAGGAACCCCAATTTCCTTTGATCTGTTGCCTCCCAAACTTCTCCCAGTGATCATCCTATCTTTTTAAACCCTGGATATGCAAAAATATTGCCAAGTCGTTTGCAATATTTTTCATTTAAAATTAATTCCTTTTTCTGCTGTTTAAAGGAATTAAATCCAGGAAAATATCTATCCATCTCCAAAGCTCATGAAAACTTGTGGATATATTCTTTGCGATCATATTGAGCTCCCATAAAAATATTGGCAATAAATAAATAAAGGAAATGGCCTTTTCCTATTTAAAGTCAATATTGCAATTTGGGCACTTTCCAAAGGAGCTACTATTTTGGTGGCCAGGAAAAATCCCAAATAATTTGTGGAGCTTCTCCTATCCATATCTTCACCATTTCCATCAAGATCCCAAGTTCCCTAGTTAAACTTTTGAGAGCATCATCCAATTCTTGTTTCTGGATTTATTTTGAGGTTGTGAAGCAACTATATTTTATATTGCTTCAAAACTTCTCAAATTAATCCAGGACCTCAAATTCCATAAATGATGTGACCATGCAAAAATTCACATCATTTCATCTAGCCAATTTCTGCCAAAAATTCCATCTAGTTTCTGTCCAGATCTAAGCTCTGTGAAGGAAGTACCACTTTGGCATTTCCAAATGAGCTGAATTTTTTTCCAGTACCTTTATATCTCCAAATCAGCACCCTACACCAAAATTCAGCTCATTTTACCAAGCCATATGAGTGCAGCTTCAAAGTCAATTTTCTGGACCAAATTTTGCATTACAAAGGAAGTATATGCAAAAGAGGTCCAAATGACCTCAAATTTGGCAAGCATCTAGTCCTTCCTACCCCATTGCACTGTGACAAAGATTCAACTCCATTTCTCCATCCATTTATCTAGAAAATTCCAGGCATTTTTGCTGTCAGAACCTATTTCAGCTAGTACCACTCACCTCAGAGCTATCTAGATGATCCCAGCCACATCTATCATCTATTTGAGCAGTGAGGGAGCTGTTTGACAAGGTTGAACAGGCAGGAGAGTGCCAGAGCTTGTAGTGCACGTGGTGACCGCGTGGACAGCAGGCAGAAACGGTGCTCTGCGGCACTGTTCTCGTCGTGCAGCTCACTCCGGCCAGCCCCGGCGTGTCCCGGCGTGTCTAGTGGGTTCGCGACGTCCACGTGCCCCTCTCCAGCCCCTTCCCCTCTCCGATTTCTTTATCCTCACGCCACGGCGAGCGCCGCTGAGTCACTGTCTCGCCCGTGACGCCGTTGTCTTCCTCTCTCCCGTTGGCTTCTTCTCTTCCCAGCCGTCGCCTCCCTCTGTCCGCGTCAGGTCGGCACCGCAAGCCTCCGAGCCACGTCTTCCCCCAGCTCCAGTGCGGAGATAAGCTCGCCACGGCGGCCGTCCTCATCCTCACGCCACGGCCGCCTATAAAAAGCCGCGGCCGAGCCCCTCCCTGAGCACCCACAGCACCTCCAGCCTCCTCCTCTCCCTCCTAGCTCGCTCCCCTGCCCGCAGGTGTGCGCTCCCGAGCTCAATTTTGCCTCCCTGGTCGCCATGCCCGCCGCCACCCTTCGCTCGAATTCGAGCCGCCCCCACTCCCTCTGCTCCACCTAGCCACCCCAGGCGAGCACCACCACCACCCTCAGGCCCTCCCCACCTCCATTTAGCTCCGGGGCAGGCCATGGACTCGGCCCCGAGCTCACCACCGCCGCCGAGCTCCACCCGCGCCCTCACGCTACCGGCCATCCCCGCCTCCTCTGCGGCTGCCCGTGAGCTCGCCGTGAAGTTCTGCATCCATACCCACCATCCCCGCAGGCCCGCGCTCGCCGGAGCCCCACCATTGCTCAAGCCCGCCGCCTACTGCCTCCTCCCATTGCCGCACTCCCAGCCACCCCCGCCGTCCCCGCTACTCACCATCGGATGCGGCCCTCTTCCCCGAGCTCGCCGGTATCTGGAACGCCGAAGATGGTGGCCGGAGTCGCCGGAGCTTGCTGTCGGGGTCGCCGGCCTCGCCTGTGCCTCTGTTCGTCGGGAGGAAGCAGAGAGGAGGAAGAAAGGAGGAGGAGAGAGAAGAGGTGGGGCGGGGCCCACATGTCGGCGAGAGCAGCCCTGCCAGCGTGGATAAGTTGAAGCGCCCCACCGCCTTTACGTTTTCCCCGTGGGAAAGCGTATTCTCTAAAATACGCTTTCATTTATTCCGCCGGCGGCCGAACCGGTTATTTTATGAACGTTCACTCGTTAAGGGTAAAACGGACAGAAATCTGTTTGTTTGCTGCTTAACGAACAAACGGCCATAACTTTTTGCTCGCAACTCCGATTGAGGTGATTCCAAAGCCCACTTCTTCAGTTCGTCGACCCCGTTCCGATGGTATCATTTTAATAATGTTGCCACACTATGAAAATGACCATTTTGCCCTTGCCCTTGTATCAGCCCTCCGAGAGAGAATCCTTTCCGGCAAATCTTCCGCGAGGTGATCGCACTTCTTTCCGGTGAATCCGTCGACCCCCAGGCAAGCCGACCATCTGATATATGCCCTAAAGCATTGCTCTGTGTTATTCTTGCGTGTTTAATTAATGTTTATGCATGTGTTAGAAATAATAAAACTCCTGCTAATTTGAATTTGTTGTTTACATTACCTGCTAATGCTCATCATTTTATCGCACGAGTGACTCGTAGATGACAATCTGGACATAGGTTGTTATGTTGATATACTAGTTTACATCTTGGATTATAGTTATTGTTGTAATGATTAAGAATATGATTTAATGACAACCTCCTCCGTCGGCTGGATCGAGTCATAGTGTCACCTATCCGGACTTATCCGTGCAGCCACATTTGCCGGTATGGGACGGCCTTGACTTGGTCTAACCTCGTGCTCTTTTATCGGTACCACCACCTAGGGAAGGTTATGTGTGCGTGCTGCCCTGATCAGGTAGACGGCGATAACCTTGTGAGCCCCGTTTGTGACAGTTTTGTTTGGCCACGACGGTGGCAGGTGTCATGGGGTGACACAGGGGCCACCCAGGACATGACCCTGGGAGGGTATGATTGTTGGTGGTACGGTAGAGGAGTCACAGGTTAGGCAAGTTTCGTTGGAGCATCACCGGTCCACCCGAATGGGAACATGTACTAAAGTACGAGGCCAGGAGCTCCATGGTGTGGGTAAAGTGCGCAACCTTTGCAGAGTGTAAATCTATTCGAATAGCCGCGTCCTCGGTCATGGACAGTTCGTGTAGGCCCCTATTTGCTCTGTGTCGAGTCCGGAGGAACAAACTATATAATGATATTGCTAAGACTGAACCAGAGAATATTAAGGTTTGTCAGACTTGCAGTACAGATGCATGGACATCAGATGATGTCAGAGGTATGATTGCTAGCCATGTGATGGCTATGAGCTGAGCGGATGGATGACCGCAAAGTTTGGATCGGACTTGGATCGTGATAATACTCGGAGCATGAATTATTTGCTTGATATTCTTTACCTTACTGCAATAGTTATTATGATAGATAATCCTGCTAGGACATGATGATTAATGCTGCTAAATGATTAATTTTGCAAGATAATCCTGCCATATTATGATAGTTAATACTGTTAAGATAAGTACATGCTTGAATGCCATGGATTGCTTTGCTTGGTGTATATGTTGGTTTGGTTTGCTTGCGAGTACATTCAAAACTACTCAGCGGCCTTCAATGTGGCTAGGTTCACCTAAGGATTCGACGACCTGTAGCACGGAGCCGGAGTGTTCGCGGGCTAGAAGAGTAACCCAGTCAGATCCCTGTGGATTGGAGCCGCACCAGGACCATGCTGCCTTAGATAGAGTTTTTCCGCTGCCATCACCCTTGTAAAATATCATGTAAGACTGATATATTCATTAATAGAAATGTCTATGTTCATGATACTTGTTGTAAAAGCGCATGCCAGAGTGATCTCCTGGGCTGGCATGTGCGGCGACCGTCTGGGTACAGTGGTATTCAGGCGGGGCGCCACAACGGATGGTATCAGAGCCAGGCTGATAGTAGGTTACCCTAGCCAGACTTTATTGCCTCTTGCTCAGTAGGAAGCCCCGATGGATTTCAGCCATCTTTGCCAGACAGGCACGGCTACTATTGATCATAAGGCAACCCCATAGACTTTTGGCTCCATCAGACCCCAACTCTCATGGTCTTTGTCTCGGGATGAACTATCCACCCTAGGCAACGACCCGTGAGCCCTAAACCCCTAGGTAAACCAGATATCCCCACCTTGCTTGCTAACCATGGCATTTCTCTTCTCAAATCTAGTTTCCTTTGGGAAACGCCCATAAATTCCATCTTTCCCCGACAATCCTAGGATCGTTGACTAAGCCACTTTGGCTATGGTCGTGCGTCGAGTTTGATGTTCTCTAAGGAAGTAGTAGGAGCTTGACCCCAATTGCTACCAGGAGCATTGTGTGGTTTGCTTCTAAGTCCTTAGAGGTGCATCGAGTGCGCTATATTAGTTATACTAGTGAATCTTCAGCCACATGTGTGAGGTTCGCAAAATTTGAGCTTTATTTGCTTTTTGGTTTTTCACGGTTTTGCTTCTTTTGTCGATTTCGTTCTTTCGCTTCGACTGGATCCTTCTGCCCGAACTACCAAAGAAGACCATCGTACAGCTTGGATAATACCCAATAATCCAAATTCAGTAAGAGTCAAGCCAAGTCAACTGCCCGATATTCAGAGCATTATCACCGGATCTATCAAGAATGAAGAATGGGTCAGGAGCAGACTCTGCGTGCAACAGACAAGGCCAGAATATACCTGAGAAGGTTTGCCTCAGAACAAATAATACCTAAAGAACAACCAGAGGAGCTATCAGGAATGAACACCAGCGAGAGCAAATTATTCGATCTTCGATGCAAGGATTGTTTCAGTCATTAGGGTGAATCTGACTCAAGAATCATTTATTCCCCACAGAAGACATATTTCAATAAGGTGAAGATGCTGAGAGCAACCACATAACTCTAGTTTGGGAGACATATGGGTAAGACCACGGCTGCCCAAAATTAATGAGAATTTCAAGTTCAGTTAAACCGAATGGAATTATCCGCCAACTGCTCACTACTGGCAATACTTGGTTTGAATACAAAGGGTATTTTGAATTAATTACCAGTATAAAGTCTGCATCAGTTGTGCAACCTCTACAGCAACAATGATCAGACCATCAAAGGACAAGCGGTGTGTATGACCAACGGAATATCTTCAGACAAGGTATGGCCTACACCAAGTTTTGGCTCCGCTAGGAGTTAATTCAGGATACATCAGAAGGGAGCCAGAACCGGCCACAGGTCCGACTGCATATCACAGTGAAAGGCTTTTGGTACAAGGAGCCCAACCTTCCTCCGCAAGCTATCAGGAGGAGCTTACAACATAAGACTCTCAATCTTCCTCACTACATCACTTGGCGAGAAAATCTTCTGGGGTACGGCACTCCCATTTTTCTCAGCATGCTACCGTGGAAAGCTTCTAGCATAAGGCACCTGACCCTCCGCGGTAAGCCACATGGGGGAAAGCTTCTGAGGTACGATATCCAGCCTTCTCCGGCACGCTACCCTGGCAGAAGCTTCGAGTGCAAGGAATTCAGCCTCCTTCAGCATGCCATCGTACCCACATCAATCTTGTCAGAAGCACGAACTAGTCCAGACACAAGTCTGCCTCAGTACTCGGTCGTTATAAAAAGATTTATCCTACCTTGCATATGTTGTGAGCATGCAGTCCAGGGGATCAGTTCATGCGAGCCACTCGTACACGGGAATGACTGTGCCCAAGAGAAACGTCGGCCCCATACTTCAAAGAAGGATGTGAACACAGCAATCCCTACGAGATATGCAAGAGTAAATTGTGAATACAAGCCCAACAAGCTGGGATATGACCAAGGAGCCATGATGGTGGGTCATGACAAGTTGCCCAAAAGGAACCCCCAAGAACAAGGAAGTCTTGAATAAACAATCTCCGCGACGGTCAATAAAGTAAAACTCCACAGACAAGGTGATATTGCCAATCCTTGTCAGACTCTTGCATATACGGCCACAACAATGCAGCCAGCATGTCATCATGAATACGGGCCATCAACCATGATAAGAGGCTATGCTCCGAAAGATACACCGGATGATAGCCATGCTATGTCAGCTCAGTGGTCATAGCAAGGACCACAAAGGCTATACATGGCAGAGCCACCACAGAGATTACCGTCTATGATTACTTTGTGATCATGCCAAATATTTCAGTTGGGAATCACCGGAGGACGAAGTCAGAATGCAAGAGATAGGAGGAAACACCTCGTACGGAACCCAGAGCCAGACTGAGTATTCTGACAAGGCAAAAAGAGAGCCACTCCTAGCCACTCCAGGCCATACGAGCACGTTAGTCCGGTACCCAGAAAGAATGTCTCGCCTTTGGCAGTCAGTGCACGAAGTATTGCAATAAAACCCAAAGTAGCTAGTCCGAGGCCAAGGAAACCAGACTATTTGTCGATACTCGGAGCTACCCACCAACCCCAGCCAACAAACTAGCAGCACAAAGGGTTTGTCTGACAGGAAAGAGAAGGATTCAATGCAGCCGTTTGAAAATGGCAGCACCTGAGCCATCAAAAGAGGCAGTTAAAAGGTCAGTAAACGAATGAAGACAAGATAGCTGATGGATCCAAGTCAGACAGAGGTAAGTCCCCCTTTACCAGGAGGTAAGCCCGGAAATCTCGAGGACGAGATTTTCTTAAGGGGGGTAGGTTTGTGACACCCTGGTTTTTGCTCCTTGTTTTTTTTCCTTCGCGGGATTTGACTCCCGTCTTTTTTCGATGTTATCGGATTTTCTCTCGCTCTTGGGTATATGAAGATGGTCATTTAGTCTTGCCTTTCCTATCCATCCAGAGACTCTCTCCAACCCAACCTTGCGATCCCAGATTTCTTCTCAGGATTTTGCCGCCGAAACCCTACCTTCCGAGTTACCGGAAGGGAAACCCTAATTCCTTCCGTTACAAAGGAACCCCAATTTCCTTTGATCTGTTGCCTCCCAAACTTCTCCCAGTGATCATCCTATCTTTTTAAACCCTGGATATGCAAAAATATTGCCAAGTCATTTGCAATATTTTTCATTTAAAATTAATTCCTTTTTCTGCTGTTTAAAGGAATTAAATCCAGGAAAATATCTATCCATCTCCAAAGCTCATGAAAACTTGTGGAGATATTCTTTGCGATCATATTGAGCTCCCATAAAAATATTGGCAATAATTAAATAAGGGAAATTGCCTTTTCCTATTTAAAGTAAATATTGCAATTTGGGCACTTTCCAAAGGAGCTACTATTTTGGTGGCCAGGAAATATCCCAAATAATTTGTGGAGCTTATCCTATCCATATATTCACCATTTCCATCAAGATCCCAAGTTCCCTAGTTCAACTTTTGAGAGCATCATCCAATTCTTGTTTCTGGATTTATTTTGAGGTTGTGAAGCAACTATATTTTATATTGCTTCAAAAATTCTCAAATTAATCCAGGACCTCAAATTCCATAAATTATGTAACCATGAAAATATTCACATCATTTAATTTAGCCAATTTCTCCCAAAAATTCCATCTAGTTTCTGTCCAGATCCAAGCTCTGTGAAGGAAGTACCACTTTGGCATTTCGAAATGAGCTGAAAAGTTTCCAGTACCTTTATATCTCCAAATCATCACCCTACACCAAAATTCAGCTCATTCTACCAAGCCATATAAGTGTAGCTTCAAAATCAATTTTCTGGACCAAATTTTGCATTACAAAGGAAGTATATGCAAATGAGGTCCAAATGACCTCAAATTTGGCAAGCATCTAGTCCTTCCTACCCCATTGCACTGTGACAAAGATTCAACTCCATTTCTCCATCCATTTCTCCAGAAAATTCTAGCCAATTTTGCTGTCGGAACCTATTTCAGCTAGTACCACTCACCTCAGAGCTACCTAGATGATCCCAGCCACATCTATCATCTATTTGAGCAGTGAGGGAGCTGTTTGACAAGGTTGAACAGGCAGGAGAGTGCCAAAGCTTGTAGTGCACGTGGTGACCGCGTGGACAGCAGGCAGAAACGGTGCTCTGCGGCACTGTTTTCGTCGTGCAGCTCACTCCGGCCAGCCCCGGCGTGTCCCGGCGTGTCTAGTGGGTTCGCGACGTCCACGTGCCCCTCTCCAGACCCTTCCCCTCTCCGATTTCTTTCTCCTCACGCCACGGCGAGCGCCGCCGAGTCACTGTCTCGACCGTGACGCCGTCGTCTTCCTCCCTCCGTTGGCTTCTTCTCTTCCGAGCCGTCCCCTCCCTCTGTCCGCGTCTGGTCGGCACCGCAAGCCTCTGAGCCACGTCTTCCCCGAGCTCCAATGCGGAGATAAGCTCGCCACGGCGGCCGTCCTCATCCACACGCCACGGCCGCCTATAAAAAGCCGCGGCCGAGCCCCTCCCCGAGCACCCACGGCAGCTCCAGCCTCCTTCTCTCCCTCCTAGATCGCTCCCCTGCCCGCAGGTGTGCGCTCCCGAGCTCAATTTGGAATCCCTGGTCGCCATGCCCGCCGCCACCCTCCGCTCGAATTCGAGCCGCCCCCACTCCCTCTGCTCCACCTAGCCACCCCAGGCGAGCACCACCACCACCCTCAGGCCCTCCCCACCTCCATTTAGCTCCGGGGCAGGCGATGGCCTCGGCCCCGAGCTCACCACCGCCGCCGAGCTCCACCCGCGCCCTCACGCTACCGGCCATCCCCGCCTCCTCTGCGGCTGCCCGTGAGCTCGCCGTGAAGTTCTGCATCCATACCCACCATCCCCGCAGGCCCGCGCTCGCCGGAGCCCCACCATTGCTCAAGCCCGCCGCCTACTGCCTCCTCCCATTGCCGCACTCCCAGCCACCCCCGCCGTCCCCGCTACTCACCATCGGATGCGGCCCTCTTCCCCGAGCTCGCCGGTATCTGGAACGCCGAAGATGGTGGCCGGAGTCGCCGGAGCTTGCTGTCGGGGTCGCCGGCCTCGCCTGTGCCTCTGTTCGTCGGGAGGAAGCAGAGAGGAGGAAGAAAGGAGGAGGAGAGAGAAGAGGTGGGGCGGGGCCCACATGTCGGCGAGAGCAGCCCTGCCAGCGTGGATAAGTTGAAGCGCCCCACCGCCTTTACGTTTTCCCCGTGGGAAAGCGTATTCTCTAAAATACGCTTTCATTTATTCCGCCGGCGGCCGAACCGGTTATTTTATGAACGTTCACTCGTTAAGGGTAAAAACGGACAGAAATCTGTTTGTTTGCTGCTTAACGAATGAACGGCCATAACTTTTTGCTCGCAACTCCGTTTGAGGTGATTCCAAATCCCACTTCTTCAGTTCCTCGAGCCTGTTCGGTTGGTATCATTTTCCTAATGTTGCCACACTGTGAAAATGACCATTTTGCCCTTGCCCTTCTATCAGCCCTCCGAGAGAGAATCCTTTCCGTCAAATCTTCCGCGAGGTGATCGTACTTCTTTCCGGTGAATCCGTTGACCCCCAGGCAAGTCGACCATCTGATACATGCCCTAAAGCATTGCTCTGTGTTATTCTTGCGTGTTTAATTAATGTTTATGCCTGCGTTAGAAATAATAAAACTCCTGCTAATTTCAATTTCCTGTTTACATTACCTGCTAATGCTCATCATTTTATCGCACTAGTGACTCGTAGATGACAATCTGGAGATAGGTTGTTATGTTGATATACTAGTTTACATCTTGGATTATCTTTATTGTTGTAATGATTAAGAATATGATTTAATGACAACCTCCTCCGTCGGCTGGATCGAGTCATAGTGTCACCTATCCGGACTTATCCGTGCAGCCACATTTGCTGGTATGGGACGGCCTTGACTTGGTCTAACCTCGTGCTCTTTTATCGGTACCACCACCTAGGGAAGGTTATGCGTGCGTGCTGCCCTGATCAGGTAGACGACGATAACCTTGTGAGCCCAGTTGTTTGTTTGCGCGCGGTCCCCATTTGGGACAGTTTTGTTTGGCCACGACGGTGGCAGGTGTCACGGGGTGACACAGGGGCCACCTAGGACATGACCCTGGGAGGGTATGATTGTCGGTGGTACGGTAGAGGAGTCACGGGTTAGGCAAGTTTCGTTGGAGCATCACCGGTCCACCCGAATGGGAACATGTACTAAAGTACGAGGCCAGGAGCTCCATGGTGTTGGTAAAGTGCGCAACCTCTGTAGAGTGTAAATCTATTCGAATAGCCGCGTCCTTGGTCATGGACAGTTCGTGTAGGCCCCTATTTGGTCTGTGTCGAGTCCGGAGGAACAAACTATATAATGATATTGCTAAGACTGAACCAGAGAATATTAAGGTTTGTCAGACTTGTAGTACAGATGCATGGACATCAGATGATGTCAGAGGTATGATTGCTAGCCATGTGATGGATATGAGCTGATTGGATGGATGACCGCAATGTTTGGATCGGACTTGGATCATGAGAATACTCGGAGCATGAATTATTTGCTTGATATGCTTTACCTTACTGCAATAGTTATTATGATAGATAATCCTGCTAGGACATGATGATTAATGCTGCTAAATGATTAATTTTGCAAGATAATCCTGCCATATTATGATAGTTAATACTGTTAAGATAAGTACATGCTTGAATGCCATGGATTGCTTTGCTTGGTGTATATGTTGGTTTGGTTTGCTTGCGAGTACATTCAAAAGTACTCAGCGGCCTTCAATGTGGCCAGGTTCACCTAAGGATTCGATTACCTCTAGCGCGGAGCCGGAGTGTTCGCGGGCTAGAAGAGTAACCCAATCAGATCCCTGTGGATTGGAGCCGAACCAGGACCATGCTGCCTTAGATAGAGCATTTCCGCTGCCATCACCCTTGTAATATATCATGTAAGACTGATATATTCATTAATAGAAATGTCTGTGTTCATGATACTTGTTGTAAAAGCGCATGCCAGAGTGATCTCCTGGGCTGGCATGTGCGGCGACCGTCTGGCTACAGTGGTATTCAGGCGGGGCGCCACAGTCCTCTGCAATGTTTTGTTTCGCTTTTTGTGAGCTTCTGAAACAGTAGGATTGTGTTTCCCTTGGAACACGCAAACAAAGTACTTGTGATTATCATTCCCCCCGTCTTCCTGATGCCAAAACCAGCACACTTGGCGTATCGGTTGTAAAATTCCCAGGCTTTGTCTACATTCTTGAATGGCATCGTTAGTCTTGGTATTAGATAATCTGGGAGATCCGACATCTGCAGAAAAAGAAAAAAGTCAAATGGCATGTTAAAATGTAGTTTATAAATATGTTATCCTGGTGGTGCAGAAAAATGGCAGATCAGAGCAGATGCATATATAAGTACTTAAATTTTTGTTCACTTACGTGTGTGTATGATCGCAACTCCACCGGAGTCTGCTGCTGGCCCTCTGGGATGGGGCAGGGCGGAGTTACCATAGCAGGGTGCAGGAGTAGATCACGAGGAGGTAGAAGGGTTGAAGATGGCCTCTCTCTTGTTTGTGTCCTTTTGGCTTGTGGTGGTTGTGGAGGTATGGAAATCCTGGTTTTTGTTTGGTCTTTCGTTCTGTGAAGCAATCCATCAACATCATGTCCCGTACGATCATGAGTTGTAGTAGCAACATCAGCATCCCTCGGCGGTAGTGTGCAGAGCACTTTCCTCCGTGAGTGTGTTACTGTTGGAATTGTCCTGGCATCTGGTTTACTTGCTGCTCTTTCACATTGACGAGCCACACCAGGATAACCTCCAGAGTTATACGCAGAACCTGAGCTAACACCCTCCTCCATCGGTGTGCTTGGAAGTCTGCTGGTGGATACAAAGAATCCGCGGGGGATTTCCGGCATCACCCAATTAGGTGGAGGCGCAAAATGGTGCGGATCAGGGTGTGACCCAGCATCTTGGAAGTTTGCTAGGTTTTCGGGTGTCACCCAATTTTGGTGTGGAGCAGATTGGGAATGCTGATGGTGTGTTTGAGGTGTGACCCATTCAGGGGGCGGCGCAACGCGTACAGGCTTAGGGTTGTATACTTGCTGCTGGGAAGTTCTAACCTTCTTTCTGCGTCTCTCATCCTACTGCCATGAAAAAAAATGTGTTAGCACAAGCCACATCTGCCTATACTGGTGTAGCTGAACTGAGCATTCTTCACAGCCTGAACTTCCCATAAAAGTGTTGTCATAATAAAAAAATTTGCAAGGGAAAGAGTCACAACTTTTCTGTAGTTGAACTGAGCATTCTTCACAGTCTGAACTTCTGGTTTGCAAAGGGGGAAGGTTAAATGATATTTGAACAAGAGTCACAGCTATACTGCTATCTATAGTTAAACCTGACCTTCATGTGATTGCATGGTTGAACTTACAACTGCATAACAACCTGAACTGCTTGTTTCATTTTTGTTTCATGTCTATAGTTCAGTTTTATGGTGTTTTCACATGTTGAACTTCACATACCAACCTGAACTCTGGCTCATTTACTAGTTGAACTTCACATGGTGTTTCCCCTCCCACATTTATTATTTTTTTACATATGTAGGCAGGAAGATATTTTTATTTTGCAGCCTGGACTGAGGCTCACACACTAGCAGAACTTCACATGGCGGAAAGAAAATAACAGAAAAACAACTGCAGGAAGTTCAACCATACCTTGGCTAGAAGTTCGGCCAACCTTTTTCCAGCAGTAGATAGGCCACCTTGAGAGCAATGCGCCGGAGAGTTTTGAGAGGAATCCCATGGCATTCCATGGCTTGTAGATGGCGCGAAGTTCATATGCTTGCAGCAAGACATTCAGGTACAGTATGGTTAAAGGAGTATGCAAGAAGAGGCAGGAAGTTCAGGTACCTGTGGCCATGCTAGATCAGAAGGCTCCGCCGCTAGATCAGAAGGCTCCGCCGCTGACATGCGGCCAACCTTGCTCCCTTGGCCGCGCCGTTCACCGTACCTGGCGCCTACGCCGTCGTTAGCTTTGCTGAGCCATAGGTAGGAGGTCAGGAGGGAAAGAGGAGGCCTCCGGCTGTCCATGGCGCCCGCAGAAACTCTGGCGGCTTCGCCGCCTCCAGCCGCCGCGGGCTCCCTCTCGCCGGGGTCCGCCGTCTCTCGCTCGCCCGCGCCGTCTATCGGAGGTGGCCATGGTGGGAGGGGGCGATGGTGGGGATCCGGCGGGTGGAGGGGGAGGGGAGAGGAGGGGAGATTCCGGCGGCGGACGGGGTCGGATCCGGCGGCGGAGGTGGGGTAGGATCCGTCGGTGGAGGGGGGAAGGATCGTGGGATGAGGTGGAATCGGGATCGGGTGCCCTGAATTTTCGAGACCTGGTCTGGCACCTGGTCGGCCCGAAGTTCGGGAGGATCTGTGTCGGGCCCTATATAGGGTGGCTGGGATCAGAATAACTATTCTAATCATGGGATTATAATAGTATATATATATATATTACATCATTTGACTGATAACGGTTAAGTGCGTATACAAAATAGATACATATATATAAATGATGGTTTCTCAACGTCGACGACGTTTCAGAGTGATCTTCTTTCCTTTCTTGTTCGCTGTCGAATAATTGAGCCCCTCGTTGTGACTTTTCCTTTTCCATGGAGTACGATCTTTCTTAGGTAATGTAGTCTTGCTTCTTCTTTTGACGTATGCTTCATCGTCATCGTCATCTTCCCTCATCGGGTCGCCGTACTGGTCGTAGTCTTCCTCGTTGGCGACTCCATCCATTCCGACGATGCTCCTTTCGCCGAACTATTGCACCTATACAATTTACCATTGTATTGGGTGTGTTGGGGACACAAGAGACTCTTTGTTATTTGGTTGCAGGGTTGTTTGAGAGAGACCATCTTCATCCTATGCCTCCCACAGATTGATAAACCTTAGGTCATCCACTTGAGGGAAAATTGCTACTGTCCTACAAACCTCTACACTTGGAGGCCCAACATGAGTCTACAAGAACAAGTTATGTAGTAGACATCAAGCTCCTTTCTGGCGCCGTTGCCGGGGAGGTGAGTGCTTGAAGGTATATCTTTAGATCTTGCAATTGAATCTGTTAGTTTCTTGTTTTATCACTAGTTTGGTTTATAAAAGAAAACTACAAAAAAATGGAATTGAGGTTGCCTCATATTATTCGTCTTTATCATGTCTTTCTTGAAAATGATGGATCGTAAAATTGTGCTCAATTGATAGAAGAAGAATTCAATAAAATGTTTGGCATAAAATATTTGAATTATGAACATGATTGCAATGTTTCTAGTATGAATTCTTTGAATATCCATGATGCTAATGATATGCAAAGCCACAAGCTTGGGGATGCTATGTTTGATGAAGATGATATTTTTACTCCCCCAAGTTTTGATGAGCAAATTTATTATGATGATTGCATGCCTCCTATTTATGATGATTATAATTATGAAAGTGGATTTGGAGAGGTCACAACTTTATTTAATGATGATTCCACTATTTTGGAAGAGGTTTCAATTGATTATGACAACAAAGTTGCTATATATGATGATTATTGTGATGACATGTATGCTATAAATAATAATGATAACTATGAAACTTGTCATCATGATTTTAATTTTCAATTGGATTATGCCAATCAAGTATCTCATGATAGTTATTTTGTTGAGTTTGCTCCCACTATTATGAACGAGAGGAAAATTGCTTGTGTGGAGAGTAATAAAAAAAATATGCTTACGTATCATGAAAAGAATGCTTTATGTGATGGATATATTGTTGAATTTATTCATGATGCTATTGAAAATTATTATGAGAGAGGATCATATGCTTGTAGGTGTTGCAATAATATCAAGTTTCCTCTCTATGTGTTGAAAGTTTTGAAGTTATGCTTGTTTTGCCTTCCTATACTAGTTGATTCTTGCTCCCATAAACTATTTTCTCACAAAATCCCTATGCATAGGAAGTGGGTTAGGCTTAAATGTGTTTGATATATTTCTCATGATGCTCCCTTTACGTTTCAATTCTTTACTTCTATGTGAGCATCATTCAAAATTATCATGCCTAGCAAAAAGGCTTTAAAGGAAAGCGCTTGTTGGGAGGCAACCCAATATGTATCCTTTATGTTTTAGTGTGTTCACATGATTAAGATACTGTAGTAATCATGTTTTATATGTTTTCTTTCAATAAAGTGCCAAGTAAAACCTTTGGGGTAGTGTGGATACTTGTTGATTCAATTATGTGCAAAAACAGAAACTTTTGCCTCCAGTGTTTAATTTACCAGATTTTACTCGGGCGTAAAAAAATTCTGAAATTTTTACACAGTATTTATATGCAAATTGTTGACGTTGTCCTAATTTTTGAGAATTTTTTGAGTTCCATAAGTATGGTAGGTTCTCAGATCATTACAGACTGTTCTGTTTTTGACAGATTCTGTTTTCAATGCATAGTTTGCTTGTTTTAATGTTTCCATACCTTATATTATGAGATATAAATTGTGGAAATGATAGAATACAGTAGGCATTATATGGGAACAATTGTGAATCTTGTCTTGGACAGTACCTAAGTGATGGTTTATTCTTTATCATACTAACCGTTCTCACGAAGTTCCGTTAAGTTTTGTGTGATTGAAGTTTTCAAGCTTTGGGTGAGATGATGATGGATGAAGGAATAAGGAGTGGCAAGACCCTAAGCTTGGGGATGCCCAAGGCACCCCAAGGTAATATTCAAGGAATACCCAAGCGTCTAAGCTTGGGGATGCCCCGGAAGGCATCCCCTCTTTCGAATTAATCCATCGGTAACCTTACTGGGAGCTATATTTTTATTCGTCACATGATATGTGTTTTGCTTGGAGCATCATTTTATTTTGTTTGTGTCCGCTTGCTGTTACTTAGAGTCATGTTTTGTATCTTTTATTTCAATAAAAATGTCAAGTCTAGCCTTTACCATGCTTATTTTGCAAGTTCATGAGTTGCTGTTTCAAAACAGAAAGTTTGCTACTATTGATTAAATTGCTGTAACACCCCGATTTTTGGCCCTTTCTTTTTCTTTTGGATTTCTTCGAATTTTTATCTAGAGTTCTTTTTCCGTGGTTATGTGGTCTTGAAACCTGGGAAGATCTTCTCTCCTGCCACTTCCTAGTGGCTTGTCATTCTCAAATCTATCCCAAGGCCATGTCATTTCCATCTTAGCCCAACCCCAATATTTATTTCTTGGGAATATTCCTTTTTCTATTAAAGGAATAACCCTGTTTGCCCTAGGTTGTGATGCAACCTATATTTATGTGTTTCATAAAATTCCCACAAAATTCTCATAAATTCTTTGGATCATATATTCCACCAATATGCCAAAACCCATCCTTTCCTAGTTCAAAAATAATTCAGGAATATTCATTTCCTATTCTGTCCAGCAAGGCACTTTGTGAAGGAAGTGCTATATATCTTTTCTTGATTGCCCTCAAAAAATTTGGGCACTCTCTTATATCCAAATAATTGCCACATGACAAAATTCAACTTCATTTGCCTAGTAAATCTTCCTCAGCAAGTTCCCAAAGTTTCTGTCTAGAGAGAAGATTTGTGAAGGAAGTACTAGCTAGGCTAATCCAAATGAGTTGAAATTTTCGGAGATCATCTATATGATCAAATCATGACTCTCCACCAAATGTCATATCCATCCAACAACCTATATGAGCACACCTTCAAATCTTGGTTTCTGGTCACAATTTCAGTTTGTGAAGCAACTATATTTTCTATTGCTTCAAAAAATCTGAAATTAATCCAGGACCTAAATATCCATAAATAATGTGAGCATGCCAAAATTCACATTATTTTGCCAAGCCATTTTCTCTGCAAAATTCCCCCAAGTTTCTGTCCAGTGGGTATCTTTGTGAAGGAAGTACCATTTTGGTTTATCCAAATGGGATGAAATTTTGATGGCACCTTCATATGCGCAAATCATCATGCTCCACCCATTTTCAGCTCAACTCAAGCAACCATGTGAGTGCTACTTATGATCTTCTTTCTGGACCAGAATATGTGGTTGTGAAGCAACTATATTAACTACTGGTCCAAATCATTTCATTTTTCACAGGCTCATAGTCCTTACAACCCTAAGCCTCTGTGACATCCTGGTTATCTCTTATGTCATTCCATTTGACCACAACATCATGCCTAAGTTTGCAACATCAATCTTTCCCTGATCATTCCCATCAACCCACAGTGCCTCTCTTCGAGACATCACCTCAGGTAGGACCCACTTAGAAGAGACAACACGCTAGACATTGTTTGATTGGCCAGAGTGCACCGCGTGTGCCTGTGCATGCGGTGACCACGCGGTCTGGCGCGCCGAAAGCGTGCTCTGGAACTTTGGGGCCCTCTGCCGCCGCCCAAACGCCGAGCTCCCGCCACCGCACCATGTCCTCTGCTTCGCCACCACTCTCCTGCATCTGCGTGTCCTCTCTGGACCCCTCCCCCTCTCCTCTCTCCTCTCCAGTGAGCACGCCGTCCCGGGATGCCCGCGGCCGTCGTCGCTTTGCCGTTGTCTTCTTCCTCCCCGCGGCACCTTTGCACCGAATGCACCTCCCCTAGACCCCTCTCCCCCTCCGCGCGTGCGCTCGTGCACGCGGTCATGCCAGAGACATCGACCGTGAGCTCTCGTCGGCTTCCGGCTACGGCATCGTAGCCGTGGCTATTTAAAGCCACCCCGAGCCCTCCTCTCCTCACGAACCTCTCCCTCTCCCTCCTAGTACCCCGCCTAGCTCCTCAAATAAGCTCGGGAGGCTCTCCACCTCGCCCACTGTCGCCATGGCCATAGCCCTCTCCCTCCTAAATTCGCGGCGCCCGAGCTCTCCCTCTCTGCCTTACCACCACCAGCGACCTCCCCCTCCACCCCAGAGCTTACCCCGCCACCCATTCCTTCCTCTGGAGCCACGAGCCGAGCTCCCCATCTTCGCAAGAGTCGCCGTCCGCTGTAGCCAATGTGCAGCTCGAGCCCGAGCTCCCCGGCATCTCAAAGTGGCATGGTTGGATGCGCCTTTCCGTCCTGAGCACATGGGTGGGCGGAGCGTCGACAGCGGTGCAGCCAATCGCCGGCAATCGCCGTCGCGAGCTGCTCCTCCCTCGGCTAGGCGGGTGCGCGCAAGGTAGAAGACGACCTCCACGCGGCCCCACCCGTCAGCCAGAGCAACGAGTCAACCTCGGGCCCGCGCCGATTTAAGTGAAAGCGTATTTTCAGTAATACGTTTTCGCATATAGGAAACGTACTCTGTCCCTGCGTTGGGATGGAATACGTTTTTGTTTTCTGAAAGCGTATTTCAGAAAGTGCGCCTTCGGTTTAACCCAGCCAGCCGAAACCCTTATATTGCGGGCGTTCGCCCGTTAGCAGCAGAAAAGCTCACTTTTTAATTGTTTTTCTGCCTAACGAACGAATAGCCGTAACTCCGCAACCGTGACTCCGATTCAGGTGATTCCAAAGCCCGCGATCTCAGTTCGTCGAGCCCGTTTCGATGGTATCATTTTTATGAGGTTGTCACACTGTGAAAATAACCATTTTGCCCTTGCCCTTAAAACAGCTCCGCCGAGAGGGAAACTTTTCCGGCGATTCTTTCCGCGAGTTCATCGCACCTCTCCCCGATGGTTCCTTCATCCCTAGGCAAGCCACAACAGCCACTTGCATGATGGCATTGCAGTAGCCATGGTTTTCCACTTGAATATTTAAATATTTGTTTGCTCATTTAATTATTTTGTGAATGATAAATGATTGTGAATCCATGCTCGTTCTTGTGCCTTGTTCATTTGCATCTAGTAAGTTAAATGATTATTTGCTAGTATTATTATTATCATGTTAGTTCTCAGATTTATTTTTCCGATGCTAGTGATAATGCTATGCTCATTTGAATAGTTAGGGTTGTTATGAAAATACTTGTTATATTCGTGATCGTCATTATGCCATGCTCTTTTGTATTCCGTAGATTTCATGATTTATCATTGTTGATACGATGTTGTTAAATGGTTATGTGGTTGCACTGATATCATGCTCATCTGCATTGTTATTACATCATGCTATATTACTGTGACTCAGCTCATCACTATTCAAGTTAAACCTGACATTAATCAAACTTGAACAAATCTGTTGGCCGAGTCATGGTGCCACCGAATCGAGCTCACCAGTGCAACCACACTTGCCTGGATGGGGAGGCCCTAATTCGGTCTATTATCATGCCTCTTGCCGGTGCCTCCAACTAGGGAAGGTTATGTGCGCGCGCTACCCTGGCCCGGTGGGCGGCCATAAGCCTTGAGTGCCCAAGTTGTATGGATCCAGAGTCCCCGTTTGGGACAGTTGTTGTTTTGGCCCCGATGGTGGCAGCCACAGAGGTGGCGGATGTCACATGTTGACATCAGGGGCAACCCAGGACATAGCCCAAAGGGGAGTTTGTCGGGAGTGGCCAGGCGAGTGTCATGCAATAGACTAGTTTTGTCGGAACGTCGTTGGTCCACCCGAATGGGAGCATGAGGCCATGAGTTTCGTGGTGTGGGTACAGTGTACTAACCTCTGCAGAGTGTATAATCTATCGATAGCCGCGTCCTCGGTCATGGACACAGTTCGTAGTAGGTCACACTGTGGGTCAACAGAAATAATAACCTGAATAATAACAACCCCGGTTCGATGAGAAAAGAAGTTGGTTGATCTTTATGTGGTCATGCGATGATCACAAGTAGGGATCAAGCTTAGTGTGGTCATGCGATGATCACGATGGTATAGTTGATACCAAGCTTGGTTGATACTGAGGTGATCATGTGATGATCACGATGGTAAGTTTGTGGTTACGAGATAACCTCCGAGCAGAGTAAGTTGGTCCATGAGACCTTAAACATCGACCCTGTGCATGCTAGTGCTAGTATCATCTTGTTCATATCATGAATTATATGTACGTGCCATGCTCATGTTGTTGCCATACTCATGTGGTTCTAGTAGTACCGTGTTCATCTTTGATGATTAACCTGTAAATGCCATGCTGTTGTATGTCTTGATTGCTTTGGTTGCTGTTAGCTTGCGAGTACATTCAAAGTACTCACCTGGCGTCTCATGCCAGATTGCAGGTGATGCCGTGTTTGCTTGTCGAGGATCTCGAGGTTGCGCCCTAGGATACGTCCCAGCCAGAGTCCCTGCGGAGTGGAGTTCATCACTGTCGTCATTGTTCCGCTGCTAGAAGTTATTCCGCTACGAGTTGTTCCGCTGCTAGCATAGAGCTATCTGAGCAGGCGAAGTGTCGCCGTGCCTTTGTAACCTTTGTGCCTTTAGAACCCTTGTACCCAAGTATTTCTAATAAAGAGCTGATTTGTTCTATGCCAAGCAGTGCCGTATTCCAGAAGACTTGATCTCTGGGCTGGAATACGGGGTGTTCCGGTCTCTCTGAGCCGGGGTGCCACAATTGCCTAGAAATATTAGAATGTGATAAAATCTTGAAATTTTGATACAATCAACTTTGATAAATTATTTCCAGTGTGGTAAATTTTCAAAAAAGATTCAGTTATCTAAGTATGGATTCTTAATTATCCTTTACAGACTGTTCTGTTTTGGCAGATTGCTGTTATGTTTGCATTGTTTGCATATGTTGGCTTGTTTAATGATTCTATTTGAGGATAGGAGTATTAAATATGCAGAGGCATTTAGTATTCAATGTTTAATTATAATTTTAGTGATTTGCTACAGTAGAGAATGTCGATGTTTTGAGTGGATTTATACTAACATATCTCACAAGTTCTTGTCAAGTTTTGTGTGGATGAAGTTTTTGAAACTTAGGGAAACTACTATATGAGAAGAATTAACAAGACACAAGAGTTCAAGCTTGGGGATGCCCAAGGCTCCCCAAGTTAATATTCCAAGAAGTATCAAGCATTCAAGCTTGGGGATGCCCCGGTAGGCATCCCATCACTTTTCTTCATCAACTATCGGTTAGTCTCGATTGAACCCAAGTTTTTACTTGTTCACATAATGTGTGCTATACTTGGTTGTGTCTTTGTTTTGCTTGCTGTTTGAATAAAATATCAAGATCTGAATTTTTTTTATGAGAGAGAGTCCTCACATAGCTACTTAATTGTTTCACTACTCATTGATCTTCGCTTATATATTTTGGAGTAGTTTGTCATTAAGTCTCATGCTTCACTTATATCTTTTTGAGAGTTAATAATAGTAATGGTAATTTGCACAAGATATGAATTTGGTCCCAAGATGATGAATATTCGAGAGAGATATAATAAAAACTTTCATATAGATCATTGGATATGATAAGTGTGATTTCTTGCAATGAAAATAATGAAAGAGATCATATGCTAATCTTATGGAAAGTAATGACATTACATTAAAAAAAGTATAAGTGGTAAAATTTATTGGAGGTTAACAAGCATAGCATTAGTCAATGATGCAATTCATGAAAAAGTTAATTAGGGAAGAGAAGATTCACATGCAAATATACTATCTTGGACATCTTTTATGATTGTGAACCCCCATTAATTATTTTATGTCAAATTGTTGACGTTGGACAAGGAAGACAACGTAATGAATTATGTTTGTTCATATTCACATAGAAGATATATTGTTATAGATCCTCCAACATGTGGTGCTTGCCCAATATCTTTGCTAGCCAAAAATCTGCACCAAGTAGAGATACTACTTATGCATCCAAAACCCTTAAACCCAGTTTCTTCCCATGAGTGTCCACCATATCTACCTATGGATTGAATAAGATCCTTCAAGTAAGTTGTCATCGGTGCAAAAAAGCAATAAAAATTGCCTCTAAATATGTATGATCTTTTATTGTAAGGGAAATAAGCGTTGTACGAACTTGTGATGGTAAAGAAATAAAAGTGACGGACTGCATAATAAAGGTTGCTATCACAAGGGGCAATATAACGTGACGTTCCTTTGCATTAAGGGCTTGTGCATCCAACAACAAAAAGCGCATGACAACCTCTTCTTCCCTCTACGAAGGGCCTATCCTTTACTTTTATGTATTTACTTTTTATGCATGAGTCAATAGTGTTCTCCTCTACTTCCTTTTTATTTTTTTCTTTTGCAAGCATCATGTGGTGGGGAAAGATCTAGGCACATATATCCAGTTGGATATGAGTGATCATGAGTTATTATTGTTGACATCACACTTGAGGTGAATAAGTTGGGAGGCGAAATCACAAGCCCCTATCGTTCTATGTGTCTGGCTGAAACTTTTGCTCCATATATGTCGTGAGTGTTAGCAATCATAGAAGACTAAATGATGGTTGAGTATGTGGACTTGCTAAAAAGCTCCTACATGAGACCCTTCCTGAAAATATGATGAATTGCAATTGCATTGTTGACTAGAATAGTTTGTTAGTTTCCAAGAAAGTTTATGCCTTATACTTCATTGTTGTGATGAATTGTTACTTGCTCGTGAGAAGTTTTATGATAATAAATATTGCTATTATAAATAATGATCTTGCTTTGAATCATTCAAGTCCAATGTCCATGCAACAAAATAAAAGATTATATGATGATTATGATAGGTAGCATTCCACATCAAAATTTCTGTTTTTAATTGCTACTCTATCATGATGACCTTTATGAGAAAAAGTTGCTGTTATGATGCTAGGAAAAGTGATTGAAATTATCATTGATCAAACTTATGCACTATGCTAGCATTCACACTTTATAAATTATTTCTTTTATCATTTACCTACTCGAGGACGAGTAGGAATTAAGCTTGGGGATGCTGATACGTCTCCAACGTATCTATAATTTATGAAGTATTCATGCCATGTTTACCTACTCGAGGACGAGCAGGAATTATAGTTTTGTATGATTTTGGTGCACTTTTATATGGCTTTTATATGATTTTCATGGACTAACGTATTGACCTAGTGCCTAGTGCCAGTTGTTGTTTTCTGCCCTGTTTTTGTTTTACAGAAAATCCATATCAAATGAAGTCCAAATGCAGCGAAACTTTTTGATGATTTTTTCTGGAACATAAGAGACACTAGAAGCTTTGGGAGGAGGCTAGAAGACCCACAGTGGCCCCACGAGCCACAATGCGTGCCACCCCCCCCCAGGCGTGCCCTGGTGCCTCGTGGGCCCCCTGTGGCCCTTCTTCGCGTGATTCCAACTCCAAAAGATCATATATATTCAGAAACCCCCGAAAGTTAACTTAGATGAGTTTTTACGCCGCCACAAGCCTATGTACCTCCACGATCTCATCTACAACCCTTTCCCGGCACCCCGCCGGAGGGGGGAAGGCATCACCGGAGGCCATCTTCATCATCCCGACAGTCTCCATGACGAGGAGGGAGTAGTTCACCCTCGGGGCTGAGGGTTTGTACCAATAGCTATGTGTTTGATTTCTCTCTATCGTGTTCTTGAGATGGCACGATCTTGATGTACTGCGAGCTTTGTTGATATAGATTAATCATATGGAGTTTTCCCCTCTCTATCTTCTTGTGATGAATTGAGTTTTCCCTTTGAAGTTTTCTTATTGGATTGAGTCTTTAAGGATTTGAGAACACTTGATGTATGTCTTGCATATGGATATCTGTGGTGACAATGGGATATTCACTTGAGTCACTTGATGTATGTTTTGGTGATCAACTTGCGGGTTCCGTGACCTTGGGGATTTATGCATCAGGGTTGGCACACGTTTTCGTCTTGACTTTCCGGTAGAAACTTTGGGGCACTCTTTGAAGTTCTTTGTGTTGGTTTGAATAGATGAATCTAAGATTGTGTGATGCATATCGTATAATCAAACCCGTGGGTACTCGTGGTGACATTGGAGTGCCTAGGTGACATTAGGGTTTTGGTTGATGTGTATATTAAGGTGTTATTCTAGTACGATCTCTAGGGCCATTCGTGACAATTAATGGGGATGGCTCATAAGATTGATCGGGAAGGATAACTTTGAGGTGGTTTCGTACCCTACAACAATTTCTTCGTTTGTTCTCCGCTATTTGTGACTTTGGAGTGAACTCTTTGTCGCACGTGAGGGATTTACATATGATTCAACTATGTCAACATTGTTGAGAGATTGCACTAGTGAAAGTATGAACCCTAGGCCTTGTTTTTTAAGCATTGCAATACCGTTTCTGCTCACTTTTGTTACTTGCTACCTTGCTGTTTTTATATTTTCAGAT
Organism: Elymus sibiricus; assembly: GCA_039707655.1. Lineage (NCBI taxonomy): Eukaryota > Viridiplantae > Streptophyta > Magnoliopsida > Poales > Poaceae > Elymus > Elymus sibiricus. The sequence continues at coordinate 392,184,189 of CM077664.1, read as the reverse complement.
TACAAAAACCTATATCTACTATCCATACTACACTTTTATCACCATCTCTTCGCCGAACTAGTGCACCTATACAATTTACCATTGTATTGGGTGTGTTGGGGACACAAGAGACTCTTTGTTATTTGGTTGCAGGGTTGTTTGAGAGAGACCATCTTCATCCTACGCCTCCCACGGATTGATAAACCTTAGGTCATCCACTTGAGGGAAAATTGCTACTGTCCTACAAACCTCTGCGCTTGGAGGCCCAACACAAGTCTACAAGAACAAGTTGTGTAGTAGACATCAAGATGGTGGAGGGGGGCATTAAAGCAGAGAGAAGAGAAGTAGGAGAAGGAAGAGAGAACAAAGCCAAAGGGGGGAGAAGCAAGTGAGGGAGGAGGGGGGAGGGGAAGGGGGATGGGAAAAAGGTGGCTGCTGCGCCCAGCAGCAGCGCGGGGCATAGACGCGCGCTACTGCTAAGAGCCATAGCTGTAGCGCTGGGTGTGCAGCTCGCGCTGCTGCTAAGTGGGGCCCACCAGCTGGCATAGTGTACCCATAGTTGAAGCGCGGGGCACAAGGCCCGCGCTACTGCTATCAGTTTAGCAGTAGCACAGGGTTTATAGGCCGTGCTGCTACTATGGATTGCCCCCGTGGGTACTTTGGGACCACTTAGCAGCAGCGCAGGATGGCCTGCCCGCACTACTGCTATATGATTAACTGTAGCGATGGGTACAGCCCCACACTGCTGCTAAGTACCAGTAGCGCCGGCCCATTACCCCATGCTGCTGTTAAGAGTCTACCTATAGGGTTTTCCCTAGTAGTGAGTGAACTGACTCGGACACACTGATGTGATCAACTAGTGACATTCCTCTCTTGGACTCACCGATTGATCCTACTCGGAGACACCGATTTCGTTGCATAAAGGACTTTTTGTCAAAATTTCTTCTGAGTTTATTTCCAGCTCCACTCAATGATTCTTTACCATCTATTACATCTAACTGTCATCTCAGTAAGGCGTGCCTCTCAAGGACCATACCTATTTGACCAATAACCTTGAAGCTAAACCCTTCTTGGAAATTGATGTCAAAGAGGGAGAGAGATGCACATCAAAGCTCATTTCTATCTAAAAGAGAGAGAGATGCACGTTATAAGAGGAGAGAATTCTATATGTTTCTAAGCGGGGAGAAACATATATTTGCTTGATCATTCTATATGATCTTCTAGTGCGCTGATTTTGTCTCACCCTACCTACTCCCAATATCTAGTATCTCGGATTCAGGGGGAGAGGAAGTTCAAAGCTTAGGGGAGAAATATCCTTAGAATCTTATTGCAAATTCTTAGTTGACCTTTGGGGACATGTTTGCACTTAAGGAAGTATTCACCTTGTGATACTATTTCCTACATGTCATCCCAATCTTAGTGTTCTTGTTGGTCTTGTCTTTTTCTCTTGAAGAAATTTCCTTGAGTTATCTAACCTTGTTTTCTCAAGCTTATTTCTTCCGGTAAAATGCTCAAGCACCTCAAGGTAAGTATATGCATCTCACTCATGCACTTGATGATCTCTTGCTTATTGTACATATTGTTTGCAAGAGAGAATCATGAACATGAATGTATTTCACTCTTATTTTTGCTCGGATGCATATAGCCAAGATACATGTAACACATTGAGTTTCCTATCCTGTTGTGCACTTGCATTCCAAAAGCAATTACTCTTTTAAAAGACTGCACACTTGTAGGGGGAGCTTATGCATGTTACATGTCTCTCAAAGCTTTCAGATATTCTTTGGTACATTCTTATTTAAAGCTTTGATGTATGTTGTCATCAATTACCAAAAAGGGGTAGATTGAAAGCACATTTGCTCCCTTGGTGGTTTTGGTAATTCAAGTCAACATACATGTTGTTGGACTAACACTTTCATCTAGTATATTTTAGGAAAGTTCCACATTGACATGGCAAGGACATCTGGATGTGGATCCCTCAAAATGCTAAGGACAAGCATTGGCAAAAGCTCCAAGACTCTTCATTTTTGGTTAAGTGATACAAGATCACATTGGAAGGGGATGAGGTTTTGATCATGACTTAATTGCTCAAGTGCTTGAAGATATTGCTCCAAAACCCTCAGCCACTTTCCCACATTCCAATCTGTCAAAACCCTAAATGTCAAACTCGGTCCCACCAAATCATACACACCCGGACCCACCGAGTTCAACCTAGACAGAGCCACAGCCAAACCCTAGAAACTCGGTTCCACCTAGATGGCATTCGGTCCCACTGAAGTGAAGTAACCAAGTTTCTGTAACCCATCAATTCCATTTCAGAATTACCGAGACGAGATTCTGCTTAGGTCATCACTAATCGGAGCCACCGAGTGGATTCGTTTGGTCTCACCGAGATGCCCAACGTTCGAATCTTTACACAGGTTGGTCTCACCGATATTCTGTTTCGGTGTCACCGAGTTGTGCCAAAAGGTTGTAACGGTTGGATCTTTGGTGCAGGCTATTTATACCCCTCCACCACCACCTACTCTCAAAGAGAGCCATCAGAATGAAACTACACTTCCACCATTCTTTTTCTGAGAGAGAACCACCTACTCATGTGTTGAGATCAAGGCATTCCAATCCAACCATTTGAACCTTGATTTCTAGCCTCCCCAAGATGCTTTCCACTCCAATCCTTCTCCTACCCAAGCCAAATCTGTGAGAGAGTGATTGAGTGTTAAGTAGACTATCTTTTGAAGCACAAGAGCAAGGAGTTCATCATCAACAACAACATCTATTACCTTTTGGAGAGTGGGGTCTCCTAGATTGGTTAGGTGTCACTTGGGAGCCTCCACGATCATGTGGAGTTGAACCAAGGAGTTTGTAAGGGCAAGGAGATCGCCTACTTCATGAAGATCTACCTTGAGTGAGGCTAGTCCTTCGTGGACATAAGCCATGGCGGAATAGACAAGGTTGCTTCTTCGTGGACCCTTCATGGGTGGAGCCCTCCGTGGACTCGCGCAGCCGTTACCCTCCGTGGGTTGAAGTCTCCATCAACGTGGACGTACGATAGCACCTATAGGAACCACGCCAAAAATCACCGTGTCTTTTACCCCCCTTTACTTTCCTTGCACTTGCATGTTGTTACTATTCTGCTGCCTTAACTCTAGAAATGCATGTGTACAAAGTATTGGTTGTATCTTAACTAGTGCCAAAATCGGGCTAAACTTCAAGAAAACTAAAAACTGCACCTTTGGTTTGTTAAGTGTCTATTCACCCCCCTCTAGACTCTATCTTCTCGATCTCTCAGCTAGCTATAATGATCATGCAAAGCATATGACAATGACAATATATCTCTAGTCATGTAACATAAATGGTAGTGCATGTCAATTTACTCGGAATGGCTATGGAAATGCCATAAGTAGGTAGGTATGGTGGCTGATTTGAGATGGTTGGGTTTATGTGTAGGAGAACAAGAGGAAGTCCTCCCATGGGATTGGATGTACTGGCGAAGGATGAACCATGTATCAATGTGAGAGAGGACAATGCTCAGTACCGAAGAGGCTAGCAGATAAAAGTTTTTTGGGGTGGAAGCACAGAGCTCAAAGACTTGCATTAATCATAAAGAACTCATCAACCAAATAAGTGCCTCATGGAATTACTAGAGCATAGTAAAGCAAGCCAAGTATGGGATTGATTGGTAGGTACAAGACCATCATTCACTCCCGGCCGCATCAATGTCGCTAGTCTATAATGGTTGCATGCAAATAAAACTACGCAGTTTCAGCTTTGCATCAGAGTCCCCAATTTTTGTTATTAGGTGAAAGAAAAGCAATAGTTCATTTAAACAATGAGTACATTATCCTATCTCTAAATAGCAATAGCTACTTTGCATACAAATCCATAGTGATAAGAATGTCTCAAAACCGAAGCCAAAAATTCAGAGCTATTGAAATAGACTCTATTTCAGTGTTTCCATCAAGTTAATTACCATCCTAAGCATGCAAGACTTAATGTCCAGTGCTATACCCAACCTCAAGATATATCATTAAAACATGTGCCACCCAAGTCATATAACTTCCAATCAAAATATAAGTGAAGCACATAAAGTTCTAACCGCATATCGCCAGTTTCATTACTCTAACAGATAAAAGTGAAGCACAAGGAGTAAAAATAATCAAGATAAGTACTCTCTTTCCAAAATGATGCAAATGGCTAGAGGTGATGATTACATTTATTCAAAAGAAAAATAAAAAGGAACAGTCCAAGGTTATGCAAACAAAGCAAAACTATATAAGAGGGGTCATACAATTGTTGTTGATGTAGAACGGGGATGCCTTGGGCATCCCCAAGCTTAGCCTTTTGGTTATTCCTAGAATTGAAGTGGGGATGCCATGGGCATACCAAAGCTTGAACCTCAAACCCTTCTGGCTGCTTTTGATTGTGATGGCATCCGTAGTGAAGTTAGCCTCATAAAACAGTAAAGCTCAAGGTAGGTGGTGAGTCTGGATTAGTCCATAAATAAAAAGTTGTTCTACTTTCTGAATATAAATGATGGCATCATGGTATAGCAGTAGCTACAGTAAAGGAAACAATCATGGGCTCTCTTGAACAAGGAGAAACCGAAAACTATGCAATCGTATAGCAAATACAACAGTTGCACCAAAATATGCCTGAACAGACCAGCAAGTAGAAACGTAATTTAAAATGGCACTTACAGAACACAGAAAATTTCCAAAACATTAGGAAAAATACTAGACATACATGGCTCTTATGTGTAAAATTTGTAGCTCAAAATCGTATTACAGTAAGTTGTACCAACCTTTACAAGAACAACAAGCAGCAGAAAACAGAACAGCAACTACCATGAAGTCTAAGCATTCAAACTAATTGCATAGCTTGGCACTTTATTGAAAGAAAACATGAAAATGACTTTGCTACAGTAAGGTAGCAAGTCCTACCTTATTCAAACCATTCTAAAATCTAATTGTTGGCTGCCTCCCAGAAGCGCTTTGTTTTATGCCTTTGAGCTAGGCATACAATTCAATGATGCTCACAAGAAAACATAATTCTTTTGAAGCACAAAAGTGAGCATCATAAAGCATACATCAAGCAAATTTAATTCTAACCCACTTCCCATGCATAGGAACTTTGTAATAAAATAAATCATTTGAGCATGAAGTAACTAGCACAGTAGAAAAAGACAAGTGCAACTTCAAAAAAAAAGCATAAAGAGAGGAAACTTGCTAGTATAAATATATCTATAACCATGTTTCCCTTTCTCATAGTAATTACATGTGAGCTCACAATCAAACTCAACAATATACCTATCACCTAAAATATTTCTCTCATGATCCACATGCACATAAAGTTTATTAGTCTCCAAAACAGTGGGATCAATACTACCTAAAGTTTGGCCGTCTTCAAACCCACTTTTAACAATATTGCAATCATCATGATAAATCATAACACTCTCCATAATAGTGGGATCAACACTAGTTAAAGTTTTGACCTCTCCAAACTCACTTTCAGCAATATTGCAATCATTGACATCAATAATAAATTCATCATTAGTACCATATAAATTTTCTATGCCATAAGGAGTATCATAAGTGTCACCACAATCATGATCATTACAATAAGTAGTAGGCATAACAAAATCATCCTCAGTAGTGCCTATAGACATAGTGTCACCATAAAAAGCAGTACTTTCATCAAGTGCATCGTTATTTGGAATAGCAACATCTAAGGTTATTTCCTCCCTAAGATTTTTAGCTACACACTCATCATAAGAAAGACCGTTAAGTTTATCATAGTACTCATCATCTTCATCACTTGAATCATAAAGTTTATCATGTATAGTCCAATCATACTTAGCATTCAAAGAGTCTACACCAATAGATTTTTCTTATTTAGCTTCTTCATAATTTTCTATTGGTTCAACACTTTTCACATAAGCAGCAAGGATGTCATCACATATGTAAGAAGACATCATCCATCAAGACAAGCAAAGCAACTAGGCAAGATAGAAAACAATGAAGGTAATAAAAGTGATATGGAACCTATTGCACGAATTGCACCTCCCCGGCAATGGCACCAGAAAAAGAGCTGCTGCTAGTTGATCCTAGCTTTGTTGGGCTCCCCAGTGTAGGAGTTTCTAGTATGCAACATATTTTCCCTCAGTGAGAAACCAAGGTATCAATCCTTGGAGGTACTGGTATCCTGCAACAGGTGAATGCCCTGCAACACAAATAAAACTTCGCTTGTGTCCCCAACAGTTCTAACAAGGGTGTCAACCTTGCTAGTCTTGCTAGCTGCACAAGGCAATTATTAGATAATGTGGGATGCATATTTTTTTTATATTTTTGGAATAAAACAAAACTGAAAATAAAACAGCGTGTAAAAGTTGTTGGAAGGTGATTCTTATGCTGAAAACTGGACCGGGGTTTCGCCAAGTGTAACTCTCCAATACAAAAAAGTACGGTAAGTAACATGATCATGTGAAAAAGTGCATGATGAAATATTTTGTACTTAAGTGGACTACTCACAACTCATCTTGGAGCACAAGGATTGATGTTGCTAGTGATGAAAATGAATTCCCCCTCTGGCAGAGTTCCGGATCAGGGCCGAGATCACCTCAGAAACGCGATGTGGCGGCTACGGCAAAATGCTCGATAATTAGGGTGTGCAAATGGGGGTATATATGGACCATCGGGCACCAGAGGCTAGCCGGGGGGTCCCACAGGCTGTAGGCACCCCCTGTAGGTGCCCACATCCCTAGGGCGCCTAGGGCCTGTGGGGCCCACCTGGTGTTAGACCAAGGCTCCAGGGTCTTTTGGTGTGTTGAAACTTCCCGAACCATTTTTGTTTTATTTTTCCATAGACTTTTGATATGTCTCCTACGTATCTATAATTTTTGAAGTATTCATGCTATATTCACATCATTTATATATGCTTTTGGCACAATTTTATATCATTTTTATTGGACTAACATATTAATCCAGTGCCAAGGCCAGTTACTATTTTTTAATGTTTTTGTAATTTGCATAACCTGTGGTAGGATGGTTAGGAGGACAGTGGTATCCCCAGCCCACTAGGGTTCAAGTTCTAGACTTGACATTGGTGCTCGCATTATTCTTGGATTTATTTCAGGCTTCCGGCGATGTTCGTTCAGTGGGAGGAGACGTTCCCGTCGACTGCGAGGCGCCTGTGGTGATTTCGTAAAATCTCAAGATGCTGTGCCGGCTCAGTCTCTCGGAGGTGTTCATAGGGGTAGGGTGTGTGTACGTGCGTTCATAGGGGTGAGTGTATGCTCGTGTATGTGAGCGACTTCTATTGTACTGTGTTAGAAAAAAGTGTTTTTGTAATTTTCATAAAAAGGAATTTTTCAGAGCCGGAAAAAACCAAAAAAAATCACTATGATTATTTTTGGATCAGAAGGGACCCAGGGGACCTGGACCCACCTGGAGGGGGTCTCTAGGGCCACCACGCAGGCAAGGTTCTGGATGCGCCATCTGACCGAATGGGCACGTGGCAAGTCGGTTAGGGGTGGTCTCCTTTGGCTGCAAGAAAGCTCCTAAAGTTTCCAAACCACCAAAAAATTCAGATTTTTTAGACTTACAGATCTCCGGGAATATATAAAATGGTGAAATGACTCAGAAAACAGCACAGAGAGAAATTCTAGAAAAATACTGTGAGAAGGGAGATCCAATCTCGGAGGGGGCTCTCGCCCCATGGGGGTTATGAACACCATGGACCAGAGGGGAAAACCTCTCCCCACCTAGGGGAGAGGCCAAGGAAGAAGAAGAAGGAGAGGGCCTCTCTTCCCCTTTCTTCCGGTGGCACCGGAGTGCCACCGGGGGAACCATCATCACCGCCATCATCTCCATCAACTCCACCGCCGTCACCACCATCTCCATCATCTTCACCCTCTTTATACAGTGGTCCACTGTGGCACCCCGATTCAGTGAACCGGAGGCCTCGTGGTCTAGCCCAGAGATCAATGTCTTCTGGAACACGATTCCACTTTGATACAGAATAAACCACGATATCATAACGTACTAAGAATACAAAGTCTTAAGTTACAATACTCTTGTGAAGCAAGGCGGCACTATTCATGCGACTATGCCTAATAATTATTTTACAAAAGTCTCGACTTGAAATACTAGCGATAGAAAGGGGTATAACATAGCGAAAAGCATGACTACGGCGGGACTCCAATCCAAAGGGACACTGCTGGGACACCATCTAGTTCTCATACTCGAAGTCCTCCGGGTACTCGTCTACGGCCTCTCCTGCATCTGGCATGATAAGCCAGGTGAGTACTTTGAATGTACTCGCAAGCTCACAAACAATCCAAAAGCAAGCAAACAAGCAAGAACATGGCAATTAACATGAAATAGGTTAAAGACATAAAAGAAAAGCATAACAGCTAACTAAAAACTAATACTCCTAGCCTACTCATTTAATGTCCCGGGGATCAACTCTTGATCAACTAAGTCTCTCTTACCAAACCACCTCAATGTCCGGCTCTTCTTACCTACCAAACCTGATTACAACACTTACCTAGTTTAGTTGGGTCACGGTCTTGCTCATATAGTGTGACTTCATATGAACTATGTCCCATTACCGGGGACTCGACTATTCGAATAGATTTGACACTCTGCAGAGGTTGTACACCTTACCCACACCATGGACTAAAAGTACGACAAAACCCGTTTACAGCATGGCACTCTTACAGTATCACCGACCTCTCGCAGGCTATCCCTGGGTCAGAGAATCTGGGTCCCTACCACCCCATGGCACAACTAATCCACTCCGGGATTCAACAATTCTGAGCTCATCCATACAACCCAGGCTCTCGTGATGGGACGACAATCCCCTGGCCAAGGGGATACTGACCGTCCGACCATCCCTATTAGATGACACATGAAAGAGACATAACTATAACCAAGCTAGGGCCTTCCCATTTAGGCAAGTGTGGTTGTACGAGGAAAGGCTCGATGCAGTGGCACTACGGACTGACCAACCATGAAGGGTTAATTTAATGAATTCAATTCTATCACAACTAAGCCTTCTAGTCAATTTATAGTCATTTTATTCCTAACGTCTTTCCCAGATTATGATCATTACTAAAGCTAAAGTCTGTCCATCCAAGATGATCATGTCTACATGAAAGCAAGAATAAAATGTGGTGTCTTCTACTACTAGAAATTTTTCAACATTTCTACTCATATTACTATTCCCAACTAACATGATCTCATCTACCAACTAAGCTTCCAACTTAACTTAAAAACTAGTGAATGCTAATATCCAACTACTATCTAAATAAGTGACACTAGCATGGCAATTATTCTAGCACAAAAATAAGCTAAAACTTAATTTAACTAGTTCCACAAAATAAAGAAATTGCAAGTTTTAACCCATGGCCTTGCAATGCCAGCAAGCAAATGGAGGTGGTGGCTTGCCTTGCTCAAATGGAGTGCCAAGGAACTCCTGGTCTTCACCTCCAGAATTATTTTCTTCTGGAAATAATTTTAAAAACAAAATGTAAATGCAACATAAAGCCAAAATATCTGTCTAGAAAATCTAGACAAGTCAAATAAATCCCAAATTAAATCAGCAGATGAAGAATTCCATAAGAAAAATAATGCAAAAAGAATCAACTCATTTGGACTTGTAGTTTAAAAGTTATTAGTGGTCAAAGTTTGGACAATAGAACATTTTAAAAAGGTTTAAAACAAATAAATAGAACATCCCAGGGGTGGCCACGTCAATGGCTTATTTCAGAAACATGCCTCCTCTTACGTACCGCTTCGGAGTCAAAATGAGTCGCCGACAGGTGGGCCCCACATGTCGGGTTTTATTTCCAAAACATGCAGTCAGTGGTCAGCGGCTCACCGGAGGCCGTTCGCCGGTGTGGAACACGCGGCGGTGGTCGTGTATGGCGGCGTTGGATGGCGTGACGACGGGGATCCTCCATGTACCCGCAGCTTCTTCAGAGGTGGTCGGACGACGTCGATCCCTTCTTCTCCGGCGGTGGTGCTCCTCGGTCTTCAATGAACTCCGGCAAAAGGATGGTGATTGAGGTGTCTAAGTGGGGGCTATTGGTCAGTGGGTCATGGTGAGTGGATTGTTTGTGGTGGCGTGGTCAGGGGTGGATGGGGACGCGCTGCCGGCGGTGGTACCCGAGCGGCGGAGCTCTGCTCGATTCAGCAGCGGCAGGCCCTCCCGGCCGTGCTCTAAGTGTGGGGCGGAGTGTGAGTGAGTGGGGAGGTGGTGCGATGAAATGGGGAGCCGGGCGTGGGCTTTTATAGCCACAGCAAGGAGCCGGGGCCCTGGCGCCGCCGTGGATAAGCTCAAGCGAGCTGGCGCTGCGCTGGCCTCTGCCACGCCTCGGTTAGTGTTCGTGGGGGTCTGTGGGAGTTTTTGCGCGTGCCGGACGGGCCGCCGGGCTTGCCGGTGACGGAGGCGCATGGGTGAGCAGTGGTCATGGCCGTGGGAACGCTCGGGTGGGGGGCCTGGACGTGGGGCGGTGCGGTGGCTGCTTGGCTGCGAGTGTGTGTGGCCGTGCGCAGTGCCGGGAGCACCGGGGACATGCGGCGGCGTGCGGTTTGGGCGGCCAAAGGTTGGGCGCCGTGCAGAGCACACTCAGTGGCATGCCAGCCTCGTGGTCCACTAGCTTAGGTATAGTGAGTAGGCTCTAGATATGGTTCTCGTTTATTCCCAGGTGCTCTGGATCACAAGCTGGGAGTGCAAACATTTTCCTGCAGCAAACTTTGAGGCCTGCCATAGGGAGAACTAATTAGGGGCCAAGACAGTGGTGATGTCTGGCGTGGATGGCCTACTAAGGTGTATCAGTGTGCAATGTTTCAGACCATTTGGATCAAGTTAGAGGGTACTTGCTGTACAACCTAAGTTTAGGTCCAGAAATGGTTTTGGTGGTGTTGTGCTTAAGTGAAAAAGTGCCTAAGTGGGTCAGTAGCATTTCTAGGGTCCATTTGACTTAGAGAAATTATAGGAATTTATTGGGAATTTTGAGAGTAGCAGAAAAGGTGGTGGCTTCATAACCCAAGTGCCCAAAGGAACATATTCTTTTATAAAAAGAATATACTTAAAAGAGTTTGGGAAATGAGGTAGGGTTAGAATTTTGAAGTGTTAGGGAGTAAGTGACACTAGGGTAAGTGGTTCTATTAGGTTTCAAAAATTTTAAGTCCAACAGAGCTAGTTCAAATAAGACCCAGAGCAAAAACCAAATGAAATCCAAGGAAAGTTTTGAAAAAAGAAAAGTGTCCAAAATTCAAAGTGTTACAAACCTACCCCCCTAGTATGAATCTCATGCATCCTTGAGATTCGGGTTGCTCACAGAACAAGTGTGGCAATGTTGACTTTAGGAAATCCTCTCTTTCCCAGGTGGCCTCTTCCTCGGTGTGACATTCCCAGAGAACCTTATAGAACTTTAGGACTTTGCTGTGGGTGACTCTCTCTGCCTCTTCCAAAATTAGACCAGCTATTCTTTGTAAGTCAAATCTGCTACCAGCGATAAATCCTTTATGTCAGTCTGCTTAGCTGGCGGGGCTATACACTTCCTCTGTTGTGAGATGTGGAACACATTGTAAACTTCTAACAATTCCGGGGGCAATTCCAACTGATATGCCACCCTACCTTTCCAGGCTTTGATGGGAAAGGGTCTGATGTACCAGGGTGCAAGCTTTCCCCTAACCTTGATCCTCTTCACTTCTCTCAGTGGGCTCACTCAAAGGTATGCATATTCCCCGGGTTCAGAACTGATTTCCCGATGCTTCTTGTCATAGTAGCCCTTCTTTTAGGACTATGCTATCCGTAGTCGGTCCTGGATCACCTTAACTTGCCTTTCAGCGTCGAGCATTAGGTCGGTGCCAAATATGCGATTGTCTCCTGTCTGTGACCAATTTAGTGGCGTACGGCACTTCCGTCCATTCAGTGACTCGAAAGGGGACATCTTGAGGCTTGCCTAATAGCTGTTGTTGTAGGAAATTCCGCATAGGGCAAACTGTTCTCGCACTTGGTTCCATAGGTGAGGGCACATGCTCTAAGCATATCTTCCAAGTTCTAGTTCACTCGTTCTGTCTGTCCGTCCATCTGTGGGTGATATGCGGTACTATGTTGCAGTTCGGTTCCTAATGCTTGGTGGAGACGTAACCAAAATGCCGAGGTGAACTGGGAACTTCGGTCGGACACTATGGTCTTGGGTACTTCGTGAAGGGTGACAATTCTGGACATGTACAGCTTGGCCAATTGCTCTGCCCGGTACGTGGTCTTCACAGGTATGAAGTGAGCTACCTTGGTCAGTCGGTCTACGATGACCCATATGGAGTCGTTGCCTCGGGTGGTCTGGGGAAGTCCCACGATAAAATCCATATAGATGTCGTCCCACTTCCATTGTGGACCTCATAGTGGTTGAAGCATTCCGGTGGGCTTCTGGTGATCTGCCTTGATCCGGTTGTAGGTGTCGCAGCATGCGACGTGGTAGGCAATGTCCCTCTTCATGCCTTGCGACCAAAAGACTTCCTTCAACTCCTGGTACATCTTGGTACCTCCGGGGTGGATTGAGTATGCTGCCTCATGGGCTTCTCGGAGTATCCGTTGCTTTATCTCGGCTTGGTCTGGTACGCATAACCGGGTACCGAATCATAGTGTGCGAAGTTTATCCATCTAAAATTGCTTGGTCTTCCCTTGACGAACTTGTTGCCGGGCCTCTTTGAGACTTGGGTGGTCCACTTGTGCCTTCTTGATTTCCTCTTCCATGGTGGGGAGTGATCTCTAGCGTTTTCATGCTCATTGGGCCACAAAGGATCATGTTGAGTCTGGCGCATTCCTTCTACAACATCAGATGTGTACTTGTGGTTGCGGTGTTTGCTGCCTCTGGTTTGCGACTGAGCGCATCGGCCACTACGTTGGCCTTCCTTGGATGGTAGTGGATCTCCACGTCATAGTCCTTAATTAATTCTAGCCATCTTCATTGTCAATGGTTCAGGTCGGGTTTGGTGAAGATGTACTTGAGACTCTTGTGGTCCGTGTAGATGTTGCACTTCTGTCCGTTGAGATCGTGTCGCCAAATCTTCAATGCATGCACCACGGCTGCCAATTTCAAATCGTGAGTGGGATAATTCCCTTCATGGGGTCGTAGTTGTCGGGAGGCATATGCTACGACCTTTCCTTCTTGCATGAGTACACAGCTTAAGCCTTTTTTGGAGGCGTCGCAGTAGATGTCGAAGCCCATGCTGACGTCGGGTAGTATCAAGACGGGTGCGGTGGTCAGGCGGGTCTTCAGCTCCATGAAACTGGATTCACATGCTTTCGTCCAGTCAAACTTGCGATCTTTCCTCAGGAGCTCCGTCATGGGTTTTGCCAGCTTGGAGAAACCTTCGAGGAATCAACGATAGTAACCGGCCAATCCTAGGAAGCTACGAACTTCGGTCACTGAGGTTGGTCTGGTCCAGTTGAGTACATCTTCAACTTTACTGGGGTCAACGACCACGCCTTGGCCTGACAAAATAAGCCCCAGGAATCCGACTTCCTTTAGCCAGAACTCGCACTTGCAAAACTTGGTGTATAGCTAGTGGGCTCGTAGTCTCTCCAACACGATGCGGAGGTGTTGACAATGTTCTTCTTCATTCTTGGAGTAGATAAGGATATCGTCGATGAACACTACTACAAACTTGTCCAGGAATTCCATGAATACCTTGTTCATCATGCCCATGAAGTAGGTGGGAGCGTTGGTCAGTCCGAAGGACATGACGGTGAACTCGTATAGACCATAACGGGTGGTGAATGTCGTCTTGTGGACGTCGTCGGGCTTGATCTTCAGTTGGTGGTATCCCGTATGGAGATCGATCTTGGAGAACACTTGTGCACCATTTAATTGATCAAATAGATCATCGATGTGAGGGAGCAGGTACTTGTTCTTGATGGTGACTCCGTTTAGTGGGCGGTAGTCCACACACATCCTCATGATACCGTCCTTCTTCTTGACAAAAAGTACTGGTGATCCCCAAGGTGAGGTGCTTGGACGGATATATCCTTTCTCGCGTAACTCGTCCAGCAGTTTCGTGAGCTCGACCAACTCGGTGGATGGCATGTGGTAGTACTTCTTGAAAATTGGTTCCGTCCCTGCGACGATGTCGATTGCAAATTATAATCCTCTGTAAGGTGGCATCCCTGGTAATTCCTCAGGGAATACGTCGGTGAACTCTTGAACCACTGGCACTATGTCCATATCTGTGACAGCTGTTGCACAAATAATGCTCTTGATCCGTGTTGTTTTGTTGGCCATGAAGGTGACTTTCTTCCCATTTGGGTTGACTAAGGTTACGGTCCATGTTGCGAAATTGATGCACACCTAGTGCTACGTAACCAATCCATACCCAGGATGGCGTCCAATCCGGGGGACTCTAACAGAATGAGCTCGGCTGGGAACTCTACGTTGTTGATCAGGATGCCCAAGTCCTTGCACATCACACTAGTCCTTAAAATAGAGCCAGGGGACTGAACTACGAGAACTGCGTCGAGTCTTGTGACGCAAAATTGGTTTGTGGTTGCAAAACTTCGTGATATAAACGAGTGGGAAGCCCCGGAATCAAATAATATTACTGCAGGCATGTTGTTGATAGAAAACATACCAAGGACCACATCCGATGCTTCGCGGGCTTCTTTCGCGGAGAGGTGATACACCTTGCCCTGGCGGGCGTTCTGATTGACCCTGCTGATGTTGACTTGAGTCTTCAGGTTGGGTTGAAACTTCCCAAGCTTGGTGGGACACGGAGCTGAGTAGTGGCCAGCTTGTCCGCAGACAAAGCAGGTGTTGTTGCACTTGTAGTCATCCATCACTGGGCGGTTTCCTATTGCCCGGGTTGGTTGTCGGTCTTCGGATAACTGTCGGAGTTGTTGTCGTTCTAGGTTGCCTTGTTCTCGACCTGGGTGGGTGGCCAGGTGCGTGGCTTCTGCGGGACGTTCTCCCGGGGGTCCTTTCTCTGCTTGAACTTACGCTTGCATTCGTCATACCCAATCTTGTTCTCCCTTTCCGTGATCAGGGCCCTGTTGAGTAAGGTCCGGAAATCTAAAAAGTCCAACATACTGAGTTGGCAACGGAGGGTGTGATGAAGTCCTCCCAGGAAACGGTCTATCTTCCGTTCTTCCATGGATACGTCATGAGCCGAGTAACGTGCGAGGTTGTTGAACTTGTTGAGGTAGTCAGTGACGGACATGCCTCCCTGGGTGAGAGTGAGGAATTCCCTTTGCTTGACCTTCATCACTCCTGAGGGAATGCGGTACCAATGGAACTTGTCCTTGAAGGCTCCCCAACTGATAGTCTCTTCAGGTGGCCATGATGTCTTGGCATTATCCCACCATATTGCGGTGGGTCCTTCGAGGTAATGAGTGGTGAAGGGAACCTTGTCTCACTCGTCACAGCGAGAGATCTCCAACTTCTTCTCCATAGTACTTAGCCAGTCATCTGCCTCCAGGGGATCTATTGCTCGGGTGAATGTTGGCGGTTTGGTTCGCTGAAAATCTGACAACTTGAACTAGGAGCCCTTGCCAGGCCTTGGTACGACCATGGCCTCCATGCTTCTCAGGAACTCTGAAAAGTCCTGGCTCCTTCTCTCTTCGTACATCCTCATGATCTGATCTATGGTCGGCGCCTGGTACGGTGGAGGAGGGCAAAGCTCTAGTGTCTGTCCTGCCTGTCGAGCGGATCGATGTACTGGGGTTGTGTTGCCGCTGCTGTTGCGGTTGTAGTTCCTCATCCTATACCCATTTCCAAGATAAAGTACTAAAAGATGAGCAACTTCTAAGGAGGGGGAAAATCAAAATCCAAGAGAAGCCAACTCAAGGAGCAAATGGCAACAAAGCGCATACAACATCATACAAGCATACTGTGCCTTAAGGGCATTTTTGGGCTGAGACTGCTCCGAAGGCAGTTGACATAATGCAATCACACTGATGCAAATGCAGACTCATGTTGGTACTCATTGTGGCTAATGGGGCTGAGTCTTCACGTCCTCATCTGGGTACTCCTCCTGCTCGAACTCGGAACTGATCAGGTTGACAGTGTCGACGCGGCGACGAGAGGTGGAAGGTTCTCCAACCGGAGCCTGACGAGGGTGTGCGGTGAGTGGAACTGGGATGTATGGTGGTGGGGTGAAAGCGTTGATACGGTCCCTGGGGACCCAAATGGCTGGGGGCTCTCTGCGATGGCCTGCCAAAGTACCGCTCTGCCCGGGCGGAAGTGAGTCCACTAGAATCCAAGGAGTGGTTTTGAGGTGGGCAAAATGATAGGTGGTGCGGGGAGTGGGTGGAGGTATTTGATGAGGAATATGCCGGCACCGTCTGTGATGCGGCGAGTGCCTCTGGAGTACGATCAAGTTCCTTCAGAAGGTCGGTGAGGAGGGCGTACTCGGCCATCATAAAGTGAGTGAGGTGGTTGTCAACAATGTTGGTGGACTCACTGGCGGGTGGAAAAATGACACGGCCTGCTTCGGGGCCGTGGGTGGGATAGTAGCGGTAGCTCGGGTAGGTCTGCATCTCCACCTCATAGTAGCGTAGATCAATGAGAGCCTCGAGAGCAGCATACTAGACGGCCTGCTCAGGAGTAGAGGTCCTCCTGCCTATGCTGGAGCAAGAGTGGCTGCTTATGCGAGACACAGCAGTCAGGAGAACCTCGGCATGGTACTCGTACACCATGGTGAAAAGCTGCTCGCGGTACACCTGATATTCCGGGGCATGCCCGTAGTGGTAGAGCTGTCGCTAGGTGCGACGAAGCAGATCGGTGAAGATGTGAGGCTCAGCATCAAAGTGGTACTCCATGGGTTCTGGGGCCATCTGCGCTCATAAGATTGAACCGTTAGATACAAATATGCATGTTGTGCGGCAACCAAATGCAACAATCAAGCTAGACTCTCTACCGGTGCTCAATTCTGCCGTTCGTGCTAACTAGCGTGTCCTACAGCCAGCACAGCTCTGATACCAAGTCTTGTGGCACCCCGATTTAGTGAACCGGAGGCCTCATATTCCAGCCCAGAGATCAATGTCTTCCGAAACACTATTCAACTTTGATACAGAATAAACCATGATATCATAGCGTACTAAGAATACAAAGTCTTAAGTTACAATACTCTTGCGAAGCAAGGTGACACTATTCATGCGACTACGCCTAATACTTATTCTACGAAAGTCTCGACTTGAAATATTAGCGATAGAAAGGGGTATAACACAGTGGAAAGCATGACTACGGCGGGACTCCAATCCAGAGGGACACTGCTGGGACACCTTCTAGTTCTCGTTCTTGAAGTCCTCGGGGTGCTCGTCTACGGCCTCTCATGCATTTGGCATGATAATCCAGGTGAGTACTTTGAATGTATTTGCAAGCTCACAAACAATCCAAAAGCAAGCAAACAAGCAAGAACATGGCAATTAACATGAAACGTGTTAAAGAAATAAAAGAAAAGAATAACAACTAACTAAAAAGTAATACTCCTAGCCTACTCATTGAACGTCCCGGGGACCAACTCTTGATCAACTAAGTCTCTCTTACCAAACCATCTCAAGGTCCGGCTCTTCTTACCTACCAAACATAATTACAACACTTACCTAGTTTAGTTGGGTCATGGTCTTGATCATATAGTGTGACTTCATATGAACTGTGTCCCATTACCGGGGACTCGGCTATTTGAATAGATTTGACACTCTGCAGAGGTTGTACACCTTACCCACACCATGGACTAAAAGTCCGATAAAACCCGCTTACAGCATGGCACTCTTACCGTATCACCGACCTCCCGCGGACTAGCCCTGCGTGAGAGAATCTGGGTCCCTGCCACCCTGTGGCACAACTAATCCACTCCGAGATTCAGCAATTCTGAGCTCATCCATACAACCCAGGCTCTCGTGATGGGACGACAATCCCCCGGCCAAGAGGATACTGACCGTCCGACCATCCCTATTTGGTGACACGCGAAAGAGACATAACTATTAGCCAGCTAGGGCCTTCCCACTTAGGCAAGTGTTGTGGTACGTGGAAAGGCTCGATGCCGAGGCACTACGGACTAACCAACCATGAATGGTTAAGTTAATGAATTCAATTCTATCGCAACTAAGCCTTCTAGTCAATTTATAGTCATTTTTATTCCGAACGTCTTTCCCCGATTATGATCATTACTAAAGCTAAAGTCTGTCCATCCAAGATGATCATGTCTACATGAAAGCAAGAATAAAATGTGGTGTCTTCTACTACTAGAACTTATTCAAAATTTCTACTCATATTACTATTCCAAACTAACATGATCTCATCTACCAACTAAGCTTCCAACTTAACTTAAAAACTAGGGAATGCTACTGTCCAACTACTATCTAAATAAGTGACACTAGCATGGCAATTATTCTAGCACAAAAATACGCTAAACGTTAATTTAACTAGTTCCACAAAATAAAGAAATTGCAAGTTTTAACCCCTGGCCTTGCAAGGCCAGCAAGCAAATCGAGGTGGTGGCTTGCCTTGCTCAAATGGAGTGCCAAGGAACTCCTGGTCTTCACCTCCTGAATTATTTCCTTCTGGAAATAATTTTAAAAACAAAATGTAAATGCAACATAAAGCCAAAATCTCTGTCCAGAAAAACTAGACAAGTCAAATAAATCCCAAATGAAATCAGCATATGAAGAATTCCATAAGAAAAATAATGCAAAAAGAATCAACTCATTTGGACTTGTAGTTTAAAAGTTATTAGTGGTCAAAGTTTGGTCAACAGAACATTTTAAAAAGGTTTAAAACAAATAAACAGAAAATCTCAAGGGTGCCCACGTCAAAGGCGTATTTCAGAAACACACCTCCACTTATGTACTGCTTCAGAGTCAAAATGAGTCACTGATAGGTGGGCCCCACCTGTTGGGTTTTATTTCCAAAACACGCGGTCAGTGGTCAGCGGCTCACCGTCGGCCGTTCACCGGCGTGGAGGACAGCGGTGCTCGTGGATGGCGGCGTTCGAACGGCATGACAACTGGGATCCTCCCTGTACCCGCAGCTTCTTTGGGGGTGGCCGCACGACGTAGATCCCTTCTTCTCCGGCGGTGGTGCTCCTCGATCTTCCATGAACTCCAGCAAAACGACGGTGATTGAGGTGTCTAAGCGGGGGCTATTGGTCAGTGGGTCATGGTGAGTGGATTGGTGGTGGTCGTGTGGTCAGGGGTGGACGGGGACGCGCAGCCGGTGGTGGTGCCCGAGCGGCGGAGCTCTGCTCGATTCAGCAGTGGCCAGCCCTCTCGGCCGTGCTCTAAGTGCGGGGCAGAGTATGAGTGAGTGGGGGAGGTGGTGCGATGAAATGGGGAGCTGGGCATGGGCTTTTATAGCCGCGGCAAGGAGCCGGGGCCATGGCTTCGCCGTGGACAAGCTCAAGCAAGATGGCGCTGCGCCGGCCTCTGCCACACCTCGGTTAGCATTCGTGGGGTTCCGTGGGAGCTGCCGCGCGTGTCGGATGGGCCGCCAGGCTTGCTGACGATGGAGGCGCACGGGTGAGCAGTGGTCGTGGCCATGGCAGCGCTCGGGTGGGGGGCCTGGACGTGGGGCAGCGCGGAGGCTGCTTGGCTGCGTGTGTGTGTGGCCGTGCACGGTGCGGAGCACGCCGGGGACGTGTGGTGGCGTGTGGTTTGGGCGGCCAGAGGCTGGGTGCCATGCAGAGCACGCTCTGTGGAATGCCAGCCTCTGTAGCATGCCAGCCTCGTGGTCCACTAGCTTGGGCATAGTGAGTAGGCTCTAGATATGGCTCTCGTTTGTTCCCAGGTGCACTGGATCACCAGCTAGGAGTGCAAACATTTTCCTGCAGCAAACTTTGAGGCCTGCCACAGGGACAACTATGTAGGGGCCAAGACAGTGGTGATGTCTAGCGTGGATGGCCTACTAAGGTGTATCAGTGTGCAAAGTTTCAGACCATTTGGATCAAGTTAGAGGGTATTTGCTATACAACCTCAATTTAGGTCCAGAAATGGTTTTGGTGGTGTTTTGCTTAAATGAAAAGTGCCTAAGTGGGTCAGTAGCATTTCTAGGGTCCATTTGACTTAGAGATATTATAGGAATTTATTGGGAATTTTGAGAGTAGCAGAAAGGTTGTGGCATCATAACCCAAGTGCCCAAAGGCACATATTCTTTTATAAAAAGAATATACTTAAAAGAGTTTGGGAAATGAGGTAGGGTTAGAATTTTGAATTGTTAGGCAGTAAGTGACACTAGGGTAAGTGGTTCTATTAGGTTTCAAAAAGTTTAAGTCCAACAGAGCTAGTTCAAATAAGACCCAAAGCAAAAACCAAATGAAATCCAAGGAAAGATTTGAAAAAAGAAAAGGGTCCAAAATTCAGGGTGTTACATCCACTCTCCCATAAACCTCTGTAATGCCCTACTTGAACATGGTGTTTTATGTGATAAATTATTTACCAATGATTTGTTGCACTTCTATTATATCTGAGTAGATCTTTTTTGTCCTATGGTAATTTGGTGATCTATTATGATTGATTTGAGTTGTATGTTATGATATGTTGCTGTCCTTTGGTGCCCGATGTTTGAGTGCACACGTATGTTGGATCAAACTTTAGTGTTTGCAATATGTGATGATTTGCTTAGGATGGATGGTCGGAGTAACCGATATTACCGTGTCCTGAGTTTGTGAATTGTTGCATATGGGATATAGAGGACCCATAGATCTTAATGCTATGGTTGGGTTTTACCTTAATGAATCTTTAGTATTTGCGGATGCTTGCTAGGGGTTTCAATCATAAGTACATGTTATCAGTGGAATTTGTTGCATGTTAGCATAGGCCTCTCTCACATGGAAAACTGCAATAGATGATTATCAATCTAGTATCTTAGCTAATTGCTTAGGGACAATTCCATACTTCCTACCACCACTACTCCACACTCGCTATCTTCTATTTTATTGTACCTTTTGTAACACCCCTATGTAATGAGCTATAGTGATCCATAATGATTATGCTAAGTCACCTTGATTTGCAATGCTTGATCACAGTGGATTCATATCTCATTTCAAATTCCACCACTGAATTCAAATTCAAATTTCAAGTGAAATTTTAAAGTTGCACAAAAGTTGCTGAAAAATAGTTCACCATTTAGCACATATTCCCTAACTAATATCTGTTAAGGAAAACAACATCACCCCAAAGCTAAAGTGGACTATAGCACTTAAATCTGTGCTAAAGCATGCATTTTAAATGCTTTTTCACTTGTGGAAAATTCAAATGAAATCTTTGGGCCCCCAAACTTTTTATGACAGTGCCATATATTGCATTGTATTTAAATGGCCAAGATCCACATTTTTGTAAAATGATTTGGTGGTTTAAATAAATGCAAATGTTGTCTGTTTAAAAGAAACAGAAAAAGGAAAAAGAGAAAAAGGCCTATTCTAATGTGCACTTAAGCCTCTAGGCTACAGTGCCCGGCCCAGCCCACTCCGCCACCTTCAACCTCTTGCTCCCCCTCTTTCCTCACTATCGCCGCACACGCGCGCCCGCAGCCGCCCCCTCCCCCCCTCTCCCACACTACAGCGCGCTGCTACAGAGCTTCTGGAGGGGGATAAGGACCCGTGCGCTCCCCCTGGCAAACCCTTTCCCCTCCCTCGGTGTCTCCCACCTCTCCCAAGCACCACCATGGATGCACTCCGGTAGAACTCGCGGCCATCGCCGTCTCCACGCCCCCGGAGCTTGTCCAGGAGCGCCCTCGTCCTCGTCTACGTCGACTACATCGACCCGTTGGAGCTCGGAGCTGCCACAGTGTCGCCATTGCCCCGTCTTCGACCTTCTGCATCGCCGGCCGCCATCTCTGTTTCGCTACCACAGAGACTTCCCTGAGCACCCTGACCTGCCCTGCGTGATCACTGTGAGGACGCCCTCCTTTCCCCTCTGTTCCCGCGCTTAGTTCGTAGTTGTAGCTGCCGTCCCCGTCGTGGCCGTGCCCGCCTCCGCGTGAGCTCGTCGCCAACAGCCTTCCGGTGACCAAATGATCCTGCACCAGAGTCCTTTGACCTTGCGCGCGCACGTAGAACACCCCTGGCCACTTCATTCGGTCACCCGCACGCTCTAGCGATGAGACCGAGCACCACCCGAGCCCCGTTGCCGTAGGCCTCGCCGCCGACGCCACTACAGGCCACCCCCGGCCGTGCCACCACCGCCATTCGATGCGCGGCGAGCTCCTCGTTCGATCCGTGCCACCCGCGCGTCAACAGACCCTCTGTAGACGAATCCCGCCGCCCTCCCGAGCCTCCGCCGTGTTTTTTGGCGCCGGCGGCTGAATGCCGGCCACCCCGCCGACGTGGCTGGCCTGGGGCCCACACTGGGTCACTGCCAGTGGGCCCCGTGGGTCCCGTTGGCTGGGTTGACCGAGTCAACTGTGCTGACTGGGCAGCCCCAGCCACTGACAGGTGGCCCGCACACTAATTAAACATTTTTATAAATAATTAATCTGTTAATTAAAACTGTTTATTAAACAGTCACTAACAGTTGGGTCCCACCTAGCTAATTGTTTCATTTAGATAAATTAGTTAACTGCTGAGTATGACAGGAGGGCCCCACACTACTAGGAAATACCTTATAGGTAGACGCTTACTAGTAGCGCACTATATTGACCCACGCTACTCCTAATTACTAGTAGTGCGCTGTATTAACCCCTCGCTACTAGTAAATATTACTGGTAGTGCTTGGCGAAAAAAACGCGCTATTAGTAAATACGTCCCGCGGACAAGGCATAGTAGTAGCGCGGGTTGTAAAACCTGCGCTACTACTAAGTGAATAGCTATAGCGTAGGTGAGATACCCCATGCTACTACTAAGCGTGTCCACTGCACCATCCACCCCCCGATCCACTCCACCCCACCAAAAAAAACTCTCTCGCGAATCCCTAAAAAAAAACTCTCTCGCACGAACCTCACCCCACCCCTTGGTCTCCTCCTCCTTCTCCCCCACGATCTCCTCGCTGCCGCCACCACCCACGCCGGCCGGTTCCGGCTACCTCCGGCCACGCCAACACGCCCCCAAGCTCCCCAAGCTCCGCCCCTCCCTCCCCTCCATCCAGATCCATGCCTCAAGGCCTGCACCCTTGCCCGTGGCTAGGGTTTCGGGCGCCTCCCATGTTCTTGCCAGAATCCACCACAATCGGCGATGGCGAGGCCGGAGCTTGCGGGATCCGTCACCGGGGTTGCCCAGGTAGGCCCTTCCCCTCCTTCCTTGCTCGGGTCCACCCTCGCCTCCTCACCTCACCTTCTCTTCCTATCCGTCCCTTTGCTGTGGGTTAATTGTTTCCGATACACTTCTCACAGACGTGTTCGACAGGAGGCAGCCCGGCGGCCGCACGCACCAGGTGTTCTTCCTCGACCCGGACAGTGAGGGATTCCTTCACTGTCCAGTAGCCGTGCAACTGGTAGTGCTCCTTCTTCTCGTAATTTTAATTTTAATTTTTTATGAGCTAGTCGATTTATGCTGCCTGGATACACCTCCAAATTGGCTGCAACTCTGAGTTGTAGCCGTGCAACTAACTACACCTCTAAATCAGCTGCACTTTGTACAGTAGCGACATCGTGAAATAGTTGAACTGGATAAGCTTTTAATGCTTGATAGAAAAGTGATTGGCTGAGACATGTGGAAAAAATATACAGGTATATTCTGTCAAAATAATAAATATTTTTGTTAGGTCTTAATGAAGTATTACAAGTGTTAGTTACAGAGCTAAGGACACATAACAGAGTAGAAGGTTATCACCTTGAGTCTATTCTACAGCAATGGCTAAATTAGGTGATCAGAATGTCTAATTACAGACAACTCAGCCTTGAAAACAGAGGGCATGATTTTTCATTTCCTATGAAAGTAGAGTAGTGATGCAGATGGTTTGTCCATATTCTTTGAAACCATCACACGGCTGTGGTTCCATAGCTCCGATCACAAGAATGTGTGTTGCTGCACTGCTAACTTAGTTAAGATGCCATGATAAATATCGTCCTCTCTGTGGCAACCAGATTTGGATCACATATTCTCTCCTGGCATTATTATACATGGATCCAATCCAAGACTGTATATCTTCGGCTTAAAATTATTACATGCATAGAACTAATGCTTTGGTTAGTTGGAATCTGTTCGTAGTACTTCCAATCAGATCGAAATGGTATTGGTATTTCTCTAAAACATATGTTCACTGTAATAATCGGCCCATATTTCCTTTTATTTGTTGGACTTCAGAAATGGTTTGGCCATGCATCAAAATCCTTTACATGGCAAGATTTGTTCAGGCACCAGTTAAGGTCCTAATTATAGTTAAGGTCTACTTTTGGGGGGAAATTAAGGTGATGTTTCTTGTACTACTGTAACCAAGAAATCCCATTCTCTCATCACTGCCTTGTAACTTGTAAAAATATTTGAATACTATTGGTAATGTGTTTGTTCCTCCCTCAAATCATTCTTCTGTGCCAGACTAGGTTTTTCGTTTTAAGTGACTCCTATTTATTTGGTGAGCTCAGATCCACTGCATCAACCGGGCGACAACGGATTGGAGGAGGCCGCCCCACCCGGCTCTCTTTCCCCACCGATTGCAGCGATCGGCGACGGCTTAGGGTAATTTTCTCATCCCGCCATACTCATCCCGCAAGCTCTAGACGTAAGGGATCACCAGGGAAGGGATTTGGAGGAGAAAAGCAGATACGGTCGTGAGATTTCTTTACATCTCTGAATACAACGACCATGTGGCAAATCGAGTAACTGTGTAAGATTTAATCAGTCTTTATTCAGTTGTCGTGAGATTTCCTGTAATACAACGACCATGTGGCTTCCCTGCTTGTGGTTCTGCTACCCCATAAATAGTCCTTACCTAGAATCTTCAAAACTGAACAAAGACCGAGTCTGCACTTGTTCTTGATAAAATATATTAAGTGTATATTCTTTATTTCGAATTCTGGATAAAGACTGAGTCTGCACTTGTTCTTGCTCAAAACTAAATAAAGACCAAGTCTGCACTTGTTCAAAACTGAATAAAGACAGTCTGCACCTGTTCTTGTTTAACTGAATTCTGGATGCTCCATATTTTCATGTATGTTATTTATTTCGATCTGTTCTACAACCCTCAAAAGCATCATTTGTGAGTTCCTAGTAGTGTTCTATTTATAGACCTAGCGGTCATTTCACTGTTTCTTAGTTGGTTGTGTTGCTGATCCCTTTGAAACTTTCTATTTTTGGATCATTGGACCAGTTCCAGTTATCCTAAGTGCCAGCTCTAACAGCAAAGCATTTTCCTAAGGATCATGTCTAGTAAGCCCAACAAAACTAATTGGGAACACATGGACATGGGGCGGCGGTGACGACGACGACATCAACACGGGGCTGCGGCGGCGACAACGACGGTGACATCGACATCGACAAGGGCTGCGGCGGCGACGACGACGACGGCGTCGTCGCGGTGTTGTGGCGGCGGCGACGGCGACATCATCACGGTGCTGTGGCGGCGACGACGACGACATCAACACGGGTTTGTGGAGGCGCCGACGCCGATGACCTATACGCGTGGCCTATATTGTATATATATGTATTAATTATGTATATCAGATATGTATGATTGACTGTATGCATAACATGTACGTATTATGAAATGCATGTATGTGAGTACTATGAAATGTATGTCTAAACTGGAATAAGTAGATTTTTATTTTTTTTAAATCCTAATTTATTACTAGTAGCGTGGGTGTATCATAGACGCGCTACTACTATTTCGTTAGTAGTAGCGCAGGTTGAAATAGTAGTAGTGTGGGGAACCAGCGCTACTGGTATGTCTGTTTATCAGTAGCGTGGGGTAAAACACGTGCTACTGCTAAAAAATAGCTGTCGCGCCGTAGTAGTAGCGTGGGTACCTGCGCTACTGGTAGTCCAAAAACCAACGCTACTGGTAAGCTTTTTCCTAGTAGTGCCACCTGTCAGTTTGACTAGTCAGTGGTCAACTCTGTTGACTGCTGACTGGGCTTTGACTAGCCCCACATGTCATTGACTTTGGCTGGCTCAGTCTGAGTATAAAAAGTAATTCACTGTTTAATTTTGAATTAAATAATTAAAACAATTCCAGAAAATGATTAAAACTTTGGAAAATCATATAAAATAAACCGCAACTCGGATAAAAATAATTTATATATGAAAAACGATCAGAAAAATATGACGAATCCGAATATGCCATCCACCTACGTGTCACATGACTCCAACACTACAAACATGGAACCTTCCCCTCCGGTTCAGTATACCAATAACTGCCT
Organism: Elymus sibiricus; assembly: GCA_039707655.1. Lineage (NCBI taxonomy): Eukaryota > Viridiplantae > Streptophyta > Magnoliopsida > Poales > Poaceae > Elymus > Elymus sibiricus. The sequence continues at coordinate 392,157,920 of CM077664.1, read as the reverse complement.
GGAGCTGGGAAAATATTCCCGGATATTTTCCCGCTCCGTCTATAACATGTAGCACTGCGTTAGATCACCCCTAACACAGCATACTGCCATGTCATGCATTGTGCTACATTTGTTTGCTTTGTATTTATTGTTTCTCCCCCCCTCTTCTCTCCGGTAGACCCCAAGACCGACGCTACTCCTGAGTACGACTACGTCGACGACGACCCGTCCTTTTCAGCAGAGCTTCCAGGCAAGCAAAACCCCCTTGATCATTCCTATATCGCCCATTCTTTCTCTCTCATGCTTGCATTAGATTTTGCTACTGTTGTCTGAAAGCTCCTATTCTGATGCATAGCCAGTTTTTGTAACTGCTGTTGATACCTTACTTGCTATCCTAAATGCTTAGTATAGGTTGGTTAAGTGATCCATCAGTGACCCCTCACCCTTGTCCTTGTTGCCCCGCTTTGTTACCGGTGCCATGATCAATGTGATCGATGTGCAAAGACCGACATGTCACTGCACACCCCTTAGTTGTACGACTTCGCAGAGATACTATCGAGTGCCGAGGGTGATACCTCCTACCTCACTCCAGATGATATCTCTATAGCGTAGCTAGTCGGTTGTGGGTTACCGAGGGTGATTCCTCATTCACCACCTCCGATGATACCTCTGTCCCCCTCAAGTGTGAACCCATCGAGGGTGATTCCTCCAAGTTCACCTTGACGGATACATCGAGTGGGAATCCATCGAGGGTGATTCCTCGGATTTCCCCCTTGATGTTATGGACACACAGTTACCATGTATTTACCTCAGTCCCTTATTAAGGCGGGTCGACCCCGAGGGGTACCCGCGAGAGATGTGGAGTCGGGTTGACCGTGAGGGTACCCGCGAGATAATTACGTGGCACGGCCGGGCAGGCAGACCGCCCCAGGAAAGGGATGGGCCTGGCCCTTGCCGTAAGTCCACGAGACGGGGCGACGGGACCACAGATCGTGGAGCACTGATCGTCTCCGCGAGCTCCCAACACACTAACGGGTTTGGATATGTGATCTGAGTAGGCCTCTGGCCTTTACGCACTAACCACCACGCGGGAATAGTATGGGCACTCGGCGTCGTATGTATCAGCCGAAGCTCTCCAGACGTCAGCAGTTGAGCAGCGCGCGCCGGGTTGGACGGGAACCGCCTGCGCTTGTATTAAGGGGGTGGGTCTGCTCCCGGCCGCGTACGCAATGCGCAGGAGTGCAAAGGGCGATGGGCCCAAGACCCCTGAGTGCTTAAGATGTAGACCGGCGTGCTGGCCTCTCTGTTGAGCCTAGGTAGGACTACGGCGTGTCGATCAGCCGAGGCCGGGCATGACCCAAGTAAGTGTGTCCGGCTAGAGTTAATCGAGCGTGTTGGGTAAGTTGGTGCACCCCTGCAGGGAAGTGATCTATTCGAATAGCCGTGTCCACGGTAACAGGACGCTCGGAAAGTATCCCGATCTACTACAACTATAATTGGATACTTGTGAATCTAAACTGATATTATGGCTCCGGGATTGCTTTCTCGCAGGGAGTCGAGGAAGGATCTCTGGGCATTGCTATTATATAGTTACTACTTTATTATGTACTAATCTACACTCTCCTAATGCTGCAAGATGCTGCAAGTTGCTAGTCTTCGTTAGGCTAGGCCTTCCCCTCTATTCTGGCATTTCTGCAGTTTAGCCCATAGATACAACCCCTTCATTTGATACCGATGCATAAATAGAATGGATCTGATGTAACTCTTGCGAGTACGTTGGATGAGTACTCACGGTTGCTTTGCTACCTTCTTTTCCCCATACCCGATTGCTGCGATCAGATGACGGAGCCCCGGAGCCGGCTGACCCCGTCGACGACTACTACTACCACGGTGGAGCCTACTACTACGTGGAGACTGACGACCAGGAGTAGTTCGGAGGCTCCCAGGCACGAGGCCTACGCCTTTTCGATCTAGTGTCGTTGTTTTGCTCAGCCTTCTCAAGGCAGACTTGTTACTCTTTATGTCTGTACTCAGATATTGTTGTTGCTTCCGCTAACGCTTGCACTCGAGCTTATGTATTCGAGCCCTCAAGGCCCCTGGCTTGTAATATAAAGCTTGTATGACTTTTAATTAGTGTCTAGAGTTGTGTTGTGATATCTACTCGTGAGTCTCTGATCTTTATCGTGTGCATTTGCATGTATGATTAGTGCACGATTGAGTCGGGGGCGTCACACCTTTACATTACAACAACAAACTTTTTTTTTACAAGTTCTTTATTATCTTGCAAGCTATCCCTTTTATACCTGCAAAGTAGTTTTATTTATTGTACCTAGGTAAAGCGAACGTTCGGTATACGTAGGATTGTATCAGTGGCAGATAGGACCTAAGAGAATATGAATCCTACCTTTAGATACTTTTGGGTTTGACACTCCATACTTACCACCTCCACTTTGGAAAGTGCTACAATAGTCCCTACACTTGGGGATTATCAACTTTTTCTAGGGATTTTCCTGAAAATACAAAAACAACAAAAAAAACAGGAACTGTCACTGGGTACTAGATTAATACGTTAGTCCAATAAAATTCAATAATAAGTATGCCCCATAACGGGAACATCCTCACATATGCCAATATGTATTGCCGTAGTTTTGTCAGCCATTTGCAAAGATATTTCAGTAGGTGTCATCTTATTCAAATCAAGTCTTTTATAAAGAGAAAAGGGCATAACACTAACCCCTGCACCTAAATCACACAAAGCAGTTTTAACATAACTATTCTTAATGTTGCATGTTATAGTAGGTATCCCTAGATCTCCAAGCTTTTCAGGGATTTTTCCTTTAAAAGAGTAATTGGCAAGCATACTAGATATTTCTTCATTAGGTATATTCCTCTTATTAGTGACAATATCTTTCATATACTTAGAATAAGGAGGAACCTTAATAACATCAGCCAAAGGAATTTGTAGAAAAAGAGGTCTAAGATATTCAAGAAATCTATTTAATTGCTCCTCATCTCTAGTTTTCTGTGTTTTACTAGGAAAAGGCATAGATTTCTGCACCCAAGGTTCACTTTCTCTACCATGTTTCCTAGAAACAAACTCTCTTTTATCATATCTTTTAGTTTTAGGAGGTGGGTCATCGGGTTCTACTTCTACCTCCTCCTTTTCAGATTCATTGTCATTAGGCAGAGCATCATTGTTATTATTATTATTATTATTATCCTGACTAGGTTCATGCTCTTCCCCATCTTGAGTCTTAGCATTAGGGATAGATACATTATTAGGATTCTCAATAGGTTCTTTATCACTATCATGTTCCCTAGAATTATTGAAAGTTTTAGTTTTCTTCTTATTTTTAGGAGAACTAGGAGCACTATTATTAACTATTTGAGAATCTTGTTCAATTCTTTTAGGATGACCTTCAGGATATAACGGATCCTGAGTGGCTGCTCCACCCCTAGTATCTACTCCATAAACATGTTTATCATGATGTTTAGACATATCTTTAAGCAAATCTTGTTGAGCTTTTGTAACTTATTCAAGTTGAGTTTGAACCATGGAAAAGTGCTTACATAAACCTTTAACATCATTAGCAGTTCTTTCCAACACATCATGCAAATGTTTAATGATACTAGCATTTTGTTGTAGATGATTACGTAATTGCATATCAAAGTGTTGTTGCTTAACAATAAAATTATCAAACTCTTCTAAGCATAAACTCAGAGATTTATCATAGGAACATCACCTTCGTCAAATTTATAGAGAGAATGTACCTCAAGTACCTTACTAGTAGTGGTAGGCTCACATAATTCTTCAATAGGAGGTAAATTCTTAACATCTTCAGCTTTAATTCCTTTTTCTTTCATAGATTTCTTTGCCTCTTGCATATCTTCTGGACTAAGAAATAGAATACCCCTCTTCCTTGGAGTTGGTTCTGGTAGAGGTTCAAGAAGAGTCCAATCATTGTAACTTTTCATCATATTGGCCAATAATTCTTCAGCTTGCTCCACTGTCCTTTCCCTGAAAACACAACCTGCACAACTATCTAGGAATGTCCTAGAGGCAATGGTTAGCCCATTATAGAAAATATCAAGTAGTTCATATTTTTGCATATTATGCCCTGGGTAGGCTCTGAGTAGTGCGCAAAAGCTCCCCCAAGCTTGAGGGAGACGCTCTTCCTCAAGTTGGGTGTGGTTGTAAATATGCTGCAAAGCAGTTTGTCCCATATGTGCAGGAAAATATTTTTCATTAAAAACATTAATCAGATCATGATGGCTTTTTATGCTACCAGGCACAAGATTGTTAAACCAAGCTTTAGCATCTCTTTTTTGTGAGAAAGGAAACAACTTGAGTATATAATATTGTTCAATCTTAACCTCTTTGGCAAACAAAGAAGCTATGGCACCTAGCTTAGTCATATGTTCAACAAATTTTTCAGTTTTATAACCATGAAAAGGATCCGATTCTACCAAAGTAATAAGCGAGGGATCAATAGAGAATTCATAATCTTTATCATCAATGTATATTAGAGAAGTACCAAACATAGGATCAGGAGTAAACATATCTTTCATAGCTCTTTTCTTAACTAATTCAATCAAGCCATCAATACCTGATGGTGTCCCGGATAGGGGGCCTCCCACCAAGACGTCTCCCGGCCTGTGGTGACGGGCCGAGGACCTCTTAAGTCGGTCCAAGAGTGGGCCACGTCTGGCTGCCCATGATGAATAAACATAAGGCTCCAGAAGACTTGTCGTGTACTCTAAGATGCTGGATTCGTCAAAGGCTCAGTTTCCTTGTCCGTAGCCGATTAGGATGCTATAACCCTTAGACCCCCCCCCCCCCTTATCTATATAAACCAAGGGGTAGGGCTCGTAGAGGCCATCACAACAATCTCAGGGTAGACATCTGTACTTTGTACTCAATCCAACGCAATAAACATGAGCAGAACGTAGGGTGTTATCTCCTCGGAGAGCCCGAACCTGGGTGAAACCTCGTGTCCTTGTTACCATCGTTCGAAGATTCTTAGTTCGGGATCCCCTGCCCGAGATCCACCGGATTTAGCTCTGTCATTGGTGGCCCATACAAGTCCCACTAAGCGATCGCTGCGGTATGATGGGAGTCAAGATCAATGAGCAGATCGGCACCAGCGCAACCTTCGTGTCGGGTCAGATCTTCGTCTTCGGTAGCATTGCTCTTGTCGCCGACTCGACCGGCCACCTCGGCCAGGTCAAAACCTTTGCCCCAGGCTAGATCGTTAGATTCGGCAATGTGGAGTATACCACGGATTCCCGTGGGGAGCTGGTCTTCACAAGCTGGGTGTCAGACCAGGCTAAGGACCAACACGAACCGCTGGCCCTGGACCTGATGTTAAATCCGGCTCGGGACGAGCGTGAAAATCCTCTGTCGGATCCAACTTCTGATCTAAACTCGACGTTGCCTCCTACGGCCCATATGGCCGATCAAGCCACGGTGGAAGGTGAACAACCAAGATCCATGTCAAATCGGGTCTCGGAGAGACTTCCTCTGGCCCCGCAGTTAGGCCATGCCCAAGAAGAACGCGAGAAATTTCTTCTGAACGAGATGTTAGATCGAATTCAGAGACTCGCGATCTCGGGCAACCCAATCTCGGTGTACGATCGGATCTAGAATCCCCTGGGAAAAGTTGATTTTTTTGACCCACCCACCACCCATCTTGTCGCGAACATCGAAGATCTTACTGAAGTCCTCCAAAGCGCCTCCGATGAGGTCGAAGATATGGAAGAGGAGATCGGCGAATCATCAGGCAGCCCACAAGCCGCCACCATGCCTTCGGGCAAGTGGAGGGCGATCTCGACCTATGACGTCAATATGGTAGGCATGCTCGATCCCAACAATGGGGAAGGAGGCGACGGTGAAGGCAACGACGATGGCGGCAATAATAATGACAATGACAACCCTGACTATGACGCAGGCGAGCCTCTGAGCGATCTCGGTCCTGAAGATCAGGACATTCTGAACGAGTCACTCGACAGCCCAAATCACGACGTGTTGAGAAAAAGGTTGGTCGGAACAGCTAGGAAAATAACCAATGAGAAACAGCGTCTTCGCGAGGATAGGCAATACCTCGAAGATCGCTGGAATGAGCTCTTCCAAGCGGAAGAGGAGCTCAAAGCCAAGACGTGGCGTATGACGTCCAACAAAGCACCACCAAGCTACCGTAAGAACCTACTCAAGGATCTGGATACCGCTGCGGACAACAGCGCAATCTTCAAACGCCAGTGGGCAAAAGACCTGCACAAAAACGCAGAAGACCGGCCTCCCCATCGAAATGGACGGGGGAACAACACTGCCATGCACGTACGAGAACGTCGGCGGAGTCGTGCCGCCCCATCCGACTACATGGGTAGTTCAAAACCGAGCTCTACTTCACGCATTAAGGACAAGCAGCGGCCTCCGCCAGAAGACCCAGCTCCTCGGACTATCTACCAAGCCAGGCGCCGCCCGGAAATGTTCGCCGAACAGGCGGGACGGTGGGCCTGGATAGCAAAATACAGAGACCAGCACGTCTACTTCAAATATGGAGATAAGGGAAACTACGATGCGTGTCAAGCCATCGACGCCACCCGTAATCAAGGTGGCCCGTCGGCGGCGCATCCGCCCTGCTTCTCGGATCGGGTGATGGCCCACCTGTTCACGATGGGGTTCAAGATCGTCAACGTCGAGAAATACGACGGCTCAACGGACCCTTCGATCTGGATCGAAGACTATATACTGGCGGTTCACGTGGCAAACAGCGACGATTTGCACACCATAAAATACCTGTCGCTGAAGCTAAAAGGCTCAGCCTGGCATTGGCTACACACCCTGCCGCCAGGCTCGATCGACACATGGGAGAGCTTGAATCCGAGTTTATGGGAAATTTCCAAGGCACATATGTTAATCCCCCAGATGCCGATGACCTGGCCCTCATAGTGCAGAAGCCGGGCAAGCCCGTACGACAAGTTCTGGACTCGTTTCCTTAAAAAGAAGAATGAAATCATTGACTGTAGCGACACTGAAGCCCTTGCAACATTCAGGAATAACATCAACGACGAGTGGCTTTCCAGAGACTTCGGTCATTATAAGCCGAGGACCATGGCCGAGCTCACGATCATGATGACAAAATTCTGTGCCGAAGAGGACAACTGGCTCAATAAGAAGAAGGACCGGAGTGGAGACCCCGACACATCCAAGGTGCGCGATGGGAATAGAAAACCATGGCGCAATCGAAAGAACAAGCGCCACAATAGAAGCGACAGTGACGCCGAGGACGGCATGGTCAATGCCGGATTTGGCAACCAGCGCTAGGGCGCCGGGTCAAAGAAAATGCCGTTCCAGAGGAAAAGGGGCGGCAGCGACTCTTAGCTGGACAAAATCTTGGACCAGCCATGTGCCATCCACCCTGGAACAGCGGACAAGCCACCCACACAAATCAGAATTGCAGGGTCATCTCGCAGGCCTTGCAATTTGGAAGTGGCAACCCCAGCAGAAATCAACCCCGCAACGATGATAACGGGGACGGGCAGTAGCCGGACTAGGTAACGCCGGTTAGAAGCAATTCCCTCCAAAGGTGAAAGACGTAAACATGATTTACGCCTCCCACGTCACCAAAAAGGAACGGAAGCGCACACTCCATGAAGTGTACGCCGTGAAGCCCGCGGAACCAAAATATAACCCATGGTCAGAAATTCCGATCACGTTTGATCGCCGGGATCACCCGACGAGCGTCCGCCAAGGCGGGACAGCCACATTGGTCCTTGACCCAATTGTGGACGGTTTTCATTTAACCAGGGTCCTATTGGACGGCGGCAGCAGTCTTAACTTGATCTACGCTGAGACACTAAAGAAGATGCAGTTCGACTCATCGCGTATTCAGCCCAGCAAGACCAAGTTTAAAGGCATCATCCCTGGCACGGAGGCCCAGTGTACGGGGAGGGTCACACTTGATCTCGAGGCTTTGAGCTTCGACGTAATCCCTTTCCGAAGCGGCTATCACGCGTTGCTAGGGTGAACTGCGTTTGCACGGTTTCGTGCCGTGCCGCATTACGCGTACATGAAGTTGAAGATGCCGGGTCCCAGGGACGTCATTACCATCTGCGGCAATGCAGAACGGTTGCTCCGGACCGAGGAGCAAACTACAGCTTTTGCCACCGAGGCCCTGGCGGCCGAGGAACTGTCCGGGACTCAGACCGGTAAGGACAATACGAACCTCACGAAGCGCTCCAAGTCAACTCCCTGTAACTCCGGCAGCGACACTAACAAGATCTTGGTTGATCCTAAGGACCCGTCCATGAGAACCTTGCCATTATTTGACCTCGACCCTAAATAGGAAGACGCGCTCCGCGGATTCCCCTTTGAGAATTGGGATTCCTTGGCCTGACATCCATACGATATGCCAAGAATCCCAAGGGAATTAGCGGAACACTTCCTTAATATTGTCCTCGGCTTGAGACCGGAAGAACAGGTGTTACGCCAGGCCTCAGAACCCAAGCATTAGGTTATAGGAGAAGAGCCGGTCAAGCTATGTATGGTCGGCTCTATCCGAGAAGCCAACAGTTCAGACTGGTCGTCAAGCCTAGTTACCATGACACACAAGGGTAATTCCTGGCACCCCTGCGTCGATCTCCAAGACGTAAAAAAGGCATGCACGAGGGACCTATTTCCCTCATGCGGTTCTGATCAGGTCGCTGATACGATACCCAGGCGGTCAGGCACCACCGCTTTGGTTATCTGGATACGCGCTCCATATACCACCAGATCAATATGAAGGATCCTGGTCAGGAAGCAACTTATTTCATCATCCCATATGGCCCGCTTCGCCCCATCACCATGCCCTTTGGTCTAAAGAACGCGGGGGCCACCTACCAGCAGGTAATCCGGGAGTCCATGCAGCTGCAGCTCGGGACAACCACGGAGGCTTACGGGGATGAGGTGGAAAAGAAGGGGGGCGAAGGGCTCGACTCCGTCCTCTTACGTTTACGCACCATTCGGAACCGCTCTACAAAGAATGGCGCCAAAACCGCCCTCCCCAATGATATCGCGTGTGATGCTTCTCGGATGGACGAGGACCAGGGGCCAGTGCTCGAATACCAGGACGACTTGGATACGATATACAAGGAGCAAGACGGGGGCGACACCAAGGAGGCGCATATCGAGCGGAATAAGCGAAGACAGGCTGTCTCAAGACCAACCTCTAGAATGCCACTCTGCTACATCGCCTTTATACCTAGCCCCGTTTATTTTCTTAGTTTAATTTATGACAATTGTAATTTCCGAACGTTCGGAATCCAACAACAGATCTCAAGACCAACCTCTGGAACGCCACTCTGCTACATTGCCTTTATACCTAGCCCCGTTTATTTTCTTAGTTTAATTTACGACAATTGTAATTTCCAAACGTTCGGAATCCAACAACAGATCTGAACGGTTCCATCACCGTGCCGCGGTCGTTGGTTTCATTTTTTCAAAAAATTGCGTCGGCGGGAATCGATGTCCGCACCTGAAGACTTGCAAGTGGTGTTCGCTATCCTCGGTAACTATCTGGGCCAACCTTGTGTTTTGTTGAGGCTCGTTACATAAGATAGTTTACTACAGCGAGTAGGCCACTGCTATGATGCAGCCGTCAAATTGTTTTTTTCTGATAGGTGCTGGTAACACTCGAATTTTGTCTAAAAACAATGGTAACACTCGAATTTTCTCAGAAAAAATAGTAACACTTGAATTCGGTTCTTGTGGGAGGGAGAAAAATAGTTCCTATGTTGAGTTCGAACTATGATCTCTGCTCCACATACTATACTTGTTGTAAACCAAATGCAAACTAAGCCATTTGACTCTATTTTATCACTGTATTAGTGTAAACAAATATTTTACCAGGATTGTTTGTGAGAGCGTTGCCTAATTTACTATCTAGATTTTTCATCTGTCTTTTTTGTCGCGCAAATTTTTAGTTGTCATTATCTATTCAGTTCAGAACGCTAGTACTCTTCTATTGCTTTTTCTTTTGGCCAAATTTTTTCTTAATTAAAAAATCGATAGAGGTGAGTGTCTAACTCACAACATCAATAGTGAGGACTAGGTAACTCACAACCAGGAACGTTAATATACGCATTGTAAACATGGTAACTTACGTATAAACACCATGCGAACTTTGACCCAAGGAAAAAAGTTTGTCGAAAACATGCCCCCGGTAACTACTGTGTAAATAGCATGGGAATATAGACATCGCAGACCTGATAACCACTGTTCAAGAATTCGTCTGATTAATTAGTTAACGGGCCAGTTAATCGCTACTCGTAGGATGACCGAATCGAATAGCACCTATTCATCGCGTTAACTTGGCACGCCCATTAACTTGCCTCTGAGACCGATTAATAGATTCTCAGGCCGATTAATCGCTGCTGGCCCATAAACTTGGAGGCAAATAAAGCCCAAACTTTTGGCCCATAACCCCTCCCATCCCGCTCCTCAATAGCTAGGGTTCAATCAAATCGTAACATATTTGGTATATTACATAGTGGAGAGCATGAGAGTATGGTATAATACCAAAAAAATAGATATATGTTTGCAGGTTCCTATTTAATCTACCGATTAATGGTCGACCGATTAATCCAGTTAATAGGCCGATTCACCGATTAATCGCTACTCCCAAGCCGACCGAGCAGCTACCAGTTACCGATTTCCTTAACAATGCTGATAACATAGTTGGAAACACCACGGTAATTTTGATCCGGTGAAAAAAGTTGATAATATACACACTGCGGACGTGGTAAATACATAGCCCCTGATAATTCTGTGGAAATAGCATGGTAATATACACACCGCGGACGTAGTAACTTATGCACAAACACCACATTAAGCATCCACCCGGAGAAAATATAGTTGTTGAAATTATACCACTGATAACTTATGTGGAAAAAGCATGGTAACATATGCACCGTAGACCTGATAACTCAGGTACAAACATCGTGGTAACGTTTTAACCTGAGGGAAAAAGTTGTTGAAAACATGTCCCGATAATTTCTGTGTAAATAGCATGGTAATATACGAACCACATACCCGACTTACGCACAAACACCATGGTAACTTTTGACTGGAGCCAAAAATTGTTCAAAACATACCCACGATAAATTCTGTATAAATGACATGTTAACATATGCAAGATAACTCATGCGCAAACACCACGGTACCTTTGACCCGGGATTGTTTAAAAACACACCCCGATAACTTCCGTGTAAATAGCATGTAACTATACGCACCGTATAGATGATAACTCACGCCAAAACACCGCGGTAACTTCGACCCGGGGTGGTGGGAGAGGAGGAAGTTGTTTGAAAACATACCCCCCGATAACTTCCGTGTAAATAACACGGTAATATACGTATTGTAGTCTTGATAACTCACGCACAAATACCATGGTAACTTTGACCCCGAGAGGGGTGGGGTCTTGTTTGAAAACATACCTCCGGATAACTTCTGTGTAAATAGCATGGTACTATACGCACCATATACGTGAAAACTCAAGCACCACTAGTAGAAAACAGGGCTTTGGTCCAGGCCGGGCCAGCCCATTAGTCCCGGTTCAGTCACGAACCGGGACCAATGGGGGCAATGGTCCCGGTTCGTGAGGCCAGGGGGCCGGCCGGGCCTCGTGGGGCATTGGTCCCGGTTCGTCTGGACCCTTTAGTCCCGGTTCCAGACACGAACCGGGACCAATGTGCCTCGCTCCTGGCCCACAACCATTGGTCCTTTAATCCCGGTTCCAGCCACGAACCGGGACCAATGAGATGCCTATATATACCCCCCCTCGCCAGCGAGCAGAGCACTCCACACTGCTCTGTTTTTCTGGCCGGCGAGGGGAGAGCTTTGTGGTGCTCTAGCTCACCTCCTATGCACATGAGGTGTTTGATGAAATACCCGAGCCATACTTAAGCTTTCTCCTCTGGAAGCTCCTTGTCCAAGCTCCATTTTCCTCAAGATTTGTCTAGGTTGGCGGTCCGTCCTGTCCCGTCCCCGTCCTCACCGCCGTCGATCGCCCGCGCCCATCTCGGCGCCGGCACCACCGTGGTTAGCCTCTTCTTCTTATCTTCTTTCTAAAAGAAAAAAGTTCTTACTTGTATGATTTAGATAGATACTTGTGTAACTTTCTTACTTTTATTATTGTTTGTTATTATATAGTGCGATGGTTTTGGTTATATGTTGTTCTAGATAGTTATTACTTGTATGATTTAATTAGATGCTCTAGAGAGTTATATGTTGTTCAATAATGAGAACTATATAACGCACGCAGATGAACCGGCACTGGATGTACGGTGACCGACGCACCTCCGAGTATATTAAGGGCCTGCATAATTTTCTCGAAGCGGCTGAGGCAAACAAGCAGAATGGTTTTATGCATTGTCCATGTACTGTCTGTGAGAATACGAAGGCTTTCTCCAACTCTAAAACCCTTCACTTCCACCTGCTTGAGAAGGGTTTTCTGCCACACTATAATGTTTGGACCAAGCACGGAGAAAGAGGGGTTATGATGGAAGACAATGAAGAAGAAGAGGATGATGACAACTACGCGCCCCCTGAATACGGTGATGCTGCAATGGGGGAAGCTGAAGATCAAGAGGAACCAGACGATGTGCCCGATGATGATCTTCGCCGGGTCATTGTTGATGCACAGAGAGAATGCGAAAGTGAAAGGGAGAAGTTGAAGTTCGATCGCATGTTAGAGGATCACAAAAAAGGGTTGTACCCAAATTGCGAAGATGACAACAGAAAGCTCGGTACCACACTGGAATTGCTGCAATGGAAGGCAGACAATGGTGTATCTGACAAGGGATTTAGTTCGCTACTTAAAATAATGAAGAAGAAGCTTCCAAAGGATAACGAATTGCCCGGCAGTACGTACGAAGCAAAGAAGGTTCTATGCCCTCTAGGATTGGAGGTGCAGAAGATACATGCATGCCCTAATGACTGCATCCTCTACCGCGGTGCGTACGAGGATTTGAACGCATGCCCGGTATGCGGTGCATTGCGGTATAAGATTAGAAGAGATGATCCTGGTGATGTTGAGGGCCAGAGCACCGGGAAGAGGGTTCCTGCCAAGGTGATGTGGTATGCTCCTATAATACCACGGTTGAAACGTCTGTTCAGAAACAAAAAGCATGCCGAGTTGATGCAATGGCACAAAAAAGACCGTAAGAAAGACGGGAAGTTGAGAGCACCCGCTGACGGGTCGCAGTGGAGAAAGATCGAGAGAAAGTGGAGCAACTTTACAGATGACCCAAGCAACGTATGGTTTGGTTTAAGTGCAGATGGCGTTAATCCTTTTGGGGATCAGAGCAGCAAGCATAGCACATGGCCTGTGACTCTATGTATGTATAACCTTCCTCCTTGGTTGTGCATGAAGCGGAAGTTCATTATGATGCCAGTGCTCATCCAAGGCCCTAAGCAACCCGGCAATGACATTGATGTGTACCTAAGGCCATTAGTTGATGAACTTTTACAGCTATGGAATGGAAGAGGTGTACGTGTGTGGGATGAGAACGAACAGGAGGAATTTGACCTACATGCGTTGCTGTTTGTAACCATCAACGATTGGCCTGCTCTCAGTAACCTTTCAGGACAGACAAACAAGGGATACCACGCATGCACACACTGTTTAGATGACACCGACAGTATATATTTTGACAAATGCAGGAAGAATGTGTACCTGGGGCATCGTCGATTTCTTCCGACCAACCATCAATGTCGAAAGAAAGGAAAGCATTTCAAAGGTGAGGCAGATCACCGGAAGAAGCCTGCCCTCCGTACTGGTGATCACATACTTGATATGGTCAATGATTTACAAGTAATCTTTGGAAAGGGTCCTGGCGGACTATCTGTTCCTTCTGACAATGCGGGACGCGCACCCATGTGGAAGAAGAAATCTATATTTTGGGACCTACCCTATTGGAAAGACCTAGAGGTCCGCTCTGCAATCGACGTGATGCACGTGACGAAGAATCTTTGCGTGAACCTGCTAGGCTTCTTGGGAGTGTATGGGAAGACAAAAGATACACCGGAGGCACGGGAGGAACAGCAACGTGTGCATGAAAAAGACGGCATGCATCCAAAGCAGTATGAAGGTCCTGCCAGCTACGCTCTTACCAAAGAAGAGAAGGAAATCTTCTTTGAATTCCTGCTCAGTATGAAGGTCCCGTCTGGCTTCTCGTCGAATATAAAGGGAATAATAAATATGGCAGAGAAAAAGTTCCAGAACCTAAAGTCTCATGACTGCCACGTGATTATGACGCAACTGCTTCCGGTTGCATTGAGGGGGCTTCTACCGGAAAACGTTCGATTAGCCATTGTGAAGCTATGTGCATTCCTCAATGCAATCTCTCAGAAGGTGATCGATCCAGAAATCCTGCTAAGGTTAAGGAGTGATTTGGTGCAATGTCTTGTTAGTTTCGAGCTGGTGTTCCCACCGTCCTTCTTCAATATCATGACGCACGTCCTAGTTCATCTAGTCGACGAGATTTTCGTTCTGGGCCCTGTATTTCTACACAATATGTTCCCCTTAGAGAGGTTCATGGGAGTCTTAAAGAAATATGTTCGTAACCGCGCTAGGCCAGAAGGAAGCATCTCCATGGGCCATCAAATAGAGGATGTCATTGGGTTTTGTGTTGACTTCATTCCTGACCTTAAGAAGATTGGTCTCCCTCAATCGCGGTATGAGGGGAGACTGACTGGAAAAGGCACGCTAGGAGCGGACTCAATAATATGTAGGGACGAGCATTCTTGGTCTCAAGCACACTACACAGTTCTACAGAATTCTACCTTGGTGACCCCGTATGTCGATGAACACAAGAATATTCTGCGCTCCAAACACCCGGAGCAGTGTGACGACTGGATTACATATGAACACATCAGGACTTTCGGCAGTTGGTTGCAAACACGTCTCATGGGTGACAACACTGTTTCTGATGAGTTGTACTCGTTGGCCAGGGGACCATCTTCGACTGTATTGACTTACAAAGGGTACGAGATAAATGGGAATACATTTTACACGATCGCCCAAGATCAAAAGAGCACCAACCAAAACAGCGGTGTTCTCTTTGATGCAGCAACCAATAGGGGAAATGACACATATTATGGTTACATAGTGGACATATGGGAACTTGACTATGGACATGATTTCAAGGTCCCTTTGTTTCAGTGCAAATGGGTCAATCTGTCAGGAGGCGGGGTATAGGAAGACCCACAGTACGGAATGACAACAGTGGATCTGAACAATCTTGGGTACACAGACGAACCATTCGTCCTAGCCAATGATGTGGCGCAAGTTTTCTATGTGAAGGACATGTCTACCAAACCAAGAAAAAGAAAAGATAAGGAAGCGAATACATCATACGATGAGCCAAAGCGCCACATAGTTCTTTCAGGAAAAAGAGACATCGTGGGATTGGAGGGCAAGACGGACATGTCCGAAGATTATGAAAAGTTTCATGAAATTCCTCCCTTCAAAGTCAAGGCTGACCCAAGCACCCTGTTAAATGATGAAGATTATCCATGGTTACGGCGCAATAAGCAAAGGACACAAGCGAAGAAAAAGTGAAGACTTTCTCTCCATAACTATATCACTGCAGTTACATGTGAAGAAATGAAATGCCTTTTGTAACAGATGGGTTCATTCCTAGTGCTTTTCAATTTCAGGGTCATTTAGCTCAAAAAATCAGTAAATGCATGCAAAATACCAAATGAAGTCAGAAACGGTTGAAAATTGATGATGTGGCTTTGAATGGTGCATTTTGAACACACAAAAAGTCTGGAGTTCAAATAAGTTCAAAAAAATGAAATCCCTTTGTAACAGATGAGTTTTCGTCCGAAACCCTGATACTTCGAAAGAGATTGTCCATTTTGTACACGAAGTGCATCCAGTTTTTGCCGTAATCCTCTCAACTTTTTAGCACATGCTATGTGGGTGAAATGATGATACCATGCCAAGTTTCAACCTTTTCAGAGTTCATTTGTAGTGCTTTTCAATTTCAGGGTCATTTAGCTCAAAAAATCAGTAAATGCATGCAAAATACCAAATGAAGTCGGAAAGGGTTGAAAATTGATGATGTGGCTTTGAATGGTGCATTTTGAACACACAAAAAGTCTGGAGTTCAAATAAGTTCAAAAAATGAAATCCCTTTGTAACAGATGAGTTTTCGTCCGAAACCCTAATACTTCGAAAGAGATTGTCCATTTTGTACACGAAGTGCATCCAGTTTTTGCCGTAACCCTCTCAACTTTTTAGCACATGCTATGTGGGTGAAATGATGATACCATGCCAAGTTTCAACCTTTTCAGAGTTCATTTGTAGTGCTTTTCAATTTCAGGGTCATTTAGCTAAAAAAAAATCAGTAAATGCATGCAAAATACCAAATGAAGTCAGAAAGGGTTGAAAATTGATGATGTGGCTTTTAATGGTGCATTTTCAACACACAAAAAGTCTGGAGTTCAAATAAGTTCAGAAAAATGAAATCCCTTTGTAACATATGAGTTTTCGTCCGAAACCCTGATACTTCGAAAGAGATTGTCCATTTTGTACACGAAGTGCATCCAGTTTTTGCCGTAACCCTCTCAACTTTTTAGCACATGCTATGTGGGTGAAATGATGATACCATGCCAAGTTTCAACCTTTTCAGAGTTCATTTGTAGTGCTTTTCAATTTCAGGGTCATTTAGCT
The DNA here is from genome assembly GCA_039707655.1 of Elymus sibiricus. Taxonomy (NCBI): domain Eukaryota; kingdom Viridiplantae; phylum Streptophyta; class Magnoliopsida; order Poales; family Poaceae; genus Elymus; species Elymus sibiricus. Next base: position 392,141,220 of record CM077664.1, on the reverse strand, counting down.
CAAAAAAATCAGTAAATGCATGCAAAATACCAAATGAAGTCAGAAATGGTTGAAAATTGATGATGTGGCTTTGAATGGTGCATTTTGAACACACAAAAAGTCTGGAGTTCAAATAAGTTCAAAAAAAATGAAATCCCTTTGTAACAGATGAGTTTTCGTCCGAAACCCTGATAGTTCGAAAGAGATTGTCCATTTTGTACACGAAGTGCATCCAGTTTTCGATAATTATATAAAATAATCAAAAAAATAGCAAAAAGAATGAACTAAAAATAATCAATTAAAATATTTTTGAAACTAAAATTATATAAAATTTATGCAACTAAAATTATCAAAGTATTTTTTGTTCAAAACATTAATAGCAAAAAGAATTTTCATAAAGAATTTTTTTGTTAGAAACATTAATAGCACTAACAGAAAGTTTATAATTTTTGTGACCTAACGGCAAAAAGAATTAAAACAAAAAGAGCAAAAAAGAAAAGAAATAAATAATGCAAAAAACAAAACAAAAAAACTGCAAAAATATTAAAAAAATGTCGGCTACTGGGCACCACGGCCTGAATACGACTAGAAACCCAACCAGCCAGTTGGGCCAGGATTCAGGCCCGCAGAAGGCCCAGTAGGCCCACAGGCAGATATAGAGTGGTTAGGCCAGTAAGCCTGCTTTAGAGAGGAGCTCGAAGCCTCTGGCGCACCGCGCCTTATAAACAGGTGCGGCACCCTCTCAAGTAGCGAGGTGGGACTAAACTCCCACCACGCCGCTGTGCAAGGCCATTGGTCCCGGTTGGTGGCACCAACCGGGACCAAAGGTCTCTGCTTCCCGCCCTTTGGGCTGCTGAAAAGAGACCTTTGGTCCCGGTTGGTGGCACCAACCGGGACTAAAGGGGTGCATTAGTCCCGGTTGGTGCCACCAACCGGGACCAATGTTGTGTGTATATAAGCAGCACTTGTGAAAATTTTCATTTTCATCTCGTAGTTCCCCCCGACGACGCCGACCTCCTCGACGCCGCCAGGCTGCCCCGACGCCGTCGCCGGCCCCGTCGCCTCCCCGAGCCGCCGTCCTCGTCCCCGTCGCCGCCGTCCTCGTCCCCGTCGCCTCCCCGTCGCCTCCCCGAGCCGCCGTCCTCGTCCCCGTCCCCGTCGCCTCCCCGAGCCGCCGTCCTTGTCCCCGTCGCCGCCGTCCTCGTCCCCGTCGCCTCCCCGAGCCATCGTCCTCGTCCCCGAGCCGCCGTCCTCGTCCCCGTCGCCGGCCTCCAGCCATCGCCGCCCCCCCAGTGAGCCCCCCCTTTCCCATGGTGTGCCGCCCCGTCATCGTTTAGGGTTTTTTTTCGGGCATGTATATGTGTATATGTTCATGTATATGTTTTTTTTCATGTATATGTATATATGTTCATGTATATGTGTGTATATGTTCATGTAAAAAGTCTTCGTTGTTTTTCATATGTACGAAAATGTAGAGTGAAAACGAAAACAAACATATAAGAAAAAACAAAGGAAAAAATGAAGAAGGAAAAGAAAACCGCCCGGCCCGGCCACCACCGCATTTTCATAAAGTTTTTCCACCGAGTCCACGTCGCACCGAGCACCCGCGGCGAAGCAAGTCTTTTTTTGAAGGTAGTTATTTTGTGAAATGAAAATGTTGGCATCGGCTCTATCATCACGTTGGCATCGGCTCTATCTATCAACAAGGCCACGGGAGCACCCCGGCCCCCTATCATCACGTTGGCATCGGCTCCCCGAGAGCTTTCCAACGGATCCGGAATGTATGTCGTTGTTGATATACCCCCTCCCCGATAACTTCGACATGAGGGGGGGGGGGTTGTCGACATACCCCCTCCCCGATAACATTTTTTTCTAAGTTACTAAGGTAAAATGTTCACCCCCCTCTCGATATACCGGGCGGCCAACTCTCGAGGCCACACAAACCCTAGAAAAAAGCGTTGTCGATATACCCCCTCCCCGATAACATTTTTTTTCTAAGTTACTAAGGTAAAATGTTCACCCCCCTCTCGATATACCGGGCGACCAACTCTCGAGGCCACCCAAACCCTAGAAAAAAAGCGTTGTCGATATACCCCCTCCCCGATAACATTTTTTTTTCTAAGTTACTAAGGTAAAATGTTCACCCCCCTCTCGATATACCGGGCGACCAACTCTCGAGGCCACCCAAAACCTAGAAAAAAAGCGTTGTCGATCTCCTACCCCCTCCCGCCCCTACCCGACAATCTCTCGAGGCCACCCAAACCACTAGAAGAAAACTCCGGTAACTTCGACATGAGGGGGGACGTCGATCAACCCCCTCTCGCCCGAACAAGTCTATGTATCATTTGTTAATTAAATCCCTTAAAGGTTAAGAGAATCCCTTGTTTGACATTCATGAGAGAGGCGGTCCGGACGTCGGACATTCATGAGAGAGGCGGTCCGGACGTCGGACACTCATGTTTGTATATTAATTGCCATGTTGTAATATTTGCAGAAACTATGGCTCAAAGAGACTTGGAACAAGAACAGTTGTTGGGGGAGATAATCCTCGGCGGACGTGATGTCTTGTCGTTTCTCAATGACACCGATGGTCTGGAAGGAGAGGATGACGGCTCCGGTGATCGAACAATGGAGGAGGAAGGACATGATCATGATGGCTCCGGTGACCGAATGCCGGAGGAAGAAGGAGACCATGATGACGGCTCCGGTGACCGAACGGAGGAGGGAGCTATTGCAAAGTCCGGCGAGGTATATATATTAATTAAGCCTGTGCTGACTAGTTAATTGATGTATTACTTGTTTTGGTATGTACATATATTAACTCTTCCTTCTTCTTTTATAGCCCTCCGGATCGAGCCAAACTTCGGTAACGAGACGAGGCCCGAAGAAGAGGTTGCGCAAGGATGAAAGGTTCACGATCACAGCACTCGCGGACGATGGCCATCCGATTGAACCCAAGCGGACCAAGGACGCATTTTCTGCTCAGTGCGGAGTTATTGTTAGGGACAACATCCCAATTAGCATCAAGCAATGGAATAAGCCTAAGGACGACGCCCCTGAAGGTGATTATGTCACCGATAGACAGAAAGATGATCTTTGGACCGCGCTGAAGGCAAATTTCACCCTACCGCCAGAGGAGGATCCGAATAAGCCAGTTATAGAGCCACTGGTCAAGGAGTGTGCTCTTAAGAAGATGGCAGATCTATTCAGGAGGTGGAAGAAGGAGTTGAAATCAAAGTTTGTCGACAAAGGGAAGACTCCAGAATTCACCGGCCGATTTGAGAAGATAAGAGATCACTGGCCCGCATTTGTGGCCTACAAGACATCGGACAAAAGTAAGAAAATGTCAGAGACAAACAAGAACAACGCTGCAAAGAAGCAGTATCACCATCACACGGGGTCAGGTGGCTACCTCAAAGCCCGGCCGTTGTGGGACAAAGCTGAGAATGACCTGATTGCTAAAGGGGTCGAACCACAGACATTGAACTGGCCAGACCGTTCAAGGACTTGGTTCTTCGGGGTTGGGGGAACTTTGGACCCTGAAACAGGGAAGTGCCGTTGGACGGACGAGCAACTTGCAATACCCGTCACGAAGCTTCAGAAGTATATCACCGCAGCACAGGAAGGGACGTTCATTCCCGACAGAGAGAAGGACGAGCTGACTAAGGCCCTAGGGAATGCTGAGCACCCTGGACGAACACGAGGCACACCAGGCTCCGTTCCGTGGAAGTTTGGGTTTCCCGACGCAGGCGGTTACAAAAGCCGGGATAGAAAGAGGAAAGAGGAGCTGAGCGACATGCAGAAGCTCAATGCAAGACTACAAAAGCTAGAGGAAGCTGAGAGCCAGCGAGCTGCCGACCAACCATCTCAGCGGCACGAAGCTACCCCAGAAGCTACCCCGCCATCTCAGCGGAGAAGCAGCGTGGCTTCCACGGAGCCCGTTCAGCCTGACTTCACGTCTCCGAGCTACCCCGTGGATACTATCACGGAGGCTCAACATTGCGAGCTTATGACGAAATGCCGGAACCTCACTTTCAAGGCAGCTGTCGGCTCTGTTGCACCTCCTCAACCCAACGGAACTTTTCACTGCCGTTCGATTCCACATGACTATGCTGTTGTGATGGTGGATGAAGTAATGGAGGGATTTGAGGAGCTCGAGCTTGACCACTCTACAGGTGAAGGGGAGAATCGGCTGGTTCATGCTCTAAGGAGTACATGTTTATGGCAGAAGGAGTACATCAAGCTTCCAAACTGGATGCCTCCGCCTCCTCCTCCTCCTCCGGCGAGTCAGGGCACTCCGCCTCCTCCTCCTCCTCCTCCTCCTCCGGCGAGTGATCAGGGCACTCCGCCTCCTTCTTTGGCTCCTCCGACGCGTGAGGGCACTCCGCCTCCTCCTTCGCCTACTCCGACGCATCGGAGCAGTCCGCCTCCTCCTCAGCCTCATCGGCAATGGCGGAAGACAAACGCCGCCGCTCCGGCTCCTCCGGCGCGTCAGATTTCTCCGCCTCGTCAGCAACGACGGAAGAGAGATGCCGCCGCTCCGGCGGCTAGCAGTACAAGCAGAGGCGGGAGCCAATTCAGATACGGTCCATCTCTCAAGCCTCTGGAAAAGTTACCATATGAGAGGACCGAGCAGGAAAACGAGGACATATGTCGTGCCCAACTGAGGGACCATTTTGCAAAGAAAACTCCACCTCCGAAGGAGAAGGTAGATCCGGTGAAAGTGAAGCGCACTATCAATGCCCTGAAGCGACCACCACCGCCTCCGCCGGATTCCAACTATGACCGCATAATTACTAAGACACATGCTAAAGCGCAGCAGTCGGGAAGTACTTCCAGTGCTGCAAGAGAGAAAAAACGAAGAAGTGGGAAAACAATTCCCCAGCTCGGCGAACAGGAGAAGCAATCGTGCCCCCCGCTCAAGGTGTCTAGCGATATCGCTAATCATCCGGTGCTATTGCCCGGTACCACTCTTGATGATTACATGCCCGATGATGTACAGTTTGAAACAGCTGAGGTAGTAGACGTCTTTAGATACGAGCACGGGAAGCCTCTCGTCAAACCTGATCATCCTCATCTAACAACGATGATGCAAAAATTGCATGACTGGTACATGGAAACCTGCAGGAAGTCTGGGAAAGACAGTTTGTTAGTCGGAATTAAAAAAGAGCATGACTTCCCTGGAGTCGACCTGCTGCCTGTTGAATTTGTGGAGTTATTTCAATTATACAATCAAATGGCCCTCGACAAACAACTCATGACTTGCTACTGTCTGTAAGTATTACTTCTATAATTAAGTCTCTAGCTCAGCTCGTTCATTGCATGTATATATAATTATCCTCACTATATTATGCAGATTGAAGATGGTCGAATGCCAAAAAATAGGAATCTTCGACGTTGGGTTCATTAGCCCAAATACCGTAAATGAATGGTCGGTACGAAAGGCGGCTGAAGATACCGAGAACAACTTACTACAAACGTTCCTTACACATCAAAACAAAAGGGAAATACTCTTTCCTTACAACTTCAAGTGAGTGTTACTGTCTTCTGCATATTCGGTTCCGCTTACTCGTGGTTAAGTAATGTAATTGATGAGTTATGCGTGCGCAGCTTCCACTATATTCTGCTATACATTAACCTTGACGGGGCATTAGTAACTGTCTTAGACTCGCTCCGTAAAGATCCCAAGTATTATGCGGACATGACTGCAATGCTCCAGAAGTAAGTTCAATCAATACCGGGACCATATTGGCAACTTTCGTTCATTTCCTGATATCAAGTAATAATTTTGTTTGCCTGCCAGGGTTTGGAAAACGTTCACCGCTAAGGTTCCGGGTCTAAAGAAGGAGCTGCGATTTACACACCCCAAAGTAAGTAGTACTAGCTAGTTCCGCGCATCTCTCATTGATTCTAGTTTCATCAATACCATTATCATGCTTGCTTATCAGTTTGATTGAACTCTATTCTCGTAAAGTGCTTGTTGCAGGCACCCAACACTCATTTATGTGGATACTACGTATGCGAGTTCATTCGCTACTATACCTCTGAACGGGCCTCCTCTGAGAAACAATTTGAAGTACGTAAACAATATTCACAATTTTATTTTATATATTACCATCAATTGTGTTGAGTTTCATTCATATATATGTATTGACCCCTTCTTTAAATTAGATCTGGCAGATGCGGGATGAACTCCTACCACATGATCGCATACGAGCAATTCAAGAGGAATTGGCGGGATTCTTTCTTGACCACGTCATACCTGAACAAGGAGAATACCATGTGAAATTGAAATGGTTGTAAGGGATGTTATATATTGTACATATGTAGCAGCGTCGGATAGATATACGAAAACTTCTCTCTATATATGTTCATGACGATATTGTGTAATTAATGGTTTCCTTTATTTGCTTACTAGCTAGCGTCGAGTTCTCTCTATATGTGTAGTAGCTAGCGTCAACCAAGCACGGAAAAAGAGAGGTCACTTCTCTCTATTAGCTCGCTAACACAATATGAAACCCCTAAATTAACCCTCCAAAACCCCAAAAACCCCCCTTCCAAAAAAAAAACACCCAGCGACTGCGAGCTGCTGACGCGTGGCCGCCTTTTGGTCCCGGTTGGTATTACCAACCGGGACCAAAGGTGGAGCCTTTAGTCCCGGTTGGTAACACCAACCGGGACTAAAGGTCCTCCCTCCCCCGCCCCAGGCAGCGCCACGTGGAGGGCCTTTGGTCCCGGTTCGTAAGCAAACCGGGACTAAAGGTTTTGCGTATTAGTCCCGACCCTTTAGTCCCGGTTTCAGAACCGGGACTAAAGGCCCTTACGAACCGGGACAAATGGCCCTTTTTCTACTAGTGCACAAACACCGCGGTAACTTTGACCCGGGGTGGGGGGTGAGGAAGTTGTTTGAAAACATACCCCGCCTCCCGATAACTTTCGTGTAAATAACATGGTAATATACGCACCGTAGACTTGATAACTCACGTACAAACACCGCGGTAAGTTTGACCCGGGGTGGGGGGAGGGGAGGAAGTTGTTGAAAACATACCCCCGATAACTTTTATGTAAATAACATGATAATATGCACACCACTAATCTGATAAGTTACGTACAAACACCACGATAACTTTTGACCCGTGGGAAAAAGTTGTTGAAAAAATACCACCAGTAACTTCTGTGTAGACCTGATAACTTACGTACAAATGCCGCGGGAACTTTGGAAACCGGGGGGGGGGGGGGGGGGGGGGGCAGAGTTATTGGAAATATACCCCGGTAACTTCTGTGTAAACAGCATGGTAATATACACACTACATACCTGATAACTTACGTACAAATACCGCGGGAACTTTGGACACCCCCAGGAGGAGGGCGGGAGGGGGGGGGGGGGGGTTGTTGGAAACATACCCTGGTAACTTCTGTGTAAACAGCATGGTAATATACGCACTGCATACCTGATAACTCACGTACTAACGTCGCGGTGACTTTTGACACGGAAAAAAAATTGTTGAAAAACATCCTCTGGTAACTTATGTGTAAATAGTATGATAAGATTCACACAACAGTGTTGATAACATACATAGCTTGCACGTGGTAACTTTTTACCCAAGAAATAGTCATCGGAACATACCAACATGGGATCTAGTTTCGAGTGTCTCGTCGTGATGGATATTTTACGTGAAAACGATTTTCCAATCAGACCGACGGTTTGAGTTACAAAACATTTTGAAATTTCGAAATAGGAAGACAATTCAGGATGGCATATGCTTTTTTTTTGTTTTCTAGTGCATGCATGCATGTGCATGTGGTGAGAAGGTTGGAGGAAACCATTTTTATGCCCAGAATTTGCCTATGTAAACATCGTGGTATCTTATGTACCATAGACGTGATAATTTACATATCCCAGACATGGTAACTTTTTACCAAAAAAAAAGTTGTCGGAACATACCAATATGGGATCTAGTTTCAAAGGTCTCGTCGTGACGAATTTTTTATGTGAAAACAGTTTTTTGATCCGATCAACGGTTTGAGCTACAAAACATTTTGAATTTTCAGTTTTGAAAAGAATCTGCTGACATCATCAATTTTGTTTTTTTATGCATGCATGTAATTAGGCCCTTCTAATTAAACTAGGACTACTCCTGACACCGACGCAAACAAGCTCGGCCTGCATGCAAGCAATTATGACATTTTGATCTGTGGCTACCTAGCGTTCGGATCTGTTGTTTATATACGAACGATCGGAAGTTATCACAATCCTTTAATTTATTATTTAGCTCGATCAGCAGACCATCTTAGTTTGAATTAAATAAAGTTTGTCACCCTGAATCTGGGGTCTCTTATATCAGCTTTTTGTGCCTTTATTTAATTCGCTGATCTTGCTCAACAATCCACGCGAATCCGGCTATATCCCTAGCAGTGTGATGTCGGTCCCCAGGACCAACCCGGGGGCTGGTACAGCACTTACTTCAGAATCACGCCGTTCCTCGGCTTATGTGACTCCTTCTCTGGCGGAAATGCAATTCGGCTCTCGGGTCCATTTGCTCCTGAAATCTGGACCACCAGTTCTCCTCGTGATCCGGGATTGGTTCTGTATTCTGTGGTGTATTAGCTTTTGGCAATTGATTATTGTACAGTGCGATGGCCCACCACTGTCAGCCATTTAATACACCCCACGTCTGTCTCGTAGCGCTTGGTCTAGACGGAGAGATGATCAGACAGACACGTCCCGTTAAATTCAAAACAAGTATAGCGGACGGCAGCCGTCTGAATAAATGAACAGGTCCCACCCACGCATCCTGTCAATCTGAATAGTCCCCTCCTTCACGAGTGCTACTAAATCCATCCATGGCGTTTTCTTTCTCCAACTCGCAACAGCCCAAGGCTCAGGAACTCCTCCCACTAATCCTGTGCCCACTGTATGGCGACAAGATAGTATTCTTTGTGTGCGGTGCTTGCTGATCCAGGCCCGGCGATTGATTCTACAAGAATGATGTAAGTAATGTGTTTACTCTCACGACATTAGGAACTGTCAAAATCGCAAGCCGATGCTTACATCATTTTTTTCAGTATGGCAAAGTGTAAAAATCGTACGCCTCGCCAAGAAAATCGAAGGTCAGGCCGAGTGACAGTTCAACCACGTTTGCACCCAACCTATGTGCATATCCTCTGCTCAAGCGCGCAAACACACCCTGGACATGGCGCCCCGTCTCGGGATGACCACCAACTCTAACCCTGCAAGTACAGCAGACATGCCGAATTTGAATTACAGGGGCTTGTCAATGCAATATCGGCCCAGATTCTAAAATACAAAAGACACTTAGAACTTCCATTGCATTATGTACGGGTTTCAGTTTAGCATCTGAACCCAATTTTCAACAACAACACTTCCAGCCCTGGTGCTCGTTTTCTACAGTTTAATTTTGGACGTCCTACCAAATCACCACTGGCCGTCTACACTAATGCTGATACCCATTTTCCAATGAATTTGTAGCGCATACCCATAGAATGTCACTTCTAATTCAGCTGCAATGCAGGGGGGCACTGGAATTTCTAATTTAACAGTAAATTCCGCAGGGCTAATCTTCTAACAAGAACATATACCTTTTTGTCAAGCCAGGTGCTTGTGGGTCAATTTTTCCATGTTGATTGAGCCGACGCCGCATCGTCACTGTCTTCGCGCTCGCGAATCACGGCTAGCTGGTCGTCCTCCACTACATATCTAACTGCAACGTCAAAGGCGACTAATCCAGTGTTCCAATTTCGCTTGCCGCAGATCTCCGCCCTCACACTCACCGCCTCCGCCCGCAAACCATGAGAGCCACCAGCTAGCTAGTCCCCGTGGGTCGTCCTCTCTGGTACCAAGCATAGAAAGTTGTGGCACAACACTCTCCGACTCGTAGGATCCACTCTCAAAGGGGCGGGGTACCTGTCACAGGTGTAATAGGGAAAAATTGGCAACCTGAAAGAACACAGGGGGAGCTTCAAAATCTTTCCTCAAATCCACGCACAACAACCATGCCCGAGCTAGGTATCTGGTCGCCGGATCCACCTGAAAATCCATTCCTCCATGCGACGCCGCAGCACCGCTCCCACCTCTAGATCCTTCTTCTCCGGCACTCCACCGCTTCAATCCGTTCCCATAGCGGCAGACTGGCAGTCCGTTCTTGTATGGTTGGTACATCTCATCACGTCCTGGCTCTGATAGCGGACCTCGCACCCACCACTGCCACCCGTCCTAGCTGACCCCACACGCGAGCTATGATTGTACTGTACGCGGCTGTATAACAGACCTTTCCTAGAACCGTATATGGAATTCAATATTCGCCAGCACAGATCTCAATGGTTAGGTGGACGTACAGGATATAGGGAGCATCTGCACCCCAGAGCCAAAACGCCCCTCCCCATCTCTGGTCGTTTTTTCCACTTTATGCCTGATTTTGACTTGTGTCTTTGGACAAGCCGGGTTGCTCGCTCCTAAGTTTGCCCCTTACGTCTCAGCTAGTTCTCCTGGCCGAGCACCTCAGGTGGGTGAAGCCGAACGCTAACCGTCACAATACACGAAACCAGGCGGCAAGGCAAAAGTATTCAAAGTAGCCAACTATGTTGCCTACAACACTTGACTTTAAGCAAGCAATTAAAATCATATGTGAGTCTTCGGAATTCTGAAGTCCATGATACCATGGTTAAACCTCGCCAACCGACTTCCATCCCAGACTGGTGACAGGTGGTCTACGGACCCCGAAATACGGTCTGGGGGCTGTTATTTCACCTTTGCTCTCTGACCAGCTTGTGTTTTGGCCACATGGATGGATTGCCTGGCTTCCCGGTTAGCTTGCCCTAAGTGCCGCTAAGTACGGCTAAGGACTAACCTCGGGAGCACTCCCAGTTTGCCTTTTGGCTAGGGAGGTTGAAGCCGAAAGCCGGTTAACGCAAGTCTTTGGGACCAAGCATATTTAAAAAAAAAAGGCCTCGGCACACAAAATACACTTAGCAGTAGTGAAGACTTAAAGTTTTTTACAGCTTTTTTCTTCCTTGGCATTCCAAGGGCAACTGATCTACTCTATTATTTTGTCCAGGTGATAGTCTCGCTCGGTCATCCAAGCAAATTCTATCACCCGAGTGAAGTTCCGGCTTCATCTCCTCCCTGTCAGGACCTGCAGGTCCGACCTCCGTGATAGGCTAGATGTCCAGCTCCGGAATATGCGTCTGGAGCATACCCCAAGCTTGACGAGCACCTTCTCGGGCGGCCGAGGACTTCCATATACCAATGCAGGTGCGGGCTTCCCAAAGACGACGAGCGAGGTCGAAAAATGTTCCCACTACTAGGGAAAAGCCTAGTGGTGGCACGGGTAAACTGCCTAGTAGTAGTGCGGGGCGCTACAGCTAAAAAGTTCGTAGTAGCGCGGGTGCCACCACGCGCTACTACTAAAAAGTTCGTAGTAGCACGGGTGCCACCTGCGCTACTACTATTTCGCACCCGCGCTACTACTAACGAAATAGTAGCAGCGCGTCTATAATACCACGCGCTACTAGTATCCTAAATACTAGTAGCACATAGTTTTTTCCCGCGCTACTACTAACTAATTAGGAATTAAAAAATAAAATCCACCAATTTCATTTTATGCATACAATTCTAACAACTAAAACAAACCCAGAAATGCGATCAAGTTACCAATGTAGAATCGAGTAGTATCATCACAAGCATACAACCAGGTTCTTAATTTATCTCAATGTAAACATAGACGGATGTAAACAGGGTAGTAGTAGTAGTAATAGGACAGTAAGACCATGAACGGATGCGCGGACATCAGGATCAACATGAGTTCCCATTCTGATCCCTGTAAGAGCATCTCCAATAGGCGCTCTATCTTAGCCGCGCGCTGGAAAAAACCGCTTTATTGTGCGCGCTGGGCCGAAATGGGCGCTCCAGCAGCCACGCAATAATCGCCCGCGCGGTAAACTTGGTTCAACGCGCGGAGGAAAACGGCATCGCACGCGGTGTATTTGCTGCGCCCGCTCCCGCGCGCTGGACATGGCAATCGGGTGCGCGACTCTCACCAACCGCCAGATCTGAAACCTCCAGGCCCTGGCGCCGCCGCCCGCACCTTCCCCATTCGCTCCGGTGACCCGTCGGCGCTTCCCCCGCCTATCCCCGCGCGCCGCCGCTGCTTCCTCCACCTTCTCTCCTCGTCGCCGCCCCTCGAGCGCACCGTTCCTCCGACGAACAGCGCCCGGCGGCCGTTTGCAGCTCGGCGCCCACAAGGTGTTTGACAAAATGCTTGCAAGGTATGTATTGCTTCAACTTTATATTTGTAGATGAATTTGGTGCATGTTGTTTGTAGTTTTAAACTAGTTTAAATTCAATATTGTAGATGAGTTCGTCCTACGATTCTTCCGACGAAGAATTTGATATTCAAGAGGAGGAGGACATCGCAATGATCCTAGCTATGCATGTCAATAAAAAGCCGAAGCACGGTGGTTCGGTTATCGGTCGTCAGAAATTGTGGAGGGATAGGATCGATGCCCACAACAGATTGATGAGGAACTATTTTGCGGAGAATTCCACAAACCCCGAGTCCTACTTTCGGCGCCGTTTTAGGATGAGCATCGAGTTGTTCAAACGCATTGCGGAGAAACTGGCGAGCCATGATCGGTTTTTTCAGCAAAGGAGGAATGCCGCCGGAGAACTCGGGCATAGCACCTTTCTAAAGGTGACCGCCGCTTTTGCGTATGTTGGCATACGGTATTCCGACGGATCTCATTGATGACCACTTGGCCATGGGTGAGAGTCAAGCCATCATGTGTGTCAAGTGCTTCGCAGTCGGAATTGTGCAAGTGTTTAGTCCGGAATATTTGAGAGCTCCCAATGCTGAAGACACCGCAAGGCTTTTGGAGATGAACAAAGCTCGCAGGTTCCCAGGTATGCTTGGCTCAATAGATTGCATGCATTGGAGTTGGAAGAACTGTCCTAAGGCATGGCATGGACAATTCCACGGCCAGAAAAAGGGTTCCACTATAATCCTTGAAGCGGTGGCCGATCAGGAGACTTGGATTTGGCATGCTTTTTTTGGAATGCCTGGATCTTTGAATGACATTAATATTCTTAATCGGTCACCACTCATGAATAAGATTGCAAATGGTGAAACTACACCGGTGGAGTTTGTAGCAAATGGTCATACATACAACTATGGCTACTATCTTGCGGATGGCATCTACCCAAGGTGGCAAACATTTGTGAAGCCGTTGACTGCACCGCAAGGTAAGAAAAATCTTGATTTCCACAATGCTCAGGCGGCGGCTAGGAAAGATGTGGAGAGAGCTTTTGGGATTTTGCAATCCCAATTTGCTATTGTTAGAGGACCGGCTAGATGTTGGGATCAAAAGATTCTTTGGTACATCATGAACGCTTGTGTGATCATGCATAACATGATCATCGAGAATGAGCGTGGGCAAGATTTAGACTATTCTCAGTATGAGTTGGTGGGACGTCCCGTGCGAGTGCGGAGGAGGGCTGCGAGGGTGGCCCGATTTATTGCGTCCTATCATGCCATTCGACGTGCCGAAATGCATGATGATCTTCAAAAGGATCTAATCGAGGAGTGGTGGGCATGGAATGGGCGACAAAATTAGTTTGATGTTGTATGTTTGATGTTGTATTGTTGTACTATTTGTTGTATTGGAAGATAAACTATTTGTTTGAGTTGTAATAATAATTGAACTATTTATTGTTGATTTATTTTTTTGTGTGTTTGATCTTTTTGGTTCTATGTTGAGTGGGAAATGTTGTTTGTGCTGGGTGCGCGCGCTGTAATTTTAGCGCACCTGCTGGAGCGCTACCTGCGGCGCGAAATATAGCGCTTCTACTAAAGCAGAACACCTGCCCAGCGCGCGAAAACGCTATTTCGGCGCTGTAAAAGTTTTTTAGCGCGCCGCGCAAGCGCGCGTCTGTTGGAGATGCTCTAACAGACACACTTCTGGCAATGCTTCTGCTATGAGATAAACCTCTGCCAGCATCTTCTGCTTCATCTTCGGAGTCTTGAACTTGTACCTCCAACATCTCTTGTTCCCAACCACTGCATAAATAAATGAACAAAATACTGGATTTAGTACCCATGAAGTGCATGATATACATTGCATATTCTTATGAGAAAATTAACCAGACATATAAACCCGATGGCTAAAATTAAAGGGGGAAAACATCAAAGAGAATAGCAAGGTGGTTTGCTGCTACACTCACCTTCTGTTATAATTATCAATTGGAAGAATTTCCCTGGCCTTTAAGCTGCAGTAAAATCATACCTTCAAATTTGTAGCAAATGAGATGGGTGACTTTGTGTGCTATCAAGTAAAAACTAAACCAAATGGTGCAAAAGCTCCAAACCAAACAGCAATAGTCAAGCTAAGCTAACATAGCTACAAACTGCCAAAAAAAAAACTAAGCTGCCTAAGCAGCTACAGCTTTGGGATGAGAACTCGAAAAATAAAATGAAGCGTTCAAACCCAAGTGTGAGAAACTACAAGTCCCTAAAAGGAAAGAGGTGAAAATGTGTTAAGTGCTACAGGTGGATCTATGTCAGTAGCATTCTGAATCTTGGCTATGTAGAAGTAAAGTTGGTTTCTAACATGCTTGGTGTTAGTAAACTAATTCAGCGGTTTAAATGTATATAATTAACAGCAAACTTGACACAACAACAAAAAACAATTTGCTAGAATCAAAGGTATGACTATAAGCTATCCAAACAAGGAACCAAAACTTAACAACCAAGTATCATCAGTCTATCAACTGAAGGAAATCATAACTGTCCTGATCGATAACAAAATGATATTGACCAGATGCTCTATGTTATTGGATTTATGAATTAACAATCATGGACCTCTAGGCTTGGAGGTATAAAGATGAAAGCAGCAGTATTACCGTGATGTCTTCACGCCCATTCTTTTGGTACCCTGTCAGGCAAATGTTAAGCGATTGACCGCCCGGTATACCATCTAGATCTCTCACTGGCTTATATAGTACCTGTGAAATCCACAACATGCAGCTTCAAGTCACCAAACTAATAAGCAGGAAGAAGATAACTACACAGGGGGGGTAACTAAAAGGTCCTCAGTTAGGACAGTGGCCTGGTGAACTTATTTAGAACAGACATCTTAATTGCCGTATAGCCGTATAGGTGCAAGTACAGTAGCAGAGCTGACCCGATCGGCATCGGCAATCACTCTGGCATCCAGGCTATCGTCCACCCACAGCTCAGTTACGATCTTCTTCCCGCTCCGTCGTGCTCATGGCCTACCTCCTCCTGCACACAGCGGCTGCGGCTACTGTTGCTGGCAAAGCAACCACAACAAATAGCAGCAGCAGCAGCACAGCACGCGGAGGTCTTGGTGGTCATCCACGGAAGGAAGGAAGTGGAGGTCGCCTGCTGCTCCTGCTCCGGACCAAATCAAACAAGAAAATTAAAAGGAGAGGCTTGATGGCGACGTGGTCATCCCCGTTCATGGAGATGGAGCTGCTTGGAATCGAAGAAACGGTGATAGCCGGGACCGAGAGAAGGAGAGGCTCGGGTCACCGGCTGTAGGCACCGAGGTGGAAGAAGACGAGGACGAGGTCGGTTGTGGCGGCGCCATCAGGCCACTGCAGTCGTCGTCGCCGTCGGCGAAACCCTAGCCTGGCCATGAGGGAGGGGAGGGTTGTGGGTGAATCTGGCCGGAGGGAAGGATGCACCATAGCGAGGAGAGCACGGGAGTGTGCTGGGCGGTGGCGGGCGTCGCCGGAATCGGCCGGTGGCGAGGTGGGTGGGGGGGGGGGCTGTCGGGTGGGAGAGAATGGGAGGAGGACGAATGAGATTTTTGCGTTTGGGTTTGGGTTTGGCTACACGGGTGTGGGTGCCCGCGCTACTACTAGTGGGGCCCATCAGCTGGCCTCGTCTATCCATAGTAATAGGGCGGGATGTCCCACCGGCGCTACAACTAAGTGGGGCCCATCAGCTGGCCTCGTCTATCCATAGTAGTAGGGCGGGGTGTCCCATCTGCGCTACAACTATCCACTCAGTAGTAGCGCATGTTTTACACCCCGCGCTACTACTATGGCCTGTCCGGGGGGGGCACGGTGGGGACCACTTAGTAGTAACGCGTGCCTGCTGTGCCCGCGCTACTACTATGCCCTACCAGTAGCGCATGGTTTTTACCCGCGCTACTACTAAGTAGCAGTAGCGCAGGCCAAATAAGCAGCGCCACTACTAAGTGGTTACCTATAGGGGTTTCCCTAGTAGTGTCCCGGGATCTCCTCCTCGGGCCACAGCGCTTTGAAAGTGTCCTCCATCATTGGCCGGGCAAGTTGGTGTAGCTCTCCGAGCTGCTTCAACTTCTCTCCGAGAACCACGCTCCGCGTCGGGTCTTGGAACTGAGCCAAAAAAACCGATCATGTCCATGTGCAGGATCACAGTTGCCATTTTAAAATGGCAAGCACGTGCGGCACTAGCGGGCAGATCGGAGAAGGCCGCTGATGAACCATCACACATGGGTTAGTTCTAGAGAAAGCTCGTCGGCAGAATATACACTATAGGTGGAAAAGATTACCGGATATGATTTCCATGGCCTGCTGCACCTCCTCCTCGGTGCTGGCCAGGCACAACTTGGTACTCTCAACCTCCAGCGCCTGCTTCTTGAAGTTTGAAAGTGCACGTTATCGACCATAGGGGGGTGAATGGGAGATTTTTACAAATTCTTCAAAGTGGCGAGGATTTGAAGAAAACAGAGTGATGAAATATGCAGTGGAACAAAATCTACACTAAGCATGCATAACGGAATGAAGACAAAGTCATCATGATGAAATAGAACAGCCATACTAGGTAGTGGAACATGGAAAACATGCGAGCATCGAGGAATACAGCATTAAACAAATAAACTGGAAGACATAAAATGGAATTGACGAAAATGAAAATTTTCAGATCAAAGTCTTCATATCAAAGTCTTCATAACAGAATTACAGAAAGTAAAGGAGTGAAGAACTTGTAACCGGATCACTCGATGAAGACAATGATTTGTTTGACCAGTTCCAGTTGATGTGTCAACTGTACATCTGGTTAGGGAGGCTGAGATTGAACTCAGAGGGCATTTAGTCCTCACCTTATTCCCCTTGAGCTAAGGTCACTTAGTCCTCGCCCAATCACTCATGGTAAGTCTTCAAGGTAGACTTCCGAAACCTTCACATACTTGTTCACTGGCACACCACAATGACTCTTGGGTGCTCAGAACATGACGCATAACCGTCTGGAAGAATCACAGTCTTCAAAGGTAAAAAGCGTCGGATCCACACAGGACAATTTCTTAAGTGATGCTCAATCACTTTAGCTCTGGTTGGGTTTTTCCTCACTTGGGTTTTCAAGTTCGTCAGAGGAAGGATTGCTCTTAAATGCCAAGTGCCAATCATCTCTCTCGTGGAGCAGCCAACCAACTACTGGTTGTGGGGGGCGGCTATTTATATCCAGGAGGCAACCCGACATGGAATGTCATAAATGCCCTTCGAACATGACCGTTGTCAGGATAGGATCCACTCGACAGCTGACACTAGCGCAGCAACGGTCGGAAATCTAAACTCTCAAATTCATCATGGGCTATCAATCTCCTCACGATAGGAGAGTCGCACTAGCGAAACCCTAATTCTTCAGTCAGACCAATTTCGTTAACGACCAGAAGAACTTCATCTCTATCACTGAAGAACTCGACTGCACTGCAAGAGATTTCCAAAATCTTCACTCGAAGAAATAGGTAGTTTTTGGGTTTGAGCATCACTTCGAAAATACGCCTATGTATCACCTAGACCCTCTTTAATAGTACGGTGTTTCCTATGACTCAAATAAAGAAGAAAGAAACTACGAAAACAAAGTTTTCAAGCTTCCAATTCTTCACTTCAATTTCTTCAAAGGACACACCAAATTCTTCACTTGAAGAAATACATTTTTAGGGGTCGTCTTTCGTTGGTTAAACCAAATCTTCAGGGACTATATCTCCTGTGTACACTCACAAACACATTAGTCCCTTAACCCATTTGTCTTCAATACTCCAAAACCACTAAGGGGGCACTAGATGCACTTACAATCTCCCCCTTTTTGGTGATTGATGACAAATTGGTTAAGTTTTCAATGGGGATAAAATAGTAGGAGTGAAAATACATGTATGAAGATTTTGATTACAGGATATAGAGGAACTCCCCCTGAAGATGTGCATATTGACGAATTTGCTTTGGATTGCAAATGCACATGGCAGGATGAAATTGTGGAGATCTCCCCCTATATCTTCGAATCCAACACTACAGGAAACAACTAATTTGCCGTCTGTGATGTTCTTTGCCGTCAGCATTTTCTTGGGGCAGACGGCAAAGACCAATTTTGCCGACAGCTGCTGACGGCAAAGAACGGCTAACGGCAAAGACATACTTTGCCATCTGTAAAAAAAATACAGACAGCAAAAAGACTTTGCCGTCTGTGTTTTTTATTACAGACGACAAAGTGAGTTCTTTGCCGTCTGTAATAAAAAAGGTAGACGGCAAAGAAAAACACACCACGCGGATCGATGACCTGGATCAATGATGTGGCAAGATCTGGACACACACCACACACCACACAGCTCTCCATCTGACCACCCATCCACCCATCTCGCCTCCCCCCACCACGTCCCCACCCACCACGCCTGCGGCCCCATGCCCACCCACCTCTTCTTGTCCTTTCTCTCTCCCTAATCTCTCTGTCCCGAAGAGGCCATGGCTCCTGCTCCCTACTTCTCCTCGTCTCTCCTACTTGTCCCTCCTGTATCCTCCCTGACGAACGGAGAGCAGGGCGCCGCAGGACGCGAAGGGAACCGCCCCGATCCCGCAGCCGAGCAGGGTGGCGGTGGAGCAGGCAAGTAGGCCAAACAGAGCAGCGGCGGCAGCGGGCGCGGCCTACTAGGGAAGCAGCTGCGCGCGCGGCCAGGAATGGACGCGAGCGAGGCTGGGCAGGGCTGCGGTGGTGCAGGCGGGGCCGGGCTGGGCCACGGCGGCGCGGGCGAGGCCGGGCATGGAGGCGGGCGTGGGCTCAGCCGGCGGCGGTGCGGGCAGAGCAGGGCAGGCGCGGCCGGCGGCAGTGCGGGCGGAACAGGGCAGGCACGGCCGGCGGCGGCGCGGTTAGAGCAGGGTGGGCAAGGGCACGACCTGGCACGGCGGCAGGCGTAGCGTGGATGGGCAGCGGGCGCGCGCGCGTCCAGGAAAGGACGGCAAGGCGGTGGTGGCACGGGCGTGGCCTGGCAGGGTGGCAGCCTTGGGCTGGAGCGAGCTTTTTTTTTAAATAAGAAAAAGGATTTGCCGTCTGTAACTCGATTCGGCTGATGGCAAAAAAGAAATTCGGCTGATGGCAAAGATGTAAATTTTGCCATCAACCCCATAAAAAACAGACGGCAAAGCTTCAGTTTGGCTGACGGCAAAGATTTTGCCGTCTGCCCGATAAAAAGCTGATGACAAAGTACTCTTTGCCGACTTTCTCTTTGCCGTCTATCTTTGCCGTCAGCCGGCTGACGGCAAACTCTTTGCCGTCTGTATTTCACTCTTTGCCATCTGTACTCGCCAGACGGTAAATTAGCTGATTCCTGCAGTGCAACAGTGCATTGAATGTAATATGAGGAAATTGAATGCATGATGAAAAATGGTGTCTGACGAAATTCAGCATGCGTGCATAGATATAACATGAAGGTAAAGCAGTTCAAATGTGTCAGACCACCATCAGACTTAAGTTTACAACTAAGTACAAATAAACACCACAGAAGAACAAGAGTTGTAACTTAAACAAAACAACCCATATAAAAACCCGCTTGAAGACTAACTCAAATTTCTCCCCCTTTGTCATCAAATGACCAAAAGGAGATGAAATTGAGAACTAGCGCCCCTGAAGAAAATCAACTTGAAGAAGGTGGAGGAGCGCAAGCATCGTTGTTGGGGTCACGTGCAGCAGAAGGGCCTATAGCAGTGTCCTCAAGGTTCTCAAATTCATCAGTTGCGCGCGATGAGGAAAATGATTCTGGCACAAGAGGAGGGACTGGAACTTTCTTGAACTTCTTCTTGGGCGGAATTGACCAATCGAAGTCTTGCTGGAATTCCATCTCTTGAAGTTCTTCATCAGTCTTGAGATGCGAGAGGATGGCCCAGCTTCGGTCAAAGGTCTCATGGGTGTAATAGTGATTCTTCTTCACTGAGTTCTGCATCACCGTCATATTGTGAAGAAGTGAGGCAAACTGACGCCGAACCCAGTTGTGGCTCCTGTCAATCTTTTGATGCAGAATGATAAGAAGCTCTCTGTCAGTCATCACACAAGAAGCTTCAGCTCGAGGGTTTTGCTGTGAAGAATTTGCTCATGTGTTCTGTGAGGTGTATTCTTCACCGATTGACTGAGAGGCTGGTTGACGAAATTGGCCATCCAAGGGATGAAGACCTTCAACTACATCAGTCTTGCCATTCCCCGGAACTGAAGCAATAGTGCTTTGAATGATTTCCACGGGAGGCATGAAACTCAAATGATTCTTCTTGTCAGCCAAGTAGTTGACGCCTGATCACTGTCTGATGAATATCATGATCCAGGGTGCATATGGCTTCAACTCAAATGGTGCTTGTGCAGCATTCTCCATGTTTCTGATGAAGAAATCATAAGTGTCAAACGGAACTGAATGACTGATGCTGAATAGCACATTCTTCATTATGCCCATGACTTCGTCAGTGTCGGAGTTGTATCCTTTGATAGGGCAGAGGGACTTGGCCAAAATGTGATAGATTGTTTGAGTCACATATGGCAAATTCTTCACCAAAAACTTTGGTGCTTCAGGATCAGCAGAGGAAGATTCAAGCTTCATCAATGTTTGCATCATTTCATCGTTGAGTGGATCAGCCTCAAATAGCTTAGCAGAATTTTCTTGAGGAAATTGAAGTGAAGTGCACCGAAGCAATTCCATAGCAGGTGCCTTGTAGTGCGTCGTTTCTGTCATCCAGTCCAGCACCCATGATGTGTAGTCATCAGGATCACCAGAAATGTGCACGGTCGCATAGGATTGGATGATGACTTCCTCATTCCAATCACAGATTTCAGAACAAAAGCTTAGAATCCCCCCTTCATATAAACTTTGAAGAACAGGGGTGAAGCAGTTGATCGACTCCATATCAACATGAGGAATATGGCGATGCGGAAATACCTTGTTCTTCTCACACAGAACAGAGGCATAATAATTTAGCTGCGGCCTAGTCAAAAAATTCTTCCGCCCAATTTGGACTGAGTCATAAGGTGATTTACCTATGAAAAAATTCTTCTCAGCATAAAAGTCTCCAGCCTTGAAGGTTGGCCTCTTGTCAGTTTTCTGACCAGTTTGCCTGGGAAGAACAGATTTGGGTTGAATAGTGATGATTTTCTTCCTGGCATCAAGAACAAGATAAGGTGATCCAGTGGAGTCATCCTTGCTTGCAGCGGCATTTACCCTGGCAATTTCATCAGCAGTGGCTCTTGGGGCAGTCTCGGTATCTCCAGAGGGAACAAATCCTTCCGGCTGAGTTTGTGCATTTTCATTAGCAGGAGCAGCTTCTTCATTTTGTACTGGCTGCTCAATTTCTTTAGCTGATGCAGCTGAAATTTCTTCAGGGATAGTCTGAAGAGGAGTGTAACACTCTTCAGAGTCACCAAGGATTTCTTTAGTCGGAGCAGGGGACTGAGGTAATTGAGTCAGAGGTGTGGTTATTGGCAAATTTGGACGTGCTTCAGACCAAAATTCGTGATGAATAAGTTGTGTTGTGGAACCATCAATATCCACATCCTCTGCATCTTCTTCAACACCAGCCTCTTCAGCAGTCAACTGAGGCTGGGGCGATGAAACCATATGAGGTGAAGCAATGTCTTCAAACTTAATTTCTTCATCCATCTGCTATGTGGAAGCAGCAGAATGGGATTCTTCAGCATCTTCACGTTCCTCACTGAACGTAATAATGGATCGATCAGTGATGACTTTGGTGGGAGGCGCTGAGGCCAATGGTTCTGCATCAATGGGCTTAGTTGAAGAACTAGGAGCCATCTTCAACTTCTTCACGGAATCAGTAACAGAAGGATCGGAAGCTTTTCTCTTCTTGAGGGCCTCCTTCTCTGCAGCCTTGGTCTTCTTCGCTTCTGACATAGAAGGAAGAATAGTTTTCTTCAAGCTTGAAGAACTTGGAGTGGGCGCTGAGATGATAGGAGCATTTCCTTCAGGCGCAACTGTTGCAGTTGCCCTGGAAGTTTCGTCAGGCCGAGAAGCAGATGCGCTCGACTGAGGAATTTGCGACTGTGTAGCAGCGGCCAGTCTTGAGTTGTGATCAGACATGACTTGATTAGCCTTGGTGACGAATCTGTCTTTGACGTTTTTGCAGTGTGCTTGTCTCTGGTCAAATTCATCACTCAGACGCTGAATTTCTACTTGCATGTTAGTCAGCTGCTGAGGAGTGATATTTCTGATGCTGCACCTCAATTTGCGCTCTTTCTTGTACTACGCCTTCTTCACTTGACGAGCTTGCTCAATTTTGTGTTTCTCATTCAAAATGAATGAGGAAAGAAGATGGTTGGGGCCAGGTGGGAGCTCCAAATCATCAAGTGGTGTGTCAGGGTCCTTTTCCCATACATCGATGAAATCTAGGATCTTCTTCCGATCCAACATTAGAGGAACTCCAGAGCCCTTAGCAGCAGCTCGTTCAGCATGGTTCCTGATGATTTCTGCAAATTCATCTTCATCAGTTTCATCATCGTCAGAGTCAATTGCTTCACTTGGCTTCTTCTTGGGGCTTGGCCTTGGTCCGCCACCAGCAGTGACCTTAGTCTTCAGCACAGGGGCATTTGAGGAAGTGTGCCCACTGGCTGTGGCAGATGGAGTAGCCCCAGATGCAATTGAAATGCAGTGGTACGCTGGCATGATGCATGCCCAGTGGTGGTTGAAGCTTTTGCTACAGCAGATGAAGAATTTGCAGCAGTCTTTGGAGTTGACGACTTCGTGACAGTTGAAGAACTTGGTCTTTAAGAAATATCAGCCGTTTTCGGCTTCTTGGCAGGCTTCTTTGACATTGCCTTCTTGGAAGCACTTGCACTGCCACTACCACCAGCTTCCTCTGAAGCTTTTGTGGCTTGGTTGAATTCTTCAACGGCCTTTTGCGCCAGTTTCTGCAATTTAGCTTGACGCTTAGCCCACTCATTGGGGAATTCTTCACCTCTTCTGATGCTGGAAGGATCAGCAACTTGGCCTGGAGCAAGCGTAGGCCTATTGCAAGGAGGTTTCACAGCGAAATTCTTCATGTATTTGGGAGTGACGAATCTGTACTCTCTCCATTCCTTTATCCAGAATCTCTTGATTTTCTGCAGCCTAGTTTTGCGCTGTTTGTCAGTCTCTTTGCCATGAATTTCTTCATCTGGCGTGCAGTATCCAGCATATAGATGCTCTGGGATCTCAAAGGCAGTGAATTCCTCTTTCCTCTTGCATCCTTTCTGAGACCTATTTCCATCAGCCATTTTCTTCAATTGATGTTTTTGAAACTTTGATGAATCTGAAGAAGTCTGAAGCTTTTCCTCAAGCAACACTGCAAATGAATTCAGATGATGAGAACCAAGGGATTTGTCGGTAGACATATGTACCTATGAACAGAGTATAGCTGCGAGAGAAATGGGGTACAGTTATATGCGTTCTCAGAAGATTTTTAGATAAAAATCAGGTTGAAGAAATTGACCTGTTTTGTCTTGATGAAATTCACTAAGTGTTCTTGACTTTGGTTCCAGAGTTGTACAATTTTGAGGAAATGCACAATTGAGGAATCATGAAGTTAAGCATAACTTAGGCGAATAATAGCAAGACTGTGTACAGATATGTGCTGAAGAATTGGAAAGTGGAATAAACAACACTTTGAAGAATTACTGGCACCGAAGAGATCAAACTGGGCAGTGAAAATGAAATTTTTATTTACCACTCGATGAACTGATGAACTGAGCAGCGAGGCAAAGGAAACTACCAGTCCAGATCCTTCGTGCCCTAACTCGGCGACGAAGAACAGCTACGGCGGAGGCGAAGGTGACGAAATCCATGGCCGGCGCGAGTACGGCGACGAAGAAGTCGAGGCAGTCAAGCTCTTCTTCTCCGGCGTCGATGAAATCCAGCAGCGGCGCTAGGGTTTGAGCTTGAGAGCGACAGGGGTGAGAGGAGGAGTAAATGAAGTTTGACGGGGTCAAGGCATATATATAGTCACGGTGAAAACTGAACTGCTGAAACTTTCAGACGGATAAGCCCATGGCGATCCCTATCTACTGGACACGTGTCATGCATGCAGATTGTGTGAGCTTGTCCACGCGGTGGATGCGAGGGATGAAGTTACTGTGGCAACCACCAAAAAATTGGATTTGAATATTTTAAAGCGTGTTCGCAAATTCTTCAGCTGTCAAGGACACGGTGAAGACTTTGAATGGTGTCAAATAGAACGCACATGAAGAATTTGAGAATAGACTGGATCGAGTTAAGCATAGAGAGGAACGGGTCCGATCACATTCACTTAGACGAAAAACTCAACTGAGGAAAGAGCTATAAGTGAATGCTGTTGAGGACATGAATCAGAATAACTCAAATAAATAAATATATATAGGAAGAATTAGCTCAAGCAATGAAGAACAACCTCAAATGACGAAATCAAGTAGTTTGACAAAATTCAAAATGATGATAAACTCAAATTGAAGAATTTCAAAAGAGGGTGGTGGCGTTACCCACCGTATAAGAATTATACAGATTTCAGACACCGCGTACAATTGTCGTAGGGTTCGGAGAATCAAATTCTTCGTTAATTTCTTCACACTTAGAGGGTAAGTCTTCATTGATTGAAGAAATACGTTACTTCGTGTGTTGCGCATCAAAATCATCAATTTTGCATAAGCGTTAGGATGTGTGTCCATTCAAAGGACATTCAAAGATTCTTGGATGTTTATCTCACACCGCAACTTGCAAAATCTCTTCTCATCCAAGGGCTTAGTGAAGATATTAGCCAACTGATCTTCTGTCTTCACATGGTTGATGACGATGTCTTCCTTTAGCACATGGTCACGAAGAAAATGGTGACGAATCTGAATGTGCTTCATCCTTAAGTGTTGCACTGGGTTGTGGGCGATCTTTATAGCATTCTCATTGTCGTGGAAGAGAGTGATTTTCTTCAAGTTGACGCCATAGTCCTTGAGGGTCTGCTTCATCCATAGCAACTGAGAGCAGCAGGCACCAGCAGCAATATACTCAGTCTCAGCTGTGGAAAGTGATACGCAGTTCTACTTCTTCGAGGACCAACATACACGAGATTGGCAGAGGAAATGACAGGTGCCTGATGTTGACTTGCGATCCACGTGATCTCCAGCATAATCAGAATCAAAAAATCCAGCTAGATCAAAGGATGAGCCCTTGGGATACCATAATCCAAGCGTTGGTTTGTGAGCTAAATATCGAAGAATTCGCTTGACAGCCTAATGGTGTGACTCCTTCGGTGCCGCTTGAAATCGGGCACATATGCAAACGCTAACCATTATATCTGGCCTAGATGCACATAGGTACAACAAAGAACCGATGATGGAGCGATATACCTTCTGATCGAAATCTTTACTATTTTCGTCAGTGCAGAGGTGGCCATTTGTCGGCATTGGAATTTTGAGGCCATTGCAGTCTTGCATGCCGAATTTCTTCAGGCAATCCTTGATGTACATCTCCTAAGATATGAAGATGCCATTGGGTTATTGACGAATTTGAAGATCAAGGAAGAATTTCAACTCCCCCATCATAGACATCTGATATTCTTCACGCATCATATATGCAAATTCATCACTGTATTGCTTGTTAGTGCAACCAAAGATAATATCATCAACATATATTTGGCATATGAACAGTTCGTCGTCATAAGATTTTGCGAAAAGAGTAGGGTCAAGTGAATCGGGTTTGAAACCCTTTTTCTTCAGGAACTCCTTCAGAGTGTCATACCAAGCCCTCGAGGCCTGCTTGACGCCATAGAGAGCCTTGTTGAGTCTGAAGACTTCTTCCTCAAGCTTACCATTGAGGAATGCACTTTTCACATCCATTTGATATAAGAGGATATCATGATGGTTAGCATATGCAAGCAATATACAAAAAGCTTCAAGCCTAGCAACAGGTGCAAATGTTTCATCGAAATCAATTCCTTCAACCTGTGTTTATCCCTGTGCTACAAGACGGGCCTTATTCCTCACCACTTGGCCATTTTCGTCTTGTTTGTTGCGGTAGATCCACTTGGTGCCGATGATATTGTGCTTGCGTGGCTTGAATCCACTCAGGCTCCAGAAATGCATCATGAACTTTGGTGGGCTCTGAGATAGAGACGAAAGCAAAATGACCACAAAAGTTAGCTAACTATGAAGCTTTTGAGCGAGTGAGAGGACCTGGTGCATTTATGTTGTCAAGGATTTTGTCAATTTGCACTTCATTTGCAACTCAAGGATGTACTGGTCGAGTGCCTTGTTGTTGTTGAGCATTTTCCTCAACGTCATTTTCTTCAGGTTCAGGAATTTCTTCACGTTGAGGAATGACGATTTCATGTTCAGCAGATTCTTCAGTAGGCACAATTTCTCCAGTGCCCATAAGCTTGATAGATTCCTCGGGAGATAATTCATCTAGCACAAGAGGCAGCTGCTCTCTTTGCTAGCCGTTAGTTTCATCAAACCGCACATCTTGTCGTGGTATTCTCACGGCAGATGCCATAAGATGGCTAAAAAGGTGGGGTTACGGGAGGACGCCGGTGGGTTCCGGAAGAGAGGTTGGGGACAAGCGGAGAGGGACTCGCGATGTACCCAGGTTCGGGGCCCTCTGAGGGAGGTAACACCCCTAGTCCTCCCGGATCTACTGGATGGGTTTCACAGAGTGGGTACAATGCACTCCTGGAGCTGTTTGGTGGGAGGAGGAAGAAGAGCTAGCTCTCTCCTTCTCCTGGCTACGTGAGTGTGTGTGTGTGTCCAATGTCCAAGGCTAAGAGAGAGCGAACCCCTCTGGATGGAGGCCTCCCGGGGGGTCTTATAGCTCGACCCCCCAGGGTTACATTGGTAAAGATGCACGGGCGCGGGGCCCTGGTGTCATCGTCTAGGGGCCGGCGGTGGGGGCCGCCGGGTCGCCGGATCCGCCAGGTGTGCCGGGTGCGCCGGGTCCGTCTGGTGCGCCGGGTCCGCCGGGCACGGGTTCGGTCGCCAGCGCGACACTGTGGCAGGTCTTGTGGTTCGTCATAGGGCGGTCAGCGCCGCCTAGCAATAGGATCGCGCCGCCCCGACACCGCCCGTCCCGGGCGGGGGCGCAGGGAGCGTTGTAGCCATGCCCGCGTGGGTCGGCGCCAAGGAGGGAGCGCTGTTGCCATGCTGGTCTTGTCACGAGGGCTGTCCTCTAGCGGCCAGCCGGCCTAGGCCAGCCGGCCAGGCCGGGTCGCCATGCCGAGCCGGCTCGCGCTGGGGAGCCGGCGCACAGGCCAGCCGTATTGAGGGGCTCGCCCTGCCCCGATGTTTTGAAAAGAGAGGGGATCCGGGCTCCGTTGCCTACACGGGGATCATCCCCCCGACATTAGTCCCCGAAGCTACGAAGGTTCGCCGGCCTCAAGTAGGGGGCCTTCGCAGCTTACCCCCCTGAGGAGTCGGTTTGTTGGTGAGGTGCGGGAGCCCGGCCGAGTGGCTCCGCCCGCACGCGCGTCGGCAACGCGGCAGCGGTCGTCGAGAACACCTGCTGGGTGCCGGCTTCCGGAGGCCGGGTCGCGGCACCCCGGCCTGGGCGGGAAATGGAAACGCCTGCCGGACGAGTCTTGCTTTGCACGACGATTCGCGCCCGCCGCAGCTTGACGGACCGCCACGTGTTGCTTCGCGACGGGCGAGGTCTGCCAGCCCACGCGCGCGATGGGACGCGACTGCGGACCGGGCCTACCACGACGCGCCCTCGGCCCATGCGCGAGGGATTTACTGTGGTGACCCTTGGCGGTTGCGCTTCCCCACGCAGTAAATGTGAGTGGGGAACGTGCGCGCACAGTGCGGGGGAGTGGGGATCGTGTTCGCAAACGATCCCACTCCCCCACGATCTCTCGCGGTTATAAATGAGGGAAAGGGGAGAGTGCGGCGGAAACGCTCCCGCGCACACCCCCGCCTCTCGCCTCTCCTCTGCTCATGCTTCTTCTCCACCACGCCCGAGCGAAGTGATGCCGCCGCCGCATGCCTCGCCCACGCCTGCTGCTGCGCGTCGCAACCCGAGGGCCGTAGCGCACTACTCTCCTTCTCTCGCTCCTCTTCTCCATCGCCGCATCTCCTCGCCCGTAGAAAACCCTCCCCAATGGCGCTGCTGAAAGGCTCTTGGGAGGGCTCTATCACGACCGAGACGAACATCCGCTACCTTCGCCGCACGAAGCGGCTGCCGCCGGCGGAGGAGCTGGTCGCGCGCGCGCCTGGCTCGGAGACGGTGCCGCAGCCGCGGGCGGGCGAGCATGTTGTCTTCTATTCTCATTTCGAGCGCGGGCTCGGCCTTCCCGCGAGTCTTTTCTTCCGCGCCTTCCTCAATTTCTTCGGGCTGCAGCCGCATCACCTCGGCACCAATGCCGAGCTGCAGGTCGCCGGCTTCGCCACGCTCTGCGAGGGCTACCTCGGCATGCTGCCGAATGTGGAGCTGTGGGGGAAAATGTTCTTCCTCAAGCAGCCGGGGGCGTCGGCCGGCGTCATGTAGGACTGCGGAGCCGCGGTGGTCACCGGCCGGCCGAACGGGCCGTTTCCCAAGCTGCCGCTTGAGGACTCGGCCAAAAAGTGGCAGACTACGTTCTTCTACGTTCGGAATGCCGACCCGGCGGTGGACGTCATCAACCTTCCGCCTTTCGTCGACGCGCCGCCGCTCGAGAAGCTGAACTGGGTCTGCCTCCCCAAGAAGCCGCCGCAGGAGCTCCTGAACATCTGCCGCTGGGTCGGGGAGGTGACGGACCGCAAGGGGCTGAAGCCGGCCGACCTCATCGCGGCCTTCATCGCCTGCCGGTTCTGCCGTTGCAGCGCCGGGCACACCGGATCTGCGACATGAGCGGCCGGCACAACCCGACCCGGATGTCGACCAAGGAGCTGACGCCGGCCGGGATCGCCTAGCGGGTGAACCACATCTCCAAGACCGGGCTGAAGGAGGACGGGTGGAGCTTCGGGAAGGAGCCCTATCACCGAGGGAACCCGGCACCGGCGGTGAGTCCCTGGTCTTTATTTTTTGCCGCTTCGACGTTATTCTTGTGTCCTGACGCCGCGGGAGGGCCGCAGCTATTCGCCAGCGTCGACCCCCCAAGATGGCTGCGGAAGACGGCCGGCGTCGGGCCTGCCCGCGCAGTGGCGTTCGTCAGCCGGCCGCATGGGAAGGAAGCGGTTGAGACGAGGCCGGCTCGCCCCATCCGTGGGGCAGAGGCGGGAGGTCCCGATGGTCATTAGGTAAGTGTCTCTTGTCTTTTTCTGATTTCTTGCTTGTTTCTCGCTTGTGCCTTCGCGGTGATAAACTTGCTGTGCATAGGTCCGCCCTTGACTTGGCGGTAGTGGCAGCGGAGGCCGCGGCGGGCAAGGCCGTCTGGAGGAAGACCCGGAGCAGCGCCGTCGACCGCGAGCCTGGTCGGACCGTGGAGGAGGAACTTCAGGCTCGTCAGTCCGGCCAGGACCCCGACGCGGCGGTGCGCGCCGCCTGGCGGGATCGAGCGGAGGCCGAGAGGGAGATGGAGGAGGCCTCGGCCCAGGCGTGGCAGAGTGCTTCTGCCAGGCGGGCCAGGACTACCGTGGACCCGGCCTGGCCGGAGATGGAGGAGGGCTCGGTGCCGGCGGTGACAATCATCGAGCCGCGGCCGGAGGTGGCGGGCGAGCCGGTCGGGCGGACGGAGCCGGACAACGGCGAGTCGGACGTCGATGAGAACATCGTCATGGACACGCCGCCCCGGACCGACCCGGCGGGAGGAGACGAGGGCGGCAGAGAGAGGCGCGAGGCGGACTCCGCGCCATCCGGCCAAGCGCCGCCGACGCCGGCACCGGAGGCCGCGACCGGGGACGCCGGTACCCTGGTGGTCGTGCCGCCCCAAGCCACCACGAACTCCGAGCGGCCGGCTGGGAGCGGATTCGGTGCCGGGACCGCGATCTAGCAGCCGTGGGCGAGCTCTAGCGAGGTTGTGGTCGGGCCGCGAACCCGGGAGGACGACGCGGTGGATGCCTTGCGCTTGCAGCTTCGTGGCCGGAGTGAGCGCCTGCATGGCTTCCTCCGGGAAGAGCAGGAGGCGGCGCGAAGGCTGGAGCAGGTGATTGCGGTGAGTTTTTTCTTCTCTGCTTGCCTCAATTGTTAAATCAGTGGGGGCGCGCCAGCGCACCCACTAGGTCTAGCCCCCGAGGTTCGGCCAGGCTACGGAGCAGCCGGGTCGAATCTTATTGCTTGTCTTTTGCATTCTTCTAATCTTCTGTCTGCGTGCAGCATCTGTACGACCTCCGGGCCAGCGCGTACAACCGGCTCCGGGAGCGGTACCGCGAGGCCAAAACCCAGCTCGCCGCCAAGGAAGAGGAGCTGCGCCGGGTTCAAGGTATGCCTTGCTTGCCTTCAGTGGGGGCGCGCCAGCGCACCCACTGGGTGTAGCCCCCGAGATTCGGGCCGGACCGCGGAGCAGCCAGATCGAATCTTATAGGTTTGTCTTTTTCTTATAATCTTTGCTTCCGGCATCTGACTGGGAACCCTGTCGCGCAGCCGACGCGGCCGAGGTGCCAGGCCACCGAGGCCGGCTTGCCGAAGCCGGCGAGCAGCGTGATCGCGCCGTCGCCGACCGTGACCGGCTTCAGGCCGTGGTGGACCGGCTAGTGGCCGAGAAGGCCAAGACGGAGGATGCCCACCAGGCGGAACTAGGCCGGCTGGCGGAGGAGCACAGCAAGGCGGCCGAGGAGCTGGCGGACGCCGGCTGAAGGATCGCCCAGCTCGAGAAAGATCTAGAGGCCCAGGCTCGCGCGTCGGCCATACGGGAGAACGGGATGCTGGGCGAGGCGCAGCACCTCGACGAGACCTTCGCCCGTAAGTGCTATCTTTTCTTTGGTCCGGCTGGCGTAGCTGGCAAGTTGCCTTCTTTGACTGATTTGCTTCCTTCGTTTGCCAGGAGTCTTCCGAGAGACGCAGGAGGCGGCCGATGCGGCTGTGTACACCCACCAGGCGGACCTGCGCGCGACAGGGGTGGAGATTGATGTTTACGCCACCTGGAGCCTCTCGAAGATCGTCCTTCCCTGCGAGGCCCTTCTTCGAGCCGTGGAGGGGCACCTGCACCGCCTGTTCGAGGCCGGGCTGGGCATGGCGGGCAGCCTCTGGCCGAGTGCGGTGGTGCCGAACAGCATCACCCGGCTGGCGCGATGGCTGGAGGCCGGGGTAGAGCAACTCGGCGCGTGGAGAGCCTCCGCGGCCCGCGCCGGAGCGGAGACGGCGCTGCACTTCGTCGTGTCATGGTATCCGGGCATGGACCTCGACCGCTTGGCGGCGTAGCGGGCCGGCGCGGAAGAGGACTTGGCGACGCGGGCGCAGCGGATCGCCGGGCGCGCCAGCTACCTGGCCTCGTTCGCCCCGCACGACGAGTTCGTCCTGGAGCAGACGGAAGACGGCGAGGAGCTCCCTGCCGACGAGTTCGGCTTGCTGCTCAATGACCCGGACGGCAGCTCGGCCGAGACGGGGGTTTATGCCGACGACGGGGCCGACCCGGACGACGACGCCACGACCGAGAGGCCGGAGAACGCTGGGCCCGACCCGGCGGCCGCGTCCACCTCGGGTGAGACGACACCGGCCAGAGACGACGCGGGTGCCGCTTAGGATTTTTTCCTTTTATCTTCAACCTTCCTGTACTTGAACTCGGTTAGGTAGCAGGTCCACCCGCTGGGGGTGTAGTTACATGTAATTAACTTGTGGCCGAAGGCCCTTGCTGTATATAAATTTTGCATGCGATTTCGCTTCTTGCTGTTCGGCCTTGGGCCTGTTCCTGTTTGTCTTTTCTCTGGACTTCCTTCCCGCTAGCCGAACAGCCAGGTGGCAGCTATGGCTAGGACGGGGATTCGGTTTTGAGAGCGGACGTACAATACTTAGACTTTTCTAGACGTTGAGCGCGAGCGAAACACCCACTGGGCCCGCTGGCGGCGGGCGGCGAAGCCGCCTAGCGCGCAGCCGGTCGTGCGGCGAATTAGTGAGAGAAGACGGGTTGTGCCGGATTGACCGAGCCGGGCCCTCCTCCTTAGCCGTTCTCGCGTGACGATGCTTCCGGCCTTTAGCTCTTGCTGACCAGGCAGCCGGGAGCCCGCTGTGGCAGGCAAAGAGAGGGCTTTGGCGGTTCGTACGCTTCGGAATGGACTTAAGGAAAAATGGCGAGGCATGGACTAGCCGGCTAGCCCCTGAGCCCTCGAGCCGGCGGCGCCGACTCGGCGGGAGAATCAAAAACAGGGAAGTGCATAGACACAGAGATATAACGGAAAAGGAAAACCCCCGAGCCCCCGAGCCGGCTGTGCCGACTCGGCGGGCGAAACGAAAACGAGGGGGCTTGCTGCTTTCATTAAATCCAAAAGGTGGTGATACATACATGCATGAGTTTAACTGTAAAACGGACGGAGGAGCTCCGCGTTCTAGGGCCGGCTGGACTCCTCGCCGGCTGCATCTCGCTTGCGTTTGTTCGGCTTCTACGCGTCGATGAGGTAGTACGCGTTTCGGTCGCAGAGAGCCTTGCTGACGATGAAGGGGCCCTCCCAGGGGGGGGGGCAGTTTGTGCTGGCTGGCTGTCCGTTGGACGAGCCGGAGCACAAGGTCGCCCTCGCGGAACGCGAGGGGCTTGATTTTCTTGCTGTGGTATTGGCGCAGGCCTTGTTGGTAGATGGCTGACCGGCTGAGGGCCAAAAGGCGCGCCGCCTCGAGCAGGTCGACGCCGTCTTCGCGTGCCTCCTTTGCCTGGGCTTCTGTGAACATGGTCACCCGGGGTGAGTCGAACTCGACGTCGGTCGGAATGATTGCTTCGGCTCCATAGACGAGGAAGAACGGGGTGAACCCGGTGGAGCGGTTGGGTGTCGTTCGGAGACTCCAGAGGACGGCCGGCAGCTCATCGAGCCAGCTGCCGGGTGAGCGCACGAGCGGCTCGATGAGTCATGGTTTGATGCCGGCTAGGATGAGGCCGTTTGCCCGCTCAACCTGGCCGTTCGACTGCGGATGTGCGACGGAGGCCAAGTCGAGCCGGATGCCAGATGCAGAGCAGTAGTGGGCCAGCGCGCCCTTGGCGAAGTTGGTGCCGTTGTCCGTGATGATGCTGTGGGGAACGCCGTAGCGAACTGCGATATCCTTGATGAACCACTCCGGGTTAGCCAGCCACTCTGGGTGGAAAGCTTCCATGATGAAGCCGGCTGCGAGCAGCCGGGCGATTTCTTCACCGATGGTTCTTCGTTTCTCCTCGGAGAAGCGGCGCAGCGGCTGTCAGACAGGCTTGGCGTCCTTGCGGACGTGAAGTTTGTGCTCGGCGAATTCCCTCGGGACACCCGGCATGTCTTTGGGAGACCATGCAAAGATATCCTGATTCTCACGGAGGAAATCGACGAGCTCGCCTTCCTATTTGCTGTCGAGGCCGGTGCCCACGACGACGTACTTGCTGGAGCCGGGGTCGGCCGGGTTGAGCGGGACCCTCTTCGTGTCCTTGGCCGGGTTGAAGGAGGCCTCGTCGGCGGCCGGCTTGGGCGGAGTCGGCACAGCGGGCTGCGCGCTAGCCAGCGCCACGATCCGGTCGAGCTGGCGCCTCTCCTCGGCGATGACCAGCGACTCGACCAGCTGGGAGCCGGCTTTGGCGCACTCGAGGGATTTTTTGTAGTCGCCGACGATGGTGATGAGGCCCTTGGTACCCGACATCTTTAACTTCAGGTAGGCGTAGTGGGGGACCGCCATGAATTTGGCCATTGCGGGACGGCCCAGCAGCGCGTGGTAGGGGCTGGCCAGGTCGACCACCTCGAACCAGATCGGCTCACGACGGAAATGGCTGCTGGAGCCGAACAGGACGTCAAGCTAGATCCGGCCGATCGGAGAGCAGGAGAGACCCGGCACGATGTCGTGGAACACCCTCCGGGTTGGCTCCAGCTGTCGCGCCTCGATGCCGAGCTTGGTCATGGTGTCGCGGTACAGGATGTTGATGCTGCTGCCGCCGTCAATGAGAACCCGCAAAAAGCGGCAGGTGCGCTTCTCGGAGACGAAGGTGGGGTCGAGCACGAGAGCGTAGCCACCCGGCATGGGCATGACGGCCGGGTGGTCCTCCCGGGTCCAGCTCACCGGCCGGTCGGACCAGTGCATGTACTGGGGAACTGGAGGGACGACGGCGTTCACCTCGGCTGCGTGCTTGCGCTTGGCGTGCTTGTCATCCCCTTCGCTAGTGAAGACGACGTAGGACGCGTCCGGGCGCGGGAAAGGGTTGTCAGCGAGGGCGCCGGGTGGCGGCGGGGGCGGGGGAAGAGGCGGCTGCTGCGGGCCGGCTCCGGGTGGCGGGGGCGGAAGGTTGCCCTTCAACTGGCGCTGGGTGAAGCTGCACTGCCGGAGCGTGTGCGTCGACGGCTTCGCGCCGCTGTTGTTTTTGCAGGGGGCGTCGAGCATCTGCTCAAAGGACAGCTTGGGCTTCTAGGCGGCCTTGCCGGTGCGCGGGCGCTGGCTGGAGCCTTGCTCAGCCGGCTGTTCCCCTTCCACCGCGGCGACCTGCCGGTTGTCGTAGCGGGGCGCCTGCTGGTCGTTCCTGCGCTTGCCGTTGCTGTTGTTGTTGTCTCCTTGCCGGCGCTAGTTGTTGTCGCCAGCCGGCTTGGGGGGAGCCGGCTGGGCCGGGAGGAGCTTGCCGTCTGCGTCGATCGTAATCTTCACATTCATCGCGGAGTCGGCCATAGTGTACTTGTCCGCCATAGCCATGAGCTCCGCCAGGGTCTCTGGCTCGTCGCACACCAGCCAGTGCTTGACCAAAGTGCCATCCAGGCATCCGTCGATGAAGTACTGGATGGCTTGGACCTCGTGGACGCCCTCGCAGGAGTTGCGGAGCTCCGTCCATGGAGAGCTGGCGAGGCTTGCCTGGACGCTTGTAGGTGCTGGTGAAGTTGCGAATGAACGCGTCTTCGAAATCCAGCCAGGAATTCACGCTGCCGGTTCGGAGGCTGTTAAGCCACGTCCGGGCCGAGCCGAGCAGCATGAGGGGGACGTATCGCACGGCCACGCTCCGGTTGCCGCCGGCTATGCCGACAGCCGTGGTGTAGTCAGTCAACCAGTCCTCCGGCTTGGTGGCGCCGTTGTACTTGGGCGAGTCGCGCGGCAGCGAGAAGCCTTTGTGGAAGGGCTCCTCGCGAATGCGGGGGCCAAAGCACGCTGGGCCGATAGAGCTCTCCTCCTCCAAGGCCGTGGAGCGCGCCAGCCGGTCGATGTGATGACGGGCGTCGCTTTCATCGTAGGGCTCGCAGGGGCCGAGCCGGTCCGCCACGGGACCACGGGGTCCGATCCGGTCCGCCACGGGACCGCGGGGTGCCGGGGCTTCCGGGGCCAGCTCGGGCCGCCGAGCCGTACGCATGGGGGGCTCCGCCGAGCCGGACGCACGGGGGGCCAGCCGTCTCCAGCGGTTGTGGCACGGTTGTGCCGGCTCCGACCGGACCGGGACCGGCCAGAGCAGCTCGCGCTAGTGGCGTGGGAGGACGTCTGCCGCGCGTCCCGGAGGGCCCTCTCCGTGCTTCCGGTTTTTCCTGAGGCGGAGGCGGATGGCTGGGCAGGGTCGAACTGCTTCTGCTGCTCGTTCGCCGCGGCAATGAGGTCGCGGATGCGATGCTGCTGCTGCAGCAGCTCCTCGCCCTCTAGGAATTCGAGATCTGCCATGGCCGCCTGCGCCGCGCGCATGTTCTTGACGGGGGTGTCGTAGACGGGCCGGCCTGCGCCTAGCGCACGGCAGATTGCGCCCCCACGGATCTGCACCTCCGCGACCCGGCAAGGCTCGGCAGCGGCCGGCGTGAAGCCGTGGGCGCTGTCGTACTCTCGCTGGGCGGACTCCAGCCGGCGCCAGGTTGCCGCGAGCTCCGTGGCCTCGACCAGCAGATGCTGGTGGTCCTCGTTGAGCTGCGCCGCTGCAGCAGCTGTGTCGGCGTCAGGCGTGATGGGGGCTTGCAGACTCCGGATCGTCTCCTGGAGCGGGTCGGCCCGGCGTGGCGGGGCCGCAGCCACGGCAGCGGCAGCCACGGCGGCCTTCTCCTTGCCGCGCGGGGAGCCGGCGCTAGTGCCGATGGTCAGCACCTCCGCGCGGGCGCAGAGAGCCGCGACGTCGTCGGAGACGGCACAGCCAATGGGGACGGGGGAGTCGGTGAAGCTGTGTACCCCGTCGGGGTACTCGTCAGGGACGAGCGCGACAAAGACACGCAGCGCGCCGAAAGGGATGACGAGGTAGCCTGCAGAGTAGGCGGCGTCCGTGCCCAGCGCAGCGCTGCAACCGGCCGGGTTGGCCGTGCGAGGCGCATGGGCCAAACCGTGCACGATGCACTAGCCGGAGCTGGTGAAGGGCCTCGTCCGGAACTTGACTCCGGCCGGCGCCGTGAGCAGCCCCACGGTGGGCGCCAACTGTCGTGGTATTCTCACGGCAGATGCCATAAGATGGCTAAAAAGGTGGGTTTACGGGAGGACGCCGGTGGGTTCCGGAAGCGAGGTTGGGGACAAGCAAAGAGGGACTCGCGATGTACCTAGGTTCGGGGCCCTCCGAGGGAGGTAACACCCCTAATCCTGCCAGATCTACTGGATGGGTTTCACAGAGTGGGTACAATGCGCTCCTGGAGCTGTTTGGTGGGAGGAGGAAGAAGAGCTAGCTCTCTCCTTCTCCTGGCTACGTGAGTGTGTGTGTGTCCAATGTCCAAGGCTAAGAGAGAGCGAACTCCTCTGCATGGAGGCCTCCCGGGGGGTCTTATAGCTCGACCCCCCAGGGTTACATTGGTAAAGATGCACGGGCGTGGGGCCCTAGTGTGATCGTCTAGGACCGGCGGTGGGGGCCGCCGGGTCCGTCGGGTCTGCCAGGTGTGCCGGGTGCGCCGGGTGCGCCGGGTCCGTCGGGTCCGCCGGGTCCGCCGGGTACGCCGGGTCCGCCGGGCACGGATTCGGTCGGCAGTGCGGCACTGTGGCAGGTCTTGTCGTTCATCATAGGGCGGTCGGCGCCGCCTAGCAACAGGATCGCGCCGCCCCGACACCGCCCGTCCCGGGCTGGGGCGCAGGGAGCGCTGTAGCCATGCCCGCGTTGGTCGGCGCCAAGGAGGGGGCGCTGTTGCCATGCTGGTCTTGTCACGAGGGTTGTCCTCTAGCGGCCAGCCGGTAGGGCCGGGTCGCCATGCCGAGCCGGCTCGCGCTGGGGAGCCGGCGCGCAGGCCAGCCGGATTGAGGGGCTCGCCCTGCCCCGATGTTTTGAAAAGAGAGGGGATCCAAGCTCCGTTGCCTACCCGGGGATCATCCCCCCGACACATCTACAGTTTCAACGACCTTGT
This sequence comes from Elymus sibiricus, assembly GCA_039707655.1. NCBI lineage: Eukaryota > Viridiplantae > Streptophyta > Magnoliopsida > Poales > Poaceae > Elymus > Elymus sibiricus. The sequence continues at coordinate 392,103,697 of CM077664.1, read as the reverse complement.
TGTGATAGGTGTTGAAGACTTTGTAGGTGTGCGAGTCCTTACCATAACTGAGCATAAAACCCTCATGTGCTTTCGGTGCAAATTTAGAACTGTGGTGTGGATCTCTAATCCAACATTTAGCACCGAAGACTTTGAAATAACTTACATTGGGTTTCTTATTGGTAAGAAGCTCATATGAAGTTTTCTTGAGGAATTTGTGAAGATATACCCTGTTCATGATATGGCAAGCAGTATCAATTGCTTCAGGCCACCATTTACATGGTGTCTTGTATTCATCAAGCATAGTGCGAGCCATCTCAATAAGGGTTCTGTTCTTGTGCTCCACAACACCATTCTGCTGAGGAGTATAAGGAGCAGATAACTCATGAGTAATTCCGAGTTCATCAAGATAATCATCAAGGCTTGTGTTCTTGAACTCAGTGCCGTTGTCACTCCTGATGTGTTTGATCTTGATGCCATAATTCGTCATGGCACACTTTGAGAATCGTCTGAAGACATCCTGCACTTCAACTTTATACATAATAATATGCACCCAGGTATACCGAGAGAAATCGTCAACTATGACAAAACCATATAGAGATGCAGCATTGATCAGTGTAGCATAATGAGTTGGTCCAAACATATCCATATGAAGCAATTCAAAGGGACGACTAGTGGTCATGATTGCCATCGAAGGGTGCTTTGATCTCATCATCTTCCCAGACTCACAAGCACCACAAAGATGATCCTTGACAAATTTGACACCTTCGATGCCAACGATGTGCTTTTTCTTCACGAGGGTGCTCAAATTCCTCATGCCAGCATGTCCAAGTCGTCGATGCCATAACCAGCATTCTGAGGCCTTGCCAAGAAGACATGTGGCCGGCTGAGGTCCTGCAGAAAAATCTACAATATACAAGTCACCTCTTCGAAATCCTTCGAAGGCTTTGGATTTGTCAGTACCCATCAGCAGAATGCATTGAAATTTGCCAAAGATGACAATCATATCAAGATCACAAAGCATTGAGACAGGCATGAGGTTGTATCCAAGGGATTTGACAAGCATCACTTTATCCATGTGCCGATCCTTTGAGATAGCAACCCTACCTAGACCCAATACCTTGTTTTTCCCTTTGTCAGCGTTTGTGATATGCTTCAGATGTGATGGAGTTAGGGGAGCATCAGTGAGTAAATTTCTATCACCAGTCATATGATTTGTGTAACCACTGTCCAGGATCCATTCAGTGGCCTTGGGTAAGTCTTCCTGCAGACAAATTAGTGATACTTACAAGCACATATACTTCAGATTGAAAAATATGATATGCAAATTCGTCAGAGGAAATTTCATCAATGATGAAAACAGAGTAATATTAGTGACACAAAGGGCGAGTCAAATGAGCTAATCATTTCACCATGTTTATCTTGCGCCCAAACAAGAATTCTTCAGGTCTCCAGATATGATATTCAAGGTGAGCATATTTCATCTGAAGACCTGTCCCTGCAGAAGAGATTAGTTCTTCTTCACCACCCACATTTGAATGGGTGGCTTAGAAGCAATGAGTCTAAGTGTAGCATTTGAAAATTTAGGCATCGAAGCATATGCATTCCGTTTCACAGGGGGATTGGAGTAATTGAATGAATAAGCAGAGAAATTCTTTGAAGATTTATGAACATAGGGATTTGAAGAATGATGCTCATATTCATCAGACCGAGCTTTGTTTCCCTGCAAAACAAAGGCATTAGTGCGACCATATGATGACTTTGGTCCGTTTGAGGACTTTGGTCCATATGACAATTTGGGTCCATGTGAAGAATTTGCCCTGGGGTAGTTCTTCTTCATTGGTGATGTCATGACGACATTCACCTAAAGCTTTTCAAGAATACTCTTAGGTACCCATATCTTCTTCATAAGAGGGCCTTTCCTGCAGTTAGTTCCAATAAACCTGGCAAATACTTCACCATTCTGATTTTTGAATAGTTTATAGTTTGAGTCAAATGACTCATCAATGATGATAGGATTAGCACAGTTATAGCCAGATAAAGTGGAGGGATCAACAGAAGGTCCATTTGCAGCAACCCAAACAGTTTTGAGGTACTGCTCAGGCTTCCAATAGGAACCATCAGGGTTCATTTTCCTCTCGAAAGCAATACCCTTTCTCCTAGGGTTTTGTTCAAGATTTGTTTCTTGAGGACATCACAAAGGGTTTGATGCCCTTTGAGACTTTTGTATATGCCTGTTTCCAGCAAGTTCTTCAACCTAGCATTTTCATCAGCAATATTCGTGGATTCCTCAGATGAGGGGTTAGCATCCACAGAGACAATTGAAGATATTGCAGTTGCAGAAGCATTTGAACATCCAAATGAAGAATTAGCATTGTCACGCTCAATGCACTTTAAGCAAGGTGGCACAAATTCTTCCTGAGCGGTACTGATCTGTTGAGCAAGCAAGGAATCGTGTTCAGTTTGAAGATCCTCGTGAGACGCTCTCAGCTTCTCAAGCTCTTGCTTCCTTTGAAGAAAATCATAGGAAACCTTCTCATGATTGGATAAGAGGGCCACATGATGACTTCAAAGTTCGTTATACTTTGACTAAAGACTTTGAAGATCATCGGTCAAAGATTGACTTCGATCCATTTCCTCATCCAACAGATCATTGCTTTTGTCTAGCAGTTTTTGAATCTTTTCCATAGCATGTTGTTGTTCAGTTGCAATTTTAGCAATTGTTTTATAGCTAGGCTTAGATTCACATTCAGAGTCATCTTCACTGGAAGTATCAAAGTAGGCAGCACGTGAGGATACCTTGGCACCTTTTGCCATGAAGCAATAGGTGGGAGCAGAGTCGTCGTCGCAGTCGTTAGTATTGGAGACGATGTCATTTTCTTCACTATTGAAGATGGACGTGCTGACGAATGCGGTAGCCAGAGCAAGGCTCGCCACACCCGAGTCTGACTCCTCCTCACATTCCTCAGCTTCCTCTTGATCAGATTCTTCCTCAGAATCCATTTCCTTCCCAATGAAAGCATGGGCTCTGTTGGAACTGCTCTTCTTGTGCGATGAAGACTTTGAAGAGGACCTTGAGGATTTCTTCTTCTTCTTTTTGTCAAAACTGTCATCCTTACTTTTCTTCTTCTTCTTTGACTCCTTTTCCCAGAGAGGGTAATCAGTGATGTAGTGGCCAGACTTCTTGCATTTGTGGCAGGTTCTCTTCTTGTAGTCATGAGAAGAAGTTTCTCCAGATTTCTTCAAGTCATACTTTGAAGACTTTCCAAAGCAGTTTTTCCTTAAGAACTTCTGGAATTTCCTCACCAGCATTGCAAGTTCTCTGCCGATTTCTTCAGGGCCACCGGAACTGTAGTCAGATTCTTCTTCAGATGAAGAAATTGCTTTTGCCTTCAGTGCTCGTGCTCTACCATAGCTAGATCCATAGAGATCCCTTTTCTTGGCTTGTTGAAATTCATGAGTATTTAGCCTCTCAAGAATATCAGTGGGATCCAAGGCCTTGTAGTTAGGATGCTCTTGAATCATAAGAGAAAGTGTGTCGAAGGAACTATCAAGTGATCTCGGCAATTTCTTCACCACTTCATGATCAGTGATGTCAATGGCACCAAGGGCTTGAAGCTCATTGGAAATGTCAGTGAGGCGATCGAAGGTTTGCTGGACATTTTTATTCTCAAGCCTCTTGAAGTGATTGAAGAGATTCTGAAGAACGTCAACACGAGAGTCATGTTGAGTTGAAACTCCCTCATTGACCTTAGAGAGCCTATCCCAGATAAGCTTCGCAGATTCCAGAGCACTTACATGGCCATACTGACCCTTGTTCAGATGGCCACCTATGATATTCTTCACTTGAGAGTCCAACTGAGCAAATCTCCTCACATCAGCAGCGGTAATGTTCTCTCCTTCAGCGGGAACACCCATCTTGATGGCATACCAGAGATCATTGTCAATAGCATCAAGATGCATTCGCATCTTGTTCTTCCAGTAGGGGTAGTCTGTGCCATCGAAGACAGGGCACGTGGCGGAAACCTTAATCATACCTGCGGTCGACATAACTAAAACTCCAGGTGGTTAAACCAAATCACACAGAACAAGCGAGCACTTTGCTCTGATACCAATTGAAAGTGCACGTTATCGACCAGTGGGGGTGAATGGGAGATTTTTACAAATTCTTCAAAGTGGCGAGGATTATGAAGAAAACAGAATGATGAAATACGCAGCAGAACAAAATCTACACTAAGCATGCATAGCGGAATGAAGACAAAGTCATCATGACGAAATAGAACAGGCATACTAGGTAGTGGAACATGGAAAACATGCGAGCATCCAGGAATACAGCATTAAACAAATAAACTGGAAGACAGAAAATGGAATTGACGAAAATGAAAATTTTCGGATCAAAATCTTCAAAACAGAATTATAGAAATTAAAGGAGTGAAGAACTTGTAACTGGATCGCTCGATCAAAGACAATTATTTCTTTGACCAGTTCCAGTTGCTATGTCAACTGTACGTCTGGTTAGGGCGGCTAAGATTGAACTCAGAGGACACTTAGTCCTCACCTTATTCCCCTTGAGCTAAGGTCACTTAGTCCTCGCCCAATCACTCGTGGTAAGTCTTCAAGGTAGACTTTCGAAACCTTCACAGACTTGTTCACCGGCGCACCACAATGACTCTTGGGTGCTCAGAACATGATGCCTAACCGTCTGGATGAATCACAGTCTTCAAAGGTAAAAAGCGTCGGATGCACACAGGACAATTTCTTCAGTGATGCTCAATCACTTTAGCTCTGATTGGGTTTTTCCTCACTTGGGTTTCCAAGTTCGTCAGAGGAAGGGTTGCTCTCAAATGAGAAGTGTCAATCTCTCTTGTGGAGCAGCCAACCAACTACTAGTTGTGGGGGCGGCTATTTATAGCCAGGAGGAAACCTGACATGGAATGTCATAAATGCCATTCGGACATGACCGTTGTCAGGATAGGATCCACTCAACAGCTGGCACTAGCGCAGCAATGGTCGGAAATCTGAACTGTCAAATTCGTCACGGGCTATCAATCTCCTCATGATAGGAGAGTCGCACTAGCGAAACCCTAATTCTTCTATCAGACCAATTTTGTCAACGACCAGAAGAACTTTGTCTCTGTCGCTGAAGAACTCGATTGCACTGCAAGAGATTTCCAATGTCTTCACTCGAAGAAATAGGTAGTTTTTGGGTTTGAGCATCACTTCAGAAATACGCCTATGTATCACGTAGACCCCCCTTTAACAGTGCGGTGTTTCCTATGACTCAAATAAAGAAGAAAGAAACTACGAAAACAAAGTCTTCAAGCTTCCAATTCTTCACTTCAATTTCTTCAAAGGACACACCAAATTCTTCACTTGAAGAAATACATTTTTAGGGGTGGTTTTTCGTTGGTTAAACCAAATCTTCAGGGACTATATCTTCTGTGTACACTCACAAACACATTAGTCCCTTAACCCATTTGTCTTCAATACTCCAAAGCCACTAAGGGGGCACTAGATGCACTTACAAAGTCCTTGGTTAAGGTCTCCTTGTCCGACCTCAGCCGTCTCACTCTTGAGTATGCCTGCTGAGATCGTTTTCAACAACTGACACGCGAGCCTTGGTGGCCTGGCATGCCTCTTTGTTCTGACAGAGTAGGTCGGTAGCCTTTTGTGACTCCATCTTGGAGCGCACTGCCTTGGCTCGAGCAGTTTTAAGCTCGGCTTCCAAAGTGGCCATGCGTTGTTCTGCAACTAATGCACAAGGACAAAGTAGACGTAAAACTACTAGCGTTGATGTGCGTAAGACCATGTTGAGGAGAAGTCAGCAGTCGAAATAATATACTCTGCCTTAGGCGCTGAAGCTCTTGCTCGGATTGACGGAGCTGGTCCTTAGCCTTTGCCAACTCTGCGGACAAGAGCTGGGACTCTGACATGGTTTTCTGCAAAAAAAATATCCTAAATAGGCAAAGGTTAGCTCACCTGAGAAGATTTTGATCGTCAATTTGGACGCATTCGCCCGACCTGAGTCTCGGGGGCTACTGCATACCAAGTTTTTTCCTATGTATACTGCCTGGGCACGGATTCGATACTCACATCAATTTTGCAAACCAACCTGAGTCTCGGGGGCTACTGGGATCAGCGGTTTATCTTTTAAGCTTCCGTACAATGACACCGAGAAGATTTTGATCCTCATGTCGGCCGCATTTCGCCCGACCTGGGTGTCGGGGGGCTACTGTACATTGCGGTTTCCTATGTACTAAAGGATTTCTCAATCGTTATGCTTGGACCCAACCCGCAGCCCGGCATCTTCCTCTGTCGAGATGCACTTCGGATATGGGAAATAGAAAGTAAAATAGCTAAGTGTTCGCTCCTTCAGGTGCATCCCGTATCTTTGGGCTGGCATGCACCTTGAGGGCTACTGGCTATGCTGTCATGAATAAAATAACATAATAATAGTTCTGTACCTCCATGTCACCCACAAGGACGCCAATCAAATCATTGATGTCCCGGTGCATGCCATCGGCTCGTTTCTTTGTGGCGTAGAGAGCACCCCGCTGGGCTGGCGTCAGCACCCGGTTATCCCCGGAGGCTTTCTCCACCCAATGCCGCATTATGGACGTAACCTCAGATGATGTCGCGTATAGCTCGGGATACTGGTCTTCCATTGGGAATGTTGCATGCGGAGCCGCAGAGGAGGAACGAGCGGCAGGGCCGACACTCGGCCCTACCAACAATGGATCCGTTGAGAGAAGGCGTGCCTCCTCGATGCGAGTTTAGAGGACTGCTTCCCCGATAAGCAAGGATTGCAAGGCCCCGTACGGGGAATGGCGCCCAAGGGTGCCGCTGGAGCTCGTGAGGAGCTGGACGCGCTCACCCCGAACGCGCGCAATGGCGTGCGACAAAAACATGAAGGGGGTTACATTGGAACACCGGGAGAATAAGCCTTGTGCCACCCCATATGAATGTGTGAACACTTACCTGGTGGGTGCAGGACGGGGTCATGCTGTTCGGTCCTCGGATAGGAGGGGATTCCTCTGGCCTCTCGCAGCTGAAGTCAGTTCAGCCTCGGCATGCATGGCGGGATGGCATTGCTCCATGTTGCGCATTGTTTTTTGGTGCTTTTCCCACTCAGCGTGCTCGGACGGGGTGCAGGCACTGATGGCAGGATCTAACATGCCCTCTCCATGGGCATGACGTCGCGATACGGGCTTGCGATGCTCAGATTCTGGAGCATCATTGTTGGATGACTCGCCCTCTTGACAGTCATCATTTTCATCCATGAGGATGCCCTCACCGTCCATGTTTACCTGGAAGGCGACTCCTTGTTGAGACGAGGTGGTGGTGATAGGGTCCTCGGACTGAAGATGGTCCAGCCCCTCCGGCCGTTGATCGTCTGGCTGCGGGGCTGGAAAGTTGAGCTTGGTAGACCAACTCCTCCAATTCTGCCAGGTATAAAGGGAGCAGTCATCACCATCCGAGAAGACAAAGTTAATTGTCGAGAAGCAGAGAATGCTGGGAAACACCTACCGCTCGAACCAGTTTGTAGGCGGCGAAACCGACGTCCCTAGGCTCATCAGGGAAGTCAGATGGCTTGCCTTTGAACATCAACGAAAGTATGTCCTGAATGGACCAGCCTTCGTAGAGCTGGCCCCAGATTGCTCGGGTGGAGTCATTTACACCGTTGTACTCCCACATGGGGTGAGCTCGGTCTTGGAGGGGCTGGATTCGTCGGCTGAGCACCGCTGTCATTACGTCAACCAGCGTAAGGCCATCCAGGCGTAGTTGGCCCACCTTCCCAGCCAGCTTGGTGACATTGAGGGAGTCCTCCTGTTCCCGTCTCCTCGGTCTCTAGGAGTATCTCTTCGTGGGCGGGGTCGGTATGAAAGTAGTGACGATGCCAGCCTGAGGAGGATCATCGAGTGGCACGTCGGGATGGTAGAACCATTCTTCCTGCCAATTCTTGTTCGTCTCCTCAGGGGTGCCTTCCAGGTACCCTGTCCCGGCCACCCTACAGATAATGGCGCCGCCGCACTCAAGCATTGCGCCACCATTTGTTCGAGGTTAGACACAGAAATATTTGCACGACAAACCAAAATGCGGTTTGCAGCTGAGGAAAGCTTCACATAGCGTGACGAAACACACCATGTGAAGGATGGAATTTGGGGAGAGATGGTGGAGTTGAAGACAATAAAAATGAAGGAGACCCCGCAAGAAGGGAAGGATTGGAAAACCAAGGCCTCGAAGGAGGAAGGGCACAAAACATACCCACTCAGTTCCTTGGGGATTGGGAATGGATTCCTGGACAGTATCCTGACCGATGGCGATGTGCCCGGGACGGGCGTACGCGACTTCGTGTTGTGGCAAGTAGCCAGTGTCAGAAAGGCCACTACTAGAAAAAAGGCTGTTAGTGGCGCACCAGTTTTTGCTATTAATGGCGCACTATAGGTGCGCCACTATTAACACGCCACTAGTAACAAATAGTAATGGCGCACCTCTGGTGCGCCATTAGTATCCCAGATAATAGTGGCGCACCACATAGTGCGCCATTACTATGTCCAACAGTGCGCCATTACTATGCCTCCTAGGGGGCCATATTTACCTTCACCTATGCCCCCAAGTGCGCCATTACTATGCCCCATAATGCGCCACTGGTATTTAGCCTTGGTGCACCACTAATGCTCAATATGGTGCGCCACTACTGGGGGCCATATTTGCCTTCACCTCTGCCCCAAGTGCGCCATTACTATGCCCGATAATGCGCCACTGGTATTTATCTTGGTGCGCCACTAATGCTCAATATGGTGCGCCACTACTATGAATATTAGGAATTATTATTTTTTGCTTTTCTGGTATTTGCACAGGTTACAAAATACGTTACAGCACAGAATATAAACATCACACAATAGAATTCATCATATTAGTCTCCAAATTCAAAATAGCGAACAAAGTTCAAACATTAGCCAAGTTTAAGTCTCGAGACATTAGCAAAGTTCATCATATTAGCCGAGTTTATCGTCACATTACAAAGTCGATATCGATCATCTAAACTACCATCACATAGAAGAGAGCTGCGGTCACGATGAGCATCATCGCGATGAAACTGGTCTTCATCCGGTTCCTCCTCCGCTCCCTCCTCTCTCCCGCTAGATAGCGCGCGTATCTAGCTTCCGCCTCCGCCCTAGTGGTGTACCCTTTGTAACTGTTACCGCTGAAACGGTGAACCTGTCTCCGACATTCCTCCCAGTCGTCGTAGACTCCGGGAACCTTACCCTTGTACACGACATACGACGGCATCTCTATGCACTAGACAAACAAAACGTTAGTAGCAATTCACAGATAATATATAAGCAATATATAAGTATGCAACAAAAGGATCGAAAGAGAAAAGCAACACATTAATAGCACGATTCATGGTCCTACTAATAAATAGCATCGATTACATATAAGTTGAACGACTGTCCAAACTAAAGAGACATACAAGTTCATTAAAGTTTAATTACAACATGAGCTAATCGATAGTTCAGAACTACATAGCATCAATACTTTCGACTCGACTTAGGGACCGGAGCGTGGATGAAGCTGCCGTCTTTCAGGCGGATATCCTCGGGCCTGCATCCTTCATACAATGGAGTAACCGCGTCTATCTCTAGTTGATCCAGCTTGGCTTTCTCTCGGGCGGCAGCTCTTGCGTTACCCGTCTGCTTGAGAAGCAGCTCTTGAATATGAGGGTCCTGCACCCAGCCCATCGATGGTCCATCGTCGTCTGCTCCGGCATCTTCATCTTCATGATCATGCCCTTCGTCTTGATCTTCTTCATCATCATGTCCGGCATCTTCTACATGATGACTGTGTCCTGCATCTACTTCGTGATCATGTCCTGGAGATTCTTCGTCTTCTCGCCCACCCTCGCCGCTATTGTCTTGCTACCCTTCCTTATTTCTTGCCCGGCCCCCATGGACGACTTCATAATCATCTTCATCACCTTGCCACCGATAGCCATCCATGAAACCACGCACGAGCAGGTGGTCCCGCACCAGTCTGGAATCCGGGTCCATAAGGCTCTTCAGCTTGCATCTTCGACACGGACATCTTATCTCCGTCTCGTTCTTTTGAAGCATCTCGGCCTTCGCGGAGCTCAAAAACCTATTCACGATGCCTTCGTTCATCGTGCGGACCATGGTCGCCTGCGGGGTAGAGCAAAACGATATTTTAGAACCAAAAAAAATTTGGCATGACTTTGCCTAAAAATAGGACCAAAAAGAATGCATAGTGCCAAATTCTCGCCGAAACGGAAATGAATCAACATTCCGGCAAAATATTGGCAACTATCGCATTTCAAATACCGGTACCTGCAAACACAAACATATGCAACACCACAAACATACGTAGATCTAGCTCAATGAGAAAAGTGTAGATCTAGGCCATAAAAAGTGTGTGCGTTGGAGGGAGAAAAAAGTAGATCTAGAACATAAAGAAAGCTTTCCCCTTACTTACCTATAAAAAAAGGAAATTTAACCACTTAATTTGGGTGAATCTATGGTGCAAATGAGGTGCGGAGGAGGAGGCAGTCGAGACCAAGCTTGGTAGAGGTGGAGAGAATGAAGTGGGGAAAGTGAGTGTGGTAGGTGGCTGTCAAAAATATCTAGCTGCTCTCAGGTTACCAATGGCGCACCTCCTAAGAATGCGCCACTAGTAACCAGGGTTACTAATGGCGCACCTGGTGTGTGGCGCGCCATTACTAGTTTTGAAAGAAAAATTGAAAAAAAATTTGTTAGTAGTGGCGCACCGTGGGTGAGGTGCGCCATTACTAGTTAAAACTAGTAATGGCGCACCACACCCCGGTGTGCCACTGGTAAGTCTGGGGAGGGGGTTGTGCCCAGGAGAAACTTAGCAGTGGCGCACCACACACCAGGTGCGCCATTAGTAATATAAACATTAGTGGCGCACCCATGTGTGGTGCGCCACTGCTATTTAGCAGTGGCGCACCACATACATAGTGCGCCACTAATGTCTATATTAGCTATAGCCCTTTTTCTAGTAGTGGGCGGTCCAGCTGACCCTGAGACACTGTGCAGAGCTTCCATTCCCCCTTGGGGAAGGCCACCGCATGGGAAGATGGAGCAGTGGCCTTGCCCGCTACCAGGAATTGTCTCGACTGATGACCACCAGCCATGTGAGGCGGCGAAGAAGTGCTTTGACAGGAATCACAAGCGCGGGAGAGAGCTTCGGCGCCGGGGCTCGAGTAAGAAGATGAAGGCAGAGGGGTAATGAGAGCATAAAGCTTTCCTCTTCATTGCCACCCACCTTTTATAGGTTGGGTAAAACGCAAAACGACGATGAGGTAATCCCGCCGCATGGCAGTAAATCCAACATTTTCCCACATATGGTGCGTTAATCCTGCGCGAGAATCGAGGGGACAGCTGTTAACTACCATATACATCGATACGCACGATCCCTTTTTGATGGGACATGATGAAGGTGGGCCCTTGACCCACGTCCGCACGTCATGTTGACCATCGGGATAGCTATGCCACATGGCAATGGTGGGCCCGAAGATAAGACCGGTCTATGTTGTCAGAACTGGATCGGGTAATCACCGAGCTGATTTGTGCGGGAATATTTCTGACGCATAGCTCGGCTTGATTTCGTCCGATACCTGTCAGAAGTCGAGGTGACTTTGATTACCATAGGCACAGTCCGATGCCAGGGCTTAATTATAGAAGATAATTTTGTTGAACCAATTTCCAAGATCGACGACCGAAGATGAAGAGCAGCTTGGATGAACCGAGGTGCGTCTAGACTTGAAGACCGGTTCAGGGGCTACTGATGGTGTCCCGGATAGGGGGCCTCCCACCAAGACATCTCCCAGCCTGGGGCGACAGGCTAAGGACCCCTTAAGTCGGCCCAAGAGTGGGCCACATTGGGCGGCCCATGATGAATAAACAGAAGGCTCCAAAAGTCTTGCCGTGTGCTCCAAGATGCTGGATTCGTCGAAGGCTTAGTTTTCCTGTTCATAGCTGATTAGGATGCTATAACCCTAGACCCCCCGATATCTATATAAACCGAGGGGTAGGGCTTGTAGAGGCCATCACAACAATCTCAAGGTAGACATCTATACTTTGAACTCAATTCAACGCAATAAAGATAAGCAGGATGTAGGGTGTTATCTCCTCGGATAGCCCAAACCTGGGTAAGACCGCGTGTCCTTGTTACCATCATGCCAAGACACTTAGTTTGGGATCCCCTACCCAAGATCTACAGGATTTAGCTCCGTCAATACCTCCCTCAGAATCATAAGACATAAACTCTCTACTAAAATATTCATCAAACTCAATACGTGTAGTTGGTAGATTAAGAGGTATTCTTTTAATAGGTGAAGTAGGTGTAATAGGTGATCCATCAAAAATTTCAGTAGTTTTAAGTTCTTTAGCTTTAGCAATTTGAGCATCCAAAAATTCTCCAAGAGGAGCAGTTTCACCAAGCATAGTAGAATCATCATCATAGTTATAATCAGAAACAGAAGCAGACTCCACTATATGTGACATAGCAATGTGTGATGTATGTGGATGTGATGGTGGCGGTGTGACAAGTTGACTTAAAACAATAGGTGAATCAAGAGTAGAGCCAGTGGGCAGGTTCGTACCTTTGCTTGTCTTGGAAGGCACAATCTCTGATTTCCGATATTTAGCTTTTCCCATAATGAGTGATAAATTGTAGCAAACAAATAACTCCCAAGTGAACTTAATAAATAGAGCTATGCTCCCCGGCAACGGTGCCAGAAAATAGTTTTGATGACGCACAAGTGTAGGGGATCGCAACCGTCTTCGAGGGAAGTATTTCAACACAAATTTATTGATTCGACACAAGGGGAGCCAAAGAATATTTATAAGCTTTAGCAGTTGAGTTGTCAATTCAACCACACCTGGATAGATAACTTGCTTGGCACAATTTATTAGTAGCAAAGTGAAATGATAACGATAGTAATTGTAATAGCGATAAAGCAGCGGTGAAATAAAAGATTGCAGTAAAAGTAATATGAAGAGAGCAACAATGATCAAAAGCGTAGGCATGGAAGTAGATAATGGGTGTTGCGTGGATAAGATCACATATGCAATAGTCATAACATAGAGCAACGGCAAACTAGCTCCAATTCATCAATCATATGTAGGCATGTATTCCATATGTAGTTGTACGTGCTTGCGATAAGAACTTGGACAACATCTATTGTCCTACCCTCCCGTTTAAGCAGGATCCTAATGGAAATTAAGAGTAATTAAGGTGCCCCTTTTAATAGAGAACCGGATCAAAGCATTAACAATCAATGAATACATGTAATCCTCAAGGTAAAGTCATCCCCTTTGATATCCCAATTTTTGTCACCTTGGGGTCTCCAATTCAGAACATTAACAGGTGCATACAACTTGCAGGTAAGATCCAAAACACATATATACTCATGAAAACATAAAGAGTTCAGATCTGAAATCATGGCACTCGAGCCCTAGTGTCAAGCATTAAGCATAGCAAAGTCATAGCAACATCAATCTTAGAACATACTGGATACTAGGCATCAAGCCCTAACAAATCTGACATATATTACATAAGAAATCTCATCCAATTTCCATCTACGTCCATGTGCCTACAGAGAAATTACTCACACATGGTTTGGGAAATCATGAAATTGATGATGGAGGATGGTTGGTGATGGCGATGGCGATGAATCCCCCTCTCCGGAGCCCAAAACAGACTCTAGATTTGATCTCCGGAGGAAGAACAGAGGTGGCGGCGGCACCGTATCATAAAAAGCGTCAGGGATTTTCTATGTTTTTTATGGGATAGATGGGATTTTATAGCCAAAGGTCGTCAGGAGAGGAGTCCCGAGGTCTCCAGATGGCCCCACCACGCGGCCAGGGGGCACATGGCCAGCCTGCATGGCGCCCTGGTAGCCCTCCTCCGGTCCATCTTTGGTCCTCCGATCTTCTAATTTTCCAAAATTAATTCTCAAAAATCCCCATCCAATTTGGAGAATTTTTATTTTTGCAAAAAAATAACACCATAGCAATTCTACTGAAAACAGCGTCAGTCCGGGTTAGTTTCATTCAAATCATGCAAATTAGAGGGCAAAACAATAACAAAAGTGTTTGGAAAAGTAGATACATTTAAGACATATCACATAGCAAGGTAATACCAATAAAGGGGGTTGACACCAAGATTTACGTGGAAACCCTTGCAAGAAAAACCACGGGAGGCAGCACGACCAATTATCCACCATGGGGAAGAAGATACAAGCTAGGATCCAACAAATAGAGGAGAGGCCCCAAATACCCTCAGATCTGAGCTCAGAGCACTCACTTATGGGTGGATTTGGTGAGGAAACACTCATCTCTCACTCTCTCAATCTCTTAATCTCTCCCTAACCATAGCTCTCTCATGGTGAAGAACAAACCACCCAAGTGAGGAAGAAGACCCCCAAAGGGGAGAAGAAATCCCAATCTCGTGCAGCAGCAGACTACTGCCTTTTAGATGACCTAACAGCCCCAATCCTCATGGTGGAAGTACCAAATGCCCCTAGGGCATTACCACATAAATGGGCCTTCATTTGGAAACATGGGATGCACCAAATGAGCCCCAAATGACCTCCAAAATAGGGTTAAATTAGAGCCATCTATCACAAATCTCCTCCTTTGCGATAATTGAACCACAAAGCAAATACACCAATGAAGTTGATGTGTGAACCACATAGCCAACACACCGATGAACATGATGTCAAATGGTCAATCTCCAAATGCTCTTCTCCAAACTGAATGCAAAGCAATGAACCACACATTACCTCCTCCAACTGCTTCACATTGAAGCCCATCGAGCAAGTCAAATAACCTAGAAGTCTCAAGGCACAGTTCACCAAAGGCATCAACTCAAACTCAAACTAGATGCTCAATCAACAAATACACATGCCAAGGCATCAACTGAGGTGATAACTAAATAGTGAAGAATGCAACGCATAGTCTTCCATCTGAGTCCTCCAAAGTGCTCCACCTGAAACACGTAACTCGGCAAACAACACTCAGTGGCTGAGACAACATGTACAACAAACTACTGAGTGCAAATTAATGCATCAAGAACCTGCAGTATCCACTGTGCTCCCAAACTCTATCAAGAAACCAAAGATATCTTTGTTCCTTGACTCAGCAAACAACAACCACTGAATGAGTAACATGCACATGTGAACATCATCATGTGCAACAAACTGCCAACACCAAACTCATAAGGAAGCTATGACATGCAGTTCTGCTCCTTAAGAAACAATAGCCAAGATGAAACAAGTCTCAAATGTGTAATCAATTGAGTACAACCAAACTCTGCATTGAACTCCACTTGATGACCCAACATAACCACACCATACTGCTGATGACCCACAAGTATAGGGGATCAATCATAGTACTTTCAATAAGTAAGAGTGTCAAACCCAACGAGGAGGAGAAGGAATCAATAAGCGGTTTTCAGCAAGGTATTCTCTGCAAGTGTTGTAAGGTAGTAGTGACAGATAGTTTGATAGCAAGATAATTTGTAGCAAGTAACAAGTAGCAAAAGTAAGAAGGTGCAGCAAGGTGGCCCAATCCTTTTATTGCAAAGGACAAGCCAAAAGTACTTATTATAATGAGCAAAGCATTCTCGAGGACGCATGGGAATCTCGTCTAGTTAACGTCATCATGTTTAGTTGACTCGCATTCACTGCTTTGATAAGTTGTTATGTGGGTGGACCGGTGCTAGGGTGTTGTTCTTACTTGAACAAATAACCCACTTATGATTACCCCCTCTCGCAAGCATCCGCAACTACAAAAGAAGAATTAAGATAAATTTAACCATAGCATGAAGCATGTGGATCCAAATCAGCCCCTTACGGAATAGTGCATAAACTAGGGTTTAAGCTTCTGTCACTCTCGCAACCCATCATCTACTTACTAATCCCACAATGCCTTCCCTAGGCCCAAGCATGGTAATGTGTCATGTAGTCGACATTCACACAACACCACTAGAGGAAGAACAACATAACACATCATCAAAACATTGAACGAAATCCAACTTCACATGATTACTTATAACAAGACTTCTCCCATGTCCTCAAGAATAGACGGAACTACTCACAAATCATATTCATCTTCATGATCAGACGAGATAAATATATGATTAACAATCTGAACATATGATCTTCCACCAAATAAACCAACTAGCATTAACTACAAGATGTAATCAACACTACTTGCAACCCGCAGGTACCAATCTGAGGTTTTGGAGAAAGAATACAAGAGATGAGCTAGGGTTTAGAGATGAAATGCTGCTGGTGAAGATGTTGATGGAGATGAGTCCTCCCATGATGAGAGGAACGTTGGTGAAGATGAAGGCTTCGATTTCCCCCTCTCGGAGGGAAGTATCCCCGGCGGAATCGCTCCGCCGGAGAGCAAAAAGTGCTCCTGCCCAGGTTCCGCCTCGAGACGGTGGCACTTCATCCCGAAAGCCTTCTCCTGATTTTTTCTAGTGCAAATGGCTTCATATAGGAGAAGATGGGCCTCGGAGGCCTGCTGTGGGCCCCACAAGCTCATAGGGCGCGCCCAAGGGGGGTGCCACCTGAGCTTGTGGCTCATAGGTGGGTCCCTCCAGTAGGTTTTTCTTCCAGTATTTTTTACATATTCCAAAATAAATCTCCGTAAATTTTCAGGTCAGTTGGAGCTCCGGAGAATAGCTATCTCTGCTGTAGCTCTTTTCTGGTCCAGAATTCCAGCTACCGGCAATCTCCCTCTTGTGATATAACTTGCAATTTAAGAGAGAAAAGGCATTAGAATTGCATCTAAAAGTGAAATATAACTTTAATATAATGAAAATAACAGTAGGAAAACATGATGCAAAATGGACGTATCAACTCCCCCAAGCTTAGACTCCGCTTGTCCTCAAGCGAATACCGAACTCGATAATCATGACCACAGGTTTATAGAAAGAGGTGTCAATAAAACAAGATACGGACATGATAGCAGCATGATCATTATTATAAAAGAAACTATCAATCATAAAACTTCTCATGATCAAGTAAAAATTCATTCAAAAGCTAAAGTATAAACAATAAACTTTCTTGAAAACTAACAAACTATGTTCTCAGTCATCAAGACAATTACATTTCATCATATTTCCAGGAAGAGTCTATGTAAGAGCTTTTGGTTTAGCAAATTCCACATACTCAACTATCATATAGTCTTTCATGATTGCTGGCACTCAAAGCATATTTTTAGAACAAACTGTTTCAATTAGACACAGAGGAAGATGGGGGTTTAATGTTTTACCACCCAACTTATTTATCTCAAGGATAATGGCAACAATAATAACTCATGATTACATATATTCAACTGGATATATATGCCTGGATCATTCCCTACCACATAATGCTTGCCAAGTGGAGAATAATTGAGGTTGGAATAAGAAAAAATCTTTTTGACTCTTGCATTAAAGTAAAGAATAAACATTGAAAGACAGGCCCTTCGCAGAGGGAAGCATTGGTTGTCATGCGCTTTTGAATTGGATGTGCAAGCTCTTAATGCAAAGGAACATCACTTTATATTGCCCCTTATGATAGCAACCTTTATTGAGCAGTCCATCGCTTTTATTGCGTTACCATCACAAGTTCGTGCAAAGCTTATTTTCCCTTACAATAAAAGATCATACATGTTTAGGAGTAATTTTTATTGCTTTGCACCGATGACAACTTACTTGAGGGATCTTATTCAATCCGTAGGTAGATATGGTGGACTCTCATGGCAAGAAACTGGGTTTAAGGGTATTTAGATGAACAAGTAGTATCTCTACTTAGTACAAAATTTTTGGCTAGCAAAAGATTATTGATGTCTACTATGCAACTTTATTCTTGTAGACGTTGTTGGGCCTCCAAGTGCAGAGTTTCGTAGGACAGTAGCAAATTTCCCTCAAGTGGATGACCTAAGGTTTATCAATCTGTGGGAGGCGTAGGATGAAGATGGTCTCTCTCAAACAACCCTGCAATCAAGTACAAGAAATCTCTTGTGTCCCCAACACACCCAATACAATGGTAAATTGTATAGGTGCACTAGCTCGGCGAAGAGATGGTGATACAAGTGTAGTATGGATAGTAGATATAGGTTTTTGTAATCTGAAAATAAAAAAACAGCAAGATAGCAAGTGATAAAACGGTGCACAAACGGTATTGCAATGCTTAAAAACAAGGCCTAGGATTCATACTTTCACTAGTGCAATCTCTCAACAGTGCTAACATAGTTGAATCATATAACAATCCCTCAACGTGCGATAAAGAATCACTCCAAAGTTCCTATTAGCGGATAACATAAGATAGAAATTGTTGTAGGGTACGAAACCACCTCAAAGTTATCCTTTCCGATCAATCTATTGAGCCATCCCTATAAGTTTCACAAATAGCCCTAGATTTCGTACTAAAATAACACAATATGATACGCATGAACCAACTCTAATGTCACCTAGATACTCCAATGTCACCACAAGTATCCGTGAGTTGATTATTCGATATGAATCAAACAACTTCAGGTTCATAATATTCAATCCACACAAAGAACTTCAAAGAGCACCCCAAAGTTTCTTATCGGAGAAAAGATAATGAAAACGTGCAACCAACCCCTATGCCTAGATCACCCCAAGGTCACGGGAATCCGTGAGTTGATCACCAAAACATACATCAAGCAACTCAATAGAATACCCCATTGTCACCACGGGTATCCACATGCAAGACATACATCAAGTGTTCTCAAATCTGAAATATTCAATCCGACAATAACAAAACCTCAAAGGGAAAGATTTGATTCATCACAACAAAGATAGAGAGGGAAGAAACACCATATGATCCAACTATATTAACAAAGCTCGCGATACATCAAGATCATGCCAAATCAAGAACACGAGAGAGAGAGAGAGATCAAACACATAGCTACTAGTACATACCCTCAGCCCCGAGGGTGAACTACTCCCTCCTCATCATGGAGACCGCCGGGATGATGAAGATGGCCTCCGGTGATGATTCCCCCCTCCGACAGGGTGCCGGAACAGGGCTCCAGATGGTATTTCTTCGGTACAGAGGTGTGCGGCGGCGACTTCGAAGTTCTAGGTTTATTTCTGGGGGTGCTCTATTTATAGGATTTTTCAGCGTTGGAATCACGCGAAAAGGAGCTACGAGGGCCCCACAAGGCAGCACAGCGCAACCCCCCCAGGCCGCGTCGTGGTGCCTTGTGAGCACCTCGTGAGGCTTCTGGTCCTTCCACGAAGCTTCGGGGGTCTCTTTTGGTCCAAAAAAAATCGTCAAAAAGTTTCGTCCAATTCCGAGAACTTTTATTTCTGCACAAAAAACAACACCACGGTAGTTCTGCTGAAAACAGCGTCAGTCCGGGTTAGTTCTAATCAAATCATACCAAAACCATATAGAATTGTTATAAATATGGCATGAATACTTCATAAATTATAGATACGTTGGAGATGTATCAATTATAAACAAGCACCACATGTTAGAGCATCCATGACAATATAACTTCTATGCAAATATAAGCAAACATAACTCATTACGTTGTCTTCCTTCTCCAACATCAACTACTTGATCAAGCTTGAAAATAATTAATGGGGATTCACAATCATAGAAGATGTCCAAGATAGTATATGTATAGGTGAAATCTCCCTTCCTTTATTATTCTTTCATGAATTGCCTCAATGCCCAATTCTATGTTTGCTATCTTCCAATAAATTTTATCAATTATACTTCTTTTATGTGAAATCATTACTCCCCATGGGACTAGCATATGAACTTTTTATTATCATTGCTATGATTGATGCAGAAGAATAAAAGCAAAAAAGAATACTCAAACTCATACTACTCTTTATCAAACTACTTCATACTAATACTTTTATTCTAGATCATGAAATAACTAAGGATCGAACTAAGATAGATAATAATGGTAAAAAGTGATGGTGATACGATACCGGGGCACCTCCCCCAAGCTTGGAACAAGCCAAGGGTGGTGCCCATACCCGTGTACTCAAGTTTCCTTCTTCGGTGATGATGGTGATGAAGTGGTGGGCTTGTCCTTTGCCAAGTTCATCAAGATCTCCTTTAAACTCTGAACTTCGTGGAGCAAGTGTTGAATCATGGTTGCATTATTCTGCACTTCGGTCATGACATGCTTATTCTCGGGCCACCATGAACCTTTTCCTGCATCACTTTCACTCGGACGAGAGATATCCCAATTGGAAGGTATATGCATGCGGGGAGTATTCTCAATCCCATAGATATGAATCAAGTTATGAAAGTTGTTTCCATGTAACCTCCCCGGGGGTCTTCGAGAGATAGACCCCTCAAATACCTCATGATCCTGCTCACTTCCCATTGTCCTCATGGCTTGACATGGATTTGGAGCGGTAGAGGTGTCGACTAGAGTGCCTCGCTCAGAAGCATGGGGTGGACTCCCATAGAATCTCCTGATCCCTCCTCCATTGTAACTCCTTCCATCAACTCTCTTTCCATGTCCATCATTAGCAACCAAGCATCGTCTCCCGTGTTGTTGGAGGACGAAGAAGACATGATGCCTGAGAGCTCGAAACCATGACAGAAAATAGCCCGAAACAAGACCAGGGGAGAAACTTGTGATACGGAGGTCAAAATAGCAAAAGATATATATATATATATATATATATATAATGATTTTTTATCTTGCAGGACAAGTCTTTGGGAAGAAAACGGAGTCGGGAAGGTACACGAGGGCCCCACAAGCTCAGGTGGCGCGCCCCCTGCACTTGTGGTGTCCTCGTGGATCTTCTCGGTTGTTTCCTATTTTTCTAACTTTTTAAATATTCCAAAACTGACAGAAAGTATTTTTTATGGAATTTTTAGAGTCTGTTTACTTACCGTATCACGTACCTATTCCTTTTTCAGGGTTCTGGAGTACTCTGAAAGGTCTCTTCGATAAATTCTGCCGGTTCAATTACTTGAATAACGTCCAAATCAATGTTAATAGGGGTACCTGCAATATAATGTTTAATTCTTTGCCCATTAACCACCTTCAGATTGTTTCCTTCGGCGTTATTGATCTTGATGGCACCGGAGCGATAAACTTCTTCGATGATATACGGTCCTTCCCATTTAGAGAGAAGTTTACCGGCAAAATATCTGAAATGAGACTTGTACAAAAGAACTTTATCGCCTATATGAAATTCCCATTTCTGAATTCTTTTATCATGCCATCTTTTAACTTTCTCTTTGAATAACTTAGCATTTTCATAGGCTTGTGTCCTCCATTCATCCATAGAACTAATGTCAAATAACCTCTTTTCACCGGCAAGCTTAAAATCATAATTAAGTTCTTTAATGGCCCAATAAGCTTTATTTTCTAACTCAAGAGGTAAATGACAAGCTTTTCTGTAAACCATTTTATACGGGGACATACCCATAGGATTTTTATAAGCAGTTCTATATGCCCACAATGCATCATCAAATTTCTGAGACCAATTTTTTCTAGATCTATTAACAGTCTTTTACAAGATTAACTTTATTTCTTGATTACTTAATTCAACTTTCCCACTAGACTGAGGATGATAAGGTGATGCTACTCTATGGTTTACATCATATTTAGCTAAAACTTTATGGAAATCACCATGAATAAAATGTGAACCACCATCAGTCATTAAATATCTAGGGACTCCAAACCTCGGAAAGATAACCTCTTTAAGCATTTTAATAGAAGTCTTATGATCAGCACTACTAGTTGGAATAGCTTCTACCCACTTGGTGACATAATCAACAACAACTAGAATGTGAGTGTACCCATACGAAGGAGGAAAAGGTCCCATATAATCAAAACCCCATACATCAAATGGTTCAATAACAAGTGAAAAATTCATAGGTATTTCCTGACGTTTACTAATATTCCCAACTCTTTGTCATTCATTACAAGAAAGTACAAACTTACATGCATCCTTGAAGAGAGTAGGCCAATAAAATCCATATTGCAATACCTTGTGTGCAGTTCTATCTCCAGCATGGTGTCCTCTGTATGCATCGGAGTGGCACTTCCTTATGATTTGTTCATGCTCATACTCAGGTACACAACCTCTAATAACACCATCTACTCCTTCTTTATATAAATGTGGGTCATCCCAAAAGTAATGTCTCAAGTCAAAGAAAATCCTTTTCTTTTGTTGGTATGTGTAATTGGGTGGTATATATTTAGCAACAATGAAATTAGCATAATCTGCATTCCAAGGGTTATCACGAGAAGAGGAAGCATTTATAATAGCTAATTGTTCATCAGGAAAACTATCATTAACAGGTATTGGGTCATCAAGAATGTTTTACATCCTAGAAAAATTATCTGCGACAAGATTATCAGCTCCCTTTCTATCAACAACATGCAAATCAAACTCTTGTAATAAAAGAACCCACCTAATCAACCTAGGCTTAGCATCTTACTTATCCATAAGATATTTAATAGCAGCATGATCGGTGTGAATAGTAACTTTAGAATCAACAATGTAAGGTCTGAACTTATCACATATAAACACAACTGCTAGAAATTCTTTTTCAGTAGTAGCATATTTTTTCTCGGCAGTGTCCAAGGTCTTACTAGCATAATGAATAACATTTAATTTCTTATCAACTCGTTGACCAAGAACAGCACCAATAGCATAAGCACTAGCATCATACATAATTTCAAAGGGTAAATTCCAATCAGGTGGTTGAACAATAGGAGCAGTTATCAAAGCTTTCTTAAGTATTTCAAAGGCTTCTATGCAATCATCATCAAAAACAAATGGAATATGTTTTTGTAAGAGATTAGTAAGAGGCCTAGAAATTTTAGAGAAATCCTTAATAAACCTTCTATAGAAACCTGCATGACCGAGAAAGCTTCTTATACCTTTGATATCTTTAGGGCATGGCATCTTCTCAATTGCATCAACTTTAGCTTTGTCTACTTCAATGCCTCTTTCAGAAATTTTATGACCAAGGAATATAGCTTCATTCACCATAAAGTGGCACTTCTCCCAATTCAAGACAAGATTAGTCTCTTCACATCTCTGCAAAACTCTATCAAGGTTGCTCAAGCAGTCATCAAAAGAAGTTCTGTAAACAGAAAAATCATCCATGAAGACCTCAACAATTTTCTCAGAGAAATTAGAGAATATAGCAGTCATACATCTTTGAAAAGTAGCAGGTGCATTACATAAACCAAAAGGCAAACATCTATAAGCATAAGTTCCAAAAGGACAAGTAAAAGTAGTTTTCTCTTGATCTTCTTGTGACACAGGTATTTGAGAGAAACCCGAATATCCATCTAAGAAACAAAACTGTGTATGCTTAGATAATCTTTCTAACATTTGATCAATGAAAGGCAAAGGGTAATGATCTTTCCTAGTAGCTTTATTTAATTTTCAAAAATCAATTACCATCCTATAACCGGTAACAACTCTTTGTGGGATAAGTTCATTTTTATCATTAGGAATAACAGTGATGCCACCTTTCTTAGGGACACAATGCACAGGACTTACCCATCTACTATCAGTTATAGGATAAATTATACCTACCTCCAGAAGCTTTAATATTTCCGTTCTTACCACATCCTTCATTTTAGGATTCAAGAGACATTGATGATTGACGACTGGTTTGGCATCGGGTTCCATATTAATTTTGTGTTGGCACAGAGTAGGACTAATACCTTTGAGATCATCAAGAGTTTATCCAATTGCAGCACGGTGTTTCTTCAAAGTTTTCAATAATCCCTTTTCTTTGAGCATTGAAAGGTTAGCATTGATAATAACAGGATATATCTTCTTTTCATCTAGATAAGCATATTTCAATGTATCTAGGAGTTTGTTTAGTTCGAACACAGGATCACCCTTAGGTGGAGGAGGATCTCCCAAAATTTCAACAGGTAAATTATGCTCAAGGATAGGTTCTTGCCTAAAGAATATTTCATCTATTTCATTTCTTTCATTCATATGCATATCGTTCTCATGCTCTAACAAATATTGCTCTAAAGGATCAGTAGGAGGCACAACATAGAGGCAAGACCAATAATATCATCTTTATTAGGTAAATCTTTATCATGAGGTTGTCTAGTGAACTTCGAAAAATTAAATTCATGAGATACATCACCAAACTTAACCTTAACTTTCTCTTTAACAAAATCAATTTCAGCATTAACAGTATTCAAGAAGGGTCTACCAAATATAATGGGACAAAAATTATCTTGTTGTGATTCAAGTACTAGAAAATCAGTAGGGTATTTAATCTTACCACACAAGACTTCAACATCTCTAACAATCCCAAGAGGTGAAATGGTATCCCTATTTGCCAGCTTAATAGTAACATCAATCTCCTCTATCTCAGCAGGTGAAATATCATGCATGACTTCTTGATTGAAAGAGAACGGAATAGCACTTATACTAGCACCCATATAACATAAGCCATGATAGCAATGATCTCCAATCTTAACAGAAACAACAGGCATGCCAACAACTTTCTTATTCTTATCTAACTTATCATGTTCATTTCTAACAGGTTTAGCAATTCTAGTAGCTTCATCACAAAAATAAATAACATGCCCATCACTATTATCAACCAAGAGATCTTTAACCATTGCAATAGGAGGTTCTACTTTAATTTGTTCAGAGGGTTTAGGTGCTTTAATATTACTCTTATGAATCACAGTTGTAGCCTCAGCATGTTCATTAATCCTAACAAGGAAAGGAGGTTTCTCAATGTAAGTAGTAGGCACAACAGGATTAGCAGTATAAGCTAGTTTTTCAGTCTTAGCAATAATTGGTTCTTCACAAATATCTTCAATAGGTGGATGAAATTTAAACCACTTCTCCTTAGGGAGATCAACATGAGCATCAAAAGATTCACAAAATGTGGCTACTATCTCAGAATCAAGTCCATATTTTGCACTAAGCTTATGAAAAACATATGTTTCTACAAAAGACTTAACACAATCAAATTCAAGATTTATACATGACTCGTTACCTTTGTCGATTTCCCAATCTTCAGAGTTGCGTTTAATTCTTTCAATAAGATCCCATTTGAATTCAATGCTTCTTTTTGAGAAAGAACCAGCAGAAGAAGAATCAAGCATTGTTTTATCATTATGAGAAAGCCAAGCATAAAAGTTTTGAATAATCATATCTCTCGAGAGCTCATGATTGGGGCATTTGAGCATCATGTCCTTAAGCCTCCCCCAAGCTTGAGCGATACTTTCTCCTTCGCGAGGCCAAAAATTATATATATAATTCCGATCACGATGAACCAAGTGCATAGGATAAAATTTCTGATGGAATTCCAACTTCAATCGGTTCCAGTCCCATGTTTCAGGTTCATCCAATAGCCTATACAATGCCAATCCTCTTCCCTCCAAAGATAAAGGGAATAATTTCATCTTAACTTCATCCCCTGAAAAACCTGCAAGCTTAAACAATCCACAAAGTTCATCCATATAGATTAAGTGCATATCAGGATGTATTGTTCCATCTCCTGCATAGGGTTTAGCATGCAATTTTTCCATAATACCAAAAGGGATTTCATAATAACTATTTTTAGTAGGTTGAGGAGTGGCTCTTACCACTTTCGCTCGAGGTGAAGATACCCCGAACATGCCCCTCAAAGGATTATCTTCCATAGTGATAAGTGAAGATAAAATTCAGCACGTAATATAAATGTTTCCTTACCAAATTCCTCTTACCAAAAGCGCTTCACTCCCCGGCAACGGCGCCAGAAAAGAGTCTTGATGACCCACAAGTATAGGGGATCAATCGTAGTCTTTTCGATAAGTAAGAGTGTCGAACCCAACGAGGAGCAGAAGGAATCAATAAGCGGTTTTTAGCAAGGTATTCTCTCCAAGTGCTGTAAGGTAGTAGTGACAGATAGTTTGATAGCAAGATAATTTGTAGCAAGTAACAAGGTGCAGCAAGCTGGCCCAATCCTTTTATTGCAAAGGACAAGCCAAAAGTACTTCTTATAATGAGCAAAGTGTTCTCGAGGACACATGGGAATCTTGTTCAGTTAACTTCATCATGTTTAGTTCACTCGCATTCACTCCTTTGATAAGTTGTTATGTGGGTGGACCGGTGCTAGGGTGCTGATCTTACTTGAAAAAACAACCCACTTGTGATTACCCCCTCTCGCAAGCATCCGCAACTACGAAAGAAGAATTAAGATAAATCTAACCATAGCATGAAACATGTGGATCCAAATCAGCCCCTTATGGAATAGTGCATAAACTAGGGTTTAAGCTTCTGTCACTCTCGCAACCCATCATCTACTTACTAATCCCACAATGCCTTACCCTAGGCCTAAGCATGGTCATGTGTCATGTAGTTGAAGTTCACATGACAACACTAGAGTTAGAACAACATAATACATCATCAAAACATTGAAAGAAATCCATCTTCACATGATTACTTATAACAATACTTCTACCATGTCCTCAAGAACAAACCAAACTACTCACAAATCATATTCATGTTCAAGATCAGAGGAGATAAATATATGATTAACAGTCTGAACATATGATCTTCCACCAAATAAACCAACTAGCATCAACTACAAGATGTAATCAACACTACTAGCAACCCGCAGGTACCAACCTGAGGTTTTAGACAAAGACTGAATACAAGAGATGAACTAGGGTTTAGAGATGAGATGGTCCTGGTGAAGATGTGTCACATCCCAGATTTTTCCCAAATCTGGTATGTTGAAAATTTCACAGGGAATTAAATTATTTCTTGGAATTACCTATGTTTGCCTAGGATTGATTGTGATTGATTTTGATTTGCTTGATTGTTTGCCTGGGAGGATGAAAATCCCAATGCAACCAGTGAAACCCTAGCTAGCCTTGGTAGGGACCCAAGCCATTTGACATATTGTTGGGCAAAAGTATTCTTAATAAGTCCCAAGAAATATTCAAATCCAAAACGAATGTTCCAAAAGGATTGAGTTGGATTCATTTTGAAATCAATTCAAATCAAAGGGAATCATTTAAAATTGGCTTTGCATTTACTTTGGCAGGAAATGATATTTCATAAGTCCAAATAATATTCTTGACCCTCTACCATTTTTCTAAAATGGATTTGAAACATATTTCGTTTTGAAACCAAATTCAAATTCAAATAGGAAATGCAAGTGCGGAAAATATATGTCCATTTTGTCCAAACAAAATGTGCAAACATTCCTAATTATTCCATCAGGAATTTAGAAAATGTCCTCTATTGAAAGAAAATTCAAATTCGAATTTATTTGGAAAAGACAGAACAAACAGAAAAGGAAAATTAGAAAACCAGAAACAGAAATTAAAAAAAAAAGGGGAAGGCCCAGCTAGCCAGGCCGGCCCAGCAACCAGCTGAGCTAGCCCAGCCAATGCGCCCACCTCTCTCTCTCTCCCCTGAGCCACTAACGTGCAGGGCCCGCAGGTCAGGGTCATCCCTGACCTTCAACCGCTCACCCACGTCGCCCGTGCATGACCCGAGTGCCCACGTCGCCACCTCCCCACGTTCGCGCGTCCACAGGCCACGCCCGGCCGAGCCTCCATGTCCTATTTAATCCCCTCATCCTCCTCGTCTTTTTGCCCCATCTCGCAGCCCACATCGCCGCCAGGCTGCCGCCGGTGAGACCCTCAACCACCACCACTGACCTAGCTCCGCGCCGGCCAAATTCTGGCGAGGCAGCCCTCCTCGAGACCAGCCACCACCACCACTTGATCGGCCGCATCCACGCACACCTCCTAAATATCTTCGCCATGCCCGTAGACCTCCGGACCGCCAGCCTCTTCATCAATCTCCGGCGAGGTGAGCCTGCGTTCGAGCCCCTCTTATTGTCCCTCGTGTTCACCGCGTTCGTGCGCACCCACTGACCCCTTGTCTTGTCCAGGCGCGCTCAGATTTGAGTAGCCCAAGCGCACCCGAGAGCTCCGCCGTCTGCAGCAGCTCCGGCGAGCCTCCCCGCGCCGTTTCCGTCGTCCCCGAGGACCACCGGGGCCACCAGCAGCTCCAGCTCGTCGCCCCGCGCCCGTCCGTGCCCTCCACCGTCGCCGGAACGCTCAGGAACGCCGGCAACCACCACACCCGAGCCGCATGCCGCCGTCCCCGACGTCTCCGGTGAGCCTAACCCTAGCCCCTCTTTGATCTAATCCTGGACATCCATCTAGATCCAACGGCTCACAGTAGATCACTTAAATGAACGAGTATCAGTCACTCACGTGATGCCACGTGGCCCAGCCTTATCCACAGAAAATTCAATTAATTAAATTGATTTGGCAATTTTCCAGAAAAGCCCCTGAAACTAAAACACTCATAACTAATTATCTACAAGTCCAAATTGAGTGAATCTTTTTGCAAAATGATCCTTACGAAACATTATTTCATCTTGTCCAGAAATATTTCACTTTTGAATAATTTAAAAATTCAAATTCAACCAGAATGTATTCAAACTTAAAATGGGCATAACTTGCAATTTATAAATCCAAACAAATTGATTCTTTTTGCAAATTGAACCTAGTGAGATGTAGTTTCTATCTAGAACACTTTTGTTCAAATTTGAATAATTAAAAAATATATTTTAAATAGAATACAGTAGGAGCCATAATTCAAATGGAAATTAAACATAATTAGGCTCAACTTTGAAATAAAAATTGTTTAATAAAACAATTATGATACAAATGAGTTCAGAAACTATAATATGAACTTAGTAAATACTTCTGGATTATTATTGACTTTAGGAAATTCAAATAACATTTGCATTAAATTCAAACATAGGTTGAATATAACTTGAAACCCTAGGTTTGATTTAATTCAAACTAATGCAATATGATTTAATGAAATGAATTAAACCTAGTAATCATTATGGAGTTAATATTTGACTATAGGGAAAGATAAACTCAAATTAAATTAAATAAAGTTGAAACTATTTGCATCTAGTAAATCAAAAGGGATCATAAATGACTTTAGTCTAAACTAAAGATAAAATGAATAAACTATAGTAATTATATTGGATTTATGTTCGACTTTAGTTAAACTAAATCAAATAAATAAACTATAGTGATTCTATTGGAATTATGATTAACTTTAAGCTAAACTAAAACCAAATCAACAAACTATAGTAAATGTATTGGATTGTTACTTGACTTTAGGAAAAGCATTTGAATTGTTGAACCAACTTAGATGATTATTAAATAATTCACAATCCAATTTGACTTAGTAGAACCAAATCAAATTGTGAACACAATTCAAATTGAATTCAAATGAGATGGACCCTAATCCAAATCCAACTTAAATAGGAAACCAGACCAAGTCATCATTTTCAGACCTTAGTGTATTCAAGCTCATGAAAGGTCAACAAGTTTGAGTTGTTGTTCAAACTTGAACATGAACTTGGCTATCCAAGCTTCATAGACCATGACTTTGTTGTCAACATTCCTTTCCAGAATGTGGCAACCACAACTTGACATCACATACTTCTTATGTGGTGAACCCTTATTTGATACTGGCATGTGAACCCTTATGTCACATGTATTCCAATGACAACCACTATGTTGTTTCCGAGACTCTTATGAGTTAACCCTGACACATGATCTCACAGCACAATGACACTGACACAATACACAACACTTGTTGTATGTTTGATTGTATTGTATGGTTGTTTATGATTGCTCTTTACTTACGATAGATTGTACGAAGAGCGAAGAGTAACGTGATCAAGATAGTGATTGATGAATCATCAATACAGGCAAGTGGAACCTTTGATCATAACCTATGTTTCATGCATTGTAGTTGTTTTCAACTAGGAAATCCCCTATAGGATTTTTACTTTATGCTTGACAGAACTCAGTAGAATGATATAGGTCATTTACACCCTGACCTTGTAACCAATGAGTAGTTGCTTAGCTGTTATATCATGGATTGGGAAACACCTATATTATTCCACCATACAACCGCATGGTTGACTACTTAACTGCAACTTAATTAATGAATCATCTAGGTGGTGCTTCGGTATTGCTTTGGTGGCCGCGTGTTTTGTGGGCGACCGCCCAGGCTCAAAGGGATTGTACGAGTTCAAAGTTGAGTAGCTTCCATGTGTAACCGTGAGACAATATGGGCTCTGTCTGGACCAATTAAGTTGTGGGAAACCCTCCTGGGCTAACTAGCAGATGTAGATCTTTCATGTAGGATGGTATGGGTCAGCCCTGTCTGAGAGGGCTACTACTTCCCAAAAGTCTCGTCTTGGTCTACCTGGCTACTTCACAAGTGAAGTTTAGTGGCTTAAGGGTGTGATCGGGAATCACGGGTAAAGTACACAAACCTCTGCAGAGTGTATAAAACTGATCACGATTAGCCGTGTCCCCGGTTATGGACAACTTTTGAGCAACTCATCCGAGAATTGTCAGCTTGATCTCAGCACCTATTCTCTAATAAAATGAATGGGTTGAACCAAAGGGGAGTGTGGACCAACTCAGATTGTGGGCGTAATACCAGTAGCATTATCTAGGGAGGTTGGGGCTACCGTGTGAGACGGGAACCCACATGCTCAAATGCTTATGCTTAAGGACGATCATGTGTTATGATCTGTCCTGGACTACTACGTGAGATGGTACGTCCTATTATTAGAGTATACCACTATTATGAAAGATAGGAAAACTATTTTTCGCGCAAAGAAAACCCAGCCGCACCACCTTGCATGTTTACTTTTCAACAAGCCAGTCCTGGTGAAGCTTGCCAATACATTCAATGTATTTATCCTTGTGGCTGCAACGTATCATGTTGCAGGTTTACCGTATCGAATGGAATGTACAAAGTAGGGTTACGACGCTATACTCAACTTCTGCATGTCAGTGCATGGACGCCACAAGACTAGAATGACATCTCCGCTGCATGATTTTATTCTAAGCTAGCCTATGAGCTAAGAAGGTGTGTATTGTAAGGCACTGGATCTGCGATGTAATACTTGGCACATGATGTATTCTCGGTATTTCATCGTCGACTATGCGTGTCAGCTATTGATCCAGGGACTGACATAGTAAGCGAAGAGATTCGGGCCCCATTCAGGGACCGGGTCGCGACAAGATGTTGATGGAGATGAGTCCTCCCACGATGAGAGGAACGTTGGTCATGATGAAGGCTTCGATTTCCCCCCTCTCTGAGGGAAGTATCCCCGGCGAAATCGCTCCACCGGACAGCAAAAGGTGCTCCTGCCCAGGTTCCGCGCCTCAAGACGGTGACGCTTCGTCCCGAAAGCCTTCTCCTGATTTTTTCTAGAGCAAATGGCTTCATATAGGAGAAGATGGTCCCCACAAGCTCATAGGGTGTGCCCCGGGGGGGCGCGCCACCTGAGCTTGTGGCTAACAGGTGGGTCCCCTCCAGTAGGTTTTTCTTCCAGTATTTTTATATATTCCAAAATAAATCTTTGTTAATTTTCAGGTCATTTGGAGCTCTGGGGAATAGCTATCTCTGTTGTAGCTCTTTTCAGGTCCAGAATTCCAGCTGTCGGCAATCTCCCTCTTGTGATATAACTTGCAATTTAAGAGAGAAATGGCATTAGAATTGCATCGAAAAGTGAAATATAACTTTAAAAGAATGAAAATAACAGTAGGAAAACATGATGTAAAATGGACGTATCAACTGCACTGCAATACCAAAGGTTAACTTTAAGTCAAGCATTACAACTATCCATGCAGAAACATACTCCTCAGATGCATCAAATCTTCCATCTCAATCTCAAACTAGAGCATAACCCTCACTTTCATATCAACAAACTCAAACTGGCAATAATTAGCTACAATCAAGATTCATAAGACAAAGCAGCACAACCAACAAAACCATTTGAGGACACCTCAAGCTGAATCAAACATATCAAATGAGCTCTTCCTGAACAAGGAACAAACACATCAAAGCTAGTCACTGCTTCCGAAGAGAATATGTCTAGCCAACAAGAATATCTAATCAGGCAAATCTTGCCTTAAGCACCAAAAGATACTGGCCACAAACTGTAGATCTAAACATCATGGTCTCACACAAGAAGCAATTCAAATATCCAACTACTCCAATCAAAGCCAACTACTAAAATTAAACTGACAAGCACAATCAAGACTGCAAATTGGAGTAACTTCACATAAATATAGTGAATACCTGATGGCAACCAAACTCCCTTCAACAAACTGAACTCACAAGAGATCCTCACAATGGAGATAATACCTACAAGGCATACCAACTATCTCTAGCCAGATGGAACCTCTAAATGAACATCATAAATGAAGGAAAAGCTAAAAGGTAGACAAAACTCTCCAACAAACTTATGTTAGTCACACTATGTCTTGAATATTGGAGCAAACAAAGAATTGCCTTTCTTGAACCAATGAAGCCAACTGTAATCTACAAACTGCATCTCACACAAAAGACAACACTAGCTAGCAAAATAATCCTCTTACATTGCTTGAGCTCAACTAGTTGCATCACACTCGATAATCATCTTTATGTATGAGCTTGGCTCCTCATACTTGACCTGAAATGCAACCATCAAAGTAAATTGAACAATGTTAGCCTGTCTATCACACTTGATTGGCATTCCACTTCTTCACAACAGCACACATATTGGAATCTAAATAAAAGGGGCTAACCGCCAACCACAGTCAGATCATTCTCAGTCTCTAAATATCATTGTGGTGGACTGATTTCTCTCTAACAGGAAATGACTAAACTGATGTGCCAAACTGACAGTATATTACATTCGCTCCCAACTTGCTTGAACACTAGCGACAAATGATGTTGAATGGTGGATTGTCAATAACAAGAGAATCTCCACCTCAAATGTTACACACCTGCTACTCATTCTATCTCTGAACAAGCAGCTGACTGAACTCCACCTGAAGTGGTAGATAATTCAGACTATCCAAATGGAGCAATGATCATCACAACAAAGGTCACAACACTATTGATGATCTCTATGGAGGATTTCAAGTAACTTACCACAAGCGGAAAAACCGCACTCAACTCCATAATAACTCTGAAGATCTAACAAACTACTCCCAAGGCTCCAAACTATCCACTGGACACATGCAAGGGAAACAAAGATCTTCAATTAAGCATAAAGATGTAGGAGATATGCCCTAGAGGCAGTAATAACAATTATTTTGTATCTCCGAGTTTGTAATGAATGTTTATGTTCCATGCTATAACTGCAATGATTCTCGAGTCTGCAATAACCACGAGGCTCAGAGGGAAACTCATGTGCACGTGTGGTATAATAAATGGTAAAATGTATTCCTAGTCATGCCTCTTTGACTGGCTCAAGTATTGCATGATGATCCTATTTTCCTGATCATGGGCATGTCTATGCCGGCAATTTTGAGGGCACAATGTTGGTAGAACACTTGTGTTGAATCGACCCGAATTGATATTATGCTATGAGATACATTCGTCACAAGTTAATGGTTAATAACATAGAGATAGTTAATGTTTGCATAATTCCTTAGACCATGAGAGTATCGAGTTCCTTCATACTTGCTTCATGAACTTTGGGGTTTGTTAAACGTCATCCGTAACTGGGTGGCTATTACGGCGGCTTACGGGTTCACGGAAAAGTATGGCAAGTAACAAGATAGCTCAAGATTGGGATTTGCTCTTCCGACGATGGAGAGATATTCTCAGGCCCTCTCGGTGTTACGGTATCCATCATCGTCTGGCCAGACACATTGTGATTTGATCACTGGGATGCCGGAACACGGATACGAGAAAAGAGAACAAAACCGGTAACGAGGTAACTTGCATAGTGGACAAGTTGTTGATCCACGGGGATGCAGAAAATTTCACCTCGGGTGTTTATAATATATCGTGAAGCAACAGGAATAGCACACGGCAACTGGAGGTTCACCCGAATATTCATTCGTGTGGGTATAGGGGTCAATATGGGTGTCCACGGCTCCGATGTTGATCATTGATCGGAAAGTGTTCCGGGCCATGTCTATACTTCACCGAACCTATAGGGTCACACGCTTAAGGGTCATCTATCTGCTGAATACTAGACGGGGAGTCTGAGAGAAAATCACCAAAAAAGTTTCGGACGAAACGGAAACGTTCCGGAGAGAACACCGGAATAGTTTCGGTGAAACTGAAAAGTTGTTTCAGGGTATTCCATTAAGTCAAATTGGTTTCGGCACATGCCTGGAAATTCTTAGAGGATGCCAGAAGTGTTCTGGAAACTTCTGGGAATTTTCCAGGATAAAAACCAAAAATGTTCCGGAGCTGCCGGAACCGCTTTGGTTGCTTTTCGCTGAAGACAAAC
Source organism: Elymus sibiricus (assembly GCA_039707655.1). Lineage (NCBI taxonomy): Eukaryota > Viridiplantae > Streptophyta > Magnoliopsida > Poales > Poaceae > Elymus > Elymus sibiricus. Next base: position 392,069,370 of record CM077664.1, on the reverse strand, counting down.
ATTGTTCCGGAATTGTTTCGGAATGCGTTCAAAATTGTTTTAATGGGTACTGGAATTATTCTAGGCACACAGAAATAATTTGGGATTTAACGGACGCAGAAAAATGTCTTCATGAATAGTAAAAGTGCTTTATGGATATTTTTTGGAAAGCACCTTTTGGGATATTTTCCAAAAGGCTTCTAGAAGGACTTGGGAGCCAAGGAAGCCCCCTCATGGGGGGGCCCCCAAGAGTGGCCGGCCAAGGGAGGTGGAGCTCCTTGGAGCTCCACATGCCATCCTTTTTAGCTTTATTCTTTTATGAAAAGGCATAAAGTGGGGGTACTTTTGGTATTTTTGAATGCCAACTTAACCCCTTTGCTTTCCTATAAATAGAGGTGGAGGGGTGCTCTCCAAACCTCATCCAAGCTCTCATACACATGCCATGCTCATCTGGCTCTCTCTCTCTCCCTCCCAGCGAAATAGTTTCGTAGAGCCGAAAGGCTGTCTGGGTTCCGGCAGGAACTAGCTCTGGACGGCGAAGCCCTGCCGGATAGCTGACACCGTATGTGTGCAACCCCGTAGAGAGATTGTAGTTTTGATCTTTTGCCCGAGGGGCTGTTCGAGTGTCCTCCCGGAGGGCTGTCCGAGTTACCGTTCGAGTTTCGGGTGTCCTCCCGAAGGGCTGTCCGAGTTACCGTTCGGGTTTCGAGGGTCCTCCCGAAGGGCTGTCCGCGTCATCGTCCGAGGGACTGTCCGACCATCTCCCGAAGGGCTGTCCGGCGAAGGAGTACATCCTCACGGTTGGGAGGTTGTAAATCCTAGCTGCGGGGATCTGCACCGACGATCTACACCGACTCTTCTTCTGCTGTGTTTCGAGTCGGTACGGATCAGATCAAACCTTGTATGACATCTCCATAGTGGTCCTGGGCGTGCTCGCTGTACCGAAATTTTTTGTTTTCTGTCGCGTTCCCCAACAAAAGAGGCACCAAATGAACATCATACCTCCTCAACAGTCTTGTAATCAGTCACTGTAGAGAAATAATGAATCACCAAGTAGCAAGCCATAGTAACTATCTCAACCACGCATGGGACAACATGCGGGGAGCTATTACCAAATATTGTTCTGTTCATCTTCTCCTCTATGTATCAACACTATGGAGTCACCACTGTGGTACGGTGGTGAAGAATGCGCATATCAAAGTCAAATTCTCCCAAATAGAACCCAAAGCCATTATCTGTCCAAAGCATCATAATTTGATACAAATTCCGCAAATCATAGCTGAAGCCGACAAAATAGACTGTGACCCATAGCTTCATCAAATTGTAGGATGTACATTAGAACCTTTGAATAGATTATACCAGAAGGTAAGCATAATTTCCACCTCCAAAAGATGGCCCAAATGAAAGAACCTCCACAAATATGACCAATTGTAGTCAAGAGTAGTCTCGGTGCTATGCAATAACTGCACCAAACTGAGGTGTACACTTCCCAAATGCACAAGGCTAACTAAGTAGAAGCCACCTCATATTTTGCTCTAGCCACCAAGACGCCTCTCCTACATAAATAAATCATAACAAATTCTGACATGTGACTGATATGTCTCAAACGTATCCATAATTTTTTTCTGTTTCATGCCATGTTTATATTAATTTAGCATACTTTTGGCATCAATTTATATTCTTTTTCAGGACTTACCTATTAATTCAGTGCCCAGTGCCAGTTGCTTTTTCTGTTGTTTTTGGACTTTTCGGGAAAATCAATTTTATCGGGCTCAAAAAAATCTAAAAAAAATCAGTGAACATAAGGAGTCCAGAAGCTTCCAGGAAGCACCGATATAGGCCAGGGGCCACCCAGGGGCCCCACGCACCAAGGAGGCACATGGTGGGGCCACGTGGCCCACCTGGACCTCCTTTCCACCACCTCTCAGTCCCTACGCCTTTATATTCTTCCAAAACCATTTAGGATTTTATCGCCCTAATTTTTCCGTCACTGCACACCTCTGTTTCGCAATGATCCAATCTGGAGGCCTTTTCCAAAATTCTGTCGGAGGGTGAATTATTCTCGATGGCCATCTCCATCAAGTTCAAGGCCATCATGATTGCTCGTGAGTAGTTTCCTTTGGACTATGGGTCCATAGCAGTAGCTAGATGGTTTTCTCTCCCTTGCTTCTCAATACAAAGATATGATACATCTCCGTCATATCTACTTTTCCAAACACTTTTGCTCTTGTTTTGGCCCCTAATTTGCATGATTTGAATGGAGCTAACCCGGACTGACGTTGTTTTCAGCAGAATTGCCATGGTGTTGTTTTTGTGCAGAAAATCAAAGTTCTTGGAATTGGATGAAACTTTTTGGAGATTTTTATGTAATATATATAAAATATTGGCATCAAGAACTACTGGAGGGGAGCCACCCAGTGCCCACGAGGCACCAGGGCGCGCCACCCCCCCCCCCCCCCCCAGGCGCGCCCTGGTACCTTGTGGGGCCCACGTGGCTCCGTTTGACCTAATTCCAACGCTATAAATTCAGTTTTCCAGAGAGAAAAATAAGAGAGGCTGTTTTATTGCGTTTCACGATACGGAGCTGCCGCCACCTCCTGTTCTTCATCGGGAGGCCAAATCTGGAGTCCGTTCAGGGCTCCGGAGAGGGGGATCTTCCGGCATCGTCATCATCAACCATCCTTCATCACCAATTTCATGATGCTCACCGCCGGGAGTGAGTGATTCCTTCGTAGGCTTGCTGGACGGTGATGAGTTGGATGAGATTTATCATGTAATCGAGTTAGTTTTGTTAGGGCTTGATCCCTAGTATCCACTATGTTCTGAGATTGATGTTGCTATGACTTTGCTATGCTTAATGCTTGTCACTAGGGCCCGAGTGCCATGATTCTAGATCTGAACCCTTTATGTTTTCACCAATATATTTGTGTTCTTGATCCGATCTTGCAAGTTATATGCACCTGCTATGTGTTATGATCCGCATACCCCAAGGTGACAATAATTGGCATTCTTTCCGGTGATTGCCATAGTTTGAGGAGTTCATGTATTCACCATGTGTTAATGCTTTGTTCCAGTTCTCTATTAAAAGGAGGCCTTAATATCCCTTAGTTTCCTTATGGACCCCGCTGCCACGGGAGGATAGGACAAAAGATGTCATGCAAGTTCTTATCGCAAGCACGTATGACTATATACGGAATACATGCCTACATTACATTGATGAATTGGAGCTAGTTCTTTGTCGCCCCAGGTTATATCTGTTACATGATGAATATTATCCAACGTATATCAACGATCCAATGCCTACGAGCTTCTCACATATTGTTCCTGCTAAGTTACTATTGTTACTACTGCTATCACAATTGCTACTACTACTGTTGTTACCATTACTGCTACTGTTACTATCATTGCTACTGCTATCAAACTATCATACTACTTTGCTACTGATCACTCTACTGCAGATATTTAGTCTCCAGGTGTGGTTGAATTGACAACTCAACTGCTAATACTTGCAAATATTCTTTGGCTCCCCTTGTGTCGAATCAATAAATTTGGGTTGAATACTCTACCCTCGAAAACTGTTGCGATCCCCTATACTTGTGGGTTATCAAGATCACATGAGTTGCCCTACATGATTGTGATTCTGCTGATGTAATATGTTGGTGTGTTTGTTGGGATATGATGTATTGTCACTTTATGATCAGATTTATCCATGAATCTTTTTGAGATCTATTTGGTTTCTTTGCTGCATAATTCTTATTCATATATGCTCTTTGATGTATTATCTCTTTCTTTGGCCAAGTTTGGGGTTTGATCATCAGAGGGTGTTGTGTATGATAGTTGGGTTCAACCTTGCAAGTAATCTACCGCAGTGACAGAAAGTGGAAAAGGCTTGTATTGTGTTGTTGCCTCTAGGGATAAAAAGATGGTTGTGTAGTTGTCCTTTGAACGCGGAGTGAAGACAATATATCAGCTACTTCATGTCATCGTACTTTTTGCAATACTCCATTTCTTACTTAATACATTGAGATGCATGCTGGATAGCGGTCTTGGGGTGGAGTATTCGCTATATAGGCAGTTGGATAATGGTCTATAGATATACGGATGTGATGCTCATATGTTAATTGCGCCATGGATATTCATACTCATAAATATTGCAATTTAATCGCTGCCCAACTGTAATTTGTTCACCACACCATGCTTTCTTTTGGAGAGAACCCAGTAGGGAACCTATGGATCCCAGTCCATCTTCTTCCTATAAACTTTCAATCTCAATCAACGCTCTTTTAATTTTTCGCTTTTACATTCCATTCAATTTCCATCAAAACCTTTTTCTGTTGCGTTTAATCCTTTGTAACTAGCAAGCTAGTGAGATTGACAACCTCACTAGTCCTGTTGGGGGCCAAGGAAAGTTTGGTATTTGTGTGTGCAGGTACTGATCATTGGTTGTGTCGCTTAGCTCCTGTTGGTTCGATAATCCTTGAGGCCACTTGAGGAAAATTGATGCTTGCTACAAACCCTTACACTTGGGGGGCCAACACCTAACTTGTTGAGAGGAAGCAAGCCTTTTTTTGGCACCATTGTCGGGGAGCTTTCATCACAATCATAGGTCTTACACTCCTTTGTTATAGTTCCTTGTTTTCTATATTGCTTAGTTACTTTTTTGTGGCTTGTTATTTTGCTTTTCTGTTTTCTTAAAAACTCAAAAAACACAAAAAATATTTAAATTTCAGCAAGGTTACACTTTTGTTTTTAGCTTGAAATCATGTCTACTTACACTCAAAATACTAAACTTTGTGATTTCCCAAGTAGCAATAACAATGATTTCATTAGTACACCAATTGCTCCACCAGTCACTATTGCTGAATCTTATGAAATCAAACCAGCTTTGTTGAATTTGGTAATGAAAGAACAATTCTCTGGTTCTTACAGTGAGGATGCTGCTTCTCATCTTAATAATTTTGTTGATCTATGTGATATGCAAAAATATAAAGAAGTAGAGGCTGATGTGGTTAAGTTAAAACTTTTCCCGTTTTCATTGCGAGCAAAAGCTAAAGAATGGTTCATGTCTTTGCCTGGAATTCGTATTGAGTCTTGGACTAAATGTAAGGATGCTTTTATTCGTAAATATTATCCTCCTGCTAAAATCATACAATTGAGGAATATTATCATGAACTTTAAACAACTTGAGCACGAGCATGTTTCCCAAGCTTGGGAAATATTAAAATCAATGACTAAGAATTGTCCCACACATGGTTTGAGTGAGTGGATGAGTATACAAAATTTCTATGCTGGCCTTAACTATATATTTCCAGAAATCTGCTAGACTCTGTTGCAGGTGGTACTTTTATGGCTACTACTTTGGGGAATGCCACCAAACTTCTGGATGAGATCACATCAAACTACGCCCAATGGCATGCTGAAAGAGCTCCAACTGGTAAGAAGGTAAATTTTGTCAAAGAGATCTCTTACTTGAATGATAAGACTAATATGATTGTTTCTATGCTTGCCTCTAAACATTCTACTAGTGACATTAAAGATGTTTCTCTTGCTGCACTTGTTGAACAAAGTAATGAACAAGTGGATGTTAATTTCATTAATAGAAACAACTTTGCTAATAATGCTTATAGAAACAACCAAGGTAGTTAGAGTTGCGATTCAAATCCTAGAATCCTACAATTTCACGACCCTACGAAAGCATGTCGATCCAAGTCCCACTATGAATCCGAATCAGGTAGAATCCGTGTTGAGTCGCGATCCAAATCGTAGAATCCTGTACAAAACTGTAGAATCCCGACTATGCTATGGACTATGTATGATTCTACTAAGTTATCATCTGAGCCATTTTTTTGCTGTAGCGGAATAGCATGCCAGTCTCCAAACCCTTTTTCACATGCCTGATGGCCCCTTATTTCCCTCACAAGCCCAAATGCTCAAGCCTCCGACACCTTTGATCTAGCTCTCAGAAACCCTAGATCGAAAATGAGGATCAGGCTTGGGACAGATGGAATTGGCATGAGAAGGAGGATGCATCAAGATTGATAAGGGAAGCAAAGCAAGACCCTACAAGCACTGCAGGTCAGCTATACAAGTGGTCGGCTATTCACATACTCTAAAAAATCTCCTAAGTAAATTTTGTGCATTCAATATTCAAATGTTCTATATGTTTCCCTCTCATATATGTTCCATAGATGTAAGCTAGATAGTAGGTCAACCAAGAAAAGAAGTGGAATACAACTAGCACTGATGTTTTCATTTTTGCTCTATATTTAGTGTTAAAACTCTATAGAAACCATATAAATTTGTGGTGTGGATACAAAATATCTTATTTGATTAAATCTAGTAGAATCCTTGATTCCATGACTCGATACTATGACTCAATTCTGTCTAACAAAAATTGATCCGACTCCGAATCCCGACTCTGACTACCTTGGAAACAACTTCGGTGGTAAAAATTATGCTATACCTTATCCTCAAAACAATTTTGGAAATTCTTATGGTAGTAAGGGTGTGTCTTCTGAAGTAGAGAATGTTATTAAGGACTTTATTGCTTCCCAAAAGGATTTCAATAATATTGTTACTAGTAAATTGGATAAACTAGAGAATGCTATGATTAAAATGGATACTTTGATACACGATGTCAAAATACTTAAGATTAAATCTTTGCCTAAAGAAGATATGCTTGAATCTCTTAAAGCTATACAAGTTGTTCTTGATAATAATGATAGAATGATTGCCATGCTTAGAGATAGACGTGAGATAGAGCAACAAGAAAGAGAGGCTACATATGCTGAAATTTATGAGAACATGGGTATTGAAGAGGTAAAAACTTTAAGTAGTACTGAAACCCCTTCGGTGGATGATATTACAACTTTGCTTAGCGGTATTAGATATGATGATAAAGAAAGTGGGTTTGGAAGAGAGTCGACTTTAGGTAAGAATCCCACAAGTTCGGAGAGTGATCGATCTTATGTTAAAAATGCTAAAAGTGGGTCTGGAGAGGTCAAGTAGGAAGTATTTATCCCACTATTATAGATGGTTCTACTTTTAATGCTAATGTTTATTCTCTTGCTGAGGTTATTAAAGTATTACATGCTATTGTTAATTCTCCTAATGTGCAAGAACAAAATAAAGCTTTTACTCAACATATTGCTAAAGTCGTGTTAAAAGCTAGGGAAGAAAGACTTGAACAGGAAGTTTCTATACCTAGGAAATTAGAAGATGGTTGGGAACCTACTATTAAAATTACTATTAATATTTATGAATGTAATGCTTTTTTGATTTAGGAGCTAGTGTTTCTACCATGCCTAAGGTTTTGTATGATGTGCTTGGTTTGAAGCCTATGACTGAATGTTCTTTGAGTTTGCATCTTGGTGATTCCACTATTAAGAAACCTTTGGGGAGAATTAATGATGTACCTATTATTGCTAATAGAAATTATGTCCTTGTTGATTTTTTCATTATGGATATAGAATGTAATACTTCATCTCCTATTATTTGGGGAAGACTTTTCTTAAGAACTATAGGTGCCATAATTGACATGAAGAAAGGTAATATCAAATTTCAATTCCCAATGAGGAAAGGGATGGAACACTTTCCAAGGAATAAAATTAAATTGTCTTATGAATCTATAATGAGAGCTACCTATTCCTTGGGAGTCATTGATGAGAAAACGTGAATCTTCCTTTATGCCTAGCTAAAAGGCATTAAAGAAAAGCGCTTGTTGGGAGGCAACCCAATATATACCTTTTTGCTTTTTGTGTGTCTACATGGTTAGTACTACTGTAGTAATTATGTTTTGTATCTTTGCTTTCAATAAAGTGCCAAGTATAGCCTTTACCATGCTTAGTTTGCAAGTTTATGAGTTGTTGTTTCAAATCAAAAAGTTTTCTGTTATGTCCAGAATATTCACGGTTAGTCAGAATGTGATAAATTCTTGAAATTTTGACACAGTAAGCATTTGTAACTTCTCCGTTACATGGTATGTTTTCCGAATTTTTGGAGTTGCAAAAGTATTTATTTAAATTCTCCCTTTACAGACTGTCCTGTTTAAACAGATTGCTGGTATAGTTGCATTGTTTGCTTATGTTTGCTCTTTTAATGTTTCTATTGTGGGATAGAGATGTAAATATGTGAATACATTTAGTATTTAATGTTTAATTATAATTTTCATGATTTTTTACAGTAAAGGATGTTAAGGTTTTGAATTTATTTATACTAATCTATCTCACGAGTTCTTGTGAAGTTTTGTGTGAATAAAGTTTTTAAGACCCAGGGAGATTGTGATATGAGAAGAATAAAGGAAATACAAGAGATTAATCTTGGAGATTCCCAAGGCACCCCAAGGTAATATTTCAAGAAGTGTCAAACATCTAAGTTGGGGATGCCCCCGTGGGCATCCCACCTTCCTTCATCAACAACTATCGGTTAGTCTCGGTTGGTGTCGGTACCAAAACCGGCAGATCTCGGGTAGGGGATCCGAACTGGGGGTCTAGGAATCAATGGGTAACAGGGAACGTAGAGACGGAGATTTACCCTGGTTCGGGCCCTCTCGAAGAGGTAATACCCTACGTCCTGCTAGATTATATTGATGTGATTGTATGAAGGTTACAGAGTTGATCTACCTCGAGATCGGATGGGCTAAACCCTAGGAAATGGATATGATGATTCTCTACAGACTAAACCCTCTGGTTTATATAGACACCAGAGGGTCCTAGGGTTACATATAGTCGGTTACCATCAGGGGATAATCATGCCGGCCGCGCCAATTATTCCTTGGAGGAGACACCAAGTCTTCGGAGGTTTCCTTCTGATACACGGGGTCGCCCACAATCCGGCCTTCCATCGACGAGTAGAGAGCGGCCCACCAGCCCGGCCTACGAGAGATAGGCCGGTGGCCCGAGTACCCCCTGGTCCAGGACACCCTCAGTAGCCCCCGAACTAGTCTTCGAAGCCGAGGTAGGTGCCGAACATCAGCGGCTTTGTAGACCAGTTCCCTTTCTTCCGTGACACCGGTAACAGGCATGTATCACTCCGAACTGTATTCTCAAGCATTGCCCGGTCGTATATGCGCTGAACTATACCTCGGTAACGAAGTATACTAATAACTTAGCCCCGAAGGCTAGTTGCTTTGGTGTGAATAGTGTCCTCATCTGACAACTTTTACTGAAGGGTCACACCTTGCCACGACCGCGAGTTGGTTTATGAAAGACTCGATTCGCGGTTCGAGGCAGTTTTCATTGGCACATCCCATCGATATGGAGATCGTGTCCTGTTTTCAAGGGATATGATCAATAATCCGCCTCACCCCACGCGCGCATAATGGCACGGTTACATGGGGAAACAGCGAGAACTATGGCGCAGTAAAGGGACCATGGGTTTTACAGCCCATAAAAGGGGCACAGCCTTCGTTCCTTTCGTACGCTCTCATTTCCCCCCTTCGCCATTGCCTTCCCCATCTCTTGAGCTCCAGCGCCCAGATCCGCTCTCCCTTCCAAGAACCTTTCCAGCCGCCCATTCGATCTAGCAATGGCGGGCTCCGGGTCCAAAGGAAAGTGGGAGGCGTCCGTCGTCACCGAAAGAGCCATCATGGAGTTGAAGGGCGCGGGATATCTCCCCGCCAACATCGCCCACCGTGCTCCAGAGGCCGGCCAGGTCGTCCCCACGCCGCGGCAGGGCGAGAGGGTGGTGTTCATCCCCCACTTCCTCCGAGGTTTGGGCTTTCCCCTTCACCCCTTCGTCAGGGGTCTCATGTTCTTCTACGGGCTTGACTTCCACGATCTTGCGCCGAACTCCTTCCTCCACATCTCTGCCTTCATCATCATTTGTGAGGATTTTCTCCGGGTCTGGCCACACTTCGGCCTATGGCTGAAGATCTTCAACGTCAAGCCGAAGATCGTCGACGGTCAGCAGGCGGACTGCGGGGGCGTGATGGTCAGCAAGCTTCCCCAAGTGGAGTGGCAAAAGGGCACCTTCATCGAGACCATCAAGGTTTGGCAGAGGGAATGGTTCTACATCACCGAGCCGAGGAGCGCAGACTGGGGGGCGATTCCGGCCTTCTGATCAGGACCCCCTACGAGGCTGGTCTCATGGACCAAGAAGGGCCTCGACTGGGGGCCGAATAAGGAGGTGGTGCTGCTGTAGAGCTGGATCGCCAAAATGATAGAGAAGGGCATCGAGCTGGTCAACGTGATCCAAATCATGCTCGGCCGCCGAATCCTTCCTTCCCAGGACAGGGCTTCCCCCATGTCGGCCTACAAGTCCGAAGACCCACCGTGCGCAGCTTCTTCCGCACCTCCCACGCTCAACTATGGAAGGTGTTGTTCAAGCCGCAGAAGGAGTGGCCGGCCGTAGAGGAGGACATCGGCCTCGACGCCGCAAACCCCCCACAGGAGGTATGACTAGTACTGTTCTTATATCCGAACTATTTCCTTTTGATAAGGTATTTAGCTTTTTTACTTCTCATCCGCAGAGCTGGCGGAAGAAGGCCGAACGGATCGACAGTCCGGCACCGCTGCCAGAGGGACCCAGGACCCCCCTACTGACGGCCATGTTGGTCGTGGAGCCGTATGAGGCGTCGGAGAGGAAGGAGAAGAAAAAGAACCAGAAGAGGGAGGCCAGAGAGGGCCTCCTCTCCCGAGGACCCCCGGGAGCTAGATCCGGGGACACCAATGCTCCCTCCGTGCAAGAGGACGAGAAGGAGCAGGGAGAGGACGGGGAGGAAGACGATTCCTCCCGGACAGGGAAGAGGGCGGCGTTTGAGGACGCCGAGGAGGTTCCGCCTCAACCCGCTCCCAAAAGATCACGGAAGGCCAAAGTAGCCTTGTCCGGCGATAGCTCGGCTTCTGCCGAGGACTCTGAGGCCTCCGAAGAGGTTTCTCGGAGGATCCCCAGGGCCAAGCCACAGGCTCAAAGGTACGCGTTCTAGTAACCGCTTGACCATCCTTAGCCGAACTGGGTTTGATATTGATCACGTTTTCGTTTGTAATTTTGCAGCCCGCCGCGCGATCTCCCCACCAACCGAGTCTCGGAGGGGGATTCTCCACCGGCGGCGCTAGCGGAGAGCGGGACCGAATCCCGCGCCTCGCCTCCCCTAATCGTCGAGGAGGCCGAGGAGGTCCTGTCGAGGAGGACCCCTCCCGTGCCGTACACAGGGGAAGGAGGCGACACTATCATGGCCGAGGTGAACACCTCGATCGCCGAAGACCAGGAGGGGAGGGCCCCTCTGGTGAACGAAGAGGAGGAGCCCGGACAAGCCGAGGTCTCTCCGAGGACGACTCCGGGGATGTCAAGGCGTCCAGAGTCCGGCGCCCCGGATTTCAAGAGGAAAGAAGCCGAAGAGCCCCCACCACCCCCGCCCGCCCCAGTGCAGGCATCGACCGGGTGGCCAGACGAGATGGACGATGCTCTAACCAGCTCCTCTATCGCCGAAGAGCACCATGCCCTTATGGGCGCGGTGTTGCAAAGTCTTCGGTCTGTGGATAACGGACTGAAGGAGGCCTTTGGTTGCCTTCTTACCGGCTTCAAGGTGAGCGAAGTAATGCTTTTCCCTTGGAAAAATTCTTTTGTGTAAATGTATAGCCTCATACACAGTAGCCCCCGAGACGCTGACTGGCTTGAGCGAAGCCCGTCAGAGGATCGAAAATCAATATCCCGGATACTAATGTGCGTAGAATTATGCACAAGCGTCATCTTCGGCCGCAGCCGCCAACGCCGAAGAGTTGGCCGAGCTGAATCGGAAGCTGAAGAGCTCCGAGGACGACCTAAGCCTGGTGAACAAGAGGTTCGACGACGCGCAAGGTAAGTCCGAGCTATAATGTTGAATACCGCCGTTGTTTGGTAAGCAGTGTTTGAAGTATCCTAACGGATTTAACTGATGTTACGACAGCTGCCTCCGCGGAGGTGGAAAACCTCAAGGCCGCACTAAAGACGGCTCAGCTGGAAGCGGCGGAGCAGAGGTCGGCGGCCGAGAAAGCGGCCGCCGAACTGGCTGTGGAGCGAACCATGAGCCAGAAGCACGAGGCCAGGGTGCTGGAAGTGCAGCAAGAGCTCGGGGATGTCGTCACAAAGTGTGAGGCCCTCGAGCAGAAGAATAAGGAGCAGGCCGCCGAGCTGGCCTTGTTGACGGCGGTGGCCAAGGAAGCGTGAACAGAGGTGCGCGGCTACCAAGAGGAGCTCCGCCAAGTCAGGCTCATTGCGGACGGTAAGCCGTACTTGCTGCAAAGTATCTTTGGAGGTAACAGGTTCGCGTTGCTCACGCGAGTATAGCGTTCCCCAGGCGCCTTTGTGGACCTCCCAAAGAGTGCGGCGGATGCGGCCAGGTTCTTTGCCGCTCAGGAGGGTCGGGCCGAGCAGAGGCTGTTCTGGGCGCAATTTTAGGCGCCTGAACACCCTCCCCTCCTGAATAATCAGATGAAGCAGCTGATGGAGCTGCATCGGATGGCGGAGCCCGTGATGAAAGACCTCTGCGTCAAGCTGTGGCCTTCAGAGCCGCTGCCGAGCAGCTATTTTGGGCTGGCGCAGAGGCTGTACAACGACGTGCCCCGAATTGATGCGTGGAAGCGCTCCGCGTGCATTGAAGGAGCTCGGATGGCCTTCGGCAAGACGATGGTGCACTGCCCAAAGATCAAGCCAATCGAGATGGCCACCAGACCTCCACCCCCTGGAAAGGAGCATAGGAGCCCCGAGCAATATTTTCCCATCGTGATGGATGGTGCTCGGGCAATAGAAGCCCGGTGCTCGAAAGATGTAATTTATGAGTAGATAAGTTATCCGAGGAGTGTAAAACCTTTGGCTTTACTTGGAATGCACTGTGTTGGCTGTATATAATGTCTGCTATATTAATTTTGACTCATGTGCGGCCTTTTCTTTAACTGAAAGTTACCAGTCGTCGGCTTCAGCCCCCAGTGCAGATACTGCCTGGGGTGTTTCCTCGTTACATCTTAACCCTTAGCCGACGTCTCGGTGCCCGGAGGCGGTTGTATGTATAGAAAACAAGGCAATCAGACAATGTGGTTTTAGTGCTTTCACTTAGCCATAGGAGTTTGACTGCGGGGGCTGGTGACTAGCCCCCAGTGTTTGTGATATTCGGACGAGCCGCGGTTGACACCATCATCACATGGCTTCTATAACAGAGACCCCTTCGTTTAACACGGAGTGACCTCCAACGATTTTTGATTTGACACGAGTCATCGGATCGCCGACCAGTTCTCGCTTATTGTGACAGTCAGTTTTCGGCTTTCTCCACTGAGGTACTTGACCAGGCTAGCTAGAAGTACAATTGCAGTGGTTCTCCCTTTACCCTCTTAGCCGAACAGTGCGGAATGTAAGAGGGTAAACACAGGAGCCGGGCAACCCAACTATTGACCAAAGACGCAATTCGGAACTGATTCATATAGTGCAATATCCATGACGCCGAGCACATAAAATAAAAGTAGGTGCCGGGACAAAGTTCGAGGCAAGATTTATGTTCGAGCCCCCGGTCTATTAGCCGGTTAAAAAAATGATGTTTCGTAATAGTTTACTTCGGCCTAAAAAAGCGGAAAGGAATATGTAAACGCGAATGACTGCACAAGTACCAGAGAAAAATTGGTCTTTATTTCCTTTGAATATGTGACGTCCAACCGTACAATCCGGATTGCCGAAGTAACTTTTATAGATACTTTTGAAGAAATAAATACATTAGAGTAAAGGTTTACACAATGCCTTCATGAGTGGTTTGATGTCCCTACTACGCCCTGCTGCACGTCTGTGCCTTTGCTCTTTAAGAAGCTTCCATGTGAGCGAAGCTGTCGACCGTATGTTCGGCGGGGGTAGTAATGTTTGGCAGACGAGCCCTTGGGGAAGGGTTTTGAGAAGTCGCCGTGGTATATCAGTTTGACGCTGATCAGGCCCTAGATGGTGCCTGTGGTCGATGTTGATTGGAAGACATCTGTTGGCCATTGCTCGGTCGAACCGAGCTTTCGGCCTTTGTTTCATGTGTCCCCACAGCTTCCCATGGGATTTTGAGCGCGAAATTGTGCCCTCAAGGTACGTATTTTGTGACTAGGTGGGCCGTGCTGTGGGGCGCGTACACCTATTTGGGGTGAGAGTGGGAGTGCCCCAAGACCGAGGCTGCAGCCCGGGTGCGCTTGCGTGCATCCGGTGTCTTGGCAGCAGACTGGGCTTGCGACGCCTCTTCAGCGGCTTGGACTTCAGCGGCTAGAGCGGCCGTGTGTTCCTTTGTTCGGAGCGAGCGCTCGGTATTACCGTTGATGGTAATAACACCCTTTGGGCCTGGCATCTTGAGCTTCAGGTATGCATAGCGTGGGACGACGTTGAAGCGGGCGAACGCGGTCCGGCTGAGGAGTGCGTGGTAACCGCTGCGGAAGGGGACAATATCGAAGATCAAGTCCTCGCTGCGGTTGTTATCGGGCGAGCCGAAGACTACTTCCAATGTCACAGATCCTGAGCAGCGTGCCTCGACTCCTGGGATTACACCTTCGAAGGTGGTGTTGCTGGATTTGGTCCTTGACGGGTCGATCCCCATTTTCTTCACTGTATCCGAGTAGAGCAGGTTGAGGATGCTACCTCCGCCCATAAGGACTCTGGTGAGGTGAAATCCGTCCATGATGGGATCGAGCACCAGAGCCGCTGTTCCTCCATGGCGTATACTGGTCGGATGGTCTCGATGGTCGAAAGTGATCGGGCAAGCCGACCACGGGCTGAATTTTGGGGCTACTGGCTCTAAGGCGTAGACATCCCGAAGTGCGCGTTTCCGCTCCTTCTTTGTTATATGCGTGACATAAATCATGTTCACGGTTTTGACGTATGGAGGGAACTACTTTTGGCCTCCGTTGTTCGGCCCGCGAGGTTCGTCGTCATCCTCGCTGCGGGGGCCCTTGCCCTGTTCTTCGGTTGTGACTTTGCCGGCCTGTTTAATTACCCAACAGTTAGGGTTGGTGTGGTTAGCGGGCTTGTCTGGGGTGCCGTGAATCTGGCAGGGCCTATCCAATATTCTATCCAGTGCAGACGGGCCGTCCCGGTTCCCTTTAGAGGGTTTTTTGCGCGGTCCCGATTTCGAGCCGCTGAATCCGGCGTTTACTGCAGCGCCATCGGCTTCACCGCCATTATTTGAGTGCCGGCGCTTATTGTTCCTATTGCGCCGGGGTTTCCCGTTTCTGTCCCGGACCTCTGAGGTTCCGGCGTCTTCGGGGTGGTTGCTTCGACGAGCCAACCAGCTATCCTCACCCGCACAAAAGCGGGTCATTAAGGAGGTAAGGGCCGACATTGTTCTCGGCTTGTCCTGGCCGAGTTGGCGGGCGAGCCACTCATCCCGCATACTGTGTTTGAATGCCGCAATTGCTTCGGCATCCGGACAGTCGACGATCTAGTTCTTCTTGGTCAAGAACCGGTTCCAGAATTGCCGGGCTGACTCCCCGGGCTGCTGAATGACATGGCTCAGGTCATCGGCGTCCGGTGGCCGAACATAAGTGCCTTGAAAGTTAGCTCGGAATGCATCCTCGAGCTCTTCCCAGCTCCCGATGGAGTTTTCGGGTAGGTTGTTCAACCAATGCCTTGCTGGTCCCTTGAGTTTCAACGGTAGGTACTTAATAGCGTGGAGATCATCTCCTCGGGCCATATGAATGTGGAGGAGAAAATCCTCAATCCACACGGCCGGGTCGGTTGTCCCATCGTAGGATTCTATATTGACGGGTTTGAACCCTTCGGGGAACTGATGTTGCATCACCTCATCAGTGAAACACATTGGGTGTGCGGCACCTCTGGCCCGGGCCACATCGCGCCGGAGATCGGTTATCATCCGGGTACGGTGCTACTCCCGAGCTTTGTCGTTTCTATCGCGCCAGGCTTGGTATCCGTCCCGTCCGGCGGGTGCGTATCTGGTGGATCCATAGATGGATGTTGACTGGATCCCTCGGGCGTTCAGGTCATGGCGCAGATCGTATTGGTCATCCGGTTGAACCGGGTCTTTGCCTGCTCGGTGAGGGGGCGTGGGTGGGTATTCGGCTTCTCCGGCCACCCTGTCCCGTCCTCGAGGGGGCGCGGGTGGGTATTCAGCTTCTCTGGCCGCCCTGTCTCGTCCTCGAGGGGGTGTGGGTGGGAGTTCGGTTTCCACAGCCGACCTATCTCGTCCTCGAGGGGGGCAGTCGGGCTGGTTTGCGTAAGTTTGTCTGGGAGGCATAGGCTCGAAGGCCTCATCCTCGAATTCTGGGAGTAGGCGCCGCCGTGGGTAACTCTTGTATTGGCCCTGACGTTGATCGTCAAGGCCTTCTTCGGCAGCTAAGACCATCGTCCATCTGTCGTTGAGCGTATCCTGTTCGGCTTTTAGCTGTTATTGTTTCCTCTTCAAGCTTCGGGCAGTGGCGATGAGTTGCCGCTTGAATTTCTTTTGCTCCAGGGGATCCACTGGGACGATAAAGTCTTTGGGTCTGAGGCTATCTTCCTCTTCGGACGGAGGGAGGTAATTGCTGTCCTCGGAATCCTCGAGGTCCTCGGGGTCACCCTGGTCACCGAGCTCCCCCAAGTTGTCCGTAGTCTGGTTATCTCCGGTGCCATTCGTGTCTGTGTGATTTTCCTAGCCCTTTCCCCGCCCTCTGGCTCGCCATCGTCGGCGTCTGGGTGGTTCTTCGGTGGGATCGCCGCCGTCCTGTTTGGTTGTATCACCGTCCTTCGTGGAGGTGGCGGTCCACTTTCCGGTATTGGAAGTGGCAAGGGAGGGAGCCGTGTAGGGCGGGATGTCGATGTCCTCATCCATGTCGTCAGCCTCCTCGGAGGTGTAGTCCAGCATGTCGGTTAAATCTTTGACAGTGGCTACCAAGTGGGTGGTGGGTGGGACACAAAATTCCCCGCGGCTGGCTTCCTGTCCGACCTGCTCCTGGAGCGAGGACGGGCCATCCGCGATAGTCATATTCTGGATCCGATCTAACATCTCGTTTAAAAATGAGAGGTCAACCGAGTTCACGTTCGAGCATCCGTCAGAGTCGAGCTCCGGCGCGCCGATACTGTGAATGTGCTCGGCCAAGGGTGACTCTCGGTTTTCCGGCGTTGGGGTTGGATCCGAGCTCAAGGCCGGATCCGAACTAAGACCCAGCCCGGGGATAGGGATGGGGAGGGAATCCGAGGTCAAGGCCTCGGGATTGGTAGGCTCCTCGGGTGAAGCCGAGAACCCAGTAAAGATCAGATCGCCTCGAGCACCAGCGATGTACTCAAGGCCGCCGAACCTGATTTACTGCTCAGGGGAGAAGCTGCCGACCTGATCAAGGTGACCGGTCGGGCCGGCATGCAGCACAATGCTGCCGAACGCGAAGAGCTATCCGGGGACGAAAACGTCCCCGCTGCGGATTCCATCGCTGATGAGAAGGCGAGCCATTGATCCTTGGTGACCCACGGCAGAACTCTCAATGAAAGCATCAATGTCGGTACCAAAACCGGCAGATCTCGGGTAGGGGATCCGAACTGGGGGTCTAGGAATCAATGGGTAACAGGGAACGTAGAGACGGCGATTTACCCAGGTTCGGGCGTCTCGAAGAGGTAATACCCTACGTCCTGCTAGATTATATTGATGTGATTGTATGAAGGTTACAGAGTTGATCTACCTCGAGATCGGATGGGCTAAACCCTAGGCAATGGATATGATGATCCTCTACGGACTAAACCCTCTGGTTTATATAGACACCAGAGGGTCCTAGGGATACATATAGTCGGTTACCATCAGGGGATAATCATGCCGGCCGCGCCAATTATTCCTTGGAGGAGACGCCAAGTCTTCGGAGGTTTCCTTCTGATACACGGGGTCGCCCACAATCCGGCCTTCCATCGACGAGTAGAGAGCGGCCCACCAGCCCGGCCTACCAGAGATAGGCCAGCGGCCCGAGTACCCCCTAGTCCAGGACACCCTCAGTTGGACCTACATTTTTAGTTGTTCACATGATATGTGTTACGCTTGGAGCATCTTTTGTTTTCTTTTTCTATTATTTTGTGATCATAATCAATCATCATATCTTGGTAAACATATTTGGGAGTTATCCATAGTCCATGCATTTATAGAATTACTCTATTGCTTCACTTATACTTGCTAGAGCATGGCGGTAGTCCTATTAGAAACAATTAGAACTCTCTTGCTTCACTTATATTTGTTTGGAGAGTTGAATAGTGATTAGTAGTTGGCATTGGTTAATATGTTGGTGAAATAAAATGATAAGTATGCTTGGTGGTATAATTAAAATTGCATGAACTAATCTAGAATCATTGATTTGAAGGTAGGATTCTCTGCAATAGTTTTGAGATAGATTGCGAGTAATAGATGAATATGTTGGTAAACGAGTTTGAGTAAAGTAGTGGTGAGAAGTTGTAAACATCATGCAAGTCAATGCTCTTTCTTCATTAATTTACATAAAAGTGAGACCTCTATTGCAAAGAGGCGTTGAAAAACATTGTAAGTAACCGCTCACGTAGAATGGGTCGGGGATGCGCAACAGGCTTCGGCTGTGCCAAACACTTCCCCCTAGGAGTAACTTGGTTTCATGATAATCCGCATGTAGATTACGATATGCTGGATGAATGTTCTAAATTGCTTGCTGCGATCTTTTGCACTTCCACCTCTCCATATTTGCTAGCCTCTCAGGTATCGTGCATTGCCCACTCTCACCTCAAGATTTGGTGCATCCTTCGCCGAGAACTTCCTCTTGTTCTCCTACACATAAACCCCCAATCTTCCTCAAAACAGCCACCATACCTACCTATCATGGCATTTCCATAGCCATTCCGAGATATATTGCCATGCAACTTCCATCATCATTCATTACATGATTAGAGATATTTATTATCGCCATTGCATGATCATAAGATAGCTAGCACGATATTTACATGGCTTGTCCATTTTTCATGTCTTTGCTACGCTAGATCATTGCCCATACTAGTACACTGCCAGAGGCATTCAGTAGATGTTTTTGCATCATGTTTATTATCAGCTGAGTTATGAGTACAGTTATTGTATTGATCATCATTATAGATGTTGCCCCTACCTGGTGAGTTTCCAAAAAAAAGCGCCACGGAGGCCATCAAAAAATGAGAGAATAAAGAGATAGAGGGCACACCACTATCCTTTTTGCATACATATGTGCTTCAAAGTAGCACATTGCATTTCATATAGAGAGTTTTCATATGCTTCATGTTCATACACTAGTTGGGGATTTTCACATTATAGAACTTGGCTTGCATATTCCTATGATGAGCATCCTCAAATGCTCTAGGTCTTCGTGAGTAAGGGAGTTGGATGCACACCTCACTAGTCCATTAGGAGAGCTTTCATACACTTATAGCTCCAGTGCATCCATTGCATGGCAATCCCTACTCCTCACACTAACATCGATTATAAGGCCTCTCCATTGCTTAATGGTCAGTCGCGTTGATGTGAGATTTTCTTCCACTTTTTGACTTCTCTTAAAACCTCCATTGTCATTCTCTTTTCCATTTAAGTGCAAAGATCAAGGCTCGCATTTAAACATGATTTGAATATTGAGTGGTTGAAAAGGGATAGTCATGTTATTATTTTACTTAGCCGATGCTCTGGGTCGTGTTATGATAAGATGCGTGACATGATAAAACCTTAGCACATCAAGTCTCATGATACATCTGACATTCTTTCTAAACCTTATAGTATTGATGAGCATAATGTGAAAGCCTTGATCCATGAAACACAAGAATGATTTTGCTTCCATATTTTGATGTTACTTGCTTTGTATCAACTATAGACTATTGCTTTGCATCACTATCCCTTAAAATCATGCCTAATTACATCAGATTGATTATAATTCATGCTAGTGGCATTCAAAATCAAAAAATATTTTGTTATCATCTACCTACTCAAGGATGAGCAGGGATTAAGCTTGGGGATGATGATACGTCTCAAACGTATCTATAATTTTTATTGTTTCATGCCATGTTTATATTAATTTAGCATACTTTTGGCATCAATTTATATTATTTTTTATTATTTTTTTGGACTAACCTATTAATTCAGTGCCCAGCGCCACTTGTTGTTTTCTGTTGTTTTTGGACTTTTCAGGAAAATCAATTTTACCGGGCTCAAAAAATCCAGAAAAAAATCAGTGAACATATGGAGTCTAGAAGCTTCCAGGGAGCACCGACATAGGCCAAGGGTCCACCCAGGGGTCCGGGCACCATGCATCACCCCCACGCGCCAGCGGGGTGCATGGTGGACCCGTGTGGGTCCCCCTGGACCTCCTTTCCACCGCCTCTCGGTCCCTACGCCTTTATATTCTTCTAAAACCCTTCGGGATTTTATTGCCCTAACTTTTCCGCCACCGTGCACCTCATTTTTGCGATGATCCAATCTGGCGGCCTTTTTCGGAACTCTGCCGGAGGGGGAATTCTTCTCGGTGGCCATCTCCATCAACTTGAACGCCACCACGATCGCCCGTGAGTAGTTTCCTTTGGACTATGGGTCCATGGCAGTAGCTAGATGGTTTTCTCTCCCTTACTTCTCAATACAAAGATCACATGAGTTGCCCTACATGATTGTGATCCATCTGATGTAATCTGTTGGTGTGTTTGTTGGGATATGATGAATTGTCACTTTATGATCAGATTTATCCATGAATCTTTTTTAGATCTATTTGGTTTCTTTGCTGCATAATTCTTATTCATATATGCTCTCCCATCTATTCTTTCTTTCGTTGGCCAAGTTTGGGGTTTGATCCTCATAGGGAGTTGTGTATGATAGTTGGGTTCAACCTTTCAAGTAATCTACCGCAGTGACAGAAAGTTGAAAAGGCTTGTATTTTGTTGTTGCCGCTAGGGATAAAAAGATGGTTGCGTAGATGTCCATTGAACGCAGGGTGAAGACAATATATCGTCCACTTCATGTCATAATACTTATTGCAATACTCTGACTCTTACTACTTTGAGGTGCATGCTGGATAGCGGTTTTGGGGTGGAGTATTAGCTATAGATGCAGTTGGATAACGGTCTATAGATATACGGACGTGATGCTCATATGTTAATTATGCCATGGATACTCATACTCATAAATATTGCAATTTAATCGGTGCCCAACTATAATTTGCTCACCATACCATGCTTTCTTTTGGAGAGAAACCACTAGTGAACCTATGGATCCAGGTCCATCTTCTTCCTATAAACTTTCTATCTGAATCAATGCTCTTTTAACTTCTCGCTTTTACATTCCGTTCAATTTCCATCAAAACCTTTTTCTGTTGCGTTTAAACCTTTGTAAGTAGCAAGCTAGTGATATTGACAACCTCACTAATCCTATTGGGTCCGAGGAAAGTTTGGTATTTGTGTATGCAAGTACTGATCATTGGTTGTGCCTCTTAGCTCTTGTTAATTCGATAAACCTTGAGTTCACTTGAGGGAAATTGTTTCTTGCTACAAACCCTTGCACTTGGGGGCCCAACACCTTCCTAGTTGAGAGGAAGTAGTGACCAAGCTACAAATGCCACAAATTAGTAGTGGTATCACAATAAAATTCAGGAGTAGAAGCAACCAAGGATGCCCAAATGATAACATTAAGCACAAAGAAACACTGAGCACACTTACTGATTTTTTAGCTGACGAACATGAAAACCGTCTGTAAGTATAAGAACAATGCAAACAGATATCCTGATCCTGACAATACACATTGTAGGGGAACGCAGCAGAAAACAAAAAAATTCCGACCTACGCACCAGCCCAGGACCACTATGAAGATGCTTACAAGGTTTTTTCTGATCGTTACCAACTCGTAGCACAGCGAAAGTAGAGTTGGCGAAGATCATCGGTGCACATCCCCACAGCTAGGATTTTACAACCTCCCAACCGCGAGGATGTACTCCCTCGGACAGCCCATCAGGCGGTCCCTCGGACAGCACTTCAGGAGGCTCTCGGATAGAACCTCGGACAGTCCCTCAGACAGTCCTTCGGGAGGCACTCTCAGAATCTTAGACAGTCACTCGGACAGCCCTTCGGGAGGCACTCTTAGAATCTCTAACGGTCACTCGGACAGCCCTTCGGGAGGCACTCTCGAACAAAGATCGAAACTATGACCTCTCTACCAGGTTGCACACATACGGTGTCAGCTATCCGGCAGGGCTTTGCCGCCCAGAACTAGGCCCTACCGGAGACTAGACAGCCTTTCGGCAACGAAACTATTTCGTGTGAGGGATAGAAGAAAGCCAGATCATTGCGTGGCATGTGTTGAGACAAACTTGAGTGAAATGGAGAGCTCTCTCCACCTCTATTTATAGTGTGAGGCAAGGGGTAGAGGGCCACTTGAAAATACAAAAATGCACATGAAAAATGTCCTTCATAAGGGCAAAATGGGGTGGCTAGTGGAGCTCCTTGGAGGAGCTCCCCATGGCTGGCCACACATGTGTGGGGCCCAGGGTCCCACCACCCCATGTCATCCCCTTGACTTTTTGGGGCAAAACTCCAAAAGGGTAGTTGTACCCTAATAGTGTTGCCACTATTCACACCACCATTCTTGACAACTTTTCAAGAAATATTTTCAGTGTCTGTTTAATTCGGAAAAATTCCCGAAGGTCCAGAACATTTCTGGCACCCCCTAAAAAAAATTTGGATGCGTTCCGAAACATTTTTGTACGATGATTTTTCTCCAGAACCTTTCTGGTTTTCACACTGAAACATTTCTGTCGTCTCCGAAACTTTTTCGTCGACTTTCTCTCTGGAACTATTCCAGTGCCTCCGAAACTTTTCCGGTGACTTTCTTTCTGACTCCCTATCTAGTACTCAGCAGATAGATGAACCTTAAGTGTGTGACCCTATAGGTTCGGTGAAGTATAGACATGACCGGAACACTTTCCGATCAATGATCAATAGCGGAACCGTGGACATCCATATTGATCCCTATACCCACACGAATGAATATTTGAGTGAACCTGTTAGTTTCCGTGTGCTATTCCTATTGCTTCGCGATATGTTAAAAATACCCGAGGTGAGATTTAATGGCATCCCCATGAATCAACAACTTGTTCACTATGCCAGTTTCCTCGTTACTGGTTTTGTTCTCTTTTCTCGTTCCCGCGTTCCCGGCATCCCAGTGATCAAATCACACTATGTCTGGCCAGGCGATGATGGATACTGTAACACCGAGAAGGCCCAAAGAATATCTTTCCATCGTCGGAGGAGCAAATCCCAATCTTGAGCTATCTAGTCCCTTGTCATACTTTTCCATGAACCCGTAAGCCGCCATAATAGCCACCCTATTACGGATGACGTTTAACAAACCCCAAAGTTCATGAAGCAAGCATGAAGGAACTCGATACTCTCATGGTCTAAGGAATTATGCAAACATTAACTTTCTTTGTGTTATTTACCATTAACTTGTGACGAATGTATCTCATAGCATAACATCAATTTGGGTCGATTGAACACAAGTGTTCTTCTAACACTGTGTCCTCAAAATTGCCGGCATATTCATGCCCATGATCAGGAAAATGTGACCATCACGCAACACTTGAGCTAGTCTTAGAGGCATGACTAGGAATACATTTTTCCGTTTATTATTCCACACGTGCATATGGGTTTCCCTCTGAGACTTTATGGATATACGGCCCCAAGTACCATTGTAGTTATAGCATGGAAAATAAACATAATTACGAACTTGGAGATAAATAATAGTTGTTATTATTGCCTCTAGGGCATATCTCCTACAGACTCCCACTTGCACTAGAGTCAATAATCTAGTCAATGCTAATGCACTTTACACCTGTGGCACACCGGTGTAAAATATGCTCCGCTTGTGGTATAGTCTTTGTCCTACGGATCTGACAACTTCAGGTCCGTGTGTATCTTTGCACATCCTCGCGTTTTCACGCTTTCACAAAATTCATAATTTGTGTGGACTTGGCTTTGTATATATGTGAATCACTGGTCGAACCTTGATTCCTCAGACTGAGTGATGAAGCAACTATTTACAATAGTGTACCATTGACCAAAGTCATCTTGTAACCATACCAGGTTCATAAATGAACTATATGATCCAATACCCTCTTCTGTCGCTTCCTAAGCGGCAACATACTAAGCCTTCGTTATAGAATTTGCCACAGTAACTTGTTTTGAACAATTCCAACTTACTGTGCCACCATTTGTGTATTACACAAAAACCTTAATTTAAATCAAAATCGCTTTGAGAATTGATGAAGACTGTATCGATGTAACTTATTACAACGAACTCTTCATAATCTCTGCTTGCGAGAAAACATGATCAGTGCTACTTTAGTACTCAATGACATTTTTCACTGCTGTCCCATGATCAACACTTTGATCACTTTGGTATCTTACTCGCAACTAATTTGGAGTACTGGACATATCTGGTTGATTTACATACCATGGAATACATGATTAATCCAAACACAAAAGTG
The DNA here is from genome assembly GCA_039707655.1 of Elymus sibiricus. Lineage (NCBI taxonomy): Eukaryota > Viridiplantae > Streptophyta > Magnoliopsida > Poales > Poaceae > Elymus > Elymus sibiricus. Next base: position 392,044,993 of record CM077664.1, on the reverse strand, counting down.
TGTGGAATCTCCATCATCTATTTTGCTCATCGGTGTTTTAAGGACACCGAGTCTTGCATAAACTCTTTCCATGTGACTTCGGCAAGAAATTCTTCTTGGCGTTCCCATGCTAAAATATTTTAGCATCTCGTCAATATGCATTTTGGCTTAGCCCTATTAGGCAATACAATCTCTAAAGATAATTGTGCCTAATACTGAGGCTACCTAGCCCTTAGTACTTTCATTGAAAAAACTATTTTCAGTGAAGTCCTAATTCATGTCAAGAAATTTATATTATTTCTAATCATCAATGTGTCATGCACACAAAGTTTTAGAAATGTTATTATGCTCCCACTTACTTTCTTGTAAACACAAGCATCTTTGTTATCCTTGATGAAATCAAACTCTTTGACTATTTCATCAAAACAAAAATTCCAACTCCATTTTGCTCGCTTCCGTCCATTGCTGGAACTCTGAAGTTTGCGCACTCACCAGCATCCTTTGGATCGACAAAATTCTTTTGACTATATCACATACATGTCCTTGGCTGTATTTCCATCTCATGGAAATCCTTTTGGCGTCCATCTGTCATATCTCATAGTTGAAATATGTATAAATTGCTAGTATAACCCGAACCGACTTTAAGCAACGCTACGGCGAGACAATCTCGTCGTAGTCAACTCCTTGAATTTGTTATAAGCAACAAGTCAAGCTTTATGGATAAAACATTTTTATCCGTATCAGTTTATAGTTCCATTAATATTCATTTAGACTTTAAGTCTTCCGGAGGGTTTATCAAGATCTAATCTTGAATCATTTATATGGATACTATCTTGGATTATTTTGGCATTTAGCCAATTCCGGAGTCAGGGCCCATCAACGCTTCCTTGTATATTGTAGGTATATTGTTGTCTAACAACAATACCTCATTTGCGCACTTGAGAGGTTTGCAAGAGTTTTGCCAACGTGGTTCGGCTGCAAGTTCGACCGAAGTCCATACATCTCATGTAGAGGCTTCCGTATCAGTCATAGTAGGAAACTCTGGAATTACTTCCAAGGTTTCTTTCCTTTGACCTGATGACGAAGATATTGTTATCTTGTCGAGTCGCACTTCCCTCCCACTCACTCTTCTGCAAGAAACATTTTCTTCAAAATCATACCGCTCTATGTGGCAAACCTTTTGCCTCGGCATCATGATAGAGGAATTACCCAACAATTTGGGATAACCTAGAAAATAGTACTTGTCTGATTTGGAATAGGTTTGTAAACATATTACACAAGCCCGTTTGTTAAGAAAAGACACAACATGGTTTGCCATACCATACCATGGCATTATTTCAACAGATCTGATGGCGCTCTTTTCAGTGTAAAAGCCACAGTCTCTAAAGCATTACTTTAAAAGTGATAATGGCAAATTGATTTATGTCATCTTTGATCTTACCATGTCATATATGGTTCGATTACATCTTCTCGGACATTCCACTCTCAGTGGTGTTTCGGGAGGTGTAAGTTATGAAAACATAACTAATCAAACATTTGCTAAACTTGTAACTCAAATATTCTTTTCGCAATCTAATTGCAGAAACATAATTTTTTCTTGTTACAATAATTTCTACTTCATTCTGAAAACCTCTTGAACTATTTCAAAAGATCCAGATTTATGTCTCATTGAGCAAATATTTACATATCTACTTGAGTCATTACTGAAGATAGACAAATCCACTTCTAGTAACAATACTTATTGGACTACACACATCAGAATGTATGATTACCAATAAGTTTGTTGCTCGTTCCTCATGGCCTGAATGGTATTTAGTTACTTTACTTTTGGACGAAAGTTGCAAGTGTCAGCTGATTCATAATCAAATGATTTAAATATCCATCAATATGGAATTTCTCCATGTGGGTTTCTCCAATGTGACCAAAATGCAGTGCCACACATTTGTGGTATACTTTTAGTCTTACGACATTAAGCTTTATTGTTATGGATGTATTATATTATTATCAATATTCATAACATACATCCATTCATAATGGGAGTATGGCCCACTTTTGTTATTCATGACACCGAACAACAATTGTTCTTTTATGAACAACCTTCTTGCATTAAACGTTATGCAATGGGCTAGAGTATATAAAACTATAGAATGAATTAATGAAAATAAATACAGAGATAATATATTATCATCAATATTCATAGCATACATCTCATTTACTATGGGACTATGGCCCTTATGTTATTCATAACACCAAACAACAATTGTTCTTTTATGAACAACCTTCCTGCATCAAACGTTATGCAATGGGCTAGAGTATATAAACTCTAAAATGAATTTATGAAAATAAATACAGAGGTAATACGCTGATGAAAGTATAGTAACTTTTACTATGTTCCCAGCGTGTATCCAAAACTTCATTAGTGGCTAGTCTGTTAGGCCGTAGTAGTTCTTGCATCGAGTTGCAACAGAATGCAGTCGAACGGGTGTCCTTGTGATTAACTTTTAATCACAATACCCAAGAATCAGTGACTAACAGTTTAATCATAATTCCCAAGAAATACTTCTTCGACCAGCCTCTTATACATCTATAATATGTATGACATTCATACCTGAGCTGGACCTTCCAGTCTTATTTCTTTTTGCCTTTACACTTCTAACAGTTTTACTTCCAATATTTTTCCTACTCACAGAAGAAGCACCTAACTTTAAGAGTGGCATTAGCCTCGGACATCCTAGGGATGTAAGTCTCATTAACACCCTTTGGACTTGTCCTCTCTTTTTAAGTAGTTGTTATATGCACCATCATCACATGACTGGTGTTCTTCTGGATCCCATCTTATCAGTCTAATGCATAGTAAACACTTCACTAATACTTGCAAACAAACATTGCTTTGGATATCTCATATCTTTTGGCCTTTGTTTGTATCTGAAACTAATTTTCAATTCCATGAAAATCACATAACTATCCCATACTTTCAAAGTTTGGGTCTCATGGAAGCAAACATATTGCACTTGACCGTAACGGAATTCTAGCTTTTGGATCGAAGGACGAGAGTCACATCATCCATAGCATCAGCGGGAGAATACCGAAAGTATGCAATAGGAAAAAGTCCTTCTCGACACTCTTGAGGACAATCCTCACATTACGTTACCAATCATAAAGTTTTAACCAGATAATTTATAGCTTATTCAATTTCAACAGGGAAGGTGGAAACGCGAGCCAATATTCTACAACTAATATGCAAATAATACTTAGACTATGTTTAGTAATTATTTGCACTAAGATTTAAACAATTTTAATTCTAAAGTGCACTCCCACTCAAATCAATATCTCTCATAATTGATTGTGAATGATTCAAGATCCACATTTCAATTCATCGCCATAGAATCATCATCTCATGACGGGAATTTCAATGCGCGTGTTTTGAGCTCAGGACTATCCTGCCTGAACGTTCAAGACAACCAAGTGATCATGCTGTTAGGTATGAGCTTAGACCCGCCTTTCACTTTCCAATCGTTCGTACCCATGCAACCATGTGGCACCCCAAAAGGATACATGTTGTGACGGTGCTACACTTGGGAGAACACTAACAACTTGATATATTTTAAGTGAGAGATCACCCTCATAAAAGCGACTACCGCGCAATCAAAAGGGTGCATCAAAAGGGATAAACATCTCAGGCAATTCACAATAGCATGATATGGTATAGCCCTTTCTGACGGAGAAGTATTTATTTTCTTTGTCTTCGGCATTTGCGTCGGTGTCCTCCTTCGCAAAACTTGTCACCGTCTTGACAATGCATCAAATAATACTGCTATCACTATAGCTAATAAAATTAATGCATTACAACAAGGTTGACACGCAGATTATTAAAGTGACAGCCATCTGGCTCCAGCCATCATGCCGAATCATGACATGAAGGCCATGTTAATTAATTTACATTATATAGCCATCTCATAGAAAATCTCATTAAATATGACGAAGACTATACCACATCATATGCTCATCCTGCAAAACCAAGTTAGACGCCTCTAATCGGTTCGTCCAATATTTTATTTTACGTGGCTTCTAAGGTTTCAATCAAACCATAGCCACCAACTTTCATCATCAAGTATGATTATTCAAGTCGCTAGATTAACTTTGCAGGGTGTATGAAACATGAGATAAAAAATCTCGAGCCCCATACTAAACTTCGTCATACGCAAGAACCCTGTGCAGATCATATCTGCATTGCCCTTTAGTCTGCTAAATTTCATCTTTCTTTAACTATGGTGGAACCCAAAGAACTGAAGCACTTCGTTGATCTATCATGATCGCGGATTGCCAGAACTTTGTAAAACTCCACCATGCCGTCAAGATCAGAAATACGCATATTCAAGGGAAGCAACAAGAACATCAGGTAACAGATTTCATCTACTACCCGCACAAATAATTTTCAGCAATAGAACTCATCTACTACAAAATTATATTGTGCAACACCCATACATCTGATGTATTCTAGATCGTAACCTGCATCAACGCATAGCACGGCTCATGATGCCACTGTAGGGGAACGCAGCAGAAAACAAAAAAAATTGACCTATGCACCAGCCCAGGACCACTATGAAGATACATACTAGGTTTGATCTGATCGTTACCAACTCATAGCGCAGAGGAAGTCGAGTTGGCGAAGATCGTCGGTGCAGATCCCCATAGCTAGGATTTTACAACATCCCAACTGCGAGGATGTACTCCCTCGGACAGCTCTTCAGGAGGCTCTCAGACAGAACCTCGGACAGCCCTTCGGGAGGCACTCTCAGAATCTCAGACGGTCACTCGGACGGCCCTTCGGGAGGCACTCTCAGAATCTCGGATGGTCACTCGGATAGCCCTTCAGGAGGCACTCTAGAACTAAGATTGAAACTACGACCTCTCTACTAGGTTGCACACAAACGGTGCCAGCTATCCGGCAGCCCTTCGCCGCCCAGAACTATGCCCTACCAGAGACTAGACAGCCTTTCGGCTACGAAACTATTTCGTGTGAGGGAGAGAAGAAAGCCAGATCATTGCATGGCATGTGTTCAGACAAACTTGAGTAAAATGGAGAGCTCTCTCCACCTCTATTTATAGTGTGAGGCAAGGGGTAGAGGGCCACTTGAAAATACCAAAATTCCCATGAAAAATGTCTTTCATAAGGGCAAAATGGGGTGGCCAGTGGAGCTCCATGGAGAAGCTCCCCATGGCTGGCCACACATGTGTGGGGCCCCCCCAAAGGGGGTCCCACCACCCCATGTCATCCCCTTGACTTTTTGGGACAAAACTCCAAAACGGTTGTTGTACCCTAATAGTGTTGCCACTATTCATGACAACTTTTCCTGAAATATTTTCAGTGTCTGTTTAATCTGAAAAAATTCCCGAAGGTCCAGAACATTTCCGGCACCCCCTAAAAAAATTGGATGCATTCCGAAACAATTTCGTATGATGATTTTTCTCCAAAACGTTTCTGGTTTTCACACTGAAACTTTTGTCGTCTCCGAAACTTTTTCGTCGACTTTCTCTCTGGAACTATTCCAGTGTGTCCGAAACTTTTTGGTGACTTTCTTTCTGACTCCCTATCTAGTACTCAGCAGATAGATGACCCTTAAGTGTGTGACCCTGTAGGTTCGGTGAAGTATAGACATGGCCGGAACACTTTCCGATCAATGATCAATAGCGGAACCGTGGACATCCATATTGATCCCTATACCCACACGAATGAATATTTGAGTGAACCTGTTAGTTTCTGTGTGCTATTCCTGTTGCTTCGCGATATGTTACAAATACCCGAGGTGAGATTTAATGGCATCCACGTGAATCAACAACTTGTTCACTATGCCAGTTTCCTCATTACTGGTTTTGTTCTCTTTTCTCGTTCCCGCATTCCCGGCATCCCTGTGATCAAATCACACTGTGTCTGGCCAGACGATGATGGATACCGTAACACTGAGAGGGCCCAAAGAATATCTTTCCATCGTCGGAGGAGCAAATCTCAATCTGGAGCTATCTAGTCCCTTGTCATACTTTTCCATGAACTCGTAGGCCGCCATAATAGCCACCCTATTACGGATGACGTTTAACAAACCCCAAAGTTCATGAAGGAAGCATGAAGGAACTCGATACTCTCATGGTCTAAGGAATTATGCAAACGTTAACTTTCTCTATGTTATTTACCATTAACTTGTGATGAATGTATCTCATAGCATAACATCAATTTGGGTCGATTCAACACAAGTGTTCTTCTAACATTGTGTCCTCAAAATGGCCGGCATAGTCATGCCCATCATCAGGAAAACGTGACCATCACGCTACACTTGAGCTAGTCTTAGAGGCATGACTAGGAATACATTTTTCCATTTATTATTCCACACGTGCATATGGGTTTCCCTCTGAGACTTTATGGATATACAACCCCAAGGACCATTGCAGTTATAGCATGGAAAATAAACATAATTACGAACTTGGAGATAAATAATAGCTGTTATTATTGCCTCTAGGGCAAATCTCCTATACACATAGCAAACAACACTGCACTCCATGATATTGCCTTGCAAACTGATCCACTGGAACAGACTGAAAACTGGCAACCACTCACTATGCACACAAACGGTATGGCCAATAGAATCAAGACTCCAATGTGGTGTAGTCCCTTACACATGCAACAACAACGCCATAAACTACAGCATTGCTAAAACTCACCCAAATAGTAGAAAGCAACTCGCAAATCACCATATGTTGCCTTTCTACTAAATTGCCAACTGCTGAAATGATACTCTGAAAGTGCCCAGTAACTTTGCAATGGCAAAACCTCACATGTATCTGAACATAAGAATTTCAATAGCTTCTACAATTACTTTCATAACCACTACCAATAGCATCAATATGCTCAACCGGTCTTCAATATGTCACAAAGATAACAGCCCAGTCAACACTCGCTATGCAAATCTTCTACAGCAAATTCTCTGAATATATAACACAAGACACCATTCATGGAGAAATAATATGTAACATAAAAGGCTTAATATAAAATCTGAACATGTATGCCCGAGAGCGCAAATAAAGAACATCATGCTTGGTTCGGGTACTTTTCATAATGTGCATATAGAATAAGTGCACGATCAAACTGCCGTCCATGAAGTGACTTTCACAAACTTCTTCATAAATGAGCCACAAAACTGTCAACCTCTATATCACGAGTCAACACTTGACTAAACCAAATATCACCATTTCCAACAAGCTTGCTAGCATATAAAGTTGATATATCACTTGCAATAATAAACGCATGCAAATGCCTTTGATACAACCATTGCTCTGGTACCAATTGTGGGGACATAACCATAATATACTAGCGCCCCACTAAATATAACAATACTGGCAGCAAGTGTACATGTCACACGTAAGCTTAAATGGGGGCAGCGGAAGTGTGAGGGCATATCTCTCTCTAGTTGGTTTTGGTGTTGATGACAATGCGCTTTGAAGACTAACCGTGTGCGTTGAGCATTTCATATATTATTATATATGGCACAAGACGATTTATTCCCCTCGGTGGTAAAAAGAGCAAAGAAGGTTTATTTTCGGCGTTTCTTTTCGTTTGATTTGAGTCGTAGGAAAACCATACTATTAAGAGGGGGTCCGCATTGGAAGGTATGGTTGGAATCAACATGTACACAACCTCATATGCACCCACATATCCTTCCCGCAACATGGAGAATCCAACTGTTTTGCTTGGGCACTTTTGCAGTACCCAGGCGGTAGTACCACGTGGCTCCATGGTAGTACCGCTTAGGCGGTACTTACTCTATGAGCTACCATGGCTACTGCCGCTTAGGAAATGTCCTCTGTCTACTCTCTGTTAACTCGCGGTAGTGGCACGGTAGTAGCACGGTAGTATCGCTTGTGCGGTACTTCCGTTGCTACTTCCGCTTGTGTTCGAGGAGTGTGCAAGCATTTGTTGCCCATTTTGCTCTCACGATAGTTGGACGGTAGTTACACGGTAGTGCCGCTTTGCGCGATACTTCCGCTCTAGTGCTGCTCCAATACCGCTGGTCCCTCTATATCAAGTGACAATTCGCGGTAGTACCGCTCACTGTAGCCCGTAGTACTGCTCCGGCGGAACTACCGTGCTTGTACTCTGCAGTACACACTGGCTGGCACTGGAACTACCGCTCCCCCGAGCAGTAGTACCGCTTGAGCACGGGCAGAGTGCATAACGGTTGGATTTAAGCCCCCACTATATAAAGGGGGTCTTCTTCCCCAAGAAGACTGACCTCTTTTCCCCATTGCTCCATTGCTGCCCCAAAGCTCAAACTCGCCCGATCTCCCTCCCTAGCCATCAAAACTTGTTGATTCTCTAGGGTTTGGAGGAGAAGGCCTCGATCTACACCTCCACCAAGAGATATTTGATTCCCCCCATTAATCCCTTGCGGATCTTGTTACTCTTGGGTGTTTGGGCACCCTAGACGGAAGAGGTCACCTCGGAGCCACATTCCATTGTGGTGAAGCATCGTGGTGGTGTTGGGAGCCTCCAATTAAGTTGTGGAGAGGGCCCCAACCGTGTTTGTAAAGGTTCGGTCGCCGCCTTCAAGGGAACCACTAGTGGAATCACGGCACCTTGCATTGTGCGAGGGCGTGAGGAGAATACGGTGGCCCTAGTGGCTTCTTGGGGAGCATTGTGCCTCCACACCGCTCTAACGGAGACGTACCTCCCCCTAAAAGGTGGGAACTTCAGTAACACATCCTCGTCTCCATCGACTCCACTTGTGGTTACTTCTAACCTTTACTTTGTGCAAGCTTATATTGTGTTTGTATCTTGTGCTTGCTTGTGTTGTCATTGTTGAGCTCATCATATAGGTTGTCCACCTAGTTGCATATCTAGACAACCTATTTTGTTGTTAAGCCTAAATTGTTAAAAGAAGCTAAAAATTGTTAGTCGCCTATTCACCCCCCCCCCCTCTAGTCGACCTTATCGATCCTTTCAATTGGTATCGGAGCCTCGTCTCTTTATTAAGGGCTTAACCGCCTAAAGAGTATGGTTGACGACGGGGATAGGAATGGAGAGAATCCCGCAGTCGTGGACTCGACTGTGGTCACCCGTGTTGATTTGAATGAGGCCATGGCCTCGCTCAAATCATCCGTGGTGGACGAGGTCAAGGACATGCTAAGCAAATTCCTTGAGGGCATGAAACCTCCCACCGATCCCAAGCAAGTAGTTGATCCTACTTCCTTGGAAACGGATACCGACTCCGTCAAGGAGACGACTAATAGCTTAAAGCCTACCTCATCTCAAGGAAAGAATGGGTCGTGCATTCATGTCGCGGTTGCCCCTCCTCCGGTCTATGGAGGACCGGTCCCCTCACCTCATATAAATAATCATGGTCCTCCTCCTAAGCTTGATTTGACTAACTTTGCTAATTGGGTGTTTCGTATTAAGTCTCATTTGAATTATAGCTCAACTCAACTTTGGAGGATCATTGAACAAGGCTTCTACCCTCATGATCCAAGCAACTTGTCCCCAAGAGAAGAGGTGGACAATCAACTCAATGCATCCGCCTTGTTCATTCTTCAAAGTGCTATTCCTCCCGAAGAGCTCCCTCATTTGCGTCCATTCACTCTTGCAAAAGATGCATGGGATCATATCAACTCCTTGTATGAGGGAAGCTCGAGCATTCAACGCTCCAACTTTGAGGTCATTCTTGATGAGGCTGATGAGTTTGCTATGAATGATGATGAGGATCCTCATGAGCTTTACCGGAGATTGACTACTCTCGCGGTCTCACTCCGAGATCATGGGAGCAAGGACACGGACAACAATTGGATCAAGTGCAAGTTCCTCAAGGCCATCATGCCTTTCAACAAGAACATGTCCTCTGTGATCCGTCAAAGACCGGATTTCCACACCTTGTCTTCTAGCGATGTGTTGGATGAGTTTATTGCGATGAACATATTGAATAAGATCGCCGACAATGCACTAGCGCATGTTCAACGGTCAAAGAAGCCCTACCTTGCTTTGAAGGCCAAGGTGATTACGGAAGAGGAAGAAGAGGAAGAAGAGGATGGTTGCCCCGAAGACACCAAATATGCTTACCACGAGCACATGGCTATTGCGTTAAGGCAATATTGGGGCAACAAGAGAAACTCCAAGCCCAACTACTCCAAGAACAACTCAAGTGGCTCTAAAGGCAAGAGTTAACGTGTGAGGACTTGCTACAATTGTAGCAACGTGAGTCACTTCGTTGTGGATTGTCCCTATGAGAAGAGAGAAGACAATGGAGGCAAGCTCATCCGCAAGGACAAGTCCAAGTCTTTCCCAAGCAAGAACAACAACGCCATGAAGAAGGTGCCTCAAAAGGATTTGGTGGTGCAAGAAGAGTATGACTCCGATGATGATGATGATGCTAGTGGTGAAGGGGTTGCAACGGCCTCCGTTGTCATTGCCACCTCTCCATCACCCAAGGTGTCCCTCTTCGACTCCCCCAACGAAAACATCATCACCACCCACAAGTGCCTCATGGCCAAGGCCACCAACAAGGTAACCTCCAACATCAAAACTAGCATTTCTACTAATCCTTCTTTGATGGATTGTGTGGATGAAAGTGAGGAGGCAAAGGTGGATGAGAATGGTTTTGACAAGTTCTTGGGTAAGCTCAAAGGTGAGACCAAGAAGCACTTTGTTCCTCTCTTGGAACAACTAGGTGAGGCCAATGATATCATTGAGTCTCATGAAGAGACCATCACTAAGATGGAAGGGCATAGCTGTGAGTATGCTGATGAGATTGCAGATCTTTCTCATGATCTTGAGAGAGAACAAGGTCTTCGCGTGGCTCATGAGGAGTCACAAAATGTTGACCTTGCTAAATTAAAGAAAGACCATGATCATGCTCAAGTTCTTGCTCGTGTGCTTAAATCCGAGAATGTTGAACTTGGGGTTGGCCATGCTAGACTCAAAGAGGAGTTTGAGTTACTTGACAAAGCTTACAAGGCTTTGAAAAGTGCTTATGCTACACTTAAGGAGTCTCATGATCAACTCCAAGTGAAGCTAACTAAGGAGATTGCTACTTCTCCTCCTTTTGTTTTAGTTGATAATGCCCATGCAACTAACCCTTGTTGTGAGCATGCTCATCTCGTTGAGGAGAACACTAAGTTGAAAGAGCAACTTGATAAAGGCCTTGTCACATGCATACAAGGTGAGAAGAACCTCAACGAACTTTTGAGCAATCAAAAGGAAGTTGTGGCTAAGGAGGGACTTGGGTTTGCGCCCAAGTCAAAGAAGAAGAAAACAAAGAAGAAATGCAAGACCAAGCAAGCTCTCCCTCTCAAAGAGTTATTTGTCAAAAAGGGAGAGAGTGCACCTAAGGAGAAGAAGAAAAAGCTGGTGGGTGGTGATGCCAAAAGGGGCAAAAACCACTCCTCCCAACAAAGCCGGCGATTTTAACCCTTTGATAACCCACAAGTATAGGGGATCAATTGTAGCTTTTTCGATAAATAAGAGTGTCAACCCCAACGAGGAGCTAAAGGTAGAATTAATATTCCCTTCATGTTCTGTCGATCACCGATACAACTCTATGCACACTTAACATTTGCATTACCTAGAACAAGTATGAAACTAGAAGTACTTTGTAGGTGTAATGCTAGAACTACTTTGCAAGAATAAAACTAGGAGTACTTTGCGAGATAATAAAAGTTAGTTATTTAGTAGAGAGCTTTTGTAACACAAGAGAAATATTTGTCCCTAGGCAATCGATAACTAGACCGGTAATCATTATTGCAATTTTATATGAGGGAGAGGCATGAGCTAACATACTTTCCGTACTTGGATCATATGCACTTATGATTGGAACTCTAGCAAGCATCTGCAACTACCAAAGATCATTAAGGTAAAACCCAACCATAGCATTAAGTAACAAGTCCCCTTTACTCTCATACGCAACAACCCCCTTACTCGGGTGTAAGCTTCTGTCACTCTAGCCGCCCACTATAAGAGAATTATGAACGTATTGCAAACCCTACAGCGGGAATCCCTCATGCTTGCGCGACACGGAGGGTACCATAGGACAGCACCAAAATAAAACATACAACTCAAACCAATCACGATCATCAATCAACCCATAGGGCAAAACGAATCTACTCAAACATCATAGGATGGCAACACATCATTGGATAATAATATGTAGCATTAAGCACCATGTTTAAGTAGAGATTACAGTGGGGAGAAGAGGTGTTACACCGCTGCATAGAGGGGGAGAGAGTTGGTGGTGACGGCGGCGAAGTTGTTGGTGTAGATCGCCGTCATGATGATTGCCCCGGCGGCTGTTCCGGCGCCACCGGGAGAGAGGGGGAGAGAGCCCCCCTCCTTCTTATTCTTCCTTGGCCTCCCCCTAGATGGGAGGAGGTATTCCCCTCTGTTCCTTGGCCTCCATGGCACCCGGAGGGGAGGAGCCCCTCCGAGATTGGATCTCTCTCTCTATTTCGCGTTCCTGTTTTCTGGCCCTTCACCGTTTCTTAAATTCCTGGAGTCCGGCGCCGCTGCCAGAGGGACCCAGGACCCCCCTACTGACGGCCATGTTGGCCGTGGAGCCGTATGAGGCGTCGGAGAGGAAGGAGAAGAAAAAGGACCAGAAGAGGGAGGCCAGAGAGGGCCTCCTCTCCCGAGGACCCCCGGGAGCTAGATCCGGGGACACCAATGCTCCCTCCGCCCAAGAGGAGGAGAAGGAGCAGGGAGAGGACGGGGAGGAAGACGATTCCTCCCGGACAGGGAAGAGGGCGGCATCCGAGGACGCCGAGGAGGTGCCGCCTCAACCTGCTCCCAAAAGATCACGGAAGGCCATAGTAGCCTTGTCCGGCGATAGCTCGGCTTCTGCCGAGGACTCTGAGGCCTCCGAAATGATTCCTCAGAGGATCCCCAGGGCCAAGCCACAGGCTCAAAGGTACGCGTTCTAGTAACCGCTTGACCATCCTTAGCCGAACTGGGTTTGATATTGATCACGTTTTCGTTTGTAATTTTGCAGCCCGCCGCGCGATCTCCCCACCGACCAAGTCTCGGAGGGGGATTCTCCACCGGCGGCGCTAGCGGAGAGCGGGACCGAATTCCGCGCCTCGCCTCCCCTAATCGTCGAGGAGGCCGAGGAGGTCCTGTCGAGGAGGACCCCTCCCGTGCCGTACACAGGGGAAGGAGGCGACACTATCATGGCCGAGGTGAACACCTCGATCACCGAAGACCAGGAGGGGAGGGCCCCTCTGGTGAACGAAGAGGAGGAGCCCAGACAAGCCGAGCTCTCTCCGAGGACGACTCCGGGGATGTCAAGGCGTCCAGAGTCCGGCGCCCCGGATTTCAAGAGTAGAGAAGCCGAAGCGCCCCCGCCACCCCCGCCCGCCCCAGAACAGGCGTCGACCGGGTGGCCAGACGAGATGGAGGATGCTCTAACCAGCTCCTCTATCGCCGAAGAGCACCGTGCCCTTATGGGCACGGTGTTGCAAAGTCTTCGGTCCGTGGATAACGGACTAAAGGAGGCCTTTAGTGGCCTTCTTACCGGCTTCAAGGTGAGCGAAGTAATGCTTTTCCCTTAGAAAAATTCTTTTGTGTAAATGTATAGCCTCATACACAGTAGCCCCCGAGACGCTGACTGGCTTGAGCAAAGCCCGTCAGAGGATCGAAAATCAATATCCCGGATACTAACGTGCATAGAATTATGCACAGGCGTCATCTTCGGCCGTAGCCGCCAACGCCGAAGAGTTGGTCGAGCTGAATCGGAAGCTGAAGAGCTCCGAGGACTACCTGAGCCTGGTGAACAAGAGGTTCGATGACGTGCAAGGTAAGTCCGAGTTGTAATGTTGAATACAGCCGTTGTTTGGTAAGCAGGGTTCGAAGTATCCTAACGGATTTAACTGATGTTACGACAGCTGCCTCCGCGGAGGTGGAAAACCTCAAGGCCACACTAAAGACGGCTCAGCTGGAAGCGGCGGAGCAGAGGTCGGCGGCCGAGAAAGCGGCCGCCGAACTGGCTGTGGAGCGAACCATGAGCCAGAAGCACGAGGCCAGGGTGCTGGAAGTGCAGCAAGAGCTCGGGGATGTCGTCACAAAGTGTGAGGCCCTCGAGCAGAAGAATAAGGAGCAGGCCGCCGAGCTGGCCTCATTGGCGGCAGTGGCCAAGGAAGCACGAACAGAGGCGCGCGGCTACCAAGAGGAGCTCCGCCAAGTCAGGCTCATTGCGGACGGTAAGCCGTACTTGCTGCAAAGTATCTTTGGAGGTAACAGGTTCGCGTTGCTCACGCGAGTATAGCGTTCCCCAGGCGCCTTTGTGGACCTCCCAAAGAGTGCGGCGGATGCGGCCAGGTTCTTTGCCGCTTAGGAGGTTCAGGCCGAGCAGAGGCTGTTCTGGGCGCAATTTCAGGCGCCTGAACACCCTCCCCTCCAGAATAATCAGATGAAGCAACTGATGGAGCTGCATCGGATGGCGGAGCCCGTGATGAAAGACCTCTGCGTCAAGCTGTGGCCTTCAGAGCCGCTGCCGAGCAGCTATTTTGGGTTGGTGCAGAGGCTGTACAACGACGTGCCCCGAATTGATGCGTGGAAGCACTCCACGTGCATTGAAGGAGCTCGGATGGCCTTCGGCAAGACGATGGTGCACTGGCCGAAGATCAAGCCAACTGAGATGGCCACCAGACCTCCACCCCCTGGAAAGGAGCATAGGCGCCCCGAGCAATATTTTCCCATCGTGATGGATGGTGCTCGGGCAATAGAAGCCCAGTGCTCGAAAGATGTAATTTATGAGTAGATAAGTTATCCGAGGAGTGTAAAACCTTTGGCTTTACTTGGAATGCACTGTGTTGGCTGTATATAATGTCTGCTATATTAATTTTGACTCCTGTGCGGCCGTTTCTTTAACTAAAAGTTACCAGTCGTCGGCTTCAGCCCCTAGTGCAGATACTGCCTGGGGTGTTTACTCGTTACATCTTAACCCTTAGCCGACGTCTCGGTGCCCGAAGGCGGTTGTATGTACGGAAAACAAGGCAATCAGACTATGTGGTTTTAGTGCTTTCACTTAGCCATAGGAGCTTGACTGCAGGGGCTGGTGACTAGCCCCCGGTGTTTGTGATATTCAGACGAGCCGCGGTTAACACCATCATCACATGGCTTCTGTAACAGAGAACCCTTCGTTTAACACGGAGTGATCTCCAACGATTTTTGGTTTGACACGAGTCATCGGATCGCCGACCAGTTCTCGCTTATTGTGACAGTCAGTTTTCGGCTTTCTCCACTGAGGTACTTGACCAGGCTAGCTAGAAGTACAATCGCAGTGGTTCTCCCTTTACCCTCTTAGCCGAACAGTGCGGAATGTAAGAGGGAAAACACAGGAGCCGGGCAACCCAACTATTGACCAAAGACGCAATTCGGAACTGATTCATATAGTGCAATATCCATGACGCTGAGCACATAAAATAAAAGTAGGTGCCGGGACAAAGTTCGAGGCAAGATTTATGTTCGAGCCCCCGGTCTATTAGCCAGTTAAAAAAATGATGTATCGTAATAGTTTACTTCGGCCTAAAAAAGCGGAAAGGAATATGTAAACGCGAATGACTGCACAAGTACCAGAGAAAAATTGGTCTTTATTTCCTTTGAATATGTGACGTCCAACCGTACAATCCGGATTGCCGACGTAACTTTTATAGATACTTTTGAAGAAATAAATACATTAGAGTAAAGGTTTACACAGGGCCTTCATGAGTGGTTTGACGTCCCTACTATGCCCTGCTGCACGTCTGCGCCTTTGCTCTTTAAGAAGCTTCCATGTGAGCGGAGCTGTCGACCGTATGTTCAGCGGGGGTAGTAATGTTTGGCAGACGAGCCCTTGGGGAAGGGTTTTGAGAAGTCACCGTGGTATATCAGTTTGACGCTGATCAGGCCCTAGATGGTGCATGTGGTCGATGTTGATTGTAAGACATCTGTTGGCCATTGCTCGGTCGAACCGAGGTTTCGGCCTTTGTTTCATGTGTCCCCACAGCTTCCCATGGGATTTTGAGCGCGAAATTGTGCCCTCAAGGTACGTATTTTGCGACTAGGTGGGCCGTGCTGTGGGGCGCGTACCCCTATTTGGGGTGCGCGTGGGAGTGCCCCGAGACCGAGGCTGCAGCTCAGGTGCGCTTGCGTGCGTCCGGTGGCTTGGCAGCAGACTGGGCTTGCGACGCCTCTTCAGCGGCTTGGACTTCAGCGGCTAGAGCGGCCGTGTGTTCCTCTGTTCGGAGCGAGCGCTCGGTATTACCGTTGATGGTAATAACGCCCTTTGGTCCTGGCATCTTGAGCTTCAGGTATGCATAGCGCGGGACGGCGTTGAAGCGGGCGAACGTGGTCCGGCCGAGGAATGCATGGTAACCGCTGCGGAAGGGGACAATATCGAAGATCAAGTCCTCGCTGCGGAAGTTATCGGGCGAGCCGAAGACTACTTCCAATGTCACAGATCCTGAGCAGCGTGCCTCGACTCCTGGGATTACACCTTTGAAGGTGGTGTTGCTGGGTTTGATCCTTGACGGGTCGATCCCCATTTTCTTCACCGTATCCGAGTAGAGCAGGTTGAGGATGCTACCTCCGTCCATAAGGACTCTGGTGAGGTGAAATCCGTCCATGATGGGATCGAGCACCAGAGCCGCTGTTCCTCCATGGCGTATACTGGTCGGATGGTCTCGATGGTCGAAAGTGATCGGGCAAGCTGACCACGGGCTGAATTTCGGGGCTACCGGCTCTAAGGCGTAGACATCCCGAAGTGCGCGTTTCTGCTCCTTCTTTGGTATATAAGTGACATAAATCATGTTCACGGTTTTGAAGTCTGGAGGGAACTGCTTTTGGCCTCCGTTGTTCGGCCCGTGAGGTTCGTCGTCATCCTCGCTGCGGGGGCCCTTGCCCTGTTCTTCGGCTGTGACTTTGCCGGCCTATTTAATTACCCAACAGTTACGGTTGGTGTGGTTAGCGGGCTTGTCTGGGGTGCCGTGAATCTGGCAGGGCCTATTCAATATTCTATCCAGTGCAGACGGGCTGTCCTGGTTCCCTTTAGAGGGTTTTTTCCGCGGTCCCGATTTCGAGCCGCTGAATCCGGCATTTACTGCAGCGTCATCGGCTTCACCGCCGTTGTTTGAGTGCCGGCGCTTATTGTTCCTATTGCGCCGGGGTTTCCCGTTTCCGTCCCGGACCTCTGAGGTTCCGGGGTCTTCGGGATGGTTGCTTCGACGAGCCAACCAGCTATCCTCACCCGCGCAAAAGCGGGTCATTAAGGAGGTAAGGGCCGACATTGTTCCCGGCTTGTCCTGGCCGAGTTGGCGAGCGAGCCACTCGTCCCGGATACTGTGTTTGAATGCCGCAATTGCTTCGGCATCTGGACAGTCGACGATCTAGTTCTTCTTGGTCAAGAACCGGTTCCAGAATTGCCAGGCTGACTCCTCGGGCTGCTGAATGACATGGCTCAGGTCATCGGCATCCGGTGGCCGAACATAAGTGCCTTGAAAGTTAGCTCGGAATGCATCCTCGAGCTCTTCCCAGCTCCCGATGGAGTTTTCGGGTAGGCTGTTCAGCCAATGCCTTGTTGGTCCCTTGAGTTTCAACGGTAGGTACTTAATAGCATGGAGATCATCTCCTCGGGCCATATGAATGTGGAGGAGAAAATCCTCAATCCACACGGCTGGGTCGGTTGTCCCATCGTAGGATTCTATATTGACGGGTTTGAACCCTTCGGGGAACTGATGTTGCATCACCTCATTAGTGAAACACATTGGGTGTGCGGCGCCCCTGACCCGGGCCACATCGCGCCGGAGATCGGTTATCATCTGGGTACGGTGCTGCTCCCGAGCACTATCGTTTCTATCACGCCAGGCTTGGTATCCGTCCCGTCCGGCGGGTGTGTATCCGGTGGATCCATAGATGGATCTCGACTGGATCCCTCGGGCGTTCAGGTCGTGGCGCAGATCGTATTGGTCATCCGGTTGAACCGGGTCTTTGCCTGCTCGGCGAGGGGGTGCGGGTGGGTATTCAGCTTCTCCGGCCGCCCTGTAACGTCCTCGAGGGGGCGCGGGTGGGAGTTCGGCTTCTCCGGCCGCCCTATCCCATCCTCGAGGGGGCGCGGGTGGGTATTCAGCTTCTCCGGCCGCCCTGTCCCGTCCTCGAGGGGGTGCGGGTGGGAGTTCGGTTTCCATAGCCGGCCTATCTCGTCCTCGAGGGGGGCAGTCGGGCTGGTTTGCGTAAGTTCGTCTGGGAGGCATGGGCTCGAAGGCCTCATCCTCAAATTCTGGGAGTAGGCACCGCCATGGGCAACTCTTGTATTGGCCCTGACGTTGATCGTCAAGGCCTTCTTCGGCAGCTAAGTACATCGTCCATCTGTCGTTGAGCGTATCCTGTTAGGCTTTTAGCTGTTGTTGTTTCCTCTTCAAGCTTCGGGCAGTGGCGATGAGTTGCCGCTTGAATTTCTCTTGCTCCAGGGGATCCTCTGGGACGATAAAGTCTTCGGGTCTGAGGCTATCTTCCTCTTCGAATGGAGGGAGGTAATTGCTGTCCTCGGAATCCTCGAGGTCCTCGGGGTCACCCTGGTCCTCGTGCCCTTCAGGGGCATCGGGGCGCTGCTCGGGCGTGTTGTCACCGAGCTCCCCCAAGTTGTCCGGAGTCTGGTTATCTCCGGTGCCATTCGTGTCTGTGTGATTTTCCTAGCCCTTTCCCCGCCCTCTGGCTCGCCGTCGTCGGCGTCTGGGTGGTTCTTCGGCGGGATCGTCGCCGTCCTGTTTGGTTATGTCACCGTCCTTCATGGGGGTGTCGACCATGTAAATGTCATAGGTGGAGGTGGCGGTCCACTTTCCGGTATTGGAAGTGGCAAGGGAGGGAGCCGTGTAGGGCGGGACGTCGACGTCCTCGTCCATGTCATCAGCCTCCTCGGAATTGTAGTCCAGCATGTCGGTTAAATCTTTGACAGTGGCTACCAAGTGGGTGGTGGGTGGGACGCAAAATTCCCCGCGGCTGGCATCCTGTCCGACCTGCTCCTGGAGCGAGGACGGGCCATCCGCGATAGTCATATTCTGGATCCGATCTAACATCTCGTTTAAAAATGAGAGGTCAACCGGATTCACGTTCGGGCATCCGTCGGAGTCGAGCTCCGGCGCGCCGATACTGTGAATGTGCTCGGCCAAGGGTGACCCTCGGTTTTCCGGCGTTGGGGTTGGATCCGAGCTCAAGGCCGGATCCGAACTAAGACCCAGCTCGGGGATAGGGATGGGGAGGGAATCCAAGGTCAAGGCCTCGGGATTGGTAGGCTCCTCGGGTGAAGCCGAGAACCCAGTAAAGATCAGATCGCCTCGAGCACCGGCGACGTACTCAAGGCCGCCGAACCTGATTTCTTGCTCAGGGGCTAAGCTGCCGACCTGATCAAGGTGACCGGTCAGGCCGGCGTGCAGCACAATGCTGCCGAATGCGAAGAGCTGTCCGGGGACGAAAACGTCCCCGCTGCGGATTCCATCACTGATGAGAAGGCGAGCCATTGATCCTTGGTGACCCACGGCAGAACTCTCAATGAAAGCACCAATGTCGGTACCAAAACTGGCAAATCTCGGGTAGGGGATCCGAACTGGGGGTCTAGGAATCAATGGGTAACAGGGAACGTAGAGACGGCGATTTACCCAGGTCCGGGCCCTCTCGAAGAGGTAATACCCTACGTCCTGCTAGATTATATTGATGTGATTGTATGAAGGTTACAGAGTTGATCTACCTCGAGATCGGATGGGCTAAACCCTAGGCAATGGATATGATGATCCTCTACGGACTAAACCCTCTGGTTTATATAGACACCAGAGGGTCCTAGGGTTACATATAGTCGGTTACCATCAGGGGATAATCATGCCGGCCGCGCCAATTATTCCTTGGAGGAGACGCCAAGTCTTCGGAGGTTTCCTTCTAATACACAGGGTCGCCCACAATCCGGCCTTCCATCAACGACTAGAGAGCGGCCCACCAGCCTCGCCTACGAGAGATAGGCCGGCGGCCCGAGTACCCCCTGGTCCAGGACACCCTCAGTTGGACCTACATTTTTATTTGTTCACATGATATGTGTTATGATTGGAGCATCTTTTGTTTTCTTTTTCTATTATTTTGTGATCATAATCAATCATCATATCTTGGTAAACATATTTGGGAGTTATCCATAGTCCTTGCATTTATAGAATTACTCTATTGCTTCACTTATACTTGTTAGAGCATGGCGGTAGTCCTGTTAGAAACGATTAGAACTCTCTTGCTTCACTTATATTTGTTTGGAGAGTTGAATAGTGATTGGTAGTTGGCATTGGTTAATATGTTGGTGAAATAAAATGATAAGTATGCTTGGTGGTATAATTAAAATTGCATGAACTAATCTAGAATCATTGATTTGAAGGTAGGATTCTCTGCAATAGTTTTGAGATAGATTGCGAGTAATAGATGAATATGTTGGTAAAAGAGTTTGAGTAAAGTAGTGGTGAGAAGTTGTAAACATCATGCAATTCAATGCTCTTTCTTCATTAATTTACATAAAAGTGAGACCTCTGTTGCAAAGAGGCGTTGAAAAACATTGTAAGTAACCGCTCACGTAGAATGGGTCGGGGATGCGCAACAGGCTTCGGCTGTGCCAAACACTTCCCCCTAGGAGTAACTTGGTTTCATGATAATCCGCATGTAGATTATGATATGCTGGATGAATGTTCTAAAATGCTTGCTGCAATCTTTTGCACTTCCACCTCTCCATATTTTCTAGCCTCTCAGGTATCGTGCATTGCCCACTCTCACCTCAAGATTTGGTGCATCCTTCGCCGATACATTCAAATCCCGTGGGAGAACTTCCTCTTGTTCTCCTACACATAAACCCCCAATCTTCCTCAAAACAGCCACCATACCTACCTATCATGGCATTTCCATAGCCATTCCGAGATATATTGCCATGCAACTTCTATCATCATTCATTACAAGATTAGCGATATTTATTATCGCCATTGCATGATCATAAGATAGCTAGCACGATATTTACATGGCTTGTCCATTTTTCATGTCTTTGCTACACTAGATCATTGCACATACTGGTACACTGCCAGAGGCATTCAGTAGATGTTTTTGCATCATGTTTATTATCAGTTGAGTTATGAGTACAGTTATTGTATTGATCATCATTATAGATGTTGCCCCTACCTGGTGAGGTTCCAAAAAAAAGCGCCACGGAGGCCATCAAAAAATGAGAGAATAAAGAGAGAGAGGGCACACCACTATCCTTTTTGCATACATATGTGCTTCAAAGTAGCACATTGCATTTCATATAGAGAGTTTTCATATGCTTCATGTTCATACACTAGTTGGGGATTTTCACATTATAGAACTTGGCTTGCATATTCCTATGATGAGCTTCCTCAAATGCTCTAGGTCTTCGTGAGTAAGGGAGTTGGATGCACACCTCACTAGTCCATTAGGAGAGCTTTCATACACTTATAGCTCTAGTGCATCCATTGCATGGCAATCCCTACTCCTCACACTAACATTGATTATAAGGCCTCTCCATTGCTTAATGGTCAGTCGCGTTGATGTGAGATTTTCTTCCACTTTTTGACTTCTCTTAAAACCTCCATTGTCATTCCCTTTTCCATTTAAGTGCAAAGATCAAGGCTCGCATTTAAACATGATTTGAGTATTGAGTGGTTGAAAAGGGAGAGTCATGTTATTATTTTACTTAGCCGACGCTCTGGGTCGTGTTATGATAAGATGCGTGATATGATAAAACCTTACTGCATCAGGTCTCATGATACATCTGACATTCTTTCTAAACCTTATAGTATTGATGAGCATAATGTGAAAGCCTTGATCCATGAAACACAAGAATGATTTTG
Organism: Elymus sibiricus; assembly: GCA_039707655.1. Lineage (NCBI taxonomy): Eukaryota > Viridiplantae > Streptophyta > Magnoliopsida > Poales > Poaceae > Elymus > Elymus sibiricus. The sequence goes on along the minus strand of CM077664.1, from coordinate 392,023,132 downwards.
CTTCCATATTTTGATGTTACTTGCTTTGTATCAACTATAGACTATTGCTTTGCATCACTATCCTTTAAAATCATGCCTAATTACATCAGATTGATTATAATTCATGCTAGTGGCATTCAAAATCAAAAAATATTTTGTTATCATCTACCTACTCGAGGATGAGCAGGGATTAAGCTTGGGGATGATGATACGTCTCAAACGTATCTATAATTTTTATTGTTTCATGCCATGTTTATATTAATTTAGCATACTTTTGGCATCAATTTATATTATTTTTTATTATTTTTTTGGACTAACCTATTAATTCAGTGCCCAGCGCCACTTGTTGTTTTCTGTTGTTTTTGGACTTTTCAGGAAAATCAATTTTATCGGGCTCAAAAAATCCAGAAAAAAATCAGTGAACATATGGAGTCTAGAAGCTTCCGGGGAGCACCGACATAGGCCAGGGGTCCACCCAGGGGCCCGGGCCCCATGCATCACCCCCACGCGCCAGCGGGGTGCGTGGTGGGGCCGCGTGGGTCCCCCTGGACGTCCTTTCCACCGCCTCTCGGTCCCTACGCCTTTATATTCTTCTAAAACCCTTCGGGATTTTATTGCCCTAACTTTTCCGCCACCGCACACCTCATTTTTGCGACGTCCAATCTGGCGGCCTATTTCGGAACTCTGCCGGAGGGGGAATTCTTCTCGGTGGCCATCTCCATCAACTTGAAGGCCACCACGATCGCCCGTGAGTAGTTTCCTTTGCACTATGGGTCCATGGCAGTAGCTAGATGGTTTTCTCTCCCTTACTTCTCAATACAAAGATCACATGAGTTGCCCTACATGATTGTGATCCATCTGATGTAATCTGTTGGTGTGGTTGTTGGGATATGATGAATTGTCACTTTATGATCAGATTTATCCATGAATCTTTTTTAGATCTATTTGGTTTCTTTGCTGCATAATTCTTATTCATATATGCTCTCCGATCTATTCTTTCTTTCTTTGGCCAAGTTTGGGGTTTGATCCTCATAGGGAGATGTGTATGATAGTTGGGTTCAACCTTGCAAGTAATCTACCGCAGTGACAGAAAGTTGAAAAGGCTTGTATTTTGTTGTTGCCGCTAGGGATAAATAGATGGTTGTGTAGATGTCCATTGAACGCAGGGTGAAGACAATATATCGTCTACTTCATGTCATAATACTTGTTGCAATACTCTGACTCTTACTGCTTTGAGATGCATGCTGGATAGCGGTTTTGGGGTGGAGTATTAGCTATAGATGCAGTTGGATAACGGTCTATAGATATACGGACGTGATGCTCATATGTTAATTATGCCATGGATATTCATACTCATAAATATTGCAATTTAATCAGTGCCCAACTATAATTTTCTCACCATACCATGCTTTCTTTTGGAGAGAACCCACTAGTGAACCTATGGATCCAGGTCCATCTTCTTCCTATAAACTTTCTATCTGAATCAATGCTCTTTTAATTTCTCGCTTTTACATTCCGTTCAATTTCCATCAAAACCTTTTTATGTTGCGTTTAATCCTTTGTAACTAGCAAGCTAGTGAGATTGACAACCTCACTAGTCCTGTTGGGTCCGAGGAAAGTTTGCTATTTGTGCGTGCAAGTACTGATCATTGGTTGTACCTCTTAGCTCCTGTTAATTCGATAAACCTTGAGGTCACTAGAGGGAAATTGTTTCTTGCTACAAACCCTTGCACTTGGGGGCCCAACACCTTCCTAGTTGAGAGGAAGTAGTGACCAAGCTACAAATGCCACAAATTAGTAGTGGTATCACAATAAAATTCAGGAGTAGAAGCAACCAAGGATGCCCAAATGATAACATTAAGCACAAAGAAACACTGAGCACACTTAACTGATTTTTTAGCTGATGAACATGAAAACCGTCTGTAAGTATAAGAACAATGCAAACAGATATCCTGATCCTGACAATACACATTGTAGGGGAACGCAGCAGAACACAAAAAAATTCCGACCTACGCACCAGCCCAGGACCACTATGAAGATGCTTACAAGGTTTGATCTGATCGTTACCAACTCGTAGCACAGCGAAAGTAGAGTTGGCAAAGATCATCGGTGCACATCCCCACAGCTAGGATTTTACAACCTCCCAACCGCGAGGATGTACTCCCTCGGACAGCCCCTCAGGCGGTCCCTCGGACAGCCCTTCAGGAGGCTCTCGGATAGAACCTCGGACAGTCCCTCGGACAGTCCTTCGGGAGGTACTCTCAGAATCTTAGATAGTCACTCGGACAGCCCTTCGGGAGGCACTCTTAGAATCTCTGACGGTCACTCGGACAGCCTTTCGGGAGGCACTCTCGAACAAAGATCGAAACTATGACCTCTCTACCAGGTTGCAGACATACAGTGTCAGCTATCCGGCAGGGCTTCGCCGCCCAGAACTAGGCCCTACCGGAGACTAGACAGCCTTTCGGCAACGAAACTATTTCGTGTGAGGGATAGAAGAAAGCCAGATCATTGCGTGGCATGTGTTGAGACAAACTTGAGTGAAATGGAGAGCTCTCTCCACCTCGATTTATAGTGTGAGGCAAGGGGTAGAGGACCACTTGAAAATACAAAAATGCACATGAAAAATGTCCTTCATAAGGGCAAAATGGGGTGGCTAGTGGAGCTCCATGGAGGAGCTCCCCATGGCTGGCCACACATGTGTGGGGCCCAGGGTCCCACCACCCCATGTCATCCCCTTGACTTTTTGGGGCAAAACTCCAAAAGGGTAGTTGTACCCTAATAGTGTTGCCACTATTCACACCACTATTCATGACAACTTTTCATGAAATCTTTTCAGTGTCTGTTTAATTCGGAAAAATTCCCGAAGGTCCAAAACATTTCTGGCACCCCCTAAAAAAATTTTGGATGCGTTCCGAAACAGTTTTGTATGATGATTTTTCTCCAGAACCTTTCTGGTTTTCACACTGAAACTTTTCTGTCGTCTCCGAAACTTTTTCGTCGACTTTCTCTCTGGAACTATTCCAGTTCCTCCGAAACTTTTCCGGTGACTTTCTTTCTGACTCCCTATCTAGTACTCAGCAGATAGATGAACCTTAAGTGTGTGACCCTGTAGGTTCGGTGAAGTATAGACATGACCGGAACACTTTCCGATCAATGATGAATAGCGGAACCGTGGACATCCATATTGATCCCTATACCCACACGAATGAATATTTGAGTGAACCTGTTAGTTTCCGTGTGCTATTCCTATTGCTTCGCGATATGTTACAAATACCCGAGGTGAGATTTAATGGCGTCCCCATGAATCAACAACTTGTTCACTATGCCAGTTTCCTCATTACTGGTATTGTTCTATTTTCTCGTTCCCGCGTTCCCGGCATCCCTGTGATCAAATCACACTATGTCTAGCCAGGCGATGATGGATACTGTAACACTGGGAAGGCCCAAAGAATATCTTTCCATCGTCGGGGGAGCAAATCCCAATCTTGAGCTATCTAGTCCCTTGTCATACTTTTCCATGAACCCGTAAGCCGCCATAATAGCCAACCTATTACGGATGACGTTTAACAAACCCCAAAGTTCATGAAGCAAGCATGAAGGAACTCGATACTCTCATGGTCTAAGGAATTATGCAAACATTAACTTTCTCTGTGTTATTTACCATTAACTTGTGACGAATGTATCTCATAGCATAACATCAATTTGGGTCGATTGAACACATGTGTTCTTCTAACACTGTGTCCTCAAAATTGCCGGCATATTCATGCCCATGATCAGGAAAATGTGACCATCACGCAACACTTGAGCTAGTCTTAGAGGCATGACTAGGAATACATTTTTCCGTTTATTATTCCACACGTGCATATGGGCTTCCCTCTGAGACTTTATGGATATACAGCCTCAAGTACCATTGTAGTTATAGCATGGAAAATAAACATAATTACGAACTTGGAGATAAATAATAGCTGTTATTATTGCCTCTAGGGCATATCTCCTACAGACTCCCACTTGCACTAGAGTCAATAATCTAGTCAATGCTAATGCACTTTACACCTGTGGCACACCGGTGTAAAATATGCTCCGCTTGTGGTATAGTCTTTGTCCTACGGATCTGACAACTTCAGGTCCGTGTGTATCTTTGCACATCCTCGCGTTTTCACGCTTTCACAAAATTCATAATTCGTGTGGACTTGGCTTTGTATATATGTGAATCACTGGTCGAACCTTGATTCCTCAGACTGGGTGATGAAGCAACTATTTACAATAGTGTTCCATTGACCAAAGTCATGTTGGAACCACACCAAGTTCATAAATGAACTATATGATCCAATACCCTCTTATGTCGCTTCCTAAGCGGCAACATACTAAGCCTTCGTTATAGAATTCGCCACAGTAACTTGTGTTGAACAATTCCAACTTACTGTGCCACCATTTGTGTATTACACAAAAACCTTAATTTAAATCAAAATCGCTTTGAGAATTGATGAAGACTGTATCGATGTAACTTATTACAACGAACTCTTCATAATCTCTGCTTGCGAGAAAACATGTCATCAGTGCTACTTTAGTACTCAATGACATTTTTCACTACTGTCCCATGATCAACACTTTGATCACTTTGGTATCTTACTCGCAACTAATTTGGAGTACTGGACATATCTGGTTGATTTACATACCATGGAATACATGATTAATCCAAACACAAAAGTGTGTGGAATCTCCATCATGTATTTTGCTCATCAGTGTTTTAAGGACACCGAGTCTTGCTTAAACTCTTTCCATGTGACTTCGGCAAGAAATTCTTCTTGGCGTTCCCATGCTAAAATATTTTAGCATCTCGTCAATATGCATTTTGGCTTAGCCATATTAGGCAATACAATCTCTAAAGATAATTGTGCCTAATACTGAGGCTACCTAGCCCTTAGTACTTTCATTGAAAAAACTATTTTCAGTGAAGTCCTAATTCATGTCAAGAAATTTATATTATTTCTAATCATCAATGTGTCATGCACACAAAGTTTTAGAAATGTTATTATGCTCCCACTTACTTTCTTGTAAACACAAGCATCTTTGTTATCCTTGATGAAATCAAACTCTTTGACTATTTCATCAAAACAAAAATTCCAACTCCATTTTGCTCGCTTCCGTCCATTGCTGGAACTCTGAAGTTTGCGCACTCACCAGCATCCTTTGGATCGACAAAATTCTTTGGACTATATCACATACATGTCCTTGGCTGTATTTCCATCTCATGGAAATCCTTTTGGCGTCCATCTGTCATATCTCATAGTTGAAATATGTATTAATTGCTAGTATAACCCGAACCGACTTTAAGCAGTGCTACGGCGAGACAATCTCGTCATAGTCAACTCCTTGAATTTGTTATAAGCAACAAGTCAAGCTTTATGGATAAAACATTTTTATCCGTATCAGTTTATAGTTCCATTAATATTCATTTAGACTTTAAGTCTTCCGGAGGGTTTATCAAGATCTAATCTTGAATCATTTATATGGATACTATCTTGGATTATTTTGGCATTTAGCCAATTCCAGAGTCAGGGCCCATCAATGCTTCCTTGTATATTGTAGGTATACTGTTGTCTAACAACCATACCTCGTTTTCGCAACTGAGAGGTTTGCACGAGTTTTGCCAACGTGGTTCAGCTGCAAGTTCGACCGAAGTCCATACATCTCATGTAGAGGCTTCCGTATCAGTCATAGTAGGAAACTCTGGAATTACTTCCAAGGTTTCTTTCCTTTGACCTGATGATGAAGATATTGTTATCTCGTCGAGTTGCACTGCCCTCCCACTCACTCTTCTGCAAGAAACATTTTCTTCAAAATCATACCGCTCTATGTGGCAAACCTTTTGTCTCGGCATAGTGATAGAGGAATTACCCAACAATTTGGGATAACCTAGAAATTAGTACTTGTCTGATTTGGAATAGGTTTGTAAACATGTTACACAAGCACGTATGTTAAGAAAAGACACAACATGGTTTGTCATACCATACCATGGCATTATTTCAACAGATCTGATGGCGCTCTTTTCAGTGTAAAAGCAACAGTCTCTAAAGCATTACTTTAAAAGTGATAATGGCAAATTGATTTATGTCATCTTTGATCTTACCATGTCATATATGGTTCGATTACATCTTCTCGGACATTCCACTCTCAGTGGTATTTCGGGAGGTGTAAGTTATGAAAACATAACTAATCAAATATTTGCTAAACTTGTAACTCAAATATTCTTTCCGCAATCTAATTGCAGAAACATATTTTTTTCTTGATAAAATAATTTCTACTTCATTCTGAAAACCTCTTGAACTATTTCAAAAGATCCAGATTTATGTCTCATTGAGCAAATATTTACATATCTACTTGAGTCATTACTGAAGATAGACAAATCCACTGCTAGTAACAATACTTATTAGACTACACACATTAGAATGTATGATTACCAATAAGTTCGTTGCTCGTTCCTCATGGCCTGAATGGTATTTAGTTACTTTACTTTTGGACGAAAGTTGCAAGTGTCAGATGATTCATAATCAAATGATTTAAATATTCATCAATATGGAATTTCTCCATGCGGGTTTCTCCAATGTGAACAAAATGCAGTGCCACACATTTGTGGTATACTTTTAGTCTTACAACATTAAGCTTTATTGTTATGGATGTATTATATTATTATCAATATTCATAACATACATCCATTCATAATGGGAGTATGGCCCACTTTTGTTATTCATGACACCGAACAACAATTGTTCTTTTATGAACAACCTTCTTGCATTAAACGTTATGCAATGGGCTAGAGTATATAAAACTATAGAATGAATTAATGAAAATAAATACAGAGATAATATATTATCATCAATATTCATAGCATACATCTCATTTACAATGGGAGTATGGCCCTTATGTTATTCATAACACCTAACAACAATTGTTCTTTTATGAACAACCTTCTTGCATCAAACGTTATGCAATGGGCTAGAGTATATAAACTCTAAAATGAATTTATGAAAATAAATACAGAGGTAATACGCTGATGAAAGTATAGTAACTTTTACTATGTTCCCAGCGTGTATCCAAAACCTCATTAGTGGCTAGTCTGTTAGGCCGTAGTAGTTCTTGCATCGAGTTGCAACAGAATGCAGTCGAACGGGCATCCTTGTGATTAACTTTTAATCACAATACCCAAGAATCAGTGACTAACAGTTTAATCATAATTCCCAAGAAATACTTCTTCGACCAGCCTCTTATACATCTATAATATGTATGACATTCATACCTGAGCTGGACCTTCCAGTCTAATTTCTTTTTGCCTTTACACTTCTAACAGTTTTACTTCCAATATTTTTCCTACTCACAGAAGAAGCACCTAACTTTAAGAGTGGCATTAGCCTCGGACATCCTAGGGATGTAAATCTCATTAACACCCTTTGGACTTGTCCTCTCTTTTTAAGTAGTTGTTATATGCACCATCATCACATGACTGGTGTTCTTCTGGATCCCATCTTATCAGTCTAATGCATAGTAAACACTTCACTAATACTTGCAAACAAACATTGCTTTGGATATCTCATATCTTTTGGCCTTTGTTTGTATCTGAAACTAATTTTCAATTCCATGAAAATCACATAACTATCCCATACTTTCAAAGTTTGGGTCTCATGGAAGCAAACATATTGCACTTGACCGTAACGGAATTCTAGCTTTTGGATCGAAGGACGAGAGTCACATCATCCATAGCATCAGCGGGAGAATACCGAAAGTATGCAATAGGAAAAAGTCCTTCTCGACACTCTTGAGGAAAATCCTCACATTACGTTACCAATCATAAAGTTTTAACCAGATAATTTATAGCTTATTCAATTTCAACAGGGAAGGTGGAAACGCGAGCCAATATTCTACAACTAATATGCAAATAATACTTAGACTATGTTTAGTAATTATTTGCACTAAGATTTAAAAAAAATTAATTCTAAAGTGCGCTCCCACTCAAATCAATATCTCTCATAATTGATTGTGAATGATTCAAGATCCACATTTCAATTCATCGCCATAGAATCATCATCTCATGACAGGAATTTCAATCTGTAGGCCAACTTGCTGATCACATCTCTATGTGACTCTTGTTCATCTTTCGATGTGCGTGTTTTGAGCTCAGGACTATCCTGCCTGAACATTCAAGACAACCAAGTGATCATGTTGTTAGGTATGAGCTTAGACCCGCCTTACACTTTCCAATCGTTCGTACCCATGCAATCATGTGGCACCCCAAAAGGATACATGTTGTGACGGTGCTACACTTGGGAGAACACTAACAACTTGATATATTTTAAGTGAGAGATCACCCTAATAAAAGCGACTACCGCGCAATCAAAAGGGTGCATCAAAAGGGATAAACATCTCAGGCAATTCACAATAGCATGATATGGTATAGCCCTTTCTGACGGAGAAGTATTTATTTTCTTCGTCTTCGGCATTTGCGTCGGTGTCCTCCTTCGCAAAACTTGTCACCGTCTTGACAATGCATCAAATAATACGGCTATCACTATAGCTAATAAAATTAATGCATTACAACAAGGTTGACACGCAGGTTATTAAAGTGACAGCCATCTGGCTCCAGCCATCATGCCGAATCATGACACGCAGGCCATGTTAATTAATCTACATTATATAGCCATCTCATACAAAATCTCATTAAATATGACGAAGACTATACCACATCATACGCTCATCCTGCAAAACCAAGTTAGACGCCTCTAATCGGTTCATCCAAGATTTTATTTTACGTGGCTTCTAAGGTTTCAATCAAACCGTAGCCACCAACTTTCATCATCAAGTATGATTATTCAAGTCGCTAGATTAACTTTGAGGGTGTATGAAACATGAGATAAAAAATATCGAGCCCCATACTAAACTTCGTCATACGCAAGAACCTTGTGCAGATCATATCTGCATTGCCCTTTAGTCTGCTAAATTTCATCTTTCTTTAACTATGGTGGAACCCAAAGAACTGAAGCACTTCGTTGATCTATCATGATCGCGGATTGCCAGAACTTTGTAAAACTCCACCATGCCATCAAGATCAGAAATATGCAGATTCAAGGGAAGCAACAAGAACATCAGGTAACATATTTCATCTACTACCCGCACAAATAATTTTCAGCAATAGAACTCATCTACTACAAAATTATATTGTGCAACACCCATACATCTGATGTATTCTAGATCGTAACCTGCATCAACGCATAGCACGGCTCATGATGCCACTGTAGGGGAACGCAGCAGAAAACAAAAAAAATTGACCTATGCACCAGCCCAGGACCACTATGAAGATACATACAAGGTTTGATCTGATCGTTACCAACTCGTAGCGCAGAGGAAGTCGAGTTGGCGAAGATCGTCGGTGCAGATCCCTGTAGCTAGGATTTTACAACATTCCAACTGCGAGGATGTACTCCCTCGGACAGCCCTTCAGGAGGCTCTCAGACAGAACCTCGGACAGCCCTTCGGGAGGCACTCTCAGAATCTCGGATGGTCACTCGGACGGCCCTTCGGGAGGCACTCTCAGAATCTCGGATGGTCACTCGGATAGCCCTTCAGGAGGCACTCTAGAACTAAGATCGAAACTACGACCTCTCTACCAGGTTGCACACAAACGGTGCCAGCTATCCGGCAGGGCTTCGCCGCCCAGAACTATGCCCTACCAGAGACTAGACAGCCTTTCGGCTATGAAACTATTTCGTGTGAGGGAGAGAAGAAAGCCAGATCATTGCATGTCATGTGTTCAGGCAAACTTGAGTAAAATGGAGAGCTCTCTCCACCTCTATTTGTAGTGTGAGGCAAGGGGTAGAGGGCCACTTGAAAATACCAAAATGCCCATGAAAAATGTCCTTCATAAGGGCAAAATGGGGTGGCTAGTGGAGCTCCATGGAGAAGCTCCCCATGGCTGGCCACACATGTGTGGGGCCCCCCAAAGGGGGTCCCACCACCCCATGTCATCCCCTTGACTTTTTGGGACAAAACTCCAAAAGGGTTGTTGTACCCTAATAGTGTTGCCACTATTCATGACAACTTTTCCTGAAATATTTTCAGTATCTGTTTAATCTGAAAAAATTCTCGAAGGTCCAGAACATTTCCGGCACCCCCTAAAAAAATTGGATGCATTCCGAAACATTTTCGTATGATGATTTTTCTCCAAAACGTTTCTGGTTTTCACACGGAAACTTTTCTGTCGTCTCCGAAACTTTTTCGTCGACTTTCTCTCTGGAACTATTCCAGTGTGTCCGAAACTTTTTTGGTGACTTTCTTTCTGACTCCCTATCTAGTACTCAACAGATAGATGACCCTTAAGTGTGTGACCCTGTAGGTTCGGTGAAGTATAGACATGGCCGGAACACTTTCCGATCAATGATCAATAGCGGAACCGTGGACATCCATATTGCTCCCTATACCCACATGAATGAATATTTGAGTGAACCTGTTAGTTTCTGTGTGCTATTCCTGTTGCTTCGCGATATGTTACAAATACCCGAGGTGAGATTTAATGGCATCCACGTGAATCAACAACTTGTTCACTATGCCAGTTTCCTCATTACTGGTTTTGTTCTCTTTTCTCGTTCCCGCATTCCCGGCATCCCTGTGATCAAATCACACTGTGTCTGGCCAGACGATGATGGATACCGTAACACCGAGAGGGCCCAAAGAATATCTTTCCATCATCGGAGGAGCAAATCCCAATCTTGAGCTATCTAGTCCCTTGTCATACTTTTCCATGAACCCGTAGGCCGCCATAATAGCCACCCTGTTACGGATGACGTTTAACAAACCCCAAAGTTCATGAAGGAACTCGATACTCTCATGGTATAAGGAATTATGCAAACGTTAACTTTCTCTGTGTTATTTACCATTAACTTGTGATGAATGTATCTCATAGCATAACATCAATTTGGGTCGATTCAACACAAGTGTTCTTCTAACATTGTGTCCTCAAAATGGCCGGCATAGTCATGCCCATCATCAGGAATACGTGACCATCACGCTACACTTGAGCTAGTCTTAGAGGCATGACTAGAAATACATTTTTCCATTTATTATTCCACACGTGCATATGGGTTTCCCTCTGAGACTTTACGGATATACAACCCCAAGGACCATTGCAGTTATAGCATGGAAAATAAACATAATTACGAACTTGGAGATAAATAATAGCTGTTATTATTGCCTCTAGGGCAAATCTCCTATACACATAGCAAACAACACTGCACTCCATGATGTTGCCTTGCAAACTGATCCACTGGAACAGACTGAAAACTGGCAACCACTCACTATGCAGACAAACGGTATGGCCAATAGAATCAAGACTCCAATGTGGTGTAGTCCCTTACACATGCAACAACAACGCCATAAACTACAGCATTGCTAAAACTCACCCAAATAGTAGAAAGCAACTCGCAAATCACCATATGTTGCCTTTCTACTAAATTGCCAACTGCTGAAATGATACTCTGAAAGTGCCCAGTAACTTTGCAATGGCAAAACCTCACATGTATCTGAACCTAAGAATTTCAATAGCTTCTACAATTACTTTCATAACCACTACCAATAGCATCAATATGCTCAACCAGTCTTCAATATGTCACAAAGATAACAGCCCAGTCAACACTCTCTATGCAAATCTTCTATAGCAAATTCTCTGAATAGATAACACAAGACACCATTCATAGAGAAATAATATGTAACATAAAAGGCTTAATATCAAATCTGAACATGTATGCCCGAGAGCTCAAATAAAGAACATCATGCTTGGTTCGGGTACTTTTCATAATGTGCATATAGAATAAGTGCACGATCAAACTGCCGTCCATGAAGTGACTTTCACAAACTTCTTCATAAATGAGCCACAAAACTGTCAACCTCTATATCACGAGTCAACACTTGCCTAAACCAAATATCACCATTTCCAACAAGCTTGCTAGCATATAAAGTTGATATCTCACTTTCAATAATAAACGCATGCAAATGCCTTTGATACAACCATTGCTCTGGTACCAATTGTGGGGACATAACCATAATATACTAGCGCCCGACTAAATATAACAATACTGGCAGCAAGTGTACATGTCACACGTAAGCTTAAATGGGGGCAGCGGAAGTGTGAGGGCATATCTCTCTCTAGTTGGTTTTGGTGTTGATGACAATGCGCTTTGAAGACTAACCGTGTGCGTTGAGCATTTCACATATTATTATATATGGCACAAGACGGTTTATTCCCCTCGGTGGTAAAAAGAGCAAAGAAGGTTTATTTTCGGCGTTTCTTTTCGTTTGATTTGAGTCGTAGGAAAACCATACTATTAAGAGGGGGTCCGCATTGGAAGGTATGGGTGGAATCAACATGTACACAACCTCATATGCACCCACATATCCTTCCCGCAACATGGAGAATCCAACTGTTTTGCTTGGGCACTTTTGCAGTACCCAGGCGGTAGTACCACGTGGCTCCATGGTAGTACCGCTTAGGCGGTACTTCCGCTATGAGCTACCACGGCTACTGCCGCTTAGGAAATGTCCTTTGTCTACTCTCTGTTAACTCGCGGTAGTGGCACAGTAGTAGCACGGTAGTATCGCTTGTGCGGTACTTCCGTTGCTACTTCCGCTTGTGTTCGAGGAGTGTGCAAGCATCTGTTGCCCATTTTGCTCTCACGATAGTTGGACGGTAGTTACACGGTAGTACCGCTTTGCGCGGTACTTCCGCTCTAGTGCCGCTCCACTACCGCTGGTCCCTCTGTATCCAGTGACAATTCGCGGTAGTACCGCTCACTGTAGCCCGTAGTACTGCTCCGGCGGAACTACCGTGCTTGTACTCTGCAGTACACACTGGCTGGCACTGGAACTACCGCTCTAAGCGGTAGTACCGCTCCCCCGAGCAGTAGTACCACTTGAGCACGGGCAGAGTGCATAACGGTTGGATTTAAGCCCCCACTATATAAAGGGGGTCTTCTTCCCAAAGAAGACTGACCTCTTTTCCCCATTGCTCCATTGCTGCCCCAAAGCTCAAACTCGCCCGATCTCCCTCCCTAGCCATCAAAACTTGTTGATTCTCTAGGGTTTGGAGGATAAGGCCTCGATCTACACCTCCACCAAGAGATATTTGATTCCCCCCATTAATCCCTTGCGGATCTTGTTACTCTTGGGTGTTTGGGCACCCTAGACGAAAGAGGTCACCTCGGAGCCACATTCCATTGTGGTGAAGCTTCGTGGTGGTGTTGGGAGCCTCCAATTAAGTTGTGGAGAGGGCCCCAACCGTGTTCGTAAAGGTTCGGTCGCCGCCTTCAAGGGCACCACTAGTGGAATCACGGCACCTTGCATTGTGCGAGGGCGTGAGGAGAATACGGTGGCCCTAGTGGCTTCTTGGGGAGCATTGTGCCTCCACACCGCTCTAACGGAGACGTACCTCCCCCTAAAGGGAGGGAACTTCAATAACACATCCTCGTCTCCATCGACTCCACTTGTGGTTACTTCTAACCTTTACTTTGTGCAAGCTTATATTGTGTTTGTATCTTGTGTTTGCTTGTGTTGTCATTGTTGAGCTCATCATATAGGTTGTCCACCTAGTTGCATATCTAGACAACCTATTTTGTTGTTAAGCCAAAATTGTTAAAAGAAGCTAAAAATTGTTAGTCGCCTATTCACCCCCTCCCCCCTCTAGTCGTCCTTATCGATCCTTTCAATTGGTATCGGAGCCTCGTCTCTTTATTAAGGGCTTAACCGCCTAAAGAGTATGGTTGACGATAGGGATAGGAATGGAGAGAATCCCGCAGTCGTGGACTCGACTGTGGTCACCCGTGTTGATTTGAATGAGGCCATGGCCTCGCTCAAATCATCAGTGGTGGACGAGGTCAAGAGCATGCTAAGCAAATTCCTTGAGGCCATGAAATCTCCCACCGATCCCAAGCAAGTAGTTGATCCTACTTCCTTGGAAACGGATGCCGACTCCATCAAGGAGACGACTAATAGCTTAAAGCCTACCTCATCTCAAGGAAAGAATGGGTCGTGCATTCATGCCGCGGTTGCCCCTCCTCCGGTCTATGGTGGACCGGTCCCCTCACCTCATATAAATAATCATGGTCCTCCTCCTAAGCTTGATTTGACTAACTTTGCTAATTGGGTGTTTCGTATTAAGTCTCATTTGAATTATAGCTCAACTCAACTTTGGAGGATCATTGAACAAGGCTTCTACCCTCATGATCCAAGCAACTTGTCCCCAAGAGAAGAGGTGGACAATCAACTCAATGCATCCGCCTTGTTCATTCTTCAAAGTGCTATGCCTCCCGAAGAGCTCCCTCATTTGCGTCCATTCACTCTTGCAAAAGATGCATGGGATCATATCAACTCCTTGTATGAGGGAAGCTCGAGCATTCAACGCTCCAACTTTGAGGTCATTCTTGATGAGGCTGATGAGTTTGCTATGAATGATGATGAGGATCCTCATGAGCTTTACCGGAGATTGACTACTCTCGCGGTCTCACTCCGAGATCATGGGAGCAAGGACACGGACAACAATTGGATCAAGTGCAAGTTCCTCAAGGCCATCATGCCTTTCAACAAGAACATGTCCTCTGTGATCCGTCAAAGACCGGATTTCCACACCTTGTCTTCTAGCGATGTGTTGGATGAGTTTATTGCGATGAACATATTGAACAAGATCACCGACAATGCACTAGCTCATGTTCAACGGTCAAAGAAGCCATACCTTGCTTTGAAGGCCAAGGTGATTACGGAAGAGGAAGAAGAGGAAGAAGAGGATGGTTGCCCCGAAGACACCAAATATGCTTACCACGAGCACATGGCTATTGCGTCAAGGCAATATTAGGGCAACAAGAGAAACTCCAAGCCCAACTACTCCAAGAAGACCTCAAGTGGCTCTAAAGGCAAGAGTTAACGTGTGAGAACTTGCTACAATTGTAGCAACGTGAGTCACTTCGTTGTGGATTGTCCCTATGAGAAGAGAGAAGACAATGGAGGCAAGCTCATCTGCAAGGACAAGTCCAAGTCTTTCCCAAGCAAGAACAACAACTTCATGAAGAAGGTGCCTCAAAAGGATTTGGTGGTGCAAGAAGATTACGACTCCGATGATGATGACGATCTTAGTGGTGAAGGGGTTACAACGGCCTCCATTGTCATTGCCACCTCTCCATCACCCAAGGTGTCGCTCTTCGACTCCCCCAACGAAAACATCATCACCACCCACAAGTGCCTCATGGCCAAGGCCACCAACAAGGTAACCTCCAACATCAAAACTAGCATTTCTACTAATCCTTCTTTGATGGATTGTGTGGATGAAAGTGAGGAGGCAAAGGTGGATGAGAATGGTTTTGACAAATTCTTGGGTAAGCTCAAAGGTGAGACCAAGAAGCACTTTGTTGCTCTCTTGGAACAACTAGGTGAGGCCAATGATATCATTGAGTCTCATGAAGAGACCATCACTAAGATGGAAGGGCATAGGTGTGAGTATGCCGATGAGATTGCGGATCTTTCTCATGATCTTGAGAGAGAACAAGGTCTTCGCGTGGCTCTTGAGGAGTCACAAAATGTTGACCTTGCTAAATTAAAGAAAGACCATGATCATGCTCAAGTTCTTGCTCGTGTGCTTAAATCCGAGAATGTTGAACTTGGGGTTGGCCATGCTAGACTCAAAGAGGAGTTTGAGTTACTTGACAAAGCTTACAAGGCTTTGAAAAGTGCTTACGCTACACTTAAGGAGTCTCATGATCTCAACTCCAAGTGAAGCTAACTAAGGAGATTGCTACTTGTCCTCCTTTTGTTTTAGTTGATAATGCCCATGCAACTAACCCTTGTTGTGAGCATGCTCATCTCGTTGAGGAGAACACTAAGTTGAAAGAGCAACTTGATAAAGGCCTTGTCACATGCATACAAGGTGAGAAGAACCTCAACGAACTTTTGAGCAATCAAAAGGAAGTTGTGGCTCAGGAGGACTTGGGTTTGCGCCCAAGTCAAAAAAGAAGAAAACAAAGAAGAAAAGCAAGACCAAGCAAGCTCTCCCTCTCAAAGAGTTATTTGTCAAAAAGGGAGAGAGTGCACCTAAGGAGAAGAAGAACAAGGTGGTGGGTGGTGATGCCAAAAGGGGCAAAACCACTCCTCCCAACAAAGCCGGCGATTTTAGCCCTTTGATAACCCACAAGTATAGGGGATCAATTGTAGCTTTTTCGATAAATAAGAGTGTCAAACCCAACGAGGAGCTAAAGGTAGAATTAATATTCCCTTCAAGTTCTGTCGATCACCGATACAACTCTACGCACACTTAACATTTACTTTACCTAGAACAAGTATGAAACTAGAAGTACTTTGTAGGTGTAATGCTAGAACTACTTTGCAAGAATAAAACTAGGAGTACTTTGCGACATAATAAAAGTTAGTTATTTAGTAGAGAGCTTTTGTAACACAAGAGATATGTTTGTCCCTAGGCAATCGATAACTAGACCGATAATCATTATTGCAATTTTATATGAGGGAGAGGCATGAGCTAACATACTTTCCGTACTTGGATCATATGCACTTATGATTGGAACTCTAGCAAGCATCTACAACTACCAAAGATCATTAAGGTAAAACCCAACCATAGCATTAAGTAACAAGTCCCCTTTACTCCCATACGCAACAACCCCCTTACTCGGGTGTAAGCTTCTGTCACTCTAGCCGCCCACTATAAGAGAATTATGAACGTATTGCAAACCCTACAGCGGGAATCCCTCATGCTTGCGCGACACGGAGGGTACCATAGGACAGCACCAAAAGAAAACATATAACTCAAACCAATCACGATCATCAATCAACCCATAGGGCAAAACGAATCTACTCAAACATCATAGGATGGCAACACATCATTGGATAATAATATGTAGCATTAAGCACCATGTTTAAGTAGAGATTACAGCGGGGAGAAGAGGTGTTACACCGCTGCATAGAGGGGGATAGAGTTGGTGGTGACGGCGGCGAAGTTGTTGGTGTAGATCGCTGTCATGATGATTGCCCCGGCGGCTGTTCCGGCGCCACCGGGAGAGAGGGGGAGAGAGCCCCCCTCCTTCTTCTTCTTCCTTGGCCTCCCCCCTAGATGGGAGGAGGTTTTCCCCTCTGTTCCTCGGCCTCCATGGCACCCGGAGGAGAGGAGCCCCTCCGAGATTGGATCTCTCTCTCTGTTTCACGTTCCTGTTTTCTGGCCCTTCACCATTTCTTAAATTCCTGGAGATCCGTAACTCCAATCGGGCTGAAATTTTAACATGATTTTTTTCCTGATATTATCTTTCTTGCAGCGAAAGAAGGGCCCCAACCGACTTACAGTGTGCCCACGAGGCACCACCGCGCGGCCAAGGGGTGGCGCGCCAAGGTGGCTTGTGGAGGCTGTGGGCCTCCGTTTGCGTTGATTCCACCTCCCAAAAATCACATATATTCCAAAATAATTCTACGTAAAATTTTGTTGCATTTGGACTTCATTTGATATGGATATTCTGTGAAACAAAAAACATGCAACAAATAGGAACTGGCACTGGGCACTAGATCAATATGTTAGTCCCAAAAATAATATAAAATGTTGCCAAAAGTATATGAAAGTTGTAGAATATTGGTCTGAAACAATAAAAAATTATAGATATGACAGAGACGTATCAGCATCTCCAAGCTTAATTCCTGCTCGTCCTCGAGTAGATAAATGATAAAAAAAGATAATTTTTGATGTGGAATGCTACCTAGCATAATCTTGATCAGATAATCTAATCATGGCATGAATATTAAGACATTAGTGATTCAAAGCAATTGTCTATAATTTGATATAAAGGCATCAATACTCAGGCATACCAACAAACAATCATGTCTTTCAAAATAAAAATGCTAAAGAAAGTTATCCCTACAAAATCATATGATCCTGTCATGCTCCATCTTCTTAACACAAATTTTTTATCATGAACAACCCCGGTTTTAGCCAAGCAATTGGTTCATACTTTTTAACGCGCTTCAGCTTTTTCAACTCCCACGCAATACATGAGCGCAAGCCATGGATATAGCACTATGGGTGGAACAGAGTATAATGGTAGAGATTAATAAGGAGAAGTCAAAAAGGGAGAAAGTCTTGCATCAACTAGGCGGATCAACGGGCTATGGAGATGCCCATCAATCGATATCAATGCGAGGAGTAGGGATTGCCATGCAACGGATGCACTAAGAGCTATAAGTGTATGAAAGCTCAAACTGAAAACTAAGTGGGTGTGCATCTAACTTGCTTGCTCATGAAGACCTCGGGTATTTGACGAAGCCCATCATCGGAATATACAAGCCAAGTTCTATAATGAAAAATTCCCACTAGTATATGAAAGTGTCAACTCTGGAGACTCTCTATATGAAGAACATGGTGCTACTCTGAAGCACAAGTGTGGTAAAAGGATAGTAACATTGCCCCTTCTCTCTTTTTCTCTCATTTCATTTTTTTTTCTTTTCTCTTTTTTTTTCTTTCTCTTTTTTTTTGATGGGATCTTTTTGGCCTCTTTTTTTTCTTTTTTTTAATTTATTTTTCGTCCGGAGTCTCATCCCGACTTGTGGGGGAATCATGGTCTCCATCATCCTTCCTCACTGGGACAATGATCTAATAATGATGATCATCACACTTTTATTTACTTACAATTCACTATTACAACTCGATAAAAAACTATACAAGATGACTCTATATGAATGCCTCTGGCAGTGTACCAGGATGTGCAATGATCTAGCGTAGCAAAGATATCAAAAAAACGGACAAGCCATGAAAATATCATGCTAGCTATCTTACGATCATGCAAAGCAATATGAAAATGAATGCTCAAGTCATGTATATGATGATGATGGAAGTTGCATGGCAATATATCTCGGAATGGCTATGGAAATGCCATGATAGATAGGTATGGTGGCTGTTTTGAGGAAGATATAAGGAGGCTTATGTGTGATAGAGCATATCATATCACGGGGTTAGGATGCACCGGCAAAGTTTGCACCAACTCTCGAGGTGAGAAAGGGCAATGCACGGTACCGAAGAGGCTAGCAAATTGCGGAAGGGTGAGAGTGCGTATAATCCATGGACTCACATTAGTCATAAAGAACTCACATACTTATTGCGAAAGTTTATTAGCCCTCGAAGCAAAGTACTACTACGCATGCCCCTAGGGGGGAGGTTGGTAGGAGTTAACCATCGTGCGCCCCCGACCGCCACACAAAGGAAGACAATCAAGAATAAATCATGCTCCAACTTCTTAGCATAACGACAGACCATACGTGCATGCTTCGGGAATCACAAACCTTAACACCAATATTCTTACTAAACCACAATCATTCACTAGTACCTCCCACATATCACCATCTTAATATCGCAAAACTATTGCAAGGAATCAAACTTATCATATTCAGTGATCTACAAGTTTTATGTAGGATTTTATGACTAACCATGTGAATGACCAATTCCTGTTGACTCTCTAAATAGATATAAGTGAAGCATGAGAGTTTAATTCTTTCTACAAAAGACCACACTCTAATAAATATAAGTGAAGCAAAAGAGCATTCTACAAATAACGGTTTTCCTATATGTAGAGAAACAAGCATCAAAACTTCAAATGATATAAGTAAAGCACGTGAAGCATTCTATAAAGCCATACTCAAAAGATATAAGTGAAGTGCATGAAGCATTCTATAAATCAACCAAGGACTATCTCATACCAGCATGGTGCATTATTAAAAGAAAAATAAAAGGCACACGACGCTCCAAGAATTTACGCATATCATGTGAACAAAACAAAAACCGAGACATACCGATAATTGTCGAATAAAGATGGGATGCCTTCCGGGGCATCCCCAAGCTTAGACGCTTGAGTCTCCTTGAATATTTACTTGGGGTGCCTTGGGCATCCCCAAGCTTGATCTCTTGCCTCTCCTCATTCTTCTCATATCAATACCTACTCGATCTTCGAACACTTCATCCACACAAAACTTAACCGAACTTTTTATTAGAAGGGTTAGTACATATAACATCAAATTCCATCATGTCCTGCTCTAACATTATTGTATAATTATAATCAAACATTACCCACTGTATGCTATCATAATTCTATGGCTCCCAAGTCAATGGGGCTCAACAAGATTTCAAACATAAGCAAATAACGAAATTATAACAGCAATCTATGGAAATAGGACAGTCTGTAAAGATGCAGATGGTACATATACTTATGTAACACAAAAAATTATGCAAAATTAGGAAAAATAAATAATTTGCATAGTAGTACTGTGTAAAAATTTCAGAATTTTTGCATGTTCCAGTAAAGAATGTAAATTCATGCACTACAGCAAAAGTTTCTGTTTTTGCACTGCACATACCAAACAAGCAATTTAAACATCCTAACGGTAAATCTTGGCACATTATTTTTATAATACAATGGATTTGTACAAGGGGATAATTATTTTTGTTGAAAAGTTTCTGTAATTCAAGATTCACAAAGTTTCCATGGGCATGAACAAAGTTCAAGGCATGCTCCCGCTTCCACGGTGCTCATCTTTCTTACTTTCACTTTTCTTTTTGTAAAGTTTTTAGGTTCCCCTCTATATTTTTTTGTTTTTAAACTTTTTAAAAGCACACAATAGAATAAAATGACTCTCTAAAACTTCCGAGTTGTCCCCCAGGCAGCGCTTTCTTTAAGCCATTAAGCTAGGCATATAGTGCTCAAGTAATCGATCCACCTGGATCCCAAGGTATATCAAAGCCAATTTTAATTAACAATGATTTGTAATTTAGTAGTGATCACAAATCAACATATATCATGCAATGACGAAGTCTAACTCTTTTCCTATGCATCGGCATATCATAAAAGAACAATTCATGCACATCAAGTAAAGGCCAATGCATAGTATAAACAGTTTCTTGTAATTTTATCGTATTAGAAACATAGAGGGGTGGAGATGTAGTTCCTCTCTCATAATAATTGTAAGTAGGAGCAGCAAGCACATGCATATCATATTCATCAAAATTATCATGTGCAACGGTAAAACGCAACCCATCAATATAATCCTTAATAAGCACAAACGTCTCCGATATAGTGTAGTTGGGAGAATTCAAAAAGATAATAGGGCTATCATGTGTGGGTGCAATAGCAACAATATCATGTTTAACATAAGGAACTATAGCAAGTTCATCTCCATAAGCATCATTCAAATTGGCATCATGGCCACAAGCATAGCAAGCAACAATTTCATCAAAAAGGGATATTTCAAACGAATCCAAGGGATCATAGCATTCATCCTTCGGTAAGCATGAAGGGAAATTAAACAATGTATGAGTTGAAGAGTTACTCTCATTAGAAGGTGGGCACGGGTAGCTAATCCTCTCTTCCTCCCTTTATTCTTCGCTCTCCTCGTCATCTTTTTCATCTAATGAGCTCACAATTTCAGCAATTTCTTCTTCCATAGTTTCCTACAAAATATTAGTCTCCTATTGGACAGCGGATGAGTCCTCAATATATCCTTTAACATAAGCATTAGAAGCATAGTTTTCATAGCAATATTTAAGTACGGCAAAATTTTCAGATTTGTAAAGAGTAGCATCATACTTTTCAATCAAAGAAGCAATTTCATAAGCACCCTTAAATGCAACAAATTCTTCAATTTGTTCAATATCATAGCAAGTATAAACACCTTTAGCATAAGAAGATACGATTCCATTATCACTAAACTCACATTGGTAGGGAAGGTGATTCTTAGGGTTTTCAGAACAACAAGTAAAATCATGTATTTCACATAAATTCCAAGCATAGCAATGCATAGTATTAATATGATGCCATAAAAGTTTCCCTTTTTGAGATAAGCGGCGTCGCACAAAATGAGCATGCTCATCTAATGATTTTCCCTCAACTAAGCTAGTTGGGTTTTCAGCACGAGCACATAGCGATCGAAGATGGTCCAAGTACAAAGCTTCGGCAGTATGATAGATTTTGGGTGGTTCTTCAACCATTGGTTTAGCAAGTACAACTAATTTTTTTGGTACTTTATGTTTCCTACCCATAACTAAAGATAGAAAACAAGAGCACAAAACAAAAAGTACTTAGTGAAACAGAAAATAGAAACTACTTAGTGATAAAGCAAACAAGCACACACGAGAATATCAACCCCATGCTATTGCTCCCCGGCAACGGCGCCAGAAAAAGGTCTTGATAACCCACAAGTATAGGGGATCAATTGTAGCTTTTTCGATAAATAAGAGTGTCGAACCCAACGAGGAGCTAAAGGTAGAATTAATATTCCCTTCAAGTTCTATTGACCACCGATACAACTCTACGCACACTTAACGCTTGCTTTACCTAGAACAAGTATGAAACTAGAAGTACTTTGTAGGTGTAATGCTAGAACTACTTTGCAAGAATAAAACTAGGAGTACTTTGCGAGATAATAAAAGTTAGTTATTTAGTAGAGAGCTTTTGTAACACAAGAGAAAGATTTGTCCCTAGGCAATCGATAACTAGACCGGTAATCATTATTGCAATTTTATATGAGGGAGAGGCATGAGCTAACATACTTTCCGTACTTGGATCATATGCACTTATGATTGGAACTCTAGCAAGCATCTGCAACTACCAAAGATCATTAAGGTAAAACCCAACCATAGCATTAAGTAACAAGTCCCCTTTACTCCCATACGCAACAACCCCCTTACTCGGGTGTAAGCTTATGTCACTCTAGCCGCCCACTATAAGAGCATTATGAACGTATTGCAAACCCTACAGCGGGAATCCCTCATGCTTGTGCGACACGGAGGGCACCATAGGACAGCACCAAAATAAAACATACAACTCAAACCAATCACGATCATCAATCAACCCATAGGACAAAACGAATCTAGTCAAACATCATAGGATGGCAACACACCATTGGATAATAATATGTAGCATTAAGCACCATGTTTAAGTAGAGATTATAGCGGGGAGAAGAGGTGTTACACCGCTGCATAGAGGGGGGGAGAGTTGGTGGTGACGGCGGCGAAGTTATTGGTGTAGATCGTCGTCACGATGATTGCCCCGGCGGCTGTTCCGGCGCCACCGGGAGAGAGGGGGAGAGATCCCCCCCTCCTTCTTCTTCCTTGGCCTCCCCCCTAGATGGGAGGAGGTTTTCCCCTCTGGTCCTTGGCCTCCATGGCACCCGGAGGGGAGGAGCCCCTCCGAGATTGGATCTCTCTCTCTGTTTCGCGTTCCTGTTTTCTGGCCCTTCACCGTTTCTTAAATTCCCGGAGATCCGTAACTCCGATCGGGCTGAAATTTTAACACGATTTTTTCCTGATATTATCTTTCTTGCGGTGAAAGAAGGGCCCCAACCGACTTACGGTGTGCCCACGAGGCACCACCGCGCGGTCAGGGGGGCGGCGCGCCAAGGTGGCTTGTGGAGGCTGTGGGCCTCCGGTTGCGTTGATTCTACCTCCCAAAAATCACATATATTCCAAAATAATTCTACGTAAAATTTTATTGCATTTGAACTTCATTTGATATGGATATTCTGCGAAACAAAAAACATGCAACAAACAGGAACTGGCACTGGGCACTGGATCAATATGTTAGTCCCAAAAATAATATAAAATGTTGCCAAAAGTATATGAAAGTTGTAGAATATTGTCATGAAACAATGAAAAATGATAGATACGATGGAGACGTATCACCCTTCTTATGTGTTGTGCCATGCTAGTGATGGGCATGTTTATGCGAAAATTGTTGGTTCTCCTTATGAGTACATTGAATGGTCTATTTGGGTTCCTAAGACCCTTGTTACTAACATCAAAGGACCCATTCAAGAATGGGTACCTAAAGCTAAGCATTGATCTTATGTAGGAGTTTGCTTTCGGTGGGGTGTCATGGTTGCTCGATAGTGGAGCAACAAATCATATGACCAGGAGCAAGGTCTTGGTGGTGGACGTTCAAGCAAGTTCATCAATGCCCACCCATGTCCAATTTGGTAATGCTTCAATGTCAAAGGTATTGGGTCGGCAAGGTGGTCATCTCTCAAGACTTATCTATTGAGAAGGTCATGCTTGTTGAGACCCTTGCATACAATTAACTTTCCATTCGTCAACTTGCACTCATGGGCTTTGCTACCTTCTTTCATATTGATTCCGTGGCCCTCTTGTGGAGCAAGACTCTTAAAGTAGCCTTTGTTGGACATGTCGAGAACGGACTCTATGTGGTTAACTTCTCGGAGAGACCCACTAAGACCGCTACTTGTCTAATGGCTAAAGTTGATGTGGGGTGACTTTGGCATCGCCGTTTAGCCCATGTCAATATGAGATCTTTGCAAAGCCTCCTCAATGGGGATCACGTCCATGGACTAACAAATGTTAGTTTTGCCAAAGATCGTGCTTGCGGTGCTTGTATCGAAGGAAAGCTACATGAGATGGCTCACCGACCCAAGACTCTTATTTCCTTGAAGATGCCCTTGGAGCTCCTTCACATGGATCTCTTTGGTACTCCATCATTTGATAGTCTTGGGGGAAGAAAGTATTGCTTGGTGATAGTGGATGATTACTCAAGATACACATGGGTATATTTCTTCAAGAAGAAGAGTGAGACCCAACAAACCATGATCGACTGTGCAAATGAAGCTTAACGTCAACATGATGCAAAGATATTGATCATTAGAAGTGACAACAGCACCGAGTTCAAGAACTACACCTTGGATGAGTTTCTTAGTGATGAGGGGATCAAGCATCAATATTCCGCACCATATACCCCTCAACAAAATGGTGTAGCAGAGAGGAAGAACCGGACGTTGATGGACGCAGCAAGGACCATGATGGCAGAATTCAAATCTCCGTACAACTTGTGGGCCAAAGTCATCAACACTGCATGTCATGCATCCAATCGGCTCTACCTCCGCAAAGGCTTGAACAAAACTCCATATGAGATACTTACCGACAACAAGCCCAACCTCAAGTACTTCCGGGTGTTCGGTTGTAAGTGTTTCATTCTCAAGAAAGGTGCTCGTTTGTCTAAATTTGACACTAGAGCTCAAGAAGGCATATTTGTTGGTTATGCTACAAACTCTCATGCTTACCGTGTTCTCAACAAGTCCAATGGACTCATTGAGGAGACGTGTAACATGGAGTTTGATAAGAATAATGGCTCCCAAGTGCAGCAAAGTGGCCTTTGTGATGTAGATGATGAAATTCCTCCTCAAGCCATAAGAAGAATGGGTGTGGGCCAAATCCTACCCATTGAGGAACCCCTTGTGGTGGAAGGAGAAGGACAATGTTCTACGCAAGTGGAACCATCACCGACACTAGACCCACACGCTTCCGAAGAACAAAGTGAAGGCTATCAGCGTAGTGAGAACCAAGGTCTCACAGACCCGCTTGGCATGGGCCATAGTTGTCCTACAAGCACAATCGACAACGTCAGTCAAGGTGACCCGTCAAGAGGGAAGGCCTCGCGCTGCTGCTCTGCCCCGACAAGCGCTTCCCAGGGCCTCCCCCAAGTGCACTTCTCTTCTCCGAGGAGGCCTTCTCCCGTATGACGGGGCGTGAGCGCGGTCCGTCGCGGAAGCCCCGCGAAGCAACCGTGGAATCTATCTGTCAGAGCATTACATGTGTACTGCCAAGATGGGACGCGACGCATCTCCCCTTTTGACCAAGCACGCAGGTACGGTGCTACCTACCCTGCGCTCAGCCACAGGAGCAAACTATTCCACCTACCTGGCATGGGCAGGAGGGCCATCCCCAAGGTCATCAATAGTGACATCTGAGGACTCAGCTACTCAGCGTGCTGCTACAGGAGTGTCCTGTAGAAGCCAACGAGGCATGGGCAAGCATGTCGCGCCTTGTCGCGTCGGGCCGGCGCGGACGGCCCTCCCCTCTCGCCACTGTTGGTACTGGACATGTGGCAACCCCCCGTAGGATAAGGGGAGGACCAGGTTCAGTATAAGTAGAGGGCAGCTACATCCTAGCGGAGGGCTGGACTCATTGGGAACATACCACACACATTGTAGCTAGCTCATAGTGAACACTGCAATATCATCTGTATGCAGGAGTAGGGTATTACACCTCCATGGTGGCCTGAACCTGGGTAGCTCCGGTGTGCT
Source organism: Elymus sibiricus (assembly GCA_039707655.1). Taxonomy (NCBI): domain Eukaryota; kingdom Viridiplantae; phylum Streptophyta; class Magnoliopsida; order Poales; family Poaceae; genus Elymus; species Elymus sibiricus. Next base: position 391,996,999 of record CM077664.1, on the reverse strand, counting down.
CTAATCCCCCTTTTTCTCGTTTCCGGCGATCGATGACTTAGGAAGCTTGACGCATTCAGTCCCTGGCCGAACTCTCAAAGGGTTGTAGCCAACAACCCAATGTCAGGTTCTTAGACACCGACAAAGGCCCTAAACCAAGTGATCAAGGTCAAGGACGAGATCAACCTCATGATGATGGAGATGCACCGAGTGCTGCCCAAGATCAAGATCACGACCGCGAGCAAGCTCAAGTTGACGAGCAAGCTCAAGACAACGCTCAAGTTTATCAAGATGGAACCTCTCAAGAATCTCTTGAAGAGCTATTAGAGTATCGTGCCGCCAAGATTGCTTCCAAGCTAAGAAATCAAGAACACATCATGGAGAATGTCCTTGGGAGCTTGAGAAAAGGGGTAACTACTCGTAAACAATTAACAAACTTTTGTGAGCATCACGCGTTTGTTTCTTGTGTTGAGCCCCAAAAGGTCTATGAGGCGCTCGAGGACCCGGATTGGCTAGAAGCCATTCATGAAGAACTCAACAACTTCAAGCGCAACAATGTGTGGCAATTGGTGGAAAGACCAGAGCAAAATCATAATGTCATTGGAACCCAGTGGATCTTCAAGAACAAGCAAGATGCACATGGGATAGTGATTCGCAACAAGGCAAGATTGGTAGCTCAAGGTTACTCCCAAGTCGAAGGTATCGACTACGATGAAACTTTCGCTCCCGTTGCTCGTCTTGAATCTATTCGCATGCTGCTTGCATATGCCTCTCATCATGATTTTAAGTTGCATCAAATGGATGTGAAGAATGCATTTCTTAATGGTCCTCTTAATGAGTTGGTATATGTCAAACAACCCCCGGGATTCAAGGATCCCAAGTTCCCCACTCATGTATATAAACTCAATAAGGCACTCTATGGCCTTAAACAAGCCCCACGTGCGTGGTATGAGCACCTTACTGAGTTGTTACAAGATCGTGGGTTTGAAATTGGGAAAATCGATCCCACTCTTTTTACTAAGAGGGTTAAAGGGGATTTGTTCATATGCCAACTATATGTTGATGATATTATCTTTGGTTCTCCTAACAAAGCTTTCAATGATGATTTTTCCACACTAATGACTGAGAAGTTTGAGATGTCTATGATGGGAGAGTTGAAATGCTTTCTTGGATTCGAAGTCAAGCAACGTAGAGAAGGAACCTTCATCAATCAAGGCAAATATACCCAAGACATGCTCAAGAGGTTCAAGTTGGATGATGCCAAGCCGGCCAAGACTCCTATGCCAACCAAATGCCAACTTGACCTTGATCCTAATGGTAAAGCGGTGGATCAAAAGGTATATCGTTCTATGATTGGATCCTTGCTTTACCTTTGTGCATCTAAACCGGATATCATGTTGAGTGTGGGAATATGTGCATGGTTTCAAGCCGCACCAAAGGAAAGCCACTTCGTGGCGGTCAAAAGAATCTTTCGATATTTGGCTCATACCCCCAAACTTTGGCTTATGGTACCCCAAAGGAGCAAGCTTTGATCTCATGGGATATTCGGATTCGGATTGGGCGGGAGACCGTGTGGAGAGGAAGTCCACTTCCGGATGGTGCCAATTCCTTGGTCGCTCTTTGGTGAGTTGGTCATCCAAGAAACAAAATTGCGTGTCTCTCTCCACCACCGAGGCCGAGTACATTGCCACCGAAGGTTGTTGTGCACAATTGCTATGGATGAGGCAAACTTTAAAGGATTATGGTGTCACTTGTGACAAAGTGCCTCTTCTATGTGACAATGAAAGTGCTATCAAGATCTCCTACAATCCCGTACAACATAGCAAGACGAAGCATATTGAGATTCGCCATCATTTCATTCGGGATCACATCAAGTGTGGAGAGATTGACCTTATGTTTGTAGGCACTCATGAACAACTAGTGGATATTTTCATGAAGCCATTGGATGAAGCAAGATTTCGCGAGTTAAGGAATGAGCTAAATATCATCGATTTGAATAATGTGGTTTGATCCAATGCACATTCCACCGCATTCATCATTTTATCTTGTTCTAGATGTAGGCATGGACATAGGGGGAGTGTTGTTCCGCTCATGAACTCACACTCTTCTTATTATGCATAAATAAAATCAATCTTTCACATTCGCCATTTTGAGATGGTACTTGTGCTTCAAAGATGAGTTTTGGTCTTGTACCCAAGGTTAAAATCTTCGCGGTACCAAACCATTTGACTCAAACAGAGGTGGCTCCGGCCACCGACCCTCTTCTTTTGAAGAGTTTTGGTTCTTTGTGGTTTTCATTGGTTTTATCTAGGCTTTTAGAACTTTTTGCGTTTTGTTCACTCTGAGTGTGCTTCTCTTTTTGTTGTTTTCAAACTTGGAGTGTACCTCACCATTTGCGGTTCTTTGAGTCTCCCACCTAAGCCTACCTCACCTACAAACCTCTCAAATATTTGCATAAGCTTTCTCCCTCAAAATTTGATCTTGGCAGTTTTCTGGTCTGCAAGCGGTACTACTGCTTGGAGTTGCCGGTACTACCGCTTAGGTGGTACTACCGCTGCTCCAACCATGCTAGTACCGTTGAGGCAGTACTTCTGGCCTTTTGCCGTTGAGTACCGAAGCGGTACTACCGCTCCTTTGGGCGGTACTACCGCTTTGAAGCGTTCGGGTGCGTTAAGTGAAGGGGTACGGGGGTTTCTCTAACCCCCATACCCATTCGCCTCTCCCTCCCCATGTTTCTTCTTTGAACGGCGACGGGAACTGCCCCGGCCGCCGCCTTCGGCTCGCCGCATCCGAGCTCCTCCCCATGATCTCGCCCGGTGGGATCGATCCCCACCTCCTCCCCTTGCCATGGACACCGGTATTGCCCTAATTCTTTATCACCACGGTTCTATTTCTTGAATCTAGGTTTTTAGGGCAATGCGTTGGTGTTCATCGATTCTCGGATGAATCGTGGCAAGTTTGAGTCATGGGAAGGCGCTAGATAGGAGAGTAGGATGTTTTGTTGCGATTTTCTGAAGTTTTGTGGATCCGGTACTACCGAATCTCACCGTGGCTATGCGCTGAAACTCGGGCGGTACTACTGCTCCTCCCCGAGCGGTACTACTGCTTGAGCCTCAAGCGGTACTACCGTGGTCAGAACGGAAGTACCTCTTGGACCCCCACACTTCAGAATTGTTGCGACACTGCTTCTCTCTCACTCTTATGTCTTTGGCTTATGCATCTTACCTTACACCTGCTATTCCCTCTTGTTGTGTGTCATGTTCAGGTGGTAGTGGCTCCTCTCAACATGTGGCTCGTCGCAAGAACCCGAAGCGTGGGCGCACTCACTATGTTGCGAGTGTAGAAAAAGAGGCTTCCCCGACACCTGTCAGGCAGTCGGGAAGGACCAAGACCACAGTCAAAAAGAAGGAACAAGTCAAGACCGTGATGGAGATGAATTCCAATGAGTATTGGGCATACCGTCAGAAGAATCTGTGGGATCGAGGAGATAGGTCTAGAGGGGGGTGAATAGACCCTTAACCAGCCAAAATTAGCAGTTTTTAATTTCTCTTGGAACTTAGACAGATTTTGGCACAAGTTAAGATTACTCCAATACTTTCTACACATGCATATCTAGAGATTGAGCAGCGGAAATGATAAAGCATGCAAGAGTACGAAAAGTAAAGGGGTAGAGTATGGAAGATCAAACGCAATGAAGACACGGTGGTTTTTGGCGTGGTTCCGATAGGTGGTGCTATCGTACGTCCACGTTGATGGAGACTTCAACCCACGAAGGGTAACGGCTGCGCGAGTCCACGAAGGGTCCACGAAGAAGCAACCTTGTCTATTCCACCATGGCTTACATCCACGAAGGACTAGCCTCACTCGGGGTAGATCTTCACGAAGTAGGCGATCTCCTTGCCCTTACAAACTCCTTGGTTCAACTCCACATCATGTTGGAGGCTCCCAACTGACACCTAACCAATCTAGGAGACACCACTCTCCAAAAGGTAATAGACGGTGTGTTGTTGATGAACTCCTTGCTCTTGTGCTTCAAATGATAGTCTTCCCAGCACTCAAACAACTCCTCACAGATTTGGCTATGGTGAAAGAAGTATTTGAGTGGAAAGCAACTTGGGATAGGCTAGAGATCAAGTTTCAAATGGTAGGAATGGAATAGGTTGATCTCAACACATGAGTAGGTTGTTCTCTCTCAGAAAATGTATAGTGGAAGTGTAGGCACGTTCTGATGGCTCTCCTTACTGAGAAGGAGGTGGTGGAGGGGTATATATAGCCTCCACACAAAATCCAACCATTACACACTTTTGACTCAACTCGGTGGCACCGAAACGATCATCTCGGTAGCACCGAACTGTGTAAAAGATATGAACTTTACGAATCTCGGTGGGACCGATATGAACAACTCGGATGGACCGAAGTGCAATGGCTTAGGGCAAACCTCATCTTGGTGGCACCGATTGCATCAACTCGGTAGGACCAAAGTGAAGCAATAAGGCAACAGAGAGTTGGCAAGCCATCTCGGTGAGACCGAAGTAAGTGCAAATGATTACAGAGAGTTGGCAAGGCCATATCGGTGAGACCGAGATCCATTTCGGTGGATCTGATTTGTTAGGGTTTTGGCAGTGGCTAAGTCTTGGATGAACTCGGTGGGGCCGGATAGAGAAATTTCGGTGGGGCCGAGTTGGAATGTAGGTTTTGGACATATTTGGGATTGAGAGAGTGGTTGAGGGTTTAGGAGTACTGTCACTAAGCACTTGAGAAAAAAGACCATTAAGCAACACCTCATCCCCTTTTAATAGTATTGGCTTTCCTATGGACTCAATGTGATCTTGGATCAGTAAACCAAAAATGTAGCGTCTTGAGCTTTTGCCAATCCTTGTCCTTAGCATTTTGAGGGGGTTCCACGTCCTCTTGTCCCTGCCACGCCATTGTTGAACTTGTCTGAAATTCACTAGATGAAAGCATTAGTCCAACAACATGTATGTTGGCATAAATTACCAAAACCACCAAGGGAGCAAATGTGCTTTCAATCTCCCCCTTTTTGGTAATTGATGACAACATACATCAAAGCTTCAAATACAGATATAGCAGAGGTATGTATGAAAGCTTTGAAGAAAACATGTAACATGTATGAACTCCCTGGAGCTCCCCCTGAAGAGGTGCATATAACATGATGAAACCATATGGGAAATATACATGCAACATGTATCTTGGCTATATGCATCAGAGCAAACATATATATCATCTAGGGTCCACATGTCCATGATTGTCTCCTTGCAAACATTATATACTAGCAATAGGTCAATCATGTACATGAGTGTGATGCATATACTTACCTTGAAGTTCTTGATCAAGTACCTGAAGAAATACACTTGAGAAAACAGGGTTAGATAACACAAGATAATTTCTTCAAGAAGAGACACAAGATCAACAAGAAACCAAGATTGGGATGACATGTAGAATGAAGTATCACTAGGTGAATACTTCTTTGAAGCAGACATGTCCCCAAAAGAAATAGTTGTCTCCCCTAAAGAACTTCCTCTCCCCTTGAATCTGACGTGGATATTGGGAGTAGGTAGGGCGAGAAAACTAGATAAACATAGAAACAAACTGATCATGTTTCTTCCCTCTTAGAAACATGTAGCCTTCTCTCCTCTTGTAAGGTGCATCCCTTATAATGGTAAGGAGCTTTGATGTATTCCTCTCTCCCCCTTTGACATCAATTTCCAAGAAGGGACCTCAAGGTTATTGATCAAGTGGGTTTGGTCCTTGAGAAACATATCCAGCCATGGAGTGGCTCTAGATGCAAGTAGAGGATAAGAATCATTGAGTGGAGCTGTAGCAGAAAATCTCAGGAAAAATTTGACAGAAAATTACTTAGAGCAGCAAAATCAGTGACACCGAGTTGATATAAATCGGTGGAACCGAGGTTGATACAATGGAATTATTTGTCAACTCATCTCACTAGACAAAGGAAATCTCACAAGGATTTGCAAGGAATTAGCTGCGAATCTAACTAAAGGAAAAGACACACAGAAAAGAAGCAAAGAAACGTCTAGATGAAGTTTTTTTTTAAACAACCGGAAGAAACACTAGAGAACTTCATCTAGATGGGTCGGCGACTAGGTCACCTATGTTAGAGTATATTGACTTAGGAGTCAAGTGAGAACACTTGATCATAGGTCATACTCATCGTTTAAGCTCAAAATGGGGTTGCCATTTTTCCTTTAAGCATTTTAATGTATTCACATCTTGTTGAGTTGCTTTAGCTCATGTCTTTGAGTAAAGCTTCTCTAAGATGTGAGAACTTACATTGGGATTTGGTGGTGAAGTCCATCATGTAGGTGAACTTGAAGTGGATGCTCATAAGTTGAAGTTGGGGGCGATCCTATCTTTTGTAGTTCATCTTCCTACATGGGTTAGCTTTGCAAGGAACAATACGTATACCCAAAATGACAAGGATGAAGCATATCTCAAGAATTTGTCAAAGGATATGTTTAGGTTGTCTTGTTCCTTGATCCACCATCCATTGTTGATACTTGGGTTATACAAGATTGCTTATGATAAGAGTGTGATGCAATCTTGTGGCATGAAGCTTGTTCAAGTTCCTACAAAAGGTTAGATACAATACAAGGGGGCAAAGTGTCCAAGGTATAATATGATCATGAAAGGTATCATGGATTAGTCAAGAATGCTCATGCCCTTGTATGCATCCACATGAACCTCTAGTTCATGTTTGAAGCATCAATGATGCTCAACTCACTTCTCAAGTGACAAAACACTTTCTCATCGAGGGGTTTGGTAAAGATGTCCGCCAATTGTTTGTCGGTACGAACATGTTTAAGGTCAATATCACCTTTCTCAACATGATCTCGAATAAAATGGTGACGAACCTCAATATGCTTAGTTCGAGAATGTTGCACGGGATTGTGCGCAATCTTAATAGCACTCTCATTGTCACATAGTAATGGTACATGTTTCACATGCACACCATAGTCTTTAAGAGTTTGTGTCATCCATACTAATTGAGCACAACATGATCCCGCGGCAATGTATTTCGCTTCGGCAGTAGATAGAGATACGGAATTTTATTTCTTGGATGACCAAGACACAAGAGATCTACCAAGAAATTGACATGTACCCGAAGTGGATTTTCTGTCAACCTTGCTCCGGCATAGTCCGAATCGGAGTATCCAACAAGATTGAAGGAAGATCCTTTGGGATACCATATGCCAAAGTTTGGTGTATGTATCAAGTATCTCACAATTCTTTTCACCGCCTTAAGGTGACACTCTTTTGGTGCCGCTTGGTATCGTGCACACATGCACACACTTAGCATAATGTTGGGATGGGAGGCACATAGATATAGTAATGAACCAATCATAGATCGATAAACCTTTTGGTCAACCGGTTTGCCATCCTTGGCCAAGTCAAGATGTCCACTCGTGGGCATGGGGGTTTTCATACCTTTACTCTCTTGCATGTTGAACTTCTTGAATAAGTCATTGGTATACTTTGTTTGAGAAACAAAGGTACCCTCCCTAGTTTGCTTGATTTGCAAACCAAGAAAGAATTTGAGTTCACACATCATAGAAATCTCGAACTTTTCCGACATCAACCTTCCAAACTTTTCACTAAAAGAGGGGTTAGTAGATCCAAAGATAATATCATCAACATAAATTTGGCATACAAATAATTCTCCATTAACCCTCTTAGTGAACAAAGTTGAATCTATCTTCCCAATCTCAAAACCCTTTTCAAGAAGAAACTTTGTCAAGCATTTGTACCAAGCTCTAGGGGCTTGTTTAAGACCATAAAGAGCTTTACGAAGTTTGTACACATGATTAGGTTTCTTGGGATTCTCAAAACCGGGAGGTTGTTTAACATACACTTCCTCCTTAATTTCACCAATTAAGAAAGCACTTTTAATATCCATTTGGTAAAGAGTAATATCATGGTGATTGGCATAAGCAAGTAAAATGCGAATGGACTCAAGTCTTGCAACGGGGGCATAGGTCTCACCATAGTCCATAACTTCGACTTGTGTGTAACCTTGTGCTACGAGACGAGCCTTGTTGCGTACAACTTGTCCATCTTCATCTTGCTTATTCCGAAACACCCATTTGGTTCCAATGATCTTTTGCTCTTCCTTAGGCTTCTCAACCAATGTCCAAACTTGGTTCCTCTCCAAGTTGTGTAGCTCTTCATGCATTGCATTCACCCAATCGGGGTCCTTGAGAGCATCTTCCACCTTCAAAGGTTCAACACTAGAGATAAATGAGTAATGCTCACAAAAGTTAGCTAAATGAGTTTTAGAGCGAGTGATTCTCCTGGTTTGGATATCTCCAAGTATTTGTTCAATGGGATGATCCTTGTCGATTCTTGCTCTAACTCGAGGTAGCCTTTTCTTGGGTTGTGGTGAGGCTTCCTCATCATCATCTTCTTCTTCTTCTTCGTTGATGTTGTCGTTGTTCGCTTGTGGAGGTGGAGAAGGAGGTTGAGGTGGATCGTCTTGTTGCACTTCCTCATTCCCATCGTCTTGACGTGTTCCACTTGTGGATGCCTCCATATCAACTTGCCGTTCACCTTGATGCGAAGTTGGGGCTTCCACTTGAATAGACGAAGTACTCTCCTTTACTTCCACGGGGCGAATCTTACCAATGGGCAAGTCTTGGATTGCTTCCGATGGTTCTCGAACCCCTACATCAAGTGGCAATTGCTCGACTTGCGAGCCGTTAGTTTCATCAAACTTCACATCTACCGTCTCTTCAACTTTTCGAGTGAAGTTGTTGTAGACACGGTAAGTGTGAGAGTTCGATCCATAACCGAGTAGGAAACCTTCATGAAATTTAGGAGCAAATTTTGAACGACGATGCTTATCAAGAATGTAACATTTTGAGCCAAATACTCGAAAGTATCCAACTTGTGGTTTGTTACCGGTGAGTAATTCATATGCCATTTTACCAAGAAGCTTGTGAAGGTAAAGTTGATTTGTTGCATGACAAGTTGTTTCAACCGCTTCCGCCCAAAAATGTCTTGGCGTCTTGTATTCATCAAGCATAGTTCTTGCCATCTCAATAAGTGTCCGGTTCTTCCTCTCAACAACTCCATTTTGTTGAGGTGTGTACGTAGCTGAGAACTCATGTGAAATACCCTCCTCATCAAGAAAGGTGTCCACATTTGTGTTCTTGAACTCCGTTCAGTTGTCACTCCGAACCTTCTTGATCTTCACTTCAAATTGGTTTTGAGCCTTTCTTGCGAAGTTCTTGAAGATCTTTTGTACTTGTGATTTGTCATCAAGAAAGAACACCCACGTAAATCTGGAAAAATCATCAACAATGACCAAACCGAAAGAGTTACCACCAAGACTCTTATAGGAGTTGGGACCAAAAAGATCCATATGAAGTAGCTCGAGTGGTCTCCTTGTGGTCATAATGTTCTTTACGGGATGGCTTCCTCCAACTTGTTTTCCTGCCTGGCAAGCACTACAAAGTCGATCTTTGTCAAATATAACATCTTTCACTCCAAGAATGTGATCTCCTTTAATAAGTTTATCAAGGTTACGCATGCCAACATGTCCAAGTCTTCTATGCCATAACCAACCTTTAGAAGATTTAGCAATTAAGCATGTACGAGGTTGGGCTCTTTTAGTGAAATCAACAATGTATAGATCACCTCTACGAATGCCGGTAAAGACCATATTATGATTATCTTGGCGAAACACTTGGCAGTCTACTTTGGTAAATAGAACATTAAAACCAAAATCGGCTAGTCTAGATACGGAAAGAAGATTGTAACCAAGAGATTCAACAAGCATAACATTTTGTATGGAGCTATCATTGGATATGGCCACCTTACCAAGGCCAAGTACCTTACCCTTGGAGTTGTCTCCAAAAGTTACATACTTGCGTGGACCATCATTTTTAGCAAGCTCACGAAACATGTCTCTATCTCCGGTCATGTGATCGGTACATCCACTATCAAGAATCCATTATTTTCCTCCGGCCATGTAATCTCGAAGATTTGCCATAAGACTGAGATTCCTCATGGTCTTCTCGAATTCAATATCAAATTCTTCATCTTCATCATAATAGCCATGCTCAACATCATCATCAGGCGTGTGATCATTTCCTAGGGTAATAGACTCATTAGTTTCATGATCATGACAATGTTCAAGTTTATGACTTCTAATGGTTTCTATGATAATGTTGCTAACAGTTCTAACATCTCCTTTGGCACACATAAGATCACGAAGCTCAAACAAGCAATCATCAAACTTAGGATCACTAGGACTCATCTTGTGAAAAGCAACAGCCTTATGAAGAATCTTATCGAGACTCTTTAAGGAGTAATTAGGATATCACTTTTCTAAATCATGCCATAGAATAAGCACATGCAAAGTTTTGCATACAACCAAGTACAATCTTAGGTAATCCTCTAATGATAAGATTGATGGTTCTAAGATTACGAAGCATGTCAATTTCCTCTTCATGAGTAGGATGCAAGGGATCAATAGGGGGCACATAAGGATTATGAATATACTTGCTCAAGTTAAATTCATCAAAGATATCAAGCATTTCGTCCTTCCAAAAGTTGTAATACTCCCCATCGAGAATAGGCACTCTACGTCTAAGACTCCCCAACGTAGACACATCCATCTCCCTCCAATGGTGATAAAACCAAAGCAATGGAGACCACGAAGAAGCAACCTTGTCTATTCCACCATGGCTTACATCCACGAAGGACTAGCCTCACTCGGGGTAGATCTTCACGAAGTAGGCGATCTCCTTGCCCTTACAAACTCCTTGGTTCAACTCCACATCATGTTGGAGGCTCCCAAGTGACACCTAACCAATCTAGGAGACACCACTCTCCAAAAGGTAATAGACGGTGTGTTGTTGATGAACTCCTTGCTCTTGTGCTTCAAATGATAGTCTTCCCAGCACTCAAACAACTCCTCACAGATTTGGCTATGGTGGAAGAAGTATTTGAGTGGAAAGCAACTTGGGATAGGCTAGAGATCAAGTTTCAAATGGTAGGAATGGAATAGCTTGATCTCAACACATGAGTAGGTGGTTCTCTCTCAGAAAATGTATGGTGGAAGTGTAGGCACGTTCTGATGGCTCTCCTTACTGAGAAGGAGGTGGTGGAGGGGTATATATAGCCTCCACACAAAATCCAACCGTTACACACTTTTGACTCAACTCGGTGGCACCGAAACGATCATCTCGGTAGCACCGAACTGTGTAAAAGATATGAACTTTAGGAATCTCGGTGGGACCGATACGAACAACTCGGATGGACCGAAGTGCAATGGCTTAGGGCAAACCTCATCTCGGTGGCACCGATTGCATCAACTCGGTAGGACCGAAGTGAAGCAATAAGGCAACAGAGAGTTGGCAAGCCATCTCGGTGAGACCGAAGTAAGTGCAAACGATTACAGAGAGTTGGCAAGGCCATCTCGGTGAGACCGAGATCCATTTCGGTGGATCCAATTTGTTAGGGTTTTGGCAGTGGCTAAGTCTTGGATGAACTCGGTGGGGCCGGATAGAGAAATTTCGGTGGGGCCGAGTTGGAATGTAGGTTTTGGACATATTTGGGATTGAGAGAGTGGTTGAGGGTTTAGGAGTACTGTCACTAAGCACTTGAGCAAAAAGACCATTAAGCAACACCTCATCCCCTTTTAATAGTATTGGCTTTCCTATGGACTCAATGTGATCTTGGATCACTAAACCAAAAATGTAGCGTCTTGAGCTTTTGCCAATCCTTGTCCTTAGCATTTTGAGGGGGTTCCACGTCCTCTTGTCCCTGCCACGCCATTGTTGAACTTGTCTGAAATTCACTATATGAAAGCATTAGTCCAACAACATGTATGTTGGCATAAATTACCAAAACCACCAAGGGAGCAAATGTGCTTTCAGAATCCTTTTGTTCGCCCCCAAGAGCCTGCACTTCAGGGTCTCCCGTTCTGGAACCGGGACCAAGCATCTGTGTACCTTAAGGACATCATGGGCAAGAAGAATTCTTTTGTCAAGACGAAGTCCATTGACATCGAGCACATGAAGACTGGCATGGAGTACTTTGGAGAGGCTCTCGCTATCTGTGAGCAGTTTGACATCATGAAGATCATCACCTTCAACAACGACTTCGACTCTGAGTTGGTGGCACAGTTTTATGCCACGGTGCACTTTGGGACAGATGAGGCCAGGACTCTGACTTGGATGACCCATGGCAGGCATATGCAAGCTACCTGGCAGGTGTTCATGCACAGTTTGGGCTACAACGATGATGGGTTGGAGAACCCCCTTGGTCTTCGCCCTCACGCAAACCCTACCCCAGTTCATAAATCCAAGTTGCTCCGCTTCTACACCATCAAACAGGGCCCTACTAGAGAGATCAAGGAGCTGACACCGTACATGGACATTATGCATCGCATCTTCAAGCACTCTCTTTTCCCTCGAGTTGGGAATTTGACATGGTGCATGCTTATTTGGTTGACATGCTTCTTATGTGCCACAAGGAGAAGGGCAAGGGCTCAGTTCTGGATGTGTCCCATGTGATGGCTAATTTTTTTAATAATACATTTTTTTAATAAATTTGAAAAATAATACACGGTATCGATATATTACAAAAATAATACAGCGTCGGCTTAGGTTAAGCCGGCTGGATCCAGTCGGCCACGGCGTAGCTGATTAGGGTCCAGTCGGCTTAACCTAAGCCGACTAGGTTCCTTTCACCGGTATTACCTCAAGAATACTCAAGTCGTCTTGGTAGTAGCTCAAGTCATCTGGGCCGAAGCCGATTGGAACTAATCGTCTTAGGCTAAGCCAATTGGAACTAATCGGCCACGCCGAAGCCAATTAGATCAAATCGGCTTAGGCTAAGACGACAACTGCATTCAGACCAACTTTTTCAGCCATTGGTTGCATGGAACCATATTTTGGACCATAATTTTATCCCACCACCCTCGCTCGAGTTAGCCGCAATTTCTCGCAAAACTTTTCCACAATATGTTCCCGGCATTATCCTTCCCGCCAACCCTTTCCCGCCATCTTCTTTCCCGCCAACCATTTCCCGCAGCTTCTTTCCCGCCAACCCTTTCCCGCCATCTTCTTTCCCGCCAACCCTTTCCCGCCATTATTTCCCGCCAACCCTTTCCCGCCATCTTCTTTCCCGCCAACCCTTTCCCGCCATCTTTCTCTTCTCAACCTATAAACCCCCCTCCACACGAAGGTGGGTAAGCAGTGCAGTGTAGTCTCGTCAAGATGTCCAATTATCCTTTCGATCGTAGTTTTCACCCTAGTATGTCCAAATGTCTTCTGAGGTTAGCCAGCGATTTCAAGATAGACAATAGGATAGTTCCATGAGACGAACTCATCAGTAGTGACACCGTACTGAATGAGTTGGGTCACGCATTATGTAGGTGCGGGTGGCCTGCAAGGACCTTTGCGGAGATACGGAAAGAACTTCTCAGGTTGCATGGAAGGTGGAAGAAGCAAGAGCATAAGAGTGAAACTTTCCTGAAGACTGCAGCAGAACATACTTATTTATGGACTGCCGACAGCGAAGACGAAGACGATATCTTCATGCCGAGCACCAAGGCCAAGACACCCGCATCGTCGAACGCCAAGAGTGCCTCATCGTCAAAGGGCAAGAGTGCTACATCGACGAAGGATGACGATGATGTCTTCATGTAGTTTGTATGCTGTATTATTTAAGCTCATTCATACCGTTTAATTCAGATGTACTTGTATCTTAATTATCTGTAGCAGTCTCTCTGGAAATGTAACTTGAATAACAATGCGACTTAATAGAAATATGTCTCTCACATACATAGGTAGAATATGTCTCTCGCATACATAGGTAGAAATATGCCACACAAGCATCAGCCACATCGTCTGCCACGTCGTCCGCCACGTCGTGGAGGTGGTGGAGGCGGCGTCGACCACATATACCTGTGGGGTGCCCCAACGTTACGAGGACGAAGCTCGGACCCGTCCTGGTCATACTGTGTTTCCTGTGTGGGAGGTGGTGCAGGAGTCGAATACATGTCCATCCACTCATTGTGCTGCGACATGTAATCCTGTGTGTTATGCCTACCTTCATGGTCACTATCCCACGCGGATCCGGACATAGACGCGTCATGTCCGGACGTAGACGCCATATATCTGTAGCCTGCTGCAGGAGGGAGGGAACATAAGTAATGACGAAATACGTAGTCCCAATTGATATTGAAAAGAATTAATATGAAGAAACATACCTATAGGTGGAGGTTGCATCACGAAGCCCGGCGTGGGACCCTGCTGGTGTGGTTCTGGCCGAAACACGTAGCCTGACGTGGGATCTTGCTGGTGCTGCCACGCCGAACTACCAGCCTGGTCAGGAGGGGGTGGCGTGGCCGTCCACTGCTCTGCTAGACGTGGACGCGGGTCATGTCGGTGATGTGTGGGTTCTAGCTGCTGCATCGAGTGACGCGGCTACTGCTGGTGCGTGGAGTGACGCGGGAGGCGTTGTAGGGGCTGCTAGTGAAGAACGTCCGAAGTGCGTGTGCACGTGATAGCCCAATACACAGCTCGCAGCCTCCCCTCAATGCGCGTCATCCAGTTCTGGATCTAAGGCCGAGGAATGAGTAGTGGTGCAGCCGAAAGTGAACGCTGAAAGTTGGACACCTCCTCGCCAAATCCGCGAGTCAACTCAGCCTGAAATTGTCACGATGATTATTAAGTATGCACGGCAAAGTATGTAACAACTAGATGCATTACATAAAGAGAATATATCTTACCGCGTACTGCCTAGAGCCCAAAATATCATAGCTCGGGTACATATCCGACATACTAGGGGCAGGTATCTCATCTGGGTGAGTGTGTTGAACGATGCATAACCGTGTTCCGCTCATGTACCGCTGCAAATAGAGATTGAATTCATCGAGATCAAACTCGACATTCTCGTGCCACAGATGTGTGCTCGCAGTCTCCCATTGTGTAACGTACGGCTGAACCCTAACTAGCCACTCAGCAGCTGTCCTACTAATCCCCTTCCTTGTGATCCTAAAATTATGGTGTTTGTTAAACAATTAACTAATGCTTCACTATGGACAATTGTGAACGACAATGCAATATTGAATAACTAGACAATACATGTGGATGTGTGCTGGCAGCGGGTCCTCTGTAGGGGGAGGCAGCTCCAACTGCTGATGACCAAATTGCCTCATAACCCTCTGCTAGGCCATCTCCTCAACGAAGACATCGAAGATGATCTTCGATCTCGTCATCCAGTAATCCCTATCTCTGAAGCATAGCTCAGACATACCGCTGGGGTATCTTGCATTTATGACTTCTTGCATGTACGGCTGCCAGATCACCCCAGTGTACAAATCGAACTGCTTGTTTAATGCCCTGTATGCTCGCCTAGTCCGATCACTAGCATAGCGTCTCTGCGGAAAACACAAGTTAGTTTCGGCCATAGTGTACACAAAGAACATAATTATAACACGAGACATACCTTGCGACGTGTCCAACACAGACCAAAAGTAGGCATGTCGATGCCGTCAGCATCGAACAGGTGGGGCATCGGCTCATGAACACGTATGTCCGGTCATCCTATAGAGAACCTCTCCCACGACCACAGTTGTAGGAATAGAGGGCATCCAAGAAGGGCTGCCGAGGATGACGTAAGCTGGCAGCCGTTGCACATACCTCGGTATGTAGCCGCTAAGATCGCCGAACCCCAACTCCTCTGTGTGATCTGATCCGGCATCTCAGCGCTCGCGATCTCCAGTGCAATAGGGATGTAGAGCGCGCTAATAGTGGTGACATGGTTCTCTGTGAACATCACCTTGCCGAGAAGCCACAGTATATATGCCTCCAGGCTGCAAGTGATCTGTGTCGCATTCAACGGGACCCTTGGATACCCCGGGAACTTCTAGATCTGTATTGAGCAAAGAGAAAGCATTAGTACATAGCGAAGGTATCTTCTGTAAAACCAGATGCACGTCAAATAAAAGATATGAGGCAGGGGAACTAACCTGGAAATGGAGAACCAGTCATACTTAGGTCCATGATGCTCCGATGCCAGAGCCAGAGCACGGTCATAAAGACCCGCGAAACGTTGTGCAATACCTAGCTCCCAACCAGCCGGTGCCTCCAATGGTCCTATGGCATGACCTGCCAACGGTAGTCCCAGCAAAAGTGACACATCCTCCAGAGTAGGAGCCATCTCTCCCCAGTGGAAGTGAAACGTGTGGGTCTCAGGCCTCCACCGGTCCACTAAGCAGGTGAGCAAAGAGGCATTGATGGCGAGGCGTCTGGAGGTATCCGTGGCCTCAACCAGACGCGCGAAAGGTAAAAGGCCAGCCCATTTCAACATGCATGTCAGGGCAATTCAGTTAGTGTGTCCCATTAATATACATGCTTGAAGGAAATAAATAAAGCACGTACCGGTCAACCCATCCCGGGTGTATCCTCCAGTCTTCCCTTTGAGTGCGAGTGACCAGGGGCTCAAGCTGGCGCTCATAACCTATGGCAGCACGATGCTTACTATCAATGTCCGGATTAAGCAACCACATTCCCGCCATTCCTGCACATACAAATTTCAAACATAGTGCCACACTTAATACAAATTTCAAACATAGTGCCACACTTAACACAAATTTCAAACATAGTGCCACACTTAACACAAATTTCAAACATAGTGCCACACTTAACACAAATTTCAAACATAGTGCCACACTTAATATAAATTTCAAACATAGTGCCACACTTAATACAAATTTCAAACATAGTGCCACACTAAATACAAATTTCAAACATAGTGCCACACTTAATACAAATTTCTACGCAGCCTAGCTTCTTCCTCTCCCTCTTCCTCCTCTTCGTCCCCGGTTGCCTCGTCCACGCCCAGTACCACTGGCAGTGACGAAAGTGGGACAATTAGTGTCCCTGTGGCCAAATTCATTGCATAGAATGCATTGCCTAGTCGGGCCTCCTGGTTCAGATTCATCCATATCATTTCGGATACGCTGACACTGCCGTCTACCTCTACTTGTACGCATATTCTCTGGGTCTGGAATGTAACGCCTTTCTACAGGGTTGACGGTGTTGAAATTACCCATTGATCGAAATCCCAGCAACTCACCTGTCCAGGTATTGAGGATGGACTCTTTCAGAAAATATGGAGACACGAATGAGATTGAGTCCATTCCTAGCTGCCCGCAAGCAGCAAGTACATGGGAGCAAGGTAGGTGAAGCAACTTCAGTTTGTTGCATGTGCACTCACACGTTGGCCAGACTTCATTTCCAATTTTCACCTCATGCGTCCTCAGCTCATTCGCACATCCGAATTTGTTGTTAGCTAAGCGGACCTCAAACCTTCTTTCTTGATTTTCGATGGTGACTACAGTGTGTGACCTAGCTTTTTCCATCTTTTCATTCATGTACTTCATAACCCTTTCACAGTAACGTGTGTTTGGGTTGTCCGTGATATGCTGCTCTGCTCTTTGACGTCTATCTCTGAAATACTTCACCGTGCCATAGAAAATACCCTCAACGATGGCTGTAAGTGGCAACGCCCGATTTCCTCTGAGGACAAAGTTATATGTTTCAGCGAGGTTGGTAGTCATGGCACCATACCTTGCGCCATGTGTGTCATGCAGCAAAGACCACCTCTCCAGCGGCTCATGCTCTATCCACTGATCGAAGGTTTTAATCATCCTCCCGAGCCTTCTCCTAGTACCAGGTGGGTCAAATCCCGGCAAGTCACAAAGCCCAACAGGCTCCTCCTCCATGGCCACTGTTCCTGTTGCTAACTGTGCAGCTACTGCTTCAACATGTGCCCTCACCGCTGCATCTCCTGCAGCTTTCCTGTCCCTAACGTGTCTCTGCGTGCACACATTCAGTCTGTCACGTATCAAATTGTACTTCCATAGCTGGTTCTGCTTGCAGAGTTTTTTGAATAGATTCATGAGGTTCTTATTTCTGAACTGCAAGAAGAAATTAGCCCCCAGATGGCGCATGCACCAACGACTCTGCAAGTCCTGCCATAGAGTTTGTTCCTCAGGACCAGGGTTTGTCAGCGTCTTTATCGCACTGAGTATACCTGCATGCCTGTCATGAAGGATGCACACATTGGGCTTATCCTTCACAACTGCTATTTTCAGTTGCCTGAAGAACCATGTCCAACTTTCAATGTTCTCGCTCTCCACAAAAGCAAATGCGAATGGGACTACTTGATTTTGGCCGTCTTGACCAATGCCTGTCAGGATCTGACCCTTGTACTTGCCAGTGAGAAAAGTGCCATCTACACATATCACCGGTCGGCAATGCCTGAAAGCTTTAATGCATACACCGAAAGAGAAGAACAGTCAATGCAGCACCCTCACAGTTGGGAACCCTGGCATGAAGAGGTCTTGGATGTCGACATGAGTGCCAGGATTCCGGTCCTGCAGTGTGTGGAGGAGCCGGACAACAGAGTCATATGCATCGAAATAAGAACCAAATCTGGTCTCAAGTGACTTATGCTTAGCCCTCCAAGCCTTGCCATAAGAAATTATGTACTTGAACCTGACAAAGACTTTTGTCTGGATAGCCTTCACTTCCATCGCTTTGCTCTCCACTATCTCACTATAAAGCAACCGAGCAATAAGCGTGGACGAATGGTTGCCATGATCTTGAGGGATGCAGGGAATAAGACAAGTGTGATGAAGTAAGTCACTGATCACCCAACTTGTCCCATACTTAGGGAGATAGCCATGCACCCTGGCGGGACAATCTGCGTTCTTGCATACCATTGTCAAGTATTTCTGACTTGACACCTGAGCTCTGAAAACCCTTTGTGTGGACATTGCCCATTGAATGATTGCGTCCTTCAGAGCGTCCTTGTTGGGATACATAGCACCCGTCGCAATGTTGTTCTGGTGATATTGCCAGGCAGAATCATGCCCATCGTTCACGGTCATTGCAGATGAGAAGTCTTGATTCCATGATGCAGGATTCGGCACATCCTCTGCGTTCTCTTCTTCATCCGACTCGTCGGAATCATCGGCATGACCAATATCAACATCTGTATCTTCATCTTCCATCCGGTTTTGCATGTGCCCGTCTACCTCGTCACCGTCCGCCTCGCCACTGTAATAACTATAGGCATTTCCTCCTTCTACCTGACTACTCTGCCCTTGTTCGTAACCATCATCTCCAGCATTTGACATAGATAACATCATCCCGTCACTGCTTTGGCCAGGATCGTAACCACCCTCGCCTTCAGGTGCAATTACCTCCTTCACGACGGGAAGCACTAAGGCACAAGGATTGCATCTCCTGCTTTCGCAACCTTGTAACCAGTGCACCCACTGAGAGTCCCGCTCTATTGGCCTCAAATAGAAGAAAATGGTTGAACTTGACCGGGTCCACAATGCATGAACATCGACGGTGTGTGTTTCAGTATTAAGCCCTAAACATGATGTCAACCATTCTTTCAACTGATTAACAGACCATGTTTGAGGGGCGGTCACTGGCACCTCTATGGGCTCAAATTCACTCAGATCAGCCCCCATCTCATTTGTTTGGACAGTACCAGGACCGTAGTAAAATATGAACTTCACTACATCACACATCTCGGCTCACCTAAAAAAATTATTCAACATGGACAGACAACTATTAAGCAGCATGACAAACTAAAAATATTCGCACTCCTAAATATTTGACATCTAAATATATTACGGATATTACCGGAGCAACTACAAATATTCGCACTCCTAAATACTTGACATCTAAATATATTACGGAATATTACCGAAGCAACTAAAAATATTCACACAACTAAATATTTGACATCTAAATATATTACGGAATATTACCGGAGAAACTACAAATATTCACACAACTAAATATTTGACATCTAAATATATTACGGATATTACCGGAGCAACTACAAATATTCACACAACTAAATATTTGACATCTAAATATATTACGGAATATTACCGGAGCAACTATAAATATTCACACAACTAAATATTTGACATCTAAATATATTACGGATATTACCGAAGCAGCTAAAAATATTCACACAACTAAATATTTGACATCTAAATATATTACGGAATATTACCGGAGCAACTAAAAATATTCACACAACTAAATATTTGACATCTAAATATATTACGGATATTACCGAAGAAACTACAAATATTCACACAACTAAATATTTGACATCTATATATATTACGGAATATTACCGGAGCAACTAAAAATATTCACACACGTTGACATCTAAATATATTACGGATATTACCGGAGCAACTATAAATATTCACACAACTAAATATTTGACATCTAAACATATTACCGAATACTATCGGAGCAACTACGACAGAGAAAATGTCAGTTGAATTTTACCCTTGAAGCGTGCGAAGCAACGATGAACGGCGGCCTTCGATCACCAGAGCCGGAGCATCCACCACACTGTCGGAGCCTCCACCACCACCTCCACCACCACGACCTCCACCTCCACCACCACCACAACCTCCACCACCTCCACCAAAATGGTAACCACCACCACCACGAGCTACTCGATCAGTAGATCGAGGTCTCCCTTGCTTCCCCCCAACTCTCTAGAATGCATCTATGGTGGAAAAAAACGCAAGAAATCGGCTAAGTTTTGTGTACAAATTGGTGTACTTTCGGGTAAGAGAGAAGAAGAAGCGAAGGAGATAAGAAGAGAAGAAGAGAAGAGGAGGAAGAAAGGTGGCCGCGCGGGTGGGGATGGCCAGGACCCTGTCGGCCGCGCACTGGCCGACTGGGGGCATGTTGGCTGGGGCCCAGCCGACTGCAGCCAGCCAAGCCGAGTGGGGAGCGAGCGACGTGGCCTGGCCTATCATCGGCCGCCACGTGGCCGAAAGGGCGACTGTCGGCCTCGCACTGGACGATAGGATCATGTCGGCTTCCGCACAGCCGACAGAAGCCAATCGGCTGCGGGTCGCCCGACGCTGTATTATTTTTTTAAAAAAAAATAGTTTGGCTTATTATTTTCAAAATTTTGTAAAAAAAGCATTATTTAAAAAAAATTAGCCATGTGATGTGGACCGAGCTCACTCATGCAGTCTATGGCCGTAAAGTGTCTATCTATGCTCCATTCATCTTCAAGCTTATTGTGGATACTTGGCACTCGCAGTTCCCTAAGGAGATCTTAGAGCTTGGCCCTCTGGTTAGCCATGAGGCGATCAAGCTTAGGCTGAAGAAGAACTGGGCTCCCGCGCAGATTCCTGAGGCTGAGGTTCCTTCTGCTGAGTCAGATGAGCCTGACTATGAGCCTTCTCTAGAGCAGTTGGGCTGGGCTGCAAAGCTCAAGAGGAAGGTCAAGAAGCTTTTCTGTCTTCGGACTGATGTTCAGCACCGAATGTACCAGGCCCACGTGAAGGAGAAGCTAGCTCGCCGCCGTCAGATTGAGATGATGAGGAAGTTGGACATCTCAGTGGAGAGTGGCTCCGAGAAGAGGATCACATCAGAGGAGAAATGGATCTCCGGGCACAGTCACTGGACCTCAGAGGATGACTTAGATGCTGCTACCTCTGCTCCTCCTGTTGCCGATGCTGAGACTGCTGCTGAGTCTGAGGGACACGATGACGATGAGGAGACTGACGAGTCCATGGACGCCGAGTAGTACTACCACCTCCGGGCCGCTTAGTGTCGCTCTTTGCCTTTTCGGCGTCTTGATGCCAAAGGGGGAGAGAGCATAGGACCGGGAGATTTGCAGGGTGTTGTCGAGTCACAAGCTCGTGTTTTATTTGCCTTGGTTTTTACGCTTGTGAACTCTTTATCTTTCGTTTGCTTTGGTTTGAGACTTCGTCTGAGTATGGTGTGAGACATACACTACCTCGTTTTATCTTATTATGTCTTCGTTATATATGTGGAGTTTAGTTATATCATTGCCCTATATCTTCATGCTCTCATACATATGCTTGCAACTGTGCTAACCCCTCGTATCTTATATGTTGCAAGTAGTGCCTCGTCTATAAAATATAGGGGGAGTGTTGATCCTAGTGTGTGTGCTTTGCATTCCAAAAGCATATCTAAAATAGTGCACACATCTAGGGGGAGCCCGTCTGTATTTTATAGATTGTTGGTTTGCATATTATTCATTGATATCTATTGAGCCAATCTCATATTGTCATCAATTCACCAAAAAGGGGGAGCTTGTTAGGGCATATCTCTCTCTAGTTGGTTTTGGTGTTGATGACAATGCGCTTTGCGGACTAACCGTGTGTGTTGAGCATTTCAGATATTATTATATATGGCACAAGACGGTTTATTCCCCTCAGTGGTAAAAAGAGCAAAGAAGGTTTATTTCCGACGCTTCTTTTCGTTTGATTTGAGTCGTAGGAAAACTGTACTATTAAGAGGGGGTCCGCATTGGATGGTAAGGGTGGAATCAACACGTACACAACCTCATATGCACCCACATATCCTTCCCGCAACCTGGAGAATCCATCTGTTTTGCTTGGGCACTTTTGCAGTACCCAGTCGGTAGTACCGCGTGGCTCCACGGTAGTACCGCTTAGGCGGTACTTCCGATATGAGCTACCGCGGCTACTACCGCTTAGGAAATGTCCTCTGCCTACTCTCTGTTAGCTCGCGGTAGTGGCACGGTAGTACCGCTTGTGCGGTACTTTCGCCTATTACTACCGCTGCTACTTCCGCTTGTGTTCGAGGAGTGTGCAAGCTTCTGTTGCCCATTTTGCTCTCGCGGTAGTTGGACGGTAGTTACACGATAGTACCGCTATGCGCGGTACTTCCGCTCTAGTGCCGCTCCACTACCACTAGTCCCTTTGTATCCAGTGACAATTAGCGGTAGTACCGCTCACTGTAGCCGGTAGTACCGCTCCGGCGGAACTACCGTGCTTGTACTCTGCAGTACACACTGGCTGGCACTGGAACTACCACTCTAAGCGGTAGTACCGCTTGAGCACGGGCAGAGTGCATAACGGTTGGATTTAAGCCCCCACTATATAAAGGGGGTCTTCTTCCCCAAGAAGACTGACCTCTTTTCCCCATTGCTCCATTGCTGCCCCAAAGCTCAAACTCGCTCGATCTCCCTCCCTAACCATCAAAACTTGTTGATTCTCTAGGGTTTGGAGGAGAAGGCCTTGATCTACATCTCCACCAAGAGATATTTGATCCCCCCCCATTAATCCCTTGCGGATCTTGTTACCCTTGGGTGTTTGGGCACCCTAGACGGAAGAGGTCACCCCGGAGCCACATTCCATTGTGGTGAAGCTTCGTGGTGGTGTTGGGAGCCTCCAATTAAGTTGTGGAGAGAGCCCCAACCTTATTTGTAAAGGTTCGGTCGCCGCCTTCAAGGGCACCACTAGTGGAATCACGGCATCTTGCATTGTGCGAGGGCATGAGGAGAATACGGTGTCCCTAGTGGCTTCTTGGGGAGCATTGTGCCTCCACACCGCTCTAACGGAGACGTACCTCCCCCTAAAGGGAGGGAACTTCGGTAACACATCCTCCTCTCCATCGACTCCACTTGTGGTTACTTCTAACATTTACTTTGTGCAAGTTTATATTGTGTTTGTATCTTGTGCTTGCTTGTGTTGTCATTGTTGAGCTCATCATATAGGTTGTCTACCAAGTTGCATATCTAGACAACCTATTTTGTTATTAAGCCTAAATTGTTAAAAGAAGCTAAAAATTGTTAGTCACCTATTCACCCCCCCCCTACACTACCTCGTTTTATCTTATTATGTCTTCGTTATATATGTGGAGTTTAGTTATATCATTGCCCTATATCTTCATGCTCTCATACATATGCTTGCAACTGTGCTAACCCCTCGTATCTTATATGTTGCAAGTAGTGCCTCGTCTATAAAATATAGGGGGAGTGTTGATCCTAGTGTGTGTGCTTTGCATTCCAAAAGCATATCTAAAATAGTGCACACATCTAGGGGGAGCCCGTCTATATTTTATAGATTGTTGGTTTGCATATTATTCATTGATATCTATTGTGCCAATCTCGTATTGTCATCAATTCACCAAAAAGGGGGAGCTTGTTAGGGCATATCTCTCTCTAGTTGGTTTTGGTGTTGATGACAATGCGCTTTGCGGACTAACCGTGTGCGTTGAGCATTTCAGATATTATTATATATGGCACAAGACGGTTTATTCCCCTCAGTGGTAAAAAGAGCAAGGAAGGTTTATTTCCGACGTTTCTTTTCGTTTGATTTGAGTCGTAGGAAAACTGTACTATTAAGAGGGGGTCCGCATTGGATGGTAAGGGTGGAATCAACACGTACACAACCTCATATGCACCCACATATCCTTCCCGTAACCTGGAGAATCCATCTGTTTTGCTTGGGCACTTTTGTAGTACCCAGTCGGTAGTACCGCGTGGCTCCACGGTAGTACCGCTTAGGCGGTACTTCCGATGTGAGCTACCGCGGCTACTACCGCTTAGGAAATGTCCTCTGTCTACTCTCTGTTAGCTCGCGGTAGTGGCACGGTAGTACCGCTTGTGCGGTACTTTCGCCTATTACTACCGCTGCTACTTCCGCTTGTGTTCGAGGAGTGTGCAAGCTTCTGTTGCCCATTTTGCTCTCGCGGTAGTTGGACGGTAGTTACACGATAGTACCGCTTTGCGCGGTACTTCCGCTCTAGTGCCGCTCCACTACCACTAGTCCCTCTGTATCCAGTGACAATTAGCGGTAGTATCGCTCACTGTAGCCGGTAGTATCGCTCCGGCGGAACTACCGTGCTTGTACTCTGCAATACACACTGGCTGGCACTGGAACTACCACTCTAAGCGGTAGTACCGCTTGAGCACGGGCAGAGTGCATAACGGTTGGATTTAAGCCCCCACTATATAAAGGGGGTCTTCTTCCCCAAGAAGACTGACCTCTTTTCCCCATTGCTCCATTGCTGCCCCAAAGCTCAAACTCGCTCGATCTCCCTCCCTAGCCATCAAAACTTGTTGATTCTCTAGGGTTTGGAGGAGAAGGCCTCGATCTACACCTCCACCAAGAGATATTTGATCCCCCCCATTAATCCCTTGCGGATCTTGTTACCCTTGGGTGTTTGGGCACCCTAGACGGAAGAGGTCACCTCGGAGCCACATTCCATTTTGGAGAAGCTTCGTGGTGGTGTTGGGAGCCTCCAATTAAGTTGTGGAGAGAGCCCCAACCTTATTTGTAAAGGTTCGGTCGCCGCCTTCAAGGGCACCACTAGTGGAATCACGGCATCTTGCATTGTGCGAGGGCATGAGGAGAATACGGTGTCCCTAGTGGCTTCTTGGGGAGCATTGTGCCTCCACACCGCTCTAACGGAGACGTACCTCCCCCTAAAGGGAGGGAACTTCGGTAACACATCCTCCTCTCCATCGACTCCACTTGTGGTTACTTCTAACATTTACTTTGTGCAAGTTTATATTGTGTTTGTATCTTGTGCTTGCTTGTGTTGTCATTGTTGAGCTCATCATATAGGTTGTCTACCAAGTTGCATATCTAGACAACCTATTTTGTTATTAAGCCTAAATTGTTAAAAGAAGCTAAAAATTGTTAGTCGCCTATTCACCCCCCCCCCCCTACCCTACCTCGTTTTATCTTATTATGTCTTCGTTATATATGTGGAGTTTAGTTATATCATTGCCCTATATCTTCATGCTCTCATACATATGCTTGCAACTGTGCTAACCCCTCGTATCTTATATGTTGCAAGTACTGCCTCGTCTATAAAATATAGGGGGAGTGTTGATCCTACTGTGTGTGCTTTGCATTCGAAAAGCATATCTAAAATAGTGCACACATCTAGGGGGAGCCCGTCTATATTTTATAGATTGTTGGTTTGCATATTATTCATTGATATCTATTGTGCAAATCTCGTATTGTTATCAATTCACCAAAACGGGGGAGCTTGTTAGGGCATATCTCTCTCTAGTTGGTTTTGGTGTTGATGACAATGCGCTTTGCGGACTAACCGTATGCGTTGAGCATTTTAGATATTATTATATATGGCACAAGACGGTTTATTCCCCTCAGTGGTAAAAAGAGCAAAGAAGGTTTATTTCCGACATTTCTTTTCGTTTGATTTGAGTCGTAGGAAAACTGTACTATTAAGAGGGGGTCCGCATTGGATGGTAAGGGTGGAATCAACACGTACGCAACCTCATATGCACCCACATATCCTTCCCGCAACCTGGAGAATCCATCTGTTTTGCTTGGGCACTTTTGCAGTACCCAGTCGGTAGTACCGCGTGGCTCCACGGTAGTACCGCTTAGGCGGTACTTCCGATGTGAGCTACCGCAGCTACAGCCGCTTAGGAAATGTCCTCTGTCTACTCTCTGTTAGCTCGCGGTAGTGGCACGGTAGTACCGCTTGTGCGGTACTTTCGCCTATTACTACCGCTGCTGCTTCCGCTTGTGTTCGAGGAGTGTGCAAGCTTCTGTTGCCCATTTTGCTCTTGCGGTAGTTGGACGGTAGTTACACGATAGTACCGCTTTGCGCGGTACTTCCGCTCTAGTGCCGCTCCACTACCACTAGTCCCTCTGTATCCAGTGACAATTAGCGGTAGTACCGCTCACTGTAGCCGGTAGTATCGCTCCGGCGGAACTACCGTGCTTGTACTCTGTAGTACACACTGGCTGGCACTGGAACTACCACTCTAAGCGGTAGTACCGCTTGAGCACGGGCAGAGTGCATAACGGTTGGATTTAAGCCCCCACTATATAAAGGGGGTCTTCTTCCCCAAGAAGACTGACCTCTTTTCCCCATTGCTCCATTGCTGCCCCAAAGCTCAAACTCGCTCGATCTCCCTCCCTAGCCATCAAAACTTGTTGATTCTCTAGGGTTTGGAGGAGAAGGCCTCGATCTACACCTCCACCAAGAGATATTTGATCCCCCCCCCCCATTAATCCCTTGCGGATCTTGTTACCCTTGGGTGTTTGGGCACCCTAGACGGAAGAGGTCACCCCGGAGCCACATTCCATTGTGGTGAAGCTTCGTGGTGGTGTTGGGAGCCTCCAATTAAGTTGTGGAGAGAGCCCCAACCTTATTTGTAAAGGTTCGGTCGCCGCCTTCAAGGGCACCACTAGTGGAATCACGGCATCTTGCATTGTGCGAGGGCATGAGGAGAATACGGTGTCCCTAGTGGCTTCTTGGGGAGCATTGTGCCTCCACACCGCTCTAACGGAGACGTACCTCCCCCTAAAGGGAGGGAACTTCGGTAACACATCCTCCTCTCCATCGACTCCACTTGTGGTTACTTCTAACATTTACTTTGTGCAAGTTTATATTGTGTTTGTATCTTGTGCTTGCTTGTGTTGTCATTGTTGAGCTCATCATATAGGTTGTCTACCTAGTTGCATATCTAGACAACCTATTTTGTTATTAAGCCTAAATTGTTAAAAGAAGCTAAAAATTGTTAGTCGCCTATTCACCCCCCCTACACTACCTCGTTTTATCTTATTATGTCTTCGTTATATATGTGGAGTTTAGTTATATCATTCCCCATATCTTCATGCTCTCATACATATGCTTGCAACTGTGCTAACCCCTCGTATCTTATATGTTGCAAGTAGTGCCTCGTCTATAAAATATAGGGGGAGTGTTGATCCTAGTGTGTGTGCTTTGCATTCGAAAAGCATATCTAAAATAGTGCACACATCTAGGGGGAGCCCGTCTATATTTTATAGATTGTTGGTTTGCATATTATTCATTGATATTTATTGTTTAAATCTCGTATTGTTATCAATTCACCAAAAAGGGGGAGTTTGTTAGGGCATATCTCTCTCTAGTTGGTTTTGGTGTTGATGACAATGCGCTTTGCGGACTAACCGTATGCGTTGAGCATTTCAGATATTATTATATATGGCACAAGACGGTTTATTCCCCTCAGTGGTAAAAAGAGCAAAGAAGGTTTATTTCCGACGTTTCTTTTCGTTTGATTTGAGTCGTAGGAAAACTGTACTATTAAGAGGGGGTCCGCATTGGATGGTAAGGGTGGAATCAACACGTACACAACCTCATATGCACCCACATATCCTTCCCGCAACATGGAGAATCCATCTGTTTTGCTTGGGCACTTTTGCAGTACCCAGTCGGTAGTACCGCGTGGCTCCACGGTAGTACCGCTTAGGCGGTACTTCCGATGTGAGCTACCGCAGCTACTGCCGCTTAGGAAATGTCCTCTGTCTACTCTCTGTTAGCTCGCGGTAGTGGCACGGTAGTACCGCTTGTGCGGTACTTTCGCCTATTACTACCGCTGCTACTTCCGCTTGTGTTCGAGGAGTGTGCAAGCTTCTGTTGCCCATTTTGCTCTCGCGGTAGTTGGACGGTAGTTACACGATAGTACCGCTTTGCGCGGTACTTCCGCTCTAGTGCCGCTCCACTACCACTAGTCCCTCTGTATCCAGTGACAATTAGCGGTAGTACCGCTCACTGTAGCCGGTAGTATCGCTCCGGCGGAACTACCGTGCTTGTACTCTGTAGTACACACTGGCTGGCACTGGAACTACCACTCTAAGCGGTAGTACCGCTTGAGCACGGGCAGAGTGCATAACGGTTGGATTTAAGCCCCCACTATATAAAGGGGGTCTTCTTCCCCAAGAAGACTGACCTCTTTTCCCCATTGCTCCATTGCTGCCCCAAAGCTCAAACTCGCTCGATCTCCCTCCCTAGCCATCAAAACTTGTTGATTCTCTAGGGTTTGGAGGAGAAGGCCTCGATCTACACCTCCACCAAGAGATATTTGATCCCCCCCCCATTAATCCCTTGCGTATCTTGTTACCCTTGGGTGTTTGGGCACCCTAGACGGAAGAGGTCACCCCGGAGCCACATTCCATTGTGGTGAAGCTTCGTGGTGGTGTTGGGAGCCTCCAATTAAGTTGTGGAGAGAGCCCCAACCTTATTTGTAAAGGTTCGGTCGCCGCCTTCAAGGGCACCACTAGTGGAATCACGGCATCTTGCATTGTGCGAGGGCATGAGGAGAATACGGTGTCCCTAGTGGCTTCTTGGGGAGCATTGTGCCTCCACACCGCTCTAACGGAGACGTACCTCCCCCTAAAGGGAGGGAACTTCGGTAACACATCCTCCTCTCCATCGACTACACTTGTGGTTACTTCTAACATTTACTTTGTGCAAGTTTATATTGTGTTTGTATCTTGTGCTTGCTTGTGTTGTCATTGTTGAGCTCATCATATAGGTTGTCTACCTAGTTGCATATCTAGACAACCTATTTTGTTATTAAGCCTAAATTGTTAAAAGAAGCTAAAAATTGTTAGTCGCCTATTCACCCCCCCCTACACTACCTCGTTTTATCTTATTATGTCTTCGTTATATATGTGGAGTTTAGTTATATCATTCCCCATATCTTCATGCTCTCATACATATGCTTGCAACTGTGCTAACCCCTCGTATCTTATATGTTGCAAGTAGTGCCTCGTCTATAAAATATAGGGGGAGTGTTGATCCTAGTGTGTGTGCTTTGCATTCGAAAAGCATATCTAAAATAGTGCACACATCTAGGGGGAGCCCGTCTATATTTTATAGATTGTTGGTTTGCATATTATTCATTGATATTTATTGTTTAAATCTCGTATTGTTATCAATTCACCAAAAAGGGGGAGTTTGTTAGGGCATATCTCTCTCTAGTTGGTTTTGGTGTTGATGACAATGCGCTTTGCGGACTAACCGTATGCGTTGAGCATTTCAGATATTATTATATATGGCACAAGACGGTTTATTCCCCTCAGTGGTAAAAAGAGCAAAGAAGGTTTATTTCCGACGTTTCTTTTCGTTTGATTTGAGTCGTAGGAAAACTGTACTATTAAGAGGGGGTCCGCATTGGATGGTAAGGGTGGAATCAACACGTACACAACCTCATATGCACCCACATATCCTTCCCGCAACCTGGAGAATCCATCTGTTTTGCTTGGGCACTTTTGCAGTACCCAGTCGGTAGTACCGCGTGGCTCCATGGTAGTACCGCTTAGGCGGTACTTCCGATGTGAGCTACCGCGGCTACTGCCGCTTAGGAAATGTCCTCTGTCTACTCTCTGTTAGCTCGCGGTAGTGGCACGGTAGTACCGCTTGTGCGGTACTTTCGCCTATTACTACCGCTGCTACTTCCGCTTGTGTTCGAGGAGTGTGCAAGCTTCTGTTGCCCATTTTGCTCTCGCGGTAGTTGGATGGTAGTTACACGATAGTACCGCTTTGCGTGGTACTTCCGCTCTAGTGCTGCTCCACTACCACTTGTCCCTCTGTATCAAGTGACAATTAGCGGTAGTACCGCTCACTGTAGCCGGTAGTACCGCTCCGGCGGAACTACCGTGCTTGTACTCTGCAGTACACACTGGATGGCACTGGAACTACCACTCTAAGCGGTAGTACCGCTTGAGCACGGGCAGAGTGCATAACGGTTGGATTTAAGCCCCCACTATATAAAGGGGGTCTTCTTCCCCAAGAAGACTGACCTCTTTTCCCCATTGCTCCATTGCTGCCCCAAAGCTCAAACTCGCTTGATCTCCCTCCCTAGCCATCAAAACTTGTTGATTCTCTAGGGTTTGGAGGAGAAGGCCTCGATCTACACCTCCACCAAGAGATATCTGATCCCCCCCATTAATCCCTTGCGGGTCTTGTTACCCTTGGGTGTTTGGCCACCCTAGACGGAAGAGGTCACCCCGGAGCCACATTCCATTGTGGTGAAGCTTCGTGGTGGTGTTGGGAGCCTCCAATTAAGTTGTGGAGAGAGCCCCTACCTTATTTGTAAAGGTTCGGTCGCCGCCTTCAAGGGCACCACTAGTGGAATCACGGCATCTTGCATTGTGCGAGGGCATGAGGAGAATACGGTGTCCCTAGTGGCTTCTTGGGGAGCATTGTGCCTCCACACCGCTCTAACGGAGACGTACTTCCCCCTAAAGGGAGGGAACTTCGGTAACACATCCTCCTGTCCATCGACTCCACTTGTGGTTACTTCTAACATTTACTTTGTGCAATTTTATATTGTGTTTGTATCTTGTGCTTGGTTGTGTTGTCATTGTTGAGCTCATCATATAGGTTGTCTACCTAGTTGCATATCTAGACAACCTATTTTGTTATTAAGCCTAAATTGTTAAAAGAAGCTAAAAATTGTTAGTCGCTTATTCCCCCCCCCCCCCCCCCCCCCCTAGTCGACGGAACCAAAAGGTAAGTTCAATGCTTGCAGGCATTACATCAAACACCTTGTATGCATACACCAACAAACTAGCATAACTTGACATCTACACACACGGCAGCCACCAAGCATATGGTTGCATCATGCTTGCAAGAACAAACTGACCACAAGATCAATACCCCAAAATTGTCTAACATATCAAAGAACACTAGCATGCTCATATTCCAGACATCAACATACACCATGCTTCATCTCACCATCGCAATCGCGCAACCGCCCATCACAAACGTACACATGCCAGAGGTGACATCGAGCAGCCGCCCATCGCGCCGACGCCATCGCCGACGCCTTCCCTGCCCGAGCCCATCCGCCGCCAACCACCAGGGAGAGGAGCTTCCGCTCGAGCGCCTGCGTCCCCGAGCCGTAGGGCGCCGGAATCTCCTCGCCCCACCGCCGTCCCGCGCGCCACCGGCGAGCACGCAGGCGAGCGCCATCGCCCTTCCGGACCTCCTCCTGCTGCCTTCCCTGCCTCCTCCATCTCTCACTTCTCCACTGATTCCCTTGCCGCAACCGCCGTTTCTTCGATGTGTGCGAGCGTCTTCAGCCGACCCTGCCCAGGTCGTCGCCAGCCTGTGCATCTCCGCCGTCGGCCGCAGGAGCTCAACCCGCCGCCGCCATGCGCCTCTTTGCTTTCGGATCCGTCGACCCACGCCCTGCCTGGACCGTTCGCGCCGCCGGCGAGATCCCTACGATCCGTCGCCTCCTCTGCCCGCTCTGCTGCGTTGACCGCGAGCCCACCTCCTTCGACCGGCCCAGCCCCGCAACGTGCCGGCCAGCCCAGCCAGGCCGCCTTCCCAAGCCGGCCCCATCGTCGTGCGCCCCTGTCCGTCCTCACCCCATCGTTGACGAGAACCTTGGCCACGACGCCATCCTCTCCCCGTCGTCGCGCGCCCCCGCCTGTCATCCCTCTGCAGCATATCCAGTCCCGGCCGCCGGAGAGTCTCGCCTCTGGGCACAAGCACCTTGCAATCGCGCTGTGCTTCCGCTGGTGCAGTCGTACAGACATCTTGCAAGTAAGTGGCCGTCAATCCAATTGATGTCTTTCTCTGCACTTGATTTCAGTTGATTTCTTACGGTGGCCTAAAGAAGCATCATTTTTTACTGTAATTTATTATAGCTCACGATCCCAGATTACTGTTATGCATAATTACTTGGCATGTGTCAGCCATTCTGAATCTTACGAGACATCATGTTCACTGTATTTGTCAAACATGTCATTCAATTTATATTAACATAGAAATCTCAAATATTTTCATCAAGTTATGACGACAAGGTAGAGAAGTTTCTTCTCCAATGAAGATCTGATAGCTAACAACATACATGCAAGCATCGGCCAGCTCGAGTCATATTCACCATCTCTAATTTTGATCCGCTCAGTCAGACAAGGATTTGCAGAGTGTCCAATGGAGGTTCTTCCATTTACCAATTCCTGATCCCAGCCTTTTCTTTCCTGATTAAAAATAAAAACATATTCTGATTGCCTTTTCTGATAGTATCTTTGAGTTAGCTTGCATCCGACAGTTGAGTGCTCCAAGATTAGGCAACAAAAACTGAACTTATGACTATATGCGTGTATGAAAAAACTGTTAATATCTCTTGTTTGACTAATCTCTGGATCGGCTGGAGATGAGATTCTCTGTCTTTGGGGATGGTTATACATTTTATAGGTTATCTTTTCTCGGGAAGCGGTGGTGCCTGGGTGTTGCGGATGGAAGAAGACTTGGACGGGGGCGTGTTGCAATTAATCCATGTGTGTATCTTCTACGAGCTGCAGAAAGTCAGGTATCGCTACCTCCATATAAGGTGCACACAAACTGTAAAATTTTGAAATACTATATCATTTTGCTGATCTGATATAATTTATAAAAACTATTGATCGCCCATCGGTGTGTTATAGTATATCATGCCGGAAGCCCTTTTCTCCATGTCGTGCAAGTACTTGACAAATTTCTCTTTACAGAATCCACCTATTATGCATTATAGGCAGAAAATATGTTTATGCATTAGAAGCCAACCAATGAATTATATGCATTCGCATGCACTGTTGGAGCCATGGTTCTTTGGGGTTCTATTCATGTGCATTAGGCACTTCTCAACACTGCCACAATTATTCTAGAACCTCTTTAAATTTGCAATCCTCATCAGACCATGTCACGTGTCCAGTACAGGTTTTGCAGTCAACTATTCAGATTATTGACTGGGGACGATATTTTCAGTCTTACTGAGTCTGCAAAGGATGCGCCAAGCCAAGATTAATTACGATTTTTGTAAATTGCATCGGTTTACTTATGTACGTGCTCCTTAAATGATTGTGATTCATTTGTGAAAATTTGAGTGCGTTCTTCGAATGTCAGGAAAAATGGTTCAACACGTGTTTACCAGAAACTGTAGATTAGTAAGACTAACGTGTGTTGAGCATGTCAATCTATGTGTGGGCAGGAGTGAAACTGTAGATTATGCTAGAGGCGAGTTTCTGAAAAAAGTCCTAGAGATGGCGGCGCTGCTGCTGCTGCTCCTGCGATGGGCAAAGTGGAGGCTTATGTTCTAGGACTTCAAGGAGGAAAGGAATACATGGTTACTTCTTGGAGAGGCGAGTTGTTTCCCTGCAGAAAAATAAATCTCTAGAGTTGCTTAACTGAACCTGTTCCACTGTCATTGTTATGTTGAGATAAAAAAACTTGCATGTATTGTTAATTTGAATTGGATTGTACTCCAAGAGTCCATAAGATGTCATTTCCAAATGGTAGCTAATTTCTGAACTTAGCACCATTTTCTAAAGATAGGGCTGAGCAGCATGAGCCAACCATAGGGGAGGATGTTTCAAGAGAATAAACTGATTGTAGCTGACGAATTGGTATTAATAAGTTGCTGTTCCAAGTTCCTAGAGAACCACAGGGGGTGTATTCTTTTGCTATCTAAATTTGTTCTCTAGGTCTTTTTGTCCATAGCTTTTGGTTTCATTCTCTTTATTGTGTTGGGATTTTAGAAGCATTGAGCAGTCACAATGGCAAGTATAGGAACATCATCAGTACAACAGGGAGGTTGAAACAAGAAGGTGAGGTGATCAATCAAGGCAATAAATTGTATCATATTCTTCTGAATGAAGAGGTACCATTCCCCAGTGTTACAAAATCAAATAACTGAATGGTGCTTTGATTTTTACTATTATTTGTTGCAGCACATGGCGACGATGACGAGTACTTGTGTTTTTGAGATGCCACACTGTTTTGTTGACCTTTGATTCATGTATATATGTAAATTCTATGGAAATGTATCATAGGAAATGTGAATTCATAACTCTATGTTGATGTAATCTATTCATATTGATGTGTCTATATTATGAATATTCTGAGTAATGGAATACCCATTAATATTAAGTTCTTTTCTTTCATTGATTTCTTATTTTTCCTGACGGTTATTCCAGACAGGATATATCACCTCCCTACTTTGCCAAACCTTTTTTTTGAAACACTACTTCGCCAAATCTGACACCCACATAACCCTTGCTCATGTTTGTACTATGAACCCATCACTTAAAGATCCCAGTAAGATTTTTTTTTCGCATGGTTAAACGCAGGGCCGGTCCTGGGTTTTTGGGGGCCCGGGGCGAAACTAAAACTTGAGGCCCCTTAAAAATTTCTCCTAGCATTCGTCGATGAAAAGTCATTTATGACGGTCTTATGCTGGATCCCTCCTCCTGCTGGTTGTCCGAAGGTGAACATAGACGCCGCGTTGGGCAAGCACGACAGCAAAGCTACGATGGAGGAGGTCTCAAGGAGCCATTAGGGTGATTTTATGGGAGCATCAAGTGTCATCTTTGGTGGCATCTGGAACCCTCAAACAATGGAAGCATTGGCTCCGGGTCACCAATAACCTCCACGGTGGTTCATTGTGCCATTATGGACAGATCGCGCGTGGAGGAGATTATGACGACTAGCAAGGCGTAGGAAAATACCCCTTTTCTTTGCATGAGAAGATCTTATAATTTTAGCATCCTTGATCGAGTGATCACTAAACTCTTGTTGCCGTTTCCCTAGCATAAATTTGTGAGTTAAATGGAATCACAAATCAGACCACACATGAGAGAGAGAGAGAGTACACTCAAACAAAAACCTAATTGTGCCCACGCATACACACCTGAAGATGAATCTTGAGATGGTATAGATCGTGAGGCCGTTGACTCCCATAATCCCCATGATAGTATTGGAGTTGCCTCTGCCATGAAGAAAAATTACCAGATAAATAAAAACTCAACAAATTATCAACATCTGGACTGAAACAAGCATGCATGGATCAATCTCCTCGCCGTCTGGACTCCAACCTGCGCAACAGCGTCAAAGAAATTGGTTGTGCAGTTCAGTGTTCCACCGGAGGCGGGACTTGGGGTTGATGGTGAGGACGAGCTGCACGAGGCCGGAGTCGCCCACATGCGACTCACGTCCGGGGAGAAAACAAATCTGACGAAACCGCCACGAACCAGCCAACAGGCGAATTCGATGGGGAAGAAAACATGACGATCGTAGACCTACTCGTGGGCTACCGACTTCTTTCGTCTGAGTCCTTGGTTTCTCTTGGGCCAGGGCCATGGGCTAGGTGCATACGTCGGAGGGGGGCCCCTGGACATCGGGGGCCCGGGGCGGCCGCCCCTGCCCCCCCCCCCCCCCCAGGGCCGGCCCTGGTTAAACGTGGATTGCACGTGCACGCTTCCTAGCCGAAGCGAGTGGGCGAGGTGTGCTGAGGGCATGGCCATTGCGTAGCCCTAGCCCTGCTGCCTCATAGGCCAGCTAGGTTCGGACTCCATGATGGCAACAAAGTGCTAGCCTAAAGGTGGCAGGTGTAGCTTGCAGAGGAGTCCGCTGCTTCGACGAAGAAAGGTAGTAAAAGGAAGAGAAAGAAGGAAAAGAGGAAAAAGATGTGGCAAGCTGGGAAGAAATTAGCCAAGGGTGACGCAAGCAAGAACATGTGAGGCAGCATGTGGGGTTGGATGAAAATCGGCATGGGCATGGCTCTAGCTCTCCAAGCCTACGTGGATGTACGGGGCAGCACCTTGCTGCTGCCTCCATTGTACATGCCCTGATGACTGCGGCCTGTGTCCAAGCAAAGATGCTTGACGCCCGCAAAAAAAATGCTGAGTGCGACAAGGGAGGAAAGGGTTCGCGCCGGAAAAAAAAAGGCCATGCATGCAGGTGTAGCTACGTGATGCTCTTGGACAGCTAGTGTGATGCTACGAAGCACAAAAACGGGTTGTGGTGCAAATCCTTTTTATTCAAACCGTTTTGGTTCAAATCTTTGAACAACATAACACGGTGCTTGACAAATATAAAATAAAATAATATCAATGAGTTACCTGATGCGTGTAATCGATTTATTAAAATTAAAATAGGATGGCACCAGGTAGGGCTGTATTCTTTTTTACATCTTTTTTTGAAAAATGTCATCATAAAAATACTAGAGTGCATCTTATTTGTGCTGAGTAAGAAACAATCGGTATTAAGTGTGGTTGGCTTAAGAATTGAGGGTACCGATAGTCATACTGATTGCAACCTTTGGCACAAAAAAAGAAGAGAAAAATGTATCATTCATTCGGTATGTGTGATTTATCTTGTGTCTGGCGAGTATCCGGTAACTAATTTTTGAGCTATGAGAGTTCCTTGGGGGTTTCACTTCTGGAAAACACCGATTAGTACTCTCGAAATGGCATGGCGTCGACATGAGAGGCAGTGATGCTATCAGAACTACTTTGCATACGATACTTTATGTGTCCGATCACTGTGCGATGCCTAATCAAGTGGTCGGCTGCAATTTTATTCTGTGCATGGATGGCTCGATTGCATTGGCGTACAAAAATCGTATGCATGGTGACCTATGCATAGCAACACTCGTGATGCTATGGCATCGAAAACTTAACGAGGATGCATCGTTCAATTGGTAAGGGAATTCTTACTACTAGAGACGGTTGTTTTTTAAATAAACAGCTTATATAAAAGTCAAACAATTCGAATGCATTTTTGTTGGTGTGTGAAAATTTGATCGTAGACCGAATGAGTTAAGTGTGCGTGCAAGGTTGGTCGGCGTCTACTTATTTGTGTATCACATGCGGGCTAGCCGTGCCTATGTCCTCTTGACATATCATGTTAACGACGTTAAGAAGGGCCATGATTTTGTGAGGAAGTCAATACAAAAACAAATTTGCCACCAGAGTTTGTGACAGAAAAATGTGATCCAAAAATAATGGGGAAAGCATCTACACCATGCACGCGAAAATATGAGGGCAAAGGTTATTCCGAGTAGTGACGAGAACAATTTGAATTATCCATAATTCGGCTAGTTTTTATTGACGTTCTGGAGTGGTTCGTGAATCCAGTATCTCTTGATCTTGAATATCAGAAATAGGACGAACGAACCGGCCTCCGCAAATATCTTTGCTTCGGAATAAAACTTTGCAATGGTGCACCGGTGGTATCGAACGAAGAAATTTCCATCGGTGTCACTGATTTGCTGGAGAGGGAGGGTAGTAATGGGCTGTGGATTCTCTACCTTGCCATGGGCAAGGTAGAGAGCTACAGTAACCCTGCCTTTCCCCTTTTTTGTCTGTTGGATCGCGAACGGCCCAACCAGATTTGATGGAACAGTGTCCATGAACAGTATCGTGAACAGTGTGCAAACAGTACCCGTCAAACAGTGCCCATGAACAGTCGCGCGAGCTACAGCGTTTCGCCCGATCTGGACGGTCGCTTTCTGATCCAACAGCTGTGCGGCAAAGGCAGGGTACTGTAGCTCTCTACCTTGCCCATGGCAAGGTAGAGAATCCGCGCCCGTAGTAATGACACCTAGCTGTACATGATGGATGAGACGATGGAACGTGTGCCTGGCCTGGCAGTGCAGCGCTGTTAAATGGGAAAATACTGTGCATAAATGGAGAATACAGTGTCATGCAAAAGTGTGTCAGGTGAAATAAGTTGAGGGAATAACTGGACTGCACCGGATCCCTTAAGAAGACTGGCGTGCCAGATAACGGCCTGCATGGAGCTCGGCCTCCAAACGGCATTTTCGCCAAATGACCTCCAAAACATTGTTAAATTAGATTCACTCATTTTGCTCCGTATGTCGTCCATATTGAAATCTCTAAAAAGACTTATATTTTGAAACGGAGGGAGTATAAGAGAAGCTGCAGAGTTTGACTTCGAACCCAGGCCGGCAACAACCACCTTTGTGCTGTCCATCCTTGTGCCAAAGCCAACTTCTCAAGTTTATAAAAAACTATACCAACATCTACAATATTAAATAAATACTAGCACATATGCCCGTGCGTTGCACCGGGAGAGAAAATCTGTGTGTGGTTAAATTAAATTCAATGGGAAGCAGAGTATAGCTAGCTACAACCGAGTCTGAATTAAAAAGCCTTCCTATTTGCCGCTGTACTAAAAGACTTTAGGATTCACGTCGCGCCGGTCCAACGGTTTCGGAGGCTTCCTGCTACTGCCATCCTCTTTGAAGCTGGGCGAAGGAACTTACAGTTCTCCCCTCTGGAAGCCATATGTAGCTTCAAGTAGTTGAAGGCATGTGGATGCAGAGGAAGATGAGTATATGCTGAATGTTGATGTAATCATAACCCAGAGATTATTACCAGCACAAAGCATTTGCTATGTTAAAATGGTTTAATGGTAGCCTGTTGTATCACAGATCATGATATTGCTATAAATTTGTGTAAGCAAAAATAAAAAAAGAAACATGAACTGCCATATTCATTCAGAAGGAAAACAACACCGTGCTCACATAAAAAATTCTATCAAACGAAGACACTGTTATTCATAAATATCTAGTGTAGATGACAATGCAATTAAGTGATGGAGAATAAAATTGGAAAAGAACATGGCCCAATCTACACGAATAGATAGTAGCTAGGGGAACAGTTAAATTGTCTTGGAAAAACATACCAAGAAAAGTGGAAGTGATGGAGCGCAGCAGTAGCAGATAATCATTAATGTGATGGAACATTCGTTCACATAGTAATAATCTGTCAAATGCCATGAAGCATCAGAAACTACATGATGTTACAACAAGAACAACATTCAGTTCTACAGAAAAGTTGAAGTCCACTCAATTGTTTGCACTATATAACTTAGAAATACGTATTGACAATCAAAAGTGCTTCCTGTAAAAAAAATCTCAGAGGTTCTGCACCTCCATGAGCTTCCTTTTGAACACACCAACTCACAAGTTAGTCAGAGACAGGGAGACATAGCGGATTCCGGCTGATTTTGGCGCGATTCCTACACAAAGCTCCTCAACTGAAGAATGTCACAACAGCAAATACATCAACTCGGTGCTTCACTATTTTCTTTCAAATCAGTCGCCTATGCAGGAAGGAAGCGAAAGGGGAGGAGGGCGGAGGGGCGAAATTTAAGAAATAAAGCTTTGCTATGTGCAACATCCATATTTTCCGAGGTTCAAATTTTTTATTTAAAAAACGGGTCACGGCTTTAAATAACAAAACTGAACAACCTAGAAATCAGGATGTCACACATGCTAACAACATATGAAGTTTTTTTTTTCGAGAACACCTCGAGAGGGGCAGGGGTTCCTGCATTTCATTAAGAAGAAGAGAGTTGGTCCAGTTTATGAGGAAAACCGGACCCGAAAACCTAACATTCTCGGCTAATCAGGGAAAACCGAATGAAAACCCAAAAATAAAAAGAATACGAGAAAAAAGAGGCACTAGAACTAGGGATAGGGACAAAGGCCAAAACAAAATTAAGGGACATCATCGGAGCCAGACACCAGAGCGCCCAGGCCCAAAACAGTAAGGCGAGCCTCTAGTGCAACCAAACTAACCGCCACTCGCCGAAGGGAAACCATCCATCTCGAATGACTCTTCTCTCTCGGCCTGAAAGAATCATGTGCTATCATTATCTAGTGGAAAACATCGTGAGAGGTCCAACTTTGACTTTCCCGCAATCCTCGCCAAAGAGCTCAACGCCTCGATCACTTGCGGTGTGAGAGGTTTTTTGTACATGTCCAGATATGCTTGCATCTTTTGCTCTGGGCCCTCTGCTTTGCTAACCTCCGGGAGCTCACCAAAAAACTCCAATTTCCTAAACTCTGCGCGCTTGTAAGTCGGGATGTTGCATGCCTTGTTCTTCTTATCCAGACGCCCGCTCCGCCGCCCATCATTCTTATCCCCATTTGAAGGCACAGGGGTCCCAAGCAGAGGTTGTGGGAGCGGACAAGTAACCTTGCTAAGAAAATCCTCCAGAGATATTGGTGCTGCTTTGGTTTGTGCCACCGTCGCAACAACATTGCACTCCTCCACCACAGGCTCAGCCAGAACGCTAGGCGCGTTCATACAGAGCGGCTCCTCTGAACACGGCCTCAGACGTACAAGGGAAAGCACCTCAGAAGACGAGGAGGGGCCTCCAGGGCATGGCGACCAGAGTGTAGCCTCCAAGCACATAGGATCAACAGATTCCCCACTCCCCACCGGCGAGGCACCATGGGTCAACCACATATCATCGCCCCAAGCAGAGCATTGAGTCGGATGTGCGAGAATGTTCACATCAGAAGTCGAGGAGTAGCCCCCCGAGCAAGGCATCGAGATCATAGCCTCCAAGTACATTGGGTCGTCGAACTCCTCACCAGCCACCGTCAAAGCAACAGGATCCAACCACACCTCATCGCACCAATCAGACACGTCATCACAGCAGCCAGAGCAGGCCACGAGACCAGCGGGTGAAACCTTAGAAGGTGGCACCATAGACTCATCAAGCATAGGGTCATCCTGTCGCGAAACAATGTCCAACGGCCCAGCCAACAACATTGCATCAACAAGATCCTGCTCAGCGGGAGCTCGTGGGAGGGCACAACCATCCGCGGGACGAGCCGAGCAATCTCCAATGGGCGAAGCCAAGAGAGCATCAACATAGGAACGAGGCCTTGAAGGGTGGCCGACCGACACGCCACGAACAACATCAACACCAGGCCGAGGCCCCGAGGAAGGTGCCGACAAGGGGGGCCTTCGAGATGGACCAGAGCACTGGCTGGCGAGGTGGAAGTTCTTGTAGCAGCGCCAACACTTGAGCGGCTCCGTACATGCAACGGCGAAGTGCTTACGACTGAGGCAGCGGAAGCACCTTCCATCCATCCACTTGAGGTAGGCGACACGCTCAGCATGTGCGGTCACAAGAGACGTAGGCGGAGAAACATCCCTCACATTGGTAGCATCCAAGCTTCCCCGGAGCCCCCGCACCTCAGTACAGCCTCCATTGTCCGCAGCAGCATGAGAGTCCTGTCCTCCGGATGCCACGGCTTTGTCTTGCACCACAACCGACTTGAGGCGGGGTCGTGGGGCCAAGGAGGACGAAGAAGCAGCAGCGGATCCCGACAGCTCCGACGGCAGCAAGATACGCGGCTGGAACCCGGCAGGGATGGTGGCGGGAGGGGGCGGCAGCGGCCCACCGTAGGCGGCCGCAGACGCAGCTGAAACATATGAAGTTTCACCCATATCAAATGTTAAACAAATAATCACTTTCTAATTTAAAAGAGATAAAGGGTTCAGAATGGTATGATGAATACAAAAAATGAAAATCAGCTACGAGACACAGATGTATGGCTTGCTATGTTTTGTAGCACCAATCGACGTAACCAAAATTGAGATGCTGAGAAATAGGATTAAGGACTGAAAAATCAGCAAAGCTTATTAGAAGATATGAAAGTGTTACCCTAATTTTCAGACCCTCGAGTTGATCCTTTTTTTCAGATGTAGAATTCATCATATTAGGCAAGAAGATCAACGAACTCCTTGTGGACTGACATTGAGAAGCATACAATGGTAAAACCATTCACCAGATTAGCACCTTAATCCATGCCACTTCCTTTGTTGATTAGCAAAGCCAACTCCAATATGCCTGCTAAAGCATTGTCCATCTACAGTGTCCTATTTATGAAATTAAGACATCAAATTACACATAAGAGACCACTCCAATTCTGTTGTCAAACTGCTGTGATGTTTCAGGTCCTCAATCACATTACATTTAAAAATTTGTCAGAACAAATTAGATAAAATTAAACTATTAAATACTCATGTCTATATGATGACCCAAGCAAGGTGGCGATCAGAGTACGTCGGAATAGTTTTATTGTGTGCTTATATATCATGACACAGAATAGAAGGATATATGATAAAAGAGTGTAGGAAGATAGAAGTAGGTCAATAACAAACTACGTAAAATTACCATACGTGCGAGATGTCAATGAGCCTCAAATGCTAGCAGTGCCCTGTCGAGCACACATGCTGCAGCTAGGAGGCAGACCATGCTATATGTCTGAATGTTCCATCTGCTCAACGGGCCTATATTTAGCCCACTGTTTTGTGAATTTCCTAACGTAGGTAATTAGTCATGGACTTTATCCATTAAATCTCCATCATGTGTGTCAAATTCCTGAACATGAAGTCTGTCTGCCTGTACCTAGCCCCTACAAAATAGCTGGAGAAAGACACATCTATCAGTGAGAAATAAAATTTTAGCACTGTAATTTTCCAGCCATATCAATCCTAGCTTTCAAACTTTCGACAGAGATCGGTCGAGGAGCTACAACTGTGTGTCAGGCTCGAGAGCCAACAGCACAAACGGCATGCACGTACCGCCAACAAGAAGACCAATGATGCCACGCTGGACGCTAATGGTTTTAGATCAGCGATGACTAACAATATCAGAGATTCATCATCTTATAAGAGGAACACACTTTCTTGTAGGTTTGGCCAAAATTTTGATTTCCCAAACATCTGAATGAGGATAATGATGTAGATATCTTGAAATTCATCCTAGTTGGCCGAACAGGGTCGCTGGAGGAGTAAATTTGAGACTGCCATGTTCCCCGCAAATAACAAACTGTC
Source organism: Elymus sibiricus (assembly GCA_039707655.1). Taxonomy (NCBI): domain Eukaryota; kingdom Viridiplantae; phylum Streptophyta; class Magnoliopsida; order Poales; family Poaceae; genus Elymus; species Elymus sibiricus. The sequence continues at coordinate 391,953,930 of CM077664.1, read as the reverse complement.
TGAAACTATAATAAATCCAATAAATAAAAAAGACAAAAATCTTTTGAAAAGAACACTTTCCTCAGTTGGATCATTGATACTTAGTGAAGCCATACACGTAACCTGATTCTGCCAACAAAATTCACATATTAGCACCCTTTTGGACTGACGACAGATCACCCAAACTTCTTTATCACACGTACCTTCAACAATTCCTATTTCCCCGCTTCAGCAGCCAACCCCCATCTCGTGCCACACCGACCGCTGCAGGTCAGAACCAAAGTAGCCTCCTCCTTTGCAGCCGTTCTGAGCAGCACCACCGCCAGAATCCTCTCTCTCTCTCTCTCTCTCTCTCTCTCTCTCTCTCTCTCTCTCTCTCTCTCTCTCTCTCTCCCTCCCTCCCTCCCTCCCTCTCTCTCTTCCTTCCACGGCAGGGGCAAGCAACGGCTTGTCGAGGTTGGCTGGGCCGGCGTCCTGTTGGGTGAGGTGGTTGGGGCGGCATCCATTGGAGCGGGTGTTGATCCAGTCGTGGATGGGAGACGGAGGTGGTTGGGTTGCGGCGGGGGCGGCGAGCGGGCTGAGGTGCGGCCGCGGCGGCAAGCGGGTTGAGGTGTGGGCGTGTGGCGGCGGCGGCGGCTTGGGCACATACCAGGGTCGAGGAGAGGAGGCACGTACGGGTTGGTTTCGCCGCCACGGCAATCCTGGGGCGCGGGGCCGGCGGAGCGGCCGTCCTGCTCGCGAAGACGGAGGCAGCGGCGAGCGGTGGGGCGACGGCGGGCTGTAGCGGGGGCGGCGAGCGGGGCTGGGGCGATGGCGGGCTGTAGCGGGGCGGCGGTGGCGGTGGCGGATCCGCTCGCGAGAAGGAGAGGATAGGAGGCTGCGACCGCTTCGCTCGGGACAAAGGCGCAGCGCTTGGGCGTGTATGAAACGTTTTTTTTTCACTCCACTTAAATTAAATAGGGACTGCAGGTTCAATTACGAAAAAGCATAAGGACCTTTTTGTAAAAACGCCGCGACAGTGAACCCGACATAAGCATTGCGTGCTTTATTAATAATATAGGTAATAAAGAAATATGAAAATATATATCATGGTGAATCTAATGATATTAATTTGGTATTACGGTTACTTATAATTTGCTCTCTAAACTTGGTCAACCACAGAAAAGTTTGATTATTCCGAAAACTTATACACATTACATTTTGAAACAGAGGGAGTATAAAATAGCTAACTTGACTTTCTTTTTCTAGGTCCAAATAAAACGGATTCCATGATAAACTGGGAACTCTCACTACACATCCATTTCTGCTGTCGTTTGGTTGTAAATATAAATAAATCCATGCTCCCATTACATTTCACCCAGTAACAAAACTGAAAAGCCGAAAAATCTATCCTATCACATAGCCAGAAACAGCCCGAGCCCGTAATTCTGCGGTAGATTCGTTCAGACAGCAGGTGCATTTTGCCGCCCCTTCCCGAATTTGTTCGCAACGGCGGGTTCCGACAGCGTGTTCCAGACCTGCCAAACATGCAAGAAGAGTGTCTGTCAGTGGAAGGGCCACACATAGGCCACGTATACGGATGGCGTGGTGTTTACCTTCAGTTTGCCTTTCGATCCTCCGCACGCCAACAGGAAGGGGTTGTCGTTCGAAAACGACACCGAGAATATAGCTCCCTGGAAACAAACAAAACAGATGGATGAGCAACATGGTATAGCTCCCTGGAACAGAATATAGCTCCACATTGCAGTAATTCTTTCCTTTTACAGATGGACAAGGGATGGAATTCGGTCAGATTACGTACAAGCTTAGGATTCAGCGACGAGACGCACGAAGGCTGGTTGTTCGATAGATCCCAGAGCTTCACCTGTGTTTACAGATAGATATATTAGCAACTGGTTGGATCAATACCACGAGAGTTAATAGCTTCTTCAGCGCAAAGTTAATAAACGCACCATTTTGTCAGTTGAACCAGTCGCAAGAAACTGCAAAAAAAAAGGCAGCATCAGTAATTCGGTTCATGTGGCTGCATCTCCCTTTATTTAGCACACTTGTATGAAAATCTAACATACGTTAGGGGTAGATGGGGCGAAGGATATGGAAGAAACGGCCTTTTCGTGTGCATGCAGTGTAAACACCGGCTGTCCAGGATTTGAATTTGATGAAGCTGTCCGAATATCAAATGCTTGAACCATCCCATTTTCAAGACTAACCTGCAACACCCAGCTGCCACATTATCATACCATCGAGTATACAACACATCCACCAAAAAGAAAATCACAAATACAAATTCATTCTGAGATTATGACTTAGTATAGCCTTAAATAATTAACTGCAGGGATCCAAAGATGCTAACTATAGACTTGCTTCATGAAAGAGCAGAACTCTATTCATCCGGATTTCAATCATACTGTTTCTAATGGAAACTTCACTAAAGTTTAGCAGAAAGTTGTTGTCTGACAGAAATCTCCAATTGTTCTATAAAATGATAGATAATTGAGTTGAATCACATTAGCATATACGTAAAGTACAATGAAATCACTTACCACAAATGAGTGTTCATTATGTGAATCACAAACTAAGCTCTCTACATCTGCTTCGACAGGCCATTTATGACAACATTGTCCACTGTCTTTCATATCTGTCTGTAAAATGTTACCAATATAAGTTCAGTGGATGTAGGTACAAAATATATATAAATAAGCAACAACCTTCTCAACAAGAATGTCAAATAAACACTGAACTGCATCTCAAAATATCTATGGTAACGCAACAGGCCGCTCCATAAGAATGGCAAATCAAATTATCTTCTTCACCTATGAAGGTGAACTCCCAGAACCAAATTATCTTCTTCACCTATGAAGGTGAACTCCCAGAACCAAAAGGACTTAGCAAGTACTTCCTCTGTATCAAAATATAAGACGTTTTTGCAGTTCAATTTGAGCTGGAAAAAAGTCTTATATTTTGACAGAGGGGGTAGTAAGCAATATATTATATAGCTAGTATGATCGCCTTTAATTAGTGGCTACTAATCCAAAACTGGCTAGAATCCACATCTCAATTACACAATGCGGACAAGATTATTATTTGCTGCCATGCTAGAGATCAGCATGCTGATACAATCTGGCCAAGTGACTTAACAACCAGAATACGTAATCAGCAGCAGCAGAAATTTCAGGAGAAAATAATTCACATTATGGCCAAGGACATCCATTACCATGGCAATTGTTCTATCAAAAGATCCACTGAGAAGAACTTCAGGTGACCTCCAGGCAACTGATTGAACCTACATGTTGGGCAGAAGGAAAATTAACTTGATATGCCATCACAACTTTCGGGCCAATATATACAGAAGTCAATAAGAAGACTGTACTATCAACCATTACCTTGTCATCATGATGTTGCAATGTGACTAAACATTTACCAGCACTCATGTCCCAAACTTTCACAGTTTTGTCTGCACTTGCACTTGCCAGAGCGTTCCTGAAGTAAAGGAATCATCAGCAGGGGGCAATAAGTGAAGAGAGAGCGGGAGATGCAATCACTTAAGCTGAAACCAAAACGCACCTCACCACCGTGTTCCATGCAAGACCAAGCACAGAACTTCTATGGCTACCCTTCTTGTATGTTTTTCCCTGCACATGACATGCAGTATGAATAATGTAGCTAAGGTTTTAAGAAAGGAATGAATGCTCACCTGCGCACAGGCATACATGAATCATAATATCATGAAAACATAGTACCGACGTTTGTTCTACACACATTGTACCCTCATCCAATCAGCATCATTTTGCACCAACATAGTCAATTTGACAGCTAAAAAGCAACCCAATCTGCACCTTAACTTACTGAACCTACTAGGACCTGTGCAATGTACTTAGCAATGAACAATCGAATAGATCAATTCAACCTCGTTTCATGTGCCTTCTGTTTAGGTGGAGTTAGCCTGGATCTCAACCAACCATTTCAGCACAGTTAGGGGGATACAAAGCTAGTAAGCTACACGGGCAACAGACTGGCAACGTTAGGTCAAAGACTCTCAGTCAATATCAATCTAGCCTAAAGTTTCAAAATTATGAGACCAGATTGCAGATTCCCCCACATGATAACTTGCTGAGGTTGCCATGGAAATCAAAGGGAGGAAACAGCATAAAATTGGGGGTGGGGGTGGGGGGAGGGAGAATGTCGAGTGAGACTTTGCAATAGAGCAAGAAAAGGAGTCACTATAAGAAATCAAAAACTTCAAAAATAGCTCAACAATGAAACATTAGTAGCATACCTTTTTTCCCTTAACCTTCTTCTTCTTTTTTGAAATTCCTCCTAGCACAAAATGTGGTTCGACCTCGTCGACCTGTTAAATAACATCGAAGTCCACAAAACAGTACATAAATTCTTTGAAGCAAAGCAATTCATGGCCATACGAAATAATAGTCTTCTGTGTTTCTGAAAACTTACAACATCCAAGTTCCATACTTCAATTGTAGGATCCATGGTGCCAACAGCTATGAAATTTCCTGCAACACAAGACGAGGAATAGAGTAAAGCCTTAGCATATAGCTTTCTTCTGCGGAAACAATTTGGCACTCTTTACTTGTCAAAACTCAAGTGACACCACAATTTTACCTTTCTGTTCGCCATCCTGACGGTTAAAATCCATCCAAGCCGTGCAGAGTGGAAAATCTGAGAGAGGGACCTCATGATGCACAAACATATTAGGATCCCCATCCTCCAATTCTTCCACTATGCTAACCTGTCATAGATAATAAGGCCACTGGTCACACCTTCATGCAGTCCAACCGAAAACAAAGGCTATATCAGCTAGTAACGCCCAGCAAAGGGAGGCACAGAGTAATATATGGAGACTAATGTGAACTATGTATATTCTGTATGACTGCATCCATCAATCTGAATACAAAATTACTCAATACAACCAGCATTAAGCCCGGAATTCCATTGCTCCGCGTAAAGGTTTGGTCTTCACATTCTTTGAGAAGTACGAAAAAAGGAACCACGGCATCATTTTTACAAGATGCAATAAGAAAATGTTACTCAACACTTGCCTGGAGAGAATTGAATTCATCCTCGTTATGAGCACAAACAATCACTATATCAGTAGGTTTGATAGTCATGTCCTCAATCTCCTCATCGTCGTCCTCGCCATCGTCCTAATAAGGCAGCGAAGGGGGGTCATTCACCTCAATTGCAATAGCGAATACTAGTAGCATATTTGTATCATGGCAAGAGAAAGGATACTCACATCATCGTCGTTCTTGATGATATAGGGGTCCTCTTCGTTGCTTTTGTAGTACAAGTCCCCCAACCCGGTGCTGAAAAGCTCGAGCCCTGACCACAACACAAGTTACAGCTCAAGTATCGGTCGAGAGTTGAACAAACGAAGCGGGGGAGTCAGTCGCGGGAGCACGAGCGCCTACCATCCTCCTCGTCGTCGTAGGCGTCCATGTTGAGCTCGGCGAGCCCGTCCGCAACGTCGCCAACGGCGGCGCCCGAGCTGCTCTTGGTCCCGAGCGCCTTGGCGGCGGCCTTGGCCTGGGCGACCTCGTCGACCTCCTCGTCCTCGGCGCCGTCAACCTCCATCACGGCGTCGTCGTCCTCGTCCCCGTCCGCGTCGTCGGCGTCGCTCCCGGCCCTGCAAGCAAGCACCACACTTTCATTCAACTAGAACGCAGCGGCGCGGCGAGGAAGGGGGGAAGAGGGGGGCGGGGGCTTACTCTCTGCCGAGGGCGATTTTCTTCATGGCCTCCTCGATCTCCTCCTTGGTGGGCGGCTCCGCCTCGATGGGGACGCTCTTGGCGGCGCCCCTGGGCACCCAGGACATGGCGGAGATCATCGCGGCCGAGCCGACGAGGGCACGCGGAGGGCGAGGGGTTCTGGCTCTGTGGACGCGGGTGGGCGGCGCGCTCCGGTGGCGGGAGGACGGGGGGTGGGGCGGAGAAGAGAGGGGGAGTGAGGCCGGCGGCGAGGTTCCTCTGGTGGCGGGAGGAAGGGGGGCGGTGGAATAGGGTGGGGGGAGTGGTCGAGGACGAGGGTTTTGGTCTGCCTCGAGAGCTTCTATTGGGCCTGGGATGGGCTGGTCCATGCGAGAGGGCTTGCCTCCTCTCGCTTTTGTCTCCTCCACACGGTGGCAACCGAAATAGCCCTCAAAAAGTGCTCAACAAAAATTAGCCCTAAAAAGAAGTTGGCAACCAAATTGAGACTTGCTAGGGTATCTTTGCCCACAGGTGAAGTTTGAAAGGATGGCAACATGGCCCAGTCTGCTGCGTGCCAACACTGCGGTTGACTTCTGAAGACACGCTTTGGAGGAAATATCATGTACTACCGAGGTTTAGATGCTACCGTAATACGGGCTCTTGGGAGCCGTTGATCTCAGATCAAACGACTTCAGGGAGATTTTGCACATTTTGCAAAAAGCCATCCAAGAGTCTTAAAATTGCGCGCAGGTACAACAGCTCCTCAGATGCCGTCGGATTTGAGATCCAACGGTCCAGAAGCCCATATCACGGTAGCATATCAAGACCGGTATCACCTGAAACTTTCCCCACGCTTTGCTCGATTGCAACATGGCCAAGAGTGTGTGGGCATTGCGTGAAGATGATGCAGCGATTCCTTTGTTCGGTGATGAAACAACAGACGTCAAACTTTGGCTCTTCGGTCTCAGCGCGACACTAGACAGAGATATCTTTATTGAGATCTTAGTGACCCTATGAGCAATATGGTGAGCTTGGTGACGAGCAATTCATGAGGGAGAATTTTAGAGCCCGTGGTCTACGGATCTGTTCATCAGGAAGTACTTGAGCGAGCTAGAAGTTTGCAGCAGGCCGGTAGCAACTCAGCGCACACCTGCTGTGGCAAGGGCAAGACAGCCAAGATGGATTGCGCCGGAGCCCAGGAGTGTCAAACTGAATGCGGATGATGTTGTAGCCAAGACCGTAACAAGGGCGCGATTGGCGTGGTGTGCAGGAGCGAGGACTGGCACTACTTGGGCGCGTCAGTGGTGGTTCTGGCCGGAGTGACAGAACCAGCAACCCTCAAAGCCCACGCATGCAAGGAAGCTTTGGCCTTGGCCGACGACTTGCATTAAAATAAAATCAATGTTGCAACCAACTGTCATGAATGAGCTTCGAGATGGAGTTTTCTTAGGCCCTTATGGCATGATTCTGTGAGATATTTCGAACAGGGCTACTTCCTTTCAGAAGTGCTCTTTTAGTTTTGAACAACGTGAATGTAATAGTGAACCCCACGCTCTAGCTAGGATGGCAACTAGCTTAGAAGTGGGCAGATATCTGTGGCGATGATCTTCTGGATCACCTGTGTATCCCCTTTATTTTGAACAATGAATAAAGCACGATGTTTTACTCGAAAAAAATTAGCCCTGAAAAAAATGTGACAACCAAATTGAAAGTTGCTCTCAAAAAAAGAAAAACGAATTGGAAGTTTTTTTCTGAGAACAAATTGAATTCAATGTTTTTTCCTCTTATTCTCACAGCATATCACTAGGTTTGATAGAATCGCAGTTGTCATTGTAGTACAAGTCCATGTTACCCGAAAGCCCACGCCTAACACAATATAGAAGTTTATAGCTTATGGGGCAGAGTGACACAAGCATCGGTAATATTGTTTCACGAGCATATACAAAATTGCAGCTTTTTATTCTTCTAGATATGCGGAAGTTTTATTGTGCAATTTTTTATCACACTTAGCAAAATTAACAACATATCTTAATTAGTACTTGTTACACAATTGCATAGTTTTGTAAGGAAAAATTTAAGGTTGATTGTTCAACTAAAACGCGAGGCCCATTAAAAATACTTTTTAAGAAAAAGTGTAAGTAAAACACCTAAATTTTACTTGGACCTGGCTAGTTCCAGGCTCACTTTTTCCCTCTTTAAAACCTTCCCATGGATGAAAAAAAAGACAACAAGCCTCTATGAATGAATTATATTTTATATGTATGTCTTCACTTCCTTGTTAATATCCTTAAATACCTTAACACAAAGCTCTAAAATATTAATCTAACAAATATCCCGACAAAAGATATTTAGAGCGCATCATAGGTCTAAACAAATATAAGATTCTAGAGTACATGAGGTGTCTACAAGTGTTTTCTCTCGGATCTTTTGCATTGCTCATTTGTTGGTAAGTGATGCTTAACTTATCTATATTGACATGTTGTTTTTATGATCTCATTTTTCCTTGTGGATGTCCTTTATCAAGTAAGAGAAAAAATCAAAAATTTGTGTGGTTATATGAAATGCCTATGTTGGTTGCCATATGGACAACGTGACAGTTTTTTCTCTGAGTTAGTCTCAACAATCTAGCACAATGTCATCAGACTAGATGTTTATGAATGGGGATTTTAAAAAAGGTTTTTATTGGCTAAATGGCAACGAACTTTAATTTTCCGTGGCCGCCATGCTTCAAAAGGTTACACCTTTTCTTTTTTTTTTCTTTTTTTTGAACACAGTACAAACGCAAGCGCTCATACATACGCGCATACACTCACCCCTATGAACGCACACACGTACACCCTACCCCTATGAGCACCGTCGAGAGACTGAGCCGGCATATCATCTTGAGATTTACGAAGTCACCGTAGGCGACTCGTCGTCGACGGGAACGTCTCCTCCCACTGAAAGCGTGCCGCCGGAAATCCTGAAATAAGTCGTCGACGGGAACGTCTCCTCCCACTGAAAGCGTGCCGCCGGAAATCCTGAAATAAATCCAGGAATAATGCGAGGACCAGGACTTGAACCCCGGTGGGCTGGGGATACCACTGTCCCTCTAACCATCCAACCACAGGTTGGTTCGCAGGTTACACCTTTTCATTCCGTGATGACACTTATATTTGGGCTTAAACTGGCAACCACATCACTAGACGTTATGTCGAAGTGATCCAGCCTACATGAGTGGTAGGAGTATTTACTTATGCCATTGCTAGGTGAAGCCACTTCAAAAGTTTATTCCGCTGGAACTTGACCTTAGAAAAGTCCAGTTTCTCAACATCAGACCATTACATAATTTTATTCCTATCAATAGCATACGAGCATTAATCTAGTAGTTTTATGTTTCATGGCTGCTCGCCACATATATAAACCAAATGGTCCATCATTTTCATTATCTTGAAGAAGTGGCAAATGGAGAGTGGATTTCTTGCTCCCAAACTTCACAGACTCCGTCTTTTGAAAAAAAATGTATTTTAGTTTCAAAAATCTCTAAAAAACAATACACATGAACATACAAATGTATACTACATTTCTTTAAAAAATCATGATGAAATATGCTTTGGTGTGAGTTCCGCAAAAAAAACATGGTGTAGTAAATAGTGCATGTGCTAGAAATACATTATTTTTTTCGGTAGGTTTCACCAAAACTTAGTTCATCTTGAAAATTGATGGAGATGCAGTATACATCCCTGGGTTTTTTTGTTTTGTTTTTTCCAGACTTTTTTCAAACTTCAAAATATATATTTTTCTATTTTTATAAATCTGAGCTCCACGGAGTCAGGAATCCAAAAGCAATTTCCAAAATGATTTGGATACTGTAAGGTGAATCTGTTTCCAACATATGGAGTTATTCATGTGTTCTTTATGTGCAGTGAAGTTCATCATGTCGTTATTGTCTGCAATTGGTGCAAGATCTTTTGCCCCTTCGTAGGTTGATGTGATATTATGATGCTTAGCAATTATTCCATTTGTGATCTGATCAGGGATGCAATAAAAGTACCTAAAACAAAACAAAAATTAGAACCATGTGAAGTGCTGCCTTTTTGAGGTTAGTTGCTAAGAGCCCGTGAATATTTAGAGCTACCGAATCAAAATTTGAGAAAATTATAGAAAAACAAATATATCATAACTCTTTGCTCGGAGAAATATTCGGCATATTGTAACACAGAACCATATGTTCGACTACAGAGGTTGTGTGGTTGATGGACCATGCCCGGCCTACTTTACCTGAACTATAAAAAGAATTTCCCCTAAAAATGATAAAATGATCTACATATGGGGCAAGAAACTAATTCAGCTGACCACATGGTCACTAAACAGCTTGAACTGTCCGGCGTCGAGCACAAGCTTCCGCACGGACGCAATGGCGCCAATGATCCCAACACCGGTGAACAAGGCCATGATCGCAACGTTGATTATGTACACAGCCGACCTTCTAGGCGGGGCCAGCGCCATGTTGTACATGACGACGGGGAGCACGAAGTCGAGCGGGATGAATCCCACGGCGCCGACCACGCCCACAATGTCCCCGAAGAACGGCAGTGCCGCCGCCACAAACGCGCACGCCGCAACGTACAAGGTTCGCAGCGCCACCCGTGGCACCAGATTACGCCACGAGAACCTCCCCTGGCCTGCGTCTGCCGACCCCTTCTCCATGATCTCGTAGGCCACTTGCGAGTATACCAGCGCGATGGCCAGGAGCTGGAGGAGGACGAGCACGACGGCGAGCCCGAGCAGCCACGTTGGCGCCAGCGAGGGCCCCGAGTCCGGCATCAGGCTCTGCAGCGCATTGGATTGCACAGTGTTGCCGAAGGCCCAGTAACCGGAGATGGCTGCCAGGTAGAAGGTGAAGAAGACCACGGTGTAGCAGAGCACCAGCGCCTTGATCATCTTCCCCGCCGCCGGCGGCGCAAGTGTGGCCTGGATCTCGGGCAGGATGCCGTTGCCGAACACGGTGGCCAGGATGGAGATGGAGAGGAAGGCGTCATACATCTTCCCGGACTTTGATGGGCTCAGCGAGTAATCTTTCACCGGAGCATTGCTCATCATACCTGTAAAAAATTCAGATCTAAGATTGACCAATTTTTTTTTCTTCCTAGCTCTTTTTCATCTCCAAGTACAACATAGACTTAAACACGTAACGCACGCATGATCATCGGTGTTTGCACATACCTGCCCGAATGCACGCACCGGAGACGAGGATGGTGTAGCCGAAGGCTAGGACCAGGGACCCGAGGTTGATATACCGCAGCGAGTGGAACGACGGCATTTGCGAGAAGAGCGACAACACGACGGCGACCATGATGATGAAGTGGTACAGCTTCAGGGTACCATCCGGCGCCAAGCTCTCGTACATAATCTGCACCCGTTGATATACCCACGTATACCCAAGGTGCAACAGACATACCAGTTATGGAGGCTATAGCCTGGTAAACATTTTTGTTTCTCTACAACATTTTATTGTGCTTTTTGACACGATCTATTCCTGCCACCATTATTAGTTGTGCAATGTTTTTTGTTGACATTGAACATTTACTTTATTAGCAAGCAACAACAGTTACATGGTACCAAAGATTTTACAACAAAACATGGGGGCTCGTCCAGCCATTAACTAATCGTGCCATGCTTCAGGACGGGCATCATGAAAGTACATGAAAGTACATGCCACTCAACCAAAAAATAATAAAATCGTCCACGGATAATGAAACTATCATATGCCTTGGGCAATGTTAACATTCTGGTCTACTTTTCACATGTCGCATGGTAAGAGTTTCACAGAATAAATATTGTGTAATTCAGTGGTTTACCTGGAGGCAGTTGCCGGCGATGAGGATGCTGCCGATGGTGATGCCGGCGTTGATGGTGGTCTGCACGGTGACCACCGCGTAGAACACCCACCCGGACCCTACCATACCAATCCAAAACAGCACATTATTCACGCCGCTCATTATAGTTGGTCCACGATTATTAGCGCATTAATGGCGGCAATCAAAGTAGCCAGCAGGCATGTCTAGTACAGCACGTACCGAGGACGTCGGCGGCGAGCTCGCGGAAGCGGATGTGGCGGCGGCCGGCGGCCTCGCAGTGGTCGAGCACGCGGGACATGAGGTAGTAGGTGTAGAAGGTGACGGCGGCGACGGCGGTGAGCGCCGTGAGCCCGAGCGCCCAGCCCATGCCGCGGAGCGCGTACGGCAGCGTGAGCACCGTCGGGCCCACCATGGCCGTGGTGAGGTGGAACCCCGCGTGCCACCACGTGCCCTTGGACTCCAGCACGAACTCCGCGCCCGCGTCCCCCGCCGCCGGCTTCCCCTCGGCGTCGCCGTAGGAGGCGGAGGGGGTCATGGCGCGCCCCGTGGACGGCGAGACCAGGAACGGGCTGCTCCCGGTGTGCCCGTCCATGGCCATGGCGGTCGACCGGCCTCTGTCCGTCGCCCGCGGTCGGCGTCGTCAAAGCGTTGGCGCTGCGCACGGGGATGGTCCGTCGCCCGCGGTCGGCGTCGTCAAAGCGTTGGCGCTGCGCACGGGGATGGTCCGTCGATGGGGACGAGGATGTTAGAGTTAACCTTGTTGCGAAGTGTCATGTTTATTTTGTTAGTCATGCATTTAGTCCAAGCTGCGGCAGGGTGTGTACATCAAGTTGTGATCACGTACACACAATGCAAAGCTGGACAATAGAGTCAGTGAGTTAGTTGAGAGAAAGTCAGTACAGAATGGATGCATGTGCGGCGTCCATCAGGTTAGTAGCATGCACGTACGAGTATGCCGTTGCATGGCAGTGCTGTATAGCCGGTAGTGGCTTAGATGTGGACCGAGTAATTAGGGATAAGCGTGACGCCGGCTGAATCGTGTGGCTGCGTCAAAGAGGTTGTTACTCGTGGCCATGTTACCGGCTAGTGGAGAGAAAGTAGCGGATCTCAAGCAGCACGTAGTTGGCAGTAGTACGTGTGTGTCTCTATTAAGGGACTTTGTAATCAGCTATGTGAGTGAGAAAAAGAGTAAGAGAAGAGGCAGAAGTGTGTTGCCGGAAAAACTCTGTGTGCTCTTGTGTCCAGTGTGTGTTGTGTGAGTCTTCTTCTACCTTGGGCTGCGCCAACACTTGGTATCAGAGCTTCGTTGTGATCCTGTTGGTGGCCATGTCCATCGTCCCGTACGGCGCCGGAGGGAGTACGGTGTCACTCCCCGTGCCGATGCTCACCGGTGACAACTACACCGTGTGGGCGATCAAGGTGGAGGCGAACCTCGACGCGCAGGGGCTATGGGAAGCGGTGGTGCCGGCGGAGGACGCGGCGGCGGCGGTCATCGCGAAGAAGGACAAGCCGGCGAGGGCATACCTCCTCGGAGCGCTCTCTGAAGACATCCTGTTGCAGGTGTCGTCGAAGAAGACGGCGGCGGAGCTGTGGGCGAGCCTCAAGACGCGGTTCGTCGGCGCGGATCGGGTGAGGGCGGCGCGGCTCTCCACTCTCCGTGGCGAGTTCGATCGCCTGCGCATGGAGGACGGCGACGAGCTGGACGTGTACGCCGGGAGAATCAGCGGCATGGCGGCAAGGTACGCGGCTCTCGGAGCGACGCTCGACGACGCGGCAATGGTGAAGAAACTGCTCGACACCGTGCCGGACCGGCTGTACGCAGCAGTGGCCGGAATTGAGCAGTTCTGCGACGTCGACAAGATGCCGTTCGAGGAGGCGCTCGGACGGCTGAAGGAGTTCGAGGAGCGGACGAGGCGGCGCACTCAAGATAGCGGCGGACGGGGCGGCGACCAGCTCATGCTCACGGCAGCGCAGTGGGAGGCGCGAAAAGGTGAGCGCGGTGGCGCCGGCAAGAAGAGGAGCAACTTCGACATCCGCAAGGTGCGCTGCTACAACTGCCAAGACTACGGGCATTACGCGAAACACTGCACCGTGCCAAGGAAGGAGCAGGCCCATCTCGCCGCCGTGGACGCCGACGACGAGCCGGCGCTGCTTTGAAGGTCGACGTGAAGGTGATCAAATAAATGACAACAAGGTTAAGGGGGTGAATGTTAGAGTTAACCTTGTTGCGAAGTGTCATGTTTATTTTGTTAGTCATGCATTTAGTCCAAGCTGCGGCAGGGTGTGTACATCAAGTTGTGATCACGTACACACAATGCAAAGCTGGACAATAGAGTCAGTGAGTTAGTTGAGAGAAAGTCAGTACAGAATGGATGCATGTGCGGCGTCCATCAGGTTAGTAGCATGCACGTACGAGTATGCCGTTGCATGGCAGTGCTGTATAGCCGGTAGTGGCTTAGATGTGGACCGAGTAATTAGGGATAAGCGTGACGCCGGCTGAATCGTGTGGCTGCGTCAAAGAGGTTGTTACTCGTGGCCATGTTACCGGCTAGTGGAGAGAAAGTAGCGGATCTCAAGCAGCACGTAGTTGGCAGTAGTACGTGTGTGTCTCTATTAAGGGACTTTGTAATCAGCTATGTGAGTGAGAAAAAGAGTAAGAGAAGAGGCAGAAGTGTGTTGCCGGAAAAACTCTGTGTGCTCTTGTGTCCAGTGTGTGTTGTGTGAGTCTTCTTCTACCTTGGGCTGCGCCAACAGAGGAGACGGAGGGAGATCTGGGAGAGAGATCGTGGCTGCTACTACTCCTCCTACTGATTAATCCGCCATCTCGTCTTCTTGCTGGACTCCAGCTGGGCGAGGCTTTTACCCGCGGGATACCACAAATCCGGGGAGACGGGCGGGCAGGCCCCAAGTCAACGGCGGGGGAGCTCCCCTTCTTTCCTGTTTACTTTTCTCGAATTTGCAGTGGAAAAAGGAGGAAGAAGAAGGGCAAACTAAACGGAGCTGCCAATTCGTCGAGATCCAGATAAAATAGATATATAGGACAATGCTAGATGTGGAGTGCACCCAAGGAGCTGCTGCCTGCCTGCATCTGCATGCGTGGCGTGCCACACAACTGTGTGCCCATCTCTATCCATCCACCAATCCTCTCCGGGATCGGGGAGCAAGACGACAACACTTGGTTATCTCCCATACGTAGGATATGTATGAGTTGTTCGCTACTTATGGTACTGACGTAAATGCTTCCTTTCTTGGCAATTGTACGTTTATCGGCATTTTAGTAGCCACCAAAAGTGTAAAATAGCAAGAGCATTAGGGATATTCTTAATGCATTTCTTATTATTCACACATACAAGCTACAAAAAATATGTTGTAACTTTGGGGTGATTATAATTAAACTACTCCCTCCGGTCCATATTAATTGTCGATGATTCAGTACTACAACTTGTACTGAATCATCGACAATTAATATGGACCGGAGGGAGTAGAAAACATGTGAATAGGGGGAAGTCATCTTGTACGATGGAGAAACATGTTTTTTCCTTCATGTTAAGAGATGGTGGATCTCTTTTTTTTTTCTTTCGTTTCTACGCCTCACCAAATTATCTTGTATGGCGTCGCTAAAATAGCACCATTGTGCCTGAGTGCGGATTTCTGGAGGCCGAGCTCCAGTGAGCTCGGTATTTTGAAAATGCCAAAAAACATATTTAAAAGTTTCAAAAAAAAACTGAAAAAAAATCCATGAAAATATATATGTATTTCACAGCAACGTGTTGGATTTCGTCGGAAAATGTTGTGATTTGTAGGCTGCACAAAAAAGACAAATTTCTGGCCCAATAACAAAAATAAAAGGCCCGTTTAAAAATGCGTATTTGTCTTTTTTCTGCACGCCACATGTAAAAGTGTAATGCTGTGAAATTTTGCACACACGTAGTATACATGTGCACGTGTGTTCACAAATAAATTTGGAATTTTTCACGCTCCGAAAAAATAAAATTTCAAAACGAGCTCACTGGAGCTCGGCCTTCGTTGGCATTTTTCGCATTGTGTGTGGCCTTGTCAAAGCTATTTTAAAGAGGCGGAATCGATAGATGATAGTTTCGTGTGATTTGGGCACTGTTTGCCCTGGTAGTGTTGGATTCCGAGGGTTGGAGAGAGGTATAAGTTTTTATTACTTTTTCTAGGAGTTAGTTGCCAGTTTTATAGCGCAATATCATGAGACTATGTGCTTGTGAATGGAGCAAATCGCTATCATTACTACTCTCTCCGTCCATAAATATAAGATGTTTTAATCTTTTTTCCGAATCAGATGTATATAGACACGTTTTAGTGTGTTTGTTCACTCATTTCAATCCGTATGTTAGTTGATATTGAAATATCCAAAACATCTTATATTTGTGAACGGAGGGAGTAACTACTAAGTGCACGAGCTGTTGTTTTTGATAGCTTTTTATCTATGTAACTATCATATTTTTTTGTTTGAATTTCCTAAACTGCGTGATAGCCTTTCGATGGCTTTTCCTCGAGTTTTCGAAGATTAAATAGGATGGAAAAGGAGCCCGGCAAATCCCACGCCCCCATGCCGTTATCACTTCGTTGGAGAAATGATACCATGATATATAAACATGTACATTTAATATTTGCTAAGTGGAATGGAACATCTTGTCAAGTCAATATGTTGAGCAAAGTATGAAAATCACAGACATTGGAGCTCTTTTTAGAGAAATATTGGGCATCTCGTAAAACAATTTTTTCCCTATTTTGCTTTATTGACACACTAGAGTATCTGTCATGGGACTTGATTCTTGTGCATGAAGCAAATCTATACAATCACCAACCGCATGAGCCGTGTTGAGTTTCGACAATTTTTATCTTGCAACTTTTCCGGATTTTCTTTACTACAAGATGGTCTTTCAATAGCTTTTCCTCATATTTCCGACTACTACAAGTTATGTAAAAGGAGGGCAATAATCCTGCACTCCTAATGCTCCTACCACTTTCCCGGAATTACAAAGGACCGCCACGATGGTATATACACTCATACGTACAATGATTTTTCGGGTCTTTAGGGCTATCAAAACAAGATTTTGAGAAAGTCCGCTATTTCTAAATAGTTACAACCCACTACCTATGTCTACCACATCTGTAACTCATGCATCAGCTCGTGTCACCAGGTCCCACTAATGCATTCAAGAGCTTGTGCCCATGTTTAATGCAGGGTTTTCTTCCCTCCCCACCAACTACTCATATACTCCCCTCATCTTCGGCAAGTCTGCCAATAAGCCATCATCTCTTTGCGTCGGTGCAATGGCATACTGCGACTACATTCATATTGGTCATGCGTTGAGGTCGTTGTAACATGTGAGGGGTAAAGAACCTTCTGTCATTGCCATTAAATATGCATGTTGTGACAATCTGCGGCGTTACCATTAACCTTTGATAAATTGCATGTTCGTTCTCATAGTTACCTCTTTTATTCGAGTGATGTGAGTCAATACGTGAATACGAGTGGTTAAGTAAATGACATGATTAATGTTAGTTTTTTCTTTGACTGCGTATTGATATATTTAGGTATGCTCTGATGATCAAATGTAGGATCATCAAAATGTTCAAATCTAGTTTATGTTGCATAGAGATCACCAAAGGTTTGTGTTGTTTTTCTTTGACAAGGATGGCCACCAAAACCTATGAATTTGTTCTCCGGGGTATAATTCTCAACTTATCCTACAATTGAGATTGAGATTTAGTTAGGGGTCTAATTACCAAAAACATAAGGTGGTGAGAAATGTAGACGGCAGCCGATCTGCACGTGTCTTGAGAAAAAAAAAAAAAAGGGGCCAAACTGTGAGGATTAGCCATCTAAGACTTGGTTGTGGAGATGAGAAGGGGCTGACAAAACCGTGGGGATCTGTCCGTAAGAAAACAGAGGATTTCTTGGGCTCAGCTGCCATATTTTGACTAGTGGATATGGTGTGACTGAGGAAGTACCGGCGGACAGGAGGGTCTTGTTGTAATTATTACGTACAAGAGCAGAAAATGCCGCTGAAACTGAAAGAAGGCTCCAGGGGCATAGATGCAATAGAGAAAACGCGTCACAGGGACCGGCGCGCAAAATCTTTAAAAAATTTGGACCATTTCTCGATTTGTGCGTGTCATCCTTGCGCAGGGGCCATGCTAATCTTCTCTGTATCGTTCCAATTTTATCGGATGTCCCCGAAGGGACGATGGTAGCTGCAGGCGCGAGCTTATAAACCGGTGCGTCGCTTCTTCGCTCGCCGATGTGGGACTAAACAACCTGACTGCTGTGATTTGCTCTCCCCGGCCGCGCCCGCGTGACCGAAGGAGCCGATCCTGCGGCCCAAAAGCCCATCGGTAAGCCTCGCACACACAGTAGGCCACACGTGGGCTGCTTCTCATTACGTGGCCCAAATCAGCAGAGGGCCAGAGCGTAGTGTTTATTATTTCTTCCTCTCCGTCGTAGGTGCCACACGCCTACATATTATCGTGTTGAGTTTGTCCCCAGAGTTAGATTGTGTTGGTTTATGATGTTTCAAAAAAAAAATTTGTGTTACTTTATGTATTTGTGGTGAAGTGTCTCAACACGAGATTATTCGAGCTTGCAATTCTCTAGCTGTTTGCAACAATCTAGCCCCAACATTTTGACCTACTGAATACTAAGTCTGATACTCTTGTTACAAAAGAAGTCTGAGATGGGTTATCTTCTAGGTACTAGAAATCACAGTAAGAGCTCTTCTTTTCGAAAAAATATTGAGCACCTAACAGTACATAACTAGATATCCGACGAGAGAGGTACGGTGGTGTGATAGAAGCACGAAATAGACTCATTTGACGACATGGTCGTTGAAGAGCTTGAAACGCCCAGCGTTGAGCGCGAGCTTCCTCACGGATGCGACCGCGCCAATGACCCCGAGGCCGGTGAACAAGACCATGATCGCCACGTTGGTCATATACACCACCGACCTCCTAGGCGGCGACACTACCATGTTGTACATGACGACGGGGAGTATAAAGTCGAGCGGGATGTACCCCACGGCGCCGATCACGCCCACGATCTCACCGAAGAACGGCAGCGCCGCCGCCACGAACGCGCAGAGCGCCACGTACAAGGTCCGCATCGCCACCCGTGGCAACAGGTTCCGCCACGAGAACCTCCCCCGCGTCGCGTCCGCCACCCTCTTCTCCATCACCTCATACACCACCTGCGCGTAGAGAAGCGCGATGGCCAGGAGCTGGAAGAGGACGAGCACGACGGTGAGGCAGAGCAGCCATCTCGGGGCCAGCGAGGGTCCCGTGTCCGGCATCAGGCTCTGGATGGCGTTGGACTGGACCGTTTTGCCGAAGGCCCAGTAGCCGGTGATGGCCAGCGGGTAGAAGGTGAAGAAGGCCACCGAGTAGTTGATCACCAGCGCCTTCACCATCTTCCCGGCCGCCGGAGGTACCAGCGTGGCCTGGATCTCGGGCAGGATGCCATTGCCGAACGCGGCGGCTAGGATGGAGACGGAGAGGAAGGCGTCGAAAGTCTTCTCTGACTTGGATGTGCTCAGCGAGTAATCCTTCGCCGGAGCATTGCTCGAGAGACCTATCATGTGGAGATCGACATTGAGGTTTTTTTTTGTGGTTGTTTTTTGTATGAAAACACCGAGTACAACGTAGACATAGTGCATATATGCACCATTGTTGATATTTGTGCATACCTGCCCGAATGCAAGCGGCAGAGACGAGGATGGTGTAGCCGACGCTAAGGACCAACGAACCAAGGTTAATGTACCGCAGAGAGTGGAATGAGGGCATCTGGGACAAGAGAGCTAGCACGGAGGCGACGGCGATGATGAAATGGTACAGTTTCAAAGGGCCATCTGGCACCAAGCTTGTGTACATAATCTGCACAGTTATACACATGTCAGAGAAAGATCGATTAACCTTGGTTACTCGGAGTGACGTCCTCTAGGTAGCCAAGATTTTGACAACATTATCATGTAAAAAGAAGACAAAGCGGACCAATAACCATCGGTGCCATTCCAACAAATCGGTAACCAACGCAACAAAGACCAATTATTTCACTGTGAATAAAAATAAATAGTGGGTTGGGGGAGGGACGAGGGGGCACATGTTTGTGAATCAAAACACAATTTTAGTGTGATCAAATCCATTCTCCGAAGAATTACATGACTGTTATTCTGCTTTACATTTTATAAACCGGCTGATTTTTTGCTAAACCTTAGCCATTTAATGCTTTTTTGGAAAGCTGTATATTTTGATTTATATTACAAAGATCATGTACATATTCTCGCAAAAAAAAAAGATCATGTACATAAGAAATCAAGCAACTAATACTAGCCATTTAATGTTGCATATTACAGTACTCCTACTCCAAAATTGCAGTTTTGGTAGTATACAATACTCACTCCGTCCCCTAATAGATGGTGTGTACAGACTGAGTCAAAAAGCCAATGCTTTTTAAGTTTGACCAAGCATATATAGAGAAATATGAAGATAAACAATATCAGATCAATATAAATAGATATATTTTCATAATGTATTTATTCAATATTATAGTTGTTAATAGCTTCTTCTATATATTTGGTCAAACTTACAAATAGTTGACTTTTTAACTGAAATTATACACCATCTACTATTTAGGAATGAAGGGAGTATCTCACAAGTGTCATCACTGTGCTAATAAGTTCTCTCAAACGAAGGAGGCTCGCTAATATTGTGAGCACAGATTATCCTACCGGTTAGAATCTAATCGACTGATCACCTGTAAAGAGTTCCCGGCGAGCAAGATACTGCCAATGGTGACCCCGACGTTGATTGCACCCTGCACGGCCACCATTAGGTAGAACGCCCATCCAGAACCTACCAAAAATCATACCGCTCATCAGTCGGTTCATATCAACTAGATAACTTATTTTTTACCCGCAAAAAAAAAAACTAGATAACTTTTTTTTTTTGCAAAAAGGATCAGATCTATTATAAAAGTTCACCGAAAATACAAAGCATTTTAAACATAATAAAAATTACTACTGATGAGTAATACACTACTACCTCGTTTCAGTTTTATATATAAAGTTTTCTAGATCATCAACCGGATCAATAAAACACATACTTCCTCCATTCACAAATATAAAATGTTTTAAGCATTCAATATAGACTACATACGGATTGAAATGAGTGAACAAACACACTAAAACGTGTCTATATACATTCGATTCAAAAAAGTTAAAACATCTTACATTTATGAACAGCAAGAGTATTATGTGCTTAAAACATACCATCAATTCGCATTTAGATAACATTTCTAATCTAATGATACAAAAGTTATTTATATTTTATAGATCAAATTGGTGATCTAGGAATGCTTATGCCTAGTAAGCTGAAGAGAGTGAGCAATGATGATGAAACAGCTACATAGTACTCCTTACCGAGGACGTCGGCGGCGAGGTCGCGGAAGCGGATGTGGCGGCGGCCGGCGGCCTCGCAGTGGTCGAGCACCCGGGACATGACGTAGTAGGTGTAGAAGGAGACGGCGGCAAGCGCGGTGAGCGTGGCGAGGCCCAGCGCCCAGCCGATCCCCCGGAGCGCGTACGGCAGCGACAGCACCGCCGGCCCCACCATGGCCGTGGTGAGGTGGAACCCCGCGTGCCACCACGTGCCCTTGGACTCCAGCACGAACGCCGCCCCCGCGTCCCCCGCCGCCGCCTTGCCCTCGGCGGCGCTGGGCGCGCGGCGGTGGGTCGCCGCCGCTTCATCTGCCACGGCCCCGGCGGCGGCGGAGAAGGAGGAGGACGAGGACTGCGCGGCCACGGCCATGGATGCTCCTTCATTCAGCTTCACTCGCGGGTTGGTCGATGGGTGCTGGTCCGTCACGGCGTCACCATGCACACGCAGACACATACATGGAGACCGGCCAACGATGGAGGTAGCTCCGTCAACCAATGCCAGCGAGCTGGGACAAGGGAGTATACCAAACACGACTCGAAGAAGATTGCTCTCGCAGGGAAGGGTCACAACTCACAACTGAGTAGCAAGTAGAGTCGCATGGATCGAGGTAAAAGGCTATATATATACTCCTATAACATGGAGCAACAGGTGCCGGCGGCTACCGGCCACCGGCCTGACCGCAAGTCAAATGTATAAAATTACTATCAAAGATAGCATTTTCAAAGATGAATGAATCTTAGTATAACAACACTGGTCCCATTCAGTTGTTCAAAAGAAGATAAAACAACAGTTACATCCATGTGGTCTGCTGGTCATTGGCTCATTGCAGCTCGGAGAAGCATTCAAAGTTGGACATGGTACTACGTACTGGTAGATAGATAGCCAGGGCTCCAGAGAGGCAGAGGCCGACCGAGTCCTGGCTGTAGCAACCGGAGCAAAAGTCTGTGGAGTGTTGGCTGAACGTACGAACACTTCCAAGTTCAAAGGCATACGTTCTGTTTCCTCTCCCGGTGGATAAACATTAGTATCCTCGAAGAAGAAGAAGAAACAGAAATCGCACGCGGCGATTAAATGTCAGCAGCCCAGTCAGCAAGACAACTGAACATTGTACTGATCATCTCTGACTATATAGCAAGATCCAATTTTCGCATGATTTTTTTTAAAAAGATATGCTGACTCAAATGATTCAAACATGCAGCCTGTATTCACTTCAGCTTCCACCCTGCCCATCCCATTCCCATGTGCCGGCAACATTGACCGGGAGAAACGCAAAGGATTGGCTGGCTGCTCTTCAGACAAGAAAAACAGCACTACGGAAACAGAGTTGCAGCAGTATGTACAGCATCCCAACCATGTTCCAAACTGACAGATGATTGTGGTTCTCAGACAGACAGGTGTACAAACCAGGATTTGCATTTCAGAAAGCACACACCAGCCACCCAGACCCAGCAGGAGGTGGTGGAGGAGAAATTGATATTTACACTTGGTTCTACGAGGTAGAAATGTTCTACCAGTGTATTACAACCCCACAAAGACATACCAGCACATTCCAATGCCTGCCTATGCTGAGGAAAATCTGCTTCAACAACATACGCAGCAGATGGGATGAGAAACAACACAACAGGAGGAACTTGGAGCTATACCTCTGCCCGAATATACCATCACGAGATATATCTCAAGTAAAGGAATGGAGTGTGTAGAAATAGGTTTGCCTGGGAGTATTATTATTGATGCTGCTGCACGGCCAGGCCACAAGTAGTATGATCTAAAAGGCTTTCTTCCATAGCAGAGTCCAAAGATTTAGCTCGCAAAATGCAGCTTGCTGGTGGGGTAGGGTGGGGGTAGCAAAGCAAGGAGACATCATCATAGACTGTCACAGAGTGCTAACTTATCTCTTCAGGGACGTGCATGCCAAAGCCGCGTTTCATCTTCTCGATTCTGATATTTGAAAATCGAAATGGTTAGTGTCTGACGAAAAATCCATGCTCTAGAGGAAATTGATAAAGGCAGTTTGCTGATCAAGAATTATAAGAGCTTAAATACATGGTACTCAGAGTTGAGACAAGTGGTGGCTGAAAGCAATAAAAAAATTTAACATAATGCTTGCACGTTTCCGTGTGACGATCTTACACAAGTTCATATATGAGTAATTTCCTTCCATGCAGAAAAGAAACAACAAATGAACACAAGGTTTAAAATAACCACAGCAAGGTCAAAATGGTCAAAGGAGAAAGTGAACCAATGATGCTGACCTACTGCATGGAAATATGGCATAACCACACTGACTTTGGCCTATTAGGTAATCCATCTCAAATAGTGAATCCCGGGGGTAATTAATTATACCACTAGATGATTTATTAAATACAGTATGAATTACTAATGCCAGGGCAATTTTACCTAAGACTGGCATTGGATATCTAGAAACCAAAAACTACCTGCGCACAATGTTGCACAAGTGTCAACTTCAAAATGAGTTGAAGATTCATTTTATATGAAGATAGAAAGAAACAAACATATACACATAGCCCACTCTTTATTGAGGAGATGCGTTCTGTAAAGGAGGAACTTACGTAGGAGCAAGCTTTCCAAGGCTGCGTAACTTGTCGCCAGTTATAGCATCAATCACATTTCCTGAGATATCAACGGTATATGATTTTTCAGAGAAACGTTGAAGGCCTCTCTTTACAAGCAAATCGAAATCTTTCTGATGAAGTTCTCTGCCATTTACAAGCACTCCAGTATTCCCGCCGGCACAATTCTTGGGCATTGAATAACTGAATTCTTTTATAAATGGCTGCAAAATGAGAGACCGGTCAAGGTTATGCCTTGCATACATGCAGTTCTACGGAAAGCATCCCCATGGAAAAGACTCAGCTTACAGGGATAATGCCGCTACACTCGTGCCCCATGACACCCCAAAATCCAGCACGTTGGTCATACCTGAATTACCAAAGAGAAAACACTATGTTACCTTGCTTTAAAGATATTTCCAATGCCTGTGAATTAAATGTAACTGCAAACGTGCTGAAGATCTAACGGAATTGCAACAAGTTATAATTTATAAACTAGCTACATGGTAACATTGCACAAACTATTTTCTAATCATGGATTTGTATCTGCCTTTTAAGTATACTCATCAGATCGTTGGTCATACCTGAATTACCAAAGAGAGAAAACACTATGTTACCTTGCTTTAAAGATATTTCCAATGCCTGTGAATTAAATGTAACTGCAAACGTGCTGAAGATCTAACGGAATTGCAACAAGTTATAATTTATAAACTAGCTACATGGTAACATTGCACAAACTATTTTCTAATCATGGATTTGTATCTGCCTTTTAAGTATACTCATCGGATCGTTGTGTCTGGTTAAAGGCAGACAAGCATGAAAGTCATATGGTGTCTAGTTTTGAGCTAATAGCATTTAGTGGAGCAATCACCAAAGAATACAAATCATTGATGAACAAGAATCTATAAAGTCTATGAAAGAATGTACAAACTAGCCTAGTGATCATTTTAAGATGAAGTGGCCAATTTGGCTAAAAAAGCAAAGTCTTCCTTCTTTCTTTAGATTATGAAAGGCAAGATTAAATAGTTGTGCAGTGGAATCAGGCATGATCATTTTATAACAGTGGGTCAGTATACTTCATCATGATTCTCACCGTTAAACTAGATTTATTCTGAAGGAGAATACAGATCAATTTATTTGCCTCTTGATTGTTGCAGCATCCCTTAGGTAAGAAAGGTGTATGTTCTGGGCAGATGATGCTAGAGTAAACGATGAACTAAGGCAACAGGATATACAGCATATGCTGCAAATACAGCACACGTTCTGAATTCCAATTGGAGGAAATGACTTACCAATATGAACCAGGGCTAACAGGACCAGCTTTTTTCTCTGCCTTACGAAGAGCGCGTTCAGAGATTGGATGACCATTGATGGAAACCTTGACACTGTCCAGAGACTGGTTGAATAAAGAAAGATCCTTGAAACCTTTCTTTAAGAAACCACCAAAAAATGATGAATCCCCACTCTTACCAGCTGAAGATTGAATTTCATCTAGCCCAGCATCAGAAGAGACACGCGAGCTAGTATTTGTTCGCTCACTGACTGATGACTCATTTTTGGCTACTCCCTTGGCATTTTCACAGTTTGAGGACAGTGATTTAGCATAATCATCTTCTATGCTCTCTTCTTCACATGTCTTAGTTATGCTATCGAATCCAAAGTCATTGTTATAACCTTCCTTGTTGCAGTTGTCGTATCTCTTATTAACGCCTTGAACTTCGAAGTTGTTGTCTTCTTGTTTGCTCTTTTCTTCATACCTTTTGTTTGTAGCTTCATCTTCGAGGCTGGTGCTCCTGCTATCATCACTATTGGCCTTCTGCGTGTTCTTGTTACCCATGTGACCATCATGACAACTAGCATTAAGTTGTTTGAGATATTTCTGTCCATATGTTTTCTTCATAGTTTCTCCACTAAATCCATCCTTCCGACTTTCGTTGCTCTTTTGTTCACATTTCACATCAGTCCTCTCAGCTCTAACATCAAAGTTTCCTTTGCTATTTAAGCCATATCTCTTGCTCTTGATTTGATCCCCACCACTGCAATCATTTTGCTGGCTGGAAAAGGGATCAACAAGCTTGTCCTCTAAAACTGGGGCTTGTGGACTGATTGTGCGAATAACTGAAGCTTCCACTTGACTGTCTGCATCTCCTTGACATAATATATCTTTTGGGCTATCTGCAAATCTAGACTTGCTGACAGATACAGGTTTTACCTGACTACTCTTGTTTGGCCCGCGCTCTTTGTTTGTGCTGCTGCCATAGCTTCCAACAGAAGACTGCGACAGATTGTCGGAAAAATTCTGTTTCTGTCGATAGCTATCGAAACTCGAACTGTCATCATCCTGATATGGATACCACCCAGAACTTTGGGGAGCCCGACGATCGGAGCTTCTCACACTTTTTGGTACACTGAAAGACGATGATGGGATCACCGAGTGAACTTTCGCACCCTTAAGCTTGAAAGTAACAACCTCTGAGCAGGAGCCACACTGAGCCTGATTCTGCTTCGGTGCTGTGCATTTCCCAGGAGGCAGCTGCAGAAGCTGGTTACAGGAGCTGCACACGACGAACGGCGCGCCGCCCTTCGTCGGCCGGCAGAAGCTGTCCGCCTTCTTGCTGAAGTACTCCACCCTTCTCTTGGACATCGAAAGATGCGAGTAGAGCGACGAAGCCACGGACCTCCGGTCGTACTCCGACGACATCGACGAGGCGGACCTGTCGAACTGGTACGGCGGCCTCTGCTGCCCCGCGAAGAACCTCGCCATCGGAATGCTCTCCTCCTGCGGCGGCATGGCCCGCTGGTGGTGCACGCACTGCGCACACTGGCACGAGCTGTGGTGGCCGCTCCCCTGGCCGCCGTACCCATAGCCCTCCCACTGCCCCTCCGGGCGCGGCTGCCGGAACCTCCCGCTCGGCTGCCTCGCGTACCTGTCATCGCACACGGACCGCTGGTCGTACGAGATCGGCGGCCCGCCTTGCCCATACCGGCCGGCGTGGCGCGAGGAGCGGTAGTACTCCGGCTGCGCACCACGGCCCGGTGGGGGTGGCAGGGGGTCCGCGTGGGAGGGGCGCATGGTGACGGCGCGCCGGCCCATGCGGTGCAGCGGAGGCTCCGGCCGCGGCCCCGCGACCTCGCAGGACCTGGTGATCTGGTCCCGTATCTCGTCCAGCTTCCGGAGCAGCTCCGCCGGATCCTGCTGCTTGAGCGCGGCCCAGTCCACCGCGACGCCCAGGTCGCCGCCGCCGCATTGCCCGTACTCCCCCGGCTCGGATAACCTGGACCTCCGCCTGTACTTCATCTCCTTGGGCTCGCTCCCCATGGCGCCGGATTCTCCCCTCCCCCCTTTCGCGGAATCGAGAACCGTAAAGCGGTTGGAGAAACCTGCAGAATCCGGAAGATATCGAGGCGGATCAGAGCGGGCCTAGGGGCGAGAATGAACAGGGTGCAGCGAGGGTTTCCGATGGCAGAGAAAGAGGAGGAGGGGGCGGCGGTTACCTCGACGCGTGAGTCGGACAGCTCGCGGTCGCGCTCGGCGGTGGCGCAGAGGCTACGGCCCGGGGTACACGGCGGCGGCGCCTCCGGTTCTCCGTCAGAGCTTCGCGGCGGCGAGGAGGAGGAGGCGGGTCGGCATTGGCGAGGGAGGGCGGCGTGGCAGTGTGGTGGCGGAGTGGGGGGTGGTGGCCGCGGCGAGGAAGACGAGGAGGGGGGCAAGTGGAAGAGCGGCTATGTACTGGTGTGACTCTCGAAGGACTGGACTGTAATAGTACTATAAATTATTAAGGGTCCATACGCCATAATCCGGCAGAGTTCGGCGGAACCGCGTGTTCCAGTTGGAGGGCTGACTGACGCGTGGGGCCCACATGCAGAACGGGGTGTCCAGCTGGGATGGCTTGACTAATGCCACGCGCATTTGCTAGTAGAGTAACATGGGTTAATCATTACTACTCGCAAGAAATTCCTCAAGAAATTTATGATAAAAAAGTGCACTCACATGAAATTATCAGTGCCATTGCTTAATTCATAATGCTGGCCTGGGACTGACAATGGTACAAAAAAAATAACGCCCAACTAATTAATCATGCACCTTCATTCTCTTCATCCTGTTCGCAATGCTATTCCGACAAAAACTCGCACCCCCACTTGAGCACTTTTTTACTTGATTTTTATACATCTTTTGCAAACCGGCCGATTTTCATGATGTAGCCCGAAAATCACCTGTTTTGATGTGCCGATAAAAGAAAAGCCGCCGCCCGAAATGAAACGTAGGTGCATCCGTCATGCTTGGTAAGTACAATGCGCTTTGCGACAGAGATTCCAAAGAAGTTTGTGTATGTTATTTATGTGGAATATTTTGTGTGTGTATTGAATCAATCACTCGTTCAGGTTGCTGAACCTGCTTGCTGTTGGCTCTGAATTTTAGTTAGCTCTTGGCGTCAATAACAAACACTACCGGCCACCACTAACACTGCGTACGTACCACCAATCAAATCAATCAGTGGTGTGGTGTGAGCATCTCAAAAGGAGACGGAAATTAGTGGTGTGAGTTAGTAGTAGGGATTGTAGTATTTTGTAGTATAATGGAAGCAATGATATTTGTCAACGACAAGAGAAAGCAGACGAATATATGCGCCTAAACACTCACGCATGTGCTCCGTTCCTGCTTTAGCTTAGTTTAATTACATCACTATATAATCTATCTAATATGTACAGTTTGTCTGTCAGGTTAATCCTATCTGTCCTCCTCGATCGATGTCTGTCTCTGACGGAAAATGACTAAACAACTCGCGGCGCTGTTGCTCATGTAGTACATGACGTTTTGGTCTTGAGTGACAACTGACGATAACCTAACACATGTGAATTGTTGTCGGTCGATGGGTCGTTCAGTTCTGAAGATCTAAAAGAGACGAGAAGGGTGGGGTGGTCTTTGCAGCCTACCGAAGGCTCTTCCACCTGCGATGAGGCATTAGAGACGGAGATTCAAGCAATTTCTGAAGGGCTTTCTTTGACATCGGAACGATCAAGTCTACCTATAAAGCTTCAGTCGGATTGCGTGGTTGCACTCAAGGCGGTCACAGATGATTCTCTGGACAGATCAACGTATGGCCACCTGGTTGCCGAGATAAAACATTCTTTGAATGATAGGGTAGTTGTTCCGGTAAAAAAATTATCGCTTTCTAAATAGAGTTGCACATTGTGCAGCGAGCCTTTACGGTCGGAATGGAGATAGCACCGCGTGCTGGTTAAATCAACCCTCACCTTTTATGAGTGAGCTAGTCGCTCAAGATTGTAGCTATTACTTTGGAATAAATACCCTATGATTCTCCAAGAAGAAAACTGCTAGTAATCATAAACAACGAGCCACCCGTACAGTTTCCCGGCTGTTTTTTGTGCCTAATTGCTGGATCATCTGCCCGCATCTTGCAAAGATCGTAACAGCGGTGCAGCAGGCTCCAAGGGAAAAAAAATAGTGCTACCAAGATATCAAGAAGTGTAGCACTGAGATGGACTCAACACCTGTGTGAAAGCGTGATGTGTATATCTGTGCAACGCATGGCTGGGTGGCAGGAAACCAGCGAGGCAAAGGCACCTAACACGTACTACTACTGTACGACGGTATGAGCGCCGAGGCTGACCCGATTGACAAAACGGATCAACTAATTTAAGCTGCAGTGGTGTCCGTCGCTCACCCGTCCTCTCCCCCTCTGCCGAGTCCGGGGACTCCGTTTCATCGGCAGTGTCCACCCCAAGGCGTCCCACCTCGTTGCCGTCCTTCGCCGGCCCTCTTTAGAGTCTAAACGATGAATCCGTCCTCGATAAGAGTCCGACTTTAAATTAACCAAGGCAACAACTAGCCAAGGATTACAAAAGGTCAACATAAGAACAAACCACAACGGCCGAACGATACAGGAGAGCACCTTGGACAACTTACAACTCAACGTAAAATATAAGCACTAAAGAAAAACACATGGAGATCGCTACTTGCAAATGCCGCCACCCCTCCCCCCTCCCCCCTTCGCCGCCACCTGAGGATGCCGCCGGGCAAGCTCAGTTTGTACGCCAGTGCCGGTGGCGGCGAGGCCCTTGTAGCTCCGTTTTGAGGCGGAGGACTCCGGGGTCTGGGCGTTGGCCCACGCAGGCAAGGAGATGGCGTCCCTGCGGCAGACCATGTTCGCGAGCGGCTATGGTTGATGTCCTCGACCACTCGGGTGGTGAGACGGCGGTTGCGGTCCGGAGCTCTTCCTCTCCGTCAAATATGAGGTTTGGTCTCTCCCTTTAGCTCCCTTTTCCCCACCGGATCCAGCTGACAACGGCTCTATGCCACCGAATCTAGAAGTGGTGGGTGACTGGTGGTTTAGCTAGGGACCGGGAGAACCCTAGGTCGGTTGGTCCAGCCCGACCGCGGCAATGCCCTCAAACGCCGTTCTTCTACCATGGAGGCGCAACCGAGGTCCCTTCTATCCACCACCATTCCATCCCCCTCCTGAAAGTCTGAATCCGTCTTGGATTGGCGGTGACAACACACAATGCACCACGTCCTTCTTGGAGGCGCCGACCGGGGAGGTCTTGGGTATCAGGTGAGGGGCGTTGAACGTGGGAGCTTTGGGTGGCTCCGGTTCTCGAGCATCATCGGTGTACCAATGTTTTTGGCTTGGATGACGGCGTCCCCGCTTCTCTCATGCGTGGTGTCCCCCGACGGCGGTGCGTTCAGCTCGATTCCGGCGGTGCAACGTCTTCGATACGGCGGTTGGGGATAGGGTTCCCTTTCCTAGCAGAATGACCACTGTCGTCGCCAGAACGAGCCGTCGATGCCGCTATCGCCGCTCCCATACCGGAGCCAGCCTGACCTTGTCGATGATAGCTGAGAAGTCTTCGTGCACGTGTCCCTAAGGACCCGCGTTTTGGAGCAACCATTAAATCGATATGAAGAACCTGACACCAAATATCACCGTCGCATACACACGACAAAAAACCCTAACGTCACCGCCCCAAGTAGCTGACATGAATCTACACCTAGGCTAAGTCTAATCCATCCTGAGAGAGTGATGGATGAACTCGAGAAGGATTGTAGCCCGGAAATATGACTCGGCGATGAAGCGTCGCCTTTCACCGAAGGCGTCACCTCTACAAGGACTAAAATTTTAACCTATCTACTACTTGAAGCCGAGGCAGCATGATTCACCGGAGTGGCAGGTAGAGTGGAGGCGAATCCTCAAACTAACCGATGAAGATCAAGGAGAGAATATTTTGCCCTAGTAGACATGCGAGAGGGGAAAGGATGGGATAATCCATCATGTCTCCGACGGAGACTAGTCGGTGCCCGCAAAGGCCCGTTCGGCGGAGTACGTTCTAGTCTCGAGTGGCAACTGACGGAGAACCTAACACATGTGAATCGTGTGCATGAACAACACCGGTGCTGCTACTAATCATAAACAACGAGCAGCCCGTACAGTTTCCCGGCTGTTTTTGTGCCTAATTGTTGGATTATGTGCCCGCATCTTGCGAGATTTCATGACAGCAGGTGCATTGCAGTCGAAGGAAAATACCAAACCAACACTGTACATACAATGACAGGAGCCTAAACATGTGTACAATACAATTAGTACCACTGACGATAAAGAAACAAATAATGAACCACTCGTACATGTGAAGAAAAATGTGTGCTATACACTCCAACGAAAATATCAAGATTCTGGCTGTGAAGTAGTATTATTACTGAAGACTGAATCGTTCATGAGATGGACCGAACAGTGAACACCTCTGTCTGAAAGCGTGTGCTAACTGTGCAACGCATGGCTGGGCAACATGAAACCAGCGCGGCAGAGGCACCTAACACGAGCTCGGAAGCTGACCCGATTAACATAACGGATCAGCTAATTTTAAGCTTTGCAGTGGTGGTGTACGGTGGTACCTAACCATCCATGGTGCACCCGCAGACAGGCGCGGATAGAAAAGGGGAGGGGGCAGGCAGGATGAGATTCTCTCATCTCATTCCTCGGGTCCATGTCCAACTCCAAAGTCCAACTTTACTTGCATCATTATCACAAGCAACTTTATTTGACATCGCCAATGGCTAAGTTGTACCGGACGCCTGCATGCAGGATCTCACATGGATCATGGACGGACGCGGCAGTCAACACGGCCTGATGCGCTCCGACTGAATGTCTTTACACTGAAGGATTAAACTAGTGTCAGGCATAATTGCCTGACGGAATACTATACTGCATACCAGCTAAGCTAACTACTATTCTGGTTAACCAGCTGCAGTCGGCCTGGTGGTTGGAGGAGGGTGAGGTCCGAGAATCTTTCACAAAAATAGTTCGTAAAGGTATTTGCATGCCTGTCTGGCCTCGTAAATAAGAGCAACTCCAACGCGCCGACCCAAACGGACGCGCGCTTTGTCCGTTTTTTGTCCGTTTCGGTCGGCTCGTCTGCCCTTTCTGCGTTTGGGTCGGTCGTGCGCCCAACCAGCCGACCCAATTCTCGTCCGCGCAGAAAACAATATGAATTTTAAAAAGGCCAGCGGCCATGCCATCGCCCAGAGTTCATGCCGGCGTCATGCCAGCCTCCAAAAAAACACCACACAGTTCATGCTGGCGCACTTGCCAGCGGCCAGCACACATGGCAGCACACAAAAAGGGACGGGAGTTCAACCACGCCATCTCGCCTACAAAAAAAGATGGCGCTCTCCACCATCTTCTTCTTCTAGGCCGTAATCTTCCGGGAATTCGTGGTCTTGCGGGAAAGTGCTGCCCATGCCATCTTGGCCTTGCGTGAAGGGGTCGGCCATGCCTCCATGGCCTTGATCAAAGGTGTCGGACGTGCCCTCGTGGCCTGCCATGAAGGGGCCTCGGCCGTCTTGGTTTTGGGTCTCGTCGGGATCGAAGGCTGTGGCACCCATACCGCCTTCGAAGATGATGTTCTTGATGATGAAATGGTTGGCCGGCTCGTCGTCCGTGGCTGGTGATAACCCACAAGTATAGGGTATCAGTTGTAGCCTTTCTCGATAAATAAGAGTGTCGAACCCAACGAGGAGCTAAAGGTAGAATCAATATTCCCTTCAAGTTCTATCGACCACCGATACAACTCTACGCACACTTAACATTTGCTTTACCTAGAACAAGTATGAGACTAGAAGTACTTTGTAGGTGTAATGCTAGAACTACTTTGCAAGAATAAAACTAGGAGTACTTTGCGAGAATAAAACTACGAGTAATTTGCAAGATAATAAAAGCTAGTTGTTTAGTAGAAAGCTTTTGTAACACAAGAGAAAGATTTGTCCCTAGGCAATCGATAACTAGACCGGTAATCATTATTGCAATTTTATATGAGGGAGAGGCATGAGCTAACATACTTTCCATACTTGGATCATATGCACTTATGATTGGAACTCTAGCAAGCATCCGCAACTACCAAAGATCATTAAGGTAAAACCCAACCATAGCATTAAGTAACAAGTCCTCTTTACTCCCATACGCAACAACCCCCTTACTCGGGTGTAAGCTTCTGTCACTCTAGCCGCCCACTATAAGAGAATTATGAACGTATTGCAAACCCTACAGCAGGAATCCCTCACGCTTGCGCGACACGGAGGGCACCATAGGACATCACCAAAATAAAATATACAACTCAAACCAATCACGATCATCAATCAACCCATAGGACAAAATAAATCTACTCAAACATCATAGGATTGCCATACATCATTGGATAATAATATATAGCGTTAAGCACCATTTTTAAGTAGAGATTACAGCGGGGAGAAGAGGTGTTACACCGCTGCATGGAGGGGGAGAGAGTTGGTGTTGACGGCGGCGAAGTTGTTGGTGTAGATCGCCGTCATGATGGTTGCTCCGGCGGCGTTCCGGCGCCACCGGGAGAGAGGGGGAGAGAGCCCCCCTCCTTCTTCTTCTTCCTTGGCCTCCGCCTAGATGGGAGGAGAGTTCCCCCTCTGGTCCATGGCCGCCATGGCTCCCGGAGGGCAGGAGCCCCTCCGAGATTGGATCTCTCTTTGTTCTCTTCAGTTTCGCGTTCCTGTTTTCTGGCCGAAAACCGTTTCTTATATTCCCGGAGATCCGTAACTCCGATTGGGTTAAAATTTTGAGGGGATTTTTATCCGGATATTATCTTTCTTGTGGTAGAAGAATGGCCCCAACCGCCTTACAGGGGCGCCACAAGCCTGCCGGCGCGCCCAGGGTAGGGGGCGCACCCCTCGACCTTGTGGGCCCCTCGAGCATCGTCTCGCGTTGATTCTTTTTCCCAAAAATCACATATATGCCAAAATAAATCTCCGTAAATTTTCATCACGTTTGGACTTCATTTGATATGGATTTTCTGCGAAACAAAAAACATGCAACAAACAGGAACTGACACTGAGCACTGGATCAATATGTTAGTCCAAGAAATCATATAAAATGTTGCCAAAAGTATGTGGAAATTGTAGGATATTGGCATGAAACAATCAAAAATTATAGATATGATGGAGACGTATCAGCATCCCCAATCTTAATTCCTACTCGTCCTCGAGTAGGTAAATGATAAAAAGATAATTTTTTTGTGAAATGCTACCTAGCATAATCTTGATCATGTAATCTAATCATGGCATGAATATTAAGACACGAGTGATTCAAAGCAATAGTCTATAATTTGATATAAAGACATCAATACTCAAGCATACCTACAAACAATCATGTCTTTCAAAATAAAAATGCTAAAGAAAGTTATCCCTACAAAGTCATATAATCCTGTCATGCTCCATCTTCTTAAATCTTAATATAAAGTATTTATCATGCACTACTCCGATGACAAGCCGAGCAATTGGTTCATACTTTTTAACGCGCTTCAGCTTTTTCAACCCCCACGCAATACATGAGCGCAAGCCATGG
Source organism: Elymus sibiricus (assembly GCA_039707655.1). Taxonomy (NCBI): domain Eukaryota; kingdom Viridiplantae; phylum Streptophyta; class Magnoliopsida; order Poales; family Poaceae; genus Elymus; species Elymus sibiricus. Next base: position 391,919,491 of record CM077664.1, on the reverse strand, counting down.
ATATAGCACTATGGGTGGAATAGAATGATGATAGAGATTAATAAGGGGAGGTCAAAAAGGGAGAAAGTCTCACATCAACTTGGCGGATCAACGGGGTATGGAGATGCCCATCAATCGATATCAATGCGAGGAGTAGGGATTGCAATGCAACGGATGCACTAAGAGCTATAAGTGTATGAAAGCTCAAACTGAAAACTAAGTGGGTGTGCATCCAACTTGCTTGCTCATGAAGACCTCGAGCATTTGAGGAAGCCCATCATCGAAATATACAAGCCAAGTTCTATAATGAAAATTTTCCACTTAGTACATGAAAGTGACAACATAGGAGACTCTCTATATGAAAAACATGGTGCTACTCTGAAGCACAAGTGTGGAAAAGGATAGTAACATTGCCCCTTCTCTCTTTTTCTCTCATTTCTTTTTTTTTCTCCTTTTTTATTTTTTCTTTTTTTCTTTTTTTGGTGGGCTCTTTTTGGCCTCTTTTTTTTTCTTTTTTTGGTGGGCTCTTTTTGGCCTCCCCCCTTTTTTTTAATTTCCTCACTGGGACAATGCTCTAATAATGATGATCATCACACTTCTATTTACTTACAACTCAACATTACAACTCGATACTAGAACAAATATGACTCTATATGAATGCCTCTGGCAGTGTACCAGGATGTGCAATGATCTAGCGTAGCAAAGATATCAAAAAAGGACAAGCCATGAAAATATCATGCTAGCTATCTTACGATCATGCAAAGCAATATGACAATGAATGCTCAAGTCATGTATATGATGATGATGGAAGTTGCATGGCAATATATCTCGGAATGGCTATGGAAATGCCATGATAGGTATGTATGGTGGCTGTTTTGAGGAAGATATAAGGAGGCTTATGTGTGATAGAGCGTATTATATCACGGGGTTTGGATGCACCGGCGAAGTTTGCACCGACTCTCGAGGTGAGAAAGGGCAATGCACGGTACCGAAGAGGCTAGCAAATTGCACAAAGGTGAGAGTGCGTATAATCCATGGACTCACATTAGTCATAAAGAACTCACATACTTATTGCGAAAGTTTATTAGCCCTCGAAGCAAAGTACTACTACGCATGCCCCTAGGGGGATAGATTGGTAGGAAAAGACCATCGCTCGTCCCCGACCGCCACTCATAAGGTAGACAATCAATAATAAATCATGCTCTAACTTCTTAGCATAACGACAGACCATACGTGCATGCTTCGGGAATGACAAACCTTAACACCAATATTTTTTACTAAACCACAATCATTCACTAGTAACTCCCACATATTACCATCTCAATATCGCAAAACTATTGCAAGGAATCAAACTTATCATATTCAGTGATCTACAAGTTTTATGTAGGATTTTATGACTAACCATGTGAATGACCAATTCCTGTTGACTCTCACTAGTAGAAAACAGGGCTTTGGTTGAGGCCAGGATAAGGGCATTAATCCCGGTTCACTTACGAACCAGGACCAAAGGGTGCATCAGTCCCGGTTCGTGAGGCCAGGGCGCCGGCCGGGTCTCGTGGGCCATTGGTCCCGATTCGTCTGACACCTTTGGTCCCGGTTCCAGACACGAACCGGGACCAAAAGGCCTCGCTCCTGGCCCAGCACCTTTAGTCCCGGTTGGTGGCTGGAACCGGGACCAAAGGTCCGTCTTCTATCCCGGTTCTAGCCACCAACCGGGACTAAAGATAAGCCTATAAATACCCCCGCCCCTGCCCGCTCACTGCTCTGTTTTTTGGCCGTCCGGCGTGTGCAGGGGTGTGTTGCTCTAGCTCTCACCTCCTATGCACACGAGGTGTTCGATGAAATGCCCGAGCCACACTTAAGGTTTCTCCTCTCCAAGCTTGACCTCGAAGCTCCATTTTTCTCAAGATTTGTCTAGGTTTGGCGGTCAGTCCTGTCCCGTCCCCGTCCTCACCGCCGTCGATCGCCCGCGCCGATCTCGTCACCGGCACCACCGTGGTGAGCCTCTTGTTCTTATCTTCTTTCTAAAAGAAAAAAATTCTTACTTGTATGATTTAGATAGATACTTGTGTAATTTTCTTACTTTTATTATTGTTTGTTATTATATAGTGCCATGACTTTGGTATCCGCCCCCGTCGGCCCTCGTCCTGTCTATGATTCGGATGTGGTATATTATCTTTTATTACTATTTGTTTCATTTAGTGTTTATGACAATTATGCCGACCAACGTGACATAGATGTTTTTATCTAGGAGGTATGTGAACCGGAAATTCCAACCGACCCTCTTGTCGAGAGGTTAAATTTAGTTGAAAAAGAAAACAATTACTTGAAGAAAAAATTGAAAAGAATTGAGGAGGAGAAGATAGAATTGGAGTTGCATGTTGCCGATGTCGTCGATGATCACAGGATCAAGATGGATGCAATGCGCTTGAAGATTAGAAAGATTAGAAAATATGCCATTCATACTGAGGCTTGGTATCATTACGCCGTTGGATCAATTGTTACCTTAGTTGCGATTATGATTGCATTTGTTGTTGCATTGAAATGTTTTACATAGTTTCAATGTATGTTTTAATTAGATGCTCCAGAGAGCTATATGTTGTTCTATGAGAACTATGTATGAACTTTATGTATTTATTTTTTCAGTAATAACATTTGATCACTACTGTACTTTGGTTTTAATGTGATGATGAACTTGTATTAATTTGGTCACTTCTCTATTCATGATGTTCTGTTATGGTTTTTGACACACTTAATTATATGTAATGCACGCAGATGAACCGGCAATGGATGTACGGTAACAGACGCACCTCCGAGTACATTAAGGGCGTGCATAATTTTCTCGAAGTGGTTGAGGCAAACAAGCAGAATGGTTTTATGTGTTGTCCATGCCCTATCTGTGGGAATACGAAGTCTTACTCTTCGTCGAAAACCCTTCACGTCCACCTGCTTGAGAAGGGTTTCATGCCACACTATAATGTTTGGACCAAGCACGGAGAAAGAGGGGTTATGATGGAAGACAACGAAAAAGAAGAGGATGATGACAACTATGTGCCCCCTGAATACGGTGATGCTGCAACGGGGGAAGCTGAAGATCAAGAGGAACCAGACGATGTGCCCGATTATGATCTTCGCCGGGTCATTGTTGATGCAAAGAGACAATGCGAAAGTGAAAAGGAGAAGTTGAAGTTCGATCGCATGTTAGAGGATCACAAAAAAGGGTTGTACCCCAATTGCAAAGATGGCAACACAAAGATCGGTACCACACTGGAATTGCTGCAATGGAAGGTAGACAATGGGGTATCTGACAACGGATTTGAGAAGCTACTGAAAATATTGAAGAAGAAGCTTCCAAAGGATAACGAATTGCCCGACAGTACGTACGGAGCGAAGAAGGTTCTATGCCCTCTAGGATTGGAGGTGCAGAAGATACATGCATGCCCTAATGACTGCATCCTCTACCGCGGTGCGTACGAGGATTTGAACGCATGCCCGGTATGCGGTGCATTGCGGTATAAGATCAGACGAGATGACCCTGGTGATGTTGACGGCGAGCGCCCCAGGAAGAGGGTTCCTGCCAAGGTGATGTGGTATGCTCCTATAATACCACGGTTGAAACGTCTGTTCAGAAACAAAGAGCATGCCAAGTTGATGCGATGGCACAAAGAGGACCGTAAGAAAGACGGGAAGTTGAGAGCACCCGCTGACGGGTCGCAGTGGAGAAAAATCGAGAGAAAGTGGGGGGACTTTGCAGGTGACGCAAGGAACATATGGTTTGGTTTAAGCGCGGATGGCATTAATCCTTTTGGGGAGCAGAGCAGCAATCATAACACCTGGCCCGTGACTCTATGTATATATAACCTTCCTCCTTGGCTGTGCATGAAGCGGAAGTTCATTATGATGCCAGTGCTCATCCAAGGCCCTAAGCAACCCGGCAACGACATTGATGTGTACCTAAGGCCATTAGTTGAAGAACTTTTACAGCTGTGGAATGGAAAAGGTGTACGTGTGTGGGATGAGCACGACGAGCAGGAATTTGACCTACATGCGTTGCTGTTTGTAACCATCAATGATTGGCCTGCTCTCAGTAACCTTTCAGGACAGACAAACAAGGGGTACCACGCATGCACGCACTGTTTAGATGACACCGAAAGTATATATTTGGACAAATGCAGGAAGAATGTGTACCTGGGGCATCGTCGATTTCTTCCGACCAACCATCAATGTCGAAAGAAAGGCAAGCATTTCAAAGGCGAGGCAGATCACCGGAAGAAGCCCGCCGTCCGTACTGGTGATCACATACTTGCTATGGTCAATGATTTACAAGTAATCTTTGGAAAGGGTCCCGGCGGACTATCTGTTCCGAATGACGCTGAGGGACGCGCACCCATGTGGAAGAAGAAATCTATATTTTGGGACCTACCCTACTGGAAAGACCTAGAGGTCCGCTCTGCAATCGACGTGATGCACGTGACGAAGAATCTTTGCGTGAACCTGCTAGGCTTCTTGGGCGTGTATGGGAAGACAAAAGATACACCGGAGGCACGGGAGGACCAGCAACGTGTGCACGAAAAAGACGGCATGCCTCCAAAGCAGTATGAAGGTCCTGCCAGCTACGCTCTTACGAAAGAAGAGAAGGAAATCTTCTTTGAATGCCTGCTCAGTATGAAGGTTCCGTCTGGCTTCTCGTCTAATATAAAGGGAATAATAAATATGGCAGAGAAAAAGTTTCAGAACCTAAAGTCTCATGACTGCCACGTGATTATGACGCAACTGCTTCCGGCTGCATTGAGGGGGCTTCTACCGGAAAACGTTCGATTAGCCATTGTGAAGCTATGTGCATTCCTCAATGCAATCTCTCAGAAGGTGATCGATCCAGAAATCCTACCAAGGTTAAGGAGTGATCTGGCACAATGTCTTGTCAGTTTCGAGCTGGTGTTCCCACCATCCTTCTTCAATATCATGACGCATGTCCTAGTTCATCTAGTCAACGAGATTGCCATTCTGGGCCCTGTATTTCTACACAATATGTTCCCCTTTGAGAGGTTCATGGGAGTCTTAAAGAAATATGTTCGTAACCGTGCTAGGCCAGAAGGAAGCATCTCCACGGGCCATCAAACAGAGGAGGTCATTGGGTTTTGTGTTGACTTCATTCCTGACCTTAAGAAGATTGGTCTCCCTCAATCGCGGTATGAGGGGAGACTGACTGGAAAAGGCACGCTAGGAGCGGACTCAATAATATGTACGGACGGGCATTCTTGGTCTCAAACACACTACACAGTTCTATAGAATTGTACCTTGGTGTCCCCGTATGTCAATGAACACAAGAATATTCTGCGCTCCAAACACCCGGAGCAGTGTGACGACTGGATTACATGTGAACACATCAGGACTTTCGGCAGTTGGTTGCAAACACGTCTCATGGGTGACAACACTGTTTCTGATGAGCTGTACTCGTTGGCCAGGGGACCATCTTCGACTGTATTGACTTACAAAGGGTACGAGATAAATGGGAATACATTTTACACGATCGCCCAAGATCAAAAGAGCACCAACCAAAACAGTGGTGTCCGCTTTGATGCAACAACCAAGAGGGGAAAGGACACATATTATGGTTACATAGTGGACATATGGGAACTTGACTATGGACATGATTTTAAGGTCCCTTTGTTTCAGTGCAAATGGGTCAATCTGTCAGGAGGCGGGGTACAGGTAGACCCACAGTACGGAATGACAACAGTGGATCTGAACAATCTTGGGTACACAGACGAACCATTCGTCCTAGCCAATGATGTGGCGCAGGTTTTCTATGTGAAGGACATGTCTACCAAACCGAGAAAAAGAAAAGATAAGGAAGCGAATACATCATACGATGAGCCAAAGCGCCACATAGTTCTTTCAGGAAAAAGAGACATCGTGGGAGTGGAGGGCAAGACAGACATGTCCGAAGATTATGAAAAGTTTCATGAAATTCCTCCCTTCAAAGTCAAGGCTGACCCAAGCACCCTGTTAAACGATGAAGATTATCCATGGTTACGGCGCAATAAGCAAAGGACACAAGCGAAGAAAAAGTGAAGACTTTCTCTCCACAACTATTATGATGAACACAAAAAAAGTCTGGAGTTCAAATAAGTTCAAAAAAATGAAATACCTTTGTAACAGATGAGTTTTCGTCTGAAACCCTGATACTTCGAAAGAGATTGTCCGTTTTGTACACGAAGTGCATCCAGCTTTTGCCGTAACCCTCTCAACTTTTTAGCACATGCTATGTGGGTGAAATGATGATACCATGCCAACTTTCAACCTTTTCAGAGTTCATTTGTAGTGCTTTTCAATTTCAGGGTCATTTAGCTCAAAGAATGAACTAATAGCAAAAAGAATGAACTAGAAAACTTTTATGAAACTCTAATAGCAAAAAGAATGAACTAAAAAATCAATTAAAATATTCTGTTATGATCAACTAAAACAAAACTATAATATTTTTCAATAGCAAAAAGAATCAACTAAAAAGCTTTTATAAAACTCTAATAGCAAAAGGAATCAACTAAAAAGATTTTATAAACTTCTAGTATTTTTGAAACTAAAATTATAAAAAATTTATGCAACTAAAATTATCAAAGTATTTTTTGTTCAAAACATTAATAGCAAAAAGAATTTTCATAAAGAATTTTTTTGTTAGAAACTTTAATAGCAAACTAAAATAACAAAATATGTTTTTGAATATAATGATAAAACACAGTAATATTAAATAGCAGGAAAAAGAATCACTAAAAAATCTATTTTTATAGTAAAGTTATTCACAAACTAGTGATTCACACAAATTTCAAAGAATTCAAAATTAAGATATTCAAATTTGAAAACTAATGGCACTAACAGAAAGTTTATAATTTTTGTGACCTAATAGCAAAAAGAATTAAAAAAATAAAGCAAATAACAAAAGAAAATAAATAATGCAAAAAACAAAACAAAAAAACTGGAAATTTTTTGAAAAAAATGCCGCCTACTGCGCCACCACGACCTGAATACGACTAGAAACCCAACAGGCCGGTTGGGCCAGGATTCAGGCCCGCAGAAGGCCCAGTAGGCCCACAGGCAGATGCAGAGTGGTTAGCCCCGTAAGGCTGCTTTAGAGAGGAGCCCGAAGGCTCAGGCGCACCGCGCCTTATAAACAGGTGCGGCACTCTCTCAACTAGCGAGGTGGGACTAAACTCCCACCACGCCGCTGTGCAAGGCCATTGGTCCCGGTTGGTGGCACGAACCGGGACCAATGCCACCCTTTGGTCCCGGTTCGTGCCACCAACCGGGACCAATGCCCCCCTTTCGTCCCGGTTCGTACCACCAATCGGGACCAAAGGTCTCTGCTTCCCGCCCTTTGGGCTGCCGAAAAGAGACCTTTGGTCCCGGTTGGTGGCACGAACCGGGACTAAAGGGTAGCATTGGTCCCGGTTGGTGGCACGAACCGGGACCAATGCTTCGTGTATATAAGAAAACACTTAGAAAATTTCAGTTTTCATCTACCAGTTGCCCCGAGCCCGCCGTCCTCATCCCTGTCGCCGCGTGCTCATCGACGCCGCCTCCCTGAGCCCGCCGTCCTCGTCTCCGTCCCCGTCACATCCCCGAGCCCGCCGTCCTCGTCGCCGGCATCCCCGAGCCCGCCATCCTCGTCGCCATCCCCGTCGCATCCCCGAGCCCGCCGTCCTCGTCCCCGTCGCCGCGTGTCGCCTCGAGCCCGCCGTCCTCGTCCCCGTCGCCGCGTGCCGCCCCGAGCCCTCGCCGTCCTCATCCCCGTCGCCTCCCCGAGCCCTCGCCGACGGTCCGCGCCGCCCCGCGCTACGGTCCGGCCGGCCCCCTTTCCTCCCTGTCCTCCTCCCCTGCTTGTTCATATACAATTTTTTTTTCATATGATTGTTAGATATGATGATGTTGATGATTGTTAGAAAATTTTTATGTATGTATGTTCTCTGTATATGTTCATATGTGCATTTTTAGAAATTTTTTGTGTATGTATGTTCATATATGCAAAAGTTACATTTAAGAAAAAAAGAAAATGTATGTATGTTCATATGCAAAGAATATGCAAAAGTTAGAATTTTTTATGTTCATAGAATTTTTTTGGGTGATATTGTAGAATATGAACATTTTGAATATGGATGGATGGATGGATGAACATTTTGAATATGGATGGATGGATGAACATTATGTCCATGTATGTATGTATGGATGTCGTTGTCGATCTACCGGCCCCCTCCCCGATAACTTCGACATGAGGGGGGGACGTCGGACATGCATGAGGAGGGAGAGAGAGATGTTAATAGAAAGTTTTCTCTCAAAACGTTACTAAGTTAAAATGTTACTAAGTTACTAAGTTTTCTCTCGAAACGTTACTAAGTTACTAAGTTACTAAGTTAAAATGATGTTAATACAAAGTTTTCTCTCGAAACGTTAATAAGTTACTAAGTTAAAATGTTCATATATTCGAAACATATCAAATGTTGTATTTTCTCTCGAAACGTATCCCCGATAACTTCGACATGAGGGGGGTCGACGTCGATCAACCCCCTCTCGCCCGACCAAATTTACGAAGTTCAAAGTTACTAAATTTACTCCCGGTCCGCTCGCCCGACCAACTCTCGAGGCCACCCAAACCCTAGAAGAAAGAGCGTTGTCGATCTCCTACCCCCTCCCGCCCCTACCCAATAGACTCTCGAGGCCATCGAAACCCTAGAAGAAAAAGCGTTGTCGATCCCTCGAGGCCACCCAAACCCTAGAAAAAAATCGTTGTCAATCTCTCGAGGCCACCCAAATTTACCAAGTTAAAAGAGCGTTGTCGAGGCCACCCCAACTAATCCATTGCTCATATATGCATATGATCCCTTGTTGTGATTAGCTAGCTAGGTCTATGTTTGCCACTAATATATCCATCTCTCATGTTTGTATATTGCCATGTTGTAATATTTGCAGAAACTATGGAAAGAGACTTGGTAAAAGAACAGTTGTTGGGGGATATAATCCTCGGCGGAGGAGGTGATCCCTTGTCGTTTCTCAACGACACCGATGGTCAGGAAGGAGAGGATCACGGCTCCGGTGATCGAACAATGGAGGAGGAAGGAGATGATGACGGCTCCGGTGACCGAATGGCGGAGGAAGAAGGAGATCATGATGACGGCTCCGGTGACCGAACGGAGGAGGCATCTGTTGCAAAGTCCGGCGAGGTATATATATTAATTAAGCCTGTGCTGACTAATTGATGCATTAATTGTTTTGGTATGTACATATATTAACGCATCTTTCTTCTTTTACAGCCCTCCGGATCGAGCCAAACTTCCGTAAGGAGACGAGGCCCGAAGAAAAGGTTGCGCTAGGATGAAAGGTTCACGATCACAGCAATCAATGACGATGGCCAACCGATTGAACCCAAGCGGACGAAGGACACATTTGTTAGTCAGTGCAGATCTATTGTTAGGGACAGCGTCCCGATCAGCGTCGAGCAATGGAATAAGAGTAAGGACCACCCTGAAGTTTCTTATGTCCAGGATAGACAGAAAGCTGATCTTTGGACCGCGCTGAAGGCAAATTTCACCCTACCGCCAGAGGAGGATCCGAATAAGCCAGTTATAGAGCCAAAGGTCAAGGCATTTGCTCTTAAGAAGATGGCAAATCTATTCAGGAACTGGAAGAAAGAGTTGAACACAAAGTTTGTCGAAAAAGGGAAGACTCCAGAATTCACCGGCCGATATGAGAAGATAAGAGATCACTGGCCCACATTTGTGGCCTACAAGACTTCGGAGAAGGGTAAGAAAAGGTCGGAGACAAACAAGATAAATGCTGCAAAGAAGCTGTATCACTATCACACGGGGTCAGGTGGCTACTACAAAGCCCGGCCGTTGTGGGACAAAGCTGAGCAAGACCTGCTTGGTAAAGGGGTCCAACCAGCGACATTGCACTGGCCAGACCGTGCAAGGACTTGGTTCTTTGGGGTTGGGGGAACTTTGGACCCAGAAACAGGGGAGTGTCGTTGGACGGACGAGCAACTTGCAATACCCATGAAGAAGCTTCAGCATTTTATCAGCGCAGCGCAGGAAGGGACGTTCATTCCCAACAGGGAGAATGACGAGCTGACACATGCCCTTGGGAATCCTGAGCACCCTGGACGAACACGAGGCACATCAGGCTCCCTTCCGTGGGTGTATGCGTTTGCCGACAGCGGTGGTTACAGAAGCCGAGATAGAAAGAGGAAAGCGGAAGCAAGCGAAATGCAGAAGCTCAATGCAAGAATAGCAAAGCTAGAGGAAATTCAGAGCCAGCGAGCTATCGGCCAACCATCTCAGCGGCATGAAGCTACCCCAGAAGCTACCCCACCATCTTAGCAGAGAAGCAGCGTGGCTTCCACGAAGCCCGTTCAGCCTGATTTCACGGCTCCTCGCTACCCCGTGGATACTATCACGGAGGCTCAACATTGCGAGCTAATGACGAAATGGCAAAACCTGACTTTGAAGGCGGCTGTCGGCTCTGTTGTACCTCCTCAAGCTGACGGAACTTTTCACTGCCGTCCGATTCCACAAGGCTATGCTGGTGTGATGGTGGATGAAATAATGGAGGGATTTGAGGAGCTGGAGCTTGACCACCCTATAGGTGAAGGGGAGAATCATCTGGTTTATGCTTTGAGGATTACCTGTCTGTGGAGGAAGGAGTACATCAAGCTTCCAAACTGGACGCCTCCGGCAAGTGATCAGGGCACTCCGCCTTCTCCTCCGCCTCCTCCGGCGCGTGACGGAACTTCGGCTCCTCCTCCACCTCCTCCGGCGCGTGACGGCACTCCGGCTCCTCCTCCGCCTCCTCCGACGAGCACTCCGCCTCCTCCGGCGCGTGAGGGCACTCCGGCTCCTCCTCCGCCTCCTCCGGCGCGTCAGGGCACTTCGCCTCCTCCTCCGGCGTGTCAGCAACGGCAGAAGAGAGCCACCGCAGTTCCGGCGGTTAGCAGTACAAGAGGTGGTGGGAGGAAATTTAAATTTGGTCCAAGCCTCAAGGCTCCTCCAAAGTTACCATATGATAGGAATGACGAGGAGCTCAAGGAGATCAGTGCTGCCGAAGTGCGGGTCCATTTTCAACGGAAACATCCAGAAAAGAAGGAAAAAGTAGATCCGGTGAAAGCGAAGCGCACTCTGGATGCCCTTCAGCAACCACCACCGTCTCCGCCGCAATCCCACTATAACCGCTGTATTGGAAAGACATATGCTGAAGCGCGGCGGTCAGGAAGTACTACCAGTGATACAAGACGATGAAGTAGGAAAACAATTCCCCAGCTCGGCGAACAGGAGAAGCAATCGTGCCCCCCCCGCTCAAGGTGTCTAGCGATATCGCTAATCATCCGGGACTACTGCCCGGCACCACTCTTGCTGATTACGTGGGCGATGATGTACAGTATGAAATTGCTGAGGTAGTACCTCCCTTTAGGTACGAGCACGGGAAGGATCTCGTCAAAAGTGATGATGAGCTAAAGAAACTACCAACGATGATGCGAAGATTGCATGACTGGTACTTGGAAACCTGCAGCAAGTCTGGGGCCGACAGTATATTGGTGGCAATTAAAGATGAGCACGACTTCATTGGAGTTGAGGTGCTGCCTGTTGAATTTGTGGAATTATTTCAGTTATTCAATCAAGACGCCCTGGACAAACAACTCATCAGTTGCTACTGTCTGTAAGTATTATTTCTGTAATTAAGTCTCTAGCTCAGCTCGTTCATTGCATGTATATATAATTATCCTCGCTATATTACGCAGATTGAAGATCGTCGAATGCAAGGATGCACGGATCTATGACATTGGGTTCATTAGCCCAAATACCGTAAATGAATGGACGGTAAAAAACAGAGTTGAAGATACCGAGGATAACTTGCTAAAATCGCTCATTCGACATCAAAACAAAAGGGAAATACTCTTTCCTTACAACTTCAAGTGAGTGTTACTGTCTTGTGCATATTCGGTTTCGCTTACTCGAGGTTAAGTACAGTAATTGATGAGTTATGCGTGCGTAGGTTCCACTTTATTCTACTATCCATTAAGCTTGATGAGGGAGTAGTAACCGTCTTAGACTCGAGACGTAAAGATCCCAAGGATTATGCGGACATGACTGCAATGCTCCAGAAGTAAGTTCAATCAATACCGAGACCATATCGGCAACTTTCGTTCATTTCCTGATATCAAGTAATCATTTTCTTTGCCTGGCAGGGTTTGGAAACAGTTCACCGGAAAGGTTCCGGGTCTGAAGAACGAGCTGCGATTTACACACCCCAAAGTAAGTAGTACTAGCTAGTTCCGCGCATCTCTCATTGATTCTAGTTTCATCAATACCATTATCATGCTTGATTATCAGTTTGATTGAACTCTATTCTTGTAAAGTGGTTGTGGCAGGAAGGCGGGAATAATTTATGTGGATACTACGTTTGCGAGTACATGCGCCACTATACCTCTGAGCGGGGCAACTCTGACAAACAATTTCAAGTACGTAAAAAATATTCACAATTTTATTTTATTACCATCAATTGTGTTGAGTTTCATTCATATATATGTATTGACCCCCTTCTTTAAATTAGATGCGTGTGATGCGGGATGAACTCCTACCACATGATCGCATACGAGCAATTCAAGAGGAATTGGCGGGATTCTTTCTTGAACACGTCATACATGAAAAGGGAGAATACCATATGGAAATTCAAGCTGATTATCGGTAGATGATATATGTCAGGGATCGTAAGAGATGTTATATTGTATACATGTAGTAGCTTCGGATAGATATACGAAAACTTGTTGTTCGAACAAGCACGGAGAAAGAGAGGTCACTTCTCTCTATATATGTTCATGACGATCAGGATGTTGTGTAATTAATTAATGGTTCCTTCATTTGCTTACTAGCTAGCGTCGAGTTCTCTCTATATGTAGTAGGTACCGTCGACCAAGCACGGAGAAAGAGAGGTCTGTCCTCCTGGACTAGTCGGTGCGGCGAACGGTGGCCGGTGGCCACGCCGTCGTCGAGGCAGCGGCGACGAGCCCGCTCGGATGCAAGGCAGGGAGAGAGAGAGAGCAAGAGGAAAGGGGAGAGTGCGGGGGGGGGGGGGGGGGGGTTAGGGTTCGAGAGGATGGCGGGGTGGGCTTATCCACTGGGGGGAGTCACGGGATGGCCGACACGCAAACCCCTAAACCCTCCAAAACCCCTAAACCCCCCCTTTCAAAAAAAAAACCCAGGGCCTGCGAGCTGCTGACGCGTGGCAGCCTTTTGGTCCCGGTTCGTGTTACCAACCGGGACTAAAGGTCCTCCTCCCTGGGTGCCCGACAACGGCCATGTGGAGCACCTTTGGTCCCGGTTCGTAAGCAAACCGGGACTAAAGGTTTTGGGCTTTAGTCCCGATGGCTTTGTCCCGGTTCCAGAACCGGGACTAATGGGCCTCTGGAACCGGGACTGATGGGCCTTTTTATACTAGTGTCTCTAAATAGATATAAGTGAAGCATGAGAGTTTAATTCTTTCTACAAAATATTTGTCCACGCTCTAATAAATATAAGGGAAGCAAAAGAGCATTCTACAAATAACGGTTTTCTATATGTAGAGAAATAGGCATCCAAACTTCAAATGATATAAGTGAAGCACATGAAGCATTCTATAAAGCCATACTCAAAATATATAAGTGAAGTGCAAAGAGCATTCTATAAATCAACCAAGGACTATCTCATACCAGCATGGTGCATTATTTAAAATAAAAAATAAAAAGCACACGACGCTCCAAGAATTTACGTATATCATGTGAACAAAACAAAAACTGAGACATACCGATAATTGTCAAAGAAAGATGGGATGCCGTCCAGGGCATCCCCAAGCTTAGACGTTTGAGTCTTCTTGAATATTTACTTGGGGTGCCTTGGGCATCCCCAAGCATGAACTCTTTCCTCTCCTTATTCTTCTCATATCGATACCTCCTCGATCTTCGAAAACTTCATCCACACAAAACTTAACCGAACTTTTTATTAGAGGGGTTAGAACATATAACATCAAATCCCATCATGTCCTGCTGTAACATTATTGTATAATTATAATCAGACATTACCCACTGTATGCTATCACAATTATATGGCTCCCAAGTCAATGGGGCTCAACAAGATTTCAAACATACGCAAATAAAGAAACTATAACAGCAATCTGTGAAAACAGAACAGTATGTAAAAATGCAAATGAAACATATACTTCTGTAACTCCAAAAATTCTGAAAAATTAGGAAAAAATAAAAAAATTGTATAGCAGTACTGTGTAAAAATTTCAGAATTTTTGCATGTTCCAGTAAAATATTAAAATTCAAACACTACAACAAAAGTTTCTGTTTTTTCACAGCACACACCGAACAAGCAATTTAAACATCCTAACACTGCGTTTGGATGTCTCCATTGGGGGGTTTGTATTGGATTTGGTATTGGTAAGTTTCATTTCACCTGTTTGGCTGGACACTGAATTGGCGGTCTGTAATGAAACTAAATTTCAGGCTGAAATCACTCCCATGCAAACACCCTGCCCGCAATACGGAGGCCTCCGGCTCCGAATTGCGCTGAAATCGCCCCATCCCGCAAAACATACCGGTTTACTTTTTTCCCTCGCGAACAGATAAGGAGAGAAGGCAGGAAGGGAGGCAGCGAGCACGGAGCTGGGCGGCGTCCAGGTGCGTTCCCTCCCCGCCCCCTCCTCTTGCAGCATCTTCCGGCGCCGCCGCATCTCCCCCGTCCCCTCCACTGACGCACCGTGCACCGCCTCCAGCTCGGCGGCAATGGGTGTCCGCCACAGGCCCATCCCCTCCACCGCCTCCGACGCGGCGGCCATGGGTGTCCGCCGCCGGCCGGTCCCCTCCACCACCTGCGCGCTGCGCCGCCTCCGGTGTTGAAGCGCGACGCGACCACGCCGCATCCCATCCCTGTACCGCATCCCATCCCAGCGCCGGTCGGCGACCAAGATGGAGGTCTGCGGCGGCCCGGGACCTCTAGCCCGCGCCCCCTCTGGATCTGCAGTGCCCCCCTTTGGATCAGCCGCGCCCCCCTTTGGACCAGCTTCGCCCTGACCCCCTGGATCCACCCTTCCCCCCTTTGGATCAGCCACTATGTATGAACTATTGCCACGCACTGTTTATGCAAGCATTTGGACCTATCTATTTAAATTGTTGTGATTTATGTCATGTACAAGACCATATTTGAGAGTACGTGTTGTTTGTTATTGTTTCGAATTTGTGTTATGTTATCGTAAGAAAATATTGTTGTCATTGTATGACCATTTGCGTTTTCCTGATGCATTTCTAGAATTTTTTTTTCATTGCTATATATTAATTCGTAGTCAGATTTCATTTTTGAGTCATGTAGAACTAGGTATAATCTGGTAATGTAGCTATGCAATTCCAAAGTTTGTCATCCAAACAGGATTTGGTATTGAAATCTTAGAGGCATTTCAAGGGCCAATTCACTGGACAACCAAACAAGTGAATTCGTATTCGTGCCATTTCAGTTTCCTCCACTGATTTGGAATTCTGACCAATTCAATACGGAGCTCTCCAATGGAGACATCCAAACGAAGCGTAAAGGTAAATCTTGGCACATTATTTTTATAATACAATGGATTTGTACAAGGGGATAATTATTTTTGTTGAAAAGTTTCTGTAATCAAGGTTCACAAAGTTTCCATGGGCATGAACAAAGTTCAAGGCTAGCCCCCACTTCCACATTGCTCATTTGTCTCACTTTCACTTTTCTTTTTTGAAAAAGTTTTAGATTCCCCTCTATATTTTTTTGTTTTAAAACCCCCCCTTTTTTAAAGCACACAATAGAATAAAATGAGTCTCTAAAACTCCCGGGTTGTCTCCCAGGCAGCGCTTTCTTTAAAGCCATTAAGCTAGGCATAAAGTGCTCATGCTATCGATCCACCCGGATCCCAAGAAATATCAAAGCCAATTTTAATTAACAATGGTTTGTAATTTAGTAGTGAGCACAAAGCAACATATATCATGCAATGACGAAGTCTAACTCTCTTCCTATGCATCGGCATGTCATAAAAGAACAATTCATGCATACATAATAAAGGCCAATACATAGCATAAACAGTTTCTTGCAATTTTATCGTATTGGAAACATAGAGAGGTAGAGATGTAGTTCCTCTCTCATAATAATTGCAACTAGGAGCAGCAAGCACATGCATATTATATTCATCAAAATCATCATGTGTAATAGTAAAACGTGTTGGTGCAATGATGTTGCCTCCCTGTGTTTTGGAGATTGATTGACAAACAGTGAGGGACTGATGTGTTTGCTAGTGCACACAGAGTAACAGGTCCCTGGAGTTGAGAGGAGTTTGGATTCATAACTCCGAAGAATATCCCCTGCGTAGCAGTGAATGATATCACCGAAGGATATGATGACAAGAGTGACCCTCAAAAATTGCTGACGTGAAGCAATTGGTTCGGTGCCTGTCCGAAGGAAGTGACTGTAGCCGAGGAAATTGAAGACGAAGAGAAGACGTAGCATTCTTTTCGTTGTTTCATTGAGTCATAGGACCACCGTACTATTAAGAGGGGTGTAGCGTTCGAAGCTTTGATTCTCTGATGCTAAACCCAAATCCTATGAAAGATGCGAGAGAAATCTCTTTGTGTTCCGAGCAAATACTTGCCAGCAAGAGACTGTGATCTTCTTCGCTGCGAGAGATTTGTCTCTGACCGAGGAGTTAGCATTACTTGCTCCGCAAGTATTGTTACCGTTGCTCCCAAATCCGACCGTTGTGAACGTGTCGGTTGGCCATTGGCTGGACCGCATGTCCAAAATGGTCATTTCCCATCCGGGAAGGCTGCGGCTATATATAGCCACCCCGTGCCGGCGTTGTCCGGTGGCTGCTCCGTTTGATTCTGAGAAGATTGTTGAGCAACCCCCTCTCCGAATGATTTGAGTTTAAAATCCACCGAGAGAAATACCCTAGAGCCAAAAAATTAGATAGTGGTTCAGCATCACTAGAATCTAAGTCCAGTACGCTTCGCCTATTACTCTTGAGAGCTGCAACTCTCTAGACGGATAGGTGTCAGCTCGAGTGTCAAAGAGTATTGTCTTCACCGAGCAAAATCTTCAGCAACCAAGAGTATTGTGGTTAGCGAAGAGAGATGAAGAGAGTTTATCTTCAGTGAAGGTTTGGAGATCGCCGTCAAGTATCTACCACGAGTAATCGGCATTGGTTGACGAACCAATTGTCGAGGAGAAAAGGGCGAAGAGAGTTTATCTTCTGTGTTAAATCACAACCCCTCCAACCAGACGTAGTCCTTGTGCAGTAGGGCGAACTGGTCTACCAAACACTCTGTCGCCATCGAGCATCACTGGTCACTTCTGTTATCCTCTTTACATTCGAACTGTGACATACCATATTTCAATCATGTGATTTACCTCGGTTCATGTTGTTAGTTTCCATTCGGCAGTTTGTATTCACTCACTGATTACTGTATTTTCATTCATTCCGCTGCTGGGTTCCGAGAGTTTTGATATTTCCGAGAAAAATTTAAAACTCCCATTCACCCCCCCCTCTGGTAGACATACTTTGATCCTACAAAATGCAACCCATCAATGTAATCCTTAATAAGCACAAACTTCTCCGATATAGTGTAGTTGGGAGAATTCAAAAAGATAATAGGACTATCATGTGTGGGTGCAATAGTAACAATTTCATGTTTAACATAAGGAACTATAACAAGTTCATCTCCATAAGCATAATTTAAATTGGCATCATGGCCACAAGCATAGCAAGCATCAATTTCATCAAAAAGGGATATTTCAAACGAATCCAAGGGATCATAGCATTCATCCTTCGGTAAGCACGAAGGGAAATTAAACAATGTATGAGTTGAAGAGTTACTCTCATTAGAAGGTGGGCACGGGTAGCTAATCCGCTCTTCCTCCCTTTGTTCTTCGCTCTCGTCGTCTTTTTCATCTAATGAGCTCACAGTGTCATCAATTTGTTCTTCCATAGATTCCTACAAAATATTAGTCTCTTCATCTTAAAGCAACAAGTATAATCACATCTTAAGCATAAATTCCAAGCATACCAACGCAGCATTTTAATTTGATCCCGAGTTTCCCTTTTTGAGACAAGTGATAATCCCTAAAGTATTCCCATTGATTCAAAGTATCTCCCATTATCAAGTTGAATGGAGATTTATCAGGATTATCAAAGTAGTAATTAATGTTTTCCACATAACTAGCATCGAGGGTTTTAGGAGGTTCCCCATCTCCATGAGTAGCAAGTACAACTAATTTTTTTAGTGTTTCATGTTCCATATCCATAACTAAAGATATAAAACAACTTAGAACAGAAAATAAAAACTACTTAGTGCTAAAGCAAACAAGCACACACGAGAATATCAACCCCACGCTATTGCTCCCCGGCAACGGCGCCAGAAAAAGGTCTTGATAACCCACAAGTATAGGGGATTAGTTGTAGCCTTTCTCGACAAATAAGAGTGTCAAACCCAATGAGGAGCTAAAGGTAGAATCAATATTCCCTTCAAGTTCTATCGACCACTGATACAACTCTACGCACACTTAACGTTTGCTTTACCTAGAACAAGTATGAGACTAGAAGTATTTTGTAGGTGTAATGCTAGAACTACTTTGCAAGAATAAAACTAGGAGTACTTTGCGAGAATAAAACTACGAGTAATTTGCAAGATAATAAAAGCTAGTTGTTTAGTAGAAATTTTTGTAACACAAGAGAAAGATTTGTCCCTAGACAATCGATAACTAGACCGGTAATCATTATTGCAATTTTATATGAGGGAGATGCATGAGCTAACATACTTTCCGTACTTGGATCATATGCACTTATGATTGGAACTCTAGCAAGCATCCGCAACTACCAAAGATCACTAAGGTAAAACCCAACCATAACATTAAGTAACAAGTCCTCTTTACTCCCATACGCAACAACCCCCTTACTCGGGTGTAAGCTTCTGTCACTCTAGCCGCCCACTATAAGAGAATTATGAACGTATTGCAAACCCTACAGTGGGAATCCCTCACGCTTGCGCGACACGGAGGGCACCATAGGACAGCACCAAAATAAAACATACAACTCAAACCAATCACGATCATCAATCAACCCATAGGACAAAAGAAATCTACTCAAACATCATAGGATTGCCATACATCATTGGATAATAATATATAGCGTTAAGCACCATGTTTAAGTAGAGATTACATCGGGGAGAAGAGGTGTTACACCGCTGCATAGAGGGGGAGAAAGTTGGTGTTGATGGCGGCGAAGTTCTTGGTGTAGATCACCGTCACGATGGTTGCCCCGGCGGTGTTCCAACGCCACCGGGAGAGAGGGGGAGAGAGCCTGTGACGCCCCCGACTTAATCGTGCACTAATCATACACGCAAACATACACGATCAAGCACAGGGACTCACGGGAAGATATCACAACACAACTCTAAACACAAATAAAATAATACAAGCTTTATATTACAAGCCAGGAGCCTCGAGGGCTCGAATACATAAGCTTGCGCATACAAGCGTCAGCGGAAACAACAGTATCTGAGTACAGACACAAAGTTAAACAAGTTGCCTTAAGAAGGCGAAAACAAACAACGACTCTGATCGAAAGAGGCAAGGCCTCCTGCCTGGGAGCCTCCTAAACTACTTCTGGTCGTCGGTGATCTCCACGTCGTAGTAGGCTCCTCCGGGGATCTCCTTCTCCTGGGCTCCGACGTCTGATCGCATCAATCGGGTATGGGGGAAAAGAGTAGCAAAGCAACCGTGAGTACTCATCCAAAGTACTCGCAAGACTGACATCAGAACTATACTAATTATGCATTGGTATCAAGTGAAAGGCTGTATCTGTGGACTGTATAGCAGCAATGCCAGAATAGAGAGAAAGGCCTAGCCTATCGAAGACTAGCATCTTCAGGGTCTTGCAGCATAAGAATAGTGCAGATTAGCATATTATTAATTAACAAACATGTTGAAGCAAAACCCAGAGATCCTTCCTCGACTCCCTGCGAGAAAGCGGTCCCGGAGCTTCCAATTAATTACAAGTATCCAGTTCAAGTAGAAGTAGATCCGAATACAACACTGAGCGTCCTGTTACCGTGGACACGGCTATTCGAATAGATAACTTCCCTGCAGGGGTGCACTACTGTTACCCAGCACGCTCGATTACATCTGGCCGGACACACTTGCTGGGTTTTGCCCGGCCTCGGGTAATCGACACGAAGCAGCGTCCTACCTAAGCTAAGTAGAGAGGTCCCCGCCGGTCTACATCCTAAGTGCTCAGGGGTCTTGGGCCATCGCCCTGTGCCCTCCGGGTCGTTGCGTGGGTGAACGGGAGCAAGCACCACCTTTGTCCTAGATGGCACCAGCCCGAACGCGCTGCAATGCTGAACTGGACGTCTGACATAGCTTTCGGGAGAAACGTATGACGTAGAGTGGCCCATACCCATTATCCCACATGGTGGTAGTGCGTATAGGGCACGACGACCCACTCAGATCAATACCCAAATCCGTTAGCGCATTATTAGGAGCTCGCGGTGACGATCAGTACTCCTGTCGTCCCGTCTCGAGGAAGTGCAACAAGGGCCAGGTCCATCCCTCTCTAGGGCGGTCTTTGCCTGCCCGGCTGCGCCTCGTAATTATCTCGCGGGTGCCTTCCAGGTCAACCCGACTTCCCAGGGGGCTGTCGGGAACTCAGGTCCACCTCTACCGGGGTGGTACCGACTGTCCCTTCAGTCCCAAAATAACAGTACAAGGGGTAATAGTTAAATGTAACCATGTGTCCGTAACATCAAGAGGGTAATCCAAGGAATCACCCTCGATGGATTCCTACTCGATGTATCCGACAAGGTGAACCCTGAGGAATCACCCTCGAAGGCATTCACACTTGCGGGGTTGCACAATAGAAGCTTCTCCGGAGGTGGAGGGAGAGGAATCACCCTCGACAATCCACGTCCGACTAGCTGTACTACAAAGGCATCATCGGGAGTGAGTTAAGAGGTATGACCCTCATCACTCGAGGATAACTCTGTAGAGTCGAACAACTTAGGGGGTGTGCGGTGCTGTGCTGGTCTCAGCCGATGATCACATCGATCGGGGCACTAGTAACTAAGCGGGGCAACTAGGACAAGGATGGGGCCACAGATGGATTTCATCCAACCTATACTAAGCATCTCGGATAGCAGGCAGGTATCAATAACAGTTACAAGGACAGGCTATGCATCAGAATAGGATAAAACAATAACAGTAGCAATTTCTAATGCAAGCAGGAGGGAGAAAGAATATGTGATATAGGCATGCTCAAGGGGGTTTTGCTTGCCTGGTTGCTCTGCGGCAAAAGATGGGTCGCCGACGGAGTAGCAGTTATCGGTCTCGATGTCTAACGGAAGAGAAGGGGGGAAGAAACAATAAATACACGGCAAAATGCAATCACTATGCATGACATGCCTAAATGATATGCAGAGGTGTTGTACTGCCTAACCAAATGTTTTAGTACATTTAGGAATTTATTTGGAATTATTTTATTAAAGTTAGGTACTATTCATATACCGGATACGGGCAAAATGTTCCATGTTCACATAGCTAGGAGTGTTGGACATGCATTTTGATTGCATATTCAGATTCTTCATATTTTTCTTATCGTTTTACATATATAAATTATTTTCATCCGAGTTACGGTTTATTTTATATGATTTTTCAAAGTTTTATTAATATTCTGGATTTTTTGGATTATTTTTATTTCGAAAAATATTAAATGCAAATTGCTACGGGTACCAAGCTCTGTGTACACAGAACTGCACACAGAGGCTGACCAGTGGGCCAGGTTGACTAAGTCAACCGCCCAGTCAGCAGTGGCTGACGTGTGGGCCCAGCCTGCTGAGTCAGCAGCTGACTCAGCGGAGCTTATCCACTGGAACAGTGGCTGGCCCCACCCGTCATAGACAGTAGACTAATTAGGGTATTAACTTAATCAACCGGGTTTAATTAGGAGGTGGGGCCCTATGTCAGTGACTGTTATGTTAATCTAATTAGCGTTTAAACTAATCCAAGTTTAATTAGTGAGCGGGGTCCACCAGTCAGCAACACAGGGCGTCATTAGCGACCCCCGTTGACCGGCCGCGTCAGCGCACCGGCGGCTAGTCGGCGGCGGCCATATCCGCGGCGGCGCGGCTCGGTTCTCGCCGGAAAACGGCTGTGGGGCACCGTTCGAGCCGCAGCCGGGTGCGTTCGAAAGCGGAGACCGAACCGCGTCGATCTGGGATGGTCTCGCGGGCTAATTCGGCCGGAGTGAAGTGCAACGACCTCGCCGGCGGCGAGGTGTTTCGGGCGAGCTCGGTTGAGTCGCCGTAGGGCACGGCAAGCCTTGGGGTTGGGCTCTACGGGGTCCTAGCGACGTGTGGAGCACGGTGGTGAGCTCGGTTGAGCATGACGTCGCCAGGAGCAACGGCGACAAGCACCGCGGCGGAGACGGCTACGGGCGGCGATGGCAACGGCGGCTACGGTGGCGGAAATGCTCGGGAGAGAGATGGGAAAGGAGCGGATGCTCACCGAGAAGGCACACAAGGGCCCGGCGGAAGCTTAGGAGCAGCAGTTCGACGGCATTTGCCGGCGAAGCTCCGGCGACCGAAAACGAAGAGGGGCTCGATCCCGGCGTTGTGTTGGCGTAGGGCTCGGTCCAGCGGTCGGAGAGGAAGCAGAGGAGCAAGGCGGAGCGATTGAGCTCGGTTTCAGGCGGTGTCGACGACGACAGCGACGACATCGAGCTCGGCCATGGCGGCGGCTTCGGGTGGTTGTGCGGGAGGAAGAAGGGGAGCGAGGGAGAGGGAGCTGGTGGCGTTAGGGTTTCGGGGAGAGAGGGGAGCGACCCGGGGAGGCCTTAACGGCGTCGGGGACGGCGTGGATGGCCGACACCGCAACGGCCATCGCCGTGTCAGTGTGGGCGCGCGACAGCGGCGCGATGAGGACGACGAGCGGCTAGATGGGCTGGGCCAGGTACTGTTTCACTAAGGCCCAGCCGCACAGTAATCGTTAGGTATTTTTCTTTTTCTTTTACAGTTTCTTTTCTTTACTCTGTTTTGCAAAATGTGAGGCCACTAAATGACTTTTATAAAATATGTGACCTAGGCCATATAACACAGTGCATTATTATCTATCACCATAAACTAGTTTGGGTAAAATATAATTTCATTTGTAAATTGGATTAAATAAAATGTATTAAAATATTGCTGTTAGCTACTATTGAGGTTGTTAGAGTCACTTAGGTATTTTTAGTGATGTTGCTTTTCTGATCATAATTACGTATGAATTATTTGCTATCTAATGAACATTTTTATTTCAAATTGGTACAACTTTTACTTTTCACTTAAAATTTGAATTGCAATTTAATTTGGAATTTGAAATGAGATATGATGCAAATGATGATTATACACTAATAAACATGCTGACTTGGCATTATCAAAGGTGTTCACTGTAGCTTAATGACACGGGGTGTTACAATTCTCCTCCTCTAACAAGAATTCTCGTCCCGAGAATTAAGAGGAAGACTGAAAGAAAGCGGGGTACTCTTCACGAAGACGATCTTCGCGTTCCCAAGTGGCTTCATCTTCAGAATGATTCGACCACTGAACTTTAAGGAACCTGATCGACTTCTGACGGGTCCGTCGCTCAGCTTGATCAAGAATGCGGATCGGATACTCTGGATAAGACAGATCTTCTCGCAATTCAAGCACTTCATGATCCACTGCTCGGATAGGATCCTTGAAGCAGCGTCGGAGTTGCGACACATGGAAGACATCATGAACCTGAGAAAGATTCGGCGGCAATTCCAATTGGTATGCCACTTCTCCTCGACGGGCGAGAATACGGAACGGGCCAATGTAGCGGGGAGCTAACTTGTCCTTGATTCCAAATCGATGAGTGCCCTTGAACGGAGTAACACGAAGGTATGCCTGTTCACCCGGTTGATAGACCATTACCTTGTGTTTTCGGTCATAGTTGCTCTTTTGATGAGACTGAGCAGTCTTCAAATTTTCACGGATAATGCGGACTTGTTCTTCAGCTTGTTGAATAATGTCCGGTCCAACGAGTGACCGTTCCCCAGTTTCTGACCAATTCAGAGGGGTTCAACACTTACGGCCATAGAGAACTTCAAATGGTGCCATCTTCAGACTAGCTTGGTAGCTATTGTTGTAAGAGAATTCGGCATATGGGAGAGACTCCTCCCATTTCTTACCGAATGAGATGACACAAGCTCGAAGCATATCTTCAAGCACTTGATTGACTCGTTCAACTTGTCCCTGGGACTGGGGGTGAAATGCGGTGCTGAAGGACAGATGAGTTCCCATAGCTTCTTGGAAACTGTTCCAAAACCTTGAAGTAAAGAGGCTGCCACGATCTGAGCTGATCTCTAACGGAACACCGTGGAGTGACACAATTCTGGAAACATACAAGTCTGCTAACTGACTAGCAGTGATTGTCTCCTTGACTGGCAGAAAGTGAGCAACCTTTGAGAATCGGTCAATGACGACAAAGATAGCATCATAACCCTTTTGTGATATGGGAAAACTAGTAATGAAATCCATTTCGACTTTGTCCCATTTCCATTCAGGAATATCAAGGGGTTGCAGAAGTCCAGCAGGCCTTTGGTGTTCTGCCTTGATGCGACGGCAAACGTCACACTCAGCAACATATCGAGCAATGTCTTGCTTCATGTTAGACCACCAGAATCTCTGACGAATCTCTTGGTACATCTTTGTGCTACCAGGGTGTATCGAGAGAGGCGTATCGTGAGCTTCTTTCATAACCTTCTCTGGCATATTCTTGAACTTAGGCACGACAAGGCGATCTTGGAAGAACAAAGCTCCATCATCATGAATAGAGAAGGCTGAGGGCTTGCCAGTTGCAAGATAACGTTTTATCTTGTGGACTTCCGTGTCATACTTCTGCATTGTCTTGATTCTGTGCTCGAGATCTGGTTCAACAACCAAGGTATTTAGATATCCTTGAGGAACTATTTCGATATTCAGCTTTCGAAGCTCTTCATACAGGAGTGGTTGCTGTAGCTGAACATCAAGTTCACAGCAGTAGGATTTACGGCTCACAGCATCAGCCATTACATTAGCCTTACCAGGGGTGTAAGAACTACCCAAATCATAGTCTGTAATGGCTTCCATCCATCTTTGCTGACGGAGGTTCAAAGATGGCTGAGTGAACAAGTACTTCAAACTCTTATGATCCGTGTAGATCTCGCAACGATTACCAAGGAGGTAATGTCGCCACAACTTCAATGCATAGATGACATCAGCTAGTTCTAGATCATGTACTGGATAGTTCTCTTCATGCGGGCGCAACTGTCGAGAGCCATAAGCAATCACTTTGCGCTCTTGCATTAGGACACAGCCTAATCCTTGACGAGATGCATCACAGTAAATCACGAAGTCCTTTTGGGAATCCGGGGGTGCTAGCACTGGGGCAGATGTCAACTTATCTTTCAGTGCCTGAAAACTTTCTTGGCACTTCTCTGTCCACTCAAATTTAACACCTTTGTGGAGCAGATCAGTCAGAGGCTTAGCAATCTTAAAGAAGTTCTCGACAAAACGGCGGCAATAGCTAGCGAGTCCGAGAAAACTTCTGACTTGCTTGACATTCTTCGGGGGAGTCCAGTCAAGAATAGCCTGAACTCGTTCGGGGTTAACAGCAATGCCATCTTTGGAAATCACATGACCGATATGTCACTTCAGACAACCAGAACTCACACTTAGAATACTTGGCATACAGGTGATGTTCACGCATCTTCTCCAGTACCAGCCGAAGATGTTCGGCATGCTCTTCTTCATTCTTGGAAAATATAAGGATATCATCCAAATAAACCATGACGAATTTGTCGAGGTAATCCATGAAGATGTAGTTCATCAGTCGGGAGAAGATTGCTGGAGCATTGGTTAAGCCAAAGGACATGACAGTGTATTCATATGACCCATAGCGAGTAACGAAGGCTGTCTTCGGAATGTCCTCTTTGCGAACTCGAATCTGGTGGTATCCCAATCTCAAATCAAGTTTAGAGAATACTGAGGAACCAGCTAGCTGATCATACAGATCATTGATTCTGGGAAGCGGATACTTGTTCTGAATTGTTGCCTGGTTGATAGGTCGGTAATCTTGAACCAACCGATTCGTCCCATCCTTCTTCTTAACAAAGAGAGAAGGTGCTCCCCAAGCAGAAGAACTGGGGCGGATAAAACCCTTTTTAAGTGACTTGTCAATTTCCTCCTTAAGTTCAAGGAGTTCGTGAGGTGGCATCTTGTATGGGCGCTTGGCAATAGGAGTAGTACCTGGCTTCAAGTCGATGACGAACTCGACTGCTCTAACAGGGGGTATTCCTGGGAGTTCTTCCGGAAACACGTCCGGAAAATCACGAACGACTGGAACGTTCTCAATTCCCTCAAGAGGTGAAGCATTCAAAGCATTCAGAGCATATATCTAGGCTTCGGCATCTTGAATGATTCGGGCGGTGTAGTTCACTATCTTGTCGGAGGGGTGAAGGAGTTGGACGACTTTGGTGGCACAATTGATCGAAGCAATATGAGCCTTCAACCAATCCATTCCCAGAATGAGGTCTATGTTGGAAGACTTCAAGACGATGGGAGAGACAAGGAATCTTAATCCTTTAATTTCGACGGTGACATTAGGATTAACCATGTTAGTACGACATTGGCCCGCAGGGGTGCTCACAACTAGTGGAGGGTTCATCTTTCCAAACGCAATGTCATGCGCTAATGCAAATGTTTCTGACATGAATGAGTGAGATGCTCCTGAATCGAACAGAACAGAAGCTGGCACTGAGTTAACGAGAAGAGTGCCCATCACAGTAGCAGGCTGATTCTGAACTTCTTCGAGGTCAATGTGGTTAGCCTGGCCACGACCATAAGCTGGAGGCCTGACATTAAAATTCCGGGACTGATGTGCTAGTGTACTCTGAGGCTGATTCGAGCGACAGTTGATAGCACGGTGTCCTGGCTGTCCACACTGGAAGCAATTCTTATCATTGGGGCGAGGAGCCATAGTATTGGGCTGTCCACTTGAGATATTCAGTTGTCTAGGGGGTGGAGGCAGACGAGGTGCAACATAAGAAGGCCTCGGTGTTGGAGCAGGGCGGTGAAAAACATTGTGCGGGATCCAGACTCGACGTTTCTGAGCAGGCTGACCCGAGGATGAGCCCATATCTCGAGTACGCTTGAGCGATTCCTGGTACTTATTCAAAGCAGTTTCAATTCGGAAAGACTGGCTGACAAGCGTTGCAAAGTCTGCAGCTTCATGAACAGCAAGTGCGAGCTTTATATCAGGATGCAGTCCTTCACGGACTTTCTCCTGCTTGCGTGCGTCAGTGTCGACGTCATCTTCAGCATAGCGGGATAACTCAAGGAATCTCCTCTGATATTCATCCACAGTAGTTTTGCCCTGAGTGAGTTTGCGGAATTCCTGCTTCTTCTGGTCGATCAGACCTTGAGGAATGTATCGTGCACGGAATGCTGTCTGAAATTCCTGCCAAGTGGTGGCTGTCCCAGCAGGCAGCATTCGCCTGTGGCTTTCCCACCATTGTGCAGCTGGGCCCCTCAGATGATACGTCGCAAAAGTGACGTAACTGTCAGGGTCAACCTTAGCCGACTCCATCTGAAAGGCGATGTCACGGAGCCAATCATCAGCCTCCATTGGATCAGTCGAGTTGCGGAAGGTGGACGGGTTGAGGCGCACGAAATCTTGCAGCGAGATCGGCCCAGGCTCCTGACGAGCATCATTGCGTTCCAAACGATTTACCAGACTCTCGTTGAGCTGACGATTCAATTCAAACTGCTGCATCATTACGGCAATATAGGGTGAAGGTGAAGGATCGTCAGCCATCCTGCCAAATCGACAGGGGCAGTTTAGCAAGAACAACTGCATGTGTCAGAGATCATTGATGACGTAATATGAGAAATGAACAAGAAGTGCATTAGATACATATTAGTAGTCATTAAAGACATACAGATCCATGCACATAATTGGATATCAACGGACAGCGCGAGTTCGGAAACACACGTAGCTAGACAAACTAGGTGGCGCGCAGGCACGCGGTGAGGAATACACAATGGGACATAGCAAAGGCTATATCAACGTCGGAGAAAACTTTTGGAGCGAGGAATCTGCAAGGAACAACGCAGGGGATCCTCGATAAAAGGATCCCGCGGTCCGTGAACATTGTGCAGCAGAATCCTGGCCCTCATCTTGAAGCAAGGGGGGATAAATACAGAACTCCGGGTGGATGTGATCACGAGAACCTAATGTTAGAGTTAGTAAAACTTTAACCCGAAAGGAAGAGAAGTTCAGAACCCAGAGTATAGAAGAGGAATAAAAGATCCTAATACCACCCATTGGCGACGTGGGCCCGTAAGCCACACAGCCATGTTAGTAAAACAGTTTTTGAGAGACTAGACTCAACTTCGGCCAAGGAGTTGGAAAGGGGCTTCCTACAGGCAGTCGGCTCTGATACCAACTTGTGACGCCCCCGACTTAATCGTGCACTAATCATACACGCAAACGTGCACGATCAAGCACAGGGACTCACGGCAAGATATCACAACACAACTCTAAACACAAATAAAATAATACAAGCTTTATATTACAAGCCAGGGGCCTCGAGGGCTCGAATACATAAGCTTGCGCATACAAGCGTTAGCGGAAACAACAGTATCTGAGTACAGACACAAAGTTAAACAAGTTGCCTTAAGAAGGCGAAAACAAACAACGACTCTGATCGAAAGAGGCAAGGCCTCCTGCCTGGGAGCCTCCTAAACTACTTCTGGTCGTCGGTGATCTCCACGTCGTAGTAGGCTCCTCCGGGGATCTCCTGCTCCTGGGCTCCGACGTCTGATCGCATCAATCGGGTATGGGGGAAAAGAGTAGCAAAGCAACCGTGAGTACTCGTCCAAAGTACTCGCAAGACTGACATCAGAACTATACTAATTATGCATTGGTATCAACTGAAAAGGCTGTATCTGTGGACTGTATAGCAGCAATGCCAGAATAGAGAGAAAGGCCTAGCCTATCGAAGACTAGCATCTTCAGGGTCTTGCAGCATAAGAAGAGTGCATATTAGCATATTATTAATTAACAAACATGTTGAAGCAAAACCCAGAGATCCTTCCTCGACTCACTGCGAGAAAGCGGTCCCGGAGCTTCCAATTAATTACAAGTATCCAGTTCAAGTAGTAGTAGATCCGGATACAACACTGAGCGTCCTGTTACCGTGGACACGGCTATTCGAATAGATAACTTCCCTGCAGGGGTGCACTACTGTTACCCAGCACGCTCGATTAAATCTGGCCGGACACACTTGCTGGGTAATGCCCGCCCTCGGGTAATCGACACGAAGCAGCGTCCTACCTAAGCTAAGCAGAGAGGTCCCCGCCGGTCTACATCCTAAGTGCTCAGGGGTCTTGGGCCATCGCCCTGTGCCCTCCGGGTCGTTGCGTGGGTGAACGGGAGCAAGCACCACCTCTGTCCTAGATGGCACATGCCCGAACGCGCCGCAATGCTGAACTGGACGTCTGACATAGCTTTCGGGAGAAACGTACGACGTAGAGGGGCCCATACCCATTATCCCACGTGGTGGTAGTGCGTATAGGGCACGACGACCCACTCAGATCAATACCCAAATCCGTTAGCGCATTATTAGGAGCTCACGGTGACGATCAGCACTCCTGTCGTCCCGTCTCGAGGAAGTGCAACAAGGGCCAGGCCCATCCCTCTCTAGGGCGGTCTCTGCCTGCCCGGCTGCGCCTCGTAATTATCTCGCGGGTGCCTTCCAGGTCAACCCGACTTCCCAGGGGGCTGTCGGGAACTCAGGTCCACCTCTACCGGGGTGGTACTGCCTGTCCCTTCAGTCCTGAAATAACAGTACAAAGGGCAATAGTTAAATGTAACCGTGTGTCCGTAACATCAAGAGGGTAATCCGAGGAATCACCCTCGATGGATTCCTACTCGATGTATCCGACAAGGTGAACCCAGAGGAATCACCCTCGAAGGCATTCACACCTGCGGGGTTGCATAACAGAAGCTTCTCCAGAGGTGGAGGGAGAGGAATCACCCTCGGCAATCCACGTCCGACTAGCTGTACTACAAAGGCATCATCGGGAGTGAGTTAAGAGGTATGACCCTCGTCACTCGAGGATAACTCTGTAGAGTCGAACAACTTAGGGGGTGTGCGGTGCTGTGTTGGTCTCAGCCCGACGATCACATCGATCGGGGCACTAGTAACTAAGCGGGGCAACTAGGACAAGGATGGGGCCACAGATGGATTTCATCCAACCTATACTAAGCATCTCGGATAGCAGGCAGGTATCAATAACAGTTACAAGGACAGGCTATGCATCAAAATAGGATAAAACAATAACAGTAGCAATTTCTAATGCAAGCAGGAGGGAGAAAGAATATGTGACATAGGCATGCTCAAGGGGGTTTTGCTTGCCTGGTTGCGCTGCGGCAAAAGATGGGTCGCTGACGGAGTATCAGTCGTCGGGGGGCGTCGGTCTCGATGTCTAACGGAAGAGAAGGGGGGAAGAAACAATAAATACACGGCAAAATGCAATCACTATGCATGACATGCCTAAATGATATGCAGAGGTGTTGTACTGCCTAACCAAATGTTTTAGTACATTTAGGAATTTATTTGGAATTATTTTATTAAAGTTAGGTACTATTCATATACCGGATACGGGCAAAATGTTCCATGTTCACCTAGCTAGGAGTGTTGGACAGGCATTTTGATTGCATATTCAGATTCTTCATATTTTTCTTATCGTTTTACATATATAAATTATTTTCATCCGAGTTACGGTTTATTTTATATGATTTTTCAAAGTTTTATTAATATTCTGGATTTTCTGTATTATTTTTATTTCGAAAAATATTAAATGCAAATTGCTATGGGAACCCAGCTCTGTGTACACAGAACTGCACACAGAGGCTGACCAGTGGGCCAGGTTGACTAAGTCAACCGCCCAGTCAGCAGCGGCTGACATGTGGGCCCAGCCTGCTGAGTCAGCAGCTGACTCAGCGGAGCTTATCCACTGGAACAGTGGCTGGCCCCACCCGTCATAGATAGTAGACTAATTAGGGTATTAACTTAATCAACCGGGTTTAATTAGGAGGTGGGGCCCTATGTCAGTGACTGTTATGTTAATCTAATTAGCGTTTAAACTAATCCGAGTTTAATTAGTAAGCGGGGTCCACCAGTCAGCCACACAGGGCGTCATTAGCGACCCTCGTTGACCGGCCGCGTCAGCGCGCCGGCGGCTAGTCAGCGGCGGCCATATCCGCGGCGCGCGGCTCGGTTCTCGCCGGAAAACGGCTGTGGGGCACCGTTCGGGCCGCAGCCGGGTGCGTTCGAAAGCGGAGACCGAACCGCGTCGATCTGGGACGGTCTCGCGGGCTAATTCGGCCGGAGTGAAGCGCAACGACCTCGCCGGCGGCGAGGTGTTTCGGGCGAGCTCGGTGGAGTCGCCGTAGGGCACGGCAAGCCTTGGGGTTGGGCTCTACGGGGTCCTAGCGACGCGTGGAGCACGGTGGTGAGCTCGGTTGAGCATGACGTCGCCAGGAGCCATGGCGACGAGCACCGCGGCGGAGACGGCTACGGGCGGCGATGGCAACGGCGGCTACGGTGGCAGAAATGCTCGGGAGAGAGAGGGGAAAGGAGCGGATGCTTACCGGGAAGGCACGCGAGGGCCCGGCGGAAGCTTAGGAGCAGCAGTTCGACGACATTTGCCGGCGAAGCTCCGGCGACCGAAAACGAAGAGGGGCTCGATCCCGGCGTTGTGTTGGCGTAGTGCTCGGTCCAGCGGTCGGAGAGGAAGCAGAGGAGCAAGGCGGAGCGATTGAGCTCGGTCTCAGGCGGTGTCAACGACGACAGAGACGGCATCGAGCTCGGCCATGGCGGCGGCTTCGGGTGGCTGCGCGGGAGGAAGAAGGGGAGCGAGGGAGAGGGAGCTGGTGGCGTTAGGGTTTCGGGGAGAGAGGGGAGCGACCCGGGGAGGCCTTAACGGCGTCGGGGACGGCGTGGATGGCCGACACCGCGACGGCCATCGCCGTGTCAGTGCGGGCGCGCGACAGCGGCGCGATGAGGACGACGAGCGGCTAGATGGGCTGGGCCAGGTACTGTTTCACTAAGGCCCAGCCGCACAGTAATCGTTAGGTATTTTTCTTTTTCTTTTACAGTTTCTTTTCTTTACTCTGTTTTGCAAAATGTGAGGCCACTAAATGACTTTTATAAAATATGTGACCTAGGCCATATAACACAGTGCATTATTATCTATCACCAAAAACTAGTTTGGGTAAAATATAATTTCATTTGTAAATTGGATTAAATAAAATGTATTAAAATATTGCTGTTAGCTACTGTTGAGGTTGTTAGAGTCACTTAGGTATTTTTAGTGATGTTGCTTTTCTGATCATAATTACCTATGAATTATTTGCTATCTAATGAACATTTTTATTTCAAATTGGGACAACTTTTACTTTTCACTTAAAATTTGAATTGCAATTTAATTTGGAATTTGAAATGAGATATGATGCAAATGATGATTATACACTAATAAACATGCTGACTTGGCATTATCAAAGGTGTTCACTGTAGCTTAATGACACGGGGTGTTACAGAGCCCCCTCCTTCTTATTCTTCCTTGGCCTCCCTCCTAGATGGGAGGTGAGTTCCCCCTCTGGTCCATGGCGGCCATGGCTCCCGGAGGGCAGGAGCCCCTCCGAGATTGGATCTCTCTCTGTTCTCTTCTGTTTCGCGTTCCTGTTTTCTGGCCGAAAATCGTTTCTTATATTTCCGGAGATCCGTAACTCCGATTGGGCTGTAATTTTGAGGGGATTTTTATCCGGATATTATCTTTCTTGCGACAGAAGAAGGGCCCCAACCGCCTTACAGGGGCGCCACAAGCCTGCCCGGCGTGCCCAGGGTAGGGGGCACCCCCTCGAGCTTGTGGGCCCCTCGAGCATCGTCTCGCGTTAATTCTTTTTCCCAAAAATCACATATATTCCAAAATAAATCTCCGTAAATTTTTATCGCGTTTGGACTTCGTTTGATATGGACTTTCTGCGAAACAAAAAACATGCAACAAACAGGAACTGACACTGAGCACTGGATCAATATGTTAGTCCAAGAAATCATATAAAATGTTGCCACAAATATGTGGAAATTGTAGGATATTGGCATGAAACAATCAAAAATTATAGATACGACGGAGATGTATCAGCCGACATTCTGTCGAACAGGTTGCGGGCGTCGGGATGCATGTCGGCTGGGATCTCCCGCGGGCATTTCCTCTGGCCCTCGGTGGATGATCCACCGGCCACAGGTGTGGCGTTGAGGTCGATGGCCACAGGCGCGGGCGTGGCCGGCGCAACCACGCTCACCTCCGACGAGCAGTCCCCGAAGAAATGGGAGGCTTGCGGGTAGGGATGGAAGCCGGGCATCGGCTGCATGGTGGACAAGCGCGACGACTCTGACAGTGGCACACGACGAAAGGCCGACAAGCCCGTGCCGACTGTGGCCACGACGGCGGCGATGACCCCGTGCTGGCCTGGGTTTAACCCTAGGTACAGTAGGGCCTTGAGGGTGTCCCGGACTAGGGGGTACTCGGGCTGCCGGCCTATCTCTCGTAGGCCGGACTGGTGGGCCGCCCTTTACTTATCAAAGGAAGGCCGGATAGTGGGCGACCCCGTGCACCAGAAGGACACCTCCGAAGACTTGGCGTCTCCTCCAAGAAATATTTAGCATAACCGACATGTTTATCCCCTGATGGCAACTGACCATATGCAACCCTAGGTCCCTCTGGTGTCTATATAAACCAGAGGGTTTTAGTCCGTAGGGACGAAGAATCGTCATAACCTCCTAGGGTTTAGCTCATCCGATCTCGAGGTAGATCAACTCTGTAACTTTCATACAATCACATCAATACAATCTAGCAGGACGTAGAGTTTTACCTCTTCGAGAGGGCCCGAACCTAGGTAAATCGCTGTCTCTACGTTCCCTGTTACTCATTGATTCCTAGATCCACAGTTCGGACCCCCTACCCGAGATCTGCCGGTTTTGGTACCGACATTGGTGCCTTCATTGAGAGCTTCGCTGTAGGGTCATCAAGGATCAATGGCTCGCTTGGTCATTAGCAACAGTGCTAGCTGCGGGGACACCTTCGTTCCCAGCCAGCTCTTGGCGTTCGGCAGCGTCATGCTACACGCCGATCTGGTCGGTCGCCTCGGCCGGGTCGACAGCTTTACCCCCGATCAGGAGATCAGGTTCGAAAACCTAGAGTTCGTCGCCGACTCCTGGGGAGATCTTATCCTTACGGGATCCTCAGCCTCGCCTAAAGGACCTGCAAATGCTGAAGCTTTAACTTCGGGTACGGCCAGCCCCACTATTGGGACGGCCGCCACTCCGGATCCAGCCTCGAGCCCGGATCCGATCTCTGCGCTAGGCTGCCGAAAATCGGCCTCGGCCGAACATGACTACGGGGCGAAGTCAAACGCTCCCGTCACGGCCATACTGCGGGTTGATCCCGTAAACTGCCAGGACTTGGATCCGACACATCTCTCACTACTAAACGGGATACTAGATCGGATCCAAGCCATGGGAATCACCGATGGCCGGTCCTCGGTCTACGACCAGATCGGGCTTAAAACCGATGACAGGGAAACTCATACCCCTCCGGCCGCCAACTTGGTCGCCACTATCGAGGGCTCGACCGAGGGCTCGCCCCTCCCCCCGGAACAGAAAGTGCATGAGGTGCAAGTTTCCGATCAGCAAGCTTCATCCTCCAGCTTGGCAGCCGAACTCCGCTCCGGAGAGGGCTCGGAGCCGAAGTCTGATTCAGCACGCAACCTCGATTCTACACATCCGCGCCTGGCCAACTATCCGGATCCAGAGCTCGGCATGTCAGATTCCATGTCTACACATCCACGCCTGGCCAACTATCCGGATCCAGAGCTCGGCACGTCGGATT
Organism: Elymus sibiricus; assembly: GCA_039707655.1. Taxonomy (NCBI): domain Eukaryota; kingdom Viridiplantae; phylum Streptophyta; class Magnoliopsida; order Poales; family Poaceae; genus Elymus; species Elymus sibiricus. Next base: position 391,884,432 of record CM077664.1, on the reverse strand, counting down.
CCATGTCAATCCAGGATACAGCCGCCAAAACCCCAGACTCACACCCGCTGGGATCAATTTTTTTATCCCACCCACCCCCACATCGAGTACTGTCCAAGTAACTCAGGACGGCCCGATATATGGGACCTAATGTACGTAAAGCAACAGCCCGGAGAGACAGTTCGGCACTTCTGGGCCAGATTCCTTCTCATCAAAAACAAGATGACAGACGGTTGCAGCAAGGAAATTCTGGAGGTTTTCCGACAGAACTGCCGAGACGAAGGCATCTTAAATGCCCTCGTCCGCCGCCACATCCAAAACTTCTCTGAGTTATCGGACCTGGTGTCCAAATACTGCGCCATGGAGTATGCCTGGCAGGCTCAGCTTGAGCAACCGAAGTCAATCCGTATAGAGGGACCAAACCGAGCTCGGGCAAAACGCGCACACCCCCGCCGGACACCTCAATACGAGCCGTCCGAGAAAAGGATGAAACCCCTGACAAGATCCAGAACGGTCCTTGATGAACTACTGGACAAACCATGCCCCATACACTCTGTCCTTCTCAACACAAACCCAACCCACAGCCTTCGAGCTTGCTGGGTGGTCAGGCAAGTCGCCAAGAGCGGCGAAGCCATCCTCGGAGGCCCATATTCAAATAAACGTCCAACAATGCCCCTTGATGATGACACCGAGATCCTAACAATCTACGATACGTATTCCTCAAAGAATCAGAGGAAGAGAGCCCTTCGAGAGCTCGCTCAAATTCACCATGTGGCAGCGACATACTCATGGACAGATACACCTATCACTTTCAGCAAACAAGATCAGCTGAGGCCCCGCCCTACCCGAGCTGCTGCCGCCCTTGTCCTTGATCCCATAGTGGATGGATTTCGACTCCAAAAAGTGCTAATGGATGGCGGCAGCGGGCTAAACCTCATTTACGAGGACACCTTGGACAAAATGCAGTTTGACAGATCTCGGATCGAGCAAAGTCACACCACCTTTCGAGGGATCATCCCCGGAAAGGAGGCGCGTTGTAGTGGCCGAGTTGCTTTTGATGTGGTCTTCGGAACCCCCGAGAACTACCGATCCGAAGAACTGCTTTTCCATATTGTGCCCTTTCATAGTGGCTACCACGCCTTATTAGGGCGTGACGCTTTTGCACGATTCCATGCCATCCCACATTATGGGTACATGAAACTCAAGATGCCAGGGCCAAACGGCGTGATCACAGTAATAAGTGATCCGGACAAAGCTCTTCGGGCCGAGAATAAAACAGCATCGTTCGCCCTCGAAGCGTTGTCCGAAGCCCTCGCAGCTGAAGAACTGACCGCTCTTCGCTCAACGGTGGATAAGGACGACGTAATCCTCGACAAAAGGCCCAAATCTACGTCCTTCAAACCAGCGGATGAAATCTTCAAATTCCAAGTGCACCCAACAGATCCCAATCAGACGGCATCCATCGGAGCTCAGCTGGACCCCGCGGTCGATGAAGAGTTGCGCAATTTTTTGCGCGTGAACTGGGATATCTTCGCCTGGCACCCGTCAGACATGCCAAGGATCCCGCATAGATTAGCCGAGCACAGCCTGAACATAATTAAAGGTTTCAAGCCAGTCAAACAGACTCTACGTCGGTTTTCTGAACCCAAGCGTCAAGCTATGGGCGAGGAACTGGCAAAGTTGCTCGAAGCCGGATTCATCCGAGACATCAAACATCTGGAGTGGTTAGCCAATCTGGTCATGGTACCCAAGAAGGATAAATCCTGGCAGTTGTGTGTCGATTTCAAGGATTTAAACAAGGCCTGCCCCAAGGATCCTTTCCCCTTGCCCCGAATAGACCAGATCATAGACGCCACTGTCGGACATGACTCGCTGTGTTTTCTCGATGCTTACTCCGGATACCATCAAATTAAAATGAAGGAGCCCGACCAAGCGGCCACAACATTCATCACCCCCTATGGACCTTTCTGTTTCAACACAATGCCCTTCGGATTAAAAAACGCAGGGGCTACATACCAGCGCATGATCCAAACATGTTTGGAAAAGCAGATCGGCAAAACGGTCGAAGCATATGTGGACGACGTGGTTGTCAAAACCAAGCACGTCAGTCAGCTGGTGGACGATCTCCGGCAAACCTTCGACAGTCTATGGACCTTCGATATACGGCTCAATCCGGAAAAGTGCGTCTTCGGAGTGTCGGCCGGTAAGCTGCTCGGATTCATTGTTTCCCATAGAGGAATAGAGGCTAACCCAGCGAAAATATGGGCACTGTCCCAGCTAGCGGTTCCCACCGAGCTAAAGCACGTTCAAAAACTGGCCGGCTGCGTTGCCGCCTTAAGCCGCTTCATCTCACGCCTCGGAGAAAAGGCCTTACCGCTCTATTAATTGCTCAAACGGACGAAGAACTTCGAGTGGACCAGTGAAGCGGCAGCAGCACTTGAAGAAATTAAAACTCCACTGGCTAGCAACCTGATCTTGACAGCACCCAGCCTGGGCGAGCCAATGTTGTTATACATTTTGGCCACGAATCAAGTGGTTAGCGCGGTTCTCGTCGTCGAACGAGAGACAGAGGGTCACAAGCTCCAGGTGCAGAAACCAGTGTGCTACGTATCCGAAGTGCTCACCCCGTGTAAAAAGAGGTACCCGCATTATCAGAAGATCGCCTACGCAGTTTTCATGGCGTCTCGAAAACTCGGCCACTATTTCCAAGAGTGCTCGGTCACGGTGGCATCCGAGGTACCACTGAATGACATAATCAACAATCGAGACGCCACTGGCCGTATAGCCAAATGGGCTATAGAACTCCTTCCCTTCGAAATCACATATCGACCGCGCCGAGCTATTAAATCTCAGGTGTTGGCAGATTTCGTAGCGGAATGGACGGAAGCCGAACTCCCTAGGGAGTATAGTACATATTCGCGTTGGACGATGTACTTTGACGGCTCCAAAATGCTCGCCGGGCTGGGGGCTGGTGTGGTCCTCACATCCCCCACTGGCGACAACATTCGGTACATACTCCAGATCATGTACACCGACTCCAACAACGCGGCCTAATACGAAGCTTTGTTGCATGGACTTCGGATTGCGGTGTCAATGGGCGTACAGCGACTCGAGGTACAGGGAGATTCTAATCTCGCCATCTCTCAAGTCAACGGCAAATTTGACGCAAAAGACCCAAAAATGACAACATATCGCAACGCCTTCCTAAAAATCTCCGCCCGTTTTGAAGGACTGGAGTTTCACCATGTACCTAGAGACAGCAATCAAGCTGCCGATATTCTTGCTCGGATGGGCGCCAAGCGCGACCGTGTTCCTGAGAACACCTTTTTGGAACAACTCTTCAAGCCGTCCGTGGTATGGCAGGAGGATGCCAAGGACTCGGAAACCAAGACCTCAGGAGAGCTCGTCCCTCCGCCTATCGAACCAGACGAAGGAATTATCGGGGGCTCGGTCGTCGAAACAACGTCTTCGGCTCACGAAGTCATGGCGGTAATCGCGTCGTGAACCGAGCCTTTCCTCGCCTATCTCCTCCGCCAAGAGCTTCCCGATGACCAGACTGAGGCAAGACGCATTATTCGGCGATCGAAAGCCTATAAAGTCCACGAGGGCGAACTATATAAGAAAAGCACTACCGGCGTCCTCCAAAGATGTATATCCGAGGAGGAGGGAAGACAGCTCTTGGCCGAGATCCACACTGGCATGGGCGGTCACCACGCAGCAGCTCGGGCCCTGGTCAGCAAGGCCTTCCGAGCCGGGTTCTTCTGGCCCACTGCCCGAATAGACGCCCAAACATTGGTCCAACATTGCGTTGGATGCCAGCTCTTTGCAAATCAGAGTCATATGCCCCCCATGGCTCTCCGGACGATACCGATTACTTGGCCTTTCACGGTCTGGGGGCTGGACATGGTCGGACCACTTAAAGGGGGACCAAGAAAAAGAAATATCTACTCGTCATGGTAGACAAATTCACTAAATGGATTGAGGCAAAACCAGTGACCTCAGCCAAGTCCAAGCCGGTTATTGATTTTATATCCGACGTCGTGCACCGTTATGGTGTCCCTCATAGCATAATAACGGACAATGGATCCAATTTTACTGCCCAGGAAGTCAAAGACTGGTGCGCCAATTTAGGTATCAAGCTTGACTATGCCTCGGTGTACCACCCACGGTCCAATGGACAGGTCGAGCGAGCTAATGGACTGATTTTGAGCGGCATTAAGCCCCGTTTGGTCCGCTCTTTAAAAGAATCTGACTGCCACTGGGTTAAGGAGCTTGACTCCGTATTGTGGGGCCTGTGCACCACTCCCAATCGATCCACGGGCTACACATCGTTCTTCACGGTGTATGGGGCAGAAGCCGTCCTCCCCAGCGATCTTATTCATGACGCACCTCGAGTACATATGTATGAAGAAAAGGAGGCCGAGCTGGATCGACAAGATGACCTGGACGCCCTGGAGGGCGAGCGCGACATAGCTCGGGCTCGTTCCGCCTTTTATCAGCAGCAGGCCAGACGCTATCAGAGCAGGGAAGTACGGGCAAAAGCCTACAATGTAGGCGACCTTGTCCTGCGCCTCCCGGAGAAGCAGAAGCATAAGTTGTCGCCCAAATGGGAGGGGCCCTTCATAATCGACCAGGTACTCGCGGGCGGAGCATATCGTCTCCGTGACCCAAAGGACGACCGCCTCGAGCCAAACCCATGGAACACAGCCCGGCTCCGACGCTTCTACGGCTAAACCAGCGCCCCCCCCCCCCCCCCCCGTTCTTTTTCGGTCTATCCTTCTCGGAGTTACATCATTCCTTTTTCCAGTGACTAGTCTTTCCCAGATTGTGTTCGGTTAGGCCGAACTACGTTAAGTTTTTCTTCGGCAAACATCCTTGAATGTACCACATGCTGTTACCTGGGGGCTTCTTTTACAAAGCCGGTAATATATTATTTGTGCAACCATCAGTTTTTACATGTTTGCAACCTTCCTGTATCGTTCTAAAGCCATTATATGCAACAATTTGACTTAAGATTTGGCCAAGCTGGGTTGCCTCGCTCCTGTGTTTACCCCCTACGTTCCCGATTGTTCGGCTAGGGAGTAAAGGGAGCACCTCTGCGATTGTTACGTCCGGATTTCCCGGGTGCGTACCTCAGACGGGTGAAGCCAAAAGCTAGCGTTTTTAAGAACACAATTGGTCGGCCACGGGGGAAGTGAAAATAATCGGTAGTTATTGCCAAGATTCCGGGGCTATTTTCCCGAAGTAACCATTACCAGACTATTTTGGATATTCTGTTATACGCCATGGTCAACACGGCAACCCGAAGAAGGGAACCCATAGAGGGACTATTTTCATCGGAAGATGTTTCTTACGTTAAACAGTAATATAACATAACTCCCCGAGCACGTTTTTGTCTGTTTGCACCACATGGCCGGATTGCCTGGTTCTCCAAAGTGTTTTTCCGATGTTCTCGGACCACATAGTAGGAAACACCCCTCGGCCCCTGGCTGAGGGGGCGGAAGCCGATGGCCGGTTAAGACAACGTTTCAAGCACGGTTTGGAGACCATTTGATGTCAAGTACATAGATACATAAAATCAACATGTCAATCTTGATCAAGACCATCTATTATGGTCTCCAGAGCACAATCTGCCTGGGACAGCCGAGCTGCGGGCATAACCTGGTCATATACCAGATGCACGGGCACTTCCTGCCCATCTGGCCCTACTGGCCCAACCCTAGCTAAATGCTCCGGTTCCAGCTTGGTGAAACGGGTCTTGATCATCGCCCAAGCTTCCCGTGCTCCCTCTCAACAAGATGACATCTTCCATAACTCAAAGCGGCGCCGAGCTCCTTTGAATCGATTCGTGAGTTCGGCCATCCCTTCCGGAGCCACCTCGCCCGGCCACAGTGCTTTGAACATGCTCTTCATGGCTTTTCAGGCCCGCTCATGTACGGCGGATAGCTCCTTCAGCAGGTCCCGTCCGAAAGAGCCGGCCTCCTCTTCGGGGCGTCCGGTAAGAAGAACTACAATGAGACGTGGCGTTGTTCATATTGCTGTCTGATACATACAGTTTATGAACTGAAAACCTAGGTTGCACTCACCGAACATGCCCGCTTTCAGTCTCTGGTTCTCCTCTTGGGATAGGGCCAGTTGAGCTTTCAAGCTTTTGATTTCTTGGGCCTGTTGTTGACCTTCCGCCTTGAGCTTATCCCTCTCCTCATGACTTCAGGACAGCACGCGGTAGCCAGCCTCTTGCTGTGACTCCGCATACCTTTGAGCTTCTCTGGCAGTATCCAGATCCTTCTGCAGCTGATTTATCGACTCGGCTGCTATGGAATCATCTTTCATTAGAATATGTGTTCCATCAAATTTTTCCTACACAAATTGAAGTTCGGCACTTACCATGTGCCTCTCTGGTAAATTTCTTCACCGCCTCTAACTCGGCTTTCACAGATTCTAACTGTGTTTGCGCCAGCTTGAGGTCCTCGGACAGCTTTTTGTTTCGCTCCCGAACAGTCTGCACAATAGCATGGCATTATAAACATCAGACCCTTAACTCGGCCGTTCTGCCCAAATTAAGGCTCGGGGGCTACTGGGTTAGGTACTAGTTGTCAAAACCAATGGTATACCTGCACATTAGTAGACATGAGCTTCACTGCCCCCTCGAGTCCCGTTCGAGCAGCGCCGAGGTACGCGTCTACCGAGCTAAGAGCATTAAACTCCCGATCAGAAAACGCGAAGTGCCGAAGCGATGCCTTGCGCCGCCGGTGATTCATCACACTTTCAACCTCGGAGTTGGTAACCGAGACACCCCCTGAGTCCTCGGGATGTTGGTCCTCGGCAGGGACCTCCGGAGTAACTCCGGCTACAACTGGCGACCTCGGATTCGAGTCACCCCTCGGCACCTCTTCAACATCCTCGGTTGAAGGCGGTTCAACATATCGCCTACAGGACACCGCGGAGAAAATTATTGGCATTCTCGGTGGATGTCGAAGATAAAGGCTATGACGGTACGGCGGATGCGTTACCTCTTCGGGCGGGGCGGGGATGATGTAAATCCCGTTGGGGCCATGCGTTTGGTCACCCCACGACCACGTGCTGCTGGGGCCACTGGTGCCGCTCTTGAGGCTGTCCGGCGCGTCGTACGGCGGCCCTTGGGAGTAGGAGTCAGTGTATTCGGAGCAGCAGCAGCTGAGTGTCTCTTTCGAGAAGAAGCCCGTTGGTCACTTACAGCGGAGGAGGGAAGCGCCCCGGGGTGATCGGCCAAAAGGGCCACCTTAGAGCCATCAAGGCTCTCCCGGTAGAAGACCCCCTCCTAGAAATCGATCGATGTTTCGGGGTCATCGTGGAACCCAGGATCGTCGTCACGAGAGTGATTCTCCGGTTGAGGAGCAGGGCAGCTCACTGTCTCGACCTCTCTATGGGGTTGCACACATACGGTGTCATCTATCCGGCAGGGCTTCGCCCTCCAGAACTAGTTCCCACCGGAACCCAGACAGCCTTTCGGCTCTATGAAACTATTTTGCGGGGAGGGAGAGAGAAGCCAGATCATGCATGGCACTTGTATGTGAGAAAGGAGTGAGTGTGGAGAGCACCTCTCCACCTCTATTTATAGGAAAACCAAGGGGTAGGATTGGCACACAAAAAACCCAAAATGCCCAAGCAAATGTCACACATGAAGGGCATAATGGGGAGGCAAAGGAGCTCCATGGAGGAGCATCCTTGGCCGGCCACCCCCTAGTGGGACCCTCCCAAAAGGGGTTCCTTAGTCCCTAAGTCTTTCCTTCTAGAAGCTTGACAAAAGCCCTAAAAGGTGGCTTTCCAAAAAGTAACCCAAAACGCACTTTCGCTATTCACGGAAACATTTTCCCGCGACCGTTAAATCCGAAAGTATTTTTGTGGGTCTTAGAACAATTCTAGTACCCACTAAAATGATTTTGGACGCGTTCCGAAACAATTTCGGATTAGTGATTTTCATCTCCGAAAAGCAAACAAAGCGGTTCCGGCAGCTTCGGAACATTTTCGGGTTTTTTTCTCCGAAAAATCCCAGAAGTTCACAGAACAATTATGGCACCCTCCAAGAATTTCCAGGCGTGTGCCGAAACCAATTTGACTTAATGGTATACCCTGAAACAACTTTTCAGTTTTACCGAAACTATTCCGGTGTTCTCTCTCCGGAACTTTTCCGTTGTCTCCGAAACTTTTCTGGTGACTTTCTCTCAGACTCCCTGTCTAGAATTCAGCAGATAGATGACCCTTAAGCATGTGACCCTATAGGTTCAGTGAATTATAGACATGACACGGAACACTTTCCGATCAATGATCAACATCGGAGCCGTGGACACCCATATTGACCCCTATACCCACACGAATGAATATTCGAGTGAACCTCCAGTTTTCCGTGTGCTATTCCTGTTGCTTCATGATATGTTACAAATACCCGAGGTGAGAATCATCGGCATCCCCATGGATCAACACTTGTCCACAATGCCAATTACCTCGTTACCGGTTTTGTTCTCTTTTCTCATTTCCGTGTTCCGGCATCCCTGTGATCAAATCACAATGTGTCTGGCCAGACGATGGTGGATACCGTAATACCGAGAGGGCCCAGAGATATCTCTCCATCGTCAGAGGAGCAAATCCCAATCTTGAGCTATCAAGTTACTTGACATACTTTTCCATGAACCCGTAAGCCGCCGTAATAGCCACCCATTTACGGATGACGTTTAACAAACCCCAAAGTTCATGAAGCAAGCATGAAGAAACTCGATAATCTCATGGTCTAAGGAATTATGCAAACGTTAACTTTCTCTGTGTTATTAACCATTAACTTGTGACGAATGTATCTCATAGCATAACATCAATTCAGGTCGATTCAACACAAGTGTTCTCCTAACATTGTGCCCTCAAAATTGCCGGCATAGTCATGCCCATGATCAGGAAAATAGAACCATCATGCAACACTTGATCTAGTCTTAGAGGCCAGACTAGGAATACATCTTACCGTTTATTATTCCACACGTGCATATGAGTCTTCCTTCGAGCCTCGTGGTTATTGCAGACTCGAGAACCATAGCAGTTATAGCATGGAACATAGACATAATTCTGAACATGGAGATAAACAATAACATTCATTATTGCCTCTAGGACATATCTCCTACAGACTCCCACTTGCACTAGAGTCAATAATCTAGTCAATACTAATGCACTTTACACCTATGGCATACCGGTGTAAAAATGCTTCGCTTGTGGTATAGCCTGATGTCCAACGGATCTGACAACTTCAGTTCCGTGTGTATCTTTGCATCTCCTCGCATTTTCACGCTTTCACAAAATTCATATTTTGTGTGGACTTGGCTTTGTATATATGTGAATCACAGGTCAAACCTTGATTCCTCAGACTGAGCTATGGAGCAACTATCTGCAATAGTGTCCCATTGACCAAAGCCATTTTGGAACCATACTAAGTTCATGAATGAACTATATGATTCAACATCTTCTTTGTCGCTTCCAAAGAGTCAACATACTTAGCCTTTGTTATAGAATTCGCCACAGTAACCTGTTTGGAACAATTTCCAACTACCGTGCCACCATATTGTGTATTACACAAAACCCTTAACTTAAATCGAAAATCGCATGGAGCTTTGATGAAGACTGTATCGATGTAACAACTTTACAACGAGCACTTCATAAACTCTGCTTGCGAGAAAACATGTCATCAGTCCTACTTTAGTACTTAATGACAATTTTCACTGTTGTCTCATGATCAGTACTTTGATCACTTTTGTATCTTTACTCACAACTCCTTGGGAGTACTGGACATATCTGGTTGTTTTACATACCATGGAATACATGATTAATCCAAACACGAAAGTGTGTGGAATCTCCATCATGTATTTTGCTCATCAGTGTTTTGGGACACCGAGTCTTGCAAAACTCTTTCCATGTGACTTCGACAAGAATCACTCCTTGGCGTTCTTATGCTAAACTGTTTTAGCATCTTGTCAATATGTATTTTTGGCTTAGCCTATTAGGCAATTCTATATCGTAGATAAATATGCCTAATATCAAGGCTATTTAGCCCAAGCACTTCTTCGAAAAACTATTTTCAATGAAGTCCTAATTCGTGTCAAGAAATTTATATTATTTCCAATCAACAATGTGTCAAGCACACAAAGTTTTTAGAAATATTATTATGCTCCCACTTACTTTCTTGTAACCACAAGCATCTTCGTTATCCATTGATGAAATCAAACTCTTTTGACTATTTCATCAAAACGAAGATTCCAACTCCATTTTGCTCTCTTCTGTCCATTGCTGGAACTCTGAAGTTTGCATACTTACTAGCATCCTCTGGATTGACAAAATACTTCGGACTGTATCACATGCAAGTCCTAGGTTGCATTTCCATCACATGGAAATCCTTTTGGCATCCATGTATCATATCTCAAGATTGAAATATGTATTAATTGCTAGTTTAACCCGATCTGACTTTAAGCATCGCTACGGTGAGACAATCTCATCGTAGTCAACTCCTTGAATTTGTTATTGCAACAAGTCGAGCTTTATGGATAAAACATTTTATCCACATCAGTTTATAGTTCCATTAATGTTCGTTAGACTCTAAGTCTTCCGAAGGGTTTATCAAGATATAATCTTGAATCATTTATGGAAACTATCTCGGATTATATTGGCATTTAGCCAATTCCGGAGTCAGGGCCCATCAACGCTTCCTTGTGTATCGTAGGTATACTGTTGTCTAACAACAATATCTCGCTTGCGCACCTGAGAGGTTTGCACGAGTTTTGCCTACGTGGTTCAGTTGCAAGTTCGACCGAAGTCCATACATCTCATGTAGAGGCTTCCGTATCATTTGCAGTAGGAAACTCTGGAATTACTTCCAAGGTTTCTTTCCTTTGATCTAATAACGAAGATACTGTTATCTCGTCGAGTCGCACTGTCCTCCCACTCACCTTTTTGCAAGAACCATTCTCTTTAAACGCATACCGTTCTTTGTGGCAAAACCTTTTGCCTCGGTACAGTGGTGGAGGAATACCCAATAACTTGGGATAACCTACAAAATAGCACTTGTCTGATTTGGAATAGGTTTGTAAATATTTTACACAAGCCCCATATTCCAAATGTTAAGAAAAGACATAACATGGTTGGGTGTACCATACCATGGAGTCATTTCAACAGATCTGATGGTGCTCTTTTCAGTGTAAAAGCCGCAATCTCTAAAGCATTACTTTTAAAAGGGATAAAGGCAAATTGATTTATGTCATCTTTGATCTTACCATGTCATAAATGGTTTGATTACATTTTCACGGATATTCCACTCACAGTGGTGCTCCATGAGGTGTAAGTTATGAAACTCTTTTCATAACTCATCAGACATTCGCTAAACTTGTAACTCAAATATTCCTTTCCGCAATCAAATTGCAGAAACATAATTTTCTTGTTACAATAATTTCTACTTCATATTGAAAACCTTATGAATGATTTCAAAAGATCCAGACTTATGTCTCATCAAGTAAATATCCATATATGTACTTGAGTCATTTCTGAAGATAGATAAATCCACTGCTAGCAACAACATTTATCGGACTACATACATCAAAATGTATGATCACCAATAAGTTCATTGCCCGTTCCTTATGGCCTGTGAACGGTATTTCAGTCACTTCACTTTTCGGAGGAAAGTTGCAAGTGTCAGATGATTCATAATCAAACGACTTCAAAATCCATCATTATGGAATTTCTCCATGCGGGTTTCTCCAATGTGACCAAATGCAGTGCCACACATGTGTGGTATTCTCTTAGTCTTGCAACATTTAGCGTCAGTGTTATGGATGTATCATATTACTGTCAATATTCATAACATACATCCCATCCACGATGGAAGCATGGCCCTTATGTTATTCATGACACTGAACAACAATTGTTCTTTTATGAACAACCCTTTTGCAATAAACATTATGCAATGGGCTAGAGTGTGTAAAACTCTAAAATGAATTATGAAAGTAAATACGAAGGTAATGTATTATTATCAATATTCATAACATACATCTCATTCATAATGAAAGTATGGCCCTTAAGTTATTCATAACATCGAACATCAAAAGTTCTCTTATGAACAACCTTCTTGCAAGATACCTTATGCAATGGGCTAGAGTGTGTAAAACTCTAAAATGAATTATGAAAATAAATACATAGGTAATACACCGATGGAATGTATAGTAACATTTACTATGTTCCCAGCGCGTATCTGAACCTCACTCCGGCCAGTCTTTTAAGCCGTAGTAGTTCTTGCATCGAATTGCAACAGAAAGCAATCGAGCGGGTATCTCTGTGATCAACTCACAATACCCAAGAATCAGTGATTAACATGTTTAATCATAATTCCCAAGAACTATTTCTTTTGACCAGCCTTTCTATACATCAATAGCTTGTATGACATTCATACATGAGCTGGATATTCCAGTCTTCTCTCTTTTTGCCATTATACTTCTAACAGTTTAACTTTTAGTATTTCTCCTACTCTCAGAAGAAGCATCCAATTTAAAGAGTGGCGTTAGCCCCGGACTTCCTAGGTGTGTAAGTCATACTAACACCCTTTGGACATTTTCTTTCTCTTTAAGTTGTTGTTTTATTCACCTTTCATCATATGACAGGCATTCTTCTGGATCCCTCTTTTATCAGTCAAATGCATAGTAAACATTTTACTAATAATTTGCAAAACAAACATTGCTTTGGATATCTCATATCTTCTGGCCTTTGTTTGTATCTGAAACTAATTTTCAGTTTCATGAATATCACATAGCTATCCCAAACTTTTGAAGTTCGGGTCTCATGGAGGCAAACATATTGCACTTGACCGTAACAGAATTCTAGCTTTTGGATCGAAGGACGAGAGTCACATCATCCATAGCATTAGCGGGAGAATACCAAAAGCATGCGATAGGACAAAGTCCTTCTCGGCACTCTTGAGGACAATCCTCACATTACGTTACCAACCGTAAAGTTTTAACTAGATATTTAACAGCTATTCAATTTTAATAGGGAAGGTGGAAACGCGAGCCATTTTTCTACAACTATTATGCAAATCACACTTAGACAGTGTTCATAATTAATTGCACCAAGAATTAAACAAGTTAATTCTATAGTGCACTCCCACTCAAATCAATATCTCTCATAATTGATTGTGAGTGATTCAAGATCCGCATTTCAATTCGACGCCATTGACGGGTTCATCACTGATGACGTGAATTTCAATCGGTAGGCCAACTTGCCAATCACATCTCTATGTGACTCTTGTCCATCTTTTGATGCGCGTGTTCCGAGCTCATGACTGTCCTGCCTGAACATCAAGACAACCGAGTGATCACGCAATGAGGTCTGACCTTCACCCACCTTACACCTCTCTGATCGTTCGTGCTCATGTGTACATGGCGCACCCCGAAAAGATACGTGTTGTAGACGGTGCTACACTTGGGAGAACACTAACTACTTGATATTTTTAAGTGAGAGATCACCCTAATAAAAGCGACTACCGCGCAATCAAAAAGGGTGCATCATAAGGGATAAACATCTCAGGCAATTCATAATAGCATGATATGGTATAGCCCTTTCTGACGGAGAAGTCTTTAATTTCTTCATCTTCGGCATTCGCGTCGGTGTTCACCTTTGCGAAGTTTGCCACCACCTTGTCGATGCACCAGATAATATTGCTATCTCTATAGCTAATAAAATAAGTGCATTACTTAAGGTTGACATGCAGGTCATTAAAGTGACAATCATATGGCTCCAGCCATCATGCCGAATCATGACACGCAGGTCATGTTAGTAAATTTACATCATATAGTCATCTCATACATAATCAAATTAATATGAGCACCGCTATACCACATCACATGCACATCTTATGTCATCCTGCAAAACCAAGTTAGACGCCTCTAATCGGTTTATGCAGAATTTGTTTTACGTGGCTTCTAAGGTTTCGAAGCAAACCGAAGCTACCAATGTCCATCATCAAGTATGATTATTCAAGTCGCTAGATTAACTTTGCGGGGTGTATGAAACACGAGATAATAAAATCTCGAGCCCCATACTGAACTTCATCATACACATGACCCCCGTGCAGATCATATCTGCATTGCCCTTTCATCTGCGAAATTTCATCTTTCTTTTTAACTATGGTGGAATTCAATGAACTGTTAGCACTTCGTTGATCAATCAGGATCACGGATTGCCAGAACTTTGAAACTCCACCATGCCATTATCAAGATCAGAAATATGCAAATTCCAGGGAAGCAACAAGAACATCAGGTAACAGATTTCATCTGCTATCCGCACAAATAATTATCAGCAGTAGAACTCATCTACTACAAATTATATTGTGCAACACCCATACATCTCTATGTATTCTAGATCGTAACCTGCATCTACGCATAGCACGGCTCATGATGCCACTGTAGGGGAACGCAGCAGGAAAAAAAATCCGACCTACGCACCAGCCCTGGACCACTATGGAGACTGCATACAAGGTTTGATCTTTTCGTTACTGACTCATAGCGTAGCGGAAGTAGAGTCGATGACGATCGGCGGTGCAGATCCCCGCAGCTGAGATTTTACAACCTCCCAACCGCGAGGATGTACTCCCTCGACTGCCCCTTGGATAACCCTCCGGGAGGCGGTCAGACAGTCCCTCGGACGGTGTCGCGGACAGCCCTTTGGGAGGACCCTCAAAACTCGGACGGTCACTCGGACAGCCCTTCGGGAGGCACTCTCGAACAGCCCCTCGGGCAAAAAGATCGAACCTACGACCTCTCTATGGGGTTGCACACATACGATGTCATCTATCCGGCAGGGCTTCGCCGTCCAGAACTAGTTCCCACCGGAACCCAGACAGCCTTTCGGCTCTACGAAACTATTTCGCGGGGAGGGAGAGAGAAGCCAGATCATGCATGGCACTTGTATGTGAAAAAGGAGTGAGTGTGGAGAGCACCTCTCCATATCTATTTATAGGAAAACCAAGGGGTAGGATTGGCACACAAAAAACCCAAAATGCCCATGCAAATGTCACAAATGAAGGCCATAATGGGGAGGTAAAGGAGCTCCATGGAGGAGCATCCTTAGCCGGCCACCCCCTAGTGGGACCCTCCCAAAAGGGGTTCCTTAGTCCCTAAGTCTTTCCTTCTAGAAGCTTGACAAAAGCCCTAAAAGGTGGCTTTCCAAAAAGTAACCCAAAAAGCACTTTCACTATTCACAGAAACATTTCTCCGCGACCGTTAAATCCGAAAATATTTCTGTGGGTCTTAGAACAATTCCAGTACCCACTAAAATGATTTTGTATGCGTTCCGAAACAATTTCGGATTAGTGATTTTCATCTGCGAAAAGCAAACAAAGCGGTTCCGGCAGCTTCAGAACATTTCTGGGTTTTTTTCTCCGAAAAATCTTAGAAGTTCCCAGAACAATTCTGGCACCCTCCAAGAATTTTCAGGCATGTGCCGAAACCAATTTGACTTAATGGTATACCCTGAAACAACTTTTCAGTTTTACCGAAGCTATTCCGGTGTTCTCTCTCCGGAACTTTTCCGTTGTCTCCGAAACTTTTCCGTTGACTTTCTCTCAGACTCCCTGTCTAGAATTCAGCAGATAGATGACCCTTAAGTGTGTGACCCTATAGGTTCGGTGAAGTATAGACATGACCCGGAACACTTTCCGATCAATGATCAACATCGGAGCCGTGTGATGGGGATATGTACTTAGGGTAGGGTCATAGGCCTGGCCTACATACCCCACCTAAGGACACTGCCCCGGAAAGCTTTAAGGCTACGAGTAAGTCTCCGACTGGAATCGCCATGACGCATGAGTCACTCGACAATATACACTCGGAGATGTCTTTCACTCGACGCTTACCCTTTCACTCGGAAGGACCAGAAGACAGTCGACCACAGAAGCCCAGAAGTCACTCCAGGGAGGCTAACGGGCGGGCATTCATCAAGACCTTTAATAGCATTTATTGTGTACGTTACCAGTAACGTTCACACCTTTTATGACCACGATTAAACCCCTTAATGCCAGACGTTATGAGGGGCAGCGCACTCTACATAAGCCACCCCTCCCCTCTGGCACAAGGGTTCGCAACCTTTTGTAACACAACACACATATTTCACTCGACAGAGTAGAGAGCTCTCTGGAGCACTGAGACGTAGGGCTGTTATCACTTCCGAGTGAGGCCTGAACTCATACATCTGTGTGTACATCCTCGCCATAGCTAGGACTCTGCCCTCTCCATTCGTACCCCTACCTTCTACTGTCAGGCTTGTTCCCACGACAGTTGGCGCCCACCGTGGGGCAGGCGTCTAAGCGACTTCCGGCGAGGTTGCATATTTTCTCCTTCGTCATGTCTTCCGGCGGCGATTCGTTCCTGGGCCGCGAGATCCGTCTCGGAGCGCTCACCTTCATCGCCGACGATTCGGCATGGCTCCAGGAAGCGCCTTTGGACGTGGAGGCGCTCCCGATTCGCGGGGCGACACACTTCTGTGCAAGCTCCTGCGGTGTTCTTCTCCTTCAGCCGTCGACCCCGTATGTGTCGGCCCTTCCTGCTGTTCGTCGTCGCAAGCGATCCGGTCGCTCGCGGCTACAGCGTTGGGTGAGGCATGCGGCGGCACGCCAGGTTTCGTCCCCGCAGATTGCAGCCATCGAGCCCGCCGAGTCACTTCACGGCGTGTTCGACTCGGTGTCGGACTGATCCGACATTCCTTCCGAGTGCGAGAGCTGCGACCCTGCAGCAGAAGTTTTTATGGCTGGCTCTCATCAGAGTCCGCCGCCTGGCTTCAACCACTCCAGGCGTGAGATTGGAGGAACGTCGAATGAACAGCAGCGCCGGGATGAGGATGTTCTCCATACTCCCATCGTCGGTACGACTACTGAGGCCCAGGCCATGGAGGCTACACGCCTTCGGCTCAAAGAGATGCAAGAGGCACTCGACGAGCGTACTGGGCAGCGTCCACCACATCCCAATCGACAACAGCGACAGTTGTTCCCGAGTGGATCTCGAAATAACGTCGAGGTATTTCGTACTCCAGTTTTGAATGTTGCAGCGGCTGCTAGGATTGCAGAGTCTATTCAACCGTCACGATCAGAGGCTGGTAGAGGTCTGCAGCAGATCAAGACATTGCTTGAGGCAGCGCAACAGCAAAACGCGGCTGTTTCTCAGTCGCAGAACAGGTTACACGACAATTCTCCCAGGGCAGAAACAGTTCAATCGGCTCACAGTCCTGGGTCACCTTCGCGTCACAGAGGCAGAAGATACCGTGAAGATCGGTACAGAGATCAGGGGCGAGATCAGTCTGCTCCCCGTTATCACCGCGATGACCGCCGTCGAGTGTTTTCTCCTCCGCGGAATGGTTCATATGTGTCCCGGCACAATGATGATAGGCGCCCGTTCGGCGATGAGCGGAACCCTGGGTTCGACGCAAGGGACATCCTTGCTCAAAGGCGGGTCGACAGAGGCAGAGCCCACAGAGATGGTTATAACGGAGACTATCCGAGTGGAAGCAGTGCTGTTGTTTCTGGGCCCGAGTGTTTTAGCAGAGCCATTCGCTCTGCAGAGATTCCCCCCAACTTCAGGTTGGCGACTGGAATTGGCAAGTTTTCGGGCGAGTCAAAGCCTGAAACTTGGTTGGATGATTACCGAGTGGCTGTACAGATTGGTGGAGGTAACGACAACATAGCCATGAAGCATCTGTCCTTGATGTTGGATGGTTCGGCCAGAGCTTGGTTGAATCGTTTGGCTCCCTCTAGCATCTATTGCTGGGAAGATTTGGCCCGAGTGTTTATCAGAACCTTTGAAGGCACTTGTAAACGTCCAGCTGGTTTGATTGATTTGCAGCACTGTGTCCAGAAGCCCAATGAAACCTTGCGAGATTACATTCAGCGCTGGTCCACCTTGCATCACACGGTGGAGAATGTTTCCGAACATCAAGCTGTTTGTGCCTTCAAGGCTGGGGTTAGATACAGAGAGCTCTATCTGAAGTTTGGTCGCACCGGTGATATTTCTCTGAGCAAGATGATGGAGATTGCCACTCGGTACGCCAATGGAGAAGAAGAAGACCGCCTCCGAAGCGGTAAAGCCAAAATAGTCGACAATAACGCAGGTGGGAATTCCAGTCGGAAACAGAAGCGCAAAGCGGATCCTCCTGCTCAGGCAGAAGCGGCCGCCGTGGCGGCACAAAGCAAGAGTTCAAGAAAGTCCAAGGCTAAGTTCACCCCAAAGAAGTCAAAGAATCAGTCGGGTACTGATGTTTTGGATTTACCGTGTGCAATCCACACGAGGAAAGATGAAGAGGGCAATTTAATATTGCCAAAGCATACCACTCGACAGTGCCGTTTGCTGATCCAGTCATTCAAAGAGAGTCAGTCGAGTGAGAAAGAAACTGAAGAAGAAAAAGAAGAGTTCCCTGATGTCAATGCCACCTTGTTGATTTTTGCTGATGTTGAGAGCAAGAGTCGACTGAAAGTTATCAACAGGGAGGTTAACATGGCAGCTCCCTCTACCCCAGCATATCTCAAGTGGTCTCAGACTGCTATCACTTTCGATCAGTCAGATCACCCTGCGCACATTGCTACCCCCGGGCGGCAAGCGCTGGTGGTGGACCCAGTTGTAGGGGACACTCGACTCCGTAAAGTTTTGATGGATGGCGGGAGCGGTCTGAACATCATGTATGCAGATACCCTTAAGGCGATGGGCATTCCTATGTCCCGGCTCAGTGAAAGCAACATGCAATTTCATGGAGTAATCCCTGGGAAGAAGGCCCGTTCACTCGGCCAGATAGCGTTGGATGTGGTGTTTGGTGATGACAAGCATTTTCGCAAGGAAAAACTGACGTTTGAAGTGGTAGACTTCCAGAGTGCTTACCACGCCATCCTTGGTCGACCAGCTTATGCCCGTTTCATGGCCCGGCCATGTTACGTGTATCTCAAGTTGAAGATGCCTGGACCAAAGGGTGTGATCACAGTCACCGGCAACCGACAGAGGGCTGAGGAGTGCCTCCAGCAGGGCTCCAAGATCGCCGACCAGCAGATGGCTATGGTTGAGTTGGAAGAATACAAGAGAAATGCTGATCCCGCCGATCTGTTGCGTGCTAAGAAGCCCGCTTCTGAGTCAGCTTTTCAGTCGGCAGGAGATGTGAGGAAGGTGAACATTCACCCGACGGATCCAACTGCTGCCCCGACCAACATTTCAACAACACTCGACAGCAAATAGGAAGCCGAGCTCATCCAGTTCCTCCGTGAGAACTGGGACATCTTCGCATGGAAGCCCGCTGACATGCCTGGTGTACCCAGGGAACTGGCTGAGCACCGTTTGAGGGTTGATCCGAAGGCCAAGCCTGTGAAGGAGCACTTGCGTCGGTCGGCAACAGAGAAGCGAAGAGCAATCGGCGAAGAGGTGGCTCGTCTCTTGACGGCTAAGTTTATACGTGAGATTTACCACTCCGAGTGGTTATCGAACGTCGTCATGGTCCCTAAGAAGGACAAGTCACTCCGCATGTGTATTGATTTCAAACATATCAATCGGGTCTGCCCGAAAGATCATTTCCCACTCCCCCGCATTGATCAGATTGTCGACTCAACTGCGGGATGTGAGCGTCTATCTTTTCTTGATGCTTATTCTGGTTACCATCAGATCCGTCTGTTTGGTCCGGATGAAATAAAGACAGCCTTCATCACCCCTTTCGGGTGTTTCTGCTATATCACCATGCCTTTTGGTTTGAAGAATGCTGGCGCTACTTTCATGCGCATGATTCAGAAGTGTTTGCTCGATCAGATTCCTCGGAACATTGAAGCGTATATGGATGATATCGTAGTCAAGTCTCGCAAAGGTTCCGACCTGTTGTCTGACTTGGCTGAAACATTCGCCAATTTGAGGAGATATGATATTAAGTTAAATCCGACTAAATGCACTTTCGGCGTTCCCGGTGGAAAATTACTCGGTTTTCTCGTTTCCGAAAAAGGAATCGACGTTAACCCTGAAAAGATCGGCGCCATCGTCCGAATGAAAAGCCCTGAGCGTGTGCACGATGTCCAGAAGCTCACAGGTTGCTTGGCAGCATTGAGTCGATTCATTTCTCGTCTCGGCGAAAAGGCACTGCCTTTATACCGACTGATGAAGAAGTCTGATACTTTTGAATGGACTCCAGAAGCTGAAGCAGTGTTTGTCGAGCTCAAAGCCCTACTTACCACCCAGCCGGTGCTTGCTGCTCCGCGCAGCAAAGAGCCATTGTTATTGTACATCGCGGCCACTAATCAGGTCGTCAGTACAGTACTAACTGTCGAGCGGGAAGAGGAAGGCATGGCTTACAAAGTTCAACGCCCGGTCTACTATATTTCTGAAGTATTGACTCCGTCGAAGCAAAGATATCCACATTACCAGAAGCTCGTATATGGTATATATCTGACTGCAAAGAAGGTGGCACACTATTTTCAGGATCACTCAATTTCAGTCGTCAGTGATGCTCCGTTATCTGAAATTTTCAATAATCGAGATGCGACTGGTCGAGTGGCCAAATGGGCTATTGAACTCCTTTATCTTGATATCAAATTTGAAGCAAAGAAAGCAATCAAGTCTCAAGCGCTTGCTGATTTCCTCGCCGAGTGGATCGAGCAACAGCAGCCAATCCAACTTCACTCGGCACACTGGACCATGTTCTTTGATGGTTCAAAGATGCTGAATGGATCTGGCGCTGGCGTCGTACTGGTATCCCCAAAAGGCGACAAACTCAGTTATGTCTTACAGATTCACTTTGATTCCTCCAATAATGAAGCTGAATATGAAGCACTTTTGTATGGATTGCGTATGGCCATTTCACTCGGCGTCCGGCGCCTGATGGTATATGGCGATTCTGATTTGGTGGTTAATCAAGTGATGAAAGAGTGGGATGTCAGGAGCCCCGCTATGACTGGATACTGCAATGCAGTAAGAAAACTTGAGAAGAAATTTGAAGGTTTGGAACTCCATCATATTCCCCGAGTGAAGAATCAAGCAGCTGATGAGTTGGCAAAGATTGGATCCACTCGGAAACCTGTCCCCAGTAATGTGTTTCTCGAGCACATTCATTCTCCTTCGGTGCAGGAAGATCCTTTCACTGAAGAGCCCCCGCAAGCGAAGAGCGCCTATGATCCGACTGAAGTTGATGTCCCAGCTGTCATTGATCTGGTCATGGAGATTTTGGTAATCACGCCCGACTGGACTGTACCATATATTTCGTACATTCTCAGAAGAGAACTCCCAGATGATGAAGATGAGGCTCGACAGATAGTCCGCAGATCCAAGGCTTTTACTGTAATCAATGGACAACTCTACAGAGAAAGTGTGACTGGCGTAGCTCAGCGGTGCATTTCTCCTGAAGAAGGTCGACTGATTCTGGAGGAGATTCACTCGGGAACTTGTGGCCATCATGCGTCCTCTAGGACGATCGTTGCCAAAGCTTACCGGGCTGGTTTCTTCTGGCCACGCGCCAATGAGATGGCTAAAGATATTGTCGATCACTGCGAAGGATGTCAGTTTTACTCGAACCTATCACACAAACCTGCGTCTGTCTTGAAGACCATTCCACTCGTCTGGCCGTTTGCTGTGTGGGGCTTGGATATGGTTGGACCCCTTAGAACAGGTCAGAGTGGGTTTACTCATTTACTGGTTGCAGTCGACAAGTTCACTAAGTGGATCGAAGCTAAGCCCATCAAGAAGCTGAACGCCTGCACTGCTATCAAATTCATAAAAGAGATAACGTTCTGGTATGGGGTCCCCCACAGTATCATTACAGACAATGGCTCTAACTTTGACTCGGAAGAGTTCAGGTACTTTTGCTCTTCTCAAGGCACTCGGGTGGATTACGCATCCGTTGCGCACCCCCAGTCAAACGGTCAAGCTGAGCGAGTGAACGGCCTTATCCTCCAAGGATTGAAACCTCGGCTCATGCGAGATCTTGATCATGCTGCCGGAGCTTGGGTCACTGAGTTACCGTCTGTTCTGTGGGGCTTGAGGACAACCCCCAACCGGTCGACTGGACGCACTCCTTTCTTCCTTGTATATGGAGCTGAAGCCGTATTGCCGAGTGACGTCCTTCACAATTCTCCTCGAGTAGATCTTTACTCTGAAGACGAAGCTGAGCAAGCAAGACAAGACGGAGTGGATCTCCTAGAAGAAGAGCGTGAGATGGCCCTGATCCGATCAACTGCATATCAACAAGACCTTCGCCGCTTCCATGCAAGACATGTCAAGAGCCGTTCGTTCCACGAAAGGGATTTGGTGCTCCGAGTGGATCAGCAGCGACCTCATAAGTTGGCCCCAGCTTGGGAAGGCCCATTCGTCATCATCAAGGTGCTTAACAACGGGGCGTATCATCTTTTCAACTTGAAGAAGAATATTGACGAGCCACGCGCCTGGAATGCGGACCTGCTTCGACGTTTTTATTCTTGATAACAGAGTTGCTTGGATGTAATAAGGGTACCCCAGACAATGTTATTTGTTAAATGAAGACTCCCGCAGTCTATTGTCGATTCCGATCGCACAGTTCTACATTCAAAAATTACTCCGAGTGAAGAGCGATCCTCTCTCTCGGGGGCTTAGCTGCGAATCCGTTTCGCCTAAGTTCAAAACTTTTCCGAGTGTATGCAATTCAGTACACTCGGAGACTTAGCTGCGAGCCAGTCCTCGCCTAAGTTCGAAAATTACTCCGAGTGAAGAGTGATCCTCTCTCTCGGGGGCTTAGCTGCGAATCCGTTTCGCCTAAGTTCAAAACTTTTCCGAGTGTATGACATTCAGTACACTCGGAGACTTAGCTGCGAGCCAGTCCTCGCCTAAGTTCGAAAATTACTCCGAGTGAAGAGCGATCCTCTCTCTCGGGGGCTTAGCTGCGAATCCGTTTCGCCTAAGTTCAAAACTTTTCCGAGTGTATGACATTCAGTACGCTCGGAGACTTAGCTGCGAGCCAATCCTCGCCTAAGTTCGAAAATTACTCCGAGTGAAGAGCGATCCTCTCTCTCGGGGGCTTAGCTGCGAATCCGTTTCGCCTAAGTTCAAAACTTTTCCGAGTGTATGACATTCAGTACGCTCGGAGACTTAGCTGCGAGCCAGTCCTCGCCTAAGTTCGAAAATTACTCCGAGTGAAGAGCGATCCTCTCTCTCGGGGGCTTAGCTGCGAATCCGTTTCGCCTAGGTTCAAAACTTTTCCGAGTGTATGACATTCAGTACGCTCGGAGACTTAGCTGCGAGCCAGTCCTCGCCTAAGTTCGAAAATTACTCCGAGTGAAGAGCGATCCTCTCTCTCGGGGGCTTAGCTGCGAATCCGTTTCGCCTAGGTTCAAAACTTTTCCGAGTGTATGACATTCAGTACACTCGGAGACTTAGCTGCGAGCCAGTCCTCGCCTAAGTTCGAAAATTACTCCGAGCGAAGAGCGATCCTCTCTCTCGGGGGCTTAGCTGCGAATCCGTTTCGCCAAAGTTCAAAACTTTTCCGAGTGTATGACATTCAGTACACTCGGAGACTTAGCTGCGAGCCAGTCCTCGCCTAAGTTCGAAAATTATTCCGAGTGAAGAGCGATCCTCTCTCTCGGGGGCTCAGCTGCGAATCCGTTTCGCCTAAGTTCAAAACGTTTCCGAGTGTATGACATTCAGTACACTCGGAGACTTAGCTGTGAACCAGTCTTCGCCTAAGCCCTAAATTCTTTCGAGTGCTGAACACCCGTTCCATTCGAGAATTAAATAAATTTAGCCAAGCTAAATGTCGGAAAGCGAAATGCGAGTAAGACTAAAATCTCTGGCGTAGCAGAAACTTGTTCGCGCAAAGGGAAGTTCTCAGGCTTAAGGCCTGAACGAAGTTTACTCGGTTACACCAACACTCGGCATACCGAGGCAAATAAAGTTTTTACCATAAGCAAAGTACCAATTCAAGCTCCAGCTGGACTTGAAGGTTCAACGAAGGTATCCAGGTCGATTCCGTCGGCGATTCGAGTGGCAGCATCGATGAAAGTCTCCATGAAATCTTCAAATTTGAGTTTCTTCGTGTTGGTCACTTGGAGATCCTTCAGTTTGTCCTCTCTAGCTTCCTTGCAATGAACCCTGACGAGTGAAAGTGCCACATCAGCGCCACAGCGGGCAGCAGATTTCTTCCACGATTGCACTCGATCGGGAATCTCATTGAGCCGAGTCATCATTGACTCGAGGTCAGTCTCGAGAGGATCTTCAGGCCACAGTTCCTTGTCGACCTTCTCAAATGCAGCTCTCAACCGAGTGATGAATCCTTGGACGCTCTTAAGACGAGCTTCGAGACGATACATATCCATGGCCACGGCGTCTCCGACGAGAGACTTTGTGGGGTCCAGATTGGGTTCAATTTCTTCAGTTTCTTTTTCGAAGTCTTGACAGTATTCTGCATGAAGAGGAAGTGAAAGGGTGATCATAATACCATTCTGGAAAAACCGAAGAAATTTATTCGACAGATGAGGGTTACCTTCGAGCATGCTGAACATTTTCTTCGCAAAGTCTCCCAGGTGTTTCTCCAGAGCGGTCTTACTCTTGGTCTGCACTTCGAGTTTTTTGATCCATTCGGATCGTTCCTGCTTGAGCTTGGTGTTCTCCTCTTCCAGTTTACTGGCTGCTGCAAGTTTCTTCTCAGCAGCTGCAGTTTTCTCCTTCGCTTCCTTTTGAGCATCAGCAAGTGATTTGTCCTTGTCCTCGAGCGCCTTCTTCATGGTATCTAAAGAAATAGCATTGTTGAGGCGCACTCGGAGACGACGGTTTTCATCACGTACGTCTGTTCGAGTGGATTCACTCGGTTCAAAGGGTGGAAATCGAAAGTGATAATACTATTGATCAACAAAGATTACCTCCCAAAGTCTTCAGTTCGGTCTGGGCACGGTCCAGGTTGTTGTTCGTCAGCTCCAGATCCAGCAGAAGTCGGTTCTTTTCCTTCTCCAGCTCGACGTACTTGGTCCCGAGCCCACAAGCTTTCTGAAATCAGCAAAGATAGTGGTTCAGTCGACATAACAATTTCTCTACTCCCGAGTGGAAAAGTTCAACTGCAGTCGACTAAAAGACGGCCCGCCGCCCCACCCCACAACCCTATGCAAGCGTCATATCATGGTTGATGGAAATGATGTCCATGAAACCTGCAGAATGGTTCTAAAGATTACTGCCCATCGTCAACGATCGACAGTAGTCTCGGGGACTACACCCAGTGGGTGCACTCAGCGTGCCCCCACTGGAAACAAAAACACTCGACCAGGTCTGGCCTGTCCGAGTATAAAAGAAAGAAGCAAGCAACCAAACATCGTCTCTATCAGACCACCGCCGAAGCAAGCACTCGACGGCGGTCTCGGGGACTACACCCAGTGGGTGCACTCAGCGTGCCCCCACTGGACCTACTTTTACTCGACAAGGTCTGCCCTGTTGAATGGAAACAATATTAAGACCCCCGCCGATGCCTTCGTCATTCGACAGCGGTCTCGGGGACTACACCCAGTGGGTGCACTCAGCGTGCCCCCACTGGACCAGAAAATACTTGGTCTACTGGCGAAGAAAAACACCCCAGTGGGCGTAAAATCAAGACGGACAGGAATTCAATTGGAAATGAACTTACAATACCACTTACTCGGACGTTGGCCTGAAGCGCTGAGCTGGCATCATAGGCTAACTTGCTAGCTTCATACGCCTCTTTTGTCCGCAGCATCATCTGCCCAGCCTGGATCATGGCCTCCTTGGCAGCTCCGGTTTGGTCCTCCGGGACGTGGTACAAAGGGTATGCAGGCGTCGAGTGGGCTTGTGTAGTCACTGGAGCAGTTGGAGGTGCTTGAGATTGTCCAATAAGCGTCGAAGCCACCAGAATAGAAGTGGCCGGCGGAGCACTCGACAATGGAGTTACAAGGGTTGGAGGCGTCGCCGCAGTCGTCCCACGGGGCGTCTGGACAGACGGTGGTTCCCGAATGCCCACGCGTGGAGCCTCTGGAAACACAGCTTCATCCTCCGCTCCTCCCCGCGGCTCCTCATCATCTTCCAGTTCGATGACTTCGTCAGCTGCAGTCGGCAATTTTAATCAAGACACTCGCCAATTATTCTTCAACAAGCAGAGTAAAGTATGGAGTTGTCATACCTCGTTGGGAGGTGGCTGCATCAGGAGTATCCACTCCCATATGGTCTCCATCATCCCGATGGGGCGACGTTACGGAGGTAGCAGCTCTGGCAAATAAATTTCACTCGGTCAAACATCAACATAAAGTTCTTCAACAGCAAAGTAAGGAAAATGAACGCTCACGTGGAGGCAACAGGCACGGCTATCTTGATTCGAGGCAGGGCCTTCCGAGGTTTTGGCACGTCTGGCTTGAGCTGTTTCGCAGCCTTTTCAGTCGACCCCGATGTCGCGACATGGTCACGTTTCGGGTTCCTTGTGCTTGACGCCACAGTTTTGCTCGGAGTGACCTCCAGGTCGTTCTGCTGCTTGGCCCGACGGTCGGTGCGCAAAAGGACCGGAGCCTCCACCTCGTCTTCATCCAGATCGTCGTCGCTGCTCTCACTGTCGTCAGCATAATCGCCGTCTACGCTGCCATCGACGCTCCCTTCCTCTTCATTAGGATGTTCTCCATTGGGTACAGGCGAGTACATGTTCGTAAATTCCTGCGAGATTCAAGCTTTCAAATTCAGTCGACCGAAGATCCAGTTACTCGACAAATATATAACTCACCAAGTTCTTTGGCGGGTTCAAAGCGGAGAAAGGCGGAATTCGTTTGGATCCTTCTGGGTTATCACAGGCTCCAGTGATGCTTCTGAGCCACTGAGAAACAGTTTGATCGAAAACTTCCTCAGGATGAGTCCGGGTGGTATCCTCAGGGCCCGAATAATGCCACATGGTGTGATCCCGAGCTTGGAGAGGCTGAATTCGTCGACTCAGAAACGTTTCAAGGAGGTCCAAACCAGTCACTCCACCACGGATCAGTTCGGATATAGCGTTCACTAAGATCCCTACCTGGATTTTCTCTACCTTTGTCACGTACAGCGGTTTGGGAGTAACAGGTCGATCCAGGGTGAAAGGAGGAAGTCCAGTCGACATATTTGGTGATGCAACATCTTTGCAATAAAACCAGGTCGACTGCCAACCCCGAACGGAGTCGGGAAAGGTCATAGAGGGGAACGCACTCCTACCTCTCTTCTGAATCCCTAAGCCACCACACAGTTGGATCACATTGGTTTTGCTATCTTTGGGATTGGCTTTCTTGACGGCTTGGGATCTGACAGAGAATATGTGCTTGAACAAACCCCAATGTGGGGGACAGCCCAGGAAACATTCGCACAAGGTTACGAAGCAGGAAAGATAGGCAATTGCATTAGGAGGAAGGTGGTGGAGTTGCGCTCCAAAATAGTTCAAGAAAGCGCGGATGAACGGATGGGGAGGCATGGAAAAACCTCGCTCGATGTGGGTGAGAAGCAGAACTCGCTCGCCGTCGCGTGGCTCCGGCTCGACCTCCCCCTTCGGCAACCGCCAGGAATCGGCAGCTATCAACCCGTCAACGACGAGTCTGTCCACATCTTCCGCCGTGACCGTCGATTGGAGGAAATCCCCCTGGATCCACCCCGGCGGCACCGTCGACCGGGCTCCCGACGGCTTCTTCGCCTTGGCACCTCCCTTCTTGGCGCGCTCGAGCTTCTCCATCTTGCCCTTCGTCATGGCGGCGGTGGTCAGCGAAGCAGAGCAGGGCGGAGGAAGAGGAGGAGAAGAGTGGATTTGGGGGAAGAGTATTGTACCAGCACCGGCGTCGTCGCCTCTTATACCCGCTCGTGTGAGTCACTGACCTGCGGGCCCACAAGATCTCTGGACATCCCGAAATCAGAGGAGGAGCGATACGTGGCGATATGGGCGGCGCGATAATCGAGGCGTCGTTCCTGCACTTGCCTTAGCAGTTACGCCATCTCCGCTCCGCGCGCGCGCGCTCTTATCCAAATTTCAGAACCCGCGAGACTCAGACCCGGTGGAGCAAATTGTTTCGTCAGAAGATTCTTCAGATCACTCGAACCTGGCTTTGAGCCCAGTTTCATTCGGACCAGTTTTCAAAGTTCAGTTTAACTCGGACACACTCCAAGACGGAATTGATCAGGGAGGACGATTAAGGTTTCAATCGACGCAGATTTCTGGGAAGCATCAAAATACACTCGGGATTTTTGTGTCTCGTCTGAACCTGCATTGACACCTTTTACCCTCGAACCCCGATCCATTCGGGGGCTAATGATGGGGATATGTACTTAGGGTAGGGTCATAGGCCTGGCCTACATACCCCACCTAAGGACACTGCCCCGGAAAGCTTTAAG
Source organism: Elymus sibiricus (assembly GCA_039707655.1). NCBI lineage: Eukaryota > Viridiplantae > Streptophyta > Magnoliopsida > Poales > Poaceae > Elymus > Elymus sibiricus. The sequence continues at coordinate 391,856,104 of CM077664.1, read as the reverse complement.
GCTACGAGTAAGTCTCCGACTGGAATCGCCATGACGCATGAGTCACTTGACAATATACACTCGGAGATGTCTTTCACTCGACGCTTACCCTTTCACTCGGAAGGACCAGAAGACAGTCGACCACAGAAGCCCAGAAGTCACTCCAGGGAGGCTAACGGGCGGGCATTCATCAAGACCTTTAATAGCATTTATTGTGTACGTTACCAGTAACGTTCACACCTTTTATGACCACGATTAAACCCCTTAATGCCAGACGTTATGAGGGGCAGCGCACTCTATATAAGCCACCCCTCCCCTCTGGCACAAGGGTTCGCAACCTTTTGTAACACAACACACATATTTCACTCGACAGAGTAGAGAGCTCTCTGGAGCACTGAGACGTAGGGCTGTTATCACTTCCGAGTGAGGCCTGAACTCATACATCTGTGTGTACATCCTCGCCGTAGCTAGGACTCTGCCCTCTCCATTCGTACCCCTACCTTCTACTGTCAGGCTTGTTCCCACGACACCGTGGACACCCATATTGACCCCTATACCCACACGAATGAATATTCGAGTGAACCTCCAGTTTTCCGTGTGCTATTCCTGTTGCTTCGCGATATGTTACAAATACCCGAGGTGAGAATCATCGGCATCCCCGTGGATCAACACTTGTCCACAATGCCAGTTACCTCGTTACCGGTTTTGTTCTCTTTTCTCGTTTCCGTGTTCCGGCATCCCTGTGATCAAATCACAATGTGTCTGGCCAGACGATGGTGGATACCGTAACACCGAGAGGGCCCAGAGATATCTCTCCATCGTCGGAGGAGCAAATCCCAATCTTGAGCTATCAAGTTACTTGACATACTTTTCCATGAACCCGTAAGCCGCCGTAATAGCCACCCATTTACGGATGACGTTTAACAAACCCCAAAGTTCATGAAGCAAGCATGAAGAAACTCGATACTCTCATGGTCTAAGGAATTATGCAAACGTTAACTTTCTCTGTGTTATTAACCATTAACTTGTGACGAATGTATCTCATAGCATAACATCAATTCAGGTCGATTCAACACAAGTGTTCTCCTAACATTGTGCCCTCAAAATTGCCGGCATAGTCATGCCCATGATCAGGAAAATAGAACCATCATGCAACACTTGAGCTAGTCTTAGAGGCCAGACTAGGAATACATGTTACCATTTATTATTCCACACGTGCATATGAATCTTCCTTTGAGCCTCGTGGTTATTGCAGACTCGAGAACCATAGCAGTTATAGCATGGAACAAAAACATAATTATGAACATGGAGATAAATAATAACATTTATTATTGCCTCTAGGGCATATCTCCTACACCGTGTGTATCGGGTTGCATCATCCTCCCCGTTGTAGCACCATAGTGGGTGTATTCTCTGTTGAAGGGGTTGGACGCACCGAGCAATGGCTGCGGCCATCACATCGATGATGGTTAGCCCATTGTGGGCTAGCCACCTCACTTGAGCGGCCAGCCGAGTTACTTCGGCGCTTTCCTCTTGGGAAGAACTCTTCGGGCGCCAGTTAAACCGCTTCTTTGGGGAAACCTGTTGAAAATATGCCCTAGAGGCAATAATAAATTGGTTATTATTATATTTCCTTGTTCATGATAATTGTTTATTATCCATGCTATAATTGTATTGATTGGAAACTCAAATACATGTGTGGGTACATAGACAACACTGTGTCCCTAGTAAGCCTCTAGTTGACTAGCTCGTTGATCAAAAGATGGTGAAGGTTTCCTAGCCATGGACATGAGATGTCATTTGATAACGGGATCACATCATTAGGAGAATGATGTGATGGACAAGACCCAAACTGTAAACGTAGCATATGATCGTGTCAGTTTATTGCTATTGTTTTCTGCATGTCAAGTATCTGTTCCTTTGACCATGAGATCATGCAACTCACTGACACCGGAGGAATACCTTGTGTGTATTAAACGTCGCAACGTAACTGGGTGACTATAAAGATGCTCTACAGGTATCTCCGAGGGTGTCTGTTGAATTGGCATGGATCAAGACTGGGATTTGTTACTCCGTGTGACGGAGAGGTATCTCAGGGCCCACTCGGTAATACAACATCACTATAAGCCTTGCAAGCAATGTGACTAAAGTGTTAGCCACGGGATCTTGTATTACGGAACGAGTAAAGAGACTTGCCGGTAACGAGATTGAACTAGGTATAGAGATACCGACGATCGAATCTCGGGCAAGTAACATACCGATAAACAAAGGGAACATCATACGGGATTAACTGAATCCTTGACATAGAGGTTCAACCGATAAATATCTTCATAGAATATGTAGGAGCCAATATGGGCATCCAGGTCCCGCTATTGGTTATTGACCGTTGAGGTGTCTCGGTCATGTCTACATAGTTCTCAAACCCGCAGGGTCTACACACTTAACGTTTGGTGACGATATAAGTATAGTTGAGTTGTTATGTTGGTGACCGAAAGTTGTTCGGAGTCCCGGATGAGATCCCGGACATGACGAGGAGCTCTAGAATAGTCCGGAGGTAAAGATTGATATATGGGATAATAGTGTTTGGTCTCCGGAAGGGTTCCGGAATTCACCGGAAGGAGTTTCGGATGTTTCCCGAAATGTTCGGGTACGAGAACACTTTATTTGGGCCAAGGGGTAAAGCCCACGAGGCTTTAAGGAAGGTGCAAAAGGAGTTTTGCGGAGGCCAGGGGCCAGACGCCAGGAGCCCTGGCGTCTGGGGCCAGACGCCGAGGACCCTGGCGTCTGGTCCTGGAGTCCGAGCAGGACTCTTGCCTTGCGGGCCAAACCGACTTTGAGGAGGCTCTTTCTCCAAGTTTCGACCCCAGGGCTCAACATATAAATAGAGGGGCAGGGCTAGCAGCCGGAACACATCAAGAATTCCCCAAGCCGTGTGCCGGCAACCCTAACCCTCTAGTTCCTCCGTCATAATCTCCGTAGCGCTTGGCGAAGCCCTGCAGAGATTGTTCCTCACCACCATCACCACGCCGTCGTGCTGCCGGAACTCATCTACTACTTCACCATCGCTCGCTGGATCGAGGAGGTGAAGGCATCATCAAGCTGTACGTGTGTTGAACGCGGAGGTGTCGTCTGTTCGGCACTAGTTCGTGATCGGTTCGAGGGACGACTTGCGATTTGGATCGCGGAGACGTTCGACTACATCAACCGCGTTTCTCAATGCTTCCGCTTAGCGATCTACAAGGGTATGTAGATTCACTCTCCCTCTCGTAGATGCTCATCACCATGGATAGATCTTGTGTGTGCGTAGGAAAATTTTTGTTTCCCATGCAACGTTCCCCAACAGTGGCATCTGAGCTAGGTCTATGCGTAGATGAGATCTCGAGTAGAACACAAATGAGTTGTGGGCGTGGGTGTATACATATTGCTTGCCGTTACTAGTTGATACTTGATTCGGCGGTATTGTGAGATGAAGCGGCCCGGACCAACATTACTCGTACGCTTACGAGAGACCGGTTCCTTCAACTGACATGTAACTTTGTTGCATAAAGATGGCTAGCGGGTGTCTGTCTCTCTCACTTTAGTTGAATCGATTTCAATGAAGAGGGTTCTTTTAGAAGATCAAAAATCAATCACTACACCACGTTGTGGTTTTGCGTAGGTAAGAACGGTTCTTGCAAACCCGTAGCAACCACGTAAAATTTGCAACAACAATTAGAGGACGTCTAACTTGTTTTTGCAGGGTATGTTGTGATGTGATATGGCCAATTACATGATGAGATATATGTGATGTATGAGATGATCATGTGTTGTATAGAATATCACGACTTGCATGTCGATGAGTACGGCAACTGGCAGGAGCCATAGAGTTGTCTTTAATTATTGTATGACCTGCGTGTCAATCATTAAAGCGCTATGTAATGTTTTACTTTATCGCTAAACGTTAGCAATAGTCGTGGAAGCAACAGTCGGCGCGACAACCTCATGGCGACACGTTGATGGAGATCAAGATGATGGAGATCATGGTGTCATGCCGGTGATGATGGAGATCATGCCGGTGCTTTGGAGATGGAGATCAAAAGCACAAGTTCATGGCCATATCATGTCACTTATGATTTGCATGTGATGTTAATCCCTTTATGCATCTTATTTTGCTTAGGACGACGGTAGCATTATAAGGTGATCCCTCACTTAAATTTCAAGATAAAATTGTGTTCTCCCTGAGTGTGCACCGTTGCGAAAGTTCGTCGTTTCGAGACACGCCGTGATGATCGGGTGTGATAGACTCTACGTTCACATACAACGGGTGTAAGCCATGTTACACGTGCGGAACACTCGGGTTAAACTTGACGAGCCTAGCATGTACAGACATGGCCTCGGAACACAAGAGACCGAAAGGTCAAACATGAGTCATATAGTAGATATGATCAACATGAAGATGTTCACCATTGAAACCACCTCAACTCACGTGATGATCGGACTTGAGTTGGTGGATTTGGATCATGTTACACTCGAATGACCGGAGGGATGTCAATTTGAGTGGGAGTTTTTAAGTAATATGATTAACTAAACTCATTATCTAGAACAATAGTCTAAGTTGTCTTTGCTATATGTTGTAGATCATGGCTCGCGCAGTAGCACCCCTGAATTTTAATGCGTTCCTAGAGAAAGCTAAGTTGAAAGATGATGGAAGTAACTTTGTGGACTGGGCCCGTAATCTAAGGATTATCCTTACGGCTTCCCAGAAGGCTTATGTCCTTGAGGCACCGCTTGGTGATCCACCCGCTCCAGTTGAGTCTCTAGACGTTGTGAACGCCTGGCAGGCTTGTTCTGAAGATTACTCAATAGTTCAATGTGCAATATTGTATGGCTTAGAACCGGGACTTCAAAGACGTTTTGAACGTCATGGAGCATATGAGATGTTCCAGGAGTTGAAGTTTATCTTTCAGAAGAATGCCCGGATCGAGAGATATGAGATCTCCGATAAGTTCTATGCTTGCAAGATGGAGGAGAACGGGTCTATCAGTGATCACGTACTCAGAATGTCTGGGTACTCCACCCGTCTGGCTGAATTGGGGATGCCCCTTCCGTCAGAGGCTATCACTGACAGAGTTCTTCAATCATTGCCACCTAGCTACAAGAGCTTCGTGTTGAACTATAACATGCACGGGATGAACAAGTCAGTCGCCGAGCTATTTGCGATGCTGAAAGCCGCCGAGTCTGAAATTCAGAAGGAGCATCAAGTGTTGATGGTCAATAAACCCACTAGTTTTAAGAAAAATGGCAAGGGTAAGAAGGGTAACTCCAAGAAGAGTGGCAAAGCAGTTGCTCCTCCCGTGAAGAAACCCAAGGCTGGACCCAAACCAGAAACTGAGTGTTTTCATTGCAAGGGAACTGGACACTGGAAGCGGAACTGCCCCAAGTATTTGGCTGACAAGAAGGCGGCCAACAACAAACAAGGTATATATGATATACATGCTATTGATGTGTACCTTACCAACTCTCGTTGTAGTGCCTGGGTATTTGATACCGGTGCGGTTGCTCATATTTGCAACTCAAAACAGGAACTGCGAATAGACGGAGGCTGGCAAAGGACGAAGTGACGATGCGCGTGGGAAATGGTTCCAAGGTAGATGTGATCGTCGTCGGCACGCTCGCTCTTCGATTACCATCGGGATTAGTGATGAACCTGAATAATTGTTATTTAGTGCCTGCGTTAAGCATGAACATTATATCTGGATCTTGTTTATTGCGAGACGGTTACTCATTTAAATCAGAGAATAATGGTTGTTCTATTTATATGAGTAATATCTTTTATGGTCATGCACCCAATGTAAGGGGTTTATTCTTATTGAATCTCGATAGTAATGATACACATGTTCATAACATTGATGCCAAAAGATGTAGGATTGATAATGATAATACCACTTTCTTGTGGCACTGCCGTTTAGGTCATATTGGCGTAAAACGCATGAGGAAGCTCCATGCTGATGGACTTTTGGAGTCACTTGATTTTGAATCACTTGACACATGTGAGCCATGCCTCATGGGCAAGATGACTAAAACGCCGTTCTCTGGAACAATGGAACGGGCAAGTGACTTATTGGAAATCATACATACTGATGTGTGCGGTCCGATGAGCATTGAGGCGCGCGGTGGTTATCGTTACTTTCTCACCTTCACTGATGACTTAAGTAGATATGGGTGTATTTACTTAATGAAACACAAGTCTGAAACGTTTGAAAAGTTCAAACAATTTCAGAGTGAAGTTGAGAATCATCGTAGCAAGAAGATTAAATTCCTACGATCTGATCGAGGAGGAGAATATCTGAGTTATGAGTTTGGCAGTCACTTAAGACAATGTGGAATTGTTTCACAACTAACACCGCCTGGAACACCACAGCGTAATGGTGTGTCCGAACGTCGTAATCGAACCTTATTGGATATGGTGCGATCTATGATGTCTCTTGCCGATTTGCCACTATCGTTTTGGGGTTATGCATTAGAGACAGCTGCATTCACTTTAAATAGGGCACCATCGAAATCCGTTGAGACGACGCCATATGAACTTTGGTTTGGCAAGAAGCCAAAGCTGTCGTTTCTTAAAGTTTGGGGATGTGATGCTTATGTCAAAAAGCTTCAGCCTGAAAAGCTGGAACCCAAAGCGGAGAAATGCGTCTTCATAGGATACCCAAAAGAGACAGTTGGGTATACCTTCTACCTCAGATCCGAAGGCAAAGTGTTTGTCGCTAAAAACGGAACGTTTCTTGAGAAAGAGTTTCTCTCGAAAGAATTGAGTGGGAGGAAGATAGAACTTGATGAGGTTGTTGAACCTTTACTTCAACCTGAGAGTAGCGCAGCACAGAAAGATGTTTCTGTAGAGCCTACATCAGCTGAAGAGGAAGTTAATGATGATGATCATGAAGCTTTGGATCAAGTTGCTATCGAACCTCGTAGGTCGACAAGGACGCGTACTGCTCTTGAGTGGTACGGCAACCCTGTCTTAGAAGTCATGTTGTTGGACAACGATGAACCTACGAGCTATGGAGAAGTGATGATGGGCCCGGATTCCGAGAAGTGGTTAGAGGCCATGAAATCCGAGATGGGATCCATGTATGAATACAAAGTGTGGACTTTGGAAGTATTACCTGAAGGGCGTAAGGCCATTCAGAACAAATGGATCTTTAAGAGGAAGACGGACGCGGACGGTAATGTCACCGTCTATAAAGCTCGACTTGTGGCAAAGGGTTTTTCACAAGTTCAAGGAGTTGACTACGATGAGACCTTCTCACCCGTAGCGATGCTGAAGTCCGTCAGAATCATGTTAGCAATAGCTGCCTTTTTCGATTATGAAATTTGGCAGATGGATGTCAAAACAGCGTTCCTTAACGGTTTCCTTAAGGAAGAGTTGTATATGATGCAACCAGAAGGTTTTGTCGATCCAGAGAATGCTGACAAAGTTTGCAAACTCCAGCGATCCATTTATGGACTGGTGCAAGCATCTCGGAGTTGGAATCTTCGCTTTGATGAGGTGATCAAAGCGTTCGAGTTTATACAAGTTTACGGAGAAGCTTGTATTTACAAGAAAGTGAGTGGGAGCTCTATAGCGTTTCTAATATTATATGTGGATGACATATTACTGATTGGAAACAATATAGAAATGTTGGAAAGCGTGAAGGAATATTTGAACAAGAGTTTTTCAATGAAGGACCTAGGAGAAGCTGCTTTCATATTAGGCATCAAGATCTATAGAGATAGATCACGACGCTTGATAGGACTTTCACAAAGCACATACCTTGACAAAGTTTTGAAGAAGTTCAAAATGGATCAGTCCAAGAAGGGGTTCTTGCCTGTATTGCAAGGTGTGAAGTTGAGTAAGACTCAATGCCCAGTGACTGCAGAAGATAGAGAAAAGATGAGTGTCATCCCCTATGCTTCAGCCATAGGCTCTATCATGTATGCAATGCTGTGCACAAGACCCGATGTCAGCCTTGCCATAAGTATGGTCGGAAGGTTTCAAAGTGATCCAGGAATGGAACACTGGACGGCGGACAAGAATATCCTGAAGTACCTGAAAAGGACTAAGGACATGTTTCTCGTTTATGGAGGTGATCAAGAGCTCGTCGTAAAGGGTTACGTCGATGCAAGCTTTGACACTGATCCGGATGACTCTAAGTCACAAACCGGATACATATTTATTCTTAATGGGGGTGCGATTAGCTGGTGCAGTTTCAAGCAGAGCGTGGTAGCTGATTCTACATGCGAAGCGGAGTACATCGATGCCTCGGAGGCGGCGAAGGAAGGTGTCTGGATGAAGGAGTTCATGACAGATCTTGGAGTAGTGCCTAGTGCGCTTAACCCAATGACTCTGTTTTGTGATAACACTGGTGCCATTGCTCTAGCCAAGGAACCAAGATTTCACAAGAGGACCAGACACATAAAGCGACGCTTCAATTCCATCCACGATTACATCAAGGAGGACGACATAAATATTTGCAAAGTACACACGGATCTGAATGTTGCAGATCCGATGACTAAACCTCTTCCAAGGGCTAAACATGAACAACACCAGAACTGTATGGGTGTTCGATTCATTACAATGTAAATCACATAGTGATGTGAACTAGATTATTGACTCTAGTGCAAGTGGGAGACTGTTGGAAATATGCCCTAGAGGCAATAATAAATTGGTTATTATTATATTTCCTTGTTCATGATAATCGTTTATTATCCATGCTATAATTGTATTGATTGGAAACTCAAATACATGTGTGGGTACATAGACAACACTATGTCCCTAGTAAGCCTCTAGTTGACTAGCTCGTTGATCAAAAGATGGTGAAGGTTTCCTAGCCATGGACATGAGATGTCATTTGATAACGGGATCACATCATTAGGAGAATGATGTGATGGACAAGACCCAAACTGTAAACGTAGCATATGATCGTGTCAGTTTATTGCTATTGTTTTCTGCATGTCAAGTATCTGTTCCTTTGACCATGAGATCATGCAACTCACTGACACCGGAGGAATACCTTGTGTGTATCAAATGTCGCAACGTAACTGGGTGACTATAGAGATGCTCTACAGGTATCTCCGAGGGTATCTGTTGAATTGGCATGGATCAAGACTGGGATTTGTTACTCCGTGTGACGGAGAGGTATCTCAGGGCCCACTCGGTAATACAACATCACTATAAGCCTTGCAAGCAATGTGACTAAAGTGTTAGCCACGGGATCTTGTATTACGGAACGAGTAAAGAGACTTGCCGGTAACGAGATTGAACTAGGTATAGAGATACCGACGATCGAATCTCGGGCAAGTAACATACCGATAAACAAAGGGAACATCATACGGGATTAACTGAATCCTTGACATAGAGGTTCAACCGATAAAGATCTTCATAGAATATGTAGGAGCCAATATGGGCATCCAGGTCCCGCTATTGGTTATTGACCGTAGAGGTGTCTCAGTCATGTCTACATAGTTCTCGAACCCGCAGGGTCTACACACTTAACGTTTGGTGACGATATAAGTATAGTTGAGTTGTTATGTTGGTGACCGAAAGTTGTTCGGAGTCCCGGATGAGATCCCGGACATGACGAGGAGCTCTGGAATAGTCCGGAGGTAAAGATTGATATATGGGATAATAGTGTTTGGTCTCCGGAAGGGTTCCGGAATTCACCGGAAGGAGTTTCGGATGTTTCCCGAAATGTTCGGGAACGAGAACACTTTATTTGGGCCAAGGGGTAAAGCCCACGAGGCTTTAAGGAAGGTGCAAAAGGAGTTTTGCGGAGGCCAGGGGCCAGACGCCAGGAACCCTGGCGTCTGGGGCCAGACGCCGAGGACCCTGGCGTCTGGTCCTGGAGTCCGAGCAGGACTCTTGCCTTGCGGGCCAAACCGACTTTGAGGAGGCTCTTTCTCCAAGTTTCGACCCCAGGGCTCAACATATAAATGAGGGGCAGGGCTAGCACCCGGAACACATCAAGAATTCCCCAAGCCGTGTGCCGGCAACCCTAACCCTCTAGTTCCTCCGTCATAATCTCCGTAGCGCTTGGCGAAGCCCTGCAGAGATTGTTCCTCACCACCATCTGTAGGGGAACGCAGCAGAAAACAAAAATTTTCCGACCTACGCACCAGCCCAGGACCACTATGGAGACTGCATACAAGGTTTGATCATTATCGTTACCGACTCGTAGCGCAGCGGAAGTAGAGTCGATGACGATTGGCGGTGCAGATCCCCGCAGCTAGGATTTTACAACCTCCCAACCGCGAGGATGTATACCCTCATCTGCCCCGCGGACAGCCCTCCGGGAGGCGGTCACACAGTCCCCCGGACGGTGTCGCGGACAGCCCTTCGGGAGGACCTCCGAAACTCGGACTGTCACTCGGACTGCCCTTCGGGACGACCTCCAAAACTCGGACGGTCACATGGACAGCCCTTCGGGAGGCACTCTCGAACTAAGACCGAAACTACGATCTCTCTACAGAGTTGCACACATACGGTGTCATCTATCCGGCAGGGCTTCGCCGTCCAGAACTAGTTCCTGCCGGAACCCAGACAGCCTTTAGGCTCTACGAAACTATTTCGCTGGGAGGGAGAGAAGAATGCCAGATCATGCATGGCTTTGTGTATGAGAGCAAGAGTGTGTCTTATGGCAGCCCACACACCTCCTATTTATAGGAAACCCAAGGGGTAGGGTGGTTTTACAAGAAAACCCAAAACCCACATGGAAAGGAGTCCTTCCCAAGGACCTAAAAGGTGAAACCAAGGAACAAGGGGGACTCCATGAAGGAGTCCACCATGTGTCCGGCCACACCCTCATGTGGGGCCCCAAAATTGGCCCCTATCCATCCATGTCATCCCCAAGATCTTTTGGAGCAAAGCCCCAAAAGGTGGCTTTCCAAAAATATCCCAAAAAGCACTTTCACTATTCACGACGACATTTTTCAGCGTCTGATCGAACTGAAAATATTCATGTGGGCTTAGAACAATTCTAGTACCCACCAAAATAATTTTAAACGCGAGCCGGAACAATTCCGGTTTAGTGATTTCATCTGCGAAAAGCATCTGAAGCGGTTTCGACAGCTCCGGAACATTTCCGGTTTTCATCCCGGAAAATTCCAGAAAGTTTCCAGAATGATTCTGGCACCCTCCAAGAATTATCAGGCATGTGCCAAAACCAATTTGACTTTATGGTATCCTCTGAAACAACTTTTCAGTTTCACCGGAACTCATCCGGTGACCTCTCTGCGGAACTTTTCCGCTGTCCGAAACTTTTCCGGCGTCCGAAACTTTTTCTGTGATTTTCTCTCAGACTCCCTGTCTAGTATTCAGCAGATAGATGACCCTTAAGCGTGTGACCCTATAGGTTCGGTGAAGCATAGACATGACCCGGAACCCCTTCCGATCAATGATCAACATCGGAGCCGTGGACACCCATATTGATCCCTATACCCACACGAATGAATATTCGAGTGAACCTCCAGTTGCCATGTGCTATTCCTGTTGCTTCGCGATATGTTACAAATACCCGAGGTGAGAAACATCGGCATCCTCGTGGATCAACACTTGTCCACAATGCCAGTTACCTCGTTGCCGGTTTTTGTTCTCTTTTCTCGTTTCTGTGTTCCGGTATCCCTGTGATCAAATCACACTTGTGTCTGGCCAGACGATGATGGATACCATAACACCGAGAGGGCCCAGAGATATCTCTCCATCGTCGGAGGAGCAAATCCCAATCTTGAGCTATCAAGTTACTTAACATACTTTTCCATGAACCCGTAAGCCGCCGTAATAGCCACCCATTTACGGATGACGTTTAACAAACCCCAAAGTTCATGAAGCAAGCATGAAGAAACTCGACACTCTCATGGTCTAAGGAATTATGCAAACATTAACTTCTCTGTGTTATTAACCATTAACTTATGACGAATGAATCTCATAGCATAACATCAATCGGGTCGATTCAACACAAGTGTTCTACTAACATTGTGCCCTCAAAGTTGCCGGCATAGACATGCCCATGATCAGGAAAACAGAACCATCATGCAACACTTGAGCTAGTCTTAGAGGCCAGACTAGGAATACATTTTACCGTTTATTATTCCACACGTGCATATGAGTCTTCCTCCGAGCCTCGTGGTTATTGCAGACTCGAGAACCATAGCAGTTATAGCATGGAACATAAACCTAATTCTGAATAGGGAGATAATCAATAACATTTATTATTGCCTCTAGGGCATATCTCCTACAGACTCCCACTTGCACTAGAGTCAATAATCTAGTCAATGCTAATGCACTTTACACCTATGGCATACTGGTGTAAAAAATGCTTCGCATGTGGTATAGCCTGATGTCCAACGGATCTGACGACTTCAGCTCCGTGTGTAACTTTGCATATCCTCGCGTTTTCACACTTTCACAAAATTCATATTTTGTGTGGACTTGGCTTTGCATATGTGTGAATCATTGGTCGAAACCTGATTCCTCAGACTGAGCTATGGAGCAACTATCTGCAATAGTGTCCCATAGACCAAAGCCATCTTGGAACCATACTAAGTTCATGAATGAACTATATGATTCAACAACTTCTTTGTCGCTTCTTAAGCGTCAACATACTTAGCCTTTGTTATAGAATTCGCCACAGTATCTTGTTTGGAACAATTTCCAACTACCGTGCCATCATATTGTGTATTACACAAAACCCTTAACTTAAATCGAAAATCGCATGGAGCATTGATGAAGACTGTATCGATGTAATTACTTACAACGAGCACTTCATAATCTCTGCTTGCGAGAAAACATGTCATCACTACTACTCTTGTACTCAATGACATCTTTCACTGTTGTCCTATGATCAGTACTTTGATCTCTTTGGTATCCATACTCGCAACAACTTTTGGAGTATCGGACATATCTGGTTGTTTTACATACCATGGAATACATGATTAATCCAAACACAAGAGTGTGTGGAATCTCCATCATGTATTTTACTCATCAGTGTTTTGGGACACCGAGTCTTGCAAAAACTCTTTCCATGTGACTTCGGCAAGAATCACTCCTTGGCGTTTTAAATGCTAAAAAGTTTTAGCATCTTGTCAATATGTATTCATTGCTTAGCCCCATTAGGTAAATCTATCTCGATAGATCATCATGCCTAATATTGAGGCTATTTAGCCTAAGCACTTCATTGAAAAACTATTTTCAAATGAAGTCCTAATTCGTGTCAAGAAATTTATTTCCAATTAACAATGTGTTAAGTACACAAGGTTTTTAGAAATATTATTATGCTCCCACTTACTTTCTTGAATCACAAGCATCTTCGATACCCATTTGATGAAGTCAAACCCCCTTGACCATTTCATCAAAAACGAAGATTCCAACTCCACTTTGCTCTCTTCTGTCCATCGCTGGAACTCTGAAGTTTGCATACTTACTAGCATCCTCTGGATCGACAAATTACTTTGGACTGTATCACATACAAGTCCTAGGTTTCATTTCCATCAGATGGAAATCTTTTTGTCATCCATGTTTCATATCTCATGATTGAAATATGTATTAATTGCTAGTTCAACCCGAACCGACTTCAAGCATCGCTACGGTGAGACAATCTCATCGTAGTCAACTCCTTGAACTTGTTATGGCAACAAGTCGAGCTTTATGGATAAAACATTTTATCCGTATCAGTTTTTAGTTCCATAAATATTCGTTAGACTCTAAGTCTTCCGAAAGGTGTATCAAGATTTTAATCTCGAATCACTTATATGGAAACTATCTCGGATTGTATTGGCATTTAGCCAATTCCGGAGTCAGGGCCCATCAACGCTTCCTTGTGTATTGTAGGTATACTGTTGTCTAACAACAATATCTCGTTTGCGCACCTGATAGGTTTGCACGAGCTTTGCCTACGTGGTTCAGCTGCAAGTTCGACCGAAGTCCATACATCTCATGTAGAGGCTTCCGTATCAGTCGTAGTAGGAAACTCCGGAATCACTTCCAAGGTTCCTTTCCTTTGACCTGATGACGAAGATACTGGTTATCTCGTCGAGTTGCACTGTCCTCCCACTCACCTTTTTGAAAGAACCATTTTCTTCAAAAAAGCATACCGTTCTTTGTGGCAAACCTATTTGCCTCGGTATTGTGGTGGGGAAATACCCAATGACTTGGGATAACCTACAAAGTAGCACTTGTCTGATTTGGAATAGGTTTGTAACCTTTTACACAAGCCCCATATTCCAAATGTTAAGAAAAGATATAATATGGTTGGGCGTACCATACCATGGCGTCATTTCAACAGACCCGATGGAGCTCTTTTCAGTGTAAAAGCCGCAGTCTCTAAAGCATCACTTTAAAAGGGATAATGGCAAATTTATTTATGTCATCTTTGATCTTACCATGTCATGAATGGTTTGATTACATATACACGGACTCTCCACTTGCAGTGGTGCTCCGGGAGGTGCAAGTTATGAAACCCCTTTCACAACTCATCAGACATTCGCTAAACTTGTAACTCAAATATTCCTTTCTGCAATCGAATTGTAGAAACATAATTTTCTTGTTACAACAACTTCTACTTCATTTTTTAAAACCTTATGAATGAATTCAAAAGATCCAGACTTACGTCTCATCAAGTAAATATCAATATATCTACTTGAGTCATTTCTGAAGATAGATAAATCCACTACTTGCAACAACATTTATTGAACTACACACATCAAAATGTATGATCACCAATAAGTTTGTTGCTCGTTCCTTATGGCCTGTGAACGGTATTTCAGTCACTTCACTTTTCGGAGGAAAGTTGCAAGTGTCAGATGATTCAAAATCAAATGACTTTAAAATCCATCATAATGGAATTTTCCATGCGGGTTTCTCCAATGTACCAAATGCAGTGCCACACATATGTGGTATTCTTTTAGTCTTGCGACATTTAGCGTTAGTGTTATGGATGTATCATATTACCATCAATATTCATAACATACATCCCATCCTGGATGGAAGCATGGCCCTTCATGTTATTCATAACACCGAACATCAAAAGTTCTCTTATGAATAACCTCCTTGCAAGATACCTTATGCAAAGGGCTAGAGTGTATGAAACTCTAAATGAATTATGAAAGTAAATACAGAGGTAATGTATTATTATCAATATTCATAACATACTTCTCATTCATAATGAAAGTATGGCCCTTTTGTTATTCATAACTCCGAACATTAAAAGTTCTCTTATGAACAACCTTCTTGCAAGATACTTTATGCAATGGGCTAGAGTGTGTAAAACTCTAAAATTATTTATGAAAGTAAATACATAGGGAATACACCTATGGAAGGCATAGTAACATTTACTATGTTCCCTGCATGTATCTAAACCTCATTCCTGGCTAGTCTTTCAGGCCATAGTAGTTCTTACATCGAGTTGCAACAGAATGCAATCGAGTGGGTATCTTTGTGATTAACTCACAATACCCAAGAATTAGTGATTAACATGTTTAACCATAATTCCCAAGAACTATATCTTTGACCAGCCTTCTATACATCAAAAACCTGTATGACATTCATACATGAGCTGGATATTCCAGTCTTCTTTCCTTTTGCCTTTATACTTCTAACAGTTTAACTTTCGGTATTTCTCCTACTCTCAGAAGAAGCACCCAACTTAAGAGTGGCGATAGCCCCGGACTTCCTAGGCGTGAAAGTTTCACTAACACCCTTCGGACACTTCCTTTCTCTTTAAGTTGTTTGTTTTATTCACCATCATCATATGACAGGCGTTCTTCTAGATCCCTCTCTTATCAGTCTAATGCATAGTAAACTCCTTTACTAATAGTTTGCAAACAAACATTGCTTTGGATATCTCATATCTTTTAGCCTTTGTCTGTCTCTGAAAATGATTTTCAGATTCCATGAATATCACATAACTATCCAAACTTTCGAAGTTCGGGTCTCATGGAAGCAAACATATTGCACTTGACTGAAACGGAATTCTAGCTTTTGGATCGATGGACGAGAGTCACATGATCCATAGCATTAGCGGGAGAATACCGAAAGCAAGCGATAGGACAAGTCCTTCTCGGCACTCTGGAGGACAATCCTCTCATTACGTTACCAACCGTAAAGTTTTAACCAGATATTTAACAGCTATTCAATTTTAATTGGGAAGGTGGAAACGCGAGCCATTATTCTACAACTATTATGCAAATAACACTTAGACAGTGTTCATAATTAATTGCACTGAGAATTAAAAGAATTAATTCTACAATGCGCTCCCACTCAAATCAATATCTCTCATAATTGATTGTGAGTGATACAAGACCCCCATTTCAATTGTTCGCCATTGGTGTAACACCACTGATGACGAAAATCTCAACCGGTAGGCCAACTTGCCAATCACATCTCTATGTGATTCTTGTTCATCTTTCGATGCGCGTGTTCCGAGCTCATGACGGTCATGCCTGAACGTCAAGACAACCAAGTGATCTTGCTGCGAGGTCTCAACTCACCCGCCTCACACTTCCCTAATCGTTTGTACCCGTGTGACACGGCGCACTCCGAGAAGTTAGGTGCCGTGACGGTGCTACACTTGGGAGAACACTAACCACTTGATATTTTTGTGAGAGATCACCCTAATAAAAAGCGACTACCGCGCAATCAAGAAGGGTGCATCATAAGGGATAAACATCTCAGGCAATTCATAATAGCATGATATGGTATAGCCCTTTCTGACGGAGAAGTCTTTCATTTCTTCGTCTTCGGCATTCGCGTTGGTGTTCACCTTCGCGAAGATTGCCACCACCTTGTCGATGCACCAGATAATATTGCTATCTCTATAGCTAATAAAATAAGTGCATTACTGAAGGTTGACACGCAGGTCATTAAAGCGACAATCATATGGCTCCAGCCATCATGCCGAATCATGACACGCAGGTCATGTTAATCAATTTACATTATATAGTCATCTCATACATAATCAAATTATAATGAGCACTGCTATACCACATCACATGCACATGCAAACCATCCTGCAAAACCAAGTTAGACGCCTCTAATCGGTTCATGCAAAATTTTATTTTACGTGGCTTCTAAGGTTTCGAAACAAACCGAAGCTACCAACGTCCATCATCAAGCATGATAATCCAAGTCGCTAGATTAACATTGCGGGGTGTATGAAACACGAGATAATAAAATCTCGAGCCCCATACTAAACTTCGTCATACGCGTGACCCCCGTGCCGATCATATCTGCATTGCCCTTTCGTCTGCGAAATTTCATCTTTCTTTTTAACTACGGTGGAATTCAATGAACTGTTAGCACTTCGTTGATCAATCAGGATCGCGGATTGCCAGAACATTGAAACTCCACCATACTGTTATCAAGATCAGAAATATGCAAATTCCAGGGAAGCAACAAGAACATCGGGTAACAGATTTCATCTGCTACCCGCACAAATAATTTTCAGTAATAGAACTCATCTACTACCTAATTATATTGTGCAATACCCATACATCTCTATGTATTCTAGATCGCAACCTGCATCTACGCATAGCACGGCTCTTGATGCCACTGTAGGGGAACACAGCAGAAAACAAAAAATTTCCGACCTACGCACCAGCCCAGGACCACTATGGAGACTGCATACAAGGTTTGATTATTATCGTTACCGACTCGTAGCGCAGCGGAAGTAGAGTCGATGACGATTGGCGGTGCAGATCCCCGCAGCTAGGATTTTACAACCTCCCAACCGCGAGGATGTATACCCTCATCTGCCCCGCGGACAGCCCTCCGGGAGGCGGTCACACAGTCCCCCGGACGGTGTCGCGGACAGCCCTTCGGGAGGACCTCCGAAACTCGGACTGTCACTCGGACAGCCCTTCGGGACGACCTCCAAAACTCGGACGGTCACACGGACAGCCCTTCGGGAGGCACTCTCGAACTAATACCGAAACTACGATCTCTCTACAGAGTTGCACACATACGGTGTCATCTATCCGGCAGGGCTTCGCCGTCCAGAACTAGTTCCTGCCGGAACCCAGACAGCCTTTCGGCTCTACGAAACTATTTCGCTGGGAGGGAGAGAAGAATGCCAGATCATGCATGGCTTTGTGTATGAGAGCAAGAGTGTGTCTTATGGCAGCCCACACACCTCCTATTTATAGGAAACCCAAGGGGTAGGGTGGTTTTACAAGAAAACCCAAAACCCACATGGAAAGGAGTCCTTCCCAAGGACCTAAAAGGTGAAACCAAGGAACAAGGGGGATTCCATGAAGGAGTCCACCATGTGGCCGGCCACACCCACATGTGGGGCCCCAAAATTGGCCCCTATCCATCCATGTCATCCCCAAGATCTTTTGGAGCAAAGCCCCAAAAGGTGGCTTTCCAAAAATATCCCAAAAAGCACTTTCACTATTCATGACGACATTTTTCAGCGTCTGATCGAACTGAAAATATTCATGTGGGCTTAGAACAATTCTAGTACCCACCAAAATAATTTTCAACGCGAGCCGGAACAATTCCGGTTTAGTGATTTCATCTGCGAAAAGCATCTGAAGCGGTTTCGACAGCTCCGGAACATTTCCGGTTTTCATCCCGGAAAATTCCAGAAAGTTTCCAGAATGATTCTGGCACCCTCCAAGAATTATCAGGCATGTGCCAAAACCAATTTGACTTTATGGTATCCTCTGAAACAACTTTTCAGTTTCACCGGAACTCATCCGGTGACCTCTCTGCGGAACTTTTCCGCTGTCCGAAACTTTTCCGGCGTCCGAAACTTTTTCGGTGATTTTCTCTCAGACTCCCTGTCTAGTATTCAGCAGATAGATGACCCTTAAGCGTGTGACCCTATAGGTTCGGTGAAGCATAGACATGACCCGGAACCCCTTCCGATCAATGATCAACATCGGAGCCGTGGACACCCATATTGATCCCTATACCCACACGAATGAATATTCGAGTGAACCTCCAGTTGCCGTGTGCTATTCCTGTTGCTTCGCGATATGTTACAAATACCCGAGGTGAGAAACATCGGCATCCTCGTGGATCAACACTTGTCCACAATGCCAGTTACCTCGTTGCCGGTTTTTGTTCTCTTTTCTCGTTTCTGTGTTCCGGTATCCCTGTGATCAAATCACACTTGTGTCTGGCCAGACGATGATGGATACCATAACACCGAGAGGGCCCAGAGATATCTCTCCATCGTTGGAGGAGCAAATCCCAATCTTGAGCTATCAAGTTACTTAACATACTTTTCCATGAACCCGTAAGCCGCCGTAATAGCCACCCATTTACGGATGACGTTTAACAAACCCCAAAGTTCATGAAGCAAGCATGAAGAAACTCGACACTCTCATGGTCTAAGGAATTATGCAAACATTAACTTCTCTGTGTTATTAACCATTAACTTATGACGAATGAATCTCATAGCATAACATCAATCGGGTCGATTCAACACAAGTGTTCTACTAACATTGTGCCCTCAAAGTTGTCGGCATAGACATGCCCATGATCAGGAAAACAGAACCATCATGCAACACTTGAGCTAGTCTTAGAGGCCAGACTAGGAATACATTTTACCGTTTATTATTCCACACGTGCATATGAGTCTTCCTCCGAGCCTCGTGGTTATTGCAGACTCGAGAACCATAGCAGTTATAGCATGGAACATAAACCTAATTCTGAACAGGGAGATAATCAATAACATTTATTATTGCCTCTAGGGCATATCTCCTACACCATCACCACGCCATCGTGCTGCCGGAACTCATCTACTACTTCACCATCGCTCGCTGGATCGAGGAGGTGAAGGCGTCATCAAGCTGTACGTGTGTTGAACGCGGAGGTGCCGTCCGTTCGGCACTAGTTCGTGATCGGTTCGAGGGACGACTTGCGATTTGGATCGCGGAGATGTTCGACTACATCAACCGCGTTTCTCAACGCTTCCGCTTAGCGATCTACAAGGGTATGTAGATTCACTCTCCCTCTCGTAGATGCTCATCACCATGGATAGATCTTGTGTGTGCGTAGGAAATTTTTTGTTTCCCATGCAACGTTCCCCAACAAAACCAATGAGAATTCGGGCAACCCCCTCCGAACTGGATCGAACAGGGGGACGTCTTCGATATAAAACCATTCCGAAGTCCACTCTTCGGCATCTTTCTTGGGAGTCCCTACAGGGTATCCCGTTCCGGCGATGCGCCATACCTCGGCCCCGCCAACCTCATGAATTATCCCTCCTCGGGTGCGGGGGACAAGACAGAAGAATTTCCTCCACAACTCGAAATGTGCCACTAGCCCAGGAACATCTCGCAAAGGGCGACGAAGCCTGTGATATGTAGAATCGATCCTGGGGTGGTGGAGTTGGATCCCGTAAAACTCAAGTAAACCCCTCAGAAAGGGATGAATGGGGAAACCCAGGCCTCGCAAGAGGAAGGGCACGAAGCATACCATATCCTCCCCGTGGGGGTAGGGAAGTTCCCCGCAAGGGCCTCCCCGTCTGTGGAAGTTAATCCGGGGCGAGTGGACGCGAGATCTGAAGCGGGGAGATACCCCTGCATCTCGAGCCTGCGCAGTCGCATGCGGGATACGGAGCAGCTCGCCCAGTCGCCCTGACGGGGGCCATGAGGGCGTGAGGAAGAGCTTGGAACGCTCGCCATTGTTTGCTGGCTGTGACCTCTCGGGAATGTGAGGAAGAATGGCAGGGGGTGGGGTGCGTTAGCCTCCACACCCTTGGCCTATTAAAAGGGCATTGTCTCTCCCCAAAGAGGGGTATTTTTGTAAAAACCTATTGGGCCACTTGCATTCCCTGGATGCGCAGGAATCGAGGGTCGTTGTTTAATTTTAGGCGAAGAAAAGCGGTATGGTGGGTCCCACGATGCCTTGCCAATCAAAGGATTCCTCGACGACCGAGCTATTGGTGGCCGAACTGTATTCAAACCGAACACAGATGATGGAAGGAACTCGTCGCCCAAGCCGAAGACCCTTGGAGCATGGAGCTGCCGAAGACCGTCAACCTCGGCATTGGAGGCTACTGAGGGGGCTACTGAGGGTGTCCCAGACTAGGGGGTACTCGGGCTGCCGGCCTATCTCTCGTAGGCCGGACTGGTGGGCCGCCCTTTACTCATCAAAGGAAGGCCGGATAGTAGGCGACCCCGTGCACCAGAAGGACACCTCCGAAGACTTGGCGTCTTCTCCAAGAAATATTTAGCATAACCGACATGTTTATCCCCTGATGGCAACCGACCATATGCAACCCTAGGTCCCTCTGGTGTCTATATAAACCAGAGGGTTTTAGTCCGTAGGGACGGAGAATCGTCATAACCTCCTAGGGTTTAGCTCATCCAATCTCGAGGTAGATCAACTCTGTAACCTTCATACAATCACATCAATACAATCTAGCAGGACGTAGGGTTTTACCTCTTCGAGAGGGCCCGAACCTGGGTAAATCGTTGTCTCTACGTTCCCTATTACTCATTGATTCCTAGATCCATAGTTCGGACCCCCTACCCGAGATCAGCCGGTTTTGGTACCGACAGGCCTCCCTCGTTGCCGCAGCGAGGAGGGCCTTGTTTTCCTCTTGTTGTGCGGCGGCGGCCAGGGCGACGGCGGACGCGGCTTTGAGTTTGCCGGCCTGCACGTGCCTCCGGCCCTTCCTCTTGGCCGACTGCACGGCCCGCTGCTCGTCCGTCAATGGCTTCTTCTTCGTTACCGTCTTGCGGGCGACGCGGGGATTACCTTTGGTGGAGGCGAGGGAGGCAAGGCCGGAGGAGGCGAGGGAGGCGAGGCCGGCGGCGGCGTCGAGGGTCAGCGCGTCGTCCATGGCGAGCGGCCGGGAGCGCGAGCGAGCGGGAGTTTTTTTGGGAAAGAGAGGGAAATGGGGGTGGCTGTGCCGCCGACTAGCGGGCCAGGGAGAGGACTAGGCGGGCGTCGCGCGCGTCCGTTTCGTGTCCGCGCCGACGCAAACGAGGCCTAAATTTGGGCCTGAAATGGGTCGCGAGTCGGACAAAAAGCAGACGTGCGTCCGTTTGGGTCGGCGCGTTGGGCCGACTTTTGTGTCCATTTTGATCCAAACGGACACGCGTGGACGAAATGCGTCGGCGCGTTGGAGTTGCTCTAAATCTCTTGAGGTAAGTTGTACTTTCTCCGTTCACAAATATAAAACGTTTTGAATATATTTAATATAGACTATATACAGACTGAAATGAATGAGCAAACCCTCTCAAATGTGCCCATATACTTTCAGTTTAGAAAAAAAGTTAGAATATATTATAATTATGAACGGAGGGTCAGAGTACTCTAAACATCGCAAATTTGCATCCCGGAGATTAGTTAATGAATATTGTGCACAAACCAATGGTCCTTGAGCATTTGTTTTAGGAGAGTGTTGTTTTTCTTTTCCATTTTTCTTTGGAGAAGAAGAGCGCTGGCTGAGGTCATCTCGTAAAATAATCCGAAAAAACAAACAGCGGGGACGAGAAAATGAATGAAGAGTGGGCCGAAGCACGAATTCAATCTAATAGGCTGTTGAATGATGGGCCTTGCCTTTGTCCGTGAACAGCCCGAAAAACCTGACGCTGGCCTGGCCTTTGTCTCGGGTCCTCCTCTTCAGCGCGGCGACTATTTATCGCCTTAAGCGATCGAAGTGGCAGCGCTCGCTGAAGCTTCCTCCCTCCCCCCCCCCCCCCCCCCCCCCTTCGCGTTGTATTGGGCTGGCTCATTCACACGCGTGTAGTCGTAAAAGAAAACTGGGAAATGCGAGAAGGAGGAGACGAACCCTGGTCTCCAGCGGGATTGCGCGCTGAGCTAGCCACCCCGCCCAAGTTCGTTTCGTTGAAATTACTAGGGGCGCGCAGTATTAAAACTACACGAGTGGTTTTCTTCGGGATTCTTTCCTTTTCTTGTTTTATTTTGTTTCTTTTCTTTCTTCTTCTCCGTTTTCCTTTCATTCATTTTTGCATTTTGTTTATTTATTTTTTACTTGTTCAACATTTTTCAAATAGTTGTTTAAATTTTTTTAAATGTTTGTTCATCATTTTTATATACATGATCAACATTGTTTCAAATACTAGTTCAATATTATTCAAATACTTGTTCAATATTTTTATATACATGATCAATATTTTTTAAATACTTGTTCAACATTTTTCAAATACTTGTTCAACATTTTTATATACATGATCAACATTTTTTTCAAATACTTGTTCAAATTTTCTTTTCAAATGCTTGATTAACATTTTTATATACATGATCAACATTTTTTTAAATACTTCTTTAACATTTTTCAAATACCTATTCAACAGTTTTCAAATACTTGTTCAACATTTTTCAAATAATTGTTGAACATTTTTCAAATGTTTCAATAGAGTGTTTTTTTATAATATATACATTTAGAATATTTGAAAATATAAAAAAGTAAAAAAAAGCAAAAAAGAAACAGAAAATGTAGAAAAAACGAAAAATGGAGGTTGTAGCCTCCCGTGCCGGTGTGCCGGCCCATCTAGATCCCCCTTCAGCGAGGGTTCCTCCCCTCTCGCTGAAGGCGAGACATAGGGGTGCCCCCTCTTCAGCGTCTGTTGCACTGACTAAGGCAAACGACGCTCATGCAGGGCGGTGTTGTGGGCCGGCCCATCAAACCGGTGCACAAGTGCGGGCGAGCGGGTGGTCAACCATTTGATCTCTCACCACTGACAGACAGACAGTTGACCTCTGAATATTGACCAAGACCTTTGATCGTTGAGCACTTACTTTTTCAAAAAAGTCTATGAGTTTCGAATTTTTTTTGATGAAATTTAAAAAACATCATTGATTTGAATAAAAGTTCACAAAATTTTGAAAATAATAATAATAATAAGTTAATCAATTTTTAAAAAGTTCACAAAAATTGAAAAAAAATCATCAATTTCGGATAAAGTTCACAAAAATTGAAAAATGTTCATCAATTTTGAAAGGAAAACAATTTTTTTTTAAAATCTCATCAAGTTGAAAAAAAGTTCATAGAAAAAAGAAATGAAAAAAGGAAAAGGGAAATAAATAGAAAAAGAAAGAAAAAACCAAAACAAGGAAAATAAAAAATCCCGGCTAGGATGCTTCCCAAAACCAGCGATCTTGCTCCCTCGTATAGCCTTAATGGGCTGGCCCATGAAGCATCAATGCAGGGGGGGGGGGGGGGGGGTGCACCTGTTTGCGCCGAAGCCTTTAACCGATGCAACGGGCGCTGAATAGGGATTTGGCCTTTGTCTCCGACGGACATTGACAAAACGTATTTTTTGACTGTATAATCTCGGTGGTCGGGGGAGAACCTAGGGAGGTCATATTTGACACGGTTTCCGTCAAATAGTCAACCTTTCGCATAGCAGCGACCGACAAGGCCAGCCCAACAACATGCATGGTACTGTAGCGCAATAATACGCAAAAAATTGGGCGATCGTGACAAATGAAATAAAAGGCCAGAACATCGCGAGTGTGCGTTGCTAGCCATGACAAATATTGAAGGTTCCTGACTACTAAGCAGAGAGATACTTTAAGAACAAACGGCAGTAGGATATCTGATTTTTTAAATAAAAATTAAACACATTACTTTTTAAAAAGTGAACATTTTTGGAACACCAACACTTTTCAAATTTGCGAAATATTTTCAAAAATCCATATTTTTTTTAATATACACCATTTTCTGAAATCGATGAATAAATTTTGAAAACGTAAACATATTTTTGAAATTGTAAACAAAAATTGAAAAGTGAACATTTTTTGAATTTGTAATTTTTTTGAAATTACAAACAAATTTTGAAACAACGGATATTTTTTAATTTGTGAAAAAGTTTTGGAAAAAGCAAATATTTAAAACCGCGCACATTTCTTGAATTCCTGACCATTTTTTGATCCACAACTTTTTTTTTGAATTTCTGAACAAAATTTTAGAAATGGGAACATTTTTTGGCGCGTAGGTCGCCAAATTGCGAGCTGGCGTGTACCCTCTACAGCATCAGCTCCTTTTCGGGCCGGCCCATTTTGGGATTCCCTCCCCGGCCGGGTTTGGAAAAGTTCTAGAACATTTCCAGAACCGGTTTTCTTTCTTCCGTGTTTTTCTTTCATTTCTATACTTTATTGTTCCTTTTATGTTTTCTTTTTCTTTTTTATATTTTATATTTTTTTTAATTTTTTCTCGTTTTGTCCATTTATAAAAATCTTTTAAAATCATTAACATTTCACGAAAATTAATTTGAAATCGTGATTTTTTTACAAATTCCTAAAAATTCTTTTAAATTGAGAACATTTTTTGAAATCATGAACATTTTTAAAACTCACGACAAAATTTTCAAAATCATTAACATTTTTTAAATTCGTGAGTACTCTATATAAATTCGTGAATATTCACTTAAATAGTGAACATTTTTTGAATTCAGGAACATTTTTTGAAATCGTGAACATTTTTTGAATCATGAACATTTCTAAATTCACAAATTGTTTTCGAAATCTTGAGCACTGATTGATTTCGGGAATATCTTTTACAAATTCGTGAACATTCTCTTAAATTGTGATTATTTTCGAATTCACGAACATTTTTAAAATTAATGCACAATTTTTATATTCGTGTGCATATTTTACAAATTCGTGAACATTCTCTTAAACCGTGAACATTATTTGAATTATCAAACATTTTTTAATGCATAAATTGTTTTTAATTCACAACTTTTTTGAAATTTAGAACTTTTTGATATCAAAAATTATTTAATAAAGAGGAAAAAAAAGGGGGCCGTCCCGGACCACACATGGGCTGAGTGGGCCATCCAGCTCACGCGTGGCCACTGCCTATTTCTTTTGGATCTTTTTTTTCTTTTTTTACTTTTGTTTACAATTCGAAAATTCTAAACATATATATATATATATAGGGAAAATCCATCCTACCATCTGGGGGTAGTTACCCCACATGTCTCATATACAACCATGTGATAATATATATACTACTTTATCATTATAAGTATGTTTATATACTATATATAAGATACTTGAAAGTAAGTTACATGAAAAAATAGCAAGTTGACCCATGCTTTTTATTATATTTATGAAATACGTACATATTTTTACGTAAAAAAGAGCATACTCAAAATACGATACATACTATCAAAAAATTAGTATATATATTATCTAAACATTATTATATACTACATACTACACGTACATACTTTTTGATTTGATAAATACTACATACAACGTACAAAACTCAAGTGGTGGTAACTACCATCGGTGGTAGATAAAATTTGTCACATATATATATATATATATATATATATATATATATATATATATATATATATATATATATATATATATATATATATATATATATATATATATATATATATGTATATATTACAAAATATTATTTTCATAATGTTTTGAAAAATGTTAAATGTGTATAGTAGAAATGTTGACTATGTTTACGAAAAATGTATTAAAAAAAATATACAATGGGTGTGAAAAAATTTGATCATGTGTTTAAAATATGTTAAACAAGTATTTGAAAAATGTTAATCAAGCATTTGAAAAATGTGTATTGTGTATTAAAAAGTTGTTGACCATGTATTAAAAAATTGATGAAATCTTTTGACCATGTATATGAAAATATTAGTCAAGCATTTGAAAAAATGTTGAACAAGTATTTCAAAAGTGTTAATCAAGCATTTGGAAAATGTTAAATGAGTATAGAAAAAATGTTCACCATTCTATCGAAAAAATGGTAATCTTGCATTTGAAAGATGTTGATAAATCATTTGAGAAATGTTAAATGTTCATAGAAAAAATGTTGACCATGTATTAGAAAAATGTTGACCATCTATTTGAAAAACGTTAATCTAGCATTTGAAAAAAGTGTAAAGTGTGCATTGGAAAAATATTGACCATGTATAAAAAAATGTTAATCATGCATTTGAATAATGTTAAAAATGTGTATAGAAAAAATGTTGACTATGTATTAACAAAATGTTAAATTTGTATTGAAAAAATGTTAAACATGTATTAGAAAAATGTTATTGGCATATACAAAAAATACCGAATGAAAACCAAAAAAAGAAGAAAAATGGTAAAAACAATGAAAGACAAAAATAAAAAATGAAATGAAAAACGAAGAGAAAAATAAGAAAACCGGAGAAGAAAAAAGAAGAAGAAAAAGAGAGAAAACCAAATAAAATAGAAGAAAAAGAAAGAAAATAAAAAACACACAGTGAAAACAAAGAAAGAAACCAAGAGAAACTGGTGAGAAAAGAAAGACAAAACAAAAAGAAAAAAAAATCAGAAAAAACCACTGCAAACCCGCTTATTTTAACCTTAACTAGGTCGCGCCCTAGGAATTCGCTTCTGCGAGACTCTTCTTGTTTTCTTTTAAATGTGCGCTAACAGGCCGGTCCAATATCTACAGAGCGGGGCATTCGCTTCAGCAAGACGAAAGTAGCACTCGCTTAAAGCGGGATATAGTCGCCGCGCCCTGCTACGACGTGTATAGAGCGCCACATCAAATGGGCCGGGTTCAGGCTTCCGCTATAGCACAATATGCCACGGTACATCACAACATATCTGTTTTTTTTTACTTTTTAAATTTATTTCCTAATTTTTCAAAAGTATTATAAATACATATGTTCAAAAACATCATTAATTTAAAAAATAAAATTAAAACCATGACTTAAAAAAAATGCTAACTCCGTGTAATTTTTCTGTTCAAGTAATTTTTAAAATGTTGATAGCATTAAAAAAAGAGTACTCCCTCCTATGCAAAATAAGTGCCGTGGTTTTAGTTCAAATTGTTTATGCAATGGTGAATTTTTTTGAAAAGAAATGTACATGCATTTAAAAAGAAATGTACATGATATTTAAAAAGAAATGTACATGATATTTAATAAAGGTTCATGCATTTAAAAAGAAATTTACATGATATTTGAAAATTGTTTATGCAATGGTGAAAAATTTTGTGCAGTTTAATGAAAATGTTTCATACCATCCAAAAAATTTACATTACAATTTAATTTTTTTTATGATTCTCAAAAATATGTTCGTGCCATCTAAAAAATTGTTTATACAACATAAATAAATGTGTCACGTAGTTTGAAAAAATGGTTTCTTATTATTCCTAAAAATGCTTCAACCTGTATTTGAAAAATGTTGAACGCGTATTCAAAAACATGTATATGATACAACGTTGATCATCTATTTGAATAAATGTGAAAAGTGTATAAAAGTGTTTTAGATGTACACAAAAAATGTATAAATATGTACTAAAGAGGTAGACATCAAAACCTATATTTGGTAAATGTTAATCATGTATTCAAAAATTGTTAAATGTGTATACTGTTTTTGCCGACGTATACGAAAAATATACAGTGCGTGTAAAAAAAAGTAGACATGTGATGGAAAAAATAAAAAACAAAGAGTAAAAGGAAAAGCTAAAGAGAAACACAGAAAACCGATCCCTAAAGAAAACCACTGAAAACCGACACAAAAAATCAAATGAGAAAGCAAGAATAAAAAAAATGAAAAACTCAGAGGACCGAAGGAAAAAATCTAAAGAAATACCGGGAGAAAACGATGCCTAAAAACCGCTCCCGCAGGAACCCATATTTGGCTGGCCCAATAATGCCTCAATGCAAAAAATCCTGTAGGTGAGGAAGACAGGGTTGCAATAGGTGATATATAGCGCTGGCGATCTCGGGGAGCTTAAGACGCGGGTCGTAGTAGCGCCACGGCCTATTCGCTCGCTTGCCTTCATTTGTGTTTTTTGACAACTTTTACTGTTGATGCTTCTCTGATATCTCAAAGAAAAGACCGGTATTTTTTGTGTTAAATCCAAAAAAGTGCGTATATTTGAAAAAGCTTCACAAACCTCAAAAAATATTTGTAAATTTGAAAAAAACATGAATTTTGAAAAATGTTCATGAATTTGAAAAAACACGAATTTGAAAAATGTTCATAAATTTAATTTCTTTGTGAATTAAAAATATTCATGATTTTTAAAAAATATTTATGAATTCAGTGATATAATTCGACAGGACGGTCAACAATCTTTCTTTCTGCATGGGATAGCTACTGGTTCATGAATTTTAAAAAGTTCCAGAATTTGCAAAAGTACATGAATTTTAGAAAGCTTGCGAATTTGAAAAAAGTTCATGAATTTGCTAAAAAAATATTGGGTTAAAAAAATTATGAATTTCAAAATGCTTTAGTATGACGAGGGAGAACTTTTTTGAACGCGTGAACATTGGTTAAAAAATATTGGGTTAAAAAAATGAATTTCGAATTTGGCGCTCGTTGGTGGCTTCGGATGGCTCGCGAGGTGTTGGCGACGCAAGGCATGGAGCTGTTTTGTGGCGTGGTGGCAGCTCGCTGCTAGGAGCATGATTGGGCGTGGCTGGTGGGGAAGGTGGTGGCGGTGGTTGGTGGTGAGGAATGGCACCGGATTGCTGTTGGCTATGGTGCTCTCTACCCGAGGTGTCGAGGCACCCTAGCCCAGGACTGCCCAGATCTAGCATCCTCGCTGGCTTGGGTCGGCCAGAACAAACAGTGTGACACTGTGGTGGTTGTTGCCCGATGGCGTGGTGGCGGCTCGCTGCCGGGAGCACGGCTGGGCACGGCATGAGGGGTGGAGGTTGGTGGTGGGTGGCGTGAGGTGGGCGGGTGGTGGATGTGGCGGTCCGACTGGTTTAGTCACTGGTGTGGGAGACGATGCCGAGCAAAATTCTGTCTCTGGCTATGGTCGGAACCGGCATCGATGGCATCCGTGGGCGTTGCCACCTTCTCGAAGGCTGCTGTGGTGATGTGCTCCTCTCCCTTACCGTCCCTTGCTATGTGGGAAACCTTAAATTTGTGCTCTCTCGGATCGGATGATGACGGCGACTTGCGTCGTACCCCTCTTGTGGGCATCACTTTTGGAGTAGGGACCAGTGTGGGTTTGACGGTGGTGTTAGTGCGGCCGGCTTGGGGTCGATGGTGGTTGTTTGGTGGTGTTATTTGGGGTTCAGCGGCGGTGCCTTTCGCGCCGCAGGGCAGCCATCTGTTTCCCCCTTGTGAAGGTGTCTCGCTGTCACTGTGCATGCTCAAGACCCTCCCATGGCTGGTGATGTGTTGCGGCGAGCTCCGTGCTCTTGGTGTTGTCTCGGTTCATCTTTGCTCATTGATGGCGCGAGGTACCTCCCCAACCTACTAATCGTTCTGATTTTTCATGGCGGAGCTCCCAGTCAAGGTTTGTGTTCAATGCACTCGTTGATTGCGGAGGCTCCTCAGTTGTGTCGTGGGGCTTGGTACGCACGCCGGTAATGTGATCCCTCGACAACACCCCATATCTACGTGTATCTTTCACGGCGATGGTCCTTTTGTCTGCTAGCTAGGCGTGCCTTGTTCAGGGCATCCTTTTTTTCTTCTCTTTCTTCTTCCTTTAATCTTGGTACTTGTACGGTTTTCGGCCTGGTTTTCCTCATAAACAGGGCCAACTTGTTCAAGTTTTCGATCCGGTTTTCCTTGTATTCTGGATCAACCAAGGCCTAAAGGTGACCTTTAGCTTTGGCCGCTTTTGAGCAATATATTTAGGTGGAAGAATTCTCCCCATTGTGATTCCTCAAAAAAAAAATGAAAATGTGCAATCAAACTTATCTATACATTACAACGTATCATAGGGTGCAGCGGTTTGTGAGAGGAGAGCGGGGGGAGGGTGGCACGACGGCCCAAGGATCATCTAGCGCGAGATCATGCTGGCAGCGACGATGCTGGTTTATTCAATGACAGTGTGCATGAAAAATGCTTTTGTGGTACGGTTAACAGGCAAGTAAAGCATTCACAAAGAAAAAAATACAGGCAAGTAAAGAAGATGATTCACCACCTTGATTTCCTATTGCTATATGTATAGGTCACCTGCAGATTATTCAGTTCTCCTGGATCCTTCTCCATTTCTTAACCAGAGCTGTTGTTTCTCTGTTTCTCTATGAGCGACACTAGTGTAGTGTTAAAAACGCTCTTATATTATGGGATGGAGGGAGTACGTCGCAACCATCTTCAGATGATCCTAAGCCAGAGACCAAGTGCTGTTAAAGAATAAAACAACAGAGCCTAAGCCAGAGACCAAGTGCTGTTAAAGAATAAAACAACAGAGCCGCTGGAATGTCAACCAGTAAACTACTCCCTCGGTCCCTCCGTCCCATAACATAAGACGTAAGTATATTGAATGTAATAACATCTCATATTATGGGACGGAGGGAGTATATTACAGGCTCATGTGGTCATGGCTTGTTATGTTACTGTTTAGCTCAAACCACTGCTGCATATAAATTTGGATACAGCCCCACATACAGTTCAATCAATGGTTAATGAAATGGTTTCTGCAGGATTACATATCTGGGGCAGAAAAGAGAAGAACTAGACTGAGAGGCTGTTCACAAACAGTATATGATCAGCTCTGGAAACATATTATTGCCGGATTTACTTTGGATTGTGTATGCACTTCTGTGCACAGCATCACAAGTCAGCCAAATTAACACTAGTTTTCTTTCTTTTTCCTCATTTCATACCTTTCGCTACAACTGCGGCAATTTACATAGATTCTAGCCCAGTAGCCCTGGCACCAGATTGATCATAAGAAAGAAAACATTATTCCAACAGACTAAAACAAACAACGGCTCCTTCTTGAGGAGACTAAAAGATACCAGCAAAAAAAGAAAAGGAACAGAAAAGAAAGATAATTACACGCCCGTGCTAAATTAGCAGCAGGCAGTTCTTGCTTCTGTCATAGCCCATACGCGGTGCTGAAGTAGCTCTTGGCGACGTTCCGGTTCAGGATCTGCAGCACCTTGCCGTTGGCCGGGCTCACGAACCGGGGCGTCTTGAACTGGCTCACCGCGCCGCCAAGGCTTAGGAAGTGGAGCAGGATCTCCCTGAATGTGCCCTTCCTGAGGACCCGGAGCTCGAGGGGCCCGATGGTCTTGATCTTCCTCGACCCCATGTAGCCTGCGTCGAGGAATGCCAGGTCCAGGGCATTGGCGCACCCGCTCAGAACATCGTCTGTGGCCTCAGAGCTCAGCTCCCAGAAAATCACATAGCGACCCGGGTCGGCCGACTTCTCCACGTAGCTCGTGAAGTCCACGATCTCCAGCTTCTCCCCTTCCAGCAGCTTCGCCGCCTCCTCGATGGCCAGCTGCAGGTCCTTCTCGGTGTTCTTGTCGATGTTGATGCTCAGCACCAGGCTCCTGCGGCAGATGAACTGGAGCTCCGGCGTCGAGTTGTGGAAGCCCGCTATCTTCACCACGTCTCCTAGTCTGTAGCGATATAGGCCTACAGCAACAGAGCAGAGAAGGGGTTGTAAATAGACTAAATAGTATTCAGAGATCATGATTTGTTTTCTGCAACAATTAAATCATATGCTGTAGGAGAAAAGGATCAAAATATTACACCTAAAGTTCACTATTCCTGAGCAAGTATGCCCAAAGTTGCTTGTGACAGATATGTACTAGCTGAATTAATTAATGACGCGATGTGATTGTTGAGTCTGGTAAAGCTGATATAGACCAAGATTAGGACGCACTGGCTGGCTAATGCTGTTTGATGCTACCCCTAATGAATGCAGCAATGAGTGGACCAGAAACGTTAGTTATAATTACACTTGCCCACGTGCTTAATACTCAACCCTGATGCATACAGAGTAACTGTGTTTCAAATTTGTAGGGACATGGCTAAGAAGTCTGTATTTACACTGAAAACTACACACCACAAGAACCACTAGATTAGGTGCTTCTAATAATCGTTAGGAGATAAGATATCCGACTCTGGTGACAAGCGCAAAAGGAGAGCACATGATGAAAATTCAGAACATCAATCTAAGTTTCAGAACAAATAGCCAAGAGAAAGATCGTACCTGCAAAGGTAGTTAGCACAACTTCATAGATTTTGCCAACCTCAACTTCAGTTAAGCCAACCGGCTCTGACTCTATGTAATGAATAGCTGCACTGTTCTCCGTCTCCTCCCCTGTTGGTTTCTCCAAAGGAATGAACTCAAAATAACCAGTCTGTGGCAGAACAGCATATGTCACCTGCTCAGGTGGCACTGTGGGGTCGATGTTAGAGCCAACCCATCCTTCAGACGCGCCGTAGTCGGCACCGATCAGTGGCAAGTGCCCAGCGTAATGCCGCAGCTTCTTCAGATACGGCTCCATGGACCCTGTCATGATGCCATACACGTACTTTGCCTTCGGCCACAGCACCGGGATCACACCATACCAGTTGCTCAAACCTGCACACTTCTTGTGGATAGAGTCAGCAAGCTCGGGGTTGGGCCTCAGAATCTTTGAAACAGCTTCGCGAATTGATGGCACTGTGATTTTTTCTGAAAGAACACCATCTCTTATATCAGCACATAGCTCCTCCCAAACCTCCTCCAGTGTTTGAAATGCATGCACTAGGCTGTGAGCAAATGTTGAGAACACGGAATGGACCTCATCCGAGTATATCAACCCACAGAGCAAGTGACAATATAAGGATTGGTGGAAGTCGGGGCCAAAGATAACTTCATCGGGACTGCAGCCTTGAGACTGGATATCTTTCATCCCTTCCTTGTACCGTTGACTCCGGTACAGGTTTGTTGTTGCAGTTGTAGCAAGGATGCCACCAGGCGTCTGGACTTGCTTGCTACCATAAACAAATTGCAAGGCTTTTCCTTCGCCGATAGGGTATTCACTGTAATTACAAAACATATTATTATTCTATAACTTTGGGATGCATGGGAGATATTTAGAACCTAAGCTACACTTTAATCACACACGTCACAGTAATGTATAAATAACAGAAGTTTCTGCCGAACTTGCGCATAATAACAAAATGTAGATCCTTACCGGTTCCTAAATGCGTACGAAGTACGGAATATTTGAAGTGTGTTCTCAAGCAATTCATCATTAAATGGCAGGAACTTAGGCTTTCCCTGCGTCGTACCAGAACTGCATAAAAATAGGAAAACAGGTTACGGAAATCTACTTCCATAGGACAACAAGACAACACATTCGAAGGCGATGAGTACCTGAGGGAGAGGGAGGTGATGGGCTTCCCGGTGACCACTGGTGCGCTATCACCATCAGCAACCCTCTGGATGAACGGTTCAACGTCGCTGTGCACACACAACGGGATGCAAGATTTGTAGCTCTGGGCATCAGTCCTCCCGTCGAGGCCAAACTGTCTCAGGTATTCAGCATCGGCATTCGCCTCAAGGATCTTTCTCAGCGTATCCAGCTGCACGCGCCCAGCATCGCGCGTCAACATCTCGAACTCATTGATGGTCTCCTCACAGCTACAGATCGTCATTCGTGCTGGCAGAATCCTGGCTCTATAACCTGTTCTGAAGGATAAAACAGAGGAAATGTCGGTGAGTGAGCAAGCAAATCTGTGAGGCCAGTTATAGGAGAAGAGCTGAAGGCATTGCTGTATTGCAAATTCAAATCAAGTGGCCGTGAATTCAAAGAGAACAGCGTCAAAAGATTTTGCAGTCTGTAACAACTGGCTGAGTTGGAAACCAAGAACCGACAGTGCAGTCTAAAGAGAGAGGCATCAGAATGTCAAGACATTCTTGAAGAATTTCCAACTTTATCACCGACAGAATATCCGACTAAAACGCAGTAATCTTCCGATGAACAACACAAGATTGCACGCACGGATACGGAAAAGGGCCGGCCGGTGAGACCGAGAGAAAAACAGAACACTGGTACCTACCAAAGAAAGCTGACTAGCAACCATGGAAAACCATGGCCACTTTGCATGCCATCTGTGGAAACATAGACAAGCCTGAGATTTTACTTTCCGACGCAGCGTTTACTAATGAAAATACCAGATCAGAATCCCAGCAAAGGGAGGGGCATCGATGCTCGCCTTTTGCAGCAGAGATACCACTAGCAAACCCAAGGATTGCAACATAAAGACAATCTAGCAAAGCTAAAGCATATACAGACAGGAAACGCCACGCCAGGCAAGCAGGTTGCTTAGCTTAACTCTGATGACAGTCTTGCTACAACTATTCCACAACGCAAAATTTGCCAACAGAAACTAGGAAACAGTCCCCTTCAACAATCAAAGAAAGAAAGAAACAGCACACCGTCAATGGCATTTCTCATAACAGCAAGAAATTAAAACCCTCCCAGATACAGTATGATTCTCGCAAAATTTGGCGATACAAACTAAGAAACAGGCCCCTTCCATAAAAGAAAAGGAACAGCATAGCAGCATCACTGGCATTTTTCATTGAGGTTTGCTTCGGTAGACCCCCACCCAACAAAACGTAGAAGGGATTGGCCAATACCCCTTCATAACAAAGGGCATGATGGTTATATGTTGAAAAAGTGCCCGCCCGCCGGCCCGAAGCGTGTACGTATACACAAATACGCGGTGGGTTTTTTTTTACGTCCCTTCTACGTTTTGTGTGTGTGTGTGGGGGGGGGGGGGGGGGGGGGGGGGTCTTACAGACAGCAGAACCCTCCCAGATATATACAGTATGATTCTTTTTGTGGTAAAAGCAGTGAGCCTACTGTTCTAGCATCGGTGAGTGGACAGAACAGGAAAGTAATAGTTGTGTCCACCGCTCGCTCTAGCAGTAGTATCCCTCTCTAGAGCAATTGTTCTATGCACGTCTCTACACAATAGTAGTAGCATTCATATAGAAACGTTTCTTTTTTTGGTCAAATATTCGATGAATCATGCATACATCCATACAGCGGAATCCTATGAAACAAAAACAAATTAGGAGTATCTATTTTCTTCAGGTAGGGATGGACCTCGGCGCCGACAGAGAAGGCACACACATAGTGCTAAACAGAGCGAGCGAGCGAAGAACAAAGAACAAAGAAAGAAAGACAGGGGTGGATGGATGGATGAATGGAGTGGGTATACGAAACGGACTAGACAGGAATGGGCGAGCGGCGAAAGAGGGGAGTAAATGTGACGCGACCTGGCTAACTGACCTACTAGCAGCCCCAAAAAGGGAAGCAAATCGACACACGAACTGCGCAAACATGGCCAGATGATGCCCAAGATAAGAATGTGTTTGTATGTGTGCATCCTGATTATCTGCTTGCTCCAGGTGTCGACGAGCACGCCGGAGTAGGAACGCACTGGTGGAGGTGGGTGGGTGGCCGTGGGAACTGATCCAAAGCTGCTGCTGCTGCTGCCTGAACGAGCCGGAGCAGGAGAGAGGAGAGAATATGGTACTGGCAGTAGTACCGTACCACGCCGTGTGTGCTCTGGATCGCACGCGAACCATGGTGACCGTGGGAGCTCGAATCGGAGCGGCATTCGACAGTGGACGCGGAGACTGTGAGGTTCTGGTGGCGCGTTGACCCGGGGCAGATTTTTCGGTGGAGCTTCTAGAAGGACGGAAAGACGCAGCACGAACGATTCCTGGCGTTGGGTGAAGGAGCTCCAAGAATCCTCTGTTTCATCAGAGGTCAAGACGGAGACGATGAGAGCAGCGAGCAAAGACGGGGAGATTGATTTTGGAAAGAGAGCATGACGAATTCGTCGCTAGAAAATCAAATCAAATCAAAAAAAAAATCCCCCTTTACGCAGAAGAAGTATATTCGCGGAGAGCGAGCGTATCAATGAAGCAGTATTTTACCCCGGGCGGAACAAAATCAAAATTAGGACGACTTTACGGAGGAGTATATCCCCGGCCGGCGAAAGAAGGGCGACAGAACAGAGCCAGGCCGGCGGAAACAAGCAGAGCAGAGCAGACCCCTCCGGCTCGTGGAACAGAGCAGAGCGGCCCCCAAATTACAACAAATTCCAACCGAGAGCAGGGAGCAGAGGGGAGGAGAGGAGAGGGGGAGGGGCAGTGACTGACCGGTGGTGGTGATCCGAGGGGTGGGCCGCAGGAGGAAAGCGACCTCTGGCGCCGCCGCCGGCCGGCCTTGGGTCTCCTGTGTCTCTGGTCTGCGAAGGGGCAGCGAGGGAGAGGAAGGCGACGAGGAGCAGGTGGGTGGCTCCACCTCCACTAGGCGACGACGAGGACGGGCGGGGGAAGGAGGAGGGACCGGCGCCCGGACCAACCAACCAACCAACGGACCCCAACCGCGGGCGGGGTGGGAGCGGAGGGGAGGGGGGATCACTGGATTGATTAGTCCAAGGGGAGCAGGCGGGGTGCAGTTGCAGGCATATGACCTGACCTGAAGCGACTGAAATGATGGTGGTGGTGCGTTGCCCCGACGGGCCTGCCCTTTTTGTAGGCGCCTCCCTCCGGCCTCCCACCCTCCGTCGGGGTCGGGCTGCGCCTCCCTCGCCGTCACCACCACCACTCTCGCCTTTGTCTCCTTGTGTTTCCTCCCCCGTTTGTTTCTGTGCCGCTGCCGCACACGTGTGCCCGGCGCGGGGGGCGGTGCGTGCCAAGTGTGCGTTCCTGTAGCGGGCTCGTCTCGCTCCGGGCCGAGCCGCTCGAGATTTCAGCGATTAATGCAATGCACAGTAGTATCTTTCTTCCGTTCTACCCCTACAAAAAAATCTTTCTTCCGTTCTTCGTATATCTTCGTAGTATTAATGTTGTGTATATCTTCGACTGATGCAGTATATCTTGTTCGCTAAAACGCCTTACATTAGTTAAGAGCCGCGTCGGGCCCCAACATCACCCAATCTCTTTCCTCCTCCACAAGAAAAGCTCTTCTCCTCCCGTCGGCGCCGCCGCCGGTCCGCCCCATCTCCGATGGCCTCTAGGCCATGGAGGTGCGGAGGATCTCGGCCCCCCGCCGGCGGGAGGGACCCCGTTCTCGTTCTTGTTAGATTCAGCGTGTTGGTTGGGGCTGTGTGGTGGCGGCGATATCCCATAGTAGGAATAATGTCTCCCACGTTCTATCCCCGTCCCGATGGTGTGTCTAGCATCATCGGAGTGCGTGTGGAGGTTTGTCTCCGTCGGATCTCGCGGGATTCGGTCGGTGCTGGTCTTCGGTGGATCTGTTTGGATCCGGTCTTCGTTCGCCTTTGTTTGGGTGTTTACAGGTTTGATTCTTCTGATCTACGACTTTCTTCATCGACGATGGTTGCTACTCTGGTGCGCTGGTCCTATGGGGCCTTAGCACGACGACTTCCCGACTGTCTACTACAACAAGGTTTGCCCGGCTCCGGTGAGGGAGGGGCGATGACGGCGGCGCGCCTTCGGCTCGCTCCAGTGTTTGTAGTCGTCGCTAGGTGGTCCACGGACATGGTTGTAATTTTTATTACCTCTGTTGTTCTTTGTACTGCCATGATTGAAGATGAATAGATTGGAAGTTTCTCGCAAAAAAAAAAAAAAAAAAAAGAGCCGCGTCGGGCTTGGGTGAAGAGGTGATCTGCCTTCTTCCCCTTTGATGGCCGCTTCGGTGGTGTCGAAGGAAAGGAACAGACGCTGGTATTTTGCATAGGATTTTTTTATCTTTTCAGTCATGTAAGGTCTGTGCTTACGTGCCTTGTAACTTGATTTTTATTCTATAAATGAGACACGTATTCTCATGCAAAAGAAAAGTTAATAGAGATAGTATTGTTTTTTTTTGCGGGGATTATAGAGATAGTATTGATGGAGTATATCTTGGATTAATGTTGTGTATATATTCTATTTATATCCTGGAGATATACACAGAAGATATACTCCTTGTCTTTCCTCTTCCAAATTGTAAGTGTCACGTGCGTTTTCGGCATGATGACAGCTGTGGGTGGAGCAGATCGTCTCACTCACTCCTAATGGACGGCTGGAGATCTCATCCATTAACAAAGTATATCTTTTCCACATATCTCTTGAATATTGCACATTAATATGACATCTTTTTTACAGAGGAGAAGCGGCGGCGACCGTCAATATCCTGGAGATATACACACAAAAAATATATCTTCTTGTCTCTTCTCTTATGAATTTTAGTCGTCACATGTGTTTTCGGTATGGTGATAAGTGCGGGTGGAGCGGGCGGATTGTCTCACCTGCTCCCGGCGGACTGCTGGAGATGTCAACGATTAATGGAGCATATCTTTTTCGTATATCTCCTTAATATTGCGCATTAATACAAGATTCCGAGGAAAGGTTGTTACTGTTCCCCATACCATTTGTTTTGTTTCGTAGCAATACACGTGCTCTCGGCGTGGGGCCAGCACATGTCAATTGTGGAGGGAGCGGCTCATCCCTCTCTCGTGGGGTTGCGGGGGATTTCTTCGATTAATGTTGTGTATATCTTCGATTGATGGCGTATAGCTTGCTCGTATATATTTGATTAATGGTGTATATCTTTTATATATTCTGGAGATATACACAAAAGATATACTCTTGTCTCTTCTCTTTCAAATTTTAAGCGTCACATGTGTTTTTGGCATGATGACAAGTGTCGGTGGAGTAGATCGTCTCACTCCCTCCCAATGGACAGCGGAAGATCTCATCCATTAATGAAGCATATCTTTTTCATATATCTCTTGAACATCACACATTAATATGGGATCTTTTTTTTTACCAAGGAGAAGCGGCAGTGACCGTCAATATCCTGGAGATATAGACACAAAAATATAGACACAAAATACATCTTCTTGTCTCTTCTCTCCTTAATTTCAACCGTTACAAGTGTTTTTCAGTATGGTGGCAAGTGTGGGTGGAGCGAGCGGGTTGTCTCACTTGCTCCCGGCGGATTGCTGGAGATTTGATCGATTAATGGAACATATCTTTCTCGTATATCTCCCGAATATTGCGCATTAACACAAGATCTCTTCTTTCGAGGAGATGTGGTTACTGTTTTCCATACCAAATTGTTTTGTGCCGCAGCCATTCACGTGCTCTCGGTGTTGCTCGTCTCGCTCCGTGCGGGCTGCTGGAGATTTCATCCATTAATGCAATATATATTTCTTCGTATATCTTCGATTAATGTTGTGTATATCTTCTATTGATGGAGTATATCTTGCTCGTATATATTTGATTAATGGTGTATATCTTTCATATATCCTGGAGATATACACAAAAGATATGCTCTTGTCTTTTCTGTTCCAAATTTTAAGCATCACATGTGTTTTCGGCATGATGACAAGTGTGGGTGGAGTAGATCGTCTCACAGACTCCCAATGGACGGCTGAAGATCTCATCTATTAATAAAGTATATCTTTTTCATATATCTCTTGAATATTGCACATTGATATGATATCCTTTTTACTGAGGAGAAGCGGCAGCGACCGTCAATATCCTGAAGATAGACACAAAAGATATATCTTCTTGTCTCTTCTCTTCT
Source organism: Elymus sibiricus (assembly GCA_039707655.1). Classification (NCBI taxonomy): domain Eukaryota; kingdom Viridiplantae; phylum Streptophyta; class Magnoliopsida; order Poales; family Poaceae; genus Elymus; species Elymus sibiricus. The sequence goes on along the minus strand of CM077664.1, from coordinate 391,815,913 downwards.
GAATTTCAAGCGTTACATGTGTTTTTCAGAATGATGACAAGTGTGGGTGGAGCGGGTGGGTTGTCTCATGATACGTCCATTTTGCATCATGTTTTCCTACTATTATTTATAGTGTTTTTAATCAATATAACACTTTGTGGAGCAATTATAATGCATTTTCTCTCTTAATATGCAAGATTTACATAAGGAGGGAGATTGCCGGCAGCTGGAATTCTGGACCTGAAAAAGCTATGTCAGAGATACCTATTCTGCACATCTCCAAATGAGCTAAAATTTCACGGAGATTTATTTTGGAATGAATAAAAAATACTGCAGAAAAGAAGTACCAGAGGGGGCCACCCAGGCGCCCACGAGGCACCAGGGTGCACCACCCCCCCAGGCACACCCTGGTGGCTTGTGGGGCCCCTGGCCAGCCTCCGGTGCCCATTTTCTGGTATATAAGCCCATTTGCCCTAAAAAAAATAAGGAGAAGACTTTGGGGACGGAGTGCCGCCGTCTCGAGGCGGAACTTGGGCAGGAGCACTTTTGCTCTCCGGCGGAGCGATTCCGCCGGGGATACTTCCCTCCGGGAGGGGGAAATCGAAGCCATCGTCATCGCCAACGATCCTCTCATCGTGGGAGGACCAATCTTCATCAACATCTTCACTAGCACCATCTCATCTCAAACCCTAGTTCATCTCTTGTATTTAATCTTTGTCTCAAAACCTCAGATTGGTACCTGTGGGTTGCTAGTAGTGTTGATTACATCTTGTAGTTGATGCTAGTTGGTTTATTTGGTGGAAGATTATATGTTCAGATCCATTATGCTATTCAATACCCCTCTGATCTTGAACATGAACATGATTTGTGAGTAGTTACTTTTGTTCTTGAGGACATGGGAGAAGTCTTGTCATAAGTAATCATGTGAATTTGATATTCGTTTGATATTTTGATGATATGTATGTTGTTGATTCTCTTAGTGGTGTCATGTGAACGTCGACTACATGATACTTCACCATCTTTGGGCCTAAGGGAATGCATTGTGGAGTAGTAATTAGATGATGGGTTGCTAGAGTGACAGAAGCTTAAACCCTAGTTTATGCGCTATTCCATAAGGGGCTGATTTGGATCCATATGTTTAATGCTATGGTTAGATTTATCTTAATTCTTCTTTCGTAGTTGCGGATGCTTGCGAGAGGGGTTAATCATAAGTGGGAGGCTTGTTCAAGTAAGAACAGCACCCAAGCACCGGTCCACCCACATATCAAATTATCAAAGTAGCGAACGCAAATCAAACAAACATGATGAAAGTGACTAGATAAAATTCCCATGTGTCCTCAAGAACGTTTAGTTTATTATAAAAGATCGTTCTGGCCTGTCCTTTGCAACAAAAGGATTGGGCTACCTTGCTGCACCTTAGTTACTATTGCTACTTGTCACTTGTTACAAATTATCTTGCTATCAAATTACTTGTTACCGATAATTTCAGTGCTTGCAGAAAATACCTTGCTGAAAACCGCTTGTCATTTCCTTCTGCTCCTCGTTGGGTTCGACACTCTTACTTATCGAAAGGACTACGATTAATCCCCTATACTTGTGGGTCATCAAGACTCTTTTTTGGTGCCGTTGCCGGGGAGTGAAGCGCCTTTGGTGAGTGGAATTTAGTAAGGAAACATTTATATTACGTGCTGAAATTTATTGTCACTTGTCACTATGGAAAGTAATCCTTTGAGAGGTTTGTTCGGGGTATCTTCACCTCGACCGGAGGCACAAAGAGTTGCTCCTCAACCTACTACACCTACTGAAAATATTTATTATGAGATTCCTTCGGGTATGATAGAGGAACTGCTAGCTAATCCTTATGCAGGAGATGGAACAATACATCCTGATATGCACTTAATCTATGTTGATGAAGTTTGTGGATTATTTAAGCTTGCAGGTTTACCCGGAGATGAAGTTAAGAAGAAGGTTTTCCCTTTATCTTTGAAGGGAAAGGCATTGACATGGTATAGGCTATGTGATGATATTGGAACGTGGGATTGGAATCGATTGAAATTGGAATTTCATCAAAAGTTTTATCCTATTAATCTGGTTCATCGTGATAGGAATTATATATATAATTTTTGGCCTCGTGAAGGAGAAAGCATCGCTCAAGCTTGGGGGAGGCTTAAGTACATGATGTACACATTCCCTAATCATGAGCTCTCAAGAGAAATTATCGTACATAATTTTTATGCTCGACTTTCTCATGATGATCAAACCATGCTTGATTCTTCTTCGACTAGCTCCTTTATGAAGAAAACTATTGAATTCAGATGGGATCTTCTGGAAAGAATTAAACACAACTCTGAAGATTGGGAACTCGACAAAGGTAATGAGTCAGGTATAACACTTGAGTACGATTGTGTTAAATCTTTTATGGATACCGATGCTTTTCATAAGTTTAGCACTAAATATGGACTTGACTCTGAGATAGTAGCCTCCTTTTGTGAATCATTTGCTACTCATGTTGATCTCCCTAAGGAGAAGTGGTTTAAATATCATCCCCCTGTTAAAGAAAAGATTGAGGAACCCGTTAGTGTTAAAGAAGAAACAATTGTTTACCATGTTGATCCAGTTGTGCCTACTGCTTATATTGAGAAACCACCTTTTCCTGTTAGGATTAAGGAACATGCTAAAGTTTCAACTGTGGTTAACAAAAGTAATATTAGAGCACCTAGACCCTCTGAACAAATTAAAGTTGAACCTAATGTTGCTATGGTTAAAGATCTCTTGGTCGATAATATAGATGGGCATGTTATTTACTTCTGTGATGAAGCAGCTAGAATTGCTAAACCAGATCCTAAAGATAAAAATAGACCTGTAGTAGGCATGCCTGTTGTCTCTGTTAAAATAGGAGATCATTGTTATCATGGCTTATGTGATTTGGGAGCTAGTGTGAGTGCTATTCCGTTTACCTTATATCAAGAAATTATAAATGATATTGCACCTATTGAAATAGAGGACATCGATGTTACTATTAAGCTTGCAAACAGAGATACCATTACGCCTCTTGGGATCGTTAGAGATGTTGAAGTATTGTGTGGAAAAATAAAATACCCTACTGATTTTCTAGTCCTCGGTTCTCCACAAGATAGTTTTTGTCCCATTATATTTGGTAGACCTTTCTTGAACACTGTTAATGCCAAGATTGATTGCGCTAAAGAAACTGTTAGTGTTAATTTTGGTGGTATATCTCATGAGTTTAATTTCTCCAAGTTTCGTAGACAACCTCATGATAAAGAATTGCCTAGTAAAGATGAAATTATTGGCCTTGCTTCTATTGCCGTACCTCCCACTAATCCGTTAGAACAATATTTGCTAGACCATGAAAATGATATGCACATGAATGAAAGAAATGAAATAGATAAGATGTTCTTTGATCAACCTCCTATCCTTAAACACAATTTGCCTGTTGAAACTCTTGGAGGCCCTCCTTCACCTAAGGGTGACCATGTATTCGAACTGAAACAATTGCCTGATACATTGAAATATGCTTATCTAGATGAAAAGAAGATATATCCTGTTATTATTAGTGCTAACCTTTCAGAGCATGAAGAGAAGAGATTACAAAAAACTCTGAGGAAGCACCATGCTGCTATTGGATATACTCTTGATGATCTTAAGGGCATTAGTCCCACTTTATGTCAGCACAAAATTAATATGGAGCCTGATGCTAAACCAGTTGTCGACCACCAACGACGATTAAATCCTAAGATGAAGGAGGTGGTAAGAACTGAAATATTAAAGCTTCTGGAAGGAGGTATAATCTATCCCATAGCTGATAATAGATGGGTAAGTCCCGTTCATTGTGTCCCTAAGAAAGGAGGCATTACTGTTGTTCCTAACGATAAAAATGAACTCATTCCACAAAGAATTGTAACTGGTTATAGGATGGTAATTGATTTTAGAAAATTAAACAAAGCCACTAGAAAAGATCATTACCCCTTACCTTTTATTGATCAAATGTTAGAAAGATTGTCCAAGCATACACACTTTTGCTTTCTTGATGGATATTCTGGTTTCTCTCAAATACCTGTATCACAGGCCGACCAAGAGAAAACCACCTTTACTTGTCCTTTTCGAACTTATGCTTATAGACGTATGCCTTTTGGTTTATGCAATGCACCTGCTACCTTTCAAAGATGTATGACTGCTATATTCTCTAACTTTTGTGAAAAGATTGTTGAGGTTTTCATGGATGATTTTTCCGTTTACGGAACTTCTTTTGATGGTTGCTTAAGCAACCTTGATCGAGTTTTGCAGAGATGTGAACAAACTAATCTTGTCTTGAATTGGGAGAAATGCCACTTTATGGTGAATGAAGGTATTGTCTTGGGGCATAAAATTTCTGAATGAGGTATTAAAGTAGATAAGGCTAAAGTTGATGCAATTGAGAAAATGCCATGTCCTAAAGATATTAAAGGTATAAGAAGTTTCCTTGGTCATGCTGGTTTCTATAGAAGGTTTATTAAAGACTTCTCTAAAATTTCTAGGCCTCTTACTAATCTCTTGCAAAAAGATGTTCCATTTGTTTTTGATGATGATTGTGTAGAAGCCTTTGAAACACTTAAGAAAGCATTAACCTCTGCACCTATTGTTCAACCATCTGATTGGAACTTGCCTTTTTAAATTATGTGTGATGCTAGTGATTATGCTGTTGGTGCTGTTCTAGGACAGAGAGTTGATAAGAAATTAAATGTTATCCATTATGCTAGTAAAACTCTAGACAGTGCTAAAAGAAATTATGCTACTACTGAGAAATAATTTCTAGCAGTTGTGTTTGCATGTGATAAATTCAGATCTTACATAGTTGATTCTAAAGTAATTGTTCACACCGATCATGCTGTTATTTAATACCTTATGGAAAAGAAAGATGCTAAACCTAGACTTATTAGGTGGGTTCTTTTGCTACAAGAATTTGACTTGCATATTACTGATAGGAAGGGAGCTGAGAACCCCGTAGCTGATAACTTGTCTAGGTTGGAAAATATTCTTGATGACCCACTGCCTATTGATGATAGTTTTCCCGATGAGCAATTAGCTGTCATAAATGCTTCCCGTAATACTCCTTGGTATGCAGACTATGCTAATTATATTGTTGCTAAATTTATACCACCTAGTTTCACATACCAACAAAAGAAAAAGTTCTTCTTTGATTTAAGACATTACTTCTGGGATGACCCACATCTTTATAAAGAAGGAGTGGATGGTATTATTAGACGTTGTATACCTGAGCATGAATAGGAACAAATCTTACGGAAGTGTCATTCCGAGGCTTACGGAGGACACCATGCGGAAGACAAAACTGCACATAAGGTACTTGATACGTCTCCAACGTATCTATAATTTATGAAGTATTCATGCCATGTTTATTATAGTTTTGTATGATTTTGGTGCACTTTTATATGGCTTTTATATGATTTTTATAGACTAACATATTGACCTAGTGCCCAGTGCCAGTTGTTGTTTTCTGCTTGTTTTTGGTTTTCCAGAAAATCCATATCAAACGAAGTCCAAATGCAGCGAAACTTTTTGACGATTTTTTCTGGAAGGAAACAGACCCAGAAAGCTTCGGAGGAGCAGCAGAAGAGCCACAGGGGGCCCACGAGCCACCTGGGCGCGCCTGCTCCCCCAGACGTGCCCTAGTGCCTCGTGGGCCCCTTGTGGCACATCTTTGCGTGATTCCAACGCTGAAAAATCATATATATTCAGAAACCCCCGAAAGTTAACCTAGATGAGTTTTTACGCCACCGCAAGCCTCTGTACCAAGGAGATCCCATCTGGAGCCCTTTTCCGGCACCCTGTCGGAGGGGGGAATCATCACCGGAGGCCATCTTCATCATCCCGGCGGTCTCCATGACGAGGAGGGAGTAGTTCACCCTCGGGGCTGAGGGTATGTACTAGTAGCTATGTGTTTGATCTCTCTCTCTCTCTCTCTCGTGTTCTTGATTTGGCACGATCTTGATGTATCACGAGCTTTGTTAATATAGTTGGATCATATGGTGTTTCTTCCCTCTCTATTCTTGCTGTGATAAATCGAATCTTTTCCCTTTGAAGTTTCGTTATTGTCGGATTGAATATTTCAGATTTGAGAACACTTGATGTATGTCTTGCATATAAATACCCGTGGTGACAATGGGGTATTATATTGATTCACTTGATATATGTTTTGGCACTCAACTCGCGGATTCCCGAGGTGACATTGGGGTAATCTATGCATAGGGGTTGATGCACGTTTTCATTATCTTTTCTCCGATAGAAACTTTGGGGTGCTCCTTGGAGTTCTTTGTGTGGATTGAATATTATGATTATGAAGTTGTTTGATGCATATCGTATAATCAACTCACGGATACTTGTGGTGACATTGGAGTATCTAGGTGACATTAGAGTTGGTTGATGTGTATCATATGGTGTTATTTTAGTACGAACTCTAGGGCTGTTTGTGACACTTATAGGAATAGCTCAATAGATCGATCAGAAAGGATAACTTTGAGGTGGTTTCGTACCCTACAAACAATTTCTATCTTATATTCTCCGCTAATAGGAACTTGGGAGTGATTCTTTATTGCACGTTGAGGGATGGGTATATGATCCAATTATATTAGCATTGTTGAGAGATTGCACTAGTGAAAGTATGAACCCTAGGCCTTGTTTTCAAGCATTGCAATACCGTTTGTGCTCACTTTTGTTACTTGTTACCTTGCTGTTTTTATATTTTTAGATTACAAAAACCTATATCTACTATCCATACTACACTTGTATCACCATCTCTTCGCCGAACTAGTGCACCTATACAATTTACCATTGTATTGGGTGTGTTGGGAACACAAGAGATTTCTTGTATTTGATTGCAAGGTTGTTTGAGAGAGACCATCTTCATCCTACGCCTCCCACAGATTGATAAACCTTAGGTCATCCACTTGAGGGAAAATTGTTACTGTCCTACAAAACTCTGCGCTTGGAGGCCCAACATGAGTCTACAAGAATAAGTTGTGTAATAGACATCAGTACTACAATCTGGTTTTTATTGGTCTACTCTTTTCAAGGATGCTCGTAAGTTTGTCTTATCTTGTGATGAATGTCAAAGAATTGGTAATATTAGTAGACGTCGGGAAATGCCTATGAATTATTCACTTGTTATTGAACAATTTGATGTTTGGGGATTTGATTATATGGGATCTTTTCCTTCCTCTAATGGGTATACACATATTTTAGTTGCTGTTGATTACGTTACTAAGTGGGTAGAAGCTATTCCAACTAGTAGTGCTGATCATAACACTTCTATTAAAATGCTTAAATAAGTTATTTTCCCGAGGTTCGGAGTCCCTAGATATTTAATGACTGATGGTGGTTCACATTTTATTCATGGTGCATTCGGTAAACTGCTTGCTAAATATGATGTCAACTGTAGAATTGCATCTCCCTACCACCCTCAATCTAGTGGTCAAGTTGAATTGAGCAATAGGGAAATAAAGTTAATTTTGCAAAAAACCGTCAATAGATCTAGAAAGAATTGGTCTAAGAAACTTGACGATGCATTATGGGCTTATAGAACTGCTTATAAAAATCCTATGGGTATGTCTCCTTATAAAATGGTTTATGGGAAAGCATGTCATTTACCTCTTGAGTTAGAACATAAAGCATATTGGGCCATTAAAGAACTCAATTATGATTTTAAACTTACCGGTGAAAAGAAGTTATTTGATATTAGCTCACTCGATGAATGGAGAACCCAAGCTTATGAAAATGCCAAATTGTTTAAAAAAAAGTTAAAAGATGGCATGATAAAAGAATTCAAAAACGGGAATTCAAAGTGGGTGGGTATGTTCTATTGTACAATTCTCGTTTTAGATTTTTTGCAGGAAAACTTCTCTCTAAATGGGAAGGGCCGTATATCATTGACGAAGTTTATCGCTCTGGAGCCATTAAGATCAATAATGCCAAAGGCACTAATCCGAAAGTGGTCAATGGGCAAAGAATTAAGCATTACATCTTAGGTACGCCTATTAATGTTGAGACTAACATTATTCAAACTATGACACCGGAGGAATACATAAGAGAGACCCTCCAGAACACCCCAGAACCCTGAAAAGGAAGAGGTATGTGATACAGTAAGTAAACCGACTCCAAAAATTCCATAAAAATACTTTCTGTCAGTTTTGGAATATTAGAAAAAAATACAAAAATAAGAAACAGCCGAGGGGACCCACGAGGTGCACACGAGGCACCAGGGCGCGCCACCCCCCAAGCACGCCCTGGTGGCTCGTGGGCCCCTCGTGAGCCTTCCCAACTCCGTTTTCTTCTGGAATACTTGTTTTGCAAGATAAAAATTCTTTATATATACTCCCGGATGTTTTGACCACCGTATCGCAGAAATATCCTCTGTTCTTGTTTCGTGCTATTTTTCTGACATATCTAGATCGCCATGGCTCCCCAAAAGCTCTGTACCAAGCACCGTATTGTGCAACCATCGCCGGGCAAATGCCCTTACAGCGAGGTTTACTACGAGTTGTCGTCGGGAGAGGAAGACAATGGCAAGGAGGACAAGGTCGAGGAAGTTACGGGAACCCAGGCTCCTGAAGGAGGGCAAGCCATTCCCATGGAGGAGACCGCAGAGAAGGGAGATATCCTTCAACCCCTCTATGATCATCTCTCCCCATCTGTAATTGAAGCCTTAAGAGTCTTTGAAACAGTTTGTGCTCAGAATACATCTCTCACTCGTGAAGTTATTTTGTTGGAAGAGCAAAACATCGCCCTTCGGAGCATCAACCGTAAATTGGAGTATCTGCTAAAGCTGAAGGACAAGCCCACCACTTCATCATCACCATCATCACCGAAGGAAGAAACTTGAGTACATGGGTATGGGCACTCCCCTTGGCTTGTACCAAGCTTGGGGGAGGTGCCCCGGTATCGTATCACCATCACTTTTATTATCTCTACCCATTTTTAGTTCGATCCTTAGTTATTTCGTGATTTAGTTGAATACAAGTTTAGTATGATCTATTTTCGAGTGCTAGTTACATGATCTATCTATCTATGTAATTGAGTTGAGAGTTATATAATAAAGAGTAGTTTGAGTTTTTGCTTCTTTATTTTTATGTTTCAATCCTAGCAATGAAAATAATGAAAAAAGATCATATGCTAATCTTATGGAAAGTAATGACATTACATAAAGAAAAGTATAAGTGGCAAATTTATTGAAGGTTAACAAGCATAGCATTAGTCAATGATGCAATTCATGAAAAAAATTAATAAGGGAAGAGAAGATTCACATGCAAATACACTATCTTGGACATCTTTTATGATTGTGAGCCCCCATTGAGTATTTTATGTCAAATTGTTGACGTTGGACAAGGAAGACAACGTAATGAATTATGTTTGCTTATATTCACATAGAAGTTATATTGTCATGGATTCTCCAACATGTGATGCTTGCCCAATATCTTTGCTAGCCAAAAATCCGCACCAAGTAGAGATACTACTTGTGCACCCAAAAACCTTAAACCCAGTTTCATGTCATGAGAGTCCACGAAATACTTTTTCCGCCACCGCAAGTTCCTGTTCTCGAGAGATCCCATCTGGAGGCCTTTTCCGGCACTCTGCCGGAGGGGGATTCGATCATGGAGGGGCTCTACATCAACCTTGCTGCCCTTTCGATGAAGCGTGAGTAGTTTACCACAGACCTTCGGGTCCATAGTTAGTAGCTAGATGGCTTCTTCTCTCGTTTTGATCTTCAATACAATGTTCTCCTCCATGCTCTTGGAGTTCTATCCGATGTAATCACTTTTTGCGGTGTGTTTGTTGGGATCCGATGAATTGTGAGTTTATGATCAGATTATCCATGAATATTATTTGAGTTTTCTCTGAACTCTTTTATGCATGATTGTTATAGCTTCGTATTTCTCTCCGATCTATTGATTTGGTTTGGCCAACTAGATTGATTTATCTTGCAATGGGAGAGGTGCTTTGTAATGGGTTCGATCTTGCGGTGCTCAATCTCAGTGACAGAAAGGGACATGACACGTATGTATCGTTGCTATTAAGGGTAAAAAGATGGGGTTTATTCATGCGTGAGTTTACTTTGTCTACATCATGTCATCTTGCTTAAGGCGTTACTCCGTTCTTTATGAACTTAATACTCTAGATGCATGCTGGATAGCGGTCGATGTGTGGAGTAATAGTAGTAGATGCAGAATTGTTTCGGTCTACTTGTCTCGGACGTGATGCCTATATACATGATCATTGCCTTGGATATCGTCATGATTATTTTCTTTTCTATCAATTGCCCAACATTAATTTGTTCACCCACCGAATGCTATTTTCAAGAGAGAAGCCTCTAGTGAAAACTATGACCCCCGGGTCTACCTTTATCATATATTGAAAATCCTAAAAATACCTTGCTGCACTTTTACTTTATTTATTTTATTTTGTATTTTTGTTCGATCTATCTATCTATCACCATACAATTTAATCTTGCAATTAACCGCCAAGGGATTGACAACCCCTTGTTCGCGCTGGATGCGAGGATTTGTTGTTTTGTGTGCAGGTGCTGCTAACGAGTTGTTGCGTGATTCTCCTACTGGATTGATAACCTTGGTTTCATAACTAAGGGAAATACTTATCTCTAATGTACTGCATCATCCCCTCCTCTTCGGGGAAATCCCAACGCAACTCACAAGTAGCATCTCACTTGCTCTCGGCGGACTGCTGGAGATTTCCTCGATTAACGGAGCAGCGTATCTTTTTCATACATCTCCCGAATATTGCGCATTAATATAAGATCTATTATTTTTAGGAGATGCGGTTACTGTTTTCCATATCAAATTGTTTTGTGCTGTAGCCATACAAGTGCTCTCAGTGTTGCTCGTCTCGCTTCGCCTGGGCTGCTGGAGATTTCATCCATTAATGCAATATATCTTTCTTTGTATATCTTCGATTAATGTTGTGTATATCTTCGATTGATGGAGTATATCTTGTTCGTATCTATTTGATTAATGGTGTATATCTTTTATATATCCTGGAGATATACACAAAAGATATACTCTTGTCTTTTCTCTTCCAAATTTAAGCGTCACATGTGTTTTCGGCATGATTACAAGTGTGGGTGGAGTAGATCGCCTCACTCACTCCCAATGGACGGCTGAAGATCTAATCCATTAATAAAGTATGTCTTTTTCATATATCTCTTGAATATTGCACATTAATATGAGATCTTTTTTTACTAAGGAGAAGCGGCGGTGACCGTCAATATCCTGGAGATATACACAAAAGATATATCTTCTTGTCTCTTTTCTTCTGAATTTCAAGTGTTACATGTGTTTTTGGTATGGTGACAAGTGTGGGTGGAGCGGACGGTTTGTCTCACTTGTTTCCGGCGGACTGCCAGAGATTTCATTGAATAATGGAGCATATCTTTTTCATATATCTCCTGAATATTGCGCATTAATACAAGATCTCTTGTTTGGAGGAGAGGAGGTTATTGTTCCCCATACCAGCCATACACGTGCTCTCGGTGTTGGGGCAGTTCATGCCAAATGTGGAGGGAGGGGCTCATCTCACTCTCGTCGGGTTGCCGGAGATTTCATCTATTGATGGAGTATATCTTTTTTATATATCTTCAGAATATTGCGCACTAATACTATAGCTCTTTTTCCAAGGAGAAGCGGTGTGACGTTAATATCCTAGAGATATACACAAAAGATATATCTCCTTGTCTCTTCTCTTCCGAATTTTAAGCAATACATGTGTTTTCGGTGTGATGAAAAGTCTTGGTGGAGCGGGCCGTGTCACTCACTCCCTGCGGTCATACACGTGTGTTCGCCGTTGGGGGGGGGGGGGTGCATGACAAGTGTGTGTGCAGCGGGCTCGTATATGTTTTTCCTGTATGTGTATATCTTTTATGAATATTTTTTATGTATCCTGGAGATATACACAAAAGATATATCTTCTTGTCTCTTCTCTTCTTAATTTCAAGTGTTACATGTGTTCGATCTGGTGACAAGTGTGGGTGGAGCAGGCGGTATGTCTCACTTGCTTCTAGGCGGGCTGCTAGAGATTTCATCGATTGAGCATATCTTTTTCGTATACCTTGCGAACACTACTAGGGAAAACCCTAGCAGTAGCGCGGGTTTCTGGCCTAGTAGTAGCGCGGGTACCGGCGCTACTGCTACGGCGCTACAGCTAAACTTTAGCAGTAGCTCGGGTTTAACCACCGCTACTGCTAACGATATGTAGCAGTAGCGCGTTTACCTAAACAGCGCTACTGAAAATAGCTGCAGCGCGCACGGACATGTACGCGCTACTGCTAAAGCCTCGCTGCTGCTACGCGCAGGCCCCGCGCTACTGTTATTTTTTTCTGCAGCGTTTTTCATTTCTATTTGTACAGGGTTTTATACACAGAATAAAATCATCATATCATACACATACAAATAGTCTCATCAAATCATGTCATCATCATCCAACACAAATGATGTCTCTCATCATCATCGATCTCGAAATAGCGATACAAGTTATGATATGTCTCGAATATACACATGTTTCATCATCCATCTATATCATGATATAGAAGAGAAGAGCTATGACTATGAGCAAGAGCGGAATTATGCAGTACATGAGGCGCCGGTTCTGATTCCTCTCTCGCGCTAGCGTGAACCTCAAGTAACTAGCTTCCGCTTCTTGTCTGCTATCGAACCCTTTCTGGCTGCCGCCTGAGAACCCTGACACTTGGGCCTGACACTCTGGCCACTCATTGTAAACTCCCGGAATCCTCCCTATGTACACGGCATAGCACTTCTTCGCCATCCAGGACCTATGTACCTATTAGAGATGCATGCATCTTCATCAAGCGAATTCAACGATATATAGTATGCAACATAATATACTTGAGCAACACAAAGAGAAAGAGTTAGCAAAATTATGCAACATATAGTAAACATAATCAACGCAGGTTCATCATACCCAAACTAATTAACTAGATGTACGCAGGTTCATCGTACCCAAACTAATTAACTACCGTTACGCAAGTTCAGCGGGACCGTTTAAATAAAGTACTAATTCAACCGACACATCATCATCGGCATCGTGAATCACTACAAGTTCCATCCATCCATATCCGGGAGGATGCACCCTAGCTTGGTGAACGGCGTCAGGTCCTGACGTTGCATGCCTATGCGAGTTCTGACGTCAGCTCGCGATATAGGGCCGTGGTAGAACATCCCCTCCTGTTCGACGACATCTTTAATGATGATCGATGCAATGTCCCTCTGGATGCGAAAGAAGTCATCTCTGAGCTTATAGTCTGGTTCGGCTCCTAAGTCTTGTGCCCATTGACGGATATGGTCATCGTTTTTTGTTGTCATGCGAAGACGTTGGCGGTCCCTTCTGAACTCCATCATGAGATGGAGGACGTAGAATCCATCATTGTGGCTTCCTGCCGGTTGATGGACCAAACATGACGTAGTTTTATGCGAGAAACCCGGCGCACCCTTCCTTTGTTTCCTGATCTCGATGTGGCCACCCATCATGCTGAAGCCGTTGAGAGCACTATCCAGAATATTCATTATGTGAGTGTAGTCTTTCTTCTCGAAGTTTCTGGACGAGTCGAAATACACGGCGTGGGAGACTCGCGGGAAAAGAACGACAAGGACGGCATGCCCATTGCTGCGGAAAATAAAGACACCTCAAATTAGCCACCATATGAGCGAAGGAATGATTGAAATGTACGAAAGGGTTTTCCGGCAATGACTTACATTGGATGATAAGGCAGGAGAACCGTATCCTTGTCCTTATTCATTATCATGAAGTTCTCGATGTACTACCTAGCAGCTTGACGTTCAAATTCACCGAGACACAAGAAGGACTCATGCATGTAGTATGGATCCGCAACCGAGATTTGCTCGATTTGGTCTCTCCTGATGATGAAGTTCATATGTAGCGCAAAAAGGCGGACGATCGTAAAATCGAGCCGCCTTGTGAGAAACATGTCAAATATGTGATCAAATTGCAGGAAGAACACATCCACGGGGAGTGTGTCGACGTAGCACTTGGCCTGAGGCACACAAACTGCATAAAGCGGGTATCCTGGAGCCTTCGAGGCGAGAAGGCTTTTCTCTGTCGACAGCACCTAGTCGTGCAGTCTCCTGAGATCCCCTGATATGCCCTCTAGCGGTTTCGGCGGTAGGATCGGCTGGCCCGCGACATGGATCATCGCCGCACCTTTGACCGGTACACGGTCTTCAAAATCGGTCGGCGGAGCCGACTGGCTGCTAGAAGCTTTGGCGGCAGCAGAGCCTCTCTTCTGCGGTCTCTTCCTCTGCTTCTTCTTGGGTTGAGGTAGTGAGCCTTCCAGGCCCTGTCTGACCCCCGCGACCAATGTGTTCGGGCTAAGCATTGCACGACCCTCGGCTACTTGACCGTGGGTTGAGGCGGCATCTGGAGGCGTCTCCTGTGAGGATTGCATGAAGAGAGACTTCTTGCAATCAACCCTACGACATTCCTGCTCCGGCACATCATCCAACTCCTCATCCACATGCTCATAGCCCGAGTCACATTGCTGACTCATCATTTGTCCGTCGTCATAGGCGCCGGTATTGAGGAACCGGAGAGGGTCCTCCTCCTCCATCTCATCATCCATTCCTTGTTCCACGGGGGCGACTACATCATCCACTATTGGACCCCCTTCCTCGCATCGTCCGCCGCTCTTACCCGACACGAGAGGCGCTGGTAATTGCGTAGGCGGGGTGGTGGTGTTCATACCTTATTGATGTGTGGTCATTGGTGTGCTCTCGGCCGCCTCCAGACGAAGAAGATTCTTTGGCCACAACAGCATCCAACCCTTGCTTCTTCAAGCCGCATCGGGGTCTCGTCCTCCTCTCCCCCGAGCCGTACTAGAGGAGTCAAATCCTCGTGGCCCGCTTTCACACTCGACAAGGTAACCCTGAAGGTGCCAACGGGGATCGGCTGGCCGTGGAACGTGAGTTCCAAGGGTTTCGTTATCACTGCCTTTCCCACGTCCACCTTCTGGCCGTTGATCATGTAGAGTACGGTGCACGGGGTTTCGTCAGCCTGCGAAGACATGTCTGCGGCGTAAGACATCCGAAAGGCAACGAAAAACGGAAGATTATAGATATGTTGGTGCGACGTGTAATTACCGTGAGGGCGTCGAGGTCAACCAAAGACGAAGGCCTGCCTAGCACGCCAGAGATAGAGGACGGGCAGCTATGAGCGGGTGCGGGAGCAGGCGCGGGTGCGGGAGCAGGTGCGGTTGCAAGAGCAGGTGATAATGGTGCGATGTTCACCGAGTTGCTCCCGACGAAGCTGGGCATGGGAAATATCGATATTCGGCGTTGAACGCTCTCCACTGGCTTGCATCCGCGAGGTGTCTCAGCTTCAGATCATCTCCATCATCGGGCTTCACCTTCTTCGCGTGCCAGCGCATGAGCTTTGCTTCCTTAGGATCTACGAAATAACGCTGCAGACGGGGAGTGATCGGTAGGTACCATACAACTTTCTGGGGAGATTTCTTTTCGGCCTTCTTGTATCGAGAAGCATTGCACACCGGACAATTGGTTTTTTCCGCGTGCTCCTTCCGATAAATGATGCAATCGTTGATGCATGCATGGTATCTAATGTGAGGCAGATCAAGAGGGCACACGATCTTGTTGGCCTCATCGACACTAGTAGGACACAGGTTCCCCGCGGGAAGAACCTTCTTTAGATACTTGAGAAGCTCATCGAGGCTTCTGTCGGTCCATTTGTTTTTAGCCTTCGTCTTTAGAAGTTCGAGCGTGAAACTCAAGCGGGTCACCTCAGGATCGCAACCATCATACAATGGAGTCTTTGAGTCTAACTCCAGTTGCTCCAGCTTGGCCTCCTCTCTAGAAGCAGCTCTGTCGCTACTCGTCTTCTTGCGAAGCAGGTCTCGAACATGAGGGTCCCGCACGATTGAACTTAGTAGCGACGAAGGCTGCGGCGTGTCCGCGTCTTCTCTGGCGCCATTTCCGGCCTCTTCTCCGCCGCCATTTCCGGTCTCTTCTCCACCGCCACCATGTCCGGCCGCTTCTCCGCCGCCATGTCCGGCCTCTTCTCCGCCGCCATTATCGGTCATCTCTTCGTCTGGCCCCATGTCGTCATTGGCTGCCCCGTCGGCGTCCTCATCATCATCATCTTCACTTATCCACCGAGTATAGCCATCCATGAAACCAGTCATGAGCAGGTGCGCCTTCAAACGACCATCCTTATAGGGGTCGAGCCAAACTCCTCCTTTGCATCTTCGACACGGACATAAAATCTCTGTCCGGTTATTTTCATACATGTCCTACACCGCCGATCGCAACCACCTTTGCACCATCGTTCCACTCACCATCATGATCGCCTGCGCGGTAATAATAAGCAAAATGATTATAAAAACGCATGCATGCATCAAAGTCATACAAAAATTCAGCATGACCTTCCCTAAAAATAGGACATATAGAGTTTGCCCGAAATTTGCCGAAACGGAAATAAATCGACATTTAGGCAAAACATAGGCAGCTCATGCACAATTAAATGGATAGATCTAGTTGGGGAGGTAGAAATGTCACTTCATTAAATGGGTAGATCTACATAGCTAGTTGGGGAAGGAGATGACTCTAACTAGTGGATGGGGGTGGAAAAGTGAGGAAAAGAGAAAGGGGTTGCATTAATGGAGGTGTGGTGTAGTTAGGGGCATTAAAGAGAGAGAAAGAGAGGTAGGAGAAGAAAGAGAGTAATGGGGGGAGAAGCAAGGTGAGGAAGAAGCACAGTGAGGGAGAGAGGAGGGGGGAGGGCAAAGTGAAGGGAGAGAGGAAGGGGGAGGGGAGAGGGTTCAAAAGGTGGCTGCTGCGCCTTAGCAGCAGCGTGGGCCAGCAAACGGCGCTACTGCTAAAACGTTAGCAGTAGCGTGGTCCTGCAGGCCGCGCTGCTGCTAAGCGGGGCCCACCATGTGGCACAGTACAACATTAGTTGCAGCGGTGGGTCTGCGACACGCGCTACTGCTAAAGTTTTAACAGTAGCGCGCTTCAGGCGGGCCGCGCTGTTACTATACATAGCCTGGTGGCTAAGGGGGGGCTCACATAGCAGTAGCGCCTTTCGTCTGGGCCGCGCTACTATTAAATGGATAGCAGTAGCGCCTATGCAGTAGCCGCGCTACTGTAAATTAGCAGTAGCGCGTTCCACAAAGCCGCTCTACTGGTAAGCCTCCACCTATAAGGTTTTCCCTAGTAGTGGAATATTGCGCATTAATACAAGATCTCTTCTTTCGAGGAGAGGCGGTTACTGTTCCCCATACCAGCCATACACGTGCTCTCGGTGTTGGGGCAATGCATGCCAAATGTGGAGGGAGCAGTTCATCTCACTCTCGTCGGGTTGCCGGAGATTTCATCATTGATGGAGTATATCTTTTTCATATATCTTCATAATATTGTGCACTAATATTATAGCTCTTTTTCCAAGAAGCGGCGTGACGTTAATATCCTGGAGATATACAGAAAAGATGTACCTCCTTGTCTCTTCTCTTCCGAATTTTAAGCAATACATGTGTTTTTGGTGTGATGACAAGTCTTGGTGGAGCGGGTCGTCTCACTCACTCCCTGCGGTCATACACGTGTGTTCGCCGTGGGGGGGCGGTGCGTGAAAAGTGTGTGTGCAGCGGGCTCGTCTCACTCACTCCCAGCGGTCATACACGTGTGTTCGTCGTGGGGGGCGATGCGTGACAAGTGTGTGTGCAGCGGGTTGGTCTCGCACCCGGGCCGCTGGAGATTTCATTGGCTAATGGAGTATATGTTTTTCCTGTTTGTGTATATCTTTTATGAATATCTTTTATATATCCTGAAGATATACACAAAAGGTATATCTTCTTATCTCTTCTCTTCTTAATGTCAAGTGTTACATGTGTTCGATCTGGTGACAAGTGTGGGTGGAGCGGGCGGTTTGTCTCACTTGCTTCTGGCGGGCTGCCAGAGATTTCATCAATAAATGGAGTATATCTTCTATGTATATCTCCTGAATATTGCGCACTAATACAAGATCTCTTCTTCCGAGGAGAGGCGGTGATTGTGTTAGAAGGGATAGAGAAAGATGATTGGCGTAATGTGATGGATGTATTATTGAGCCTCGAGGGCGAGTATATATTGAGTACAAGACTTGGAGGGCAAGACGCCTCCTAGAGATAAGATGGAAACAATTCCTATCTAATCCCGGACAATCTCTAAATACCAAATATATCTCTAACATCCCCCCGCAGTCGTAGCGGTAGCGTTGCGAACAACAGGAGCATCGCGGACGGTCAGACTGGAGAGAATAGCAGCCGACGGGCTGACATCCCCCCGCAGTCGCAGCGGGAGCGTCGTGGACGGTGTCGCGTAGCGGACACGTGGACTGTAGAGGAAGCCGTCGAGTTGCTCAAGCGAGGTGATAACCCTTTGTGTCGTTGTCGAGGTAGCCCAGAGCGTAGGGTGGTGTAGCCGTGGTCGAGGTAGCCGTGCGAAGAACGCCGTGGTCGATGTCGAGTCGGGGTGGCCGGTGTCGAGATAGTTGCCGTGGAGCCGCGGAAGAAGAGCGGCGGCGGCGGCGGCCTGAGGAGGTGGCGGCGGCGGCGGCTAGGGAAAGAGCGCGGCGGCGGTGCTCGAAGTAGGCGAGAAAAAACCCGACAGCGTGACGAAGACCGGCGCGGACGGTGACGTTCCCGCGCCAAGGGAGGCGATGCGGCGCATATCACGTGGAAGTCGACGCGCGGGGACGGCGGAGTGGACCGCGCACCGCGACGCTACGACCCGAAGGGGCGACGCAGCGGCAACGCGCGGGTCGGGGCGGCGGCGGGGAAGACCTCAGTGTGGTTGCAGGGACCGCGTGCCACGCTCGCTACGGCCCGACGGGGCGACGCAGCGGCAGCGCGAGGGTCGGTGCAGCCTCGGGGAAGGCCTGGAGCGAACGGCCTCGGGGCGGCGGTTGACCGCGGGCCGCGGCACTACGGCCCGAAGGGGCGACGCAGCGGCAGCACGCGGGTTGGTGCAACCACGGGAACGGCCTCAGGGCGGCGGCGGGGACCATGTGCCGCGGCGCTACGGCCCGAAGGGGCGACGCAGCGGCGGCGCGGATCGGTGCAGCCACGGGAAGAACCATGGGGCGGCGGCGCTGCGGCCCGACGGGGCGACGCAGCGGCAGCCCGTTGCTCGATCGGTGGAGGGGCGCGCTGAACTCGGGGACAGGGCGGTGACGCGCGGCGCAGAGCGACGGGCGGGCAGTTGCGCGGATGGTGGCCGTGACAGGCAGCCGCGTCGCGCGAGGCCGCCCAGTCGGACAAGAGGCCGGGTGGTCGCGCCGGTGTCGGAGTAGAGGCGCGAGTCGACGGCGGAGGCGGGCGACGCAAACCGATCTTAGATCGGAAAACCAAAAAAGAAAAAACGCCGATCAAAACGAACGGCGAGAGAGAAAAAACCCGGAGTAAGGGCTCAGGAAAAAGACTCTCTAGGGCAGCCGGTCAACACGACCGGCGGACGAACCCTAGGTACGGGCGGCGCGGCCCCCGGCGGCGGTCATGGAGGCCGACCGCCCCGGGGGCGGCGCGCGTGGCGGAAGCGGCGGGCGGCGGCTAGGATTGGATCGGTTAGGCTGATACCATGTTAGAAGGGATAGAGAAGGATGATTGGCGTAATGTGATGGATGTATTATTGAGCCTTGAGGGCGAGTATATATTGAGTACAAGACTTGGAGGGCAAGACGCCTCCTAAAGATAAGATGGAAACAATTCCTATCTAATCCCGGACAATCTCTAAATACCAAATATATCTCTAACAGACTGTTCCCCCTACCATTTGTTTGTGTCGGCCACACGCATGCTCTCGCTGTGGGAGCAGTGCATGCCAAGTGTGCATGGAGCGGTTCATCTCACTCTCGTCGGGCTACAAAAGATTTCATTGATTAATGGAGTATCTTTTTCGTATATCTTCTGAATATTATGCATTAATACGGGATCTTTTTTTCCGAGGAGAAGTGGCGGTGACCATCAATATCCTAGAGATTTTACACAGAAGATATATCTTATTGTATCTTCTCTTGCAAATTTGAAGTGTTAAAAGTTTTTCGGCGTGATGACAAATGTGGGTGGAACACGGGATCTGTTGCAGATGCTTTAAGTATGACCACGGTATGACATGAGCACGATATTTGCCACTAGGCTAAAAAAAACACCTACAAATTTCAAAACTTATGTGAGAATAAGTGTAGAGGACAAGTAGAAACACGCGCATATTAAGTTTAGGGACGAACGGTCAGTTCTGGTGTACAAGTTACTGCTGCTACAAGTTGAAAACTTCCTTTTTCACACAAAGTTGTTCTGGTCTACAAGCTACACTAACTTGCTCGCAGTTGGAGAGTTTCTTTTTTGAGCTGGCAGTTGGTGAGTTTTTCTTTGCTTTGTAAATAATAGATTATTTTACCAAACTTCACGTGTATTCTGGTCGGCAAGTTACTGCTGCTACAAACTTGAAAACTTGTTTTTTGACACTAAGTTATTCTGGTCTACAAGTTACAGCAACACGATGTATCCTAAGTTTACAATTCTTAATTTTTATGTATTTCGCATATAATCACTCTCTGTACAAAATTTCACATGTATGTATATACATAGCTATCATTCGTGTGCTCAGTTTTTTTTCTTGCTACAGTATCATTGTCTAAAAACACCTTTTTTTTCAGAGAAAAGGCAGTATTCCTGATTTTATAAACAAAGTCATAACGGCAACTTCCTCCAACAAACGACGGCCGGTAGCATACAAACCAAGTTCAAATTAAGGCACAGCAGGCCAGATACAGGTAACACGTTTTAAGGAAGAGCTCAAGGCACGCTGTCCAAGCAGACGGAGAAATCACAAAAGATACCAACTAGGCTAGGCAGGGACGCAAAAGAAGCAGGGTGCGTCATGTTGACAGCTAGCGGAGGCCTTGGCCGGCCGCCGGCGATCATCATCAGACTCGAGCGGGTTATAGGTGAGTTAATTAGACGATCAACGATTACCCGATGAGGAAACTAGCTGGCGGTATGCACGTACCCGATGGATCGCATGCATGCATATGCATGAGCAGTATAGTCCATGCTGTCTCGCCTACCATGCCATGCCGTCGATCTGCATGAACAGCAGCGCTGGCGTCACATCACACCATTGCACGAGCCGGGCCTCTGCCGCCGTATCTCATCCCGTCCGTGTGACCGGCGCTTGCCCGTTGGAGACTGATGTGCCGTGCACGTACGTGGTCAGTGGTCTAGCCTCCCTCTCTCTTTTCTTTCACCTCGTGAACTAGCTAGCTGGTTACACGCTGACTGGGATTCTTTCTTTCTAACTAACCTCTCCTCCCCCCTGATTTTCATGATGGTGAGGCTCCTCATCCCCTTAATCTCCAATCAAAATCCACCTGCCTGTAAACCCACTGTAAACCTATGTATGTGTAGCATTACTCCAGCAACTAGCTGCTTCGATCAAATCCACAAGGATGGCTGCGTATGCTGTTGTGGAGCGACCACGATAGCCCATTTCCGTCGATGGTCACAGGCATGCCACAGTGTCCTGTGCTTTCCCCTTTCGTGCTCTGCCTTTTCCGTAGGCGGCCTCGGCGATGGCTTTAGTTCGGTCCGCGCCCGATTTGTGTGGTGAATGAACTCGTGATAGCTAGCGCTAGGGATAGCTAACAATGATTAAGACGTGTTGTGGCCATGGCGGCCACGCCGGCCGAAGTGCCTGCCATAGCGCCTGCTCGTCATGGGTCGCCGCGGGCTCATGTGACAAGAAAGCTAACGGAGGCTCTGAATCTCTAGACTAGTATGATAGTACGTCCGTGCTATGATGCTCAAGGCCTCAAGCTCCGAGCTAATTGAACCTGTATCTCATCGCGTCCGCATGACGAGCGGCTTCCCAGTTCGAGCGAGCGAGGTCCATGTGTCGTGCCCTATTAAACAATGATTACAACGTGTTGAGACACATGTCCTATTAAACTTTTGGAAAGAAAAACAGGAGGTGGAGACCACTTCACGCTTTGAATGTGTCTGTACGAAACGAGCATGGCTCGATCGATTGCAAAATGATTATTTTCTTGGTCAATGAACATTTGGATTTTTACTTCTGGTACACTTGGTCCTTTTCTTTTCTTTTCTTTTTGCTCTTCTTCCTCCTTTTACCAGTGCGCCTTCTCTCGATCAAAGCTCGCCTCCCTCCTCAGCGTGGCCACAAACGCATTGTCGGGACATTCGTCGTCGGACCAAGCACCAATCTTTACCCGGAGCTCCAGTGAGCACTACCCTTAGCCGGAACCTCCGGCTCCAACAACATCTACATCTAGCGATCGTAACCACCGAAGTGAGGTTTCCATAGTTCTATCCGCATCCATCGTTGCCTAGCGCCTTTGCGTGGGCTCTGTTATACCACCATTGTTCCCATTTTGTCGACGGGTCAACTCCACCCTCATTCCTCCTCATGACCCTAACCACCATGGCGATGTTTCTTCTCTTCGCACGCGGCTTGGCAAGGAGATCGACCTATGGTACGACCTGTTGGCAAATTATCGTTCAGCTATGACATGATGGGGTCGAAAGGGACGGACAAGAAAGAGCACATGCCACATATCAAGAAAGCTCACGGTATAGTCTCAGTGAAAAGTACATTCAAGCTGACACAGCGTCATTTTTTGGCCATGCCAAACACTCTGTCCACCAATGAATTGCATGGCACGTTTATTATCTCTTTCTACCGTATAATTCTTCTCTCTCTGAAAATCCACACTCCGCAGTGGAGATGGTTTCGGTGCAGTGTACACCTATCTTGTCACCCTCATTATTAGGTTGTCTTTACATCGATGCCGTTCTGGGGTGACCACGCGCGGGTCGGCGGCATCGCCTCCCTTTCCGTTCTATGCAAGCAGCTAGAGCATCGTCCCTTGCTATTCCCTTGTTGCGCATTGCCTTTTTTGTCTACATACATACATGTAGTGGCTTTGGGTAAGCTCTTTAGACTTTGGTCCTCGCAGAGCTAGTAGGGGTACTCACCATGGACTGTCGCAATGAATAGGACATGTTTTTCTTGTTTGTTACGGGATATAGGATGAATTGAGTTGGACGTACGTTCTGTATCAACCGGACCTATATATGTCGTGCCCGGGTCGAAAGAATTAAGACAACACATAGGGCAAAGGACACACATACGAAAGCTCGCACTATAATTACAGTGAAAATGGTACGTTAAAGCTGACGGGGCATCTTTTCGGTTCTGGTAGACGTCTCTTGCCATCGATAATTTTTCACGGCACGTTTATTAGCCATTTATGTTGTTTACCTGAAAAGCCATCCACCTAGCTAGTGAAGACTTCCGCTATGCTATGATCTTTATATAAAAAAAGGGATTCCGGTATGTATGTTTGCACAGGGAGACATTACATTTGGTCACCATTGTCCTTAGATCGACAAGCTGATCTTACCATCTTTGGTAGACACAACGTCAGGGTCTCTCCACTTGTTTTGGTACTTGCATGCTTTCCCCTTTACGCCAAACCACTACTACATTTATTTCTATCTTTTTTGACAAACAATGACTACTAGTACATAGCAGTCATACTTGCTTGTTTCAGATACTTGTCTATGGACGGTTACACAAAAAGGGGTATTACCGTATACCTTGCTTAGTTAGAGCCATCCAATAGGCTTACCTTACCTTATCTACATAGCAGTGTTTGCATTCATTCTTCTTGAGTGCCTAACATCGGCACTCTACTCACTTATTTACCGGACACTACATTGTGCTTATGGACGGTAGCCGTATCACTAAGTCCGAGCAAAACAATTATTTCTCACTCCACGAACTATTCAGTCTATTCTCGATGAAAGGCCTACTTTCTCGTGGCACGTCCACCTTGTTGTGGCTTTCACTGCTAGATGAAGCATGCATCAACCTATGACACGTTTGGATCAAAAAGATTGCGAAAAAGTTGTGCAAAGTACACATATCGAAGTTCATAATTAATGCAAATTCAGCAGAAAAAAACATGTAGAAGTTTTGATTCAGTCGTGTTTTGTGGAGATTATGTTGAGTATATATTTTTCCACAAGGAAACCTAAATATGTTTCCAGCGCTTATTCTGTGTGGCTAACTAGTTTTGTTGCACACCCACCCTTGTCCTTACATGGACAACAAGCTGTTGGTGTTACCATGTTTGGTTGACACGACGTGAAGGCGTTTTCCGCTTTACACCCAACCACTAGAGTTCCTTGTTCCAGGTACTTGTCTACGCACGGTTACTTTCATGTGATAGAAAAAGCATGCACACCCGCGCGCTCAGAACCGTCCAGCTCACGAGTCACGACCGTGTTGGTGTTGCTGTTGGGATGGAGGTCCACTGGGAGCTAGCGAGTGGAGTATGCGCGGACCGCATGCAGATGGTGTGAACGTATTGAAGCCCATGCATTGGTCGTTCTGGACGCTGCCATCTCTATCGTGTCTCGACCTGCCGGGCGTGGTGTTCGCCATCAACGGCGTCGGCAGGAAGACGAATGGTACCTGACGGCGAACGGATCCTGAGTGGACAGCGGTGTAGTCCAAAGCGGGCAGACGTGTGGGTGGGGACAGCGGACGTCCGAGAATGCCTGGGCGGTAGCCGGGGAGGTATAGCAACGGCGTCAGACGAGAAGGGTGCGGATTCAAGGAAAGGAGGAGCAGGAGCGGAGTGAAGAAAAGTGAGCCGGAAGGGGGATTTGAGTGGACCAGGGCTGCCGGAGTCCTATGTGGCGTCGGTCCGGAATCCCGCAAAGCCTCCTTCAATTTGCCTTCGGTTTACAGAAAGTCGGACAACCGGACTGGTCTGCGGACCGATGGGTACCGCGTTGATAGTGAATTACATCCAAACAACTCGGTTCAAACGGTTGTTACGAGTGTTTTGAGGGCCCGCATTGGAGATGCCCTAATCAAGTTCCCTCCCGAGCCCCTGTGTCGTTGACACGGTTCGGTTTCTACGGCGAAACCCGCTGTTTTGATTTGTACGGGGTTTTGAGGGGCTGGCCGGCGTGGGCATCGGAGCTGGATGAGTGCGCGGCGGTCGGGCGCACGGACCGACCGTGCAGGTGACGGGGTGGCCTTTTGGATGGTTGCCCGGTTAATTTCTTTCTTGCTGCTAGTGCGGATGTATCCCTACCATCCACCCACGAGGCCACGGCGTAGTACATTACACGGCCGTGTTGCTTGCTATTGGGACGGCCAGTGGAGCACGTGGACCGCAGGTGGGGTGAATGTACTGAAGCCAAGGCATTGGTCGTTCCGGATCCGAACGCTGCATGCCGTCTCTGTCGTGTCACGGTCGCTGACTCCTACCCTTTCAGCCTGTCGCTGTACCGCTCCGGCGTCCGGCCACTTGAGTGAGCTGAGCCCAGCAACAGCAAGCACGCCCCACTTCTTCCCAGGATCCACTCAACAAGCCAGCTAGATGAGCCCCTGGCCGCCGGGCCCCACAACGGTCTCGAACGGGTAGTAGTACATGTTTCAGATCTGGCTAGCTGGGCACAGAACGCATGAGACAGCACAGTACTTCTACGTCTGATTCACCGTAACTGATTCAAGCATGCAATGGTGTTACTGAAGTTTGGAGCCCCTCCACGGCTATACTTGCAGATTGTTTCCAACGAGCAACAAGACTAGGTGCAGTGAGTTTCAAATACTGTCCTAGAGATGCTAATAGGGTCGCACATAATTTCGCTAGGCATGTTTATGATTCAAAATTTGTAATTAATTGGGACGGCGATCCGCCTAGTTTTATTCTCCCGGACATCATCTTTGATGTAACGGTGATCTGAAGTTAATAAAGTGCGCCCTAGGGCATTTTCAAAAAAAAAAAAAAACGTTGGTTGGCGATCGTCCGGTTAAAGCGTGCGTGGCAGCATGTTGTACGTACCTTGGGATCGAAATGGTACGTACGTATAGTTCAGGTTTGCAGGTGCACGC
Source organism: Elymus sibiricus (assembly GCA_039707655.1). Classification (NCBI taxonomy): domain Eukaryota; kingdom Viridiplantae; phylum Streptophyta; class Magnoliopsida; order Poales; family Poaceae; genus Elymus; species Elymus sibiricus. The sequence goes on along the minus strand of CM077664.1, from coordinate 391,789,904 downwards.
ACGCGTGTGATTCTTTATGTGCGCATGCTCAAGGGTCGGACGCAGCATCGACCGCGTCGCATGTACGTATTTCGTCCAAGTTATTTGGCCAGTGCACGGGCCAGCCAATGTTTTTTTTAACACAGTACAGTCGCAAGGGCTCATATATATGCGCATACACTCACCCCTATGAACACACACGTACACCCTACCCCTATGAGCACATCCGGAAGACTGAGTCGGTATATCACCTTGAGATTTACGAAGTCACCGTAGGCGTCTCGTACTCGACGACAACGTCTCCTCCCACAGAACGCGCTTCGCCCGAAATCCTGAAATAAATTCAGAAAAATGCGAGCACCAGGATTTGAACCCAGGTGGGGTCCAGCCAATGTTAACACGCTAGAAACAAGAAAGTTATTCCCCTAAAAAACAAGAAAGTTATTAATTAAAAAAAACAAGAAAGTTGATTTTTTTTTTGCGAGAAAAACTTTCAATCTATTCATCAACTGTCAAGATAGTACAAAAAAACCGCAGAAGTAAAAAATACATCGAAGTCCGTAGACCACCTAGCGACGACTACAAGCATCAGAGCGAGCCGAAGGCGCGCCGCCGTCATCGCCCCACCCTCATCAAAGCATGTGCACAAAGACTTCCCGACTGTCATCGACAAGGGCAAGCCGTCTCCGAGATAGGGGTGCGGCGACAGCGACGCGTCGACGGCTTGTTCTGGCGGCAGTAGTGACCGTCCGGTGGTCTCGGCATCTTGATGTGATTTTTATTATGTTTGGGGTGCTTTATACTTCCGGTGAACTTTGATAATAGATATGAATCAATTTCTCAAAAAAAAAAAAAAAAGAAGTTGATCCGATCCACGAAAATGCCAGTCATCATAAATTGAGTTATCCCCGACCGATCGATGGATCAAACATCACCACATGCGTCGCGTCGGTTGTACTTTCCGTCGGAACACATGTAGCTAGCCACAGCAGGTCAAAGTCCAATCTCCGGTCAGTCATACCATTTCCCGTGTCCAAAAGCAGCGTGGCGTTTTTTTTAAAATAAAAAATAAACGACGGCCGGGGCCCTGTCCTAAAGCGCCACCTTGAGCATTTTAAAATCCGAACGAGTTGCATGCCCAATGATTAACCAAACTGCGCCGTACAGCGGCCGGGAGATGAGACAAACTAATTAAAAGACCCTTGACGACGCCGCCGCGTGATCGATCTCCCGGCGACCGACCGTTGTCAGAACAAAAGGCCAAAGGGCGGATCATCACAGGATATCGAGTCGGACAAGGGAACAACCGGTTGATCAGAGATCATGGCTTTGTTTTTTGTGTGACATCGACTGCTCATGGCTTCGTCATTTCATATTTATGTTACAGTTTTTGCACGGAGAACAGCCAACCAACAAGAAGCCTGCTAAGACGACCTACGGAGAACACGCTTGCCCTACGTTCTTCAAACCCCTTTTTTTGTGTGTGGGTACGTTCTTCAAACCCTTGCGTGTTGATCACTAACAACCACGTACGTATGTACACACGACCGTGGATTCAAGCCAGTCTTCTTTTTCCTAGACGGGCGTTCTCACCTGTAATTTTTCGTAGAGTAATTTGCTTGAAGAAGAGTGATGGTGGAAACGTATAATATGCGTAAGACATAACAAAAGTGGTGGTTTCGACCTGCGTCGTCCTTCTCCAAAATGGGTTCAACTTTTTCTCAAGTTTGTTATTTTAGATAGGATCACCTTTTCATGTTAGTATACAGGATCGGATCATCGGCCAGTTTATTGTCCGGATCGATTTAGCTAGGATCATTTTAGCTATGTATGTATGATCATCCGTCTGATCACCAGGTCGATTTATTTTTGCTAGCATCGCTGTCATCGAGCAACTAGCTACGGGATCAAAGTGGAGGGTCATATTGTCTAAAAAAAATAGTAGGGAATTGTGGAACATATACATATATAGTATGGTTGAATTGTGACACTTGCAACCTTGTTTATCACGCGCTTGCACGCGACAAGAGATCGATGTCGATCGGATTGTCAACGCAAAAAACAAAGTCTATTCACTTCACGGGTTATATTGAAATCTCACCGATAAATTTATTAGTATGTAGTTTGTCATATCATCCATCTAATAATTTATACTTTCTTATGATCACAAGACATATTTTTATTCACATTGTTTAGGGGCTCTCGTCAGTTCACATTGCCAGGAGTGGCGCCTGCCATTCTTTTGCTGGTTATCGATCAATTCAACCAACCTCTTTTTCTTGTAGTATATACAGCATGTATCTGACTCAGCACTTGCAACCACTAACCTAATTCTAATGACCAGTATAGAAAGCTAATTCACATGCGTAACATGCTCCCGTGTCAGAATAGTAAGTATGATATATAGAACTTCATGCATGCTCATGTCACATGCACCAGAGAAGACAGATAATTAACCTGATTCCACTTACAGCTCGTTTGGCTCCCATGGTTTCATTTCATTTGGCAGAAATGAAATGAAATGAAATCTCTATCAGATTTCATTTGGCAAAATCCAGATTCCAAATCCAAATTTTAAGTTTGGCTGTCACTAGGATTTTGAGAAGAAATCCTTACCAACAACAAATTTTAACTTATACAACGAAGGGCACACTAAACGACGGCTGATTGATCCTTGCTCAGCAGAACTGCAACTGGGCTTGCCGATTAGTACTGCTACATGAAACGAGCACAGCTAGTAGATAGATGGCGTCGAGTACCTCTTTAGGCTGGTGAAGAAACTGCCTAGGCCGTGGCTTCGACGACGGTAGCTGCAGTGATCCCAAATTTGAGTCGCAACGCCGTTTCCCCCTCCTGCCACTTTGCTTTGCAGCGGCGGCCATGTCAGATCATCCCCTTGCATCTCCATCTTGCCAGTGCTTGTTCGTGCAGCCTAATCGTCGTCTTCGTTGAGGCAGCCCTCACCGTCTCCCTTCCCTAAATCAACCATCCCAGATGGCAATTAAGAACAGTCACGAGATGGGGATGCCCTTGGCCTGGCGTCGGGATGCCATGCCGGTGGAGATGGACTCCGGCGGCCCGGGTCCTCCGGACTGGGCGGCGGCAACAGATCTTGTGGTCGGTTGTGGCTGAAGGAGACGCGGGCGTCAGGGACAAGACGAGGGCGTCGGGGCTGAGCGGATTTGGGGAATGACAGGTACCTCGACGGGATTTGGTTTTACGTACCGTTTCAATCAGCTCGATTTGTCGAATGATTTCCCACGCCAAATTCTAGGCAGCCAAACACGTTCATGTTGGAATTCGCAAATGAATTCCGCGAATTTCCACCCAAATGATGGGTGCCAAATGACCTGTTAGGGAATTGTAGAATGTGGAAGCTAAGCGCACATCTCATGGAGCAACTTGCTGGAGAATTTCATCAATCTAAACAAAACAGTGGAAAATTGTGGAACCGTTAAATATATGGCGTGGTTGAGTTGTGACACTTGGAACCTTGTTTATCATGCTTGTACACGACAAGAGATCAATGCCGATTCGATTCGCATCACAAAGAATACTCAATCCGGTTCATGGGTTACATTCACAAGCACGTTCATGAAATGTCGACGACAAGTTTATTATGTAGTTCGACAGATCATCGATCTAATAATTTATAATTTTTATATGTTTGCAAGATATAATAATTCACGTGGTTTGGGAACGTTCACATGGCCAGGAGTTGCCCTTTGGTTGTTATCGATCAATTCGGCCAACCTATTTTTCTAGTAGTATATATACCATATAGTATGTCTCTCAATCAGCACTTGCAACCACTAACCTAATCCTAATGACCAGGATAGCAAGCTAATTCACATGCGCAACATGCTCCCGTGTTAGAATAGTAACTGTGATATATAGCACTATCATGCATGCTCGATCATGTCACATGCACCAGAGGATAACACTACCACAAAAAGTATCTGCCAGACAGATAATTAATCTGATTCCACTGAGGGGATTGTAGAATGGATTTTTTTTTGAAACTATGATGTTTTTTATAACGAATTCGGAAACTATATGACCAAATGCGTTTTTTCAGAAGTAACCCCGTCGGCCTCTATAAGGCCGAAGAGGCACTTTTCGGTCCACCGTAGGCCGAAGAGTGTTCTTCGGTCTTCTGTGTCATACATAGATAACCATATCACTGCTGGGGACGACGACGAATCTGGGTCTTCCTCGGACGAGGACCGGAAGGCGATAAGCATTGAGGCGGTGGGCGAGTGATACGTCTCCAACGTATTTATAATTTTTGATTGTTCCATACTATTATAGTATGGGGTTTATTCATGCGTGAGTTTACTTTGTCTACATCATGTCATCTTGCTTAAGACGTTACTCCGTTCTTTATGAACTTAATACTCTAGATGCATGCTGGATAGCAGTCGATGTGTGGAGTAATAGTAGTAGATGCAGAATCGTTTCGGTCTACTTGTCTCAGACGTGATGCCTATATACATGATCATTGCCTTGGATATCGTCATGATTATTTGCTTTTCTATCAATTGCCCAACAGTAATTTGTTTACCCACCGTATGCTATTTTCAAGAGAGAAGCCTCTAGTGAAAACTATGGCCCCCGGGTCTACTTTTATCATATATTGAAAATCCTAAAAATACCTTGCTGCACTTTTACTTTATTTATTTTATTTTATATTTTTGTTCGATCTATCTATCTATCACCATACAATTTAATCTTGCAATTAACCGCCAAGAGATTGACAACCCGTTGTTCGCGTTGGGTGCGAGGATTTGTTGTTTTGTGTGCAGGTGCTGTTAACGAGTTGTTGCGTGATTCTCCTACTGGATTGATAACCTTGGTTTCATAACTGAGGAAAATACTTATCTCTACTGTACTGCATCATCCCCTCCTCTTCGGGGAAATCCCAACGCAGCTCACAAGTAGCAGGAAGAATTTCTGGCGCCGTTGCCGGGGAGACATCATCAACATCTATCTAGTACCTACGCATAAAACTTTCATCTCCTTGCATTTATTTTATTTGCCTTTGCCTCTCGTTTTCATCTCCACCACTTCTAATTTTTTTTACAAAAATACAAAAATATTTTCCGTTTGCCTTTTTCTTGTTTGCTTCTTTGCTTGCTTGTTATCTTGTTTGCGTAGCCACAATGTCTCAAGAAAATACAAAATTGTGTGATTTTTCTAATTCTAATAATAATGATTTTATTAGTACTCCGATTGCTCCTCCCGCCGCTAGTGCGGAGACTTGTGATATTAATGCCGCTTTGTTAAATCTTGTTATGAAAGAATAATTTTTTGGTAGTCCTAATGAAGATGCCGCATCCCATCTTAACACTTCCATAGAATTGTGTGATATGCAAAAGAAAAAAGATGTGGATAATGATATTGTGAAATTAAAATTATTCCCGTTCTCATTGCGGGATCGTGCAAAAATTTGGTTTTCATCTTTACGACGAAATAGTATCGATTCTTGGGATAGGTGTAAAGATGCTTTTATTACCAAGTATTTTTCTCCCGCGAAAATTATTTCCCTTAGAAAACAAATTATGAATTTCAAGCAATTTGGTCATGAACATGTTGCTCAATCTTGGAAAAGGATGAAATTAATGATAAGAAATTGCCCTACTCATGGTTTAAATTTGTGGATGATCATACAAATTTTTTATGCGGGATTAAATTTTGTTTCTAGAAATCTTTTAGATTCTGCCGCGGGTGGTACTTTTATGGAGATTACATTGGGAGAAGCTACTAAATTGCTTGATAATATTATGGCAAATTATTCACAATGGCATACTGAAAGAGTTCCTACTAGTAAGAAAGTGAATTCTGTTGAAGAAATTAGTACTTTGAGTGATAAAGTTGATGCGCATATGAAATTGGTTGCTAGCAAAAATACTCCTATTGATCCTAATGATGTGCCTTTATCTACCTTGATTGAGCAAAATATTGATCCCGTAGATGTGAATTTTGTCTTTCGAAACAATTTTAATAGTAATTCTTATAGAGGTAATTTTAATCCTAGGCCGTTTCCTGGAAATTCCTCTAATAATTATGGCAATTCCTATGGTAATCCTTATAATAATAATAATAATAATAATAATAATAATAGGATGCCCTCTGATAACCCACAAGTATAGGGGATTGCAATAGCTTTCGAGGGTAGAGTATTCAACCCAAATTTATTGATTCGACACAAGGGGAGCCAAAGAATATTTGCAAGTATTAGCAGTTGAGTTGTCAATTCAACCACACCTAGAGATAAAATATCTGCAGCAAAGTATTTAGTAGCACAGTAATATGATAGTTTTGGTAGCAGTAGCAAGAGTAACAATAGTAACAGCAACAGTAACAGTTTTGTAGCAAGTGTAAAGCAGTAGCAACAAAGCAACTTAGCAAAAACCAATATGAGAAAGTCGTAGGCATTGGATCGGTGATGATAATTATGTTGGATGATATTCATCATATAACAGTCACAACCTAGGGCGATACACAATAGCTCCAATTCATCAATGTAATGTAGGCATGTATTCCGTATATAGTCATACGTGCTTATAATAAGAACTTGCATGACATCTTTTGTCCTACCCTCCCGTGGCAGCGGGGTCCTTAAGGAAACTAAGGGATATTAAGGCCTCCTTTTAATAGAGAACCGGAACAAAGCATTAGCACTTAGTGAATACATGAACTCCTCAAACTACGACAATCACCGGAAAGAATCCCAATTATTGTCACCTTGGGGTATGCGGATCATGACACATAATAGGTGCATATAACTTGCAAGATAGGATCAAGAACACAAATATATTCATGAAAACATGAAGGGTTCAGATCTGAAATCATGGCACTCGGGCCCTAGTGACAAGCATTAAGCATAGCAAAGTCATAGCAACATCAATCTCAGAACATAGTGGATACTAGGGATCAAAGCCCTAACAAATTGACTCGATTACATGATAAATCTCATCCAAGACATCACCGTCCAGCAAGCCTACGAAGGAATTACTCACGCTCGGTGGTGAGCATCATGAAATTGGTCATGAAGGATGGTTGATGATGACGATGGCGTCGAATCCCCCTCTCCGGAGCCTCGAACGGACTCCAAATCAGCCCTCCCGATGAAGAACAGGAGGTGGCGGCGGCTCCGTATCGTAAAACGTGATGAAACTTCTTCTTCTATTTTTTTTTCTCAGGGAAAGAGAATTTATAGCGTTGGAATTAGGTCAGACGGCTGCCTGTGGGCCCCACAAGGCACTACAACGCGCCCTAGGGGGGGAGGGTCGCGCCCTATTGCCTTGTGGGCAGCAGGTGGCCCCCCTTCTGTTGATTCTTGCGCCAATAATTTTTATATATTCCTCAAAAATTCTCCAAAAAGTTTCGTCCAAATCAGAGAACTTTGATTTCTGCACAAAAACAACACCATAGCAATTCTGCTGAAAACAACGTCAGTCCGGGTTAGTTTCATTCAAATCATGCAAATTAGAGTCCAAAACAAGAGCAAAAGTGTTTGGAAAAGTAGATACGACGGAGACGTGTCAACTCCCCCAAGCTTAACTCATTGCTTGTCCTCAAGCAATTCAGTTGACAAACTGAAAGTGATAAAGAAAAACTTTTACGAACTCTTTTGTTCTTGTATCCGTATATAAGCTTAAATAGTACCCAGGTTTTCAGCAAAGATCATGAACTAACCATGCTCATAATGACACTTAAAAACTATATTTACTCATATCAATGGCATAATCAACTAGAGAGCAATAATAACATATCTCAAATGCCAATAATTTGTCAAAACAATCATGATATAATATGATAACATGGTATCTCGCTAGCCCTTTCTGAGACCGAAAAACATAAATGCAGAGCACCTCCAAAGTTCAAGCAGCGACTAAGCATTGTAATTCAGGGTAGAAGAGATCCAGTCATGATGCACACAACATTAACTATACTCAATGCATAAGGATGACAATAGCGCTCTCAGGATTGGCGCTTAGTGGAAGAAAGTGAGACTCAAATATAAAAGCAAAATAACATAAAGTAAATAACAGAGAAGTAAATAGATAGGCCCTTCGCAGAGGGAAGCAGGGATTTGCAGCGGTGTGAGAGCTCGAAGCTTAAATCAGAGATGAAAAATAATTTTGAGAGGTGTACTTTTCCTGTCAACGTCACGACCGAGAGTTTTCAATATCTTCCATGCTAAACACATTGTAGGTGGTTCCCAAGCGGAAAGGTAAAGTTTGCTCCCCCTCCACCATACCAATACAAGCCATGGCTAGCCGAATCCTCGGGTGCCCTCCATACCAACAACTTTCCAGGGGAGTTTGTTTCCATTATATGATTTCGATTTTGAGCATAGCACTGGGCATCCCAAATACCAGCGTCTCTCGTGCAATGACAAGTGAATAAACACTCATCTTGAGAGTAACCCACTTAGCATGGAAGATACTGACCGCCCCCTGTCACTCCATGAGCGGTACGGGCAAACAAAACGGATGTTTATTTGAATAATTTAGAGGTGGCACGTGCAAATTTACTTGGAGCAGTAGAATAATACCGCATATAGGTAGATATTGTGGACTCATCTGGAACAGCTTTGGTTTAAGGATTGTGGATGCACAAGCAGAATTCCCGCTTAGTACAAGTGAAGGTTAGCAAATAGGTTGAGAAGCGACCAACTAGAGAGTGAAAACGGTCATGATCATGCATTCAGAATAATTAACATTGAATACTAGCATGAGTAGGATATAGTCACCCTGAACATAAATATCATGGAGGCTATGTTGGTTTTGAATCAACTATATGCATGAACATGTGCCAAGTCAAGCCACTTGAAACATTCAGAGGAGGATACCATATTAACATACTACATCATAACCATTTTAATGCATGTTGACATCCAAGATAAATCATTATCCACTCCTAGTTACTTAAGTATGGCATGAGCAACTATAATCTCTAATTGTCATCACAAACATGTTTACTCATAATATACTGAATCATGGATACCGAGTTAAACATATTTACAAAAACAAAAACAAGAAGAGTTCATACCAGCTTTTCCTTGCCACAGTCACTTCATCAAATCATCGTCATTATTGCCTTTCACTTGCACGACTGAATGATGTGAAAATAATAATAGTGCAAGAGTGCTGTGGACTAAGCTGGGATCTGCAAACATTTTATACAAGGGAGAAGACAAGGTAATACTGGCTCTTCGTTAGATCAACAATAAAGTATATGAGAACCACACATCATTTTCATCATGGTCTTCTCCCTATGACAACTTCAATGAAAAGAAAAGAAAAGAAATTCAGAGAAACACACTGAAATAATTTGGAGTTTTTAGTTTTTCTGAAGGAAGCAAATTAAGGAAGAAAAACGAAAAGCGAGAAAACTATTTACACGGGAGAACTCCCAACAAGCAAAAGAAGAAACGGGGAATCTTTTTGGGTTTTCTTTTAATACTACAACTAGTTATGCAAGAAAGAAACTACAACTATTTTTTTTGGATTTTCGAAGGTTTTCCAAACACATAAGAAGAAGGCGAGAAAAATAAACTAGCATGGATATACAATGAAAAAGTATGAACACCGACAACTGGAATGAATGTGTGAACATGAATGTAATGTCGGTGAGATATACGTACTCCCCCAAGCTTAGGCTTTTGGCCTAGCTTGGTGATCACCACCCGTAGTATCCATCAGGACCGGGCAGATAGTACTGGGGCGGAGGCACCTGAGGGTCCCACTGCTGGGCCTCGTCCTCTGCTGCTGCCAGCTCGTTCCTGTAAGCTGTGATGTCTGCCGGCATGATGGTGTATCCGTTCCTGGCATGAGAGTCAAACAAAGAGGGTGCAGGCAACGGAATAATATCGCGAGTTGTCTCGGTAAAAACCAGATTATAACGAATATATTGAGGAGGTTCAGGTTCATCAATAAAGTGGTGATCGATCATGCACTGTTGGTCTAAATAAGCCTTGGGCAACAGGTGGTCATTTGGGCGGATAGCAACATTAAAACGTTTCGCAAGATGCGAAGCATAAATACCGCCATGGATTTTACCCTTAGTTCTGTTGGTGTGTAAGCGGCGTGCAATGATAGCTCCCAAGCTAAAGGTGTTATCGCCGTAAATAGCACGACGCAAGAGGGCGAGGTCAGGGGCACTGAGCGTACCACCTTCCTCCCTGGCGGTCAAGCATTTCTCTATGAATAAAGCAAAGTAGTGCACCGCAGGAAAATGCAAGCTAATAACACGGGCTTTTGAAATGCCCCTAAATTCCCCCACAGTCAAAGTGCGAAGGAAGTCCTCGAACTCCTCAGGCCGAGGCTCCCTCAAATCCCCATCAGAAGGGATCAAGCATATTTTACAAAACTCATCTAGCGTTAACTCATGATGTTCAGCATATAAATCGAAACGCACCATGGGGATATCGAGCCTAGGCATAAAATAATATTTTTGCAGAAAGGAATTTGTAAGGATGTGGTGCTGGTCACACTCATCTGCGAGGAAGTTGGTCAGCCCGGCGTTCACAACAAATTGTGCGAACTCTTGACGAAACCCGGCTTCGTTCATGAAGGTGTTGTGCGGCCACTCGCACGGTCGAACTTCCGTCCTGTGCGGGATGTTGAGGTCGTGGTCATGGGCATCCTAAAGGGCACCCTTGGAGGTCCGACGCAACGAACTCCTCCGAAGAAAGTTCATTTTTCCTAAGAACAAATTTCTAAAAAAATTTGGACCACAAAAATATGTCAACAAAACTTCACAAGATTGATAGCAACTACTCATATAAGTGCCTAGAGGCTACATCAAGCATTCAAGCTACTTAGAACTCAAGGAATTTAACATGCAAGCTGATGACCCACAAGTATAGGGGATCAATCGTAGTCCTTTCGATAAGTAAGTGTGTCGAACCCAACGAGGAGCAGAAGGAAATGACAAGCGGTTTTCAGCAAGGTATTTTCTGCAAGCACTGAAATTATCGGTAACGAGTAGTTTGATAGAAAGATAATTTGTAACAAGTGACAAGTAGCAATAGTAACTAAGGTGCAGCAAGGTAGCCCAATCCTTTTTTGTAGCAAAGGACAGGCCGAAACGATCTCCTATAATAAGCTAAACGTTCTCGAAGACACATGGGAATTTCATCTAGTCACTTTCATCATGTTTGTTCGATTCGCGTTCGCTACTTTGATAATTTGATATGTGGGTGGACCGGTGCTTGGGTGCTGTTCTTACTTGAACAAACCTCCCACTTATGATTAACCCCTCGCGCAAGCATCCGCAACTACGAAAGAAGAATTAAGATAAATCTAACCATAGCATTAAACATATGGATCCAAATCAGCCCCTTACGGAATAGCGCATAAACTGGGGTTTAAGCTTCTGTCACTCTAGCAACCCATCATCTAATTACTACTCCACAATGCATTCCCTTAGGCCCCAAAATGGTGAAGTGTGATGTAGTCGACATTCACATGACACCACTAAGAGAATCAACAACATACATATCATCAAAATATCGAACGAATACCAAATTCACATGATTACTTATGACAAGACTTCTCCCATGTCCTCAAGAACAAAAGTAACTACTCACAAATCATGTTCATGTTCAAGATCAGAGGGGTATTGAATAGCATAATGGATCTGAACATATAATCTTCCACCAAATAAACCAACTAGCATCAACTACAAGATGTAATCAACACTACTAGCAACCCACAGGTACCAATCTGAGGTTTTGAGACAAAGATTGAATACAAGAGATGAACTAGGGTTTGAGATGAGATGGTGCTGTTGAAGATGTTGATGAAGATTGGTCCTCCCACGATGAGAGGATCGTTGGTGATGTCGATAGTTTCGATTTCCCACTCCCGGAGGGAAGTATCCCCGGCGGAATCGCTCCGCCGGAGAGCAAAAGTGCTCCAGCCCAAGTTCTGCCTCGAGACGGCGGCGCTCCATCCCAAAAGTCTTCTCCTTATTTTTTCTAGGGCAAATGGGCTTATATACCAGAAAATGGGCACCGGAGGTTGGCCAGGGGCCCCACAAGCCACCAGGGCGCGCCTGGGGGGGGGGGGGGTGGCGCGCCCTGGTGCCTCGTGGGCACCTGGGTGGCCCCCTCTGGTACTTCTTTCTTCCAATATTTTTTTATTCCAAAATAAATCTCCGTGAAATTTCAGCTCATTTGGAGATGTGTAGAATAGGTATCTCTGACATAGCTTTTTCAGGTCCAGAATTCCAGCTGCCGGCAATCTCCCTCCTTATGTAAATCTTGCATATTAAGAGAGAAAAGGCATTAGAATTGCTCGACAAAGTGTTATATTGATTAAAAATACTATAAATAATAGTAGGAAAACATGATGCAAAATGGACGTATCAACTCCCCCAAGCTTAGACCTCGCTTGTCCTCAAGCGAAAGCCGATATCGATAATCATGTCCACATGTTTAGAGAGAGAGGTGTCGATAAAAACAAAATACGGACATAGTAGCATCATGATCATTATTATAACATAAATATTCATTATCATATAACTTCTCATGAGCAAGTAACAATTCATCACAACAACGAAGTATAAGACATAAACTTTCTTGAAAACTAACAAACTATGTTCTCATTCAACAATTCAATTGCAATTCATCATATTTTCAGGAAGGGTCTCATGTAGGAGCTTTTTAGCAAGTCCACATACTCAACCATCATTTAGTCTTCTATGATTGCTAACACTGACAACATATATATGGAGCAAAAAGTTTCAGCCAGACACATAGAAAGATAGGGGCTTATAATTTCGCCTCCCAACTTATTCACCACAAGGGTAATGTCAACAATAATAACTCATGATCACTCATATCCAACTGGATATATATGCCTAGATCTTCCCCACCACATGATGCTTGCAAAAGAGAAAAATAAAAAGAGAATAGAGGAGAACACTATTGACTCTTGCATAAAAAATAAATACATAAAAGTAAAAGATAGGCCCTTCGCAGAGGGAAGCAGAGGTTGTCATGCGCTTTTTGTTGTTGGATGCACAAGCCCTTAATGCAAAGGAACGTCACTTTATATTGCCCCTTGTGATAGTAACCTTTATTATGCAGTCCGTCGCTTTTATTTCTTTACCATCACAAGTTCGTACAAAGCTTATTTTCCCTTACAATAAAAGTTCATACATATTTAGAGGCAATTTTTATTGCCTTTTGCACCGATGACAACTTACTTGAAGGATCTTATTCAATCCATAGGTAGATATAGTGGACTCTTATGACATGAAACTGGGTTTAAGGGTTTCGAATGCACAAGTAGTATCTCTACTTGGTGCGGATTTTTGGCTAGCAAAGATATTGAGCAAGCACCACATGTTGGAGGATCTATGACAATATAACTTCTATGTGAATATAAGCAAAGATAATTCATTATGTTGTCTTCCTTGTCCAACGTCAACAATTTGACATAAAATACTCAGTGGGGGCTCACAATCATAAAAGATGTCCAAGATAGTGTATTTGCATGTGAATCTTCTCTTCCCTTATTAATTTTTTCATGAATTGCATCATTGACCAATGCTATGTTTGTTAACTTTCAATAAATTTTACCACTTATACTTTTCTTTATGTAATGTTATTACTTTTCATAAGATTAGCATATGATCTTTTGCATTATTTTCATTGTTAGGATTGAAACATAAAAGTAAAGAAGCTAAAACTCAAACTACTCTTTATTATATAACTCTCAACTCAATTACATAGATAGATAGATCACGAAACTAGCACTCGAAAATATATCATACTAAACTTTTATTCAACTAAATCACGAAATAACTAAGGATCGAACTAAAAATAGGTAAAGATAATAAAAGTGATGGTGATACGATACCGGGGCACCTCCCCCAAGCTTGGCACAAGCCAAGGGGAGTGCCCATACCCATGTACTCAAGTTTCTGTCTTCGGTGATGATGAAGTGGTGGGCTTGTCCCTCATGACATTAATTAGGATCTCCTTTAGGCTCTGGATTTCCTGGAGCATATGTTGTATCATCTCTGTATTCTTTTGGACTTCGGCCATAATATGCTTATTCTCTGCCCCCAAGCATTCTTTCCTGCATCACTTTTACTTGGACGAGAGATGTCCCAATTGGAGGGTATGTACATACGAGGAGTGTTTTCAACCCCATAATTGTGAACCAAATTATGAAAGTTGTTCCAATGTAACCTATGTAAGGGCCTTCTAGGGGGAAGCCCTTCTTGTACCTCTGGACTCCCATGGCTTGTTGTGCTTCTCACGGCTGGATGAGGGTTTGGGATCATAGAGATGCTGGCAAGGGTACCCCTCTCGGAAGCCGAAGGGTGGACCTCAAGCGAATCTCCATCATCTTCTTCCATGGTAACCTGTCCTTCCTCCCCCCTCCTGAGCTCCATCTGCATCAACCAAGCATCGTCTCCCACATTGTTGGAGGAAGAGGAAGACATGATGCCTGGCCTCGAAATATGATAGAAAACAACACAAAACAAGAACATAGAGTATTTCTGCGATACGGTGGTCAAAACGTCCGGGAGTATATATAAAGATTTTTTATCTTGCAAAACAAGTATTCCAGGAGAAAACGGAGTCGGGAAGGCTCACGAGGGGCCCACGAGAGTCCCCTCGGCTGTTTCTTATTTTTGTATTTTTTCTAATATTCCAAAACTGTCAGAAAGTATTTTTATGGAATTTTTGGAGTCGGTTTACTTACCGTATCACGTACCTCTTCCTTTTCAGGGTTCTGGAGTGTTCTGGAAGGACTCTTTGATGTGCTCTTCTGGTGTAATTGTTTCAATAATATTAGTTTCAACATTAATGGGAGTACCTGAAATATAGTGCTTAATTCTTTGCCCATTCACCACTCTCGGATTAGTGCCTTCAGAGTTGTTTATTTTGATGGCTCCGGAGCGACAAACTTCTTCGATGATGTACGGTCCTTCCCATTTAGAGAGAAGTTTTCCTGCAAAAAATCTAAAACAAGAATTGTATAATAGATCATACTCACCCACTTTGAATTCCCGTTTTTGAATTCTTTTATCATGCCATCTTTTAACTTTTTCTTTAAACAATTTGGAATTTTCATAAGCTTGGGTTCTCCATTCATCTAGTGAGCTAATATCAAATAACCTCTTTTCACCGGCAAGTTTAAAATCATAATTGAGTTCTTTAATTGCCCAATATGCTTTATGTTCTAACTCAAGAGGCAAATGACATGCTTTCCTATAAACAATTTTATAAGGAGACATACCCATAGGATTTTTATAAGCAGTTCTATAAGCCCATAATGCATCGTCAAGTTTCTTAGACCAATTCTTTCTAGATCGATTAACGGTCTTTTACATTAATGTTATTTCTCTATTGCTCAATTCAACTTGACCACTAGATTGAGGGTGATAGGGAGATGCAATTCTATGGTTGACATCATATTTAGCAAGCAGTTTACGGAATGCACCATGAATAAAATGTGAACCACCATCAGTCATTAAATATCTAGGAACTCCGAACCTCGGGAAAATAACTTCTTTAAGCATTTTAATAGAAGTGTTATGATTAGCACTACTAGTTGGAATAGCTTCTACCCACTTAGTAACATAATCAACAGCAACTAAAATATGAGTATGCTGATACGTCTCCAACGTATCTATAATTTATGAAGTATTCATGCCATATTTATAACAATTCTATATGGTTTTGGTATGATTTGATTAGAACTAACCCGGACTGACGCTGTTTTTAGCAGAACTACCGTGGTGTTGTTTTTTGTGCAGAAATAAAAGTTCTCCAAATGCAGCGAAACTTTTTGACGATTTTTTTGGGACCAAAAGAGACCCCCAAAGCTTCGTGGAAGGACCAGAAGCCTCATGAGGTGCTCACAAGCCACCACGGCGCGCCAAGGGGGGTGGAGTGCCGTGGTGCCTCATGGGCCCATCTTAGCCCATCTTGACGTGATTCCAATGCTGAAAAATCCTATAAATAGAGAAACCCCCAGAAATAACCCTAGATTTTGGACTACGCCGCCGCAAGCCTCTGTACCTTTGAAATACCATCTGGAGCCCTGTTCCGGCACCCTGCCGGAGGGGGAAATCATCACCGGAGGCCATCTTCATCATCCCGGTGGTCTCCATGACGAGGAGGGAGTAGTTCACCCTCGAGGCTAGGGGTATGTACAAGTAGCTATGTGTTTGATCTCTCTCTGGTGTTCTTGATTTGGCACGATCTTGATGTATCGCGAGCTTTGTTAATATAGTTGGATCATATGGTGTTTCTTCCTCTCTATCTTGTTGTGATGAATTGAGTTTTTACCTTTGAGGTTTCACTATTATCGGATTGAATACTTTTATGGATTTGAGAACACTTGATGTATGTCTTGCATATGAATACCCATGGTGACAATGGGGTATTATATTGATTCACTTGATGTATGTTTTGGCAGTCAACTCGCGGATTCCCGAGGTGACATTGGGGTAATCTATGCATAAGTGTTGATGCACTTTTTCGTCCTACTTTCTCCGGTAGAAATCTTGGGGCACTCTTTGAAGTTCTTTGTGTTGGATTGAATATTATGAATCTGAAGTTGTTTGATGCATATCGTATAATCAACTCACGGATACTTGTGGTGACATTGGAGTATCTAGGTGACATTAGAGTTGGTTGATGCGTGTCATATGGTGTTATTTTAGTACGAACTCTAGGGCTGTTTGTGACACTTATAGGGATGGCTCAATAGATTGATCGGAAAGGATAACTTTGAGGTGGTTTCGTACCCTACAACAATTTCTACCTTATGTTCTCCGCTAGATAAGAACTTTGGAGTGATTCTTTGTCGCACGTTGAGGGATTGTTATATGATTCAACTATGTTAGCACTGTTGAGAGATTGCACTAGCGAAAGTATGAACCCTAGGCCTTGACTCTAAGCATTGCAATACCGTTTGTGCTCCATTTTATCACTTGCTACCTTGCTGTTTTTATATTTTTAGATTACAAAAACCTATATCTACTATCCATACTACACTTGTATCACCATCTCTTCGCCGAACTTGTGCACCTATACAATTTGCCATTGTATTGGGTGTGTTGGGGACACAACAGATTTCTTGTATTTGGTTGCAGGGTTGTTTGAGAGAGACCGTCTTCATCCTACGCCTCCCATGGATTGATAAACCTTAGGTCATCCACTTGAGGGAAAATTGCTACTGTCCTACAAAACTCTGCGCTTGGAGGCCCAACACGAGTCTGCAAGAATAAGTTGTGTAGTAGACATCAAGCTCTTTTCTGGCGCCGTTGCCGGGGAGGTGACTGCTTGAAGGTATATCTTTAGATCTTATAATTGAATCTTTTAGTTTCTTGTTTTACCACTAGTTTGGTTTATAAAAGAAAACTACAAAAAAAATGGAATTGAGGCTGCCTCATATTATTCGTCTTTATAATGTTTTTCTTGAAAATGATGGAGCGGAAAATTGTGCTCAATTGATAGAAGAAGAATTCAATAAAATGTTTGGCATAAAATCTTTGAATGATGAGCATGATTGCAATGTTGTTAGTATGAATTCTATGAATATCCAAAATACTAAAGATGATTGCACTAGTCATGGCAAAAATGTTTCTTATAAGCATGTCAATTTTTGTGGAGTGCATAAAGTTTTTGAAGACATGCCTTATAGGGATGATAGATTTTGTAAGAAGCATAAACATGATAGAACCAATTTTTTGCTCAAAGTGACAGATGAATTTGCTACAAAATTATGTTCTCTTTATCCTATTACTTGTGAACTTTGCAATAAAGTTGGTCACCTTAATTTCCAATGCATGCTTTTTCATGATCGAATCGTGTCCAAATATTGCAATAATTTGATCACCCGTGAACTTTATAATGAACTTTGTTTATTTTTGGGGTGTGAAGAATTGACATATAAAAATAGTTGGTTTGAAGTATTCATTCTCACAAAAGACATTGAAAATAATTTCGAGGAAATCTATATGTTTTGTGTGGTAAATTGCAATGAGAATGCTTATATAGCCAACTATAGAAAAACGGGAAAACAAATAGAATATAAAAGAAATACTAATGGAAGGTTAAGATTCCCCCTTTCCCTCCTATTTTCTCTCATGATGAAACAGGTAATGAGGAGGAACTTCCTATCCAACCAATCTCTTCAATAAGAAGCTCGGAAGAATTAAATAAACCCACGCATAATGTGGTAAAGAAAAAGAAATGAAGGAAAAGTAGAGGTAAATAGGTATCTCTCCCAAATAATGTTGCTCCTATTATTGTCGTACCTCATGAGAATGAATAAAAAATAATTGTGGAAGATGATACACTTGATGATGATTTTGTTATGCCTATTGCTTGTTGTGACGATTATGATTGGGAAGATAATGATACTTCTTATGATCTTGAAAATCTTTATGGCACCAACATGGAGGAATATGATAATAATTGTTATACTATTGGTGCTATTCATACTATTGATGATAATAGTGATAATGCTAATGATATGAAAACCAACAAGCTTGGGGATGCTATGTTTGATTGGAATGATATGTTTGAGAATTTATTTGCTGCAAATAATGTTTGCCCTAAGCTTGGGGATGCTATGCTTAATGAAAATGATCTTTTTATTCCCCCTACTTTTGATGAGCAAATTTATTATGATGATGACATGCCTCCTATCTATGATGATTATTGTGATGATACTTATGTTATGAAAAATAGTGATGATTATTATTATAATACTTGTTATAATTATGAAAATCCTTTTACTGAACATCACTCTTTTAATGTGGAAACAATTTATAGTATTCGAGTTTCATACGATACTCCCACTATTATGAATGAGAAGAAACTTGCTTGTGTGGAGAGTAATAAAAATTCTATGCTCGTAGATCATGAAAAGAATGCTTTATGTGATATCTATATTGTTGAATTCATTCATGATGCTACTGAAAATTATTATGAGAGAGGATCATATGCTTTTACATATTGCAATAATATCAAGTTCCCTCTCTATGTGTTGAAAGTTTTGAAGTTATGCTTGTTTTGCCTTCCTATGCTAGTTGATTCTTGCTCCCATAAAATATTTTCTCAAAAAATCCCTATGCATAGGAAGTGGGTTAGGCTTAAATTTGCTAGTCATATGCTTCATGATGCTCTCTTTGTGTTTCAATTCTTTACTTTTATGTGAGCATCATTGAAATCATCATGCCTAGCTAAAAGGCATTAAAGAAAAGCGCTTGCTGGGAGACAACCCAATATTAATACCTACTGTTTTTGTGTGTTCAC
Source organism: Elymus sibiricus (assembly GCA_039707655.1). NCBI lineage: Eukaryota > Viridiplantae > Streptophyta > Magnoliopsida > Poales > Poaceae > Elymus > Elymus sibiricus. The sequence continues at coordinate 391,770,619 of CM077664.1, read as the reverse complement.
ATGATTAAGCTACTGTATTAATCATGTTTTATATGTTTTCTTTCAATAATGTGCCAAGTAAAGCCTTTGGGATAGTGTGGATACTTGTTGTTTTGCGTCCAGTGCTGGAATTTCTATTCTGTACTGGAGCGTGAGAAAATTCTGCAATTTTTACACAGTATTGGGATAGAAATTGTTTACGTTTTCCTAAATTTTCAGAATTTTTGGAGGTACATAAGTATGGTTTTTAAACCGCTCACTACACGCTGTTCTGTTTTTGACAGATTCTATTTTCGGTGCATAGTTTGCTTGTTTTAGTGTTTCCATAGCTTATATTGAGTAATATAAATTGTGAAAATGATATAATACAGTAGGCATTATGTGATAACAATTATGAATCTTGTCTTGACAGTACCTAAGTGGATGATTTATTTTTATCATACTAACCTATCTCACCAAGTTCCGTTAAGTTTTGTGTGATTGAAGTTTTCAAGTTTTGAGTGAGATATCGATATGAGAAGAATAAGGAGTGGCGAGACCCTAAGCTTGGGGATTCCCAAGGCACCCCAAGGTAATACTTAAGGAATACTCAAGCGTCTAAGCTTGGGGATGCCCCGGAAGGCATCCCCTCTTTCGTCTTCAACACTATCGGTAACCTTACTTGGAGCTATATTTTTATTCGTCACATGATATGTGTTTTGCTTGGAGCGTCATTTTATTTTGTTGAGATTTGATCAATGTTATAAATAATCATACTTTGTATCTTTTAGTTCAATAAAATGCCAAGTACAGCCTTTACCATGCTCAGTTTGCAAGTTTATGTGTTGCTGTTTGAAAACAGAAAATTTTCTATTATGTCCAGAATATTCCTGAATAGTCAGAACATGATAAAAATCTGAAATTTTTACACAGTAAGCATGCATGATTTCTATGTCACGTGGTAATTGTTCAGAATTTTTGGAGTTAGGAAAGTATGAATTTAAAATCCCCCTTTACAGACTGTTCTGTTTTGGCTGATTACTGTTATGTTTGCATTGTTTGCATATGTTTGTTTGTTTAATGATTCTATTTGAGGATAGGATTATTAAATATGCAGAGGCATTTAGTTGCAATGTTAAATTATAATTTTAGTGATTTGCTACAGTAGGGAATGATAAGGTTTTGTATTGATTTATACTAACTTATCTCACGAGTTCTTGTTGAGTTTTTGTGTGGATGAAGTTTTTAAGATTTAAGGAAACCGTGATATGAGAGGAATTAAGGAGACACAAGAGCTCAAGCTTGGGGATGCCCAAGGCATCCCAAGTTATTATTCCAAGAAGTCTCAAGCATCTAAGCTTGGGGATGCCCCGGTAGGCATCCCACCTTTCTTCTTCAACAACTATCGGCCAGTCTTGGTTGAGCCTAAGTTTTTGCTTCGTCACATGATATGTGCTATCCTTGGAATGTCATTTTATTTTGTTTTCTTTGCTGTTTGAATAAAATACTTAAGATCTGAAATTTTTAAATGAGAGAGAGTCCACACAGAGCAACTTAATTACTTAACTACTCATTTGATCTTCACTTATATCTTTTTGGAGTAGTTTGTCATTTACTGTTGTGCTTCACTTATATCCTATGAGTAAATTGTGAAAGAATTGAATACCATAAAGTTGAAATTATATGTGCTTCATATGCTTGTATCATGCCTAGTTGTAGTTTCACATTGGGTTTAGAAAGTGAAATATATTGAAGCTTGACAATCACAATATTGGTCATACAAGCAATTCATGAATGATTAGTATAAGGAAGAGAACTTTCACATATAAATATATTATGTTGGACATCTTTTATGATTGTGAATACCCATTAATTATTTTCAAACTTGAGCAAATTAGTTGAAGTTGGACAAGGAAGACAACGTAATGAGTTATGTTTGGGTATATTTGCATAGAAGTTATATTGTTATGAATCCTCCAACATGTGGTGGTTGCTTAGGATCTTTTGCTAGCCAAAAATTCATACTAAGTAGAGATACTACTTGTGCATCCAAAAACCCTTAAACCCAGTTTCTTCCCATGAGTGTCCACCATATCTACCCATGGATTGAATAAGATCCTTCAAGTAAGTTGTCATCGGTGCAAAAAGCAATAAAAATTGCTGTTGGTGCAATAATTTGCCTCCTTATGTTTCGGAGATTGTTGACATAAACAGTAAGGGACTGATGTGTTTGCTAGTTCACACAGAGTAACAGGTCCCTGGAGTCAAGAGGAGTTTGGCTCAAACTCCAAAGAAAATCCCCTGCGTGGCAGTGAAGGTTATCACCGAAGATTATGATGACAAGAGTGACCCCTCAAAAATTGCTGATGCAAAGCAATTGGTTCAGTGCTCGTTCGAAGAAAGTGACTGCAGCCGAGAAGATTGAAGACGAGTGAAGAGGTAGCATTTATTTCGTTGTTTCTCTTCTCTTTATTGAGTCATAGGACCACCGTACTACTAAGAGGGGTGTAGTGTTCGAAGCTTTGATTCTCTGATGCTAAACCCAAATCCTATGAAAGTTGTGAGGGAAATCTCTTTGTGTTCCGAGCAAATATTTGCCAGCAAGTGTCGGGGTACGACCATCTATGGGGCCATGCAGCCCCTTGTGGTTCGGCGGGGGAGGTCGACGTGCACAAAGAGCATGGACAATGGGGAGCGCGAGGGATTTACCCAGGTTCGGGCCGCTGAGAAGCCTAAAACCCTACTCCTGCCTTTGGTGTATTGATGGTGCAGAAGCACAGTACAAGGAGCGCCTGTCCCGGCAAGGCGCGGGGGGAGCAGCTACGCGAGACGTGCTTGTGTTTGAAAAGGGGTCCGAATCCTCTAAACTGTTGCCTTGGCCCTCCTTTTATAGTTCAAGGGGTTACCACAGTGGCAAAATAGTAATTACATAGCGACTAGATAGCAAACAGTGCTATCGTACCTAACTCTACCAATTTAGGACAAAGGCATTAAATGCGACGCTAGGTGTCATGTGGAGAGGTAGTCTCGGCAAGGTTTCTGCACCGCTTGCCTAGCTACCTCGTATTATCCTGACACGCCTCTTGGATGGGTGTCGTTAGGGGCAAATCTTGTCCCAGCGTGCTGACACGTGCCCGACAAGCCTCACCAACCAACCTGCGCGGTCGACACCTCACACCTGTGCAGCGAGGTGGAGCGCTGGAGGGCTGGCTTAAGCTTGCCGGCACGAAGCTTGCCGGGTCTTCACCTTGTCGGTTCAGCCTTGCCGGCAAGGAATGTCTTCATCTTTGGTACTAGTCGAGTGTTGTTGGGTATAGTCATGCCGCTGGGAAGAAGCTTCTTCTCAATGAGCTCTTGTTCTTGCTTGGTGACACAACGCTTGCCGGACGAAGTGCTTGCCGGAAAGACTGGTCCTTGCCGGGTCTGCCTTGCGACAACCCTAGATTGGCACAACTCCAAGTCCAGAAGGTTTGTGAGGCCCTGGTTCTCACTACACCGATAGGAGCCCCCGGGACCTCCTTTAACAATGAACTCGGAAGATCTCGATGTTTAAGGTGGGACCAAAAACTGGCTTGGATTGTGACAGTCATATTTTGCTTGCCGGGGAAGATTGTATTCGGCAAGCAGCCCCTAGGAAAAGGTTGTTTCCCAAAGGCCGCCAGCCCCTGAGCTCATCTGTAGATAGCTCGGGAGATCTTCATGTTGAAACTTCCGTTTAGCAGAGAACTTTAAAGATCTCGATGCTAAAAGAAAACTTGTTTCTGGCAGAGAACTTTTAGTTTCTCAATGTCAATTCTTTTCTCAACGGAGAACTCTATGGTTCTCAACGTTGGCTTCCGGGAAAGCTATCCCCGGGAAGGCTTTAGCTTCCGGCAGAGAACTTTAAGGTTCTCGATGCCGGCTTTTGATTTCAGCAAGGAACTCTGAGATTCTCGATGCTGGCTTGCCGGAAAGGTGATTCCTGGCAAGGCTTTTATTGTTAGCAGATAACTCTAGGTTCTCGATGCCAACTTATGTTTAAGGCAGAGAACTCTTAGATTCTCGATGCCAGCTTCCGAGAAGGACGTTCCGCCACCTTGTCAGCTTCTTCGTCTTCCCTACTTGTCATCAAGCTGGAAAAGACAAGTTCAGCTACCGTACAACCACCGGCCAAAGTCGTCATCGAATGCGGTCGGCATGGAATGACAATTGTTGTACTGAAGTTCTCCAGCATATCTTCTGCTGCAAAGACACATATAAAGAGAATAGCTTTTCTTTAATTAGTCCACCTTTATTATGTCTGTAATGCATACTTTTATTTTGTATGCTTCTTCCTTGAGTAATACTATCCTTGTACATTTTTACACCCTACGCTTGCCGGAATGCTTCCCGGTGCACATGTTTCAGTCGGCAGCGCTTGAGGGAACAGGCCCTTAGCAGCTTGCCGGAAATACCGCCTCCCGAAAAGGTTTACCTTGTCGGTCCTAATGCAGCTGCTCACGTTGCTGAGCGGACTCGAGGCAACTAGGAGCGCAACTAGCCCCGAGAAGGCTCCTTCGCGTGTAGGTTTACGTACAAGGATAAAATCGTTCAAGGAAGAAGGACAAGACTAACAGGAAATTAACTCAAAGTTTTTCAACTTAGCTTTTTCTGCTGTCCATCCGGCCCATGGTGCATTCAATTTCTTTCCTGAACGCCACTGAATTTGGGGGCGAAAGCCCCCTTGTCGGAACGCACAACTCAACGACAAGGTTTGCTATGCTTCCACCCTTGTCAGAGCGATTGGCTCAATGACAAGGGCGAAAGCCCCCTTGTCGGAGCGCACAGCTCAATGACAAGGTTTGCTATGCTTCCACCCTCGTCAGAGCGATTGGCTCAATGAGAAGGGCGAAAGCCCCCTTGTCGGAGCGTATGGCTCAATGACAAGGTTTGCTTGCCGGAAGCTTACTGCTTAACAGCAAATCTTTGGTTTTGCCTCCGGAAAAATCTTTCCAAGAGGGCTTCTGGTTTCGACAGAGAAATCCGTGATTCTTGATGTCAGCTTTCGAGGAGAAAGTTCCCAGGAAGGCTTTAGCTTCCGGCAGAGGACTTCAAAATTCTCGATGCCGGCAAGATCGCCGCCAGAAAGGTTTCGACCTCAACAGAGAACTCTGAGGTTCTCGATGCTGGCTTCCGAAAAGGCATTTCAGGGAAGGCTTGTTGTTTTTCAGCGGAGAACTCTGGGTTCTCGACGCCGGCTTCCGGGAAGGCTTCTGTTGCCGGGAAGGCTTGCGGTTTCAGTGGAAAACTTTGACATTCTCAACGCCGGCTTCCGGCAAGGAACTTGCCGGAAAGTCTTGCAGTTTTAGCGGATAACTTTGACGTTCTCGACACCAGCTTCTGCAATTACCAAAGCTGGTGCTACCGTGAAGCTATCTTCCATCCATTTACCTGCAACACTGATTCGGGCATAAAAATTCCGCAACAGTGTTTTAGCGTAATGAGTTAATTAGCATCTTAGTCGCACTTAACTCATGTGAAAACTTGATTTCTGCTGAATATTCTCCTCGCTTGCCGGAACGCTTTCCGGAGCGCACAATCCAGTTAGCAGCGCTTGAGGAACAGATCCTTAGCAGCCTGCCGGGATCGCCGCCTCCCGAAAAGGTTTACCTTGTCGGTCCTAATGCAGCTGCTCATGTTGTCGAGCGGACTCGAGGCAACTAGGAGCGCAACTAGTCCCGAAAAGGCTCCTTAGCGTACGGGTCACAGAAATCTTAAAAGAATAAAAACTTGCAAAGCCTTTTCCTTAAATGATTGCATTTTTGCATAATTAATCCCTACGCTTGACATAATGCTTCCTGATCACGCACGGTCTGATCGATGGCACTTAGGATCAAGTCCTGTTAGCAGCCTATCGAGAACGTCGCCTTTTCAGGAGCTTAACACTCTGGAAATAAACATAGCTGCATCGGTGCTGCTGGGTGGACCCAGAACAACCAAGAGCGCAGAATGTTTCAAAAGTGTTCCTCTGCGCACAGGTTATGCACGAAAATGCCATTTAAGGATAAGACCAAATAACAGAAAGTAACTAGAGCGTTAGAACTTAGCTCTTTCTGTAGCACGGTGAGTACACTGCGATTCATCAGGGCGCCGTGCAAGGTGCTCAAAGTGTCCATGAAGAACGTTATGCCACCAGTGTCGCCGATGTGGCGGAAAGTTTGGCCACCGCTGTCTTCACCGTCGCCAGCAGTTAAAACTGCGCCTCAGAAGTAGACGCGGCGACGTTGCCCTCCCTCATCTGGGAGCGCCGTTGATAATGAAGATGAAACTGACGCTGCTGGAGCAGATTGGCATACGCGTGCCCCCTACCTGGCGTGCCAAAGATGTCGGGGTACGACCATCTATGGGGCCATGCAGCCCCTTGTGGTTCGGCGGGGGAGGTCGACGTGCACAAAGAGCATGGACAATGGGGAGCGCGAGGGATTTACCCAGGTTCGGGCCGCTGAGAAGCGTAAAACCCTACTCTTGCCTTTGGTGTATTGATGGTGCAGAAGCACAGTACAAGGAGCGCCTGTCCCGGCAAGGCGCGGGGGGAGCAGCTACGCGAGACGTGCTTGTGTTTGAAAAGGGGTCCAAATCCTCTAAACTGTTGCCTTGGCCCTCCTTTTATAGTTCAAGGGGTTACCATAGTGGCTAAACAATAATTACATAGCGACTAGATAGCAAACAATGCTATCATACCTAACTCTGCCAATTTAGGACAAAGGCATTAAATGCGATGCTAGGTGTCATGTGGAGAGGTAGTCCCGGCAAGGTTTCTGCACCGCTTGCCCAGCTACCTCGTATTATCCTGACACGCCTCTTGGACGGGTGTCGTTAGGGGCAAATCTTGTCCCAGCGTGCTGACACGTGCCCGACAAGCCTCACCAACCAACCTGCGCGGTCGACACCTCACACATGAGCGAACACTTGTGCAGCGAGGTGGAGCGCTGGAGGGCTGGCTTAAGCTTGCCGGCACGGAGCTTGCCGGGTCTTCACCTTGTCGGTTCAGCCTTGCCGGCAAGGAATGTCTTCATCTTTGGTACTAGTCGAGTGTTGTTGGGTATAGTCATGCCGCTGGGAAGAAGCTACTTCTCAATGAGCTCTTGTTCTTGCTTGGTGACACAACGCTTGCCGGACGAAGTGCTTGCCGGAAAGACTGGTCCTTTCCGGGTCTGCCTTGGAACAACCCTAGATTGGCACAACTCCAAGTCCAGAAGGTTTGTGAGGCCCTGGTTCTTACTACACCGACGGCAAGAGACTCTGATCTTCTTCGTTGCGAGAGATTTGTCTCTGACCGAGGAGTTAGCATTACTTGTTCCTCAAGTAATGTTACCGTTGCTCTTAAAATCCGACCGTTGTGAACGTGTCGGTTGGCCATTGGCTGGACCGCGTGTCCAAAATGGTCATTTCACACCAGGGAAGGCTGCGGCTATAAATAGCCACCCCGCACCGGCATTGTCCGGTGGCTGCTCCGTGTGATTTTGAGAAGATTGTTGAGCAACCCCCTCTCCTGAGTGATTTGAGTTTAAAATCCACTGAGAAAAAACCCCAGAGCCGAAAAATTAGATAGTGGTTTAGCATCACTCGAATCTAAGTCCAGTACGCTCCGCCTATTACTCTTGAGAGCTGCGAACTCTCTAGACGGTTAGGTGTCAATTTCTTTAGAGACCAAGAGTAATTGTGGTTCTCGAAGAAGAAGTCTGTAAAGGTTTGGAGATCGCCTCAAGCATCTACCACGAGTGATCGGCATTGGTTGACGAACCAATTGTCGAGGAGAATAGGGCGAAGAGAGTTTATCTTCTGTGTTAAATCACAACCCCTCCAACCAGACGTAGTCCTTTTGCAGAAGGGTGAACTGGTCAACCAAATTCCTTGTCGCCATCGAGCATCACTGGTCACCTCTGCTTCTCCCCTTTACATTCGAACTGTGCTGTATGACATATTTCAATCATGTGATTTGTCTCGATGCATGCTTTTAGTTTCCATTCGTTAGTTTGTATTCGCTCACTGTACACTGTTTTCATTCGCTCCGCTGCTGGGTTCCGAGAGTTTTGATATTTCCGAAGAAAATTTAAAACTCCCATTCACCCCCCTCTGGTAGACATACTATGTTCCTACAATTGGTATCAGAGCAAGGTACTCCTTGACTCTGTTCATTTTGGTCTAACCACCTTGGAGTTTAAGTATGTCCTCAGTGAGCTACAAGTCACACCTCAAGATTCCCATCTTCGATGGGACAGACTATCCCTTCTGGAAGGAGAAGATGAAGATCCATCTTCGAACTATTGATGATGATTTGTGGAACGTGGTGCAGAATGGATTCATGGTTGAAGTGCCCCAGGTCCCCACTGACCAAGAGAAGAAACTTATTCAGATGGATGCTCAAGCCAAAGATGAAACCGGTGGCCATCTCTCTCGTGCTCAATTTCTTCGCTATCGTCAGTGTGAAACTGCAAAGGAATTGTGGGACATTCTCGAAAAGATAAATGAGGGTGTTTCAACTCAGAAAGAGGCTCGCATTGATACTCTTCGGGTGAAGTTCAATCGGTTCAAGCGAATCGGAATTGAAAGCTGCCAGCAAACCTTCGATCATCTGAGTGACATTGCAAACGAGCTGCAAGGTCTCGGTGCCAAAGACATCACTGATCACGAAGTTGTGAAGAAACTGCTCCAATCCCTTGACATCGTTCGACACTCTAGTTCTGATGATTTGGGAACGTGCTGATTTCAAAGTTCTCGACTCAGCTGATATCATGGAAAGGCTAAACACCCACGAGGAACAAGAAGAAGAAAAGAGAGATCTCTATGGTTCAAGTCACCGAAAAAGTCATGCTCTCAAGGCTGTGGCTGAATCTTCCTCAGGAGGAAATGCAGAAGAAGATTCAGATGACCCAGAAAGGATTAGCAAGGATCTCGCATTAATCACAAAAAGATTCTAGCGCCTTCAAAGGAAAAATCAGTTTTAGAAGAAAGGATCCAGCAACTCTGGCGGCTCCAAATCTTCATCAAAACCTACTGGAGATTACACCTGCTTCAAGTGCAAAAAGCCAGGACATTTCATTTCGGACTGCCCTCTCTGGGAAGCTGAAATCCGTGCCAGTGGAAGATTTGATTCAGGAAACCACCATGGCAAAGGCAAGAGCAAAAGCTACGACTCCGATGATGAGAAAAAAACGAAGAAGTTCTTCAAGAAGAAGGACAACTCCTCCTCCAAGTCCTCGTCAAGATCTTCCTCAAGGAATCCTTCCAAGTCGTCATCCAACCGCAAGAATACCTCTCGCAAGGCCAAGGCATACATCGGCAAGGAAATGGACTCTGATGAAGAAGAGTCATCTGGCTCCGAGGAAGTTGATGAATCTGATGAGGATTCAGATTCTGGCATGGCTGGCATAGCATGTGCCGCTACTCCTGTGTCGAACTTCTTCGAGAATCATTTGAACGACGACGAATCTCCTACCTACTGCTTCATGGCCAAAGCTTCGAAAGAAAAGGTATCCCCCAAACATCACAAGGTTTACTCCAGTTATCAATACTCTTCGGATGAGGATGACCATGCTAAATTGATTAAAATTGCTAATATGCAACAAAACTCTCTCGAGAAAATTGAGAAAACCCTCAGGAAATCTGAAGGGTTGTTGGTTGAGGAGATGGAGAAAAATCAGTCGCTGACAGAAGAGCATTCCGCTCTCGAGTATCGAATGGAAGAACTATCAAATCGTCATGATTTTCTCTTGGCCGACCATGAGAGATTGACTTATGATTACCTGAAAAAGAAACAGGAACTTGAGTCGTTGAGAGAGGCTCATGATGACTTGATCAGAGAAAATTCTCTTCTCACCCAACAACTCAAAGAGAAACCTGAAGTGTTTGTACCACCCTGCCTAAAATGCCTTGAATGCAGTAACTCTGAATCAAATGCTGAATCTTTTGTGAATGCTAACCCCTCTGTCGAGGAAAATGGTTCTATATCTGATGAAAATGCTAGGTTGAAGGATCTTCTTCAGACAGCAATGTTCAAGTCTCTCAAAGGGGATCAAACCCTGTGTGATGTTCTGAAGAAATCCATTCTTCACAAAAATCCCAAGAAAGAAGGTATCGGTTTCGAAAGGAAACTGAATGAAAATGGCTCCTACTGGGAACCTGAACAACATCCTCGCACTATGTGGGTGCTGGTCAAGAGCAAAACGCTCGATCCAGCTTTACTTTTGGGATATGACTGTCCTATCCCTGAATACTCATATGATGATTCTCTGGACAACTATAAGTTGTTCAAAAACCAACGTGGTGAGGCTGCTGCTCGTTATGTTGGACCAAACAGCAGGAATGGCCCCCGAAAGAAAGCTATCTGGGTGCCTAGGAAAACTATCGAAGCATTGCCTATTACTATGTTACTAACCATGCAGGCTGAAAATGCTCGATACTTCCTAGAAAAGGTTCGACCGAATGAGTACATGCATGCCCCATCTAACCACTATACTCATTCGTTTGGAAAGAATTTAAATGCATACTCTTTCGATTATGCTCGTACTCACTCAAGTCACAATTCATATGACTATCGAAAGAAATCATATCCTGCTTGCTCATATGTTTCGAAGCCACCGACAAAGATGTGGGTGGTTAAGAAAGCCTGATTTCTCTGCAGGACTATGTCTCCGGGTGTACCGAATAGATAATGGATAGTGGATGCACTAGTCATATGACCGGAGACAAGTTGTTGTTTGTCGACCCCAACTTAACTGCTTCACCTCAGAAGTATATTACTTTCGGCGACAACAACAAAGGAAAGGTAATTGGGTTAGGTAAAATTGCAATATCCAAGGACAAGAACATTGATGATGTTTTACTTGTTCAGTCTCTTGGATTCAATCTCATGTCAGTTGGCAAGCTTTGTGATCTAGGCATGCTAGTTCTATTTTCAATATCCAAATGCATCGTCTTTATGGCCTCTGACAATTCCTTCGTCTTCGAGGGAAATAGAAAAGGTGATTTGTATATTGTGGATTTCTCTAAGGGTCCCTCAGTCCAAAGTTGTTTGCTTGCAAAAGCAACCGAAGGATGGCTCTGGCACCGAAGACTTGGTCATGCAGGTATGAGAAATTTGCAGACTCTCGTGAAGAAAAATCATCTTCGTGGCATTCCTGATGTGAAATTTGACAAGGATCGTCTCTGTGGTGCGTGTGAGGTCGGCAAATTGGCTAAGAAGCACCATTCGTCAAAAACTGTCATGACCACAACAAGGCCTCTGGAAATTCTTCATATGGATTTATTCGGACCTCAAAACTATGCAAGTTTCGGAGGCAGTCATTATGGTCTGGTTATTGTTGATGATTTCTCTCGATACACTTGGGTATTCTTTCTCGAAGACAAAACTTGCACCCAAGACATCTTCAAAAGATTCGCCAAGAAGGCTCAGAATGAATATGACGTGCGAATTAAGCACGTCAGAAGCGACAATGGTACTGAGTTCAAAAATACTCATATCGAAGATTTTCTCGACGAACATGGTATAACTCATGAGTTCTCTGCCGCATACACTCCCCAACAGAATGGAGTTGTTGAGCGAAAGAATAGAACTCTCATCGAAATGGCGAGAACAATGCTCAGTGAGTATAAAACTCCCATTCGTTTCTGGGCTGATGCTATTAACACTGCTTGTCATGTTGTCAATCATGTTTATCTTCACAAATTCCTTGAGAAAACCTCATATGAGCTTATCACTGGCAAGAAACCGAATGTTTCTTATTTACGTGTTTTCGGTGCACCTTGCTATATTCGTGACATGAATCATAATTCCAAGTTTGCACCTAAGGCACATGAAGGTTTTCTTCTTGGTTATGGCTCGAACTCGCATACTTATCGTGTCTATAACTCTCACCACGGGAAAGTTATGGAAACGGTAAATGTGCAGTTTGATGAATCTAACGGCTCTCAAAAGGAGCACCTGCCTAATGTGATAGATGAACCACCGATCTCGGATGCTATTCGGCAAATGGCCATTGGGGACATCAGGCCAGTCGAAGGAAATACACCTGACTCTTTCGATGAATATGCCCCCATAGCTCGAAGAAGAACACACCAATCTACTGCCGAAGAAAATGCCACACCGAACACAAATGGCAACCTAAATGCAAGTGCTAATCAAAACGGAATCCCGATGAAAATGGCGATACAAATGCTCATCCTGATGCTGATACTGAGGAAAATGAAAATGATCATCAAGAAGGAAATCCTCTCCCACGAGTGGCAAATCGAGTTGACCCCGCATTAATCCTCGAAGATCTCGAGAATCTAGGTTACCGACCCACAACTCGCTCACGCACTCGTTTGGCTAACTACTGTGGCAGTTTCTCCATTGTCTCATTGACAGAACCTACCAAGTATGATGAAGCCATGAATGATCCCGATTGGATGAATGCCATGCAAGAAGAGTTGGTGAAATTCGAATTAAATGATGTGTGGGAATTGGTTGACAAACCGAATCCTAAGAAGCACAATATCATCGGCACAAAATGGATCTTCCGAAACAAGCAAGATGAAAATGGCATTGTTGTGAGAAACAAAGCGCGTCTTGTCGCTCAAGGGTATACACAGGTAGAAGGTATTGACTTCGGTGAAACATATGCTCCTGTTGCTCGCCTTGAGGCAATTCGCATTCTTCTCGCTTATGCAAACTACAATGATATTCTGCTTTATCAAATGGATGTGAAAGTGCTTTCCTCAATGGTGAAGTTCATGAGGAAGTATATGTTAGGCAGCCACCAGACTTTGAAAACCCTCAGTTTCCTAACAAAGTTTTCAGGTTGAAAAAGGCTCTGTATGGGCTGAAGCAAGCCCCTCGAGCTTGGTATGACACTCTGAAGAGGTTTCTGCTCGACAAAGGGTTCAAGCCAGGATCCACTGATTCCACTCTTTTCACTCGTGCTATTGATGGTGATCTATTCGTGTGTCATATTTATGTGGATGATATTATTTTCGGCTGTACTAACAATGCATGCAGCATGGAATTCGGGCGAATGATGTCCAAGAAATATCAAATGTCTATGATGGGTGAACTCAAGTTCTTTCTCGGACTGCAAATCCGTCAACAAGACAACGGAATTTTCATATCTCAGGAGAAATATCTGAGAGACTGTCTGAAGAAGTTTAAAATGCAAGATTGCAAACAGAAGGGCTACAAAACTCCCATGCCCACGAATGGCCAGCTGGACGCAGATGTGTACGGTAAAGATTACGATCAGAAAGCTTATCGTTCGATGATTGGTTCTTTGCTCTACTTATGTGCATCCAGACCTGATATTATGTTGAGTGTTTGTATGTGTGCTCATTTCCAAGCTGCAGCAAAAGAATCGCATCACCAAGCGGTCAAGCGTATTCTGAGATACTTGGCTCACACCCCCACCTTAGGTTTATGGTATCCTAAGGGAGCACAGTTTGACCTTGTTGGATATTCAGACTTAGATTATGCAGGTGACCGGGTTGACAGGAAATCTACTTCGGGGACATGCCATTTCCTCGGTAGTGTAGGAGATATGCCCTAGAGGCAATAATAAATGTTATTATTTATCTTCATGTTCCTGATTAAGTTTATGTTCCATGCTATAACTGCTATGGTTCTCGAGTCTGCAATAACCACGAGGCTCGGAGGAAGACTCATATGCACATGTGGAATAATAAACGGTAAAATGTATTCCTAGTCATGCCTCTAAGACTAGCTCAAGTGTTGCATGATGGTCCTGTTTTCCTGATCATGGGCATGTCTATGCCGGCAATTTTGAGGGCACAATGTTAGGAGAACACTTGTGTTGAATCGACCCGAATTGATGTTATGCTATGAGATACATTCGTCACAAGTTAATGGTTAATAACACAGAGAAAGTTTACGTTTGCATAATTCCTTAGACCATGAGAGTATCGAGTTTCTTCATGCTTGATTCATGAACTTTGGGGTTTGTTAAACGTCATCCGTTAATGGGTGGCTATTACGGCGGCTTACGGGTTCATGGGAAAGTATGTCAAGTAACTTGATAGCTCAAGATTGGGATTTGCTCCTCCGACGATGGAGAGATATCTCTGGGCCCTCTTGGTGTTACGGTATCCATCATCGTCTGGCCAGATACTTTGTGATTTGATCACGGGGATGCCGGAACACGGGAACGAGAAAAGAGAACAAAACCGGTAACGAGGTAACTGGCATTGTGGACAAGTGTTGATCCACGGGGATGCCGATGATTCTCACCTCGGGTATTTGTAACATATCGCGAAGCAACAGGAATAGCACACGGCAACTGAAGGTTCACTCGAATATTCATTCATGTGGGTATAGGGGTCAATATGGGTGTCCACGGCTCCGATGTTGATCATTGATCGGAAAGTGTTCCGGATCATGTCTATACTTCACCAAACCTATAGGGTCACATGCTTAAGGGTCATCTATTTGCTGAATACTAGACAGGGAGTCTGAGAGAAAATCACCAGAAAAGTTTCGGACGCAACGGAAACGTTCCGGAGAGGACACCGGAATAGTTCCGGTAAAACTGAAAAGTTGTTTCAGGGGATACCATTAAGTCGAATTGGTTTTGGCACATGCCTGGAAATTCTTGAAGGATGCCAGAAGTGTTCTGGAAACTTCTGGGAATTTTCCGGGATAAAAACCGGAAATGTTCCGGAGCTGCCAGAACCGATTTTGTTGCTTTTCGCAGATGAAAATCACTAATCCGAAATTGTTTTGGAACGCGTCCAAAATCATTTGTGTGGGTACTGGAATTATTCTAAGACCCACAGAAATATTTTCGGATTTAACGGTCATGGAAAATTGGTTCCGTGAATAGTGAAAATCACTTTATGGATATTTTTTTGGAAAGTCACCTTTTGGGATATTTCCCAAAAGGCTTCTAGAAGGGATTGGGGAGCAAGGCACCCCCATGTGGGGGGCCCCCTAGAGGTGTCCGACCAAGGTGGGGCTCCTCCATGGAGCTCCACATGCCACCCCTTTTCCCTTTTATTCTTTTATGTGAGACATAAAGTGGGGGTACTTTTGGTATTTTTGTGTGCCAACTTTACCCCTTGGCTTTCCTATAAATAGAGGTGGAGGGGTGCTCTCCACACCTCATCCTTTCTCTCATACACATGCCATGCTCGTCTGGCTCTCTCTCTCTCCCTCCCATGAAAAGAGTTTCGTAGAGCCGAAAGGCTGTCTGGGTTCCGGTGGGAACTAGTTCAGGATGGCGAAGCCCTGCCGGATAGATGACACCGTATGTGTGCAACTCTGTAGAGAGATCGTAGTTTTGGTCTTAGTTCGAGAGTGCCTCCCGAGGGGCTGTCCGAGTGACTGTCCGAGTTTCGAGGGTCCTGCCGAAGGCCTGTCCGAGTGACCGTCCGAGTTATGAGGGTCCTCCGGATGGGCTGTCCGCGACACCATCCAAGGGACTGTCCGACCGCCTCCCGGAGGGCTGTCCGAGGGGCAGACGAGGGAGTACATCCTCGCGGTTGGGAGGTTGTAAAATCCTAGCTGCGGGGATCTGCACCGCCGATCGTCATCGACTCTACTTCCGCTGCGCTACGAATCGGTAACAAAAAGATCAAAAACCTTGTATGCAGTCTCCATAGTGGTCCTGGGCTGGTGCGTAGGTCGGAATTTTTTTGTTTTCTGCTGCGTTACCCTACAGTGGCATCATGAGCCGTGCTATGCGTAGATGAGTGTTGCACAATATAATTTGTAGTAGATGAGTTCTACTGCTGAAAATTATTTGTACGGGTAGCAGATGAAATCTGTTACCTGATGTTCTTGTTGCTTCCCTGGAATCTGCATATTTCTGATCTTGATAACAACATGGTGGAATTTCAAAGTTCTGGCAATCCGCGATCCTGATTGATCAACGAAGTGCTAACAGTTCATTGAATTCCACCATAGTTAGGGAGAAAGATGAAATTTCGCACACAAAAGGGCAATGCAGATATGATCTGCACGGGGGTCATGCGTATGACGAAGTTCAGTATGGGGCTCGAGATTTTATTATCTCGTGTTTCATACACCCCGCAAAGTTAATCTAGCGGCTTGAATAATCATACTTGATGATGGACGTTGGTAGCTGCGGTTTGTTCGAAACCTTAGAAGCCACGTAAAATGAAATTTTGCATAAACCGATTAGAGGCGTCTAACTTGGTTTTGCAGGATGGTTTGCATGTGCATATGATGTGGTATAGCAGTGCTCATATTAATTTGATTATGTATGAGATGACTATATGATGTAAATTAATTAACATGACCTGCGTGTCATGATTCGGCATGATGGCTGGAGCCATATGATTGTCACTTTAATGACCTGCGTGTCAACCTTAAGTAATGCACTTATTTTATTAGCTATAGAGATAGCAATATTATCTGGTGCATCGACAAGGTGGTGGCAAAACTTCGCAAAGGTGAACACCGACGCGAATGCCGAAGACGAAGAAATACAAGACTTCTCCGTCAGAAAGGGCTATACCATATCATGCTATTATGAATTGCCTAAGATATTTACCCCTTATGATGCACCCTTCTTGATTGCGCGGTAGTCGCTTTTATTAGGGTGATCTCTCACAAAAATATCAAGTAGTTAGTGTTCACCCATGTGTAGCACCGTCACGGCACCTATCTTTTCGGGGTGCGCCGTGTCACACGGGTACGAACGATTAGAGAAGTGTGAGGCGGGTGAGTTGAGACCTCGCAGCGAGATCACTTGGTTGTCTTGACGTTCAGGCATGACCGTCATGAGCTCGGAACACGCCCATCGAAAGATGAACAAGAATCACATAGAGATGTGATTGGCAAGTTGGCCTACCGGTTGAAATTTTCGTCATCAGTGGTGTTACACCAATGGCGAACAATTGAAATGCGGATCTTGTATCACTCACAATCAATTATGAGAGATATTGATTTGAGTGGGAGCGCATTGTAGAATTAACTTGCTTAATTCTCAGTGCAATTAATTATGAACTTTGTCTAAGTAAAATTTGCATAATAGTTGTAGAATAATGACTCGTGTTTCCACCTTCCCTGTTAAAATTGAATAAGCTGTTAAATATCTGGTTAAAACTTTACGGTTGGTAACGTAATGTGAGGATTGTCCTCAAAAGTGCTGAGAAGGACTTTGTCCTATCGCATGCTTTTCGGTATTCTCCCGCTGATGCTATGGAAGATGTGACTCTCGTCCTTCGATCCAAAAGCTAGAATTCTGTTACGGTCAAGTGCAATATGTTTGCTTCCATGAGACCCGAACTTCAAAAGTTGGGATAGCTATGTGATATTCATGGAACTGAAAATCATTTTCAGACACAAACAAAGGCTGAAGGATATGGGATATCCAAAGCAATGTTTGTTTTGCAAACTATTAGTAAAAGTATTTACTATGCATTTGACTAATAACAGAGGGATCCAGAAGAACGCCCATCATGTGATGAAGGTGAATAAAACAAACAACTTAAAGAGAAAGGAAATGTCCAAAGGGTGTTAGTGTGAGTTACACACCTTGGAAGTCCGGGGCTAACGCCACTCTTAAAGTTGGGAGCTTCTTCTGAGAGTAGGAGAAATAGTAAAAGTTAAACTGTTAGAAGTATAAAGGCAAAAAGGAGAGAAGACTGGAATATCCAGCTCATGTATGAAAGTCATACAAGCTATTGATGTATAGAAGGCTGGTCAAAGAAATAGTTGTTGGGAATTATGATTAAACAAGTTAATCACTAATTCTTGGGTATTGTGAGTTGATCACAAAAGATACCCGCTCGATTGCATTCTGCTGCGACTCGATGCAAGGACTACTACGGCCTAAAAGACTTGCCGGAGTGAGGTTCAGATACGCGTTGGGAATATAGTAAAAGTTACTATATCTTCCATCGGTGTATTACCGTCTGTATTTATTTTCATAATTCATTTTAGAGTTTTACACACTCTAGCCCATTGCATAAGGCATCTTGCAAGAAGGTTGTTCATAAGAGAACTTTTGATGTTCGATGTTACGAATAACTTAAGGGCCATACTTTCATTATGAATGAGATGTATGTTATGAATATTGATAATAATACATTACCTCTGTATTTACTTTCATAATTCATTTTAGAGTTTTACACACTCTAGCCCATTTGCATAATGTTTGTTGCAAGGGTGTTGTTCATAAAGGAACAATTGTTGTTCAGTGTCATGAATAACATAAGGGCCATGCTTCCATTGTGGATGGGATGTATATTATGAATATTGATGGTAATATGATAGATCCATAAGACTGACGCTAAATGTCGCAAGACTATGAGAATACCACACATGTGTGGCACTGCATTTGGTCACATTGGAGAAACCCGCATGGAGAAATTCCATAATGATGGATTTTGAAGTCGTTTGATTATGAATCATCTGACACTTGCAACTTTCCTCCGAAAAGTGAAGTGACTGAAATACCGTTCATAGTCCATAAGGAACGAGCAACGAACTTATTGGTGATCATACATTTTGATGTATGTAGTCCGATAAATGTTGTTGCTAGCAGTGGATTTATCTATCTTCAGAAATGACTCAAGTAGATATATGGATATTTACTTGATGAAACGTAAGTCTGGATCTTTTGAAATCATTCATAAGGTTTTCAATATGAAATAGAAATTATTGTAACAAGAAAATTATGTTTCTGCAATTTGATTGCGGAAAGAAATATTTGAGTTACAAGTTTAGCGAATGTCTGCTGAGTTGTGAAAAGAGTTTCATAACTTACACCTCCCGGAACACCACTGTGAGTGGAATGTCTGTGAAGATGTATTCAAACCATTTGTGACATGGTAAGATCAAAGATGACATAAATCAATTTGCCATTATTCCTTTTAAAGTAATGCTTTAGAGGCTGCGGCTATTACACTGAAAAGAGTGCCATCAGATCTGTTGAAATGATTCCATGGTATGGTACACCCAACCATGTTACATCTTTTCTTAACATTTGGAATATGGGGCTTGTGTGAAATATTTACAAACCTATTCCAAATCAGACAAGTGCTACTTTGTAGGTTATCCCAAGTTATTGGGTATTCCCCCACCACTGTACCGAGGCAAAAGGTTTTGCCACAAAGAACGGTATGCTTTTGAAGAAAATGGTTCTTGCATAAAGGTGAGTGGGAGGACAGTGCAACTCGATGAGATAACTGTTGGAAATATGCCCAAGAGGCAATAATAAAATGGTTATTATTATATTTCCTTGTTCATGATAATCGTTTATTATCCATGCTATAATTGTATTGATTGGAAACTCAAATACATGTGTGGGTACATAGACAACATTGTGTCCCTAGTAAGCCTCTAGTTGACTAGCTCGTTGATCAAAAGATGGTGAAGGTTTCCTAGCCATGGACATGAGATGTCATTTGATAACGGGATCACATCATTAGGATAATGATGTGATGGACAAGACCCAAACTATAAACGTAGCATATGATCGTGTCAGTTTATTGCTATTGTTTTCTGCATGTCAAGTATCTGTTCCTATGACCATGAGATCATGCAACTCCCTGACATCGGAGGAGTACCTTGTGTGTATCAAACGTCGCAACGTAACTGGGTGACTATAAAGGTGCTCTACAGGTATCTCCGAGGGTGTCTGTTGGGTTGGCATGGATCAAGACTGGGATTTGTTACTCCGTATGACGGAGAGGTATCTCAGGGCACACTTGGTAATACAACATCACAATGAGCCTTGCAAGCAATGTGACTAAAGTGTTAGCCACGAGATCTTGTATTACGGAACGAGTAAAGAGACTTGCCGGTAATGAGATTGAACTAGGTATAGAGATACCGACGATCGAATCTCGGGCAAGTAACATACCGAAGAACAAAGGGAACAGCATACGGGATTAACTGAATCCTTGACATAGAGGTTCGACCGATAAAGATCTTCGTAGAATATGTAGGAGCCAATATGGGCATCCAGGTCCCGCTATTGGTTATTGATCGTAGAGGTGTCTCGTTCATGTCTACATAGTTCTTGAACCCGCAGGGTCTACACACTTAACGTTTGGTGACGATTAGTATAGTTGAGTTATTTTGTTGGTGACCGAAGGTTGTTCGGAGTCCCGGATAAGATCCCGGACATGACGAGGATCTCCGGAAGAGTCCGGAGGTAAAGATTGATATATGTGATAATAGTGTTTTGATCTCCGGAAGGGTTCCGGAATTCACCGGAAGGGTTCCGGATGTTTACCGAAGTGTTCGGGTGCAGCAACACTTTATATGGGCCAAAGAGGTAAAGCCCACGAGGTATTGGAAAGTGCAAAAGGAAGTTTTGCTGCTGCCTTAAGCGGTACTACCGCTGGTAAGGCAGTACTACCGCGTCAGCGGTACTACCGCTTGTACGCGATACTGCTGGAATCCGAGTTGGACTCTTTCCGTGCGGGCCAAACCAACCTTGTGCGGGCAAAACCGACCTTGTGGAGGTTTTCTCTCCAAGTTTAGACCCCAGGGCTCAACATATAAATAGAGGGGCAGGGCTAGCACACGGGACAGATCAAGATTTCCCAAGCCGTGTGTCGGCAACCCTAACCCTCTAGTTCTCCCGTCATAATCTCCGTAGTGCCTGGTGAAGCCCTGCAGAGATTGTTCCTCACCACCATCACCACGCCGTCGTGCTGCCGGAACTCATCTAGTACTTCACCATCGCTCGCTGGATCGAGGAGGTGAAGGCGTCATCAAACCGTACGTGTGTTGAACGCGGAGGTGCCGTCCGTTCGGCACTAGTTCGTGATCGGATAGAGGGACGACTTGCGATTTGGATCGCGGAGACGTTCGACTACATCAACCGCGTTTCTTAACGCTTCCGCTTAGCGATCTACAAGGGTATGTAGATTCACTCTCCCTCTCGTAGATGCTCATCACCATGGATAGATCTTGTGTGTGCGTAGGAAAATTTTTGTTTCCCATGCAACGTTCCCCAACAGTGGTATCAGAGCTAGGTCTATGCGTAGATGAGATCTCGAGTAGAACACAAACGAGTTGTGGGCGTGGGTGTATACATATTGCTTGCCGTTACTAGTTGATACTTGATTCGGCGGTATTGTGAGATGAAGCGGCCCGGACCAACATTACTCGTACGCTTACGAGAGACCGGTTCCTTCAACTGACATGTAACTTCGTTGCATAAAGATGGCTAGCGGGTGTCTGTCTCTCTCACTTTAATTGAATCGATTTCAATGAAGAGGGTTCTTTTAGAAGATCAAAAAGCAATCACTACACCACGTTGTGGTTTTGCGTAGGTAAGAACGGTTCTTGCAAACCCGTAGCAGCCACGTAAAATATGCAACAACAATTAGAGGACGTCTAACTTGTTTTTGCAGGGTATGTTGTGATGTGATATGGCCAATTACATGATGAGATATATGTGATGTATGAGATGATCATGTGTTGTATAGAATATCACGACTTGCATGTCGATGAGTACGGCAACAGGCAGGAGCCATAGAGTTGTCTTTAATTATTTTCGCCGTTTTGCTTTACTTTATCGCTATGAGTTAGCAATAGTCGTGGAAGCAACAGTCGGCGCGACAACCTCATGGCGACACGTTGATGGAGATCAAGATGATGGAGATCATGGTGTCATGCCGGTGACGATGGAGATCATGCCGGTGCTTTGGAGATGGAGATCAAAAGCACAAGTTCATGGCCATATCATGTCACTTATGATTTGCATGTGATGTTAATCCTTTTATGCATCTTATTTTGCTTAGGACGACGGTCGCATTATAAGGTGATCCCTCACTTAAATTTCAAGATAAAATTGTGTTCTCCCCGAGTGTGCACCGTTGCGAAAGTTCGTCGTTTCGAGACACCACGTGATGATTGGATGTGATAGACTCTACGTTCACATACAACGGGTGCAAGCCAGTGTTGCACATGCGGAACACTCGGGTTAAACTTGACGAGCCTAGCATGTACAGACATGGCCTCGGAATATAAGAGACCGAAAGGTCGAACATGAGTCATATAGTAGATATGATCAACATGAAGATGTTCACCATTGAAACCACCTCAACTCACGTGATGATCGGAATTAAGTTGGTGGATTTGGATCATGTTACACTCGAATGACCGGAGGGATGTCAATTTGAGTGGGAGTTTTTAAGTAATATGATTAACTAAACTCATTATCTAGAACAATAGTCTAAGTTGTCTTTGCTATATTTATGTTGTAGATCATGGCTCGCGCAGTAGCACCCCTGAATTTTAATGCGTTCCTAGAGAAAGCTAAGTTGAAAGATGATGGAAGTAACTTTGTGGACTGGGCCCGTAATCTAAGGATTATCCTTACGGCTTCCCAGAAGGCTTATGTCCTTGATGCACCGCTTGGTGATCCACCCGCTCCAGTTGAGTCTCTAGACATTGTGAACGCCTGGCAGGGTCGTTCTGAAGATTACTCAATAGTTCAATGTGCAATATTGTATGGCTTAGAACCGGGACTTCAAAGATGTTTTGAACGTCATGGAGCATATGAGATGTTCCAGGAGTTGAAGTTTATCTTTCAGAAGAATGCCCGGATCGAGAGTTATGAGATCTCCGATAAGTTCTATGCTTGCAAGATGGAGGAGAACGGGTCTATCAGTGATCACGTACTCAGAATGTCTGGGTACTCCACCCGTCTGGCAGAATTGGGGATGCCCCTTCCGCCAGAGGCTATCACTGACAGAGTTCTTCAATCATTGCCACCTAGCTACAAGAGCTTCGTGTTGAACTATAACATGCATGGGATGAACAAGTCAGTCACCGAGCTGTTTGCGATGCTGAAAGCCGCTGAGTCTGAAATTCAGAAGGAGCATCAAGTGTTGATGGTCAATAAAACCACTAGTTTCAAGAAAAATGGCAAGGGTAAGAAGGGTAACTCCAAGAAGAGTGGCAAAGCAGTTGCTCCTCTCGTGAAGAAACCCAAGGTTGGACCCAAACCAAAAACTGTGTGCTTTCATTGCAAGGGAACTGGACACTGGAAGCGGAACTGCCCCAAGTATTTGGCTGACAAGAAGGCGGCCAACAACAAACAAGGTATATATGATATACATGTTATTGATGTGTACCTTACCAACTCTCATTGTAGTGTCTGGGTATTTGATACCGGTGCGGTTGCTCATATTTGCAACTCAAAATAGGAACTGCGGAATAGACGGAGGCTGGCAAAGGACGAAGTGACGATGCGCGTGGGAAATGGTTCCAAGGTTGATGTGATCGCCATCGGCACGCTCGCTCTTCGATTACCATCGGGATTAGTGATGAACCTGAATAAATGTTATTTGGTGCCTGCGTTAAGCATGAACATTATATCTGGATCTTGTTTATTGCGAGACGGTTACTCATTTAAATCAGAGAATAATGGTTGTTCTATTTATATGAGTAATATCTTTTATGGTCATGCACCCGAAGTGAGGGGTTTATTCTTATTGAATCTCAATAGTAATGATACACATGTTCATAACATTGATGCCAAAAGATGTAGAATTGATAATGATAATACCACTTTCTTGTGGCACTGCCGTTTAGGTCATATTGGCGTAAAACGCATGAGGAAGCTCCATGCTGATGGACTTTTGGAGTCACTTGATTTTGAATCACTTGACACATGCGAGCCATGCCTCATGGGCAAGATGACTAAAACGCCGTTCTCTGGAATAATGGAACGGGCAAGTGACTTATTGGAAATCATACATACTGATGTGTGCGGTCCGATGAGCATTGAGGCGCGCGGTGGTTATCGTTACTTTCTCACCTTCACTGATGACTTAATTAGATATGGGTATATTTACTTAATGAAACACAAGTCTCAAACATTTGAAAAGTTCAAACAATTTCAGAGTGAAGTTGAGAATCATCGTAACAAGAAGATTAAATTCCTACGATCTGATCGAGGAGGAGAATATCTGAGTTATGAGTTTGGCAGTCACTTAAGACAATGTGGAATTGTTTCACAACTGACACCGCCTGGAACACCACAGCGAAATGGTGTGTCCGAACGTCGTAATCGAACCTTATTGGATATGGTGCGATCTATGATGTCTCTTGCCGATTTGCCACTATCGTTTTGGGGTTATGCATTAGAGACATCTGCATTCACTTTAAATAGGGCACCATCGAAATCCGTTGAGACGACGCCATATGAACTTTGGTTTAGCAAGAAGCCAAAGCTGTCGTTTCTTAAAGTTTGGGGATGTGATGCTTATGTCAAAAGCTTCAGCCTGAAAAGCTGGAACCCAAAGCGGAGAAATGCGTCTTCATAGGATACCCAAAAGAGACAGTTGGGTATACCTTCTACCTCAGATCCGAAGGCAAAGTGTTTGTCGCTAAAAACGGAATATTTCTTGAGAAAGAGTTTCTCTCGAAAGAATTGAGTGGGAGGGAGATAGAACTTGATGAGGTTGTTGAACCTTTACTTCAACCTGAAAGTAGCGCAGCACAGAAAGATGTTTCTGTAGAGCCTACAACAGCTGAAGAGGAAGTTAATGATGATGATCATGAAGCTTTGGATCAAGTTGCTATCGAACCTCGTAGGTCGACAAGGACGCGTACTGCTCCTGAGTGGTACGGCAACCCTGTCTTAGAGGTCATGTTGTTAGACAACGATGAACCTACGAGCTATGGAGAAGCGATGATGGGCCCGGATTCCGAGAAGTGGTTAGAGGCCATGAAATCCGAGATGGGATCCATGTATGAAAACAAAGTATGGACTTTGGAAGTATTACCTGAAGGGCGTAAGGCCATTCAGAACAAATGGATCTTTAAGAGGAAGACGGACGCGGACGGTAATGTCACCGTCTATAAAGCTCGACTTGTGGCAAAGGCTTTTTCACAGGTTCAAGGAGTTGACTACGATGAGACCTTCTCACCCGTAGCGATGCTTAAGTCCGTCAGAATCATGTTAGCAATAGCTGCCTTTTTCGATTATGAAATTTGGCAGATGGATGTCAAAACAGCGTTCCTTAACGGTTTCCTTAAGGAAGAGTTGTATATGATGCAACCAGATGGTTTTGTCGATCCAGAGAATGCTGACAAAGTTTGCAAACTCCAGCGATCCATTTATGGACTGGTGCAAGCATCTCGGAGTTGGAATCTTCGCTTTGATGAGGTGATCAAAGCGTTCGAGTTTATACAAGTTTACGGAGAAGCTTGTATTTACAAGAAAGTGAGTGGGAGCTCTATAGCGTTTCTAATATTATATGTGGATGACATATTACTGATTGGAAACAATATAGAAATGTTGGAAGGCGTGAAGGAATATTTGAACAAGAGTTTTTCAATGAAGGACCTAGGAGAAGGTGCTTTCATATTAGGCATCAAGATCTATAGAGATAGATCGAGACGCTTAATAGGACTTTCACAAAGCACATACCTTGACAAAGTTTTGAAGAAGTTCAAAATGGATCAGTCCAAGAAGGGGTTCTTGCCTGTATTGCAAGGTGTGAAGTTGAGTAAGACTCAATGCCCAGTGACTGCAGAAGATAGAGAAAAGATGAGTGTCATCCCCTATGCTTCAGCCATAGGCTCTATCATGTATGCAATGCTGTGCACAAGACCCGATGTCAGCCTTGCCATAAGTATGGTCGGAAGGTTTCAAAGTGATCCAGGAATGGAACACCGGACGGCGGTCAAGAATATCCTGAAGTACCTGAAAAGGACTAAGGACATGTTTCTCGTTTATGGAGGTGATCAAGAGCTCGTCGTAAAGGTATACGTCGATGCAAGCTTTGACACTGATCTGGATGACTCTAAGTCACAAACCGGATACATATTTATTCTTAATGGGTGTGCGGTTAGCTGGTGCAGTTCCAAGAAAAGCGTGGTAGCTGATTCTATATGCGAAGCGGAGTACATCGCTGCCTCGGAGGCGGCGAAGGAAGGTGTCTGGATGAAGGAGTTCATGACAGATCTTGGAGTAGTGCCTAGTGCGCTTAACCCAATGACTCTGTTTTGTGATAATACTGGTGCCATTGCTCTAGCCAAGGAACCAAGATTTCACAAGAGGACCAGACACATAAAGCGACGTTTCAATTCCATCCGCGATTACATCAAGGAGGACGACATAAATATTTGCAAAGTACACACGGATCTGAATGTTGCAGATCCGATGACTAAACCTCTTCCAAGGGCTAAACATGAACAACACCAGAACTGTATGGGTGTTCGATTCATTACAATGTAAATCACATAGTGATGTGAACTAGATTATTGACTCTAGTGCAAGTGGGAGACTGTTGGAAATATGCCCTAGAGGAATTAATAAAATGGTTATTATTATATTTCCTTGTTCATGATAATCGTTTATTATCCATGCTATAATTGTATTGATTGGAAACTCAAATACATGTGTGGGTACATAGACAACACTGTGTCCCTAGTAAGCCTCTAGTTGACTAGCTCGTTGATCAAAAGATGGTGAAGGTTTCCTAGCCATGGACATGAGATGTCATTTGATAACGGGATCACATCATTAGGATAATGATGTGATGGACAAGACCCAAACTATAAACGTAGCATATGATCGTGTCAGTTTATTGCTATTGTTTTCTGCATGTCAAGTATCTGTTCCTATGACCATGAGATCATGCAACTCCCTGACATCGGAGGAGTACCTTGTGTGTATCAAACGTCGCAACGTAACTGGGTGACTATAAAGGTGCTCTACAGGTATCTCCGAGGGTGTCTGTTGGGTTGGCATGGATCAAGACTGGGATTTGTTACTCCGTATGACGGAGAGGTATCTCAGGGCCCACTCGGTAATACAACATCACAATGAGCCTTGCAAGCAATGTGACTAAAGTGTTAGCCACGAGATCTTGTATTACGGAACGAGTAAAGAGACTTGCCGGTAAAGAGATTGAACTAGGTATAGAGATACCGACGATCGAATCTCGGGCAAGTAACATACCGAAGAACAAAGGGAACAGCATACGGGATTAACTGAATCCTTGACATAGAGGTTCGACCGATAAAGATCTTCGTAGAATATGTAGGAGCCAATATGGGCATCCAGGTCCCGCTATTGGTTATTGATCGTAGAGGTGTCTCGGTCATGTCTACATAGTTCTTGAACCCGCAGGGTCTACACACTTAACGTCTGGTGACGATTAGTATAGTTGAGTTATTTTGTTGGTGACCGAAGGTTGTTCGGAGTCCCGGATAAGATCCCGGACATGACGAGGATCTCCGGAAGAGTCCGGAGGTAAAGATTGATATATGTGATAATAGTGTTTTGATCTCCGGAAGGGTTCCGGAATTCACCGGAAGGGGTTCCGGATGTTTACCGATGTGTTCGGGTGCAGCAACACTTTATATGGGCCAAAGAGGTAAAGCCCACGAGGTATTGGAAAGTGCAAAAGGAAGTTTTGCTGCTGCCTTAAGCGGTACTACCGCTGGTAAGGCAGTACTACCGCGTAAGCGGTACTACCGCTTGTGTGAAGCGGTACTACCGCTCAAGCGGTACTACCGCTCGTGAGCGGTACTACCGCTTGTACGCGATACTGCTGGAATCCGAGTTGGACTCTTTCCGTGCGGGCCAAACCGACCTTGTGCGGGCAAAACCGACCTTGTGGAGGTTTTCTCTCCAAGTTTAGACCCCAGGGCTCAACATATAAATAGAGGGGCAGGGCTAGCACACGGGACAGATCAAGATTTCCCAAGCCGTGTGTCGGCAACCCTAACCCTCTAGTTCTCCCGTCATAATCTCCGTAGTGCCTGGCGAAGCCCTGCAGAGATTGTTCCTCACCACCATCACCACGCCGTCGTGCTGCCGGAACTCATCTACTACTTCACCATCGCTCGCTGGATCGAGGAGGTGAAGGCGTCATCAAGCCGTACGTGTGTTGAACGCGGAGGTGCCGTCCGTTCGGCACTAGTTCGTGATCGGATCGAGGGACGACTTGCGATTTGGATCGCGGAGACGTTCGACTACATCAACCGCGTTTCTTAACGCTTCCGCTTAGCGATCTACAAGGGTATGTAGATTCACTCTCCCTCTCGTAGATGCTCATCACCATGGATAGATCTTGTGTGTGCGTAGGAAATTTTTTGTTTCCCATGCAACGTTCCCCAACAATAACATTATCTTCGTCATCAGATCAAAGGAAAGAAACCTTGGATGTAATTCCAGAGTTTCCTACTGCGACTAATACGGAAGCCTCTACATGAGATGTATGGACTTCGGTCGAACTTGCAACTGAACCACGTAGGCAAAACTCGTGCAATCCTCCCAGGTGCGCAAGCGAGATATTGTTGTTAGACAACAGTATACCTACGATACACAAGGAAGCGTTGATGGGCCCTGACTCCGGAATTGGCTAAATACCAATATAATCCGAGATAGTTTCCATATAAATGATTCAAGATTATATCTTGATAAACCCTTCGGAAGACTTAGAGTCTAACAAACATTAATGGAACTATAAACTAATGTGGATAAAATGTTTTATCCATAAAACTGAACTTGTTGCAATAACAAATTCAAGGAGTTGACTACGATGAGATTGTCTCACCGTAGCGATGCTTAAAGTCAGATCGGGTTAAACTAGCAATTAATACATATTTCAATCATGAGATATGAAACATGGATGCCAGAAGGATTTCCATGAAATGGAAATACAAACTAGGACTTGTATGTGATACAGTCCAAAGTATTTTGTCGATCCAGAGGATGCTAGTGAGTATGCAAACTTCAGAGTTCCAGCGGTGGACAAAAGAGAGCAAAATGGAGTTGGAATCTTCGTTCTGATGAAATAGTCAAAAGAGTTTGATTTCATCAATGGATAACGAAGATGCTTGTGGTTTCAAGAAAGTAAGTGGGAGCATAATAATATTTCTAAAAACTTTATGTGCTTGACACATTGTTGATTGGAAATAATATAAATTTCTTGACACGAATTAGGACTTCATTGAAAATAGTTTTTCGATGAAGTGCTTGGGCTAAATAGCCTAGATATTAGGCATATTTATCTACGAGATAGAATTGCCTAATAGGCTAAGCCAAAAATACATATTGACAAGATGCTAAAACAGTTTAGCATAAGAACGCCAAGGAGTGATTCTTGCCGAAGTCACATGGAAAGAGTTTTGCAAGACTCGGTGTCCCAAAACACTGATGAGCAAAATACATGATGGAGATTCCACACACTCTTGTGTTTGGATTAATCATGTATTCCATGGTATGTAAAACAACCAGATATGTCTGATACTTCCAAAGCTGTTGCGAGTATAGATACGAAAGTGATCAAAGTACTGTTCAAGGGACAACAGTGAAAGATGTCATTAAGTACTAAAGTAGCACTGATGACATGTTTTTTCGCAAGCAGAGATTATGAAGTGCTCGTTGTAAGTAATTACATCGATACAGTCTTCATCAATGCTCCATGCGATTTTCGATTTAAGTTAAGGGTTTTGTGTAATACACGATATGGTGGCACGGTGTTTGGAAATCGTTCCAAACAGGTTACTGTGGCTAAGTATGTTGCCGCTTTCAAAGCGACATAGAAGATGTTGAATCGTACAGTTCGTTCATGAACTTAGTATGATTCCAAGATGGCTTTGGTCAATGGAACACTATTGAAGATAGTTGCTCCATAGCTCAGTCTGAGAAATCAAGGTTTGACCTGTGATTCACATATATACAAAGCCAAGTCCACACAAAATATGAATTTTGTGAAAGCGTGAAAACGCGAGGAGATGCAAAGATACACACGGAACTGAAGTTGTCAGATCCGTTGGACATCAGGCTATACCACAAGCGAAGCATTTTTACACCGGTATGCCATAGGTGTAAAGTGCATTAGCATTGACTAGATTATTGACTCTAGTGCAAGTGGGAGTCTGTAGGAGATATGCCCTATACGCAATAATAAATGTTATTATTATTCTTCATGTTCCTGATTAAGTTTATGTTCCATGCTATAACTGCTATGGTTCTCGAGTCTGCAATAACCACGAGGCTCGGAGGAAGACTCATATGCACGTGTGGAATAATAAACGGTAAAATGTATTCCTAGTCATGCCTCTAAGACTAGCTCAAGTGTTGCATGATGGTCCTGTTTTCCTGATCATGGGCATGTCTATGCCGGCAATTTTGAGGGCACAATGTTAGGAGAACACTTGTGTTGAATCGACCCGAATTGATGTTATACTATGAGATACATTCGTCACAAGTTAATGGTTAATAACACAGAGAAAGTTTACGTTTGCATAATTCCTTAGACCATGAGAGTATCGAGTTTCTTCATGCTTGGTATGTTGGTCGTCAAGGAAGCAGAATTGTGTCTCGCTCTCCACAGCTGAGGCCGAATATTTTGCTGCTGGCGCGTGTTGCACTCAGTTATTATGGATGAAGCTAACCCTAAAGGATTATGGCATCAAGGTCAAGAAGATCCCTCTATTGTGCGACAATGAGAGTGCGATCAAAATTGCACACAATCCAGTGCATCACTCTCGCACCAAGCATATTGAGATCAAACATCATTTCCTATGCGATCATGTTGCTCGAGAGGATATTGTTATCAGTCACGTCAATACCGAAGAAAATCTCGCCGATATGTTCACCAAGCCTCTCGATGAGCAAAGATTCTGTGCATTACGGTGTGAGCTAAATATCCTAGATTCCGCAAACGTGCAGTAAGCTGGACTCGGCACCCGTACCATCACTTCCACATCTTAGAAGGAATGGGTGCACAACACTTGAAGAGTTTGAAAATTTCAAAAAAGTGAAATTTTCTTTCTGAGAGTGAATACATTAATGAAGAACTAGACTAACTGGGTGCCACGATAATTGTGCGATGCTCGGGGTCATACAGTTCTTATACGGTGGGGAACGCCACCACAATTTCTCTTCGTTGAGTTGTCTTTTGGTTGAATTTTTTTTGTGTTAGTCCGAATGTATTTCACTCATAGCTTCTCTCTCGGGTGTTTGTGTTTCTTCGTCTGAGTGAAATACCTAGGACCCTATTTTTTGTCTCTAATCTATCTATTGCAGTCTATGCTGTTCCGTCATGAATGCACAAACTTCATCTGGTAACGAAACTTTATCTGGTGTCCTTGACCATGTTAAAGGTTCGGTCCGAACTTAATCTGTTTTGGTGAAAGCCGTCCAAAATTTGGGGTTTCCTGCCCAAGTCAGGACCACATTCTTTGGTGACGGTTGCCACGTGCTCTTCATCAACTGCCAGTTTATCTGGTCCGTTGAATCGCAATAGTCCTCTGACTTTGGCCGTACGATCAGATGCACCGGGTGCGGTTATTTCCTCCTCGCATATATATTCTGTGCCGCCACCCTCCCTCAATTCACTTCGCATCTCCGCCACCGTCACTTTCCGAAGCCCTGCCGAACTGCTGCCGAAAAGAGGTCGCCGGAGTCATTCCTCGTCGCCGCGGATCATCTCCATCCCCGCGCCGCCGTAGTCGCTGCACATCACCGAGTTAGGGTATGTGTAGTGCGAACTCGTTCTTCCATTCATCCTGTTCTAATTTTTACCGCATTTCCCAGATCTTTTCTGTTAGGTAACTTGTGCGGATGTGGTTTGTAGTAGTCCCTCGCATCCGAAAATTTCAGATCTAGGGTTTGTGTTGTCTCTCGTACGAACAGAATGCTTAGCACGTTAACTAGTATATTCTTCGAACCTACTAGTTCGTTCTACACATTTCTTTCATCCGAAACATTTCTCAAAGTCTGCATCAACTTCTTCATCAAAACAATTTCTTTTTCAAAATCTTTGCTGTGTGCATTCATAACCCTGTCCCCATTTCCCCTCGCATCTATCTTTATTCACAGGAAAATGCAGTCAGTTGAGGATTCAGCTCAACCAGTGAGCCTGGCAGACAGGGATGATGTTGTTCTGGGTACAGCTGACGAATCCAAAGCTCCGAATGCCAAGGGCCCAACGGTAGGCCCATCAACCAGCAAGCGAAAAAGAACCGAGCAAAATGCTAATGAGCAAGAAGAGAATGCTCTGAAGAAGAAGAAGGGTGGCAGACAGGCGTACACAAACACAGATGAGTATATCTCTCATGATTGGTACGATACTATTCCAGGGGAAACCAAACAGCAAAGAGATACGCGTCAACAATGGATTCGACGTCATTGGGTGCGCAAATGGTTCAACTATGAATTTGTTCATCCTCGGTTTGCTCAAAACTTTGCATTTCATCCACCATGGGGTGACTGCCGGGAAATTTCTCTCATAAAACCAAATGGTCCCAAAGAGAGACCACCTCCTCCACCAAATGCTCATGAGTCCTCCCTCCGCACACCCGAATCTTATCCTGATGAGCTTGCTAAGCGTCAGCGAAATGCCATCAAGCGAGTTAAGCGGGCTGAAAAGCAAAAGGCTCGTGAAGAGGAAAACCTTCGCCTTCTCAAAGATGATGTCGAGAAGAAAAAGGCCAAAGGAAAATCTGACGGACGCACTAAACGCAAGCATGATCCCAGCGCTGCTGCATCAAAGAGAAAGAGTGCACCAAAGAAGAAAAAGGCTGAACCAGCTGATGAATTTAAAATGAATGATTCTTCGGATGATAACCCTCCGCTCACCAAGGAAGAAGTCGCTGCTACTCTCAGCGAGGAAGTGAATATTACTACTTCAACTGTGTTGCCTGATCTTCGGGTTCATATGGTTCCAGAAGCACCACCGAAGAAGATCACTGCTAGAAAAACTCCTGCTACCACTGTCACTATGAAACAACATGTGAACACAACTCCTCATCCAGATGCTATCGATTTGCAAGATTTGGTAGTTGACACTCGTGTGAGTTTTGCAAAGCCAGGAGAAAGTATTCCCAAGCCTGACTTGAAGAAAATCAAGGCGCCTACTGAGAAAACTGCTCCACAAGCTACTGCTCCGACAGAGAAGGCTGCTAGGTTTGCGCCTACCTTGATTCAGCCGTTGGCTTCTAAACCTCCTTCCGAGCAAGTTCCTGTGCAGACTGCTCCTATTTCCAAGTCTGATGCTCCTCACTACTATTATCACATATTTATCATGGAACAGCTTGATAAATTTGTGGACAATCCATTCGATGGTGAAGTGGCATCTCTGCCTATTCCTGCTAAAGTCATTACACAGGCCACTTCCCTAGTTCAAGAAATGAGAGAAGATGCAGTTGAGATCAACTCTCTCTGTGCCGAACTAATTGATCTTGATGGTCGAATGAAAACTGCTTCTTCAAGATTTGTCATTAAAGCGCTCGAAGACTCCTACAAGGATGTCAACCGTGCCATGACTCTCTTCCGTCACAGAAGGTTATGCTTTCACACGGATCTAGACGAAATTGTTCGCAAGATCTGTGACGAACATCAAGCAAAAGTCACTGGCTACAATGATCTGGTCAAAGGCCACATTGATCAAGTTGCTCAGCTCAAGAAGAAGCAACGAAAGAGAATTGCGAAGAAAAATGTACCTCCTGCTCTGAAGGAAAATTGCCTGTTCGCCCCGTTGCTCAGTCTCAGAAAGAAAAATCTCCTGAGCTCGCTACTCCTTCGAACCCCCCAGTAAAAGACTCGGATGCTCCTCCCTCGCCAAGGCCAACTGAATCAGTGCATGTGGCATCACCTGCTCGAGCTAATATTCTCTCGCAAAGATCTGTTTCTGAGGAAGGTGAAATTCTTCACTTCGAGCCCCAAGCATCTCCGACTCATAAAGCTTCAAAAGTCTCGGCTTCTCCTCTTATCGAGCAACAACAGATTCTAGTGGAACAACCTCAACCACCTCCAGTACATGATTCGGCCTCAGTGCCTAAAGTGGATGAACCTGCCCTGCTGCCTACTGCCTCTGCAGCACCCACTGTTGTAACACCTGCTCCATCTCCACTCAAGTTAACTATCGACACAGCGACACGAATCCCAGATGCTGGTCCTTCCGAACGGAAATCTGTCTCTGCTCGCCGTACTTACTCAGTTGTATATGGTGATGAATTTCTCTCTCCTAAAGAAGAACTCAAATACCCCTACCGTCGTGAAGAACTACCTTTGTTCTCGTCAGGAGCAGGCACGAAAGGTCCTCTTTTCAATCGGAATGCGCACCCCAAATTCTTTCAAGATAGTCCGTATGATGGGCCGCGCACTTCGGAATCGCCTCGCTTCTGGACTAAGGAACAAGCCATATATTACTCTCGGGTCCTCTATGAGAGCAGAAAGATATTTCCTCATGAATATCTAAACATTTCTGCAATGCGCAATATTGGCTGCTTCAATCAATTGCTTCAAGATCTGGATGATTTCTGCCTCACCAAGGTATTTGAATTCGAGCATTCTTGGAACAAAGAGATCATTCTTCAGTTCTATGCTACACTGTATATCTCTGGCGATGAATCTGACAGCTCAAAATGGATTATGGAGTGGATGACCGAAGGAAAACGCATCAAATGCACTTCAACAGATTTTGTCTCGCACTTCCATTTCCCTCGCTTTGAGCATGGTGACACTGAAATTCGGGTTCATAACATTGATGTCACATCAGATGAAACTTTTCGGTGCACAATGGATCAAGAAAAGATTCATGACTACACTGGTCCTCCTCGCCCTGAGCACTTAACCTTCGAGAATCAGACGCTATTTCACATGCTCTCCTACAAAATTTTCCCTCTGGCGGGTATGAATCCGGACAAATCCATCTCCGATGTTCTTCGAAATGCTATATATGTAATCTCTGAGCGATACATCTTCAACGTGGAAGACATGTTTCTGCGTATTCTGCCCAATATCCCTTCTGCATCAAAGTTTTCGCACCCTGGATCCAGGAAGTTATTGATCATGCTATGCGCACAGTGTATCTTATGAAGGAAAACCATAAAAGCTTCATACCTCCTGTTCGCGATACCTTGCAAGTCATGGAAGATATTACTTCGGGTAAATCGCCCGCATCAAGCCCCCAAGACTATCACAAGCACTTCGACGGGCCACGTCTTCCTCAGCGCGATCGAAAGATTTCGCCTCAACCTCCATCCGAACTCGAAGTTAGTTTGCATACACAACAACTGCTGCTGCAGCATATCGCCGAGGATCGACGCGAAAAAGAATATCTCGCCTCCGAGCTAAATGCTCTCAACAATCGCACCAGAATCATGCATCTCATCACTGATGAAAACAAGAAGAGACTCTGGAAATTGCTTCGCAAGTTCTTCACCGAGAAACAACTCCTGAATGTCAATCTCCAAGAGCTCTATGATTATATTGAGAAAGGCTTCACTGTTGAAGATTTTCAAGATCGGAGTACCCCTCCTCTACCTGTTCATGAGCCAACCACTGATCTTCTTCATCTCAAGCTACGCAAACTGCTTGACGAGTCTGAAGCCACCTCACTGACCAAAAAACCTACCGAAGGCAATGTGCTATCCCGTGTTCCTCCTGTGGCTACTCCAAATATTCCCTCGTCTGCTCAGCCCCACGTTATTATCTCTGAAGGAAAATTTGATGCCGCAGAAGACGAAGACAATCCCGTCACTTCTGAAGAAGAAGTCACCACAGACAGTTCTTCTGGAGATGCCACCGATTGAACCAAGTTCTGCGTTTTTGCACTCATGTTATTCGTCACCTTTTTGACACTAGTTGACAAAAAGGGGGAGAATTACATCGAGTCACGATAGATTTGCTTTTTGTGTTTCGTTGGTGTTGGTTTCGTGCGAGTTTACAACTTCTGGTTTAAGCTTATCTGTGCTAAGTTGTAAAACTCGATAACTTTTGTGCTGTAATGTTAATAACCCCTCCTGCTGCACTATTTCTCTCGAAGCACTTGTTTTGCAGGTGGAATTATTATCAGAAGTTATGAATGATTGCACTACGATCTCGATGGATTATATCTCGTCAGTGCGAATCACTGTCTCGAATGATTGAAATTTCCTCAGTATACTTCAATACTTGCAGGAGAATTTATCTCATATCTTTTTTCCCTGCATACATTTAGGGGGAGTCTATTTCATCATCGAGCAAAGTAACACTTACTCACTCTTGTTGGAACTACTTTACACTTATCTATCTTCACTTTGATGATTATCTGTTTTGTCAACAGTCGTCCAAAAAGGGGGAGATTGTTAGTGCAATAATTTGCCTCCTTATGCTTCGGAGATTGTTGACATAAACAGTAAGGGACTGATGTGTTTGTTAGTTCACACAGAGTAACATGTCCCTGGAGTTAAGAGGAGTTTGGTT
The DNA here is from genome assembly GCA_039707655.1 of Elymus sibiricus. Classification (NCBI taxonomy): domain Eukaryota; kingdom Viridiplantae; phylum Streptophyta; class Magnoliopsida; order Poales; family Poaceae; genus Elymus; species Elymus sibiricus. The sequence goes on along the minus strand of CM077664.1, from coordinate 391,734,506 downwards.
CAAACTTCGAAGAAAATCCCCTGCGTGGCAGTGAAGGTTATCACCGAAGATTATGATGACAAGAGTGACCCCTCAAAAATTGCTGATGCAAAGCAATTGGTTCGGTGCTCGTCCGAAGAAAGTGACTGCGGCCGAGAAGATTGAAGATGAAGTGAACACGTAGCATTTATTTCATTGTTTCTCTTCTCTTTATTGAGACAGAGGACCACCGTACTACTAAGAGGGGTGTAGAGTTCGAAGCTTTCATTCTCTGATGCTAAACCCAAATCCTATGAAAGTTGCAAGAGAAATCTCTTTGTGTTCCGAGCAAATACTTGCCAGCAAGAGACTGCGATCTTCTTCGCTGTGAGAGATTTGTCTCTGACCGAGGAGTTAGCATTACTTGTTCCTCAAGTAATGTTACCGTTGCTCTTAAAATCCGACCGTTGTGAACATGTCGGTTGGCCATTGGCTGGACCGCATGTCCAAAATGGTCATTTCACACCAGGGAAGGCTGCGGCTATAAATAGCCACCCTGCACCGGCGTTGTCCGGTGGCTGCTCCGTGTGATTCTGAAAAGATTGTTGAGCAACCCCCTCTCCTGAGTGATTTGAGTTTAAAATCCACTGAGAGAAAACCCCAGAGCCGAAAAATTAGATAGTGGTTCAGCATCACTCGAATCTAAGTCCAGTATGCTCCGCCTATTACTCTTGAGAGCTGCGAACTCTCTAGACGGTTAGGTGTCAATTTCTTCAGAGACCAAGAGTAATTGTGGTTCTCAAAGAAGAAGTCTGTAAAGGTTTGGAGATCGCCTCAAGCATCTACCATGAGTGATCGGCATTGGTTGACGAACCAATTGTCGGGGAGAATAGGGCGAATAGAGTTTATCTTCTGTGTTAAATCACAACCCCTCCAACCAGACGTAGTCCTTTTGCAGAAGGGCGAACTGGTCTACCAAATTCCTTGTCGCCATCGAGCATCACTGGTCACCTCTGCTTCTCCCCTTTACATTCGAACTGTGTCGTATGACATATTTCAATCATGTGATTTGTCTCGATGCATGCTTTTAGTTTCCATTCGTTAGTTTGTATTCGCTCACTGTACACTGTTTTCATTCGCTCCGCTGCTGGGTTCCGAGAGTTTTGATATTTCCGAAGAAAATTTAAAACTCCCATTCACCCCCCTCTGGTAGACATACTACATTCCTACAATTGCTCCTAAAATATGTATGATCCTTTATTGCAAGGGAAAATAAGCGTTGTATGAACTTGTGATGGTAAAGAAATAAAAGCGACGGACTGCATAATAAAGGTTGCTATCACAAGGGGCAATATAAGATGACGTTCCTTTGCATTAAGGGCTTGTGCATCCAAAAATAAAAAGCGCATGACAACCTCTGCTTCCCTCTGCGAAGGGCCTATCTTTTACTTTATGTATTTACTTTTATGCAAGAGTCAATAGTATCCCTTCTCATTTCAACCTCAATTATTCTTTAGTTGGCAAGCATCATATGGTGGGGAAAGATCCAGGCACATATGGCCAGTCAAATATATTTGATCATGAATTATTATTGTTGACAATTATCTCTTTGATAAATAAGTTGGGAGGCGAAACATTAAGCCCCTATCTTTCTCTGTGTTCGATGGATGCTATTTGTTCTAAAAATATGCTTTGAGTACTAGCAATCATAAAAGACTATATGATAATTGAGTATGTGGAGCTCTTACTTAGACTTTGTTGAAATTAAGTTGAATTGCAATTGTTTGGTGACTAAGAACATGGGTTGTTAAGTTTCAAGAGAATTCATTGTTTGAACCATAACATCTGAATTGATTGCTACTTTATCATGATGAGTTTTATGAGAAAGAGTTGTTGTTATGATACTAGGAAAAGTGATTGAAATTATCATTGATCAAACTTATGCACTATGCTAGCATTCACACTTCATAAATTATTTCTTTTATCTTTTACCTACTCGAGGACGAGCAGGAATTAAGCTTGGGGATGCTGATATGTCTCCAATGTATCTATAATTTATGAAGTATCCATGCCATATTTATAACAATTCTATATGGTTTTGGTATGATTTGATTAGAACTAACCCGAACTGACGCTGTTTTCAGCAGAACTACCGTGGTGTAGTTTTTTGTGCAGAAATAAAAGTTCTCCAAATGCAGTGAAACTTTTTGACGATTTTTTTGGACCAAAAGAGACCCCCGAAGCTTTGTGGAAGGACCATAAGCCTCACAAGGTGCTCACAAGCCACCACGGCGCTAGGGGGGGGGGTGGCGTGCCGTGGTGCCTCGTGGGCCCATCTTAGCCCATCTTGACGTGATTCCAACGCTGAAAAATCCTATAAATAGAGAAACCCCCAGAAATAACCCTAGATTTTGGACTACGCCGCCACAAGCCTCTGTACCTTCGAAATACCATCTGGAGCCCTGTTCCGGCACTCTGTCGGAGGGGGGAATCATCACCGGAGGCCATCTTCATCATCCCGGTGGTCTCCATGACGAGGAGGGAGTAGTTCACCCTCGAGGCTAGGGGTATGTACAAGTAGCTATGTGCTTGATCTCTCTCTCGTGTTCTTGATTTTGCACGATCTTGATGTACCGCGAGCTTTGTTAATATAGTTGGATCATATGGTGTTTCTCCCTCTCTATCTTGTTGTGATGAATTGAGTTTTTACCTTTGGGGTTTCACTATTATCGGATTGAATACTTTTATGGATTTGAGAACACTTGATGTATGTCTTGCATATGAATACCCGTGGTGACAACGGGGTATTATATTGATTCACTTGATGTATGTTTTGGCACAAAACTCGCGGATTCCCGAGGTAACATTGGGGTAATCTATGCATAAGGGTTGATGCACGTTTTCATCCTACTTTCTCCGGTAGAAATCTTGGGGCACTCTTTGAAGTTCTTTGTGTTGGATTGAATATTATGAATCTGAAGTTGTTTGATGCATAACGTATAATCAACTCACGGATACTTGTGGTGACATTGGAGTATCTAGGTGACATTAGAGTTGGTTGATGCATGTCATATGGTGTTATATTTTAGTACGAACTCTAGGGCTGTTTGTGACACTTATAGGTATGGCTCAATAGATTGATCGGAAAGGATAACTTTGAGGTGGTTTAGTACCCTACAACAATTTCTACCTTATGTTCTCCGCTAGATAAGAACTTTGGAGCGATTCTTTGTCGCACGTTGAGGGATTGTTATATGATTCAACTATGTTAGCACTGTTAAGAGATTGCACTAGCGAAAGTATGATCCCTAGGCCTTGTTTCTAAGCATTGCAATACCGTTTGTGCTCCGTTTTATCACTTGCTACCTTGCTGTTTTTATAGTTTCAGATTACAAAAACCTATATCTACTATCCATACTACACTTGTATCACCATCTCTTCGCCGAACTAGTGCACCTATACAATTTGCCATTGTATTGGGTGTGTTGGGGACACAAGAGATTTCTTATATTTGGTTGCAGGGTTGTTTGAGAGAGACCATCTTCATCCTACGCCTCCCACGGATTGATAAACCTTAGGTCATCCACTTGAGGGAAAATTGCTACTGTCCTACAAAACTCTGCGCTTGGAGGCCCAACACGAGTCTACAAGAATAAGTTGTGTAGTAGACATCATATACCCATTGGATTTAGGAAAAGGTCCCATATAATCAAATCCCCAAACATCAAATGGTTCAATAACAAGTGAATAATTCATAGGCATTTCCTGACGTCTACTAATATTACCGATTCTTTGGCATTCATCACAGGATAAGACAAACTTACGAGCATCCTTCAAAAGAGTAGGCCAATAAAAAACAGATTGTAGTACCTTATGCGCAGTTCTGTCTCCCGCATGGTGTCCTCCGTAAGCCTCGAAGTGACACTTCTGTAAGATTTGTTCCTGTTCATGCTCAGGTATACAACATCTAATAATACCATCTACTCCTTCTTTATATAGATGTGGGTCATCCCAAAAGTAATGTCTTAAATCAAAGAAAAACTTTTTCTTTTGTTGGTATGTGAAACTAGGTGGTATAAATTTAGCAACAATATAATTAGCATAGTCTGCATACCAAGGAGTATTACGAGAAGCATTTATCACAGCTAATTGTTCATCAGGAAAATCATCATTAATAGGAAGTGGGTCATCAAGAATATTTTCCATTCTACACAAATTATCAGCTACGGGGTTCTCAGCTCCCTTTCTATCAGTAATATGCAAGTCAAAATTTTGTAGCAATAGAACCCACCTAATGAGTCTAGGTTTAGTATCTTTCTTGTCCATAAGGTATTTAATAGCAGCATGATCGGTGTGAACAATTACTTTAGAATCAACTATGTAAGATCTGAATTTATCACATGCAAACACAACTGCTAGAAATTCTTTCTCAGCAGTAGCATAATTTCTTTGAGCACTATATAGGGTTTTACTAGCATAATGGATAACATTTAATTTCTTATCGACTCTCTGTCCTAGAACAGCACCAATAGCATAATCACTAGCATCACACATAATTTCAAAAGGCAAGTTCCAATCAGGTGGTTCAACAATAGGTGCAGAGGTTAAGGCTTTCTTAAGTGTTTCAAAGGCTTCTACACAATCATCATCAAAAACAAATGGAACATCTTTTTGCAAGAGATTAGTAAGAGGCCTAGAAATTTTAGAGAAGTCTTTAATGAACCTTCTATAGAAACCAGCATGACCTAGGAAACTTCTTATACCTTTGATATCTTTAGGACAAGGCATTTTCTCAATAGCATCAACTTTAGCCTTATCAACTTCAATACCTCTTTCAGAAATTTTATGCCCAAGGACTATACCTTCATTAACCATAAAGTGGCACTTCTCACAATTCAAGACAAGATTAGTTTCTTCACATCTCCGCAAACCTCGATCAAGGTTGCTTAAGCAATCATCAAAAGAAGTTCCGTAAACGGAGAAATCATCCATGAAAACCTGAACAAACTTTTCACAAAAGTCAGAGAATATAGCAGTCATACATCTTTGAAAGGTAGTAGGTGCATTACATAGACAAAAAGGCATACGACGATAAGCATAAGTTCCAAAAGGACAAGTAAAGGTGGTTTTCTCTTGATCTTCAGGCAATACAGGTATTTGAGAGAAACCAAAATATCCATCAAGAAAGCAAAAGTGTGTATGTTTGGACAATCTTTCTAACATTTGATCAATAAAAGGTAAGGGGTAATGATCTTTTCTAGTGGCTTTGTTTAATTTTCTAAAATCAATTACCATCCTATAAACAGTTACATTTCTTTGTGGAATGAGTTCATTTTTATCATTAGGAACAACAGTAATGCCTCCTCTCTTAGGGACACAATGAACGGGACTTACCCATCTACTATCAGCTATGGGATAGATTATACCTGCGTCCAGAAGCTTTAATATTTCAGTTCTTACCACTTCCTTCATCTTAGGATTTAATCGTCGTTGGTGGTCGACAACTGGTTTAGCATCAGGCTCCATATTAATTTAGTGCTGACATAGAGTGGGACTAATACTAATAGTAGCATGGTGCTTCCTCAGAGTTTTTAGTAATCTCTTTTCTTCATGCTCTGAAAGGTTAGCACTAATAATAACAGGATATATCTTCATTTCATCTAGATAAGCATATTTCAAAGTATTAGGCAATTGCTTCAATTCAAATATAGGGTCACCCTTAGGTTGAGGAGGACCTCCAAGAGTTTCAACAGGCAAATTGTGTTTAAGGATAGGTGGTTGATCAAAGAACATTGTAAGTGCATCAAGTGCCCCCTTAGTGGTTTTGGAGTATTGAAGACAAATAGGTTGAGTAACTGATGTGTCCGTGAGTATACACAGGAGACAGAGTCCCTGAAGATTTGGTTTAACACGTCGAAGACGACCCCTAAAAATAGATTTCTTCAAGTGAAGCATTAGGTGATGAAATTGGTACGGCCTTTGAAGAAATCGATGTGAAGACTTTGAAGCTTGAAGACTTTTGTTTTCGTAGTTTCTTTTCTTCTTATTTGAGTCATAGGAAAAATCGTACTGTTAAAGGGGGTCTAGGTGAAACATATTTCATACTTCTAAAGTGATGCTCAAACTTACTCAAACCTATACACACAAAAGCCGCTTCGAGTGAAGCCTTTGGAAATCTCCAGTACAGCTGACGCATTTGCTAGTGACAGTGGTGAAGTTCATCTGGTCGCTGACGAACTTGGTCAGGCTGAGGAGTTAGGAGTTCGCCAGTGCGATCTGCCTACCATGAGGAAATTGAGTGCCCCGACGAAATTGAGAGTTCAATTTTCCGACCGTTGCTGCACCGCGTGCCAGCTGTCGAGTGGATCCTTATCCTGACAACGGTCGAATCAGAGAACGGCATTTATGAGAATTCATGTCGGGTTGCCCCCTGGCTATAAATAGCCACCCCCCACAACCACTTATTGGCTGGCTGCTCCGAGAGAACTTGACACTTGTCATTTGAGAGCAACCCACCCTCCGACGACTTTGAGAGAATCCTAAGTGAGGAAAAACCCAGAGCCAAAGTGATTGAGCATCACTGAAGAGATTGATCTGTGTGATCCAACGCTTGTTACCTTTGAGGACTGTCATTCCTCCAGACGGTTAGGCGTCATGTTCTGAGCACCCAAGAGTAATTGTGGCCTGCCGGTGAACAAGTTTATGAAGGTTTCGAAAGTCTACCTTGAAGACTTACCACGAGTGATTGGGCGAGGACTAAGTGTCATTAGCTCAAGAGGAATACGGTGAGGACTAACTGTCCTCTGAGGTAAAACTCAGCCGCCTCAACCAGACGTACAGTTGATACAGCAACTAGAACTGGTCTAACAAATCGTTGTGTCTTCATCGAGCCCAACCGGTTTCAAATTCCTCACTCCTTCACTTTATTACTATTCCGCTGCTGAAGAACTTGTGTCGTACCTTTCTGAAGAACTTGAACTGAAGACTTTCATCATGTTGTCTCATTTTCTTCAGTTCATTTTCTTCATGCTTATCTGTGTGTATGATTGCATGTTCTTCACCTGCTTATGCTTTGTATGCATGCTTTCCATATCTGTGTAGACTTAGTTTCAATTCTGTTTCTATTTCTTCACTCCGATTTTCGTCAAAGTCTTCGGAGTTTGACGAATTTGTAAAAATTTCCCATTCACCCCCCTCTGGTAGTTATCCTGCGCTTTCAATTGGTATCAGAGCAAGGTACTCCCTTGTTCTGTGTGATTTTGGTTTAACCACCTGGAGTTTTAGTTATGTCGACCGTAGGAATGATCAAGGTCTCCGCTGCGTGCCCCATCTTCGATGGCACAAACTACCCGTACTGGAAGGTCATGATGCGAAAGCGTCTCCTTGCCACGAACAACAAACTATGGACTATCTCTGAACTGGGATTGACTGATCTTTGCAAGAGGGCGAATGCTGAGGACATTCGCAGATACACTCAACTCGATGCTCGGGCCAAATACATCATCTGTTCTCGTCTGACCAAGGATGAGTTCACTCGCATCTCCCATCTGAGCAATGCGAAGCTCATCTGGGATTGGATCTCCGACGTCTATGAAGGGGCATATAGACGTGATGATTGCTGGCTTGTGGAATTTGCGAATTCCCTCAGATCCCGGGAACCTGATGATGCCTCCACTTCGTCTGCAGTTTGTCTCATGGCATGAGGTGCAAAGGTAACCTCACGAGAAGCTTACTTTGAAACTTCCAGTGATGATGACTCTGAGTGTGAATCTAAACCAAGCTATAAGAAACTTGCTAAAATTGCAACTGAGCAACAACATGCCTTGGAAAAGATTCAAGAACTGCTAGACAAAAGCGATGACCTGTTGGACGAGGAAATGGATCGTAGTCAAGCCCTGTCTGAGGATCTCAGAAGGCTTAAGTCTCAATATGACGAACTTGAAAGTCGTCATGTATCCCTCTCAGCTGAACATGAGAAGCTATCCTATGAATTTCTTCAAAGGAAGCAAGATCTCGAGAAGCTAAGAGCGTCTCATGATGATCTTCAAAAAGAAAATGATTCACTCCTCGCTCAACAGATCAGTACCGCTCAGAAAGAATTTGTTGCACCATGCCTAAAATGTCTTGAACATGATAATGCTAATTCTTCAGCTGAATGTTCAAATGCTTCTGTTCTTGCAATTGCTTCAACTGCTACGGTGGCCACTAACCCCTCACTTGAGGAAGCCACCGGGAATACTGATGAAAATGCAGGGCTGAAGGAATTGTATGTCACTGGCTTGTACAAAAGCCTCAAAGGGCATCAAACCCTGTGTGACGTGCTCAAAAACAAATTCATCACAGGAACCCTAGGAAAGAGGGTATTGCCTTTGAGAGAAAGATCAACGCTGATGGTTCGCATTGGAAGCCTGAGCATTATCCCAAAACCACATGGGTTGCTGCAAAGGGACCTCCAATAAATCCATCCACTTTATCTGGCTATTCTTGTGATTCTTCATATTTTTTGGATGAGTCGTTTGACTCCAACTATAAATTGTTCAAGAATCAGAATGGTGAGGGCTTTGCCAGATTCATCGGTACTAACTGCTGGAACGGTCCACCTGTGAAGAAAATTTGGGTTCCTAAAAGCCGTCTGGAAAATCTTCAGGTGAATGTCATCATGACACCACCGATGAAGAAGAAACTTCCTAGGGCAAATTCTTCACCGGGATCAAAGTCGTCAAATGGACGCAGACCCACCTATGGTCGCACTAATGCCTCTATTTCGCAGGGAAACAAACAACGATTTGATGAATATGAGCATTATTCTTCGAACCACTATGTTCACAAAACCTCGAAGAATTTCTCTGCTTATTCATTCAATTACTATACCCCTCCTGTGAAGAGAAATGCATATTCCTCAATGCCTAAGTTCTCCATTAATGCACTTTGCTACATTGCTTCTCAGCCACCCATTCAGATGTGGGTGGTTAAGAAGAAGAACTAATCTCTTCTGCAGGGTCAGGTCTTCAGACAACTAAATTTCTGATGAATTTGCTGAAGACCTGACAAATTGCCTGTTGGGATGCAGGCTAATCACGATGAAATGAACGTTTCATTTCACACATCCCTTATGCTGCTAGATATTATTCATTGATGAAATTGTCTGACGAAATTGATCATCATCATATTCTTCACTTTGAAGCATATGAATTTGTAAGTCGGACTAATGCTTCTACAGGATGATACAACTTCTGCCACTGAATGGGTCTTGGACAGTGGCTGCACGAATCATATGACTGGAGATAGGAATCTCCTCACCGATGGTCCCCTTACTCCGTCTCATTTGAAGCATATCACATACACTGACAAATGAAAAAGCAAGGTATTGGGTCTAGGTAAAGTTGCCATTTCAAAGGATCGACACATGGAAAAGATGCATTGTGCTATTGGAATCTGACAAATCCAAAGTCTTCGAAGGCTTTAGGAAAGGTGACTTGTACATTGTAGATTTCTCTACAGGTCCTCAACCTGCAACATGTCTAATGGCAAAAGCTTCAGAATGCTGGCTATGGCATCGATGACTTGGACATGCCGGAATGAGGAATTTGAGCACTCTCGTCAAGAAGAAGCATATCATTGGCATCGAGGGTGTCAAATTCGTCAAGGATCACCTCTGTGGTGCTTGTGAGTCTGGAAAGATGACCAGATCCAAGCACATGGCAAAGACAATCATGACCACTACTCGTCCCTTTGAATTACTTCATATGGATTTGTTTGGTCCTACACATTATGCCACACTAACCAATGCAACATCTCTCTACGGATTCGTCATTGTTGATGACTACTCTCGCTACACCTGGGTGCACATCATTTCCTACAAGAATGAAGTTCAGGATGTCTTCAGACGATTCTCCAATCAGGCCATGACGAATTATGATCTCAAGATCAAGCATATTAGGAGTGACAACGGCACTGAATTCAAGAACACAGGCCTCGACGACTATCTTGATGAACTTGGCATCACTTATGAGCTATCCTCTCCCTACACACCTCAGCAGAATGGAGTTGTGGAGCGCAAGAACAGAACCCTCATCGAGATGGCGCGTATTATGCTTGATGAATACAAGACCCCTCGTCGATGGTGGCCTGAGGCAATTGATACTGCTTGTCACATCATCAATCGGGTATACCTTCACAAATTCCTCAAGAAGACCTCATACGAGCTACTCACCAACAAGAAACCCAATGTGAGTTATTTCAAAGTCTTTGGTGCTAAATGTTGGATTAGAGATCCTCATCATAGTTCTAAATTTGCACCGAAAGCACATGAAGGTTTTATGCTTGGTTACGGAAAGTATTCGCACACCTACATAGTCTTCAACTCTTGTCATCACAAGATTGTTGAAACTGTAGTTGTGTGGTTCGATGAAACTAACGGCTCGCAAAGAGAGCACCTGCCTCCTGTGCTAGATGAAATGCCACCTGAGGAATCTATCAAGCGATGGGCACTGGTGAAATTGTGCCCAGTGAAGAAATACCTGCTGATGAAGAAGTGGTTGTCCTCGTCGTGAAGAAAATGAACATGCTAACGAAAATGATGCTGAGGATTCTGCACGGCAACAACAACAACAAGGCCCTCGTCCTGCACATCCACGAGTGGCAAATGAAGTGCAGATTGAGAAGATCCTCGACAACATGAATGCACCTGGTCCCCTCACTCGCTCAAGAGCTTCACATTTAGCTAACTTTTGTGGGCATTACGCATTTGTCTCTATTTCAGAGCCCACCAATGTTGATGAAGCCTTTCTGGAACCTGAATGGATTCAAGCAATGCAAGATGAATTGCGTCAATTCGAGCTCAACAATGTGTGGGAGCTTGTCAAGCGTCCTGATCCACGCAAGCACAATATCATCGGCACTAAGTGGATCTACCGCAACAAACAAGACGAAAACAGCCAAGTGGTGAGGAATAAGGCCCGTCTTGTAGCTCAAGGCTACACACAGGTTGAGGGTATTGACTTCGATGAAACATTTGCACCTGTTGCTAGGCTTGAAGCCATTCGTATATTGCTTGCATATGCAAACCATCATGATATCCTCTTATATCAAATGGATGTGAAAAGTGCATTCCTCAATGGTAAGCTTGAGGAAGAAGTATATGTTGCTGAACCACCAGGTTTTGAGGAACCAAAGCATCCTGATAAAGCCTTCAGACTCAACAAGGCACTCTATGGCCTCAAGCAAGCCCTGAGGGCTTGGTATGATACACTGAAGGAATTCCTGAAGAAAAAGGGGTTCAAGCCCGGTTCACTTGACCCTACTCTTTTCACAAAATCTTATGATGGTGAACTGTTCATATGCCAAATATATGTTGATGATATTATCTTTGGTTGCACTAACAAGAAATACAGTGACGAATTTGCACATATGATGCAAGAAGAATATCAGATGTCTATGATGGGGGAGTTGAAATTCTTCCTTGGACTTCAAATTCGTGAACAACCCAATGGCATCTTCTTATCTCAGGAGAAATATCTCAAGGACTGCCTGAAGAAATTCGGAATGCAAGATTGCAAAGGCCTCAAGATACCAATGCCAACAAATGGCCAACTCAACACTGACGAAAATGGTAAAGATTTCGATCAGAAGGTATATCGCTCCATCATTGGTTCGCTCCTTTACCTATGTGCATCTAGGCCAGATATCATGCTTAGCGTTTGCATGTGTGCCCGCTTTCAAGTGCCACCGAAGGAATCACACCACCAGGCTGTGAAACAATTCTTTGATATTTAGGTCACACTCCAATGCTTGGATTATGGTATCCCAAGGGCTCATCACTTGATCTTGCTGGATATTCCAATTCTGATTATGCTGGTGATCGTGTGGATCGCAAGTCAACCTCAGGCACATGCCATTTCCTCGGACGATCTCTTGTATGTTGGTCCTCGAAGAAGCAGAACTGCGTCTCACTTTCCACTGCCGAGGCTGAGTACATTGCTGCTGGCGCCTGCTGCTCTTAGTTACTATGGATGAAGAAAACCCTCAAGGACTATGGCGTCAACATGAAGAAAGTGCCACTCTACTACGACAATCAGAGCACCATCAAGATCGCCCACAATCCAGTGCAACACTCAAGGATGAAGCACATTGAGATTCGTCACCATTTTCTTCATGATCATGTGCTGAAGGGAGACATCGTCATCGACCACGTGAAGACAGAAGACCAGCTTGCCGATATCTTCACTAAGCCCTTGGATGAGAGAAGGTTTTGCATGTTGTGGTGCGAGCTAAACATCCTAGAATCTTCGAATGTCCTTTGAAAAGGACACACATCCTAACGCTTATGCATTCTTGATGACTTTGATGCACAACACACGAAGTAACGTTTTTCTTCAATCAATGAAGATTAACCCTCTAAGTGTGAAGAAATTAATGAAGTACTTGATTCTCAGAACCCTACGACAATTGTACGCGGTGTCTGAATTCATCATAGTTCTTATATTGTGGGTAACACCACCACCTCTTTGTGACATTCTTCAAATTTGAGTTTTTCGTCATTTGCAATTTCGTCAAACTTTTCAAATTCGTCTTTTGAGGTTATTCTTCACTGCTTATTATTTACATATATATTTGAGTTTTCCATGTCCTCAACAGCATCCACATATAGCTATTTCTTTAAACTGTGTTTTTCGTCATCTATGTGGATGTGATCGGACCCACTCCCCTCTATGCTAAACTCAAACCACTCTGTTCTCAATCTCTTCATATGCGTTCTGATTGACACTGTTCAAAGTCTTCACTGTGTCCTTGATAGCTGAAGAAATTGCGAACACATTTTGAAAATATTCTAATCAATTTTTTGGCGGTTGCCACAGTAACCTCATCCCGCGCCTTCGACGCGTGGATAAGCGCATTCAAAATGCATGTATGACGCTTGTCACTCAGATGCGAAACGCCAGGGGCCTATCCGTCCAAAATCTTCGTTCCTCTCAGTTTTTACTGCGCCTATATAAAGGCTTGACTTCATCAACCCTAACTCATTTCACTCTCGCGCCCCTGTCGCTCTCAAACCTTAGCGCCGCCACTGGAACTCATCGTCGCCGGAGAGGAAGAGCTTCACTGCCTCGACTTCTTCGTCGTCGTACTCGCGCCGGCCGCAGATTTCTTCACCTCCTCCGCCGCCGTAGCTGTCTTTCGTCGCCAAGTTAGGGCACGGAGGATCTGAACTGACGGTTTCCTTCGACTCGTCGTACAGTTCATCGAGTTCATCCTTGGGGTAATTAAAATTTATTTTTACAGCCCAAGTTTGATCTTTTTACTGCCGCAAAATCTTCAAGTGCTGTTTTTCCCACTCTTCCAATTCTTCAGCACTTCCTTTTGGCCAGTCTTGAGTATGTTCATCTAAGTTATACTTAACAACTAGATTCCTCAATTGTGCAATTGCTTCAATCTCTACAACTCTGCAACCTAGGTCAAGAACACTTAATGAATTGCGTCAAGACGATAAGGGTCAAATTTCCTCAACTGGTTTATTTTTGAAAAATCTCTGAGAACGCATGTGACTCTTCCCTATTTCCTCGCAACTATACTCTATTCACAGGTACAATGTCTGCCGACGAATCTCTAGGTTCTCATCAAATTAATTCATTTGCAGCATTGCTTGAGGAAAACCTTCAAACATCTTCAGAGTCCTCACGAGTTCAAAAACCTCAGCTGAAGAAAATGGCTGATGGCAGAAAGCCTCAGAAGAGAGGAAAGAGAAAAGAGGAACACACTGCTCTTGAGATTCCTGACGATCTGTATGCAGGGTACTGTACACCAGATGAAAATATTCATGGTCCCGAGACCAAGAAGTAGCGCAAAACGCGCACACAGAAAATCAAAAGGTACTGGATGTACGAGTGGAGACATTACAGATATGTCACTCCCAAATACATGAAGGATTTTGCTATGAAGCCTCCGTGCAATAGGCCACCGCTTGCTGAAGGTCAAGTTGCTCATCCCACTAGTGTCAGAAGGGGTGAAGAACTTCCCAAGGAATGGGCCAAGTGTCAAGCTAAGCTGACTAAACAAGCCCAGAAAGCCGTTGAAGAATTCAACAGGGCTACAAAAGCTTCAAATGAAGCTGGTGCAAGTGGCAGTGGCAGTGCAAGTGCTCCAAAGAAGGCTATGCAGAAGAAGCCTGCCAACAAGCCCAAGCCGTCTGTCCCAAAGCCCTCAGTGGCCCAGCCGGCAGCTTCAAAGGCTTTAGCACCCACGATTTCAAAATCTTCAGTGCCTCCTCCTGCTTCAAGTTCATCAATGGCAATAGTCAGAGCTTCAACACCGGTCATGCTCGCATCTTGCCAGCGCACCGAGGGCTTTGCAAAGGCCTCAATTACTGCATCAAGTGCCTCAGCTAGTGGGCAACCATCGTCATCACTGCCCAAGCTAAAGAAAAAGGTCACTGCTGGCCGTGGAACAAGGCCAAGTCCCAAGAGCTAGGCCGTCGTGCCTCAGGTTGACGAACATGGGCTGGCGGACGGAGATGAGCTCGCGGAGTTCCTCAGAAGGAAGCAAGAGCAAGCTGCTATTGGTAAAAATTCTTCAGTTTCAATGTTGCTGGACCCCAAGAAGCTTCTGGACTTCATTGACATCTGGTGCACCAACCCAGATACACCACTTGATGATTTGAATCTACCTCCTGGCCCAAGTCATGTATTATCTGCTTTCATTTTGAATGAGAAACACAAGATTGCTCAGGCCAAGTTAGTGAGGAAACAGCAACTGCAGAAAGAGAAGGAGCTGCGGAAGAACATGCTCTCTATTTCTCCTCAGCAGCTTGTGACTTTACAGTATGAAATTCAACAGCTGTCTGAAGAGTTTGAATGCCAGTCAAGTCACTGTTGTGGGGTGTGCGACAGATTCATGAAAACCACTACCAAAGTGGTTGATGAGCACAACAAGCGTGAGGCTGCCAAGTTCGGCATAGTGCCTCCTTCCAGTTCTTCAGCTCCACCACCAACTACTTAGGCCAGTGAGACTGTGCCCGTATCTCCGCAAGTGCAAGACAGGGCAACTGAAGAAGTTGCTCCTGAAGAAACTGCCAGGGTGACTGCTTTAGTCACGCCTGAAGAAACTAAACCACCAAGTTCCTCAGCAGCAGCACCACCAACGACTTCATCCTTGAAGATCATCACACTTCCTTCTGCATCAGAAGTGAAGATGACCAATGCTGCTGAGAAGGAAGCTAAAAAGAGAAAAGCTTCAGCCCCTCCTACCATCACTACAACAGTGAAGAAAATGAAGACGACTCCATTGTCTTTAGTTGTTCCAATTGATTCTACACCAATTTCATCAGCACCCCCAACTCGTTCTAATGAAGATCGTCAAATGGTTCCCTATGGGGTGAAATATGAAATTCCTCGGACTGATGAAGATGATGATGAAAACCACTCAGCTGCTACCACAGAGCAAGTGGATGAAGAAACAGAAGTTGACGAATATGATTTGCTTCACGAAGTCTCATCACGGAAGCCCTCACAGGCTCCGTTGACTGACGACCATGCTGCTGCTACATCTGGAAGTAGTGAAGCAACTGAAGAGGATGTGGACATTGATGGGGATACAACACCCATTTTTCAAGATGAATTTTGGGAAGCAGCTCACCCAAATTCACCCGTCACTACTCCCCTCACTCTAGAGCCTCAGTTGCCTGTGCGCACTAAAGAAATACACACCGGTTCTGAGGAAAAACAACCATCACTGCAAAGCTTTCCTGAAGAAATTCCAGCTGCAGCAGCTGATGAAATTGCTCAAGATGAACCAATGGTTAATGTCATCAATACATCTCCTACACGTGCAGACTCAATTCCGTCAGCTGATACTGATACTGTTCCAACTGCCACAGCTAAGGAAGTTGCTCGAGCTCTCGCCATGACTGATCCGAATGATTCCACTGGGTCCCCACGACGAGTGTTTGATGTACGTCAAAAGATGCGCAACATCTAACCTGTTCCAGTGATGCTAAAGATTGGCAGAGTCCTCAGGCGGCCTCAGTTCGACAATGCCAAATTTTTCGAAGAGAAGAACTTCTTCGTTGGTGAGTCCCCATATGACTGAGCCAAGATTAGGCGTCTGCGTTTCTGGACAAGGACTCAGATGAATTACTATGCCTCACTTCTATTCGACAAGAACAAAGTATTCCTGCATCGCCATATTCCTCATGTGGATATGGAATCATTACCGTGCTTTCGACCAGTTCTGGCTGTTCTTCATGATGCCGATCTACTCAACTTCGTCACAGATGTCTGCGATTGGAATGAAGTACTAATTCTTCAATTCTAAGCAACTGTGCACTTTTCTGGTAACGCTGACGACACTGCTACATGGGCTCTGGACTGGATTAGTGAAGACACTCACTACAAAGCACCTATTGATGAACTACTTCGTGCTCTTCCAGTTGAACCACCACAAGAAGGAGCAAGGAAAATCTATGAAGAAACTGAGCTGCCGAACCACCTGATGCAAGTGCTGATGAAGCCTATGACTAAAGGAAATGCTCCAAGGACAACCTTCCTAGTGAAGGATTTGCTCTATGTGCCAAAGACAGTTTACCGCATTCTGGCCAAAACCCTCAGTCCAATCAAAGGACACAACTCCAATACTGAAGAAGTTGTGGGAATTATGAAGAATTTGTTGTTCCATATTATTCATGGTACTCCCATCAACATTCATGATTTATTTCTGAGGACTTTGGTCACTGTGGCACAGTCGCCGTTTGAATTGAAGCCGTATGCACCATGGATTATGAGATTCATCAGATCCCGGTCTTCAATTCACTACAGGGCTGATCGTCAAAATCATTTGAGCTATTTGCCTGAAATTGAAACTCTTCAAAGCACTCTGACCACAGTACCTGGCAAGGGCAAGACCGTCATTAATGAAGGAATTCGTCCCCTTGACAAACAATTCCGTCAGCCTATCTCTAGCTCCAATGCTGATGAATCTGCTAGCCAGGATACTGATGCAAAAGCCTTAAGGCCATCTTCTTCACCTGAAGCACCACGTGTCATGACTGACCGTGAGTTGATCATAAGCCTTCATCAGAAAGTTGACAAAAATCACCGATGGTTTAAGCGTCAATTTGCTGTTGTTCAAGCCAATATGACAGTGATGCATAACGCCGTTCGCAAGAATAGATACTATGTCCATGTGATATTTGATCACACTTGGGCCATCCTCTCACTCCTCAAAACAGATGAAGAACTTGCTGCTATGGATTTCCAAATGAACTTTGACTGGGCAGACCCACCAAGGAAGAAGTTCAAGAAAACCCAAGTTCCTCCTCTTATGCCAAGTTCAGAGTCTTCATCACGCACTACTGATGAAAATGAAGCAGTTGAAGACACTGCGGCTGGTCCTTCTGCATCTCGCGACCCGGACAACGCTGGCGCTCCCTCGACTTTTCCGTGATATTCTCCAGGGGCGTTAGTCCTCAGCTTTGTCTCCTTTTGGTCATTTGATGACAAAGGGGGAGAAGTGTGAGTTAGTCTTCAGGCGGGTCAATATATGGGTTGTTTTTGCTTAAGTTGCAACTCTTGAACCTTATTGGATTTGCTCTTTGATGAGTTGTAACTTAAATAACTGCTGGTCGTCTGACTCTTTTGCTACATTTGATACGCATGCCTTGATCTTAATTATATCTGCTCATGCATGTGCAATGTCGTCAGACACCAATTTTCATCATGCATTCATATTCTTCAAATATCTTATGATCATGCATGATTGGATTCCAAGATATAGGGGGAGATCTCCACAATTTTAACCTGCCATGTGCATTTGCAATCCAAAGCAAATTCCTCATATGCACATCTTCAGGGGGAGTTCCTCAATATCTTGTAACCAATTTCTTCAAACTCTGTACTTCCACTTCAATTGTTTTTACTCCCGTTGAAAGCCTAACCAATTTGTCATCAATCTCCAAAAAGGGGGAGATTGTAAGTGCATCAAGTGCCCCCTTAGTGGTTTTGGAGTATTGAAGACAAATAGGTTGAGGAACTAATGTGTTTGTGAGTATACACAGGAGACAGAGTCCCTGAAGATTCGGTTTAACACATGGAAGATGACCCTTAAAAATAGATTTCTTCAAGTGAAGAATTTGTTGATGAAATTGGTATGGCCTTTGAAGAAATTGATGTGAACACTTTGAAGCTTGAAAACTTTTGTTTTCGTAGTTTCTTTTCTTCTTATTTGAGTCATAGGAAAAACCGTACTGTTAAAGGGGGTCTAGGTGAAACATATTTCATACTTCCAAAGTGATGCTCAAACATTCTCAAACCTATACAAAAAAAGCCACTTCGAGTGAAGCCTTTGGAAATCTCCAGTACAGCTGACGCATTTGCTAGCGACAGTGGCGAAGTTCATCTGGTCGCTGAAGAACTTGGTCAGGCTGAGGAGTTAGGAGTTTGCCAGTGCAATCTGCCTACCATGAGGAAATTGAGTGCCCCGACGAAATTGAGAGTTCAATTTTCCGACCGTTGTTGCACCGCGTGCCAGCTGTCGAGTGGATCCTTATCCAGACAACAGTCGAATCAGAGAAGCGCATTAATGACAATTCATGTCGGGTTGCTCCCTGGCTATAAATAGCCGCCCCCCACAACCACTTGTTGGCTGGCTGCTCCGAGAGAACTTGACACTTGTCATTTGAGAACAACCCACCCTCCGACGACTTTGAGAGAATCCTAAGTGAGGAAAAACCCAGAGCCAAAGTGATTGAGCATCACTGAAGAGATTGGTCTGTGTGATCCGACGCTTGTTACCTTTGAGGACTGTCATTCCTCCAGACGGTTAGGCGTCATGTTCTGAGCACCCAAGAGTAATTGTGGCATGCCGGTGAACAAGTCTGTGAAGGTTTCGGAAGTCTACCTTGAAGACTTGCCACGAGTGATTGGGCGAGGACTAAGTGTCATTAGCTCAAGAGGAATACGGTGAGGACTAAGTGTCCTCTGAGGTAAAACTCAGCCGCCTCAACCAGACGTACAGTTGATACAACAACTGGAACTGGTCTAACAAATCGCTGTGTCTTCATCGAGCCCAACCGGTTTCAAATTCCTCACTCCTTCACTTT
Organism: Elymus sibiricus; assembly: GCA_039707655.1. Classification (NCBI taxonomy): domain Eukaryota; kingdom Viridiplantae; phylum Streptophyta; class Magnoliopsida; order Poales; family Poaceae; genus Elymus; species Elymus sibiricus. The sequence continues at coordinate 391,715,458 of CM077664.1, read as the reverse complement.
ATTACTATTCCGCTGCTGAAGAACTTGTGCCGTACCTTTCTGAAGAACTTGAACTGAAGACTTTCATCATGCTGTCTCATTTTCTTCATTTCATTTTCTTCACGCTTATCTGTGTGTATGAATGCATGTTCTTCACTTGCTTATGCTTTGTATGCATGCTTTCCATATCTGTGTAGACTTAGTTTCAATTCTGTTTCTATTTCTTCACTCCGATTTTGTCAAAGTCTTCGGAGTTTGACGAATTTGAAAAAATCTCCCATTCACCCCCCCTCTAGGAGTTATCCTGCGCTTTCAAACATCCTATCTATTTCATTTCTTTCATTCATGTGCATATCATTTTCATGGTCTAGCAAATATTGTTCTAACGGATCAGTGGGAGGTACGGCAATAGAAGCAAGACCAATAATTTCATCTTTACTAGGCAATTCTTTATCATGAGGTTGTCTACGAAACTTGGAGAAATTAAACTCATGAGACATACCACCAAAATTAACACTAACAGTTTGCTTAGCGCAATCAATCTTGGCATTAACAGTGTTCAAGAAAGGTCTACCAAATATAATGGGACAAAAATTATTTTGTGGAGAACCGAGGATTGGAAAATCATTAGGGTATTTTATTTTTCCACACAAGACTTCAACATCTCTAACGATCCCAAGTGGTGTAATGGTATCTCTATTTGCAAGTTTAATAGTAACATCAATGTCCTCTATTTCAATAGGTGCAATATCATTCATAATTTCTTGATATAAGGTAAACAGAATAGCACTCACAGTAGCACCCAAATCACATAAGCCATGATAACAATGATCTCCAATTTTAACAGAGACAACACGCATGCCTACTACAGGTCTGTTTTTATCTTTAGGATCTAGTTTAGCAATTCCTGCTGTTTCATTACAGAAGTAAATAACATGCCCATCTATATTATCGACCAAGAGATCTTTAACCATAGCAACATTAGGTTCAACTTTAATTTGTTCAGAGGGTCTAGGTGTTCAAATATTACTTTTGTTAACCACAGTTGAAACGTTAGCATGTTCCTTAATCCTAACAGGAAAAGGTGGTTTCTCAATATAAGCAGTAGGCACAACTGGATCAACATGGTAAACAATTGTTTCTTCTTTAACACTAATGGGTTCCTCAATCTTTTCTTTAACAGGGGGATGATATTTAAACCACTTCTCCTTAGGGAGATCAACATGAGAGGAAAATGATTCACAAAAGGAGGCTACTATCTCAGAGTCAAGTCCATATTTAGTGCTAAACTTATGAAAAGCATCGGTATCCATAAAAGATTTAACACAATCAAACTCAAGTGTTATACCTGACTCATTACCTTTGTCGAGTTCCCAATCTATAGAGTTGCATTTAATTCTTTCCAGAAGATCCCACCTGAATTCAATAGTTTTCTTCATAAAGGAGCCAGTCGAAGAAGAATCGAGCATGGTTTGATCATCATGAGAAAGCCGAGCATAAATTTTTTGAAGGATTATTTCTCTTGAGAGCTCATGATTGGGGCATGTATACATCATGTACTTAAGCCTCCCCCAAGCTTGAGCGATGCTTTCTCCTTCACGAGGCCAAAAATTATATATATATATATATATATATATATATATATATATATATATATATATATATATATATATATATATATATATATATATATATATATATATATATCCGATCACGATGAACCAGATGCATAGGATAAAACTTTTGATGAAATTCCAACTTCAATCGATTCCAATCCCACGTTCCAATATCATCACATAGCCTATACCATGTCAATGCCTTTCCCTCCAAAGATAAAGGGAATACTTTCTTCTTAACACCATCTCCGGATAAACCTGCAAGCTTAAACAATCCACAAATTTCTTCCACATAGATCAAGTGCATATCAGGATGTACCGTTCCATCTCCTGCATAAGGATTAGCTAGCAGTTTCTCTATCATACCCGATGAAATCTCATAATAAATATTTTCAGTAGGTGCGGTAGGTTGAGGAGCAACTCTTTCTGCTTCCGGTCGAGGTGAAGATACCCCGAACAAACCCCTTAAAGGATTACTTTCCATAGTGACAAGTGACAATAAATTTCAGCACGTAATATAAATGTTTCCTTACCAAATTCCACTCACTGATACGTCTCCAACGTATCTATAATTTTTGATTGTTCCATGCTGTTATATTATCAATCTTGGATGTTTTTATATGCATTTACAGCAATTATATATCATTTTTTGGGACTAACCTATTAACTTAGTGCCCAGTGCCAGTTGCTGTTTTCTGCCTGTTTTTGGTTTTACAGAATATGAATACCAAACGAAGTCCAAATGCCACAAAACTTTTTGGAGATTTTTTTCTGGACATAACCAACACTAGAAGCTTTGGGAGAGAGCCAGAAGACCCAGGAGGTGGCCACGAGCCCCCAGGCGCGCCTGGGGGGCGCCCTGGTGCCTCGTGGGCCCACCTTTGACTATTTTGACCTAATTCCACCAGTATAAATTCCCAAAAATCGGGAAACCAACAGAGGAGTCCACAAAATACTTTTTCTACCGCCGCAAGTTTCTGTTCTCGAGAGATCCCATCTGGAGGTCTTTTCCGGTACTCCGCCGGAGGGGGAATCAATCACAGAGGGGCTCTACATCAACCTTGCTGCCCTTCCGATGATGCTTGAGTAGTTTACCACAAACCTTCGGGTCCATAGTTAGTATCTAGATGGCTTCTTATCTCTTTTTGATCTTCAATACAATGTTCTCCTCGATGCTTGGAGTTCTATCCGATGTAATCACTTTTTGCGATGTGTTTGTTGGGATCCGATGAATTGTGAGTTTTTGATCAGATTATCCATGAATATTATTTGAGTCTTCTCTGATCTCTTTTATGCATGATTATTATAGCTTCGTATTTCTTCTCCGATCTATTGATTTGGTTTGGCCAACTAGATTGATTTATCTTGCCATGAGAAGAGGTGCTTTGTAATGGGTTCGATCTTGCGGTGCTCAATCCCAGTGACAGAAAGGGACATGACATGTATGTATCATTGCTATTAAGGGTAAAAAGATGGGGTTTATTCATGCGTGAGTTTACTTTGTCTACATCATATCATCTTGCTTAAGGCGTTACTCCGTTCTTTATGGACTTAATACACTAGATGCATGCTGGATAGCGGTCGATGTGTGGAGTAATAGTAGTAGATTCAGGCAGGAGTCGGTCTACTTGTCTTGGACGTGATGCCTATATACATAATCATTTCCTTGGATATCGTCATGATTATTTGCTTTTCTCTCAATTGCCCAACAGTAATTTGTCTACCCACCGTATGCTATTTTCTTGAGAAAAGCCTCTAGTGAAAACTATGGCCCCCGGGTCTATCTAAATCATATACTAAAACCCTAAAAATATTTGCTGCACAATTTAATCTTGCAATTTACAACCCCTCGTTTGCGTTGGGTGCAAGGATTTGTTGTTTGTGTGCAGGTACTGCTAATGAGGTGTGCGTGATTCTCCTACTGGATTGATAACCTTGGTTTCATAACTGAGAGAAATACTTACCTCTACTGTGCTGCATCATCCCTTCCTCTTCGGGGAAAATACCAACGCAAGCTACAAGTAGCACTCACCAAAGGCGTTTCACTCCCCGGCAACGGCGCCAGAAAAGAGTCTTGATGACCCACAAGTATAGGGGATCAATCGTAGTCCTTTCGATAAGTAAGAGTGTCGAACCCAACGAGGAGCAGAAGGAAATGACAAGCGGTTTTCAGCAAGGTATTTTCTGCAAGCACTGAAATTATCGGTAACGAATAGTTTGATAGCAAGATAATTTGTAACAAGTGACAAGTAGCAATAGTAACTAAGGTGCAGCAAGGTACCCCAATCCTTTTTGTAGCAAAGGATAGGCCGAAACGATCTCTTATAATAAGCTAAATGTTCTCGAGGACACATGGGAATTTCATCTAGTCACTTTCATCATGTTTGTTTGATTCGCGTTCGCTACTTTGATAATTTGATATGTGGGTGGACCGGTGCTTGGGTGTTATTCTTACTAGAACAAACCTCCCACTTATGATTAACCCCTCTCGCAAGCATCCGCAACTACGAAAGAAGAATTAAGATAAATCTAACCATAGCATTAAACATATGGATCCAAATCAGCCCCTTACGGAATAGCGCATAAACTAGGGTTTAAGCTTCTGTCACTCTAGCAACCCATCATCTAATTACTACTCCACAATGCATTCCCTTAGGCCCAAAGATGGTGAAGTGTCATCTAGTCGACTTTCACATTACACCACTAAGAGAATCAACAACATACATTTCATCAAAATATCGAACGAATACCAAATTCACATGATTACTTATGACAAGACTTCTCCCATGTCCACAAGAACAAAAGTAACTACTCACAAATCATGTTCATGTTCAAGATCAGTGGGGTATTGAATAGCATAATGGATCTGAACATATAATCTTCCACCAAATAAACCAACCAGCATCAATTACAAGATGTAACCAACACTACTAGCAACCCACAGGTACCAATCTGTGGTTTTGAGACAAAGATTGAATACAAGAGATGAACTAGGGTTTGAGATGAGATGGTGATGTTGAAGATGTTGATGAAGATTGGTCCTCCCACGATGAGAGGATCGTTGGTGATGTCGATGGCATCGATTTCCCCCTCCCGGAGGGAAGTATCCCCGGCGGAATTGCTCCGCCGGAGAGCAAAAGTGCTCCTGCCCAAGTTCCGCCTCGAGACGGCGGCGCTCCGTCCCAAAAGTCTTCTTCTTATTTTTTCTAGGGCAAATGGGCTTATATACCAGAAAATGGGCACCGGAGGCTGGCCAGGGGCCCCACAAGCCACCAGGGCGCGCCTGGGGGGGTGGCACGCCCTGGTGCCTCGTGGGCACCTGGGTGGCTGCCTCTGATACTTCTTTCTTCCAATTTTTTTATTTATTCCAAAATAAATCTACGTGAAATTTCAGCTCATTTGGAGATGTGCAGAATAGGTATCTCTGACACAGCTTTTTCAGGTCCAGAATTCCAGCTGCCGGCAATCTCCCTCCTTATGTAAATCTGGCATATTAAGAGATAAAAGGCATTAGAATTGCTCCACAAAGTGTTATATTGATTAAAAATACTATAAATAACAGTAGGAAAACATGATGCAAAATGGACGCATCACAAGCTCATTTTCAGTAGCACCAATAGAAAGAATGTATGCAAAATATAATCCACAAAAGCAAAAACTAATTGGAGCAATGGGAGAGTCACATACTAAGGAACAATCCCTCAAAACAGTTCCGAAAACGGAGCTCCGAGCAAAGAGATCGAAAATCTCAGGTTTGGGAGCAAGAACACGAGAGAGAGAGAGAGCTACAAATATTTTTTTTCTGGAGGTAGGAGATGAAGTGGGCTGAATGGATAAGTGAGTGGGTCCCTGTGGGACCCACAAGGCCCTTTGGCGCGCCCTGGGGGGTGGCCGTGCCCTACTGCCTTTTGGGCAGCAGGTGCATCCCCCTGGGTTGTTCTCAGTACCAAAAATTCTTATATATTCCAGAAAAAAACATGTCAAAATTTTATTGCATTCTGAGCACTTTTATTTTTTGGCCATTTCTTTATTGCACGGATAATTCAAAAAATAGGATAATCATGGCATTTTATTTTATTAAACTATAATTAACAGAGAGCAAAAGGTAGGTACAGAAAGTTGTGCTTACTAAATTCATCAACCACATGCCCTTCAGAAAGAATCCATTAATAAGGTTGATCAAGTCTTATTAACAAACTATTTCTGAGTGACATGAAACTGAAGAATTTTCGTATAACACTAAGTTACCTCAACGGGGATATACATCTCCCCAACAATAAGAAATTCATACTTCTTTTTGACAGTAGGAAGAGGAAATTTGAAATCTCCAATAGTGATTGTTGAAACCTTTTCAATACAATTGATACCATTCACAGAAGTTTATTTCTTCGGTAAGTAAACCGTATGCTCATTACCATTGACATGAAAAGTGACCTTGCTTTTGTTGCAGTCAATAACAACCCCTGCAGTATTCAAAAAGGGTCTTCCAAGGATAATTGATATATTGTCGTCCTCGGGCATATCAAGTATAACAAAGTCCGTTAAAATGGTAACATTTGCAACAACAACGGGAACATCCTCGCAAATTCCAATGGGTATAGAAGTAGATTTATCAGCCATTTGCAAAGATATTTCAGTAGGTGTGAGTTTATTCAAATCAAGTCTTCTATATAAAGAGAAAGGCATGACACTAACACTGGCTCCCAAATCACATAAGGCAGTTTTAACATAGCTTCTTTTAATGGAGCACGGTATAGTGGGTATTCCCGGATCCCCTAACTTTTTAGGTACTCCACCCTTAAAAGAATAATTTGCAAACATGGTGGAAATTTCAGCTTCAGGTATCTTTCTTTTATTAGTGAAAATATCCTTCATGCACTTAGCATAAGGAGACATTGTCAACAAATCAATCAAGCGAGTGCGCAAAAAGACAGGTCTAAGCATTTCAACAAAGTCTTCATCATCCTTATTTTTAGATGGTTTAGTAGGAAAAGGCATAGGTTTTTGAACCCATGGTTCTCTTTCCTTTCCATGTTTTCTAGCAACAAAGTCTCTTTTATCATATCTTTTATTCTTAGGAGGTGGGTTATCAAGATCAACAGCAGGTTCTATTTCTACATCATTATCTGGTTGAGCACCAACATGAACAACATCATTTTCATTATCATTATCATTATCACTAGGTGCATGTTCATTACCAGATTGTGTCTCAGCATCAGAAATAGAAGCATCATTATGATTCTCCGGAGGCTTTTCTCCCTCAGGTTCACTAGAAGCATGCAAAGTCCTATCATTTTTCTTTTTCTTTTTCTTCTTAGATGGACTAGGTACATCGATATTATTTCTTTGAGAATCTTGTTCAATTCTTTTATGGTGACCTTCAGGATACAAGGGTTCCTGAGTCATTCTACCTCCTCTAGTAACAACTCTAACAACGTGATCATTCTTTTTATTATTCATCTCATCAAGCAAATCATTTTGTGACTTAGCAATTTGTTCTAGCTGGGTCTGAACCATAGAAGCATGTTTACTCAAGCATTTAACATCATTAGCAGTTCTAAACATCAAATCACTCAAGCGTTCAATCATGATGGCATTCCGTTTTAGTTGATTGCTAACATACAAATTAAAGTGTTCCTGTTTGATGATGTAATTATCAAATTCATACAGACATTGACTAGCAGATTTATTATATGGAATATCACCTTGATCAAATCTAGTGAGAGAATTTACCTCCACTACCTATGTCGGGATGTCGAGCCCATGTATTTCTTCAATAGGTGGTAAATTCTTAACATCTTCAGGTATTCTTCAGCTTTAATACCTTTTTTCCTTCATAGATTTCTTAGCTTCTTGCATATCTTCTGGACTGAGGAATAGAATACCTCTCTTCTTCGGAGTTGTCTTAGGTGGTGGTTCAGGAAATGTCCACTCATTATCATTCTTCAATATATTATTCAGTAATTCTTCAGCCTGCCCAACAGTTCGTTCCCTGAAAACACAACCAGCACAACTATCTAGGTAATCCCTAGAAGCATCGGTTAGTCCGTTATAAAAGATATCAAGTATTTCATTCTTCTTAAGAGGATGATCAGGCAAAGCATTAAGTAATTGGAGAAGACTCCCCCAAGCTTGAGGGAGACTCTCTTCTTCAATTTGCACAAAGTTAAATATTTCCTGTAAAACAGCTTGTTTCTTATGAGCAGGAAAATATTTTTCAGAGAAGTAATATATCATATCCTGGGGACTACACACACAACCAGGAGCAAGAGTATTAAACCATTTCTTAGCAGCACCCTTTAATGAGAAAGGAAACAACTTAAGGATATAGTAATAGCGAATTTTTTCCTCATGAGAAAATAGGGTGGCAATATCATTCAACTTAGTAAGGTGTGCCACAACACTTTCAGTTTTATAACCATGAAAAGGATCAGATTCAACCAAAGTAATTAACTCGGGATCGACAGAGAATTCATAATCCTTATCAGTAAAGAATATGGGAGAGGTGGCAAACTTAGGATCATATTTCATTCTCTCCCTCATAGATTTTTCTTTCATTTCAGCAAGCAATTTTATAACCTCATCTCTATCATTCCAAGCAAGAATGGCTCTAGCCGTCTCCCTATCAAAGACATGTTCATCAGGTGATTCAACTCTAGTAGGGGAGCTAGGCATAATAGGTGAATCATAGCTTTCAAGAGTTTCAACATTTTTAGCATTCTCAATTTCTTTAGCTTTAGCAAGTTGTTCATCAAGAAAATCACCGAGTGGCACAGTGTTATTAAGCATAGTACTAGCATCATCATAAGTATCATTCATAGCAGAAGTAGTATCATCAATAACTTGCAACATATCAGAATGCATAATAGGTGGTGGTGTCACAATTCTATTCAAAACAGAAGGTGAATCAAGTGTGGAGCTAGATGGCAGTTCCTTACCTGCCCTCGTCTTAGAGGGAACAATCTTGGTCTTAGCGTCTTTCAGATTCTTCATAGTGATCAACAGATATAAATCCCAAGTGACTCAACAAATAGAGCTATGCTCCCCGGCAATGGCGCCAGAAAAAGGTCTTGATAACCCACAAGTATAGGGGATCACAACAGTTTTCGAGGGTAGAGTATTCAACCCAAATTTATTGATTCGACACAAGGGGAGCCAAAGAATATTTGCAAGTATTAGCAGTTGAGTTGACAATTCAACCACACCTGGAGATAAAATATCTGCAGCAAAGTATTTAGTAGCACAGTAATATGATAGTTTTGGTAGCAGTAGCAAGAGTAACAATAGTAACAGAAACAGTAACAGTTTTATAGCAAGTGTAAAGCAGTTGCAACAAAGTAACTTAGGAAAAACCAATATGAGAAAGTCGTAGGCATTGGATCGGTGATGATAATTATGTTGGATGATATTCATCATATAATAGTCACAACCTAGGGCGATACACAATAGCTCCAATTCATCAATGTAATGTAGGCATGTATTCCGTATATAGTCATACGTGCTTATAATAAGAACTTGCATGACATCTTTTGTCCTACCCTCCCATGGCAGCGGGGTCCTTAAGGAAACTAAGGGATATTAAGGCCTCCTTTTAATAGAGAACCGGAACAAAGCATTAGCACTTAGTGAATACATGGACTCCTCAAACTACGGCAATCACCGGAAAGAATCCCAATTATTGTCACCTTGGGGTATGCGGATCATGACACGTAATAAGTGCATATAACTTGCAAGATAGGATCAAGAACACAAATATATTCATGAAAACATGAAGGGTTCAAATCTGAAATCATGGCACTCATGCCCTAGTGACAAGCATTAAGCATAGCAAAGTCATAGCAACATCAATCTCAAAACATAGTGGATACTAGGGATCACAGCCCTAACAAATTGACTCGATTACATGATAAATCTCATCCAACACATCACCGTCCAGCAAGCCTATGAAGGAATTACTCACACCCGGTGGTGGGCATCATGAAATTGGTGATGAAGGATGGTTGATGATGACGATGGCGTCGAATCCCCCTCTCCGGAGCCCCGAACGGACTCCAGATCAGCCCTCCCGATGAAGAACATGAGGTGGCGGCAGCTCCGTATCGTAAAACATGATGAAACTTCTTCTTCTATTTTTTTCTCAGGGAAAGAGAATTTATAGCGCTGGAATTAGGTCAGACGGCTGCCTGTGGGCCCCACAAGGCACTACGGCGCGCCCTAGGGGGGGTTCGCGCCCTACTGCCTTGTGGGCAGCAGGTGGCCCCCCTTCTGTTGATTCTTGCGCCAATAATTTTTATATATTCCACAACAATTCTCCAAAACGTTTCATCCAAATCAGAGAACTTTGATTTCTGCACAAAAACAACACCATAGTAATTCTGTTGAAAACAGCGTCAGCCCGGGTTAGTTTCATTCAAATCATGCAAATTAGAGTCCAAAATAAGAGCAAAAGTTTTTGGAAAAGTAGATATGACGGAGACGTATCACCCTCTGATCTTGAAAGTAATATTAAAGAATTTATTAATCAAAAAGTTTTCAACACTACGATAGAAGAAAAATTGAGTAAACTTGATGATATGTCTTGAAGCATTGATAGAATTATTCATGATGTGGAAAATCTTAAGACTAAATTTTTGCCACCCAAAATTGATATTAGTGAATCAATTAAAGCTTTATATGTCTCCATGGATGAGAGTAGGAAAAGAACCGCTATGCTAAAAGCTAAACGAGAATTTTTAGAAAAAGCGATTCCTCCTGGTTTTTATCGTAGTAATGATGAGGATATTAAAATGATTGGTGTTTCATCTATTGATTCTTTGTTTAGCAATATAAAACTTGATGGAAAGGGGACTAAAGAAGAGTCAACTTTAGTTAGAAGGCGTTCCCATAATTCGGAGGGTGAAAATCTCGATGAAAAAATTGATAAAAGTGGGTCTGGAAAGGTAAAAACTTTAACTAGTGATGTGCCCACTCTCTTGGATTACAAAGACTTTAATTATGATAGTTATTATTTGATTGAGTGTATTTCTTTGTTACAATCCATGCTAAATTCACCCAACGCTTATGAACAAAATAAGGCTTTTACTAAACACATCGTAGAAGCGATGATGAAAGCGTTAGAAGAAAAGCTAGAACTAGAAATTTCAATTCCTAGAAAATTATATGATGAATGGGAACCCACCATTAAAGTTAAAATAAAAAATTATGAGTGCAATGCTTTATGTGATTTGGGTGCTAGCGTTTCCACAATTCCAAAATCTCTATGTGATGTGCTAGGTTTTACCAATATAGATGAATGTTCTCTTAATTTGCATCTTGCGGATTCCACTATTAAAAAGCCATTGGGAAGAGTAAATGATGTGCTTATTCTTGCAAATAGAAATTATGTCCCCGTAGATTTTATTGTACTTGACATTGAATGCAATCCTTCTTGCCCCATAATACTTGGTAGGCCTTTTCTTCGAACTATTGGTGCTATTATTGATATGAAAGAAAGTAATACAAGATTTCAATTTCCACTAAAGAAATGTATGGAACACTTCCCTAGGAAAAGAATTAAAGCACCCTATGAATCCATTATGAGGGCCACTTATGGAATCAACTTGAAAGATGACAATACTTGAAACTATGCCTTATGCCTAGCTAGGGGCATAAAACAATAGCGTTTGTTGGGAGGCAACCCAATGAATAAAATAAATTTTTGCTTTTTATTTCTGTTCTTGTGTGTTTACACAATTATTCTACTGTTATGATTGTGTTTTTATGTTTTAATTAGTGTTTGTGCCAAGTAATGCCTTTGGGATGATTTGGAAGATAGTATAATTAATACTGTTTGGAAAACAGAAAGTTTTGCGTCCAGTGCTGGAATTTTAATTCTGTACTGGAGCGTCAGAAAAATCTCAATTTTTTACAATGTATTGGTATATTAATTTCCCACGTTGTCCAAATTTTTCAGAATTTTTAGAGGTACAGAATATGGCTTTTAAATAGATCTCTATAGACTGTTCTGTTTTTGACAGATTCTGTTTTTGATGCATTGTTTTGCTTGTTTTGATGAAACTATGGATTTTATCGGGGGGTATAAGCCATGGAGTAGTTAGAATACAGTAATGCAAAAATAAAATATGAATGGGTTTGTAACAGTACTTAAAGTAGTGATTTGTTTTGTTATACTAACGGATCTTACGAAGGTTTTGTTGAGTTTTGTGTGATTGAAGTTTTCAAGTTTTGGGTGAGATATCGATGGATGAAGGAATAAGGAGTGGCAAGAGCCTAAGCTTGGGGATGCCCAAGGCACCCCAAGGTAATATTCAAGGAAGACTCAAGCGTCTAAGCTTGGGGATGCCCCGGAAGGCATCGCCTCTTTCTTCTACCAACTATCGGTAATTTTACTTGGAGCTATATTTTTATTCGTCACATGATATGTGTTTTGCTTGGAGCGTCATGTATTATATGAGTCTTTGCTTTGTTTGCTTTTTAGTTTGTCACAATCATCTTTGCTGGACACACCTATTTGATAGAGCCACACGTTTATCATGATTTGTTAGAATACTCTATGTGCTTCACTTAATTTTTTTGAGCTAGGTAGTTGCTCTAGTACTTCACTTAAATCTTTTTGAGCACGGTGGTGGCTATATTTTGAAGAAATATTTCAACTCTCATGCTTCATTTATATTATTTTGAGAGTTGATAATAGTAATGGTAATTTGCACAAGATATGAATTTGGTCCAAAAGTGATGAATATTCAAGAGGGATATAATAAAAACTTTCATATAAATCACTGGATATGATAAGTTTGATTCCTTGCAATAGTTTTGCGATATGGAGATGATAATATGTGAGTCATGTTAGTGAGTAATTCTGATTTAGTAAGAATATTGGTGTTAAGGTTTGTGATTCCCTATGCATGCACGTAAAGTCAATAGTTATGCAACCAAATTATATCCTACTTATGGTGCATTATTCGGTGTTAGTTATGTTCAATGCATGTTTATGACCGTTTTCACTTTTTGGTTGGTCGCTTCTCAATCTATTTGCTAGCCTTCATTTGTACTAAGCGGGAATACTGCTTGTGCATCCAACTCCTTAAACCCAAAGTTGTGCCAAATGAGTCCACCATACCTACCTATATGCGGTATTTCCATGCTGTTCCAAGTAAATTTGCATGTGCCAACTCTAATTTTCAAAATAATTTTCCATTTTGTGTGCCCGTACCGCTCATGAAGCGGCAGGGGGTGGCCAATATTTTCCATGCTAGGTGTGTTATTCTCATGATGAGTGTTTATTCACTTGTCATTGCACGAGAGAGTGGCAGGTAATAGGGATGCCCAGTCCCACAATGAATCAAAAATAATAATAACAAATTCCTTGGAAAGCGTTGGTATGGAAGGCACCCGTGGATACGGCTAGCCATGGATTGTGAAAGAATGGAGGAAAGGAAATAAACTTTACTTTCTGTTTGGGAACCGCCTATAATGTGTCTAGCATGGAAGATATTGGGAATTCTCGGTCGTTTTCGTTGACAGGAAAAGCATGCCTCTCAAAATAATTTTTATCTCTCTAATTTAAGCCTTGAGCTCTGGCACATTTGCAAATCTCTGCTTCCCTCTGCGAAGGGCCTATCTATTTACTTTTATGCAAATTTATTTTTATTTTGAGTCTCCATCTTCTCTTACAAAGCACCAACTAGAAAGCACTATTGTCATACTTGTGCATTGTGTGTAGCTAATATGGAGTGTGTTTCATGAATGGATCAATGATTGAGCATAATGGGCTAGGGATAACTTTCTTTAGCGTTGATATTTTGAAAAGCATGGTTGCTTGTTAGTATGCTTGAGTATTTATGTCTTCATGTCAAACTATAGACTATTGCTTTGAATCATTCAAGTCCAAATGTCAATGCTACAAAAGAAAAGAGTATATGATGAATATGATAGGTAGCATTCCACATCAAAAAATTTGTTTTTATGATTTACCTACTCGAGGACGAGCAGGAATTAAGCTTGGGGATGCTTGATACGTCTCCAACGTATCTATAATTTATGAAGTATTCATGCCATATTTATAACAATTCTATAGATTCTCTAAAATCGGGAAACCAACAGAGGAGTCCACGAAATACTTTTTCCGCCGCCGCAAGTTCCTGTTCTCGAGAGATCCCATCTGGAGGCCTTTTCCGGCACTCCACCGGAGGGGTATTCGATCACGTAGGGGCTCTCCATCAACCTTGTTGCCCTTCCGATGATGCGTGAGTAGTTTACCACAGACCTTCGGGTCCATAGTTAGTAGCTAGATGGCTTCTTCTCTCTTTTTGATCTTCAATACAATGTTCTCCTCGATGTTCTTGGAGTTCTATCCGATGTAATCACTTTTTACGGTGTGTTTGTTGGGATCCGATGAATTGTGAGTTTATGATCAGATTATCCATGAATATTATTTGAGTCTCTTCTGAACTCTTTTATGCATGATTATTATAGCTTTGTATTTCTGTCCGATCTATTGATTTGGTTTGGCCAACTAGATTGATTTATCTTGCAACGGGAGAGGTGCTTTGTAATGGGTTTGATCTTGCGGTGGTCAATCCAGAAAGGGACATGACACATATGTATCGTTGCTATTAAGGGTAAAAATATGGGGTTTATTCATGCGTGAGTTTACTTTGTCTACATCATGTCATCTTGCTTAAGACGTTACTCCGTTCTTTATGAACTTAATACTCTAGATGCATGCTGGATAGCGGTCGATGTGTCGAGTAATAGTAGTAGATGCAGAATCGTTTCGATCTACTTGTCTCGGACCTGATGCCTATATACATGATCATTGCCTTGGATATCGTCATGATTATTTGCTTTTCTATCAATTGCCCAACAGTAATTTGTTTACCCACCGTATGCTATTTTCAGGAGAGAAGCCTCTAGTGAAAACTATGGCCCCCGGGTCTACTTTTATCATATATTGAAAATCCTAAAAATACCTTGCTGCACTTTTACTTTATTTATTTTATTTTGTATTTTTATTCGATCTACCTATCTATCACCATACAATTTAATCTTGCAATTAACCGCCAAGGGATTGACAACCCCTTATTCGCGTTGCGTGCGAGGATTTGTTGTTTTGTGTGCAGGTGCTGCTAACGAGTTGTTGCATGATTCTCCTACTGGATTGATAACCTTGGTTTTATAACTGAGGAAAATACTTATCTCTACTATACTGCATCATCCCCTCCTCTTCGGGGAAATCCCAACGCAGCTCACAAGTAGCAGCGAGGCTCACGATAACCACGACCGTAGAGAACTTCGTCTGACACGGTCTGTGTCTCCTGCGTCAGTGGTGGTGGTGGAGTGTGAAACACTGTCTGAGAGGAGTCATAAGTGTTTGCAGCTTGGTCATCGTCATCGCCGTAGCCCTCTAATAACGAACCAACACCACTAAACATCGGTGACTGCACTGAATGCATGAACTGTTGCGACTGGTTGCCGACTGCAGTATAGTAAAACATGTAAAATTGATTTGCGAACCTACAATGTTTAAAAGAATGTACAAAGTAGTGTTACCTAGTTCCATTTGATGATGCAAGGAAGATCTCCCTGGTAGTGAAGGAGGTGGCTGACGCCAGGACGAGCTCCCTGGTTGTGAAGGAGGTGGCGGATGCCAGTCCGAGCTCCCTGGTTGTGAAGGAGGTGGAGGGGGTGTAGCCATTCGCCGTGGTTCTGAACACTGCACGGAGGGATGTGACGGACGATGTGCTGGACAAGGAACTGCAACATCCGAAGATCATCTACATGTAACAGCTGCATAAATCCCTCGTAGCTTCTCATCAAAACGCCTCAACCATGAGAGGCGCTCTGGCTGTGGGATAGTATCCCCCCTCTCAACCCGCCGCATTAAAGCAAAAACCTCCTCTCGCGCCTCGACTGTCAAGTTACTCTGTACATGAAGAGTTAACCAACTGTATATGTTCAGGTTATGATAAAACTACACATATGAGAACCATGGCACATACCGCGTGGTGTCTGGTTCCCACAACAGAGGGAGTTGGGTACATATCGCTGGTGAGAGGGGCGTCCATCTGATCAGGAGCAGCTGATAGAACCAAGTAGATCCTCGTTGTATGCAGGTAACGTCGCAAATACAACCCGAACTTGTCCCAGTCAAAGGGCCGAACCTCATCCCAGATATTTGTCGGCGCGGTAGCCCATTCCTGAACGTAAGGGCTAATGCTCTGAAGCCAAACAGCCATGGACTTGTTTCCTCCTACGCGGTTGTACCTGAGATTGACATGCGTGTTACATGGTTAGCTATATTCGGAATGCAGTGTTGAGAACTAAATTACAATTACCTACTTGTGCACGTGTGCTGGTATGTGTGGAATAACTGGAATTTTAGGCTCTTGACATAGACCGAACTGTCTCATCACCCTATGAAGAGCCATCTCCTCAACCGTCACGTCGAACACCACTCTGGCCTTGGTCATCCAATAGTGCTGATCACTAGTGCACATTCCAGATATTCCAACTGGATACCTGGATGATATAGCCTGATGCGAGTATGGCTCCCAGATAACTTGATCCTTGTGCAAACTATCAAACTGCGCCGTGAAGGACGAGTAGCAGCCCCTAACCTGGGTATGCACAAACTGTCTCTGTACATTACAACAAATAAACATTAGTAATACTTTTGCATGAAAATAATTAATCGAATAAATTGTTACGTAATATAGAAGTACCTCTCTCCGTGCCCAAACAGATCCCACAGTAGGCAAATCGCCGATAGCAGGCACGTAAGCCCCTGCTATGTCCTCCATCCCAAAAGGTCTATCAATGTATACATAGGGTCGTCCAATAGGGAATCTCTCGTATGACCAGAGCTGCAACAGTAGTGGACATCCAACCAGACCTGATTTTCTAGACTTCAACGAGCAAGCTTTGCACAGGCCTCTGTACGTAGCTGCTAACACAGCAGAACCAAAACTCCTCTGCACAATGTCCCCAGGGTAACATGCGTCAGCTATCTCTCATGCAATACCGATGAGTCACGCATCGACAGGAGTCACGTGGTTCTCCGTGAACATCGTCTTGCCGAACAACCAAAGAATATATGCCTCTAGGGATCGATCAATCTGTGCCTCTGACAACTCAACTCCGGGGTATCCTAACGAGACAATCTGTATAGAAACCATACGATTGTGTCAACTATCTAGTAAGGGCAACTATGAAAACAAAATATGTTCAGCTCACCAAGAAGGTTACCTGAAACTGGCACAACCACCTAAAATGAGGCCCGTGAGGATCGTCGTTTAAGGCCAGAGCAGTTGGCAACGCAGCTAGAAAACGTGCCTGCATCAGTGCTAGCCAGCCAGGTTCTGCCTCTAAAGGACCTATGGCAGCACCGGCCAAAGGTAATCCCAATAAAAAAGACACATCCTATAGAGTAGGAGCCATCTCTCCCCAGGGAAAGTGAAACGTATGTGTCTCTGGTCTCCATCTATCTACTAAGCAGGTAACAAGTGACATGTCGTAAGAGAAATGTTTCACTTGCCTCTTGCGTAACTGCATTGGTTCACCTTCCTCATCTAAGTCCGGATGTTCGACCCAATCTTCCAATGTACCCTGTACCAGTCGTGCCAAGGGTAGAAGTTCAGCCCAAGCTAATCTACAAAATAAGAAAGAATGTAGCATACAGTAAGCGAGTATCAAAAGTATGTCAAACATGTAAGTCATTATATGTACACATACCTATTAACCCACAAAGGGTGTATCATCCAGTTAGACTTTGGGGTGCGAGTGACCAACACGTCTAAGTTCCTGCCTCCTTGCATAAGTGAGGCCCGGTGACCTCTATCGATCGTAGGATCAAGCAACGGATACGAAGACATATCTGCAATTGACATAATCCAAATTAAAACATCAATACTCACATAATCCAAATTAAAACAACAATACTCACATACAACAAATCTGTTATATAGTAAAAGGAAAATACGGATGAAAAATAGAGAAATTAGCTAGAAAATCCCACGTTAATCAGAAACATCTGGCCGTTTATCTGGTGGGCCCTAACTTAAACCATAATTTCGAAGGCTTAGATCAGACTTGGACTCTAGAGATAGGAAAAAAAAAAACTTGTACACTTACGTGCTATCTGAAAAAACAATAACACATATAGATATACCAACGTAACATCTTTTCAGTGGGCCCTGTCAAATTAATGAGTACTCCTAGGGTAATACATAAAACTTCCTAGGATTCGTAAAAGCTTCATAGGGGTCCTACAATCGAATGTTCCCTTCCATCGTCATGACCTTGCTCAGCCTACGACACGACGGCTACACAGCATGGGCCGCCTCGGTCATCTGTCGCATGCCACGCAGATGGCGGCTACGCAGCACGGGGTGCCTCTGGATGTCGGTGATGAGAGCGTCCAACAGCGGAGCTCTAGGAGAAGAGTTCCCTTAATAGGGTTCATATTATCAAAACTTCCTTCAATTACCATGGCCTTGCTCACGTGCTCCGGCACATCAGCTGCACAACACAGGCCGCCTCGGTCATCTCTCACATGCCTCGGCGGCAAGGCGGCTATGCAGAACTGGGCCGCCGCTGCATGTCGGTGTGGAGAGCGGCCAACGGTGGAGAGGCACCAGGATAAGAGTTCATGAACACACCGCAAGATACATGCAGCAGCAGCAATCCACTGGCTTCCCATCTAAAGAAGCTAGAACAGAGATATCCGTTGCATATAAGCATGCACTTTTGATGGATTTTATTTTCCTTTTTGGCTAACTACACACACCAATTGTACCAGGATTTGACTACATAATATTGGGATGTCATCAAAAACACTATGTTAGAAGATAAAGTTTCAGAGTTCAGAAAATTTCAGTGTATGACAGACAGAGTACGTGATTATAAATCTCTTATGATGTTATTTTCGTTTTCTTCCAAGGCAGGTAGGAACTTCATGCAGAGGATCAAGCAAACTAACTCAACAATCACCGGAACAACCATTCTAAAACAATCAATAGATCAGCCATAATTAGCTTCTTCCGATCACTTCCGGCACTATTAAGTAATACCTTACTATTTCTTAGATTGAAAATTGGTTCATATAATATGAAGAATTTTTTACACAGGTGAAATATGAGAGATTTTGGCTAGGTCAATGCCAGTTCCTTTGTAATACTAGAAATTTACTCGCACACCTTTTGGCTTAAATCTATTTATTTTCATAGATGATGGGATGCAGTGCATAATATGAGTCATCATTTGATAAATCATCCAAAGTTTTGTATCATGTTTTGTCAAGCCTAATCCATTACAAAATATTTGCTAAACAATTAAACCTGAAATTTATTTGTATGTTATATCATGTAGTGGACCTTTTGATGTTACGTAAATGTATAAATGACAGTGCAAAACATAAAATAGCATGATACATGAATAATATGGATATGTCACACAAAAAATCTATAAAATGTACTACAACCCTATTCCAATGAATTGAATAAAGTGGTTGACATGATAGTAGAATTTGTACAGATTGAGGAACAAAGGAAATCTATCCATGGATGTTTAGTTGTGACATTCCTATAATAACTATTTGATGATCAAGTACTAAACAAATCATACGTAATTCCGACCATGCAATGAATTTGATGATAAAATCCATACAAAATCATGATCATGGGAAATATATTTGTGAAATTTATGTGTGTGACTCCTATTATATTTTTATGACTATTGAAGTCCTAATAAAATCATATGAAAACCCTACAATCTAGAGATAACATAACAATAAACATGGACAAATCATCTTATGAAGATGATGAGTAGAAAGTTTCTGAATTAGATGATAATCATATTAAAGTAGAAGCATATGAAATATACACATATAAGTTTTGTGGTGTAATGCATGTAATATAGTGACCCCTACTTATTTATTTTAGGATTGTAGTCGGAAAAAACACCATATACAAGAATTCAGACAATCCGAAGCAATGTACATTCATGTCCTTTGATGTAGAGAGATTTTCACATAAGGATATCGAATAGCGGTAGTCGAATGAGATCAAAAGTTTGAAAACCTTTATTTGGAATATATATGTTTGAATATATCATAGAGGTTAATTATATTATATGAATTCCCTTTATGTTTTCGAGATGAGCAAATCAACATCTTTTAGCTGAAGGGAGTAACAATGTTACACACTGTACAATTTTATCAATTCATTTAGAAAAAAAATTAGACCAACCACGGAAATATGTATTAAAGATGTTGCCCACGTCATTGGATACCATACAGAGAAAAAAGAGAATATCAACTCACACGAAAAGACAAAACATTGACTGTTCATCTGGCGGGCCCAACATTTAAAATACATAAATAACGGTTATATCCAGTTAACTAAAAGGATGAAATACATAAATATCTGGCGGAGGATGGTTTTGGGTGCAATAAATGACATGAGGAGCACGTGGCACTGGCCACAGGGATGAATGGCACATTTGTATAATGATTTTACTTGTCTATACTGACTTGATATCATATGCATTCAACATATTGTCACTATACGATCAACCCGCTCAATGAAATTTCATCCATTTAGAGGTAAATTTATATAATGTTGTGATTTATTTCCAATTTTCAAGATTGTGGTACAATGTCAAGTATACAATATAAACTAGGGAGTAGCTCTATGAAATTGAAAACTATAGCTTAAAAAATAATGAAGAATAGATGATGCCCGCGCAAAGGCGTGTCTGATTTAAAGGTCAGGGGAAAACCCACCTTTTTGTAGAATGAAAAATCACTAAAGAGGTTGCCCTCGCATTTGCGAGGGCCACTGTGCTAGTTAATACAACAATACTCACATACAACAAATTAAAACATAGTTCGACACATAATAATAAGTTTCTCGTAGTCCTCACATACAACAAATAAAAACATAGTCCGACACATAATAATAAGTTTCTCGTAGTCCTCATATACAACAAATTAAAACATAGTCTGACACATAATAATAAGTTTTGACCAAATAAAATCGTATTTGCGCTGCTGGTTCTGCTTGCACAATTTTTTCAACAAGTTCATCAATCGCTTGTTCTTGAACTGCGAGAAAAAAATAGCTCCAAGATGGCGCATGCACCACCGGCTCTGTAAGTCCTTCCAAGGTGTTCGTTCGTCTGCTGCAAAATTCCTCAGTGTCTTGACGGCCTTTAATATACTTGCATGCCTGTCATGAATGACACACACGTTTGGTCGGTCCTTCACGATGGCAATTTTCAGTTGCCTGAAGAACCATACCCAGCTCGGAAAGTTCCCACCCTCCACAAATGCCATCGCAAGTGGGATGATTTGGCCGTTCCCATCCACACCAATAGCAGTAAGGATTTGCCCTTTGTACTGACCGGTCAGGAATGTACCATCCACAAACATCACAGGAGTACAATGCTGGAGGGCTTCGATGCAGATAGCAAAAGAGAAGAATACTCGCTTCAACACCTTGAAACATGGTATCTCAGGCAGGAACACGTGTTGTACGTCAACATAAGTGCCGGGATTCCTCTCCTTCAGTATGTGAAGGAGACGGACACCATTATCATATGAGTCAAAGAACGTCCCAAACCTTTCCTTCATAGCCTTCTACTTAGCCCTCCAATCCTTCCCATAAGTAATGTTATACTTCCATCTGACCTTCACTGCTGTCTGGATGTGTTTTTCTTCCATGTCTTTCTTCTCCACTATCTCAGTATACATGAGTTGCGCAATGAGAGTTGAAGTCAGGTTAGGATGATTCACCAGAAGGTGTTTCCTAACACAATTATGTGGGACGACATCAGTGACAACCCAGTGGATGTTCTACTTCGGCACGTGCCCATGCACCTTCCCAGGACAACCACTTTCAACACATTTCACGGTATAGTTTGTTGTACTTGATATGTGTGTCCGGAAAACCCTCTGCGTAGTTATAGCCCACTTTGTCACCGCATACTTCAACTTTTTTCTTGGTATCATACATAGCCCCTATCTGGACTTGGTTCAGATGATACTGCCATGGAGTCTCGTGGCCATCGTTGACAGTAAGGCCGGTCGATATATCCTGATCCCATGCAGAAGGAATCGGTACCTCCACTTCATCCTCGGAATTTTCAGAATTCAGATCCTCCGCCAATCCATCCTCGTCCTCCTCCTCCATCACCCTCTGCATTTCCTCCCCTTCCTCATCACCATCAGCAAAACCAGAACTAGCAAATACTATCGACTGACTACTCTGCCCTGTATCATGACCACACACATTGTGTGGCACATAATCTAACTCTTGTCCGGGTTGGCTAACATCCGCATCCACTGGCTTTGACCCGGATAAATCAATCTCGTTAGCCACTTGACTGCCCTGGCCGGGTTCATACCCCCCGTTGACTTGTACGGGATTCTCCTCCTTCGCCACAGGTTGCACTAGGGCATATGGGTGGATTCTTCGGTCTCTGCAACGCCTTAACAGGGTCAACCACTGCTGGCTCCTATCTATCAGCATCAACTCCCACTTGACAGGATTTGGTCCACAATGCATGAATACAGACGGAACATACTTCATCCAGCCAAAAACTAGTAATCAACCAGTACTTCAACTGTCTAATGTCCAGTCTGTCCGAGTCTGGAAGTGTCATCACGCAATTTTTATACTCGCTAAGATCAACCCCCAACTCATTATATCGAACATTACTAGGGCCATAGTAAACAGGCAAATTTACTGATTCAGACATTTTCGCCTGTCAGACATTTCCATCTCCTCATTAATCACAACGAACAAAATTATTACCCGCTACACTAACTAACCGCTAAAATTCCACCACAGACAAATTAACACTCGAAGTACGCAATATGACTTATCTACACTAACTAAACTGTACAACTCAGAGAAAATTTAAAACGACATGGTTATACCTTCAACGCGTGTGTCCCCTGCTTCTTGCTCCTCTCTTCAACTCAGCGGCACCGGCCACCTCGCGGAGTACTTGCACCACCGGAAAACACCACCACCGCCCCCTCGGCTCCCGGAGTTTGGACTCCGGCTACCCCCCAAGCCGCACCTCCTCCTACCCAGCCGCACCTCCTCCTCACCACCTCCTCCTCCCCAACCGCACCTCCTCCTCACCACCTCCTCCTCTCCAGCCGCACCTCCTCCACCCCACCATGGCTACTCCTCACTTTTACGCAAAAAAAAACTATCCCATAGGAAAAAAATGACCGTAGGCCGCCGGGGATGGCTACGATCTACTCTTTCTGCTGCTTGGATGCGAAAATGGGTGGAAAAGGGAGGAGATCGGCGAAGGGTGGCAAGATAAACAGAGAGAGAAACGAGAGAGGAAGAACTGGGAAGCGAGAGGAAGGAGAAGACCGGTCGGCCTTATCCCAACCTCTTCGGTCGCGGGATGGCCAAAGACCACTTCGGTCGCTGGTAGGCCGAAGACCACATTTTCGGTCGCCAGCCCACCGACAGCCCCTCTTCGGCCCTGGTCGGCCTCTCTTCGGCCAACACGAAACCGAAGAGCCAACTTCGGCCTACGTTGGACCGAAAAGAGCCTCTTCGGCCTTATAGAGGCCGACGGGGTCATACTTTTGAAAAAACCGCATTAGGTCATATAGTTTCCGAATTCGTTATAAAAAACATCATAGTTTCAAAAAAAAATCTGTAGAATGTGGAAGCTGAGCTCACATCTCAATGATATTAATCCACTTTTAAGATTGAGTGCTTGTAATATCACGTGCAATGTCAATCCCTTTTCCACAACCATTAACTTTTTCTTCAAGGATTTCCTGTTTGTTCTTCGATGTGTGGCGCACATGTAGATAATCTGACGTGTCTCCCTCTCAAGTCTCGCTCAAATGGATGAAATATGTGGTCTTTCTTAAATTTAGTAAGAATGAGATTTGAAGGAAAAAAATGTGCTAACCCATCTCGCCGAAAAAGCGCGTTAATCAGTGGCTAATGACGTCTTATCTTCAATCCTTTTTCATGGGTATCGGAGAGAGAACAAAGCCTCTAGAGAGTTGACCACAAGACCGATGAAACCGATGGATCCCTTTGGTATCATGGTGGTTTGTTCAAAGGAGGCATGATTGATCCACTCATGGCCTACAACAGATTAGACCCTAAGCTGCAAAGAGCACCAAAAAGTACATCTCCATGGAGAGACAGCCTACCCCTTAACCGTGGAAAAGAAAGCTGATGCGCCATGGATCCGATCATTGCCGACCTGAAGATCGCAACGGCATCTTCTTGTGTTTGTGTGGTCTCGCGTACCACTACTTGTCCTCACACTCGCACTTGTGGGGAGCTAACAGTGCACGTTGGGTTTGTTGGCCATCGATGTTATGAACAATTAAGCTGTACCATATACAGGCCGGAGACTTGAATGGGAGTAGTAGCTAGTTGCATGTCTCTTGATTGACCTACGGTGCGTTCGTTCTAGCTCATGGATCACATGGTTATATTGGAAGGAGGAGTAGCTAGCATGAACAAGGATCCATTGGAACAACATCATGTGTACGTGCGTAGTAGTGTAGTAAGTACATGTTTTTGTCTAGCTGCAAAAGCGTACATGCATGTATACAATACAACACAAAACCATACATGTCTCCCACCACCCGTCCGTCCGTCGACCATCGCCATCACCACCAACTTGAAAACTTCCTTTTCCCCACCAAGTTCTTCTGGTCTACAAGCTACACTATCTTCCGGTATGGTACCTTCACAATTCGTGAGTTTTTCTTTACTTCGCAAATAATAAAGTATTTTCAACAAACTTCACGTGCATTCTGGTCGGCAAGTTACTGCAACAACTTGAAAACTTCTTTTTTCACACTAAGTTATTCTGGTCTACAAGTTACACCAATACGATGTATCCTAACTTTACAATTCTTGATTTTTCTTTATTTCCCAGATAACACGATGGATCGCACGCATGAGCTGTGCCTTCACGCCTACCGTGTCGTCGTTCTCAGCGTATCTGCGTGAACAGCAGCGCTCGCGTCACACCATTGCACTTGCACGAGCCGGTCTCATCCCGTCCGCATGACCGGCGCCTTCCCAGTTCGAGATCGATGGATGTGTCTTGCACGTACGTGACCCCTTAGATGGGATAATCACACTGTGGCGTGCGGTCCATGGTCTTATGTCAGCCTCTCTCTCTGTGTGTCTCTTCTTTCCCCGTGAACTGGTTAGACTGGTGTAGGGGTACTGTGGTAAGCCGTTCTGGAGCGACCACGATAGCCCATTTCTGTCGATGGCGCCCACCTTCAGTTTTTGTCACAGGCAAGCTACGGTGTCCTGTGCTGTGCTTTGCCTTTCTGTAGGCGGCTTGGCGTAGGCTTTAATTAATTTGGTCAGAACAGTGATAGTGTGGTGAAAGTACTAGTTATAGCTTAGCTAGCTAAGCTAACAATGATTACAATGTGTTGAGAGTTGAGACACATGTCCTATTAAAACTCTGGAACCAAGGGTACACAACGACATGGATACTCAGGAAAAAGAGGTAACTTCCCACTTTTCCCTCAAAAAGGTAACTTCCCACTTTAAATGTGTCTTGAAATATTATGTTATGGCTCGGCCGATTGAAAAAATAATTACTTCTCCGTCAGTGAATATCGGTCGTCCGGTTTTGATTTTTTGTCCACCGGTCATTGTCTTCCTCGCTTTTGCAATTATTCGGGCGATTGAATTTTTTTAGGCCTCCCGCAGAGCCGGAGAAGCAGTGGCGGTGCTAGGTGTCAGACCTAGTGATGTCAAAGCTATATATATGTGTATGTATGTAGAGAAACAACAGTAAAATACAAGCTTATTAGTGTAGTTAATCCAATTTATGTGATGTCGCTTGACATCACATACAACCTGTAGCACTGCCACTACAGAGAGGGGGACGTCATGCCCTGAACACCGAACAACGCGCGTGTGGGGTACATACAACCCGTACACGACGGCAGCGGGTGCAGACTACATAATATGTAGACCAACATTGAGTGAACGAATCAATCAACAAGTTGAGCAAGAGGAAACAAAACTTACGATCTCGTTCTCTGCCGCATGCAATGGCCACGTTGCCTCCAGCTGACGAACCACGTCACAAACCTTGGTAACGCAGTTATGGATTGCGTACTAGCGATACGATAACGACCTCACGTTGCGTTGTTGAATGATGTACATGTCATAGGGCGCAATGTGCTTTCATGAATGAAACGATTAATGCACTTGCTGCCAGAAGGCCTCCCCTCTGCTCCTGCCTACGAAATCCGCGGATACGGCCAACTACACATCGCACAACAACTCATCCTCCATGGTCGAGTAGCTCGCCATCCTTCGTACTCTAAAAAAACGACATAGCATTCGAAAATAAGCTCAATGGCATTTGACCGAACACCTGCCGAGCGTGGTGTCCGTCATGGAGGTCGTCGGCAGGGCGGCGGAGTATACCTGGGTACAAACGGCTCCAGGGTGGACAGCGCCGTCGCAGAGGCGAGCAGGCGCGTCAGTGCTGGTTGCGGACGTCCGGCAATGCCTCTGTGGCGGCCGGAGGCGTACATCAGCGGCGGCGGAGGTGGAGGGTGCAGATGCAAAGCAAGGGGAAGAAGGGGCGGAGTGGAAGACAATGGGACCGGGAGGGGGGATTGGGTGGGTGCTACTTGTGACTTGCGTTGATAATTCCCTGAAGAGGAAGGGAGATGCAGTATAGTACAGATAAGTATTTTCCTCAGTTAAGAACCAAGGTTATCAATCCAGTAGGAGAACCAAGCAAAATTTCGTTAAAGCGCACCTACACACACAGGAGCAAACACTTGCACCCAACGCAAATAAGAAGGTTGTCAATCCTCTTAGCGGTTATTTGCAAGTATTAAATCTTATCGAGGTAAATAGATAAACTAAACTACTAATTAAAATAAAAGTAAATAAATTGCAGCAAGGTATTTTTAGGTTTTTATATGATAAATATAGACCCGGTGACCATAGTTTTCACTAGAGCCTTCTCTCTTGAGCACATAAGCAT
This sequence comes from Elymus sibiricus, assembly GCA_039707655.1. Lineage (NCBI taxonomy): Eukaryota > Viridiplantae > Streptophyta > Magnoliopsida > Poales > Poaceae > Elymus > Elymus sibiricus. The sequence continues at coordinate 391,688,828 of CM077664.1, read as the reverse complement.
ACGGTGGGTAAACAAATTACTGTTGGGCAATTGATAGAAAAGCAAATAATTATGACGGATTCATGGCAATGATCATGTATATAGGCATCACGTCCGAGACAAGTAGACCGACTCCTGACTGCATCTACTACTATTACTACACCTATCGACCGCTATCCAGCATGCATCTAGGGTATTAAGTATGAAACAGAGTAACGCCTTAAGCAAGATGACATGATGTAGAGAAGCAAATTCAATCAATATGAAAAAACCATATTTTTTATCCTTAATGGCAACAATACAAATACGTGCCATGTCCCTTTCTGTCACTGGGATTGAGCACCGCAAGATTGAACCCATCACAAAGCACCTCTTCCATTGTAAGATAAATCAATCTAGTAGGCTAAACTAAACTGATAGATCGGAGAGAAATAGAAAGCTATAACAATCATGCATAAAAGAGTTCAGAGAAGACTCAAATATTTCTAATGAATAATCTGATCATAAACTCACAATTCATCGGATCCCAACAAACACACCGCAAAAGAAGATTACATCAGATATAATTCCAAGAATATCGAGGAGAACATTGTATTGAAGATCAAAGAGAGAGAAAAAGCCATCTAGCTACTAGTTATGGACCCGTAGGTCTGTGGTAAACTACTCACACATCATCGGAAGGGTAGCAATGTTGATGTAGAACCCCTCCATGATCGATTCCCCCTCCGGTAGAATACCGAAAAAGGCCTCCATATGGGATCGTGGAAGAACAAAGACTTGCGACGGCGGAAAAGTTTTTTCTTCTAGCTCTCTGGGGGTTTCCCAATATTTATGAATTTATAGAAGTGTAATTAGATCAAACGGAGTCACGTGGGCCCCACAAAGTACTACGGCGCGCCCTAGTGCCTTGTGAAGCCCCTGTGGGGCTTCTGGCCTTCTCCCGAAGCTTCCCAGGTTTATTTTGTCCAAATTTTTTTTCCAAAAAGTTTCGTGGCATTTGGACTTCATTTGGTACTGTTTCTCTGAAAAGCCAAAAACAAACACAAAACAACAACTGGCACTGGGCACTAAGTTAATAGGTTATTCACAAAAAATGATATATAATTGCTTGCAAATGTATATAAAATATCCAAGATTGATACTATAACAGCATGGAACAATAAAAAATTATAGATACATTGGAGACGTATCAAGCATCCCTAAGCTTAATTCCTGCTCGTCCTCGAGTAGGTAAATGATAAAAACAGAATTTTTGATGTGGAATGCTGCCTATCATATTCATCATATACTCTTTTCTTTGTAGCATGGACATTTGGACTTGAATGATTCAAAACAATAGTCTATAGTTTGACATAAAGACATAAATACTCAAAAATATTAACAAGCAATCATGTCTTTTAAAATATCAATGCTAAAAAAAGTTATTCCTAGCCCATTATGCTCAATCATTGATCCAATCATGAAACACACTCAATATTATCTACACACAATGCACAAGTATGGCAATAGTGCTCTCGAGTTGGTGTTTTGTAAGAGAAGATGGAGATTCAAAATAAAAATAAAAATTGCATAAAAGTAAATAGATAGACCCTTCGCAGAGGGAAGCAGAGATTTGCAAATGTGGCAGAGCTCAAAGTTTAAATTAGAGAGGTAAAATTATTTTGAGAGGCATGCTTTTCCTGTCAACGAAAACGACCAAAAAATTCGAATATCTTCCATGCTAGACACATTATAGGCGGTTCCCAAACAGAAAATAAAGTTTATTTCCTTTCCACCATTCTTTCACAATTCATGGCTAGCCGTATCCACGGGTGCCCTCCATACCAACATTTTTCAAGTAATTTGTTATTATTATTTTTGATTCATTGTGGGACTGGGCATCCCTATTACCTGCCACTCTCTCGTGCAATGACAAATGAATAAACACTCATCGTGAGAATAACACACCAAGCATGGAAAATATTGGCTACCCCCTGCCGCTTCATGAGCGGTAGGGGCACACTAAATGGAAAATTGTTTTGAAAATTTAGAGTTGGCACATGCAAATTTACTTGGAACGGCATATAATATCGCATATAGGTAGATACGGTGGACTCATTTGGCACAACTTGGGTTTAAGGGGTTGGATGCACAAACAGTAGTCCCGCTTAGTACAAATGAAGGTTAGCAAATTGATTGAGAAGCGACCAACCAAAAAGCGAAAACGGTCATAAACATGCATTGAACATAACTAACATCGAATAATGCATCACAAGTAGGATATAATTTCGTTGCATAACTATTGACTTTATGTGCATGCATAGGGAATCACAAACCTTAACACCTATATACTTACTAAATCACAATTACTCACTAACATGACTCACATATTATCTGTAGAAATGCATGCTCTAGCCAATGCAACCAAAATACCAATCTGATGGAAGAGACTAGGCAATACATTTATACGTCAACACTCCCCCTCACGTGTGGCTCCCACAGGCCTAAGCGTGGACCGAAAGTGGGCTGTAATTCAATTGCGCCAGCCAGGTATTGAACTCAAGACCTCTTGGCTCTGATACCATATAGAAGTGCATGCTCTAACCAATGCAACCAAAAGACCAATCTGATGGAAGAGACTAGGCAATACATTTATACGTCAACATTATCATCTCCATATCGCAAAAACTATCACAAGGAATCAAACTTATCATATCCAATGATCTTTCATGAAAGTTTTTATTATATCCCTCTTGAATATTCATCACTTTGGGACCAAATTCATATCTTGTGCGAATTATTATTACTATTATCAACTCTCAAAAAGATATAAGTGAAGCATGAGAGTGCAAATATTTTTTTCAAAATTTTAATCTCATCAACTTTCAAAATAATATAAGTGAAGCATGAGAGTTCAAATATTTCTTCAAAATATAGTCACCGCCGTGCTCAAAAAGATTTAAGTGAAGCACTAGAGAAACTGCCTAGCTCAAAAGATTTAAGTGAAGCACATAGAGTATTCTAACAAATCATGATAAATGTGTGGCTCTCTCAAATAGGTGTGTCCAGCAAAGATGATTGTGACAAACTAAAAAGCAAACAAAGCAAAGACTCATATAATATACGACGCTTCAAGTAAAACACATATCATGTGATGAATAAAAATATAGCTCCAAGTGAGTTACAAATAGTTGGTAGAAGAAAGAGGGGATGCCTTCCGGGGCATCCCCAAACTTAGACACTTGAGTCTTCCTTGAATATTACCTTGGGGTGCCTTGGCATCCCCAAGCTTAGGCTCTTGCCACTCCTTATTCCTTCATCTATCGTGATCTCACCCAAAACTTGAAAACTTCAATCACACAAAACTCAACAAAACCTTCGTGAGATCCGTTAGTATAAGAAATAAATCTTTAATTTTAAGTACTGTAGTAAATTGATTCATATTTAATATTGCCATAATGCTACTGTACTCCAACTTCTTCATGACTCGTACCTCCCGATACGATCTATAGATTCATCAAAATAAGCAAACTATGCAACAAAAACATAATCTGTCTAAAACAGAACAGTCTGTAAAGATCTATTTAAAAGCCATACCTCTGTAACTCTAAAAATTCTGAAAATTTAGGACAACGTGGGCAATTCATATACCAATACTGTGTAAAAATTTCAGATGTTTCTGACCCTCCAGTACAGAATTAAAATTCCAACACTGGTCGCAAAACTTTCTGTTTCCCAAACAGCATCAATTATACTATCTTCCAAATCATCCCAAAGGCATTACTTGGCACAAATACTAATTAAAATATAAAAACACAATCATAACGGAGGCTAAAATTGTGTAAACACACAAGAACATAAATAAAAAGTAAAAATTTATTTTATTCATTGGGTTGCCTCCCAACAAGCGCTATTGTTTTATGCCCCTAGCTAGACATAATGCATAGTTTCAACTGTTGTCATCTTTCTTCTTCTTATCCAAAGATGTACTTTCATCAAAGGGTTTTTCAAAGGTAATATGAAACACATCATCCATAGAAATTTTAGCATTAGCAAGTTCTTCATCTGTAAATCTCTCTTGATTACCGGCTACAATCCTACAGTATTGTCTATTAACACTGTTGAAAACTTGCTGGATTATATTCAAAGGAGGAACTTCTTTTTTAATATTCTTATCAAAAATGTGGTCATTGCGAAACAAATACCTCAGCAAGTAATCATTATTATAAAGGATCTCATCTATTACCGGTTTTCACGGTTCATATCATAAAAATCAAAGATCTCCCTAGCTTCTCGCACTATGTGATCAAATTCATTTATGAGGACAAGGGTAGCTATTTTCTTAGCTCTAGGATCTTTTATAACCGGTAACTCATAAAACAATCTTTGCAAAGTAGGATGGGTGCGAATAAATCTTCTTTCAAGTTTAAGAACAAGTGCAGAAATAGCTTCAGCATAATTTTTCGTTTCTTTAAGTATCGGAGCATGATCCCAAGCCAAGGTCCCAATGCAATTAAAGAATTCTTGGATGACATTTTTTCCTATAACATTCCCATGTCCCAACACAAAAGTTTTAGCATCAAGATTGGTAGAAATTCCAATTTTAGGAGTTCTACCATCATCAATTTCTGCCATGCCAAAATCACTCACGATAACAATCTTCAAGCAAGCGAACAAGAAAACACGCATAAAGGCAAACAGAAAATATTTTTGTATTTTTGTAAAAACTTTTTAGAAGTGGGGGAGATGAAAACGAGAGGCAAATGCAAAATAAAAGGTAAATAAAGTAAATGTAAGTGAATGATAATTTGTGCGAAGGTACTTGGTAATTTTGATGATGTCTCCCCGGCAACGGCGCCAGAAATTCTTCCTGCTACTTGTGAGCTGCATTGGTAATTCTCTGAAGAGGAAGGGAGATGCAGTACAGTAGAGATAAGTATTTTCCTCAGTTAAGAATCAAGGTTATCAATCCAGTATGAGAACCAAGCAAAATTCCGGTAAAGCGCACATGCACACACAAGAGCAAACACTTGCACCAACGCAAATAAGAGGGTTGTCAATCCTCTTAACGGTTATTTGCAAGGATCAAATCTTATCGAGGTAAATATATAAACTAAAATACTAATTAAAATAAAAGTAAATAAATTGCAGCAAGGTATTTTTTGGTTTTTTATATGATAAAAATAGACCCGGGGACCATAGTTTTCAATAGAGGCTTCTCTCTTGAGCACATAAGCATACGGTGGGTAAACAAATTACTGTTGGGCAATTGATAGAAAAGCAAATAATTATGACGGATTCATGGCAATGATCATGTATATATGCATCACGTCCGAGACAAATAGACCGACTCCTGCCTGCATCTACTACTATTACTCTACCCATCGACCGCTATCCAGCATGCATCTAGGTTATTAAGTATGAAACAGAGTAACACCTTAAGCAAGATGATATGATGTAGAGAAGTAAATTCAAGCAATATGAATAAACCCCATCTTTTTATTCTTAATGACAACAATACAAATACGTGTCATGTCCCTTTCTGTAACTAGGATTGAGCACCGCAAGATTGAACCCATCACAAAACACCTCTCCCATTGCAAGATAAATCAATCTAGTAGGCCAAACTAAACCGATAGATCGGAGAGAAATACAAAGCTATAACAATCATGCATAAAAGAGTTCAGAGAAGACTCAAATATTTCTCATGAATAATCTGATCATAAACTCACAATTAATCGGATCCCAACAAACATATCGCAAAACAAGATTACATCAGATAGAACTCTATGAACATCGAGGAGAACATTGTATTGAAGATCAAAGAGAGAGAAGAAGCCATCTAACTACTCGCTATGGACCCGTAGGTCTGTGATAAACTACTCACACATTATCGGAAGGGCAGCAAGGTTGATGTAGAAGCCCTCCGTGATCGATTCCCACTCCGGCAGAGTACCGGAAAAGGCCTTCAGATGGGATCGTGGAAGAACAGAGGCTTGCGGCGGCGTAAAGGTTTTTTCTTCTGGCTCTCCGGGGGTTTCCCAATATTTGTGAATTTATAGAAGTGAAATTAGGTCAAACGGAGTCACGTGCGCCCCACGAGGTACAACGACGCGCCCCCCGGGGCGCGCCCTAGTGCCTTGTGAAGCCCCTGTGGGGCTTCTGGCCTCCTCCCGAAGCTTCCCAGGTTTATTTTGTTCAGATAAAAATCTCCAAAAAGTTTCGTGCCATTTGGATTTCATTTGGTACTGTTTTTCTGAAAAGCCAAAAACAAGCAGAAAACAGCAACTGGCACTGGGTACTAAGTTAATAGGTTAGTCCCAAAAAATGATATATAATTGTTTGTAAATGTATATAAAACATTCAAGATTGATACTATAGCAGCATGGAACAATCAAAAATTATAGATACGTTGGAGACGTATCAGTGGGCCGGAGGTGTCGGAGTCCTACGTGTCTACTGTTCGGACTCCCGCAAAGCTCCCCCTCCCCCCCCCCCCCCCCCCACCACCACCACCACTTTGTCTCCGATTTGCGGGAGAATGTGCGTCCGGACCGCCCGACGGACCGATACAGGCCCCCGTTGGATGGCTACCGCGGTCCGGACAGCGCGGTTCGGACGGATTTCGGCGGTTTGAGGGTCGGCGTTGGAGATGCCCTAACGAAGCATTCTTTTCGGTTATGGCAAACGCTCTGGCCACAGATAAATTCCATGAACACGTTTATTAACTACTTCTACCGTTTATCAAAAAGCCACCAAGGTCCGTAGTGGAGATGATTTCCAGTGTACTATATATTTGCATGAGCTGATCTTACCATCTTCATCTTGGGTAGACGCAACGTCAAGGTCTCTCCACACTTGTTTTGGTTACTTTCAGGTCACACAAATCGCATACCTGCTCCGCTGAGAACCGTCCATGCCAATTAACCTTTTTTCTTTTTCCCCAAAACGAAGCTCCTTGTTCCAGTCCTTCTCAGGCGCCGGCCTAACCGCCACCATCGGCATCAGCAAGCAACTTACTTACCCGGCATTATTTTCTCCTTCCAGTTCCAGGCAGCACGCACGGACACGGCTATGCTAGCGGCCGGTGTATATCTACGTACGTGCTCGGCGGCATGCACGAGCCGTGCTTTAATTAGCTAGCATATCTGCGTGAACAGGAGCTCATGGATATGATCTAGCTAGCTTGTGTGCTGCTACAACAGATCTCTACAATGCTCTACTGGAGCGACGACCACGGCGGCCTGTTTTTGTTGACGGCATCGCCTTTCGGCTTTATCGGAAGCAGCTACAGCATGGTCCTTTGCTGCTTTTCCGTTCTTGCATGCACTTTGCCTTTTTGTACACGCAGTAGCGGCTTTGGGTAGGCTTTCATTTGGTCCGCGGAGAGCTAGTATGTGTACTCACGATAGACGATCGCAATGAATTGGGAATTGTTTTTCTTAATGGGATGAATTGGATTAGGACATGTATATTTGTTCTAGCACGAGCAATTGAGAGCAAAGTCGATTGGCAAATAACTATTTCTCGGTTAACACGTTGTAGTAGCTAGATATCTTCCTCCTACCATTGGCACCGCTGCCTCTCAATCAAAGCTCGCCCCCCTATGGTAGCGCCACGACCGTATCATCGTGGCCCTATTTCACCTCCGGACCAAAGCATCAGCCTATACCCAGAGTTCCGTCGAACACCCCAAATCTTAACATCCAACTCCAACAAGAACACCAATGACGCTCTTTGTTTGGACGGCTGGCTCCGCATAGTGATCCTGACGACTATGGTTGGTCTCCTCCCTCCGCTCCGTCTCAGTAGTCGTCGAATGCGTCGATGACCACCCAATACTTGTTGCTCAAAAAGTTATTATTTAGACGAAGATGACATCGTCTTTTCATGAGTCGGTCGTGATTGGCCGGCCTATATACCGCGGTCGGTCCACGGAATCAAATAGGGCAAAGGACACACATACGGAAGCTCACGGTGTAATTAAAGTGGAAAGGTATGTTGAAGTTGACGCGACGTACTTTTTGATTATGGCATGCGTCTATGGCCCCTAATGATTTTTCATGACACGTTTATTAGCCATTTCAATCGCTTATCTGAAAAGCCACCTCCTAGCTAGTGGAGATGGTTCCATTATGTATGTTTGCACCAGAGCACCTATGTATTTCATCACCATTATCCCTAAATCGACAAGCGGTTCTTACCATCTTTGGTAGACACAACATGAGGGTCTCTCCACTTTTTTGGTACTTGCTTGTTTTTCCGCTCTTACACCCAACCACCGGTACATTTTCTTCTTCTCTTTTTGGCAAACAACCACTAGTATGTAGCTGCATACTTCCTTGTTTGAGGTACTTGTCTTTGAGCGGTTATAGAAAAAGGGGTATTACTGCGTACCCTGCTTAGTTAGAGTCATGTAACAGCCTAACATTTTCTCCTTCCAAATATAAAGTGGTTTCTTTCTATTCTTCTTGAATGCCTAACCATCACTACCGGTACTCTACTCACTTATGTACCCCGACGCTACCTTGTCCTTAAGGATGTTGGCCGCATCGCGGTCAGTCAGAGCAATAACCGTTCATGACTCCATGAACAACTCTACACTACTAGGAGAAAGCTTATAGATAAAATTTTAGTAGTAGCGCTGGTTATGGGGCCAGCGCTACTGCTAGTTAGTAGTAGCGCTGGGTGTCAACAAGCGCTACAGGTACCAAAGTAGCAGTAGCGTGGGGTGGCCGGACAGCACTACTGCTAAGTCGTCCCACCGCCACCGGCCGGGGCTACCCTTAGTAGTAGCGGTGGCACGAAACCAGCGCTACTACAAAGATCCATAGCAGTAGCGCTTGTCGGTGGCCCACCGCTACCGCTATCTGTGCACAGGGCCAGAAGGTGGGCCCAGATTAGCAGTAGCGCTGGGCCACCGACACGCGCTACTGCTACGAATCTGAGCAGTAGCGCCGGTGAGGTACCAGCGCTACTGCTACACGTAGGAGCCACCTTTTTCTGCCACCCTCCCCTCCTCCCCCTCTACCTCCCTCACTTACTTCTTCCTTCTCCTATATCTTCTCTCCCCATTAATGCCCCCATCCACCATCTCCTCCATTAATGGCTTATTCTCTTCCTCACTTGAATTTATTTGTCTCTCCCTCCTTCTCTCTTTCCCCACTCTTGCCTTTGTCTCACTAGCTAGCTTTCCCTCCCTCTCCACTAGTTAGGTAGAGCATCTCCTTCCAACTAGATCTATCATGCTAGCTAGCTAGCTTTCCCTCCCTCCTTCCACTACTTTCGATCCCTAGCTAGCTAGATAGCGGCAACGACCATCTACCGTACTTGTGTGCTCGATCCCTCTCTCGGGACGATAGGTGAGTAAAAAGTTGTGCTTTGCAAGAATGAAAATATTTGTGTTTGCGCTATGATGGTGAGAATGTGCGTGTGGCATGAGTTGCCGCCTATGTGTATTTGTCGGATCGTGCGTGACATGAGTTGCTTATGTTTTGCCGAAATGTCGATTTATTTCCGTTTCGGCGAATTTCGGGCAAACTCTATATGTCCTATTTTTAGGGAAGGTCATGCCGAATTTTTTTATGACTTTGATGCATGCATGCATGGATGCGTTTATAATCCTTTTGCTTATTAATTATACCACGCTAGCGATCATGAAGGTCAGTGGAACGATGGTGAAAAGATGGTTGCGATCCGCGGTGCACGACATGTATGAAAATAACCGGAAGGAGATTTTCTGTCCGTGTCGAAGATGCAAAGGTGGAGTCTTGCTCGACCCCTTTAAGGAAGGCCGTTTGAAAGAACACCTGCTCATGACTGGTTTCATGGATGGCTATACTCGGTGGATAAGTGAAGATGATGACGTCGATGGGGCAGCCAATGACGACATTGGACCAGACGAAGAGATGACCGATAATGGTGGCGGAGAAGAGGCCGGACATGGCGGCGGGGAAGAGGCCGGACATGGGGGCGGAGAAGAGGCCGGACATGGGGGCGGAGAAGTGGCCGGACATGACAGAGAAGACGCGGACACGCCGGAGCATTCGTCGCTACTAAGTTCAGTCGTGCGGGACCCTCATGTTCGAGACCTGCTTCGCAAGAAGACGACTAACGACAGAGCTGCTTGTAGAGAGGAGGCCAAGCTGGAGCAACTGGAAGTAGACTCTCATACTCCATTGTATGATGGTTGCGATCCCGAGGTGACCCGCTTGAGTTTCACGCTCGAACTTATAAAGACAAAGGCTAAAAACAAATGGACCGACAGAAGCCTCGATGAGCTTCTCAAGTATCTAAAGAAGGTTCTTCCTGCGGGGAACCTGTGTCCTACTAGTGTCGATGAGGCCAAGAAGATCGTGTGCCCTCTTGATCTGCCGCACATTAGATACCATGCATGCATCAACGATTGCATCATTTATCGGAAGGAGCACACGGAAAAAAACAACTGTCCAGTGTGCAATGCTTCTCGATACAAGAAGGCCGGAAAGAAATCTCCCCAGAAAGTTGTATGGTACCTACCGATCACTCCCCGTCTGCAGCGTTATTTCATAGATCCTAAGGAAGCAAAGCTCATGCGCTGCCACGCGGAGAGGGTGAAGCCCGACGATGGAGATGATCCGAAGCTGAGACACCACTAAGATGCAAGCCAGTGGAGAGCGTTCAAAGCCGAATATCGATTTTTCGCAGGTGATCCAAGGAACATCGTGCTTGGCGCGAGTACCGATGGCATGAATTTGTTTGGCAACCAGAACACCAACCATAGCACATGGCCCGTGTTTGTATGGATGTACAACCTTCCCCCCTGGAAGTGCATGAAGACAAAGTACATACACATGAGCATGCTGATTCAAGGGCCGAAACAATCGGGAAATAATATTAATCTGTATCTGGGGCTACTTCAAGAGGAGTTAGACACGTTATGGAAAACATCGGCCAAGACATGGCACGCCAGCAAAGGCGAGTATTTCTATATGAGAGCCGCGCTGATGACGACGGTGCACGATTATCTCGGTTATGGATATGTCGCAGGCCAGGTGTGCCACGGATATTGCGGATGCACGCGGTGCATGGATGATACAACGTCTCAGCAGCTAATGAAAGATGGCGGGTCTGGGAAAATCGTGTACATGGGGCATCGAAGATGGCTCGCGAAGGACGACCCGTGGAGATCTATTCAATGGTGAGGCTGAGCATCGAGGACCTCCACGTAAGAGGAGCGGCGCCGAAATCGATGAGATGTTGAAAAACTGGGAACAGTACCCCGCGCCGGGAAAGATGAAAAAGGTGTCGGAGCCGCTGCTAAAGGTATGGAAAACGCGGTCTGTTTTCTGGGACTTGGAGTACTGGCCCAAACTCGACACGCCTCATTGCCTTGATCAAATGCATATCACGAAGAATGTCCTTGAGAGCTTGCTTGCAACACTGATGAACACGCCGGATAAGACCAAGGATGGGCCGAAGGCAAGAAGAGACTTGGAAGATTTGAACATCAGGGCAGATCTCCACATGCCGCCCCGTAAAAAGTCGGAGGAGACGGAGACGCAGGCGCGGGACCAGGGAAAAAAAGTCAACAAGAAGGAAGAGAATTATTGCCCCCCTTCTTGCTTTACCTTAAGTCCGAAGGAGATCGATCAATTCTTCAACTACCTTACCGGAATCAAAGTTAGTTCCGGTTACTGTGGGAAGATAAGCAGATTTCTAGACACCAAGAAGAAAAGGTTCAGCGGGATGAAGTCTCATGACTGTCATGTGATGATGACGCAGATACTTCCTGTTGCCCTTAGAGGGATAATGGACAAGCACGTCCGTGACACGCTTATTAGTCTCTGCAACTTTTTCGACGTTATCTCTCGAAAGTCGATCAGTGTGAAGCAGCTTAGAAGGCTACAGGAAGAGATCGTTGTGATACTAAATGAGCTTGAGATGTACTTCCCGCCCGCGTTCTTTGACGTCATGGTGCATCTGTGTGTCCACATTGTGGACGACATCATAGACCTCGGGCCAACATTCCTGCACAATATGATGCCGTTCGAGAGGATGAATGGGGTCATCAAAGGATTCGTTCGTAACATGTCCCGTCCGGATGGAAGCATCATCCAGGGCTATCTGACCCAAGAGTGCACCTCTTTCTGCGAGAATTATCTATATGGCGGAGACCCTGTTGTTGGTTTGCCAGTTAACAAGCACCTTGGGAGGCTCGGGGGAGAAGGTCACACCAACGGCCGGAGGGAACTGCATGTGGACCACTCGGGTCGACGCAATGACTTTGACAGAGCAAACTTAGTAGTGCTACAGCACCTAGACGTGGTAGATCCTTTCGCGACACTGCACAAAGAAACCATCGCAAAGAAGTACCATGACCGGGGGCTATGCAAGACGAACGCCGAAGTTATTAGAGAGCACAACTCCACTTTCCTGCCTTGGTTCAAAGAGCATGTTCTTGCTAATCCCCCGGAAGAGGGCTCTACGGACGAATTGCTCATATACGCCTTAGCACATGGCCCCGCGGCCAACCTCACGACCTATCAGGCATACGATATCAATGGATACACGTTCTACACGAAGGCCAAAGATATAAACAGTGATTTTCAGAACTCAGGGGTGACGATGGAATGCATGACCGACGACAACGCCGCAATTCAAAGATTCTACGGAAGGGTCGAAGAGATCTGGGAGCTTGACTACTCAGGACTGCACGATGCGACGATGTTCCGTGTCAGATGGGCTAAGAACGTCAAAAGAGAAAACCGGTATTTCACTACCATGTCTATACCCGACGCCAAGAGCGCTACCGTGAACGCCATCGCAAAAAACGAGCCATGGGTACACGCTAAGCACGTGACACAATGCTTCTTCATAACCGACCCGAGCAATCCCAGCCGTGTTGTCGTGAGGAGAGGCAAAAGGAACATCATCGGAATGGATGGAGTCGCCAACGAGGAAGACTACGACCAGTACGGCAACCCGATGAGGGAAGATGACGATGACGATGAAGCATACATCAAAAGAAGAATCAATACTACATTACCTAAGAAAGATCGTACTCCATCGAAAAGGAAAAGTCACAACGAGGGGCTCAATTATTCGACAGCGAACAAGAAGGGAAAGAAGCTCACTCAGAAACGAAAACGTCGACGCTGAGAAACCATCATTTATATATATGTATTTATTTTGTGTACGCACTTAATCGTTATCGGTCAAATGATATGTAATACATATCGTCGCCTGAGTTATATACATTGTATCCGATCCCCTTCTTCCCGGCTCGGTCGTCTTTCGGAAAAGAAAATAAAATGAAAATTAATAGAAAAATGAGAAAGGAAAGAAGAAAATGAAAGGATTACAAAAGGAAATGAAGAGAAAAAGAAAAAGGAGAAAGGAAATAAGAAAAATAAAATGAAAAGAAAAAGCAAAAGGAGAAAATGAAAAGAAAAATCAAAGGAATAGCAGTAGCGCGTTTATGGACCCGCGCTATAGCTAACTTAGCTGTAGCGCGGGATACCTAAACCGGCGCTACAGATAACTTACTATAGTGCGTGTGTCCACACACGCGCTATAGCTAAGTTATCTGTAGCGCCGGTTTAGGTATCCCGCGCTACAGCTAACACACGCGCTATAGCTAAGTTATCTGTAGCGCCGGTTTAGGTATCCCGCGCTACAGCTAAGTTAGCTATAGCGCGGGTCCATAAACGCGCTACTGCTATGTTTGAGTTAACCGCACCGCGCGGGCCTTTCTTCCCCAATTCTCCCCATTCCATCCCCTTGCCCTCCTCCACGCCGTCGCCGGAGCCCTCGTCGCCCTTGCCTCCTCGCGCCGTCACCGGAGCCCATCCTCGTCGCGCCTGCCTCCTCCTCGACGTCGCCGCGCGCCTGCCTCCTCCTCCTCGACCTCGCCGCGCCTGCCTCCTCCTCGACGTCGACGTCGCCGCCAACCTCCTCCTCCTCCATCGACCTCGCCGCCCTGTAAGGCCCTCCTCTCCCCTCCCCTCTTGTCTCTCTCTACTCTCTCTCTCTCTGCCATATGTATGAACCCTAGGTTATTTAGTGCTAGATTAGTTCCATATGAACCCTAGGTTAATTAGTGCTAGATTAGTGCCATGAATACCCTAGGGTTAGTGCTAGATTATGAAACCTAGGTGCCATTTGAACCCTAGGTTAGTGTTATGAACCCTAGTAAAAAAATTGTTGCTATTTACATTTTTTTAGTTCAAACAGAATTGTTGCTATTTAAAAAAATTTAGTTAAAGCAACTGTGCTAGATTATGAACCCTAGCTAGTTAAAACAGAATTATTGCTAGGTTTGTACTAGATTATGAACCCTAGTTAAAACAGAATTGTTGCTGTTTAAAAAATCTTAGTTCAATCAATTGTTGCTATTTAAAGAAAAAACAGAAGTTCCTTGTTTGCATCAATCAATTGTTAGCTAGGGTTTTTTGAGAAGCAGCTATTGTTTTGTTTAGTTAACCCTAGTAGATAGGAATTTAACTAGGGTTCTTTATGGTGAATTTCTTTGAATAATTAAAGTGCATGAATTTCTTTGATATACATGATGTTGGCTGTTGATGGTGAACATATTTTGAATAATTGAAGTGCCAAATGATGTTGGCTGTTGTTGTTGCCATATGATGTGCCAAATGATGGAGATGATGTGCTATTGTTGCCTATGTTGGCTTTTCTTGTTTGCAGGGAAATGATCCGAGTGGCCTATGTTTTGCCGGAATGTTGATTCATTTCTGTTCCGGCGAATTTCAGGCGCTCGATATGTCCACTTTTTAGCAAAGGTCATGCCGAAATTTCCCGTGAATTTCGGCATGACTTGTGCTAGAAAGTAGGCATATCGAGTGCCCGGCATTTGCTTGGACGGGAATGAAACGGCATTCCGGCAAACCATAGGCCTTTTTTTATGTCATTACTCATTTTATTATAGTTTAAGAATTAAACGAGCAGACTTAATCATAGGAAACATGTCGAACAACGACGAGACCGGGCCTTCTGACCACGCTGCCGACGACATACAATATGACCGTGAACATGATTACCTCGACTTTTTGTCTAGTCAGCAAACAGAAGGTTTGCAGGGCGACCTGGTCATAGCGGACGATGGTACTGCCGCCGACATCGACACCGATGGCACCGATGGCACCGGCACCGATGGCGGCGCCGAAGGTACCGGCGCCGAAGGCGGTAACGAAAAGAAGAAGTAGAAGAAGCAGAGGACACGACGCCCTAACAAACTCGGCATCGGAAGAATCCTGGTCACAGAGATGCACCCCGGCAAATTCGAGCCAATAGCGCCGGATGAACCTCGCAAGTGCTACGGCAACCAAGTCGGATGCATCCTACGGGAAACCGCGAGCATCAACGACAATCACTTAAGGAAGAAACCACATCTGGAGCACTTGCTTCTAACGAAGCTGCACAAGAGATTCCAGTTCCCCGGCCGGGATGACCGCATAGAAAACCCGTGGGATGATGCTGCCATGAAAGGTATCAATAACCACGCCATGGGCATGTTCAGCAACGATTTGGCCGCCTGGAAAGGGAGGGTGAAACGAGCGATTGATGCTAACGAACCCCTATCCAAGATTTTGGCGGACAATCCGACACTGACGGCAGAGGAGTTCGAAAAGTTTAAGGACACTTCCGCTACCGAGGCAGCCAAGATTAAGTCTGAGAAATACAAGTCAATGCAGCAAAGGAACACGGGGAACCAACGCCTCGGAAGCCGTGGCTACATTGGCAAGAGGCCCATATGGGATAAGGAGGACGCGGAACGTGAAGCCGCGGGGATCCCAGACCCCTACGCGGAGTTCACCGACCCGCAGGAGCGTGACTTCATCAGGGCCCGATACAAGTGGGACAAGGAAAAGAAGGTTTGCTACACGGACCCGATCATGAGGAAATTGATTAGATTACTGGTAATTATTCTTTTACCACCTTACATTTAGCTTCTGATCAAGTGGACTACACGTTGTAGTAACATTCGTAAACGGTTCACATTCCTTTTGCAGAAGGAGCAACACAGGCTTGCGGCCCAAAGCGACTCGTCGTCTCACTCGTCGATGAGGCCCAAGTGGGACACCCCTCTCAACCGGGCCTTGAACCAACTGAAGGGACTCCCTTTGGACCAGCGGCCGCAATATGGACGTGTGCACGGCGTCGGAGACGGCGCCACGTGGAAGTACTACTACAACGAGGGCCCGGAGGCCAAAAGGCAGAAAAAGAAGTTCAGTCAGTTGAACATCGACGAGAAGGTGAAGCTTGCGGTCGAGAAAAATGCAGCTGAGGCCAAGAAAAAAGCAGCTGAGGCCGCAGAAGCGAACAAAAATGAGTTGGTCCAGCAGGCAGTCAATGCAGCTGTAGCTGCCTGCAGAAATGATTTCGCTACTAACTTGATTCCGGCTATTATCGACTGGACGAAGCAAAATCCAGACAAGACGGCACAGGATTTTCCCATGCCCAGCTTCGTCGGGAGCAACTCGGTGAACATCGCACCACCACCACCTGCTGCCGCTACCGCACAAGGTCCTGCTCCCGCACCCGCTCATAGCAGCCCATCCTCTGTCTCTGGCGTGCTAGGCGGGCCTTCGTCTTTGGCTGACCTCGACGCCCTCACGGTAATTACACGTCGCACCAACATCTATATAATCTTCCGTTTTTCGTTGCCTTTCGGATGTCTTACGCCGCAGACATGTCTTCGCAGGCCGACGAAACCCCGTGCACCGTACTCTACATGATCAACGGCCGGAAGGTGGACATGTGAAAGGCAGTGATAACGAAGCCCTTGGAACTCACGTTCCACGGCCAGCCGATCCCCTTTGGCACCTTCAGGGTTACCTTGTCGAGTGTGAAATTGGGCCACGAGGATTTGACACCTCCAGTACGGCTCGTGGGAGAGGAGGACAAGACCCCGATGCGGCTTGGAGAATGCAAGGGTTGGATGCTGCTGTGACCGAAGAATCTTCTTCGTCTGGAGGCGGCCGAGAGCACACCAATGCAAGGATTGGAGAACCAGCAAGGTATGAACACCACCACCCCGCCTACGCAATTACCAGCGCCTCTCGTGTCGTGTCGTGGTATTTTCACGGCAGATGTCCTCATAGGACTTAATCTCGAAGCCATCGCGTAAGTAGCAGATCAAAGGGATCAAACGAGGAACACGGAAGGCAAGATTTACCCAGGTTCGGCCCCTCTCGAGGAGGTAAAGCCTACTCCTGCTAGATGTATTTGAAGATCTTGATTACAAGGGTTTTGAGACTTGTCTAGCCCTAGCTCTCGAAAGATTTTCCCCCCTCCTTCTATCCCCGGGGGCTCCCCTTTATATACAGGCGGGGCCCCGGGGCTCACATAAGAGTCCGGGCCGGGATAACAATCCGAGCCCAACTCCCCTTACTTGTTTCCTAAGTTATACCTTAAGGCGGTTTGCACTTACCGCCTCTCTCGGCGGGTCTTGGGCCGGCCCCTCAATGGGCGGCTCTCCTTCTGGGCCTCCATAGAAGACACTACGGCCCACCTGGCCCTTCATGGTTTTACTCCTCGAGACCCGGCCCTGAACGGGCGGGTTTCACCCAAAGATATTTCCCTGACATTAGCCCTCAGGTTGGCTTGAACTGGTTCCAGACAACCTCGTCCTTTTCAAACTTAACCTTGATATTTTGGCGAGTCTTCAGCAGAACCCGCCTCTTCTGAATATTTCAACTGCCTTTCCTTCAGTCCTGCTCTTCTTGTGACGTCACCGAATCTCCAGAACGAATCTTTCCATGACATCACCAATATCTCAAATGAATTCATTAGGCGCGAAAATCGGGGCGTCGGATTACTGTAGATCCTTAAATCTCGCCCCGACCCTTCGGTGTCTCGCCCCCTTATAAATACCCTTTTCAGGTCCTTTTCCTCATTTTCTCCATCTTCTTCCTCCTGCCGCCCGAGCTTACGCCTCCTCGCGACACACCTTCGAGCTCGCCGGCCATCGGAAGGAGAAACAGTCCCGACGCACCGCCGTCACCTGTCTGCAACCGCGCCGCGCGGCCATCCGATCCAGGTATTCCCAGTTCTTCTCACCCTTCTTAGGGTTCCGCCATTGTCGGGCTCGAGCTCCGCCTCGGCCTCTCCGCGGCTACTGTCGCCGGCCGCACCTTGGTACTCTTACATCATGGAAATGGCGCCGTTGCTATCCCTCCAATGATCAGGAATTAAATCTTGTATCAAGATAGATCTGAGAAACCCCATCTGTAAAAACCTGCCGCGGCTTAACAAACAGTAGCAAGAACTGCTTTTTTCCTTATTTTATAGAGCTGTTTGATCCAAAAAATTTACCGCGTTGGCAGAAATCTGTTGTTACACACTTAGCGAAATTTTCACTTGTGCTGAACATCCTTCACTCGTGGCGGCTTAAGGAAAGTCGCCATCCTTGCTTTAATATTTTTTTCTTTTCCGACTTATGAAAGCCGCTGACTTAATCCTTCTCCCCATTTACTAGGATGACAAAGAAAGCAATAGAATGCAACTGGGTCCGCTCCGCGGTTACCACCAAACATGTCACAAGACTCATAGACAACGGTCTCCTATCCAAAACAGAAAACTGCCGGGTCTCCAAGAAGGACTGTCCTCCCAAGCCGAAGGAGGGGGAAGTCATTATTTTTACCGATCACATTGAGAGAGGGTTTGATCCACCCGGCTCTAAATTTTTCCGAGACCTTTTACACTTCTATGGTCTGCATCCTCAAGACCTTGGCTCCAACTCTATTGTTAATATAAGCTCTTTCGTAGTAGTTTGTGAAGCTTATCTCCGGATAGAGCCAACGATCTTGTTATTCCGAAATTTATTCTATGTGAACAAGCAAACTGAAGTCGCCGGAGGCCGCCATCAAGAGCTTGGCGGCATATCCTTTCAGAGACGGCGGTTTACTTATTTTCCTAGTGCTGAGCTCTTGAGCCACCCAAAGGGCATGCCGGAGACTTGGTTTTACGTGAAGACCAAGGTGCCTGAAGGGCAACACCCATTGCCGGGTTTTAGACCTGACCGCCTGGATCATAAAAAAGAATATCCTCCCAGGCCCACAGAAACAGAACGGATCCAGCTTCAGCCTCTGATGGACAAGATAGCCGCTTTGATGGCCAATGGTCTTACAGGAGCTGACTTGATCCTTTGCTGGCTTTCCTGGAGGATCCAGCCATTGAGCCTTCGAGACCGGCTGATGTATGAATACTCCGGTTTAGAAGATCCTCAGAGGTATAATAATACGCCTGCTCCTGTGTCAGACGTGGTGAAACAGATGAGGATAATCGTCAACTTACCCGGCGACTATACTGGCGAGTTTTCTCTGAAGCCCTTCACTGAAGCCAATCGACCACCGGCTGTAAGCAAATCTCCTTTAGGCTTCTGTTTTATTGTTTACATTCTTGAGGCTTACCCCTTGCGACTTTCAGGATGATGATCCCTTTTGGGAAGCTCGGCCACAGGTGAAAGAAAAAGAACCCAAAGGCCAGAAGCCGGGCAAACAGGCCGGCTCTCGAGGAGGAAAGAAAAAGAAGGAGACCATCAACCCTTTGGACGCGGATCCTGCTGTCTTAGAATCCTCCAAAGATGAAACATCGGCAAGTTCATAATTTACACCCACCTTTTTCCTTTTCATTAGCGGCTTATGCTTAATAATTTTACCTTGACACCTTCCAGGGTGAAGAAGAAGAAGACGAACAGGGAGAAACTGAGGTAACTTCCACTCCGTTCAACAATCATTTTTCTAGGAAACCCAGAATTACTGTGAGGAAATATCCTTTCTCACATCCTTTTGCTCGCCTGGATCCCAACTATTCGTTAAAAACAATTCAGCATGCCGCCTTTCTCCAATCTGATTGTGGCGGCTCTAACACTGGCGCCAGCGGTTCTGTCGTTAATAAAAGCGACTCTCATAAGCGCCCGCGTGAGGTGCTTCTCCATCCAACACCTCTGCTCCCTAAAGCTGGTTTGTTTAAACATCCGCTTAATCCCTCTGATTCGGACTATCAGGTTTCATCTTCCTCTGATGACGCCTCAGAGTCGCCAGAGGATTTCGTTATCAAACCAGGGTAAGATTATGATCGCTCTTATTATCACACCCTTGTGTGATCTCAAAGCTATCAGTTTATTTAAAATCTCAATAAATATGCAGAGTTACCTCCAAGAGACTGAAGCCCTCAACTTCCTCTTCACCTCCGGCGGGCTCCGGAGACCCAGCCAAGGACTCTGAAGAAATAACCAACGACCCTCCAGAAACTCAGGTATCTTTAGAGCCAGAGATGGAAGCACCGGCTGATAACATCGACCAACAGCCGGATGCAACGATATCTTCACCGATTCAGGAAGTGCAACTTTCAGAAGCCGCTGTTATTCCGCCCTCGCACAATATTGAGGAGGGTACTGTTGCTGCTGCTATTGCCACCGCCGCAGACTCGCCGGCGGCTTTGGGCAAATCTTCCCTTGAAGCCATGTCTTCTCAAGGGAAAGACAAGTTAAACCTCTCCTCCTTAGAGAATGCTGATTTAGATGGCCTTCATGAAGCTCTTCAGACTCGATTATTTGAGAGTCAGGAGATCGCCAAAACCTTGGTTAATAAACCAAAGGTGAGATAAACATCATTTTTATTCATAATCCTTATTAGTCGCCCAAACCTGCATATTACTGATTTCATAGTTTTATGGAGGTTTACCAATTTATACTTTAAAAATGCGTAAATGTACACATGTAGTCCCCAAGAACCGGCTGTCTTCTTGAAACAGCCGGGTCTTAAAGCAAAGAACCACATGCGTTTTAAATACAGCAAAGAACCACATGTAGTCCCCAAGAACCGGCTGTCTTCTTGAAACAGCCGGGTCTTAGAACAAAGAACCACATGTGTTTTAAATAGAGCAAAGAACCACATGTAGTCCCCAAGAGCCGGCTGTCTTCTTGAAACAGCCGGGTCTTAGATCAAAGAACCACATGTAGTTAAAAGAACCTCATGGGTTTCAGAAAAAATTTCTTTGTAAAAACTTCGGCTTTGCATTAGCCCCCAAGTGCCATGTGGATTACTTGTAATCGGTATGGAACTTTATCTGCATAAGTAATTTGATCCTTCCTTTTTCTTTCAGGCTCAATTGTCTTCATTAGAGACCCAGCTGGCCGACTCTCAGAGGAAACTGAAATCTGAACAGGAAATGAGAGCCGCCGCAGAAGAGCGGGTTACATCCTTAGAAAAGGCTGCGTCTGAGGCAGCCGCCAAGTTGGTCACCCTGACCTCTGAACATGCGAAAGAGAAACAGCTTCTTGTTCAATGCGCCGAAGAAGCTGAAAAACGCCTTCTGCCTATCTCTGCAGAGCTCGGCGGCCTTAAACTTCACATCCGTCAAATGAGCCATGCAATCTTCGGTAAGCCGCCAGATTTCCTGAAGCTTTTTACACAAGTCTCCTAAATAATTTTTAAATTCTGACGTTTTCTTTGCAGGTCCCAGAAGCAATAAGCTGGAGAAGGATCCAGCCACACAGCTCAAAGCAGCTTATACTTTCCTCGAGCAACTTTATACTGGAAGCCGTCGCGCAATCCATGCTGCTTTTTATGGGAAGGAAAAACCTTCCGCCATAAAGGGAGTTCTGGAGGCCTTGTCAACTCTTCCTGCTCAACTGAAGTTTGTGAAGGAATCCAGCGCCCGTATCGCCACGATGCACACTATGGCCCGCGCAAAAGCTCATTATGAGGACTTGGAGCTGCAGACTCTTGTTGGCGGCTTTCCCGAAACTTACAAAGGGAAAAAGATCGATCGGGCGACTTACAACGCTCTGAGGAAAGAAACTTTCATCCCCGCAAGTCTGTTGGTGAAAGAAATGAAGCTTGCAAGAGTTCAACCGTCTTATGGCGAAGATGGAAAGAAGGAAAAACTCGACCCTCTGCCGCCTCTCACATTATCTCCTAAAGGCCGTAAGGACGAATTCGCTCCTGCTATTGACTCTTCAAACCTTATAGACGCTGAAGAGATCTTCAAGGCTTTTGCCGACGTTGACTGGGATGCTCATCATGACCAGATAAATCCTTCAGCAGACGCGGACCGAGCCGGAGGCGACAAGACCCAGGAGTAAAGCTGGAACCTTGAAAGTCGCCAGCTGCCGAACCTCTTGTAATATATGATCTGAACCATGATTCTGAAATTCCCTCTAGTGGCCTTTTGTAATAGACTTTAGAAAGATCTTGGCCTCTTGCTTTTAAATGCACACTGGCTTCCTTGGGAAGCAAGCCTAATACCTTGGCATGAAGCTTCCTTATAAAAAATTACTCTGGCTGCTTCTGAAAGAAATTGAATCCTTCGTGGATGCTGGCGGCTCTTAGCCAAATATCAAGATAATCATAATACTTTGATAAGAGGTATGCATCATTTGAAACAAGTATTTAACCAAAAACTAATTAGTCATGGCGGCTTATAACCAGCAAACTTGCATAAACATGCTGTAAACAGCGCAATAAACTGGCGGCTCTTGGCCAAATACGAACTTTTAGAACAGTTCATAAAAATCGTAAGACTCGCAAAGGCAATAAATCTCAAGAAAGTTTTGTCAAACTTGTAAAGACGTAAGAAAGGATGCGAAAGCCCCCAGTATGATGGCGGCTCTTGGATTACCAATAACCCCAACCAAACCAGTTCTTTTCTTCCCGTATGGTGGCGACTTCCATGAAGTTCGGCCCATAAGGTTATTGATTTTAAGATGGTGAAGGCTTCTGGATTACCAGTAGCATCGTCACATCTAAGTTTTTTCCCCCGTACACGGATGAAGGTTCTGGATTACCAGTAACGCGACCCGTTTATTAGGTGCCTGTACACGGATGAAGGTTCTAGATTACCAGTAACACGACCTGCTTATTAGGACTTTAACCCAATATGGCGACTTCTGGATTACCAGTAAGTTCAGCCTCATAAGGGTTGAAGGTCCCAGGATGGTGAAGGCTTCTAGATTACCAGTAAGCATCATCCCATCTGAGTCTTTTAAGCCCGTACACGGATGAAGGTTCTGGACTACCAGTAACACGACCCGCTTATTGGGTGCCTGTACACAGATGAAGGTTCTGGATTACCAGTAACACGACCCGTTTATTAGGACTTTAACCCAATATGGTGGCGACTTCTGGACTACCAGTAAGTTCGGCCCATAGGGTGGAAGGTCCCAAGATGGTGAAGGCTTCTGGATTACCAGTAAGCACAGCCCATATGGGTCTTTTTTATTCGACTAAGTGCAGGGTCCTCCATATGATGGATGGAAAACGACAGATACCCCGAGTTTCAGGGCCTCCAGCTTTTATTCATTATTGATAATATATACATGAGAGGTATGTACATGATCCCCAGAGCCGGAACTCTAGGTGTAGTAGGGTCTTAGATGAGCTATGTTCCAGGGCCTGCTGGTCTCTTCTTCAGATGTTCGAGACTCCTTTCCAGGCCGGAGATCAATCAGATAATAAGACCCGTTATAAAGATTTTTGCTGACAACGAAGGGCCCTTCCCAGGGAGGCGAAAGCTTATGCATGCCTGACTGGTCTTGAATTAAACGAAGCACCAAGTCCCCTTCCTGGAAAGTCCGGCTTCTGATCCTACGGCTATGATAGCGACGCAGGTCCTGCTGGTAGATAGCAGATCGGGCGGCTGCCAAGTCCCGCTCCTCTTCCAAGGCATCCAGAGAGTCTTGACGAGCCAACTCATTGTCCTCTTCAACGTATGCTGAGACCCGGGGCGAGTCGTGGCGGATGTCGCTCGGTAAGACGGCCTCTGCTCCATAAACCATGAAGAAAGGCGTGAAACCCGTCGATCTGTTGGGAGTTGTTCGTATGCTCCATAAGACGGAGGGAAGTTCTTCTACCCAACAGCCGGGTGTGCGCTGAAGAGGAACCATAAGCCGGGGTTTTATACCACGAAGGATCTCCTGATTGGCGCGTTCAGCTTGCCCATTAGATTGCGGGTGCGCAACAGCCGCCACATCAAGTCTGATATGCTCCTGATCACAAAACTGCTTCATGGCGCCTTTTGAAAGGTTCGTGCCGTTGTCAGTAATGATGCTGTGCGGGTATCCGAAATGGAAGATTAACTTTTTGACAAACTTAACAGCCGTCTCTGCATCCAAATTACTGATGGGCTCTGCCTCCACCCACTTGGTAAACTTGTCAACCGCCACCAAGAGATGAGTCTTTTTGTCACTAGAAGCTTTGAAAGGCCCCACCATATCTAGCCCCCAGACCGCAAAGGGCCATGTGACAGGGATCATCCGAAGTTCCTGAGCCGGCACATGAGCTTGGCGGGCAAACCTCTGACAGCCGTCACACTTCCTAACTATATTCTTCGCATCAGCATGAGCTGTGAGCCAAAAGAAACCGTGGCGGAAAGCCTTCGCCACCAATGACTTAGAGCCGGCATGATGACTACAGTCACCAGAGTGTATCTCATTGAGAATATTCCGGCCTTCATCAGGTGATACACAGCGCTGAAAGACGCCTGTGGCACTTCTGTGGTGTAACTCGCCATTGACAATGGTCATAGATTTGGACCTTCTCACGATCAGACGGGCTTCGATTTCATCAGCCGGCAGGACGCCTCGAGTCAGATAATCCAAGTATGGGACAGTCCAATCCGGGATCTCATGGAGAGCCGCCACCAGCTGGGCCTCCGGGTCTGGGACAGCAAGGTCCTCCTCCGTTGGCAACTTAACTGACGGGTTATGGAGCACATCCAGGAAAACATTCGGAGGCAGCGGCTTTCGCTGTGATCCAAGTCGTGACAAGGCATCAGCCGCCTCGTTCTGCCGCCGATCAATGTGATCCACCTGATAACCTTTGAAGCAACCAGCCACATTAGTAACAGCTTGTCTGTAAGCCGCCATGAGCGGGTCTTTAGAATCCCAAGTCCCTGAAACTTGCTGTGCCACCAGAGCAGAGTCGCCCAGGCACCTAACCCGGCTGAGATTCATCTCCTTTGCAATCCGAAGCCCATGGAGAAGGGCCTCATACTCCGCAGCATTGTTAGTGCAAGGAAACATAAGCCGTAAAACATAGCAAAACTTGTCACCTCGAGGGGAAGATATTATAACTCCAGCTCCCGAGCCTTCCAGCTGCCTAGACCCATCAAAATGTATGGTCCAATATGTATTGTCTGGCTTTTCCTCCGGGGCTTGAAGCTCTGTCCAGTCATTGATGAAGTCCACTAAAGCCTGAGACTTTATAGCTGTTCGAGGTACATATCTGATATCATGGGGTCCAAGTTCAATGGCCCACTTTGCAATCCTGCCTGTAGCCTCTCTGTTATGAATTATATCCCCCAAAGGAGCTGAAGAGACCACTGTGATAGGATGCTCTAGAAAATAATGCCTCAGCTTCCGGCTTGCCATGAATACTCCAAAAACCAGCTTCTGCCAGTGTGGGTAACGCTGCTTGGACAAAGTCAGGACCTCACTGACATAGTAGACCGGCCTCTGGACAGGATACTCCCGGTTTGCCTCCTTTCTTTCCACCACCATTGCAACACTAACAGCTTTGTTATTTGCTGCAATATACAGGAGCATTGGTTCCTTGGTGACAGGAGCTGCCAGTATGGGCGGCTCTGCCAGCTGCTTCTTTAAAGCCTCAAAAGTTTCTGCGGCGGCTTTCGTCCACTTGAACTCATCTGCTTTCTTCAACAGCTGATACAGAGGAATAGCTTTCTCCCCCAGGCGGCTTATGAAACGACTCAGAGCCGCCACGCGACCCGCCAAGCGCTGGACATCATTGATACACTTAGGCTCGGCCAGAGAGGTGATGGCCTTGATTTTCTCCGGGTTAGCTTCAATTCCACGCTCAGAAACCATGAAACCCAGGAGCTTTCCTGCAGGAACACCAAAAACGCATTTATCTGGGTTAAGCTTCATCTGATAAATCCTGAGATTGTCAAAGGTTTCCTTGAGATCCTCCAGTAAAGCTGCTTTCTTAGCTGACTTGACCACAATATCATCCACATAAGCATGCACGTTGCGACCAATCTGCCCGTGGAAGCAATTTTGCACACAACGCTGGTAAGTCGCCTGGGCACTCTTGAGCCCAAAAGGCATAGAAACATAGCAGAAGGCGCCAAAAGGGGTAATGAAGGCCGTCTTCTCTTGGTCCTCCACTGCCATCTTGATCTGATGATAACCAGAGTATGCATCCAGGAAACATAACCTCTCACACCCCGCTGTAGCATCAATAATTTGGTCAATGCGAGGGAGAGCAAATGGATCAGCTGGACAAGCTTTGTTAAGATCCGTATAATCAATACACATACGCCAAGTTCCATTTTTCTTCAGAACCAACACCGGGTTAGCCAACCACTCCGGGTGTAAAACCTCTATGATAAACCCGGCTGCCAGAAGCCGGGCTAACTCTTCCCCAATAGCCTTGCGTCTCTCCTCATTGAAACGACGAAGATACTGTTTGACAGGCTTGAACTTAGGATCCACATTAAGGCGGTGCTCGGCGAGTTTTCTCGGTACACCCGTCATGTCAGAAGGTTTCCATGCAAAGATGTCCCGATTCTCACGGATAAACTCGACGAGCGCGCTTTCCTATTTGGGATCCATATCAGACCCGATAGTGAACTTAGCAGAAGAGTCGCCAGGGGTAAACTCCACTTCCTTAGTATCTCTGTGAGCCTGAAATTTGAGAGCCGGCTCTCCCTCTATAGAGGGCTTCTTGAGAGGCGTCATATCCGCCGGGTCTACATTGCTGGCGTAGATTTTGAGCTCCTCCGTGGCACAAGCCGCCTCGGCATACGCGGCATCCCCTTCTTCACATTCTATGGCGACTTTCCGGTTTCCATGAATTGTGATTGGACCCTTGGGACCCGGCATCTTGAGCTTGAGATAAATATAACAAGGCCTAGCCATGAACTTGGCATAAGCAGGCCGCCCAAAGAGAGCATGATAGGGACTCTTGATCCTGACCACCTCAAATGACAATGAATCGCATCTGGAATTATCCTCTGACGTCCCAAAAGCCACATTCAACTTGATCCTTCCAACAGGGTATGCTGACTTGCCAGGTATAATTCCATGAAAAACTGTGCTGGATGGTGTAAGGTTTTTCTCCGTCAACCCCATACGCCGGAAAGTGTCATAATACAAAATATTGATACTACTTCCGCCATCCATCAGAACCTTGGTGAGAGCATAGCCTCCCACTTGGGGTGCTACCACAAGCGCCAGGTGACCCGGATTATCAATTCTGGGCGGGTGATCCTCCCTGCTCCAAGTAATCGGCATCTCTGACCACTTTAGGTATTCTGGAACTGCCGGCTCTACCGCATTAACAGAACGTCTCCTGACCTTGCGATCCCTTTTATCTGCACATGTAGTGAACACATGATACTGTCCACTACTTAACTGCTTAGGATTGCTCTGAAACCCGGTCTGATTATTCTGTTGTTGCTGATTGTTGTTCTGCGGGATCTGCTGAAAATGCTGGCCATTGTTGTATTGATTCCCTTGAAACTGCTGACCGCTGCTATTCCCCTGGAAGCCGCCACCAGACCCGCCCGGGTGGTGTGACTGTTGCTGAAAACCGCCAGGCGAGCCTCCACCAGGTGGTCCGAACCCGGGCCCGGAACCCGGTCCGTATCCTCCACCCCCACCACCTGGCGGGTTCTGGAAACGCCGAGCAAAAGCATCCATTATATGGCACTGTTCCCAGGTATGCTTGGCTGGACGCTCTTTAGTGCCGTGTTTTGGGCATGGCCCCTTCAGGAACTCCTCAAAATTTTGTGGCTTAAAAGCTCTGTTATCAGGACCACCCTTCTGAAATTTTGTACCTGCATTTGTATTAGCAACCAGCTCTGACCCGGCTTCTGGGCCCTTACGCTTCTTATCATTGTTCTGCTTTTGCCACCAACAGGCTTTTTACCCTTCGGATCAGGAACCTCTGGCTCATCAACTCCTGGGTCCTTTGTAGGATCAGACTCGGCATACTTGGTGAGAGCATTCATGAGCTCCCCCATATCTTTGACACTCCGTTTGAGCCGCCCTAACTTCTGCGTGAGAGGCTCATAGTGGCAGGCCTTCTCCAGCACCAAAACTGCCTGAGGGGCAGAGATGTTGTCTGAAGAATGAATAATCTCCGCAACTCGGCCGACCCAATGGTGAGCCGACTCTCCCTGCCGCTGAACACAATGCTGAAGATCAATGATAGTCTTTGGACGCTTGCAGGTACCTTGGAAGTTTTTGATAAAACGTTCCCTTAACTCGACCCATGTGTTGATGGAATTCGGGGGCAAATTCTTCAGCCATGTCTGCGCTGCTCCTTCCAACATCATGGTGAAGTATCTTGCACAAGCCTCATCGCTGACTCCCTGCATATCCATGGCCAACTCATAACTTTCTATCCACTGTGCCGGGTTCTGGTCTGGTGTATAACTGGACACCTTCCGCGGGCCTTTGAAATCTCGGGGCAGGGGCGCGCTGCGGAGAGCCGGGCTCAAGCAAGGCACTCCAATGGATCTTCCTGTTGGGGTGACTGTTGTAGTCACGACTGGTGCGAGAGCCGCCTCCTGAGCGGCGAGAGCCGCCGCCTGCGCCGCTGTCTGATCTGCCGCGAGAGCCGCCGTGTGTGCCGCGTGAGTCTCATGTACTCTGTGCCCCGGGACCATAGGATTTGGTGAATATGGCAAGCCCCCAGGCGCACCCCGATGATGGCGGGTGCTAGACACTGCAGGACTTTCAGCATGGCGGCTTCTAGTGCGGCTTCTGTTAGGAGCAGGTGTGGAATGCAGTCGCTCCCGGCTATAAGAATAATTTGCTTGCTGGACCACAGTGGTTTTCAGCTTCTCGATTGCGTTGCGAGCCTCAATCTCCAGGGGCGTGTTTCCATTGATTGGAAGTCGCGCCAGCGCGGTAGTGGCCGCATAAAGGTTATCCACAGGGTTCGTAAAATGCCCTTGCGCCGTAAGCATCGGCGCCTCTCGGCGTAAATTAGGCTCAACCCGTGGCGGCTCTTCACGACCCGCCAAGTGGCGGGCTTCCGGGTCTGGCGACCTCTGGGGAGTTCCTGTTGCAGGACCACGAATGCGTTCCCCTGGTGGGGTGCTGAACTGCAGGGCCTGACCTTCAATATTGGAGATATAGCGGCTCCGGTGTCGTCGGTGATGAACCGCATCAGACTCTGCCCGGCGTTGCTCCAGATGATAATTCTCCTGTTGCAAACGCGCCGTCTCTTCCTGTATCTCTCGTTCACGAGTCGCCAGACGGACGTTCTCCGCATCAATGCTAGCCTGAGCCTGCACCATCTGACCCTTGATCCTGGCGATTTCCGCATTGAGCTCTGCTTGATTCTCCGCTGTAACCTGTGTGGCCATCAATGTCGTCAACGTGGTCGCCAGCCCCACCAGAGCCTGCGCTGGCGAGACTCTTGGCATTGCATTAGAAGTTCCAGCATCTGCCGCCGGGTCTGGCATGTCAGCCGCCCCTGCCATGTAGACAACAGGGCGAGCGGGCGGGCCTAAAGAATCCTGCGACGGCGAGTTCTGCTGAAAGCCCCCAAGACCCTCCTGATGAAGAGAATAAAGGGACTCTCCACCAGAGGAATAGCCACCATCATCGTAAGTCGCCGAGCCTTCTGTGGAAGCCGACGATCCAGAGTACTCCACCCCTTGAGTGAAGCCAATGAAGACGTGCCTCTGCCTGGCGGGCTGCGTGTCCTGGACCGGCTTGAAGGTGTTGGCAAAGATATCCGGCCCAAATCCAGATCCGCCGGCGTGCACAGGAGCCGGAAGCCGAGGGGCGGCTCTCGCCACGGCGGGTTGCGCGCGGCGGGCCGTCTAAGAAAATGAAGAGAAAAAGAAAAAGGAGAAAGGCAATAAGAAAAATAAAATGAAAAGAAAAAGCAAAAGGAGAAAATGAAAAGAAAAATCAAAGGAATAGCAGTAGCGCGTTTATGGACCCGCGCTATAGCTAACTTAGCTGTAGCGCGGGATACCTAAACCGGCGCTACAGATAACTTACTATAGTGCGTGTGTCCACACACGCGCTATAGCTAAGTTATCTGTAGCGTCGGTTTAGGTATCCCGCGCTACAGCTAACACACGCGCTATAGCTAAGTTATCTGTAGCGCCGGTTTAGGTATCCCGCGCTACAGCTAAGTTAGCTATAGCGCGGGTCCATAAACGCGCTACTGCTATGTTTGAGTTAACCGCACCGCGCGGGCCTTTCTTCCCCAATTCTCCCCATTCCATCCCCTTGCCCTCCTCCACGCCGTCGCCGGAGCCCTCGTCGCCCTTGCCTCCTCGCGCCGTCACCGGAGCCCATCCTCGCCGCGCCTGCCTCCTCCTCGACGTCGCCGCGCGCCTGCCTCCTCCTCCTCGACCTCGCCGCGCCTGCCTCCTCCTCGACGTCGATGTCGCCGCCAACCTCCTCCTCCTCCATCGACCTCGCCGCCCTGTAAGGCCCTCCTCTCCCCTCCCCTCTTGTCTCTCTCTGCTCTCTCTCTCTCTGCCATATGTATGAACCCTAGGTTATTTAGTGCTAGATTAGTTCCATATGAACCCTAGGTTAATTAGTGCTAGATTAGTGCCATGAATACCCTAGGGTTAGTGCTAGATTATGAAACCTAGGTGCCATTTGAACCCTAGGTTAGTGTTATGAACCCTAGTAAAAAAATTGTTGCTATTTACATTTTTTTAGTTCAAACAGAATTGTTGCTATTTAAAAAAATTTAGTTAAAGCAACTGTGCTAGATTATGAACCCTAGCTAGTTAAAACAGAATTATTGCTAGGTTAGTACTAGATTATGAACCCTAGTTAAAACAGAATTGTTGCTGTTTAAAAAATCTTAGTTCAATCAATTGTTGCTATTTAAAGAAAAAACAGAAGTTCCTTGTTTGCATCAATCAATTGTTAGCTAGGGTTTTTTGAGAAGCAGCTATTGTTTTGTTTAGTTAACCCTAGTAGATAGGAATTTAACTAGGGTTCTTTATGGTGAATTTCTTTGAATAATTAAAGTGCATGAATTTCTTTGATATACATGATGTTGGCTGTTGATGGTGAACATATTTTGAATAATTGAAGTGCCAAATGATGTTGGCTGTTGTTGTTGCCATATGATGTGCCAAATGATGGAGATGATGTGCTATTGTTGCCTATGTTGGCTTTTCTTGTTTGCAGGGAAATGATCCGAGTGGCCTATGTTTTGCCGGAATGTTGATTCATTTCTGTTCCGGCGAATTTCAGGCGCTCGATATGTCCACTTTTTAGCAAAGGTCATGCCGAAATTTCCCGTGAATTTCGGCATGACTTGTGCTAGAAAGTAGGCATATCGAGTGCCCGGCATTTGCTTGGACGGGAATGAAACGGCATTCCGGCAAACCATAGGCCTTTTTTTATGTCATTACTCATTTTATTATAGTTTAAAAATTAAATGAGCAGACTTAATCGTAGGAAACATGTCGAACAACGACGAGACCGGGCCTTCTGACCACGCTGCCGACGACATACAATATGACCGTGAACATGATTACCTCGAATTTTTGTCTAGTCAGCAAACAGAAGGTTTGCAGGGCGACCTGGTCATAGCGGACGATGGTACTGCCGCCGACATCGACACCGATGGCACCGATGGCACCGGCACCGATGGCGGCGCCGAAGGTACCGGCGCCGAAGGCGGTAACGAAAAGAAGAAGTAGAAGAAGCAGAGGACACGACGCCCTAACAAACTCGGCATCGGAAGAATCCTGGTCACAGAGATGCACCCCAGCAAATTCGAGCCAATAGCGCCGGATGAACCTCGCAAGTGCTACGGCAACCAAGTCGGATGCATCCTACGGGAAACCGCGAGCATCAACGACAATCACTTAAGGAAGAAACCACATCTGGAGCACTTGCTTCTAACGAAGCTGCACAAGAGATTCCAGTTCCCCGGCCGGGATGACCGCATAGAAAACCCGTGGGATGATGCTGCCATGAAAGGTATCAATAACCACGCCATGGGCATGTTCAGCAACGATTTGGCCGCCTGGAAAGGGAGGGTGAAACGAGCGATTGATGCTAACGAACCCCTATCCAAGATTTTGGCGGACAATCCGACACTGACGGCAGAGGAGTTCGAAAAGTTTAAGGACACTTCCGCTACCGAGGCAGCCAAGATTAAGTCTGAGAAATACAAGTCAATGCAGCAAAGGAACACGGGGAACCAACGCCTCGGAAGCCGTGGCTACATTGGCAAGAGGCCCATATGGGATAAGGAGGACGCGGAACGTGAAGCCGCGGGGATCCCAGACCCCTACGCGGAGTTCACCGACCCGCAGGAGCGTGACTTCATCAGGGCCCGATACAAGTGGGACAAGGAAAAGAAGGTTTGCTACATGGACCCGATCATGAGGAAATTGATTAGATTACTGGTAATTATTCTTTTACCACCTTACATTTAGCTTCTGATCAAGTGGACTACACGTTGTAGTAACATTCGTAAACGGTTCACATTCCTTTTGCAGAAGGAGCAACACAGGCTTGCGGCCCAAAGCGACTCGTCGTCTCACTCGTCGATGAGGCCCAAGTGGGACACCCCTCTCAACCGGGCCTTGAACCAACTGAAGGGACTCCCTTTGGACCAGCGGCCGCAATATGGACGTGTGCACGGCGTCGGAGACGGCGCCACGTGGAAGTACTACTACAACGAGGGCCCGGAGGCCAAAAGGCAGAAAAAGAAGTTCAGTCAGTTGAACATCGACGAGAAGGTGAAGCTTGCGGTCGAGAAAAATGCAGCTGAGGCCGAGAAAAAAGCAGCTGAGGCCGCAGAAGCGAACAAAAATGAGTTGGTCCAGCAGGCAGTCAATGCAGCTGTAGCTGCCTGCAGAAATGATTTCGCTACTAACTTGATTCCGGCTATTATCGACTGGACGAAGCAAAATCCAGACAAGACGGCACAGGATTTTCCCATGCCCAGCTTCGTCGGGAGCAACTCGGTGAACATCGCACCACCACCACCTGCTGCCGCTACCGCACAAGGTCCTGCTCCCGCACCCGCTCATAGCAGCCCATCCTCTGTCTCTGGCGTGCTAGGCGGGCCTTCGTCTTTGGCTGACCTCGACGCCCTCACGATAATTACACGTCGCACCAACATCTATATAATCTTCCGTTTTTCGTTGCCTTTCGGATGTCTTACGCCGCAGACATGTCTTCGCAGGCCGACGAAACCCCGTGCACCGTACTCTACATGATCAACAGCCGGAAGGTGGACATGGGAAAGGCAGTGATAACGAAGCCCTTGGAACTCACGTTCCACGGCCAGCCGATCCCCGTTGGCACCTTCAGGGTTACCTTGTCGAGTGTGAAATTGGGCCACGAGGATTTGACACCTCCAGTACGGCTCGTGGGAGAGGAGGACGAGACCCCGATGCGGCTTGGAGAATGCAAGGGTTGGATGCTGCTGTGGCCGAAGAATCTTCTTCGTCTGGAGGCGGCCGAGAGCACACCAATGCAAGGATTGGAGAACCAGCAAGGTATGAACACCACCACCCCGCCTACGCAATTACCAGCGCCTCTCGTGCCGTGTCGTGGTATTTTCACTGCAGATGTCCTCATAGGACTTAATCTCGAAGCCATCGCGTAAGTAGCAGATCAAAGGGGTCAAATGAGGAACACGGAAGGCAAGATTTACCCAGGTTCGGCCCCTCTCGAGGAGGTAAAGCCTACTCCTGCTAGATGTATTTGAAGATCTTGATTACAAGGGTTTTGAGACTTGTCTAGCCCTAGCTCTCGAAAGATTTTCCCCCCTCCTTCTATCCCCGGGGGCTCCCCTTTATATACAGGCGGGGCCCCGGGGCTCACATAAGAGTCCGGGCCGGGATAACAATCCGAGCCCAACTCCCCTTACTTGTTTCCTAAGTTATACCTTAAGGCGGTTTGCACTTACCGCCTCTCTCGGCGGGTCTTGGGCCGGCCCCTCAATGGGCGGCTCTCCTTCTGGGCCTCCATAGAAGACACTACGGCCCACCTGGCCCTTCATGGTTTTACTCCTCGAGACCCGGCCCTGAACGGGCGGGTTTCACCCAAAGATATTTCCCTGACATGCCGGGTGAGAGCGACGGATGACGCGAGGAAGGGGGTCCAATAGTGGATGATGTAGTTGGCCCCGTGGAACAAGGAATGGATGATGAGATGGAGGAGGAGGACCCTCTCCGGTTCCTCAATACCGGTGCCGCCTATGACGACGGACAAATGATGAGTCAGCCATATGACTCGGGCTATGAGCATGCGGATGAGGAGATGGATGGTGTGCCCAGGCAGGAACGTCCTAGAGTTGATTGCAAGAAGTCTCTCTTCATGCAATCCTCATAGGACACGCCTCCAGATGCCGCCACAACGCAGGGTCATCTAGCCGAGGGTCGTAAAGTGCTTAGCCCGACGACACTGGTGGTGGGGGTAAGGAAGGGTCTGGACGGTGAACCCAAGAAAAAGGAGAGGAAGAGACCGCCGAAGAAAGGCACTGCTGCCGCCAAAGCTGCCAAAGCTTCTAGCAGCCAGCCGACCGATTTTGCAGACCGTGTACCGGTCAAAGGTGCGGTGATGTACCATGTCGCGGGCGTGCCGATCCTACCGCCGAAACCGCTAGAGGCCATATCAGGGGATCTCAGGAGACTGCACAACCATATGTTGTCGACTGAGAAAAGCCTTCTCGCCTCGGAGGATCCAGGATATCCGCTTTACGCGGTTCGTGTGCATGTCGACACACTGCCCACGGAGGTGTTCTTCCTGCGATTTGATCACATCTTTGAGATGTTTCTCATGAGCCGGCTCGATTTTACGATCGTCCGCCTTTTTGCGCTACATATGAACTTTGTCATCAGGAGAGAACAAATCTCGGAAATCGCGGTGGCGGATCCATACTACATGCATGAGTCCTTCTTGAGTCTCGGCGAGTTTGAACGTAAAGCTGCTAGGGACTACATCGAATACTTCATGGTAACGAATAAGGACAAGGAAATGATTCTCCTGCCTTATCATCCAATGTAAGTCATTGCCGGACAACCCTTTCGTACGTTTCAATCATTCCTTCGCTCATATGGAGACTAATTTGAGGTGTCGTGGTTTTCCGCAGCAACGGGCGCGCCATCCTTATCGTTCTTTTCCCGCGAGTCTCCCACGCCGTGTATTTCGACTCGTCCAGAAACTTCGAGAAGAAAGACTACACCCACATAATGGATATTCTGGATGATGCTCTCCATGGCTTCAGCATGAGGGGTGGCAACATGCTGATCAGGAAACAAAGGAAGAACAAGCCGGGTTTCTCGCATAAAACTACCTTCTGCTCCATCCATCAACCGACAGCAAGCAAGAACGACGGATTCTACCTCCTCCATCTCATGATGGAGTACAGAAGGGATCACCAACATCTTCGCATGACAACAAGAAACGATGAACATATCCGCAAATGGGCAGAATCCTTAAGACACGAACTTGATTATAGAATCAGAGATGACTTCTTTCGCATCCAGAAGGACATTGCAACGATCATCATGAAAGAAGTTGTCGAAGAGAAAGGGATGTTCCACCACGGCCCTATATCACGAGCTGACGTCAGAACTCGCATAGGCATGCAACGTCAAGACCTGACGCCGTTCACGAAGCTAGGGTGCATCCTCCCGGATATGGATGGGTGGAACTTCCAGTGATTGACGATGCCGATGATGATGTGTCGGTTGAACTTGTAGTTTCTGTAGCGATGAAACTTTGTGATGTCAACGGTCCTGCTGAACTTGCGTAACGCTAGTTTGTTAGTTTGGGTACGATGACCTGCGTACATCTAGTTAATTAGTTTGGGTACGGTGAACCTGCGTTGATTAATTATGTTTACTATATGTTGCATCTCTTAGCTAACTCTTTCTTTTCGTGTTGCTCAAATATATTATGTTGCATATTATTGTTGAATTCGCTTGATGAACATGCATCTCTAACAGGTACATAGGTCCTTGATGGCGAAGAAGTGCTATGCCGTGTACTTAGGGAGGGTTCCGGGAGTGTACGATGAGTGGCCCGAGTGTCAGGCCCAAGTGTCACGGTTCTCGGGCGGCAGCCATAAAGGGTTTGATAGCAGACAAGAAGCAGAAGCTAGTTACTTGAGGTTCACGCTAGCGCGAGAGAGGAATCACAACCGGCGCCTCATGTACTGCATAATTCCGCTCTTACTCATAGTGATAGCTCTTCTCTTCTATATCATCTTTTTAGATGGATGATGAAACATGTGTATGGGATGACGATGTAGTTGCATGTATTCGAGACATATCATAACTTGTATCGCTATTTCGAGATCGATGATGATGATAGACATCATTTGTGTTGGATGATGATGGCATGATTTGATGAGAATATTTGCATGTGTATGATATGATGAGACTATTGTGTGTGATATGACAGGCTATTGTATAAACCTATTAAAAACAGAGAAAAAACGTTGCAGAAAAAAATTACAGACAATAGTAACAGTAGCGCGGGGTATGTGTATCAGTAGCGCTGCTTTATCAGTAGCGCGTGTTAAATAGGCGCGCTGCAGTTTTTAGCAGTAGTGAGGTTCACCTAAACGCACTACTGCTAAACTCTGTTAGCAGTAGCATGGGTGTAACAGCGCTACTGCTAATAGTTAGCTGTAGCGCCGTAGCAGTAGCGCGCCCACCCGCGCTACTGATATTACAAAACCCCGCGCTACTGCTAGGGTTTTCCCTAGTAGTGCTATGTGAAAAGCTCTTCTCTTGTGCCTCGTTCACATCATCGTGACTTTCACCGCTAGATGAAACACACATCAACCTACTGCACGTTTGGATCAAAATCATTGATAAACGACAGTGCAACATATACACATCAAAGCTCACAATACAAATTCAGAGAAAAACATGTAGAAATTCTGATGGAGGCATCGCTTTAGTGGGGATCATGGCGAGTATATACATTTTTCCACAAGGGAAGCTAAAAAATATGTCTTGGAACTTATTTTTCACGAACAATTATTTTTGTCACCCACCCACCCTTGTCCTTACATGGACAACAAGCTGATGTTGCCATCTTTGGTAGATGCACAACGTGAAGGTGTTTTCCACTTTACTCCCAACCACTAGAGTTCCTTGTTGCAGATACTTGTTTACGCACGGTTACTTTCAGGTTCAAGAAAGGTGGTGCACACCCACGCGCTTAGAACCGTCTAGTAGGCGCTTACGTATCTGCAGCTAGCCAGTGACAATTGTTTCTCTCCCTTTAACAAAATAGTTAGTATAATCTTTTCTTGCAAGATAGCTAAAAGCATTTCAGATTTTGCCCTCTTGGTGCACATTACAGAAGTCCAAAAATTGCAGTGGCTTCCTTTTGTCCTTCTCGCACCTAAAGTCTTGAACCGTGCAAGGTGCTTAGAGAGGTGCTTATGAAAAGAGATAAACGCACCATTCGTCAGTGAACTCCCGCGAGATGAGCACATTGGTCACACAAGTGTCAAAATGTTGAAAAGTGGTCAGTTTGCTTTGTTTTATGAGCGAATAGGTCAATATCCCGTTTCGAGCCGTGACGGGGCCGACGTGGCTGGCTGACTCAGCTCGGGGCCCACTGTCATTTTTTTGTCCTGTAGTTAAGTTCACGGGGGGGGGGGTGTTTTTTATGCAATGCGGCCCCTATAGTATTTTGGGTTGGGTTTTTTTTGCAAATATTGCATCCCCTCCCCTGTCAAATTCCCCAATCCAACCCGATTCGTGCCAAACCCTACCATTTCTTCTCACTTCATCCTCTCTCTCGATCTGCCACAGCCGTCATCTAGCTCGAGATGGACCAGTTCGAGGGAGAGAGCTGGCGGCCGGAGAACAGGGAAGGGAGTGTCTTCTTCCCGACGGAGAGCTGGAGGCACGGCGAGCCGGAGTTGAGGCCTGAGTTCGGTCGCTGTGTGCTCCAGCGCACGACGGGGATGTACCGGGTGGAGGAGAAGTTGCGCGGTCGTGCGCTGGTGGGTTGAGTGGAAGGGCACAGGTGGTTGCTGCTTTGGAGTCGCAATGCGGCCTCTCCCGCGACGACGTCATGGTTGAGGTATGTTCGCCTCCGGCGGATTTTCTTGTACGGTTCCGGTCCGGCGAGGACTGCACTCGGGTGCTCATCTACCACTCCCGTAAGCTTACCGCCGGCGGAGAGACGATCCAGTTTAGCCGTTGGCAGCGTGGGATGGGTGGCGAGGCGTCGTCTTTGAAGTTTTTGACTAGGTTGAGCTTTGATGGGCTGCCGCAAGAAGCATGGGAGGTTGAGTTTGTTGCCAAGTTTGTTAGCAGTCTCGACGGCGATCTCGTTAAGATGGTGAAGCCCACTGATCGCTGTTTCGTCATTGTTGAAGCGTGGATGAAAAATCCTAACAAAGTGCCCAAGTTATATGAAGTGGAGCTGCCAGAACCTGACCTACGGCAAGATTATCCAACCTCTGACTCTGACGGGCCAATTTCACCACCTTCCAGTCACCTGAAACTCGAGAAGCCAACAGTTATGCATGTTGTGAAGATCCATATTCTGAAGGTTATAGATCAGAGCCCTCTATTAACAGAGTTGCCATCTGCTTACGATTACGACGATGAATCCAACAGTGCTCGTTGTCACACTTTCACTCGCTATCCTGGTACAATTGATGGGGCAGAGAGGGCATACATTGGTGGTGGGCATGGATTTGCAGGTCCAGGGACAGATGGCCATGCAGGTGGTCTGTTCAAGATGTAGATGCAGCATCTGATCTATGTATCTGTTGTGTTTGTACTGTGGCAATGTAGCCTTTGTGTGTAAGAACAATGTACCCAGAATTGGTTGTATCCAGACCTGATGTAACCAGTTTGTTGTATCCAGACCTGCTATATGCAGTATGTTGTGGTGTGAACCTATTATATGTGATTTATATGCAGTGTGCACTTTCTGTGAAAGGAACTAGTTCAGATGTTGTGCTGTATGCATTTGCTGTGAAAGAAAGTAGTTCACAGTAGAGATCTCTTCACAGTATATGCCACTGAAATGAGAGAAGAATATCTTGCAGAGCACATACAAAAGATAATTAGTTGTACCAGAACACAGCACTAACAAAAGCACTTAATGTGTTTCAATCTTAAGAAAGCACAAACCAAACTAGAAGTTCAGTCAAAGAAACAAGGACAACACTGAATTACAAAGCATGATATCAGTCTTGTGGTGCTGATTGTGTGTTGTTGATCTCCTCTTCGGCCATGCTTCTTCCTCTTCCTGTTCTTCTGCCTCCTCTTCCTCCTCTTCTCCCTCCTCTTCCTCCTCCTCTTCCTCCTCTTCTTCCTGCTCTTCCTCCTCTCTCTCCAAACAGAAGAAATTGAAAGCCTCCACCACCTGAAGTTCCTGCTGCTGCACTATTGCTTGCCAGGTGTGTTGCTAGTGCTGCCTCTTTCTCTTCTTTGATTTGCACCCCTCCTATTCACTGCATTAGCTGCAGCTCTAGTTGTTGTTCTTCTTCCAGACCTATCCCTTGCTTGACCTCTCAAAACAGCAGTTGTAGCTGTGCTTGTCCTAGGTGGTGGAATATTTGCTCTATATTGTGCAAC
Source organism: Elymus sibiricus (assembly GCA_039707655.1). Lineage (NCBI taxonomy): Eukaryota > Viridiplantae > Streptophyta > Magnoliopsida > Poales > Poaceae > Elymus > Elymus sibiricus. Next base: position 391,649,321 of record CM077664.1, on the reverse strand, counting down.
AAAAGCAGATTCCATAGGGAATGGCTCAATATCTTCGAAGACAATTTTTGGTGCCTGCAATATATAAAATACATAACAGATCAAAACATGAAATACATAACAAAAGCAGATTCTCAAGTATTGCATTTTATGAATTCACCTCACGGCCCAGCTGAGATATCATAGATTCTTTCACATTGGAAGGATCTTTCCTGGGATCTAGTTCTACATGATCAATGTGCTGATGAAAACATTAAACACTGTGTTAGTGCTTCTTGTGCAAACTGATCAAAACATGAAATAGTGTGCTGCATATTACCTCTAGTATCTCAGGAATGTCAGCATCTCCATTTTCATCAACCATTGTGGGACCTCTGTTTGGGTTTGGCATGTGCTTCAGGACAATCAACCTTGAACCTCTCCATGTTTTGCTGCCACCTTGTAGTGTTGCTTGACCTAGCACATGGCCACAGGTGGTTCTTCACTATCTCTCCCTTGTGGAGCTGGTTCAGGTTCTGGTACAGATGTCTGACACAAAACCTATGTTCAGAGTCAGGGAATAATTCTCTAACTGCTTTCATTAAACCATGCAACACAACACAGAATATATATTATCTTAAGACACAATGAGCTATGTTACAAACACAACACATCACAACACAGAATTTTTGTTTTGAGCACACCTTCTGTTTATCACTCATTATAGTGATAGTTGATGTGTTGATGATGTTTAGGTCTGTTTTCAAAGTAGTAAGAAACCACTTCCATGAAGCATGGCACTCCACCTCTACAACAGCTAGTGCAATTGGGTATATGCAATCATTGGGATCTACTCCAATTGCTGTCAGAATCTGTCCACCATATTTGGTCCTTATGTGAGTTCCATCTAGACAAATTATGGGCCTGCGTCCAAGTAGCCATCCTCTTTTGCATGCATCCAGACATAAGTATAAAGTGCTCAAAGTTTCACCCATCCTCTTCAAATAGAAAGTTGTGCCTGGGTTAGCTCTCCTTAGCTCATTTCCATAGTCACAAAGCTGTCCATACTGGGCCTCCTCATCTCCTCTGATCTTTTTCAAACATGATAACCTAGCTCTTGCTAACTTAAATCTATTGGGCTTTATGTTGTCCTTCTTCTGCACTTTGTTTTGAAAAGCAGTCAAACTCATCTTTGGGTCATCTCTGAATTCTTCAACAAACTTTTCAGCTAGCAATGGAGCGTCATTTCTTTCACTTCCCACACCCTCTCACAAGTATGCTCTGCAACATATGTTTTTATCAGCATGCACTCAACTCTACTGTCTTTAACAGCAATCATTCTCCAAGGACAGCCTTCAACACACTTTGCTTCAATTCTAGTTGAATTGTTCCTTGTCTTCTTAATTTTTACTCTATTCTTCACTATGTACATGGACAATGCAGACCTTAGTTCAGCAGGGTTTGAAAAACCCATCCCAAGTTTAAAAATTGGCTCTTCCATGTCTGTCAATTTGTTGAAAGCAGGGAAATCAAATTTCTGCCTGTCTTCACTATCTGGGAGATCTATTTTCTCTGTATCAGCAACATCTGGATTTTCATCATTTGCATCTTCTTTCACCACTTTCCTACTTGCAGCAATTATGTCATCTGGGACAGAAGTGTCAACATTTTCATCAAACAAAGTGTCATCTCCAGCTTCAAAATCATAGTCAGAATCTGCAAAATCTGGATCAATACTAGAGTCTGATTCATATCTAAGGTCCTCCTCTTCACTCTCAGCACCAAATTCCTCATCTTCATCAGCACCAAGTTCCTCTTGTTCCTCAGCAACAAACTCCTCTTCTTCCACATCAGCATTTACCTCTTCTTGCTCAACAGCAAATTCATCTTGTTCTAAAACCTCAGGAAACAAATTCTCCTTCCCCTTCTCTTTCATGACAAAATCTTCTTTCACTAAATCAGTACTCAACTTCCTCCTAGCAGACATGGATGTGTTGTCGTTGCACAACTCTTCATATCCACCTGACATCATGTTGAACATGTGCTCACTGAATGTAGGCATATAATTCCTAGCTGGTATGTGCTCTGACTCAAATTCCTTTTTGCAAGGACTAATTACTTTAGGTAGCTCAACTGGCTGCACAAGCACATCATCCCAAAGTTGTTTGTCAAGAACATTGTCATGATCAATATACACATGCACTTTGTGCCCACCTTCTGCACAAGCTGATTCTGCCATAGCTAATGCATGGGACTCAAAATTCATTTGCTTCAATCCATCCACAACTGTTCTGCCAGGATGCAGCCAGTACACTTGAAACCCCATGGCTGGCACAGCATATCCTAGTTGCTTGATCATCCAATCCACCAGAGCACAACAGAATGTACCCTTATCACAGCCATCAAAAACATCAATTGATTCCTGCATGTAAACACGGTTCGATCCAACACCACAGAACCATCCATTGTGATGTATTACTAAGCTAAATAAATCACTGCAATCACCTGCATTGCAAGAAAAACTACAAATTAATCTCTTTACTGACAACTACAAACGTCTCCAGTGGCAACTAAACCCTAAACACTTATTTGAACCTAAATTCATCCAATTCTCTAACAAAAAATCCCCAATTTTGAAACCCTAGCAAATACTGCCGAGAGGCACAAAGGAAGGGGAAGAGAAACAGTGAGAAGATCTTACCATACTCGGGAGCATCATCCCAGGGAAATCGTCGCCCAGGAACCCGTTCAGCGTCTGCGCGTGCGCCGGCATCAACCACGCCGGCGGCGGCTTCACCACAATCACCGCCGCCGTCAACGTCTGCAGATTCGTCGCCACCGTCAGACGGCGCGGCTACTGTAGAGGGGGCGGCTACATCGCCGTCCTCTCCGCCGCCGCAACCTACGGAGGCAACCAACGGGCTTGACGTTGCCGCCGACGGGCACCCAGCCGCCGTCATGTCGCACGGTCGGGGGTGGGGGGCGGTCGGTCGGGGGTCGGTAATGAATATGTTATTCTTTCCAGGGGCTTTCTTGTGAATGTACACCGAGCCACCGCTGACTCACAATGCCACGTGGGCAGCGCCAATGGCTAAAGAGATGGGAGTGACCCGTTTGCTCATAAAATGAACCAAACTGACCCGTTTTCCATGTTTTGACACTTGTGTGACCAATGTGCTCATCTCGCGGGAGTTTACTGACGAATGGTGCGTTTATCTCTTATGAAAAGAAGTCGTTTTTGTTTTCTTGAACACCGATGCTTATTCGTATAGCTTTGATGCTTGTTTAGACATTTCTGTTATAGAAACATGCATCACTTCATAAATAAAGTTGCGTGATTTTGATACGGTTTTCTACGGCGCAACAACCCGCCGTTCTGACTTCTGACGGTTCTGTGCGGGTTTTTCAGTTGCGCCGGCCGGCGTGGGATAGGGTGGGCAACCCAGGTGTCGGTCGGACGGATGGAGGTGTGGCTTTTCCGACGTGCGGTTGCATAACAGTTAATTTCCTTGTTCCTTGCTAGCTAGTGCGGATGGATCCCTGGCACCGACCCACGAGGCCACGACGTACGCTCACGGCCATGTTGCTTGCTCGCTGTTGGGACGGAGGTCCTTGCATCATGCATGTGATGGGAGCTAGCTTGCCAGTGGAGTTCGCGCGTGGACCGCAGGGTTGCAGGCATGTGGGGTGAAGGTACTGAAGCCACGGCATTGGTCATTCCGGATCAAGATGCAGCCGTCTCTGTGGTGTACCACTCCGGCCACTCGAGTGCAGCAAGCACGCCCCACTTCCCACTACAGCCTCCACTCACTCTCAGCCCAGTCGACTGACGGAGAGAGAGCTGGGCAGCTAGATGAGCCACTGGTAGCAGAGCCCCACGACGGTCTCTATCGCCCTGCCGACGGCCGCGGCAGGCCGGCGCTGCCGGAAGGCTGCCCCAGGGAAGAGGATGGGCTTCGGGGCCCTGAGTTCCCGGTGCTGATTCATCTGGATCGCACCCGGGACTACTCGCCGCTTGAAGACCGCCCCCATGGTGCTCCTCAAGACTGGCCACTCGATGACCAGTTCCGCTGGGCCAAGGGCACGAAAGACGGGAAGGCCGGCACGGGCACGCGCTGCTCGGCGGCGGCCGCCATTGCGCAGCCGAGGCGAAGGCCGAGGGATGATGAAGACGAAGACGGCACCGACAGGCGTGGCCGTCACCGCCGCACGCGCTCACGCTCCGCCTGGCCGGGAGGCATGCTGGGCTGCCGTTCTGCTGAGTCAGCGCCAAACAGCCAACGCCGTCATCACGGCGGCAGCAGTGGCGGTTACGGCCGTCGTCGTGGTGCGTCCCCAGGTGACACGCTGGCAGGGCGCAGCCGCAGCTCGAGCCCGCAGTCCGACGACATGGGAAGGCGCAGCCGCTCCTGCTCACGGGACAGGAGTTGGTCCCCGAGCTTGGCGGCTACCGGGCTGGCCGGGGACAGTGTGCTTGGCTCCCCGCGCGGATGCCTGCCCCCAAGTGGCACGCTGTCCCAGGTTGGGCTGCTGCAGGTGCTCCAGGGCACTCCTGCCTGCCCCGCCACCGCCCCTGACGGAGCACTCCAGGGGGTCCCTGTGGGCTTCCTTGCCGAGCCTGACATGGCGCCGTTCCGTGACGAGGTGGACCAGCTCTGGTGCGAGCTCACGCGCTCTGACCCTCAGTTGCTTGAGCTGGACGCCATGTCGGCTTGGCCGCCGGGTGGGCAGGCCGCGCAGCTGGATGGTGCCGCAGTTGACTGGCCCTGGAGCGCCAGGCCCCTCCCTTCGTCGCCTCTGCATGTGCAGACCTCTCGGGGATCGAGCTCGGCCCGGGAGCTGTGGGGGCTGGCATGGGCCTCGTGGGGCCCGACGTTTCCACGCTCTCGAGGGAATTGCTGCTCAAGCCTTGGCCCTCTCTGGGCTATCTCGTACCGGCGCCTGCGAAGCCACTCAGTCTGGAGCCGGTCCAGGAGCTTGCCTGGCCGGTGGGTCCAGCTAACCATAGGGCGGACCGGCTCATGTCTGCTGACCAGCTGGCGGTGCAGCTCCAGGGCCTCGAGGTGGACGCGGCGACCACGTTCCTGAACAAGATCTTTGGTCTGCTGCCTCCATCCATCATGGGGGCGCCGCCTTGCCTGGCCACCTCTGCCGTGGCATCGGAGCCGGACTCCACGCCGGTGGTGATCGAGACGCCGCCCGCCCCTAGACGCTCCAGCGTCAGGACTGCCGGCTCGGCGGTGGCTGGCCTCACCCAGCAGCAGAAGGCAGAAGCAAGGCTCATCAAGAAGCTGGAGTTCATTGACCACTCTGCTGCTTTCACCCCCGGGTCCGCCAGCGCTACACTGACCGCTTCAAGGCCCCGCTGGGCAAGTTGATTGTGCGCCTGGCCGAGGCCGCCGGGGTGCGCTCGTCTGCCTCCATCAACCTGCCGGATGAAGATCTGCTGGAGCTAGCCGAAGAGGCTGCCTGAGCCCTAGCGGATTTAGTTGGGGCCTCGTAGTTCTTTATGTTAGTTCAGTGTCTGTTTGTTTGCTGTTGTGGTTACCGCGCCGTAGGCCAGCCTGTAGTATGTTGCGACCTCGTCGGACGCCCGTGATGTCACACCGGCCGTATCTATATGTTCTTGTTGGCATCGCTGCTCCTTGTTCGAGCATGCTAATGCAAAGGGCCCCCAGTTATGTTTCCCATGAGTAGTTTCTCACTGCTGAACTGGAATGTGCGCGGTCTCAACACTACTAGAAAAATGGCTATAGCCAATATCCCTATTAGTGGCGCATCATGGTGGTGGTGCGCCACTGCTATATAGCAATGGCGCACCAGAAATAGGTGCGCCATTGTTATTTTTTTAGTAGTGGCGCACCACCTGAGCAGTGCGCCATTGCTATTTTTTTTGTCCATCCCCCCACCCCACCAGACATAGCAATGGCGCACCACACCTAGATGCGCCATTACTATGTAGCATAGTAATGGCGCACCTAGGTGTGGTGCGCCATTGCTATGTCTGGTGGGGGTGGGGCCTGCGTGTGTGTGAGCAATAGTAATGGCGCACCCTCCCTGGTGCGCCATTGCTAAGGTTAGCAATGGCGCACCAGGGAGGGTGCGCCATTACTATTGCTCACACACACGCAGGCCCCTACCCCCACCAGACATAGTGTGAGCAATAGTAATGGCGCACCCTCCCTGGTGTGCCATTGCTAAGGTTAGCAATGGCGCACCAGGGAGGGTGCGCCATTACTATTGCTCACACACACAGACACACCACACCACACCACACACACACAAACACCCCCCCCCCTGGATCGCCTTATAGGTTTAAAAAAAATGATAAAAGATTCAAAAAAATTCAAAAAAATAGATGCCCATGTGTTATGTGTTCTAGTTGTTACGAAAATTAACAAACATGAATTTTGAATTTTTTTGCAAAAAAAAAACCGTCGTGTTTCGGTAAAATGGCCGTAACTTTTGCATACGACCTCCGATGAAAAAGTTTTTTATATGAAAAAGATACTACTCGAAAAGTTACATGCGAATTTGATCGGCTATGCCAGTTATCGATTTTTTAGAATCCTCAAAAACCTAACAGAAAAAAAGTTACGATGCTTTTAAGATCTGGAGAAAATTCGAAAAATTTCAAACTTAGTAATGGCGCACCAAACCTAGGTGCGATATTGCTATGTAGCATAGCAATGGCGCACCTAGGTTTGGTGCGCCATTACTAAGTCTGGGCACTTTGAAATTTCAAAACTAGTAATGGCGCACCACCGATGGTGCGCCATTACTAGTTGAAACGCCACAGCTTATATTAACCCGGCCCGGCCTTATCCCCTTCTCCTCCTCCCCCCACCCACCCACCCACGACTGCGCGCTTCCTCCTCCTCCCCAGATCCTCCTCCGGCACGCCAGGCACGGGCGCCGCCGCAATGGAAGCCACCCCCTGCAGCAGCGAGCAGCAGAAGGCCGTCGCGCCTCCCCTTCCCCTTCTTCCTCCCTTCCCCTTCCCCTTCTTCCCCCCTTCCCCTTCCTCCTCCCTTCTCCTTCCCCTTCTCTCTTTCCTCATGGACATGGCCGCCGCAATGGAAGCAGCAGAAGGCCGTCGCGCCTCCCCTTCCCCTTCCCCTTCCTCCTCCCTTCTCCTTCCCCTTCTCTCTTTCCTCATGGACATGACCGCCACCCGGAAGCTTCCTTTATCGCACGTGCCTCGTCGTCGCCCTGCAGAGCCGCCCCGAGCCACGGCCATGGGAGAGCCGCCCCGAACCCCTCCACAGCAGCCCGCCCCGAGAACGAAAATTATTGGAAAAAAAAGAAAAAAAATGCAAAAAATGGTGCCAGATTTAGATCCAGATCCAGATTTAAAAAAATTACCAGTGGCGCACCTACATTCCTACTAATGGCGCACCTCACAGGAATAACAGTGGCGCACCCTAAGGCATAGTAATGGCGCACCTCACAGAAATAACAGTGGCGCACCCTAAGGGATAGTAATGGCGCACCGGGGGTGCGCCACTGCTATTTGGATTAGTAATGGCGCACCAGAGGTGCGCCATTACTAACCATTACTAGTGGCGTGGTAATAGTGGCGCACCCATGGTGCGCCATTAATAGCCATATGGGGTGCGCCACTAACAGCCTTTTTTCTAGTAGTGCAATGATCGGGCGCGCCGCTGGGGGTGCGATCGCTCATGGAGCAAACAAGGTGCTCCTTCCTCTGCGTTCAAGAAACGAAAAGAGAGACTCTGTCAGCTGCCTTGCTGTCGGAAATCACGGGCCCAAGCCTAGATGGCTCAATTCTGCTGCCGGCGATTGGAACTAGAGGTGGAGTTTTGCTGGCATGGGATGCCTCTCGTTTCCAGGCCACGTCGATTGACGTCTCGGCGTTTGCCATCACCGTTCTGATCGCGCCACTGTCAGGGGGAGCCTCATGGACACTGACTACAGTGTATGGACCGTCAGACGAAACAGTCAAGCCCCTTTTCCTCGCTGAGCTAGCCCGCGTCCGTGGCCTTATCTCGGGACCGTGGCTATTAGTTGGCGATTTCAACCTCATATATGAGGCAAGGGATAAAAATAACGCCAACCTGAATCTGTGCCTTATGGCGAGTTTCCGGGAAGCGCTAAACGACAGTGATCTAAAGGAGATCAAGTTGGGGGGGCGTCGCTTCACTTGGTCAAATGAGTAGGCCTCTCCCACCCTTGTTCACCTCGACCGGGCCTTTTGCACGACGGATTGGGACCTGCAGTTTGGAGCAGCTAGGCTGCAACCGCTGGCTACGGCCATGTCCGACCATTGTCCGCTGCTCTTGACGTGCGAATCCTCACTGCCCAAGCGTGGCCGTTTCCGCTTCGAAGCTTTCTGGCCGCACATCAGTGGATTCAAGGATGTTGTTGCAGCTGCCTGGAATGCACCGGGAGCCAGGGGAGGTGCTCTGGTCAGACTGAATGAGAAGCTCAAATGTACTGCCAAGGCCTTGAGATTGTGGCAAAAGCATCACATCGGCAACACCAAGATGCAGCTGTTGATGGCGCAAGATACTGTGTTAATGCTCGACGCAGCGCAAGAGGATCGCCAGCTTGACCCCGAAGAGCTTGTGCTTCGTAAGGAGCTCAAATCTCGCATCCTTGGCCTGACGGTCATTGAGCGGATCAAAGCGCGCCAGCGCGCCAGGGTGAATTTTGTGAGAGCAGGGGACGCGAACACGAAGTTCTTTCATATCAAGGCCAATGCGCGGAGGCATAAGAATTTCATAGCGTCGCTCGCTGCTGATGGAGTCTTGGCAACGGAACACAGCCACAAAGCACAGATCGCCAAGTCCTACTTCGATAGCTTAATTGGCAGCCCGGGCACCGTCGGCTCGGTTTTTAATTGGGAGGCACTTGGGCTGCCTAGGGCTGATCTTACAGAGCTAGAGGCGCCATTCACCCGTGAGGAGATCAAGGCTGCCATTGCGGATCTGCCATCGGATCGTGCTCCCGGACCGGACGGATTCTCAGGTTCCTTCTACAAGGCGGCAATGGAGATAATCCTGGATGACTTGCTGCTTGCCTTCCAGCAACTCCACAGCTTGAATCGTGCCGGGCTGCACCTGCTAAATGGAGCGCACATTGTGCTGCTGCCCAAGCGTGATGGTGCTACCTCCTTGTCGGACTACAGGCCCATTAGCCTCCTTCACAGCGTGGCGAAGCTATTTATGAAAGTGCTCGCGATGAGACTGGCTAAGAGGATCGACTCGTTAATCTCCCCAGCACAAAGCGCGTTCATAAAGGGTCGGTGCATCAGGACAATTTCCTGTTTGTCCAAGGAATGGCGAGGCATTTCCATCGCACGAAGCTGGCGTCCATCCTACTCAAACTGGATATTGCGAAGGCCTTCGACACTGTCTCTTGGCCATACCTGCTGGACATGCTGCGTGCGCGGGGTTTCGGGAGCCGCTGGTGCGACTGGATCTCCATGTTGCTGTCATCCAGCTCGTCCCGTGTGCTCGTCAATGGGGTCCCAGGACAGGCAATCCGCCACCATCGTGGTTTGAGGCAGGGTGATCCGGTTTCTCTGTTCCTCTTCATCCTTGCAATGGAGCCGCTGCAGAGAATGATTGACATGGCGGTGCAGGACGGCCTGCTGTCACGGCTAGGGGGAAGGATCCCCAGTTTGCGCGCCTCTCTCTTTGCAGATGATGTTGCGCTCTTTGTCAACCCAGTGCGGCACGAGCTGCATGCAGTTCGTCAGATTCTGGAAGCCTTCGGTCAGGCCACGGGGCTACAGGTCAATTTTGCCAAAAGTACAGTCATACCCATCCATGCTGAGCTTTTCGACGTGGAGCATGCCATCGCACCGCTCGGTGCAAAACGTGCGGGTCTGCCGTGCTGTTTCCTCGGACTGCCTTTATCCCTGCGTAAGCTCAGAAAAGTGGACCTGCAGCCGCTGCTGGACAAGCTTCTGGCGCGACTGGCCTCATGGAAGTTCAAGTTATTCACTATGGCCGGCCGGCTGGTGCTGCTTAACTCTGTCCTCTCGGCACTGACCGTCTACTGGATCTCGGTGCACCACCTGCCTGTCTGGGTACGGCGTCAGATCGACAAGCTACGAAGAGCATGGCTGTGGCGCGGTCAAGACACGTGTCACGGCAGGCATTGCAAGGTGGCGTGGGCTCGGATATGTAGACCCCGCGACCTCGGCGGACTGGGAATCCTGGACCTCGAGCGCTTTGGGGCTGCCTTGCGGCTGCGATGGCTCTGGTGGGAGCGAATGGCGCGTAGCAAGCCTTGGATTGGGCTACCCGTGCCCTGCAACCACGACGAGAGGCTGCTCTTCGCGGCTGCCACTACGGCCACAGTCAGGGTTGGGCGAACGGCATCATTCTGGATGGACAGCTGGTTGCAAGGGGAGGCCCCGTTTCGGATCGCCCCCGAGCTGTTTCGCCGATCCAGGCGCAAGCACAGAACAGTCCGGGACGCGCTAACCAACAGTAGGTGGGTGGCTGATCTACAGGGCCGGGTCACAGGCGAGTTGCTGCAGGTTTTCGTGTCTCTTTGGATTCGGATCAGCGGAACGAGCCTCCAAGAAGAGGGTACTGATGAGTTCATCTGGAAGCTCGAGGCCTCCGGTGTCTACTCTGCTTCATCAGCCTATCGCATGCAGTTCTTTGGTTCAACGTCATCACCAATCATGCATGCAGTCTAGCGCGCATGGGCGCCCGCCAAGATCAGGCTCTTCTCCTGGCTCCTCTCCATCAATCGCCTGCTCACGGCGGACAGACTGATAGCCAGGCAGTGGCCGAACTCCTATTTTTGCCCGTTATGTCGGCGAAACCTCGAGACGGTTGCTCACCTCTTCTCGGAGTGTCCCTGGTCCCGCCAGCTTTGGGAGGAGGCTGCCGGCCGCTACCACATTCTGGGGTTCCTTCCCAGTAGCTGGCGGTGCGGTGCGTCCATGGAAGACTGGCTCACCTCTCTGACCACCGGCAGCTCTAACCCGAAGCGGGCGCGGTCCATCGCCCTGCTGATCGCCTGGTACATCTGGCTGGAACGAAACGGACGCATTTTTAGGGAGGTAGAACGTTCTGTTCGGGTTGTGCTCGCGCTAGTTAGCGACGAGATTGCCACATGGGTCTTGGCTGGGGGCAGCCATTTGATGCTGCGAGAGTAGCGCCATGCGGCAGCCCGCCACTTCTTTTCCTTTTATTTTTGGTTCTGCTTCCGGCTCTTGCCGTTGCTGTACAGTTTAGCGCTCTGTCGCTGCTCCTTATAATGCAAACGCAGTTCTCCTGCGCTTCCTCAAAAAAAAAAAAAAAAAAAAAAAGATCTGGCTAGCTGGGCACACACAGCACACGGGACATCTAGCTCGCTCCATGTACAGTTTGACACGCACTGGGACGTCAGTCGGCCGGTTAGAGCGTGCGTGCAGCATGCAGTACGTACCTACGGATCGAAATGGTACGTACGTAGTTGAGGTTTGCAGGTGCAGGTGTGCAGGTGCACGCAAGCGTGTGAGTTTTTGTGTGGTGCACGCCATCCATCGCATCGCCGGACCGAGCGTGCTGCGTGCGCATGCATGCATCCCGTACGTGTGCACATGATCAAGGGTCCAGCCAACGCTAACACACTAGATACAAAAAGTTATTTGGCCCGAGGATAAGCCAGCGATAAACGCAATAAGATGTAAGGGCATCTCTAACCGATTCCCTAAAATTTAGTGGAGTAAAAGGCTTAGTGGAGTATATATACTCCACTAAGTTTTGGCCGGACCTAGCCCATCCCCTAAATATAACGGAGTAAAATTTTGTTTTTCTAAACTTTGCAATTCTAGTGTAAATTGCAACTACATATTAGCACACATATAGAAACTAAACATAAATTTGAATGTTCAACCAAATTACGAATATAGTTTACAAACCGAATTCAAAGTTTACAAACCAAATTATTCAAATTTAAACACGCCGAATGGTTCAAATGTAGCAAATAGCATTTCATAGAACAACTAGGACTTGCTTAGACGTTGCCAATGATGCTCAACAAGATCTTGTTGGAGCTGAGTATGAACTTGACGGTTCTCGATCTTCCGATGATGCTCAAGAAATGACAGTATCCTGTTCGTATCATACTCTGGCTCAACCGGAATCCCGTTGGTGATGTACCAAAAGTTCTCAGGCATATCTCTCTCGTCTTCAATGATCATGTTATGCAATATGATGCAACAAGTCATGATTCGCCATAGAACCTTGGAGTTCCAGTATTCGGCAGGGCCACGAACAATTGCAAAGCGCTTCTGAAGCATACCGAAGGCTCTCTCCACATTTTTCCTTGAAGCTTCTTGACATTGGGCAAAGTGAGTGTTTTTGTTACCTTTTGGACGCGGAATTGTTTTGACCAAGGTGGCCCATGATGGATAGATGCCATCCGCAAGGTAGTAACTCATCGAGTAGTTGTGCCCGTTGACCGAGTAGTCGCACGCGGGAGCCTCACCTTTTATAAGCCTAGAAAACAGAGGTGATCTCGATAGCACATTCAAGTCATTGTGAGAGCCAGGCAGACCAAAGAATGAATGCCATATCCAAAGATCCTTCGATGCAAATGCCTCAAGAATGATCGTTGGATCGTTGCAGTGGCCTTTGTACTGACCCTTCCACCCTGCAGGACAATTCTTCCATGTCTAGTGCATACAGTCAAGTGATCCAAGCATCCCTGGCCATCCTCTTGCTTCACTCTCAGTCATCAGCCTCTGGGTGTCTTCCTCGGTTGGTGCTCTCAAGTACTCCGGGCCAAAGACAGCGATCACTGCTTTGGTGAACCTTCGAACAGCCTCCAAGATTGTGTCTTCGCCAATGCGTACATAGTCATCAATTGCATCGGCAGAACACCCATATGCCAAGACTCGAACAGCCGCAATGCATTTCATCAGAGGGCTTGCACTGATCTATCCACATGCATTTCTCCGGAGGTTGAACCAGTCATCATATCTCTCAACGGCTTTTGCAATGGTCAGAAAAAGACTTGTGTGCATCCGAAAGCGTCGGCGAAAGTACTTCTCCGGATAGGTTGGGTTTGGATCAAAGTAATCTCTCATGATCTTGGCATGGCCCTCCGCTCTATCGCGGTTGATGTGTATGCGGCCAAATTGTGATCCTCTCCTCGGCCGCCGAACATCATCATTGAAAATCATGCCTAAAACGGTGTCAAATTCATCGTCGTCTTCTTCCTCTTCGGATGACGACGAGTCCTCCAATGCCATCTCCCTCAACCTCTTCATCTACAAGCCAAACGGTTCGGTTCAATCCAAACGGCTCGGTTCAAAGAGAAACAAACAAAAAACTCACCTAGGCAATTCTTCAAACACTTGGGGTGCGGTGGTGATGCACAAGCCGTCCGGCGTGGTTTAGACCGAACCGGCGAGCGGCGGGTGACCTGCAGCGGTGCGCAAGCAAGGTGAGATGCGGCGGCCGCTAGAAAAAGAAGAAACTCGAAAGAAATCGGACGAATCAACAATGGCGACGGCGGCGTCGTTTCACCTTGATTCCGGCGACGATGACGGGGCCGAACAGGCTGGCCGACGGGCAGAACGGCGGCGGAGGGCAAGGGATGCAACGAGGTAGCGGCGGGGCCGGCGGCGGGGCCGGCGGGAGGCGCGCCGGCGAAGATGCAGCGGCGGGGCGGACGCGAGGGAGAGGGCGCAGCGTTTTACTTGGCCGCCAACCGATGGAGTAAAAATAGGAAAACTTTTAGGGCCGGAGTAAAAATATACTCCACTAATGGCGGATTGGGGATCGGCTAGGTGCCGGTTAGTGGAGTAAAATCGGTTAGTGGAGTAAATGCCCTAAGTATAGTAAACTACTACGTACGGTACGCCAGACATACCTACATGCGCATAGCGATAGACACACTGATTATTTGCGAAGTTGATCGGATCCACGAATGCCAGTCATCACAAATTTAATTATCCCCGACCGATCGATCGTTCAAACATCACCACACGCGTCGGTTCTACTTTCCGTCGGAACACATGTAGCAAAGCAGGTCAAAGTCCAATCTCGGCCAGTCATACCATTTCCCGTGTCCAAAAGCAGCGTGGAATCTTTTTAAATTTTTATTTAAACGACGGCCAGGCCCTATCGCAAAGCGCCACTTGACCATTTTAAAATCCGAACGAAATGCATGCTTGCCCAATGATTAACCGGCGCCGTACAACGACCGGGAGATGAGACAAACTAAAAGACCCTTGACGACGCCGCCGCGTGATCGATCTCCCGGCGACCGGCCGTTGCGAGAACAAAAAGAAACCAAAGGGCGGATCAGCACAGGATATGATACTATGATTGATCGAGTCGGACAAGGGAACAACTGGTTGACCAGAGATCATGTCTTTGTTTTTGTGTGACATCGACTGCTCAGGACTTGTCATTTCATACTTATTTTACGTTCTTTAAACCCTCGCGTGTTGATCACTAATAATAACCACGTACATACACACGACCACGGATTTTAATATAGTCTTCTTTTTCCCAGATGGGCGTTCTCACTTGTAATTTTTGTAGAGTAAATTGCATGGTGAAAACTATGTGTAAAGAAGTAGTCGGAGTATCAAAAGTGGTGGTTTCGATCGAGCAGCGACATCCTGCTCCAAAATGGGTTGGCCGTTTTTTTTTTACGTATCTTGATATAGCTAGTACCAGTTTCATGTTAGTATAGGATTGGATTATCGTCAATTTAGAGTGTGAGAACTTACTTCTTCGCTAGTATAGTGGTTTATATTAGGACATGTTTCCAGTTCCTTTATACAGTCATCAGACTAATCATCAATCAATTTATTAACCCTAAAAAATCAATCAAATTATTACTGCTAGTATCACCTTCATGGAGCAACTCCCTGGAGAATTTCATTACCTAAAAAAACAGTTGAGAATTGTGGAACCGTTAAATATATGGTGTGGTTGAGTTCTGACACTTGGAACCTTGTTTAGCCTGCTTGCACGCGACAAGAGATCATTGTCGATCTGATTCTCATCGTAAAAAATAGTCATCCTGGTTCACGGGTTACATTCAAAAGCACGTTCATGAAATCTCGACGACAAATTTATTATGTAGTCGACATATCATTGATCTAATAATTTATAATTTTATATGATCGCAAGATATGATTCACGTGGCTTGGGAACTATTGTTGGTTCACATGGCCAGGAGTTGCCCTTTGGTGGTTATCGATCAATTCAGGCAACCTCTTTTTCTAGTAGTATATACAGGATTGATCTGAGTCAGCACTTGCAACCACTAACCTAATCCTTCCCCAATCCTAATGACAAGTATAGCAAGCTAATTCACATGCGCAACATGCTCCTGTGTTAGAATAGTAAGTGTGATATATTTTACCATCATGCATGCTCATGTCACATGCACCAGAGAACACCACCACAAAAAGTATCTGCCCGACAGATGATTAACCCGATTCCACTTAGGGAATTCTAGAATGTGGAAGCTGAGCTCACATCACAATGATATTAATCCACTTTTACAATCGAGTGCTTGTAATAGTATCATGTTCAATGGCAATCCCTTTTCCACAACCATGAACTTTTTCTTCAGAGACTTCCTGTTTGGTCTTCGATGTGTGGCGCACATGTAGATGATCTGAATTGTCTCCCTCAAAAGTTTCACTCAAATGCATGCAATATGTGGTCCTTTTTAAAATTTAATTAGAATGAAAATTGAAGACAAAAATGTGCTAATCCACCTCACCGAAAAACACATTATTCAGTGGCTAGTGACGTCTTATCTTCACAATCCATTTTCATGGATGCCGGAGAGAGAAAGAAGCCTCTGGAGTGTTGACCACAATACTGATGAAACTGATGGATCCCTTTGGTATCACAGTGGTTTGTTCAAAGGAGACATGATTGGTACACTCATGGCCTACAACAGATTAGACCCTAAGCTAGCAAAGAGCACCCAAAAGTACATCTCCATGGAGAGACAGTCCACCCCTAACCATGGAAAAGAAAGCTAATGCGCCAAGGATCTGATCATTGCAACCTGAAGATCGCAACAGCATCTTCTCGTGGTTGTGTGGCCTTGCGTACCACTAGCTGTCATTGCCCCCGCACTGTGCCAAAGGGACTATCACTGAGCCTTCACTTTCTTGGGTTACTCGATAAAGGACTGAATGCCCACAGGAGAGCGGGAAAAGCTGGAATTAGGCAAAATAGTGAGCTTTGTATAGATGTGTATAGTGATCATCCAACAACTGTGATTGATGGACATGTTTAACTTACTGGCAGTTGGGTGCGTGGATATGACTTATGCTTATACAAATATAGGAGGTTGGTTTTAGCATTCCAAATGATTGTGCCAATTATGGTTTACTCTGCATTTTACTTATTCTTATTGTATCGCCTCACTAACCTAGATTTCCTATTTTATTGTCCGGCTAACCGAACTTTGATGTTCATGAAACTACGTTTCCATGACATGTTATAAGACGAAGTAAATCCTGGACGACACAGTCCAGCAACAACAAACTAAGCCTACACGTGTTTTTTTTCCCGGATGTCAATTTTTCCTTTTTGAGAAACTAAGCCTAGATGTTAGAGTTAGATTTTGAGAGACTGCCAGCTTGAAAGTGTTGAAGCTTTCTTTTTACCACGAATTGCCATGCAAAAAGATTATTCAAAATTTAAGCGTTCTCTTGTTATTTTCGCCGACTTGCAGTACAAACAATAGCCTGTCGCATGCAGTAAAAATGCGAAAGCACGAAGGATCGTGGTATGGACAAGTGCGCGGAGCACAGGAGAGGCCATGCATCTGGCAATAATTACGCATGCATGCAAGCACCAAAGTGAAAGACATGCATGCTCCTGTGGCTGCACCTGCACGCCCAACCAAGTAGGTGCAAACCTGCACGATGCACAGTGCTAGCAGTACGTATCTCTACACACACTCTGCAGTAGCACTACACCCTGACCAGTACGGAGCTCTAAGCGACGACGACGATTTTTTCCCTTGAGACAGCTAATTCAGTGCCCGGATCTGAAGCGCTGGCTCGCATGCATGCAGCGATGGAATCAAATCGTGGCCAGGCTCCCGGGACAAATTACCTACTACTCCATCCTTTTCAAAATATAGTGCGCCCGCGCTTTCCGAGGTTCAACTTTGACCATAAATTTAACCAACGAGACCGACTGCGGCGGGAGCAAAAATTGTATAATTGAAAACTTCTTTCGAATACGAATTCACTGGTATAATTTTTGCCCCCGCCGTAGTCGGTCTCGTTGGTCAAATTTATGGTAAAAGTTGAAGCGCGAAAACCGAGGACACACTATATTTTGGAATGAAGGGAGTACCTATCTACACAGCTCTACCTAATATGCACAAGACGACGTCGTGGTAGCTGGTTAATTGCTAATTATGGCAGCAGCTAAGCTAAGCTAAGCTAGGCATGGAGGAGGCTGGGCCTGGCCTACATGAGCGCATATTACGTGAAGACAACCGACCAACAACCTCTCCGGCGTTATGGAACATGGTGTGGGGAGCTAGCAGTGCACGTTGGGTTTGTTGGCCATCGATGTATGAACAATTAAGCTGTAGCATACAGATTTGAATGTGAGTAGCTAGCAATGTCTCCCTGGCTGACTTGTGGTGTGTTCCTTCTAGCTCATGGATCACATGGTTATATTGGGAATGAGTGCTACTCTACTGTAGTAGCAGTAGGAGGAGGAGGAGGAAGAGTAGCTAGCAAAGAACAAGATTTCATTCGTACATCATGTGTACGTTGTGCTACTACTGATGCGTTTGGTAGCCTGCATCCGTCTAAACCAGGCCCGCGCGGGAAGAAAACGGGATGTTTAGTTATCTGGCCTGCATCAGATTCTTGTATAACACGTTACTTAAAGCACCTCCTAGCCAGACCCGTCGAGCGAGCCAGGCTCGAGTGATGCAGGGAAGGGGAACACGGCGTTAACCTCCTGCGTCCACAGAGATGGCGTGAGCTCGCGCACGTCTTTGAAAAAGCGGCTAGAAGAATTGATGTCACGTCCCGCCGAATCGGTCGTCCTATATAGCCAGCCTCACCTCACCACCCGAACTCTCGCCACCATTTCCCCCTTTCGAGCTTTCCCTCCGGCGCGGACCGACACCGACGACCAGGTAAGCTGCGCTCCTGCTCCGGCCATTGGTTGACCGCGGCGGCGATTCGAGTCCTCCTCTTCTCTGACCTATTCCGCGCCTCCTTCGAGCTGCACCGATGGCGTCTGTGAGTTCAATCACCCCTTTCTCTGTACTCGTTCTAGCTAGATGTGTCATACATGTTTCTGTCTAGCTGCAAAAGCGTACATGCATTGTGCATGCATGTATACAGTATAACAGAATACTACCATACATGCATGAATGTACTAGGGTGCCTCCCACGGCCCATCCGTCCGTCACGCCTCGCCATCACCACGACTTCCGTTTGTTCGTCTCCTCGTATTTCCTCCTCCATTTGTTCTGTGCCGCGGCCGAACACGTGTGCTCGGTACAGGGCCGGTGCGTGCAGAGTGTGCGTGAAGCGGGCTCGTTTCGCTCTTGGCCATGTGCGCGCCTAAATTTCTATGAGCACCCGCGATTTGAATATCGACACAACAAAGTCATGCTTCGAATGCCAAGGAGGTGCAACCATCCACCGAGTCACGACAAGGAACTGCAATATACGTACGACCATAGTATGACATGGTTATGATATTTGTAACTTGGCAAAAAATCATCTACAAAATTTGAAACCTATGAAGTAAGCATAATAAATGTAGAAGACAAGTAGAAACACGCGTATGTGAAGTTTAGGAACAGACAGTCAGTTCTGGTGTACTCCCTCTGTAAAGAAATATAAAGGCATTTACAAGTTACTGCTGCTACAACTAGAAAGTTTCTTTTTTCACACTAAGGTGTTCCGTTCTAGAAGCTACACTAACTTGCGGTATGGCAGCTTCAGAAATCGTGAGGTTTTCTTTACTTTGCAAATGATAAAATAATTTTAACAAACTTCACGTGTATTCTGGTCGGCAAGTTACTGCTACAACTTGAAAACTTCTTCTTTTTTCACACTAAGTTATTCTGGTCTGCACAATCCTTCATTTTTCTTTGCTTTGCACATAATCTCTCTCTGTACAAAATTTCACATGCATGTATGTACGCAGCTATATATCGTCGTTCGCGTACTTTTTAGCTGAGTTGGCATATCATATACTACTATCATGATGATCAACGATAACCCGATCAGGAAACTAGCTAGCATGAACAGCGCGTACCTGCATGAAAGTAGCTACGTACCCTTTCGCATGCATGAGCAGTAGTCGCCTACCGTGCGTGTCGTGGATCTCAGCGTATCTGCATGAACAGCGAAACTCTCGTCACACCATTTGCACGAGCCGCATGACCATTTCGAGGTCGATGTGTCGTGCACGTACGCCCTGTATCCTGATGGGAAGGAACACTATGGCCTATAGTTTCTCTCTTCTTTTTCTCCCGTGAACAGGCTAATTGCATATGTCATCGACTGGTGTAGGGGTGCTGTGGTATGCCGTTGTGGAGCGACCACGATGGCCTATTTCTGTCGATGGCATCCCCCTCCCGTTTTTTGTCACAGGCAAGCTACAGTGCCCTGTGCTTTCCGCTTTCGTGCTTAATTTGCCTTTTTTGTAGGCGGCTTTAGTTTGATCCGCGGATAGTGTGGTGAAACTACTAGTTATAGCCAGCTAGCAATGATTACAATGTGTTGAGAGTTGAGACACATGTCCTATTAAAACTCTGGAGCCAGGGGTATACATCAACATGTAGATTCAGGAGGAGGCAACTTCCAACTTTGAATGTGTCTTGAAATATTAAGTTAGGGCTCGGTCGACTAAAAAATAGTTATTTCGCTGTCAGTGAGCATTGGTCATCCGGTTTTGATTTTTGATCCATCGGTCTTTTTCTTATCGCTTTTGCTATTATTCGGGTGATTGCCCCGCCACAGTCGAACCAGGACTAAGGCATATACGGGGACAACACGGTTGGCCACATTATCTCCCATGAAGACGAGACAAAGGGTTGAGAGGTACGGGGAACCATCGCCGGCAGGGAAGAAAGGTAGGGTGGGGTGGCGGGGGAGGACAGTCTGATGGAGGTGTGGAGGTTAACGCAGGAAAGGGGAGGAAAACGAAGACGCGGGGCCGGTCTATAGAAACTGGATTATTTTGCCAGACCCCAAATACATAGTGACCCGGTTTCTATCTCGATCTTGTTCCTCCTCCCAGTGTCATGCCTCACCTTCTCTCAATCAAAGCTCATCTCCTTCTCGTGTGGCCACATCTGCATCGCCGTGGCTTTCACCATTGGATCAATCATCAATCTCTACTCGGAGCTCACAATATATTTTTCATGAAAAGTTGAAGCTGACGCGACATTCTTTTTTGTTATGGAAAACACTGATAAATTCCATGAACATGTTTAT
This sequence comes from Elymus sibiricus, assembly GCA_039707655.1. Taxonomy (NCBI): domain Eukaryota; kingdom Viridiplantae; phylum Streptophyta; class Magnoliopsida; order Poales; family Poaceae; genus Elymus; species Elymus sibiricus. The sequence goes on along the minus strand of CM077664.1, from coordinate 391,628,917 downwards.
TAACTACTACCGTTTCTCCAGAAAGCCACCAAGGTCCCTAGTGGAGATGATTTTCAGTGTACTACATATATTTGCATGAGCTGATCTTACCATCTTGGGTAGACGCAACGTCAAGGTCTCTCCACACTTGTTTTGATTACTTTCATGTCACACAAATGGCATACCTGAGCCGATTAACCTTTTCCTTTTCCCAAAAACGAAGCGCCTTGGTTCCATCCTTCAGGCGCTGGCCTAACCGCCACTATCGGCATCAGCAAGGGCGTCAGGGCATCTCCAACGCCGATCCGTAAATTTTCTCTCACATCCGTCCACGGACGGGGGGGGGGGGGGGGGGGGGAGTGGGGACTTGTCCACGGAGACGGATGCGGGAGGCCGCCATCCAACGCTGTCCGCATACATCCGGCCTCCCTCATTTTTTTTAAAAGTCCGCACGTTCAAATAGCCGCATACATAGAGTTCAGACGTTCAAATAGCCGGATACATAGAGTACAGACGATCAAATAGCTGCATGCAACACTGGTTCAAATTTTAAAAAGTTCAAATATTACATTCCAACATTGTGCTCCAAATCGGAATCCATTGCTTCAAAGAAGAAGGGAAAAAAAATTTAGCTCCGGCAATTCATCGAGCAGTTGCCGGGCATGGTGAGTATAGCAGTAGCGGATGCTACCTGACGGGGCGGTCAGAGGAGAAAGGTTGAACGGCGACGGAGGAGAAGCGGGGTGGAGCCCGGCTGAAACGCTGGAGGTGACGAAGACGTAGAGTTCCAGCAGGGACGTGGCGTGGCGGCCGGGGTGGTAGAGCGGCGGCGAAGGCAAGAAAAAAAGAAGGAAGGAGAGAAAATGGGAAGGATGAAGGCGCGGGGTCCGGGAAGGGTTTTGGGTGGGCCGGAGGTGTCAGAGTCCTACGTGTCTACTGTCGGACTCCCGCAAAGCCCCCCACGCCTGTCTTGGGTTTACCGAAAAAAGTATGTTCCGACCGCTCGGCGGACCGGTACAGACCCGCGTTGGATGGTAAACCGCGTCACCGCGTGATCCGGTCGGTTGCGGGCGGTTTGATGGTTCGCCTTGAAGATGTCCTTACTTTCTCCATTCCTTTCTCAGCCACACAGCTGTGCTAGCTTTTTTTTTGGGGGGGGGGGGAGGGGGAGGAAACTTCCTATCTATTCATCAATTGTCAAGGTAGTACAAAAAACGCCAGAAGTAAAAATTACATCCAGGTCCATATACCACCTAGCGACGACTACAAGCACTAGAGCGAGCCGAAGACGCGCCGCTGTCATCGCCCCTCCATCACCAGAGCCGGGCAAACCTTGTTGTAGTAGACAGTCGGTAAGTCGTCGTGCTAAGGCCCCAGAGAACCAACACACCAGAGCAACAACCGCCGCCGATGAAGAGAAGCGTAGATCGAAAGTATGCAATCTGTAGACACACCAACATAGACGAACGAAGATCGAATCCAACCGGATCCATCGCAGACAAACGCCGACCGAATCCCGCGAGATCCGCCGGAGACAAACCTCCACACACCCTCCAACGACGCTAGAAGCATCATCGGAACGGGGGCTAGGCGGGGAGAAACTTATTCCATCTACAGAAAGCCGTCGCCGCCTCATCTTCCTGTGCTAGCTAGCGTCCTTATATATCTATGTACGTGCTGGCCGCCTACCGTGCGTGCTGTCGACCTCAGCTAGCTAGCGTATCGACGTGTACAGGAGCTCGTGAACATGATCTAGCTAGTGTAGTACTGCTGCAACAGATCTCTACGATGCTCTACTGGAGCGACCACGGCGGCCTATTTTTGTTGACGGCATCGATCGCCTTTCCGTTTTATCAGAAGCAGCTACAGCATGGTTCTTTGCTTCTTTCTTTTCGGTCCTTGCATGCTCTTTGTTTTTTATGGACATGTAGTGGCTTTGAGTAGGCTTTAATTCCGTCCGCGGATAGTAGGGGCACTCATAATGGACAATCGGAATGAATTGTGACATGTTTATTTAGGGTGTGGCTAGGTCTCAGTCGACTGAGACTTAACCAAGTCTCAGTCAAGTGATATAGTATATAGGAAGAAGAAGGAAAAAATGAAAAGAATCTTTTTTGTACGAATCTCCATGCAAGATCAAAGGCATATAACATCGACTGAGACATAACGAAGTCTCAGTCGACTGAGACTTAGCAAAATTGGTTTATTTATTACTCCATCCGTTTTATAATGTAGTGCATATAGATTTTTAGAAAAGTCAAGCGTCATAAACTTTGACCAAATTTGTGAAGAAAAACATTTACATCTAGAATGCCAAATATATATCATTAGATTCATCATAAGACGTAGTTTCATATTTTGTTTATTTGATATTGTAGATATAAATAGTTTTCTCTATAAACTTGGTCAAAGTTTGTAAAATTTGACTTTCAAACAACTATACACACTACATTGTGAAATGAAGGGAGTATGTTCTATATTTTTCATGCCACCATTATTAGCCGTTAGTGCCCTTTACCTGAAAAGCCACCCCCTTTGCTAGTGGAGATGATTACAATATGTATATTTGCATTGGGCACTACCAGAATTACTGGCTATGCCGGGTCCAAATCCCGTCGGGATAGACCTATGCCGACGGCCGCCGTCGGCATAGCCCCGTCGGCATCGTATGCGTCGGCGTACCTGGGCCTGCCGTCGGCATAGGTACCTATGCCGACGGTGTCCGTACGGCTGTCGGCATAGTTTCCCCGTCGGCAAAGTTTTCCGTTTGACGGCGGCAGACGGAGCCGTCGTCAAACTGCGGCCAACCAGCGAGTGCCACGTGGCATTACGATGCCGACGGTTAAGCTGTCGGCATAGCTTAATTTAGTTATTTAATTATTATTTTTTTAAATTGTTAAAAAACAAAAAATTTGGACGAAGCTATGCCGACGGTTAAGCCGTCGGCATAGCTCAATTTAATTAATTAATTTTTTTTCAAATTTTTTTCAAATTTTCACAATTTTGAATTATTTGACAATTTAATCTCTAATCACCCCTCCTCACTGCTTCAGAATTTAATCTCTAGTCTCTAATGAGCACTCATTCCAAATCGTCTAACTTCCCGGCCGGTCACCCATCCTCTCATTACTCCAGCCTCAGCACGCTTAACTTTCAGGTTCTATCTCCCCTAGTTTCCAAGTCTGCACTTGTTGTTTTCCTGACAATCTTAAGCTATCAATCCTGTTAACCCTTAGGTCTTGATGTCACATGATTTAATTTTTTGAATTCTAAACAATTATTAAAATAAACAAAATAAGTACTAATAATATTGAATTTCAATGAAAATAAAATAAGTAATAATATTATTTTATTAATTTTTTTGCCATTTATTCATTTAATATGACATAATTAATATCTTTAAATCTGTAAATCGAAATTCGACAAATAATATATCCATTATTATCAGAAAAATGTGAGGAATCCAAATATGACATCATTTATTTATTTTTAAATAAAATTAATTTTTAAAATTATTATTTTTTGATTTGAAATAACTTTTTTTACTTTTGTAATTTTGAGAATCTGAGAAAACTTCACCGGGTAAACCCGGGTGAAATCGAGTCCCAATTTTTCTCTAGTTTTTTTTGATATATATTAAACTTTTTTTTTCGACGTCGTATGCAAAAGTTATGGCCGTTTTACATTTTTTTTCGTTTTTTTGCAAAAAAGGTCAAAATTCATATTTCAAAATTTCTATACCAACTAGACACTAAAACCTAACTACATCTCACAAACTAGATGAGAGGGTTACGGCAAAAACTGGATGCACTTCGTGTACAAACTGGACCATCTCCTTCGAAGTATCAAGGTTTAGGACGAAAACCTATCTGTTACAAAGGTATTTCATTTTTTTTAACTTATTTCAACTCCAGACTTTTTGTGCATTCAATATGCACCATTCAAAGCCACATCCTCAAATTTCAACCCTTTCTAACTTCATTTGCTATTTTTCATGCATTTAATGATTTTTTTTTGAGCTAAATGACCCTGAAATTGAAAATCACTACAAATGAACTCTGAAAAGGTTGAAACTTGGCATGGTATCATCATTTCACCCACATAGCTTGTGCTAAAAAGTTGAGAGGGTTACGGCAAAAACTGGATGCACTTCGTGTACAAACTGGACCATCTCCTTCGAAGTATCAAGGTTTCGGACGAAAACCCATATGTTACAAAGGCATTTCATTTTTTTTAACTTATTTCAAGTCCAAACTTTTTGTGCATTCAATATGCACCATTCAAAGCCACATCCTCAAATTTCAACCCTTTCTAACTTAATTTGCTATTTTTCATGCATTTAATGATTTTTTTGAGCTAAATGACCTTGAAATTAAAATCCTAATTTAAATTATTCTAAAAATAACCAAATAAATCTTACTGTGACAACAATCTAACACGTGAATAGGAGCAAAAAGAATTAAATTAAAAACTATTTGTAAACTCAAGTTATTCACAATCTAGGGTTTGAAGCAAATTTGAACAAATTCAAATTTAAACCATTCAAATTTGAAAACTAATGGCACAAACAGAAACTAGATAAAATTTTGAATCTAATGCAAAAAGAATCACTCAAAAACATCAAATATCTTAAAAGATATAAGCAATTTAAAACAGAAACTAAAAACAGAAAGGCTATGCCCACGGCATAGCCGTCGGCATAGCTCTATTTAATTAATTTTTTAAAATAAAAAATTATAAAAAACGATTTTTTTTTAAAAAAAATGAACGTAGATATGCCGACGGCTATGCCGTCGGCATAGCTCCCTGCCACGTCAGCGATCCGCGGCACCGTGGGGCCGGAGCTATGCCGACGGCATAACCGTCGGCATAGCTCCGGCCCCACGGTGCCGCGGATCGATGACGTGGCGGCAGATAGGTATGCCGACGGCCGACGTTAGGGCCGTCGGCATACGTATGACGGCGTCAACCGGCTGTTAAAACCGGGGCGGCCGGGCCCACACATATGCCGATGGCCGGGCTACGCCGACGGCCACTGTCGGCATAGTCAGAGATATGCCGACGGCCTACCTATGCCGACGGTGGCCGTCGGCATAGACGGAGGTATGCCGACGGGCGGGTACGCCGACGGCTGGCTCTAGGCCGTCGGCATACCGCCGTCTATGCCGACGGTGGCCGTCGGCATAGATAAGGCCGTCGGCGTCGGCGTCAATTCCGGTAGTGGGGAGACCTATATATTTCGTCACATTGTCCATTTCATCACATTGTCCTTACATCAACAAGCTGATCTTACCATCTTGGGGAGGCACAGCGGCTGATCCCTCCACTTGTTTTGGTACTCGCATGTTTTCCCCTTCACCCTAACCACAACTATGTTTTCTTCCGTGTGTTTTGGCAAACAACCACCACTTCATACCAACATACTTCTTTGTTCCAGATACTTGTCTACTGGCAGTTATACCATGATTAGATAGAGCCGCCCAGCAGGCCAACCTTTTCTTCTTCCAAAAATAAAGTGGCTTCTTTCCATTCTTCTTGAGTGCCTAACCATCATTATCGGCACTCTACACACTTATTTACCCGACGCTACAACTCTCACTAAAATGATGGTGACCATATCAGCTTGTCAGAGCAAAAATAGTTATTCTCACTACAAACAACTCTCATTGAAATGCCCACTTCTTCCATGTCTCACCTACATGCATTGTCATGGCTTTCACCGCTAGATGAACCATACGTCAACCCTATGACACGTTTGGATCAAAAGGATCGGAAAAAGATAGCACCCACCTTTGTCGTTACATGGACAACAAGCTGATGTTACCATCTTTGGTAGATAGACACGACATGAAGGTGTTTTCCGCTTTACACCCAACCACTAGGGTTCCTTGTTCCAGGTACTTGTCTACTCGCGGTTACTTTGGGGTTCTAGAAAATTAAAGGTCGTGAACACCCACGCGTATGCAGAACCATACGTCCAGTAGGCGGGTATGTATGTGCAACTGGCCAGTAACCATTGCTCCTCTCCCTCTAACAGAGAAAGTTAGTATAAGCTTTTCTTCCAAGATATATATAGTAGTAGCTGAAACCTGAAAGCATTTGTGCGTTTGTTTAACCGCGCGCTCGGGTGGCCAGGGCCAAATTTGGTGTTTTGACCCTTTTGCGAAAATTGAGCCAGACCTGATCCTGCTTTATAAAAATTTCGGGATCTGACCCTTTTCCTACCGTCAAGGTCGATGGCGGTAGGATAAACCAGCCTACCGCTAAGGCCCTTGGCGGTAGGGGTGCATGACCTACCGTAAAAAAATTCTAAGTATCAAATACAGTGCTTGCACCCACCTACCGCCTGGCACCTCGGCAGTAGGGCTGCACAGGCTACCGCCAGCCTGTTTGACGGTAGGGCTGCACTGCACTGACGTGGATAAGTTGCCTACCGTCAAGGGCCTCGGCGGTAGGCTGGTTTACCCTACCACCATCGACCTCGGAGGTAGGAAAAGGGTCAAATCTCGAAATTTTTACAAAGGTGGATCAGATGCTGCTTAACTTTTTGAAAAGGGTCAAAACACCAAAATCGGCCCCTGGCCGGGCCCATGCGTACACAACACAATCACTGGAACAGAAACAGAAACAGAGTGACGGTGCATGTGGATCCGCCTGGTACTAGCAAAAAAGCGTGAGCGCGACGCAGCCCGGCGGAGCCGGCCGCGTGCAGAAAGCTGCATGTAAGTTGGGTGGATCGACGTGCCAAATGTGCCACACACACGCTCGCTCAGGTTCCCTTGGAGATATACGGGCTTGTGTGAGCGCAACAGCCCGGCGTTTCTTCCTCAGTAGGTGCCTGGACCGACCCAGGTGACGGACGGACGGATGGATGGATCATGGATGCGTTGTGGCGCGGGTGGCCTTTCCTTTCTATGGTTGGTTTGCTGCTAGCTAGTGCGGGATCACCATCACCGGCGTACACGGCCGTGTTGCTCGCTCGCTGTTGGGACGGAGGTCCATGTGCGGGAGCCGGTGGCCAGTGGAGTGCGCGCGTGGACCGCAGGGCAGGCATGTGGGGTGAACGTACGTACTGGAGCCAAGGCATTGGTCGTTCCGGACGCTGCCGTCTCTGTCGTGCCCTTTCCTTCCAAGTCCAGCCTCCACTTGAGGCTGTGCTAGGCAGCTCCACTCTCTCAACAAAAACAAAAAAGCTAGGCAGCTCCACACAGTGGCACGTTGGTTCGTTCCTTAGGGAAAAGTAAAGACGCCATAGCGCTACATGTACGTACAGCCTGACGCGTTCGTTCGTTTGCTACAGCATGCATGGTCAAAGTCCAATCTCCGGCCAGTCAAAAACAATCTCCCTTGTCCAAAAGCAAGGTGGCGTTTCTCAAATTTTTAAACGACGGCCGGGCCCTGTGGTAAAGCGTCACCTTCACCATTTTAAAATCCGAAGGAGATGCATGCTCTCAATGATTTACCGGCGCCGTACAGCGGGAGATGAGACAAGCGACCTTTGACGGGCGCGATCCATCTCCCGGCGACCGACCGTTGCGCAAACGAAAAGAAATAACAAAAGCGAAAGGGCGGACCAGCACGGGATATGATCAATCGAGTCGGACAACTGATTGATCTGAGCAACTCTGTTTTTCAGATCAGGACTTCGTCATTTCATATCATATTGCGATTTTCAATAGAAAACAACCAATATGTAAGCCTGCTGCTGCTTCTTTTGAAGAAGACGACTTATCGGAACACGCTTGCTGCCGTACGGATTTTCAAATAATTGCGTGTTGATCATTAACAGCCACGTAGGTACGTGCACGAGTAGCACGACCATGGATTTCAAGCTAGTCTTCTTTTTTCCCGATGGGGTTCTCACTTGTAGTTTTGTAAGATTAAATTGCTTGAAGAATTGTGATGGTGGAACGAGCTTATGTGTAAGAAATAACATCGAGTAAAAATATCCTGCTCGAAAATGATAGGTTCGTCTTTTTTAAGTAGCTAGGATTACTCAATGTTAGTAGTGGAATCCGATCATTGGTCAATTTAGCAAATGTTGTTAGTATCGTGACTTTTATTAGGATGGCTTAATGTTCGTATATACGGTCATCAGTCTGACCGTCAATCGGTTTATTCTTGGCAGTATAACTTTCATTTAACAACCTGCTAGGAGTATATATCAAAGTAGAGGATATAGTATCATGGTTGAATAGCAATACTTCACACCATGTTTATCATGCTTACGTGTGGAACCGTTCAGTGGCGGTGCTAGGATTTTAATCATGTGTTGTCAACTTAATATTGTGTAGTCAAGATATGTGTATTTCTACGAATTTTGTATTATTTTTTGCATGATTTTGCTTATATATGATGTTTTTTCCACAAAGTTGTGTAGTCTATTGACTACATAGCCTATATGTGGCTTCGCCAATGGAACCGTTAATATATACTCCATCCGTCACAAATTAATTGACGCTGAAATGAATGTATCTATACGTATTTCAATGCTAGATACATCCGTTTAAGCGGCAATTTTTATGGGACGGAAGAAGTATTATGGTTGAAAGGTGATACAACCATGTTTATGAAGCTTACGCGCAACAAGCGATCAATGTCGGTCCAATTCTAGTAGCAAAGAAAAAAAAAGGGTCGATCTTGTTCACGGGTTACATGTCAAGCACATTCATGAAATCTTGATAACAGATTTACTATGCAGTTTGTCAGATCACTTGTCTGTTTCACAACATATATTTTTGTTCACATGCATGGTTTGGGAGCTCTCATCAGTTCACATGGCCAACGTTGCCGCTTACCGATAATCACCTCGCAAGAAAAAAAAAACGTTGGTGCTTATCATTCCCTTTTGATGGTTACCTATCAATTCAGCAAAAATCTCCTCTAGTATAGTATATACACTAATGTCTCTGAACCAGCACTTGCAAGTTGCAACCACTAACCTAATCCCAGTGACTAGTATATATAGTAAGCTAATACCCATGCGTAACATGCACGTCGTGTTTAATAGTAAGTATGATATATAGCACTATCATGCATGCTCATGTCACATGCAGCACAGAACACTACCACAAAAAAGTATCTCTGTCGTAATCTGCTTCCTCATATGGTATAGTAGAATGTGGAAGATGAGCTTACATCCATGCTAATTCACTTTTCCCATGCTAAGTCCGATCATGTGAGTGGTAACCCCTTTCGAAAACCATAAACCTTTTTTCCATGGGCATTTCGACCAACATGTAGTAGGCACTGCCTGTGTCGCCTCTTTTTCTCTGTCCAGCAACAGAGTGCAAGCACAAACCGGTGCCGGCGACCATGGCTACGGCGTCGACGCACGCAGTTACAGGGCACGGGGGAGCACAGAAGGGGAGGGAAAAGGACCGTGCGCTCTCTAGGAGCCGCGGAGGTCAGGTCGACTGTGGGGCACCGGAGCGACGTCTCAGTCGACGGCGGCGGCAGTAGAGCATGGAGCTCGCGACGAGGTGTGTCGAGAACGAGAGGATTCGAGTGGACGATGCTGGAAGCTCGGTCATGACCTAGGGAAGGCGAGGGCGCCGTCGAGGACGAATGGGGCACGACAATGGAGGAGATCGGGGCACAGCGGAGCGTTGCCGGAGCCGAGGAAGACAATGGCCATGCCATCGATTGCGGGCACCCCCCTTCAATTAATTAACCTGGAACGCGCCGCCGTCGTTCGGCAGGAGGAGGCGCGGCACCGCGCTGCCCCTCCCCGCCCGCAGCTGCGCACGACCACGAGCACCGCCATCTCCTCCCTTTCGGCTGGCAGCTCGAACTCCGCCAGGGCTTTGCCATCCTCCATCTCCGTCAGGGTTGGCTGGTGGGAAGAACACGCTCGCCGCGGGCACCGCGCCGTCCGGGCGCTTCTGGAGCATCTCCTTGAGCCGGGAGACGGCACTTGCGGTGGGTGAGTGACGACAGGACAGAGAGAGGGGAAGAGATGGGAGGAGGAAGAAGTAGGTGGGGCTGACAGCGGGCCCGCGTCCACCTCAGCAATTTGTACATGTAGACATGCCACGTCGGCCCGACAGGTGGGCTCAACTTGTCAGTTCTGCTGTTTTCGTGAGCTTATAAAACAAACGGTGCTCTCCGTTACTCGTTAGGCGCAGAATTGGTGGTTTCTTGTGCCCTGCCTGAGATGTGGCACTAAGTTGTTACCCTAGCCCTAACTGTGGTGGTTTTGGGTAAATAACTCTATAACGTACGTGCTCAGCGGCATGCACGAGCCGTGCCTTAGCTAGCGTAGTATTTGCGTGAACAGGAGCTCGTGAACATGAGCTAGCTAGTCTACTGCTACAACAGATCTCTACAATGCTCTACTGGAGCGACGACCACGGCGGCCTGTTTTTGTTGACGGCATCGCCTTTCCGTTTTATCGGAAGCAGCTACAGCATGGTCCTTTGCTGCTTTCCCGTTCTTGCACTTATCCTTTTGTGTGAGAGTAGCGGCTTTAGATAGGCCTTCATTTGGTCCGCGAAGACCTAGTAGGGGCACTCACGATACACGATCGCAATGAATTGGGAATTGTTTTTCTTAATGGGATGAGTTGAATTAGGACATGTTTATTTATTATGTTCTTTTTTTTATTATGTTCTCTACGATGCTCTACTAGAGCGACCACGGCGGGCTATTTTTGTTGATGGCACGGATCACCGTTCCGTTTTATCAGAAGCAGCAACAACATGGTCCTTTGCTGCTTTCCGGTTATTGCATGCACTTTGCCATTTGTGAACATGTTTAGTGGCTTTGGGCAGGCTTTAATTCGGTCCCCGGATAGTACATGCACTCACAGTGGACAATCGAAAATGAATTGGGACATGTTTTTTAATAGGATGAATTGAATTGAGACATGTTTGTTTATTATGTTCTACTATATCAACATCAGGCCAAGTCGATTGACAAATAACCATTTTTTTGGTCAATAGACAAGTAGTAGCTTGATGTCTTCTTCTTGCTACCATTGGGCGCCACTGCCTCTCAACCGAAGCTCGCCTCCCACTATAGCGCCACAATTGTATCATCATGGCCATATCTCACCACCGGACCAAAGCATCATGATCTATACCCAAGTTGAGCACCCCAAATCTTAACCTCCAACTCCAACAAGAACACCGTCGCCGTCTGGCTCCACTTCGCGATCCTAACCACTATGGCAGGGTCTCGTCCCTACCCTCTAACTCAGTTGTCATCGGACGCGTTGATTACAATTCAATCCTTCTTGCGGAAAAAGTTATCATATAGACAAAATTGACACCGCTGCAGGACTGAAAGAAACAAAATAATCCTAGGCAAAGGACATAAATATGAAAACTCGTGGTGTAATTACATTGAAAAGTAGGTTGAACATGGTGCGGCGGCGTTCTTTTTGGTTATGGCAGACGTCTATTTCCACTGATAATTTTTCATGGCACATTTATTAGCCATTTTAGCTAGTGTAGATGATTCCAACATGTATTTTTGCATGGGGAGACATATATATTTCATCACATTGCACTGACATCAACAGGTTGATCTTACCATCTTGGGTAGACACAAAGTGGGCTGGTCTCTTTACTTGTTTTGGTACTTGCATGTTTTCCCGATTTACACCTAGCCACTACTACGTTTTCATCCCTGCTTTGTCAAACAACCAGCACTTCGTACCAACATACTTCCTTCTTCCACATACTTGTCTATGGGCGGTTATAGCATGCCTAGATAGAGCCATCTAGCAGGCTAACATTTTCTTCTTCCAAAAATAAAGTGGATTCTTTCCATTCCTTCTTGAGTGCCTAAAAATCATTATCGTCACTCTACTCACTTATTTACCCGACGCTACAACCCTCACTAGAGTGGTGAGCAAAAATAGTAATTTCTCACTCCACAAGCAACTCTCGTTGAAACTCCCAGTTCTTTCGTGCCTCATCCGAATGCATCGTCATGGCTTTCACCGCTAGATGAACCATACATCAGCCCTATTGCACGTTTGGATCAAAAGGATCGGAAAAAATAGCGCAAAGCACAAATACCTAAGCCCGCAATACAAATTCAGCAAAAAAATAGAAGTTTAATTTAAATGCTTTGTCTCACAAATTATATTTTGTGGGTGTGTGTTGGGGGGGGGGGGGGGGGTGGCATTTTTGTCACGCACCCACCTATGTCATTACATGTACAACAAGGTGATGTTACCATCTTTGGTAGTAGCTAGACACGACGGGAAGGTGTTTTCCACTTTGCACCCAGCCACTAGGGTTCCTTGTTCTAGATGCTTGTCTACCGTGAGGTTAATTTCTTGTTCTTTTTTAAATAGTTACTTTCAGGTTCCAGTAAAGGTGTGCACACAAAGGCTGACGTTCCATGTGTTTAACCGCGCGACATGGTGGTCGTCGCCATCGTGCCTAGCCTAGCACACGCGCACACAACACAGGAATAGGTACAGAAACAGAAATGGAGTGACAGTGCATGTCGACCGATTCGTCTTTTAGATAAAATAGAGTTGCCTCTCCGATTTCCATTAATAGAAACCACCATGTCTTCCTTACAAATGAAAAAAGGAAACGAAAACGATGCATGTGCCGCTGCGAAAAGGAAGTGCTATCCACCAGCCCCCCCCCCCCCCCCCCCCCCCCCCTCCACAGCAAGCCACCTAAGCCCTAGAATAGCAACAGGGCCGAAATCAGACCAACAGAACCAAACCATCGCCCCCACCGGAATTCCGACAAGACCAGGTCTCCAGTGAGGGGAACATAAGCGTAGTGCAGACTCAAGTTACCAAAGCTACTAGCAGCACCAAGCAAAAGAAACTAGACTTCATATTACACGCGAAATAGCAAAAAAAAGGAAACATGCAGGGGGTGAGGAACTCCATGTAGCACCCCTTCGAGGGAGAAGCTAAAGACCAAAATCACAGCAGATCACCCTGCTATAATCCTTCTGCTCCCTATTCTCCATCCATGAGCTGTCTTGAAGATCTCTCCTGCCACCTTCCACTAGTAGAAAACAGGGCTTTGGTCCAGGCCAGATAAGAGCATCAATCCCGGTTCTGTTATGAACCGGGACCAATGGGTGCATCAGTCCCGGTTCGTGAGGCCAGGGCGCCGGCCGGGCCACGGCAGGCACCAGTCCAGGTTCGTCTGACCCCTTTGGTCCCGGTTCCAGACACGAACCGGGACTAAAGGGCCTCGCTCCTGGCGTAGCCCCTTTAGTCCCGGTTGGTGGCTGGAACCGGGACTAAATGTGTGTCTTCTGTCCCGGTTCTAGCCACGAACCGGGACTAAAGAGATGCCTATATATATGCTCTACCCTGCCCGCTCACTCCTCTGTTTTTTGGCCGGTCGGTGTGGGAGGTGTGTGCTGCTCTGCTCTCACCTCCTATGCACATGAGGTGTTCGATGAAATGCCCGAGTCACACTTAAGCTTTCTCCTCTCCAAGCTCGACCTCCAAGCTCCATTTTCCCCAAGATTTGTCTAGGTTTGGCGGTGCACCATTGTCCCCGTCCCCGTCCTCACCGCCGTCGATCGCCCGTGCCGATCTCGTCGCCGGCACCACCGTGGTGAGCCTCTTGTTCTTATCTTCTTTTTAAAATAAAAAAAATTCTTACTTGTTGTATGAGTTATATAGCTACTTGTATATTTTTCTTACTTTTATTATTGTTTGTTATTATATAGTGCCATGACTTTGGTATCCGCCCCCGTCGGCCCTCGTCCTGTCTATGATTCGGATGTGGTATATTATCTTTTATTATGATTTGTTTCATTTAGTGTTTATGACAATTATGCCGACCAACGTGACATAGATGTTTTTATCTAGGAGGTATGTGAACCGGAAATTCCAACCGACCCTCTTGTCGAGAGGTTAAATTTAGTTAAAAAAGAAAACAATTACTTGAAGAAAAAATTGAAAAGAATTGAGGAGGAGAAGATGGAATTGGAGTTGCATGTTGCCGATGTCGTCGATGATCACAAGATCAAGATGGATGCAATGCGCTTGAAGATTAGAAAGATTAGAAAATATGCCATTCATAATGAGGCTTGGTATCATTATGCCGTTGGATCAATTGTTACCTTAGTTGCGATTATGATCGCATTTGTTGTTGCATTTAAATGTTTTCATACTTTCAATGTATGTTTTAATTAGATGCTCTAGAGAGCTATATGTTGTTCTATGAGAACTATATATGTATGAACTTTATGTATTTATTTTTTCAGTAATAACATTTGATCACTACAGTACTTTGGTTTTAATGTGATGATCAACTTGTATTAATTTGGTCACTTCTCTATTCATGATGTTCTGTAATGGTTTTTGATACACTTAATTATATAATGCACGTAGATGAACCGGCAATGGATGTACGGTGACCGACGCACCTCCGAGTACATTGATGGCATGCATAATTTTCTCGAAGTGGCTGAGGCAAACAAGCAGAATGGTTTTATGTATTGTCCATGTACTGTCTGTGGGAATACGAAGGATTACTCTGACTCAAAAACCCTTCACTTGCACCTGCTTGAGAAGGGTTTCATGCCACACTATAATGTTTGGACCAAGCACGGAGAAATAGGGGTAATGATGGAAGACAACGAAGAAGAAGAGGATGATGACAACTATCCCCCTGAATACGGTGATACAGCAACGGGGGAAGCTGAAGATCAAGAGGAACCAGACGATGTTCCCGATGATGATCTTCGCCGGGTCATTGTTGATGCACAGAGAGAATGCGAGAGTGAAAAGGAGAAGTTGAAGTTCGATCGCATGTTAGAGGATCACAAAAAACGGTTGTACCCAAATTGCGAAGATGGCAACACAAAGCTCGGTACCACACTGGAATTGCTGGAATGGAAGGCAGAGAATGGTGTATCTGACAAGGGATTTGAGAAGTTCCTGAAAATAATGAAGAAGAAGCTTCCAAAGGATAACGAACTGCCTGACAGTACGTACGGAGCAAACAAGGTTCTCTGCCCTCTAGGATTAGAGGTGCAGAAGATACATGCATGCTCTAATGACTGCATCCTCTACCGCGGTAAGGAGTACGAGAATTTGAATGCATGGCCGGTATGCGGTGCATTGCGGTATAAGATCAGACGAGATGACCCTAGTGATGTTGAGGGCGAGCGCCCCAGGAAGAGGGTTCCTGCCAAGGTGATGTGGTATGCTCCTATAATACCATGACTGAAACGTCTGTTCAGAAACAAAGAGCATGCCAAGTTGATGCGATGGCACAAAGAAGACCGTAAGAAAGACGGGAAGTTGAGAGCACCCGCTGACGGGTCGCAGTGGAGAAAAATCAAGAGAAGGTGGGGGGACTTTGCAGGTGACGCAAGGAACGTATGGTTTGGTTTAAGTGCAGATGGCATTAATCCTTTTGGGGAGCAGAGCAGCAATCATAGCACCTGGCCCGTGACTCTATGTATCTATAACCTTCCTCCTTGGTTATGCATGAAGCGGAAGTTCATTATGATGCCAGTGCTCATCCAAGGCCCTAAGCAACCCGGCAACGACATTGATGTGTACCTAAGGCCATTAGTTGAAGAACTTTTGCAGCTGTGGAATGGAGAAGGTGTACGTGTGTGGGATGAGCACAAACAGGAGGAATTTGACCTACATGCGTTGCTGTTTGTAACCATCAATGATTGGCCTGCTCTTAGTAACCTTTCAGGACAGACAAACAAGGGATACCACGCATGCACGCACTGTTTAGATGATACCGAAAGTATATATTTGGAGAAATGCAGGAAGAATGTGTACCTGGGACATCGTCGATTTATTTCGACCAACCATCTCTTAAGAAAGAAAGGCAAGCATTTCAAAGGTGAGGCAGATCACCGGAAGAAGCCCGCCCTCCGTACTGGTGATGTCATACTTGATATGGTCAAGGATTTACAAGTAATCTATGGAAAGGGTCCTGGCGGACAATCTGTTCCGAATGACGTTGAAGGACGCGCACCCTTGTGGAAGAAGAAATCTATATTTTGGGACCTACCCTATTGGAAAGACCTAGAGGTCCGCTCTGCAATCGACGTGATGCACATGACGAAGAATCTTTGCGTGAACCTGCAAGGCTTCTTGCGCGTGTATGGGAAGACAAAAGATACACCGGAGGCACGCACTAGTCTCATGACTGCCATGTGATTATGACGCAACTGCTTCCGGTTGCATTGAGGGGGCTTCTACCGGAAAACGTTCGATTAGCCATTGTGAAGCTATGTGCATTCCTCAATGCAATCTCTCAGAAGGTAATCGATCCAGATGTCCTACCAAGGTTAAAGAATGATTTGGTGCAATGTCTTGTCAGTTTCGAGCTGGTGTTCCCACCATCCTTCTTCAATATCATGATGCACGTCCTAGTTCATCTAGTCGACGAGATTGCCATTCTGGGTCCTATATTTCTACACAATATGTTCCCCTTTGAGAGGTTCATGAGAGTCTTAAAGAAATATGTTCGTAACCGTGCTAGGCCAGAAGGAAGCATCTCCATGGGCCATCAAACAGAGGAGGTCATTGGGTTTTGTGTTGACTTTATTCCTGACCTTAAGCCGATTGGTCTCCCTCAATCGCGGTATGAGGGGAGACTGACTGGAAAAGGCACGCTAGGAGCGGATTCAATAATATGTAGGGACGGGCATTCTTGGGCTCAAGCACACTACACAGTTCTACAGAATTCTACCTTGGTGACCCCGTATGTCAATGAACACAAGAATTTTCTGCGCTCCAAACACCCGGAGCAGTCTGACGACTGGATTACATGTGAACACATCAGGACTTTCGGCAGTTGGTTGCAAACACATCTCATGGGTAACAACATTGTTGGAGATGAGCTGTACTCGTTGGCCAGGGGACCATCTTCGACTGTATTGACTTACCAAGGGTACGAGATAAATGGGAATACATTTTACACGATCGCCCAAGATCAAAAGAGCACCAACCAAAACAGTGGTGTCCGCTTTGATGCAGCAACAAACAGGGAAAGGACACATATTATGGTTACATATTGGACATATGGGAACTTGACTATAGACATGATTTTAAGGTCCCTTTGTTTCGGTGCAAATGGGTCAATCTGTCAGGAGGCGGGGTACAGGTAGACCCGCAGTACGGAATGGCAACAGTGGATCTCAACAATCTTGGATACACAGACGAACAATTCGTCCTAGCCAATGATGTGGCGCAGGTTTTCTATGTGAAGGACATGTCTACCAAACCGAGAAAAAGAAAAGATAAGGAAGCGAATACATCATACGATGAGCCAAAGTGCCACATAGTTCTTTCAGGGAAAAGAGACATCGTGAGAGTGGAGGGCAAGACAGACATGTCTGAAGATTATGAAAAGTTTCATGAAATTCCTCCCTTCAAAGTGAAGGCTGGCCCAAGCACCCTGTTAAACGATGAAGATTATCCATGGTTACGGCGCAATAAGCAAGGGACACACGCGAAGAAAAAGTGAAGACTTTCTCTCCACAACTATTTTGATGATGGCTTTGATCTAGAATATCACTGCAGTTACATGTCAAGAAATGAAATGCCTTTTGTAACATATGAGTTTTCGTCTGAAACCGTGATACTTCGAAAGAGATTGTCCATTTTGTACACGAAGTGCATCCAGTTTTTGCCGTAACCCTCTCAACTTTTTAGCACATGCTATGTGGGTGAAATGATGATACCATGCCAACTTTCAACCTTTTCAGAGTTCATTTGTACTGCTTTTCAATTTCAGGGTCATTAAGCTAAAATAAATCAGTAAATGCATGAAAAATAGCAAATGAAGTCAGAAAGGGTTGAAAATTGATGATGTGGCTTTGAATGGTGCATGTTGAACACACAAAAAGTCTGGAGTTGAAATAAGTTAAAAAAAATGGAATGCATTTGTAACATATGAGTTTTCGTCCGAAACCCTGATACTTCGAAAGAGATTGTCCATTTTGTACACGAAGTGCATCCAGTTTTTGTCGTTACCCTCTCAACTTTTTAGCACATGCTATGTGGGTGAAATGATGATACCATGCCAACTTTCAACCTTTTCAGAGTTCATTTGTACTGCTTTTCAATTTCAGATTCATTTAGCTCAAAGAATGAATTAATAGCAAAAAGAATGAATCAAAAAGCTTTTATAAAACTCTAATAGCAAAAAGAATGAACTAAAAAGCTTTCATAAATTCTAATAGCAAAAAGAATGAACTAAAAAGAATCAATTAAATATAATATTTTTCAATAGCAAAAGAATCAACTAAAAATAATCAAAATAATATTAACTAAAATTATCAAAATATTTATTTGTTAAAAACTTTAATAGTAAAAAGAATTTTCATAAAGTATTTTTTGGTACAAACTTTAATAAAAAACTAAAAAACTTTTATAAAACTCTAATAGCAAAAGGAATCAACTAAAAAGAATCAATAAAAAATAAAACTTATGCAACTAAAATTATATAAAATTTATGCAACTAAAATTATATAACTAAAAATAACATATGCAAAATATAACATTAAAAATTTAAAAACATAACATATGCAAAAAATTAAAAAAAAAGGCCCACCTACTAGCCACCACGGCCTGCATACGACTAGAAACCCTACAAATGGGCCAGGATGCAGGCCCGCAGTGCTAGCAGGCCCAACAGGGCGTGAGATAGGCATGTACTGCCCACATTAGAGAGGAGCTCGAGAGGGCAGCGGCAGCAGCGCTTATAAACCACTCCGAGCCCCTCTCAACTAGCGAGGTGGGACTAAACTTTTGGCTGCGGCAGCAGAGCGCTTTTGTCCCGGTTGGTGGCTCGAACCGGGACGAAAGGGGGGCCTTTCGTCCCGGTTCGTGCCACCAACCGGGACCAATGCTCTGGGTATATAAGCAGCACTTACAAGTTTTCCATTCAGTTTTCTTCGATCTCCTCCTCTCCCCCGACGGCGCCGACGACCACCTCGACGCCGCCAGGCTGCCGGACCGCGCCGTCGCCTCCCCGAGCCCTGCCCCGACGCCCTCGCCGACGCGCCAGACCTCCTCGCGCGCTCTCCTCCCCGTCGCCGCGTGCCCCCTCGAGCCCGCCGTCCTCGTCGCCGGCCTCCAGCCATCGCCGTGCCCCCCCAGTGAGCCCCCCCTTTCCCATGGTCCCCTGCTCCCCGTCGCCGCGTGCCCCCGAGCCCCTTTCTCTGCCACTGCTCCATGGTCGCCGCCGGGCCCGTTGCTAAAAATGTGTTTTTTTAGATGAATAGATAGATAGATAATGTTCATGTGGAGATGAGATGAGATGTATGGTGCTCTGTTTTTTTAGATAATGTTCATGTGGAGATGAGATGAGATGAGATGTATGAGATGTATGAGATGTTTTGTGGAGATGAGATGAGATGTTGTCATGTGGAAATTTTTTTTGTTCATAGAAATTAGTGTGAATTTTTCGTTCATGATGATCTTGCTAAAACTCATATTAAGTTTGTTCGATGAATGTTTTCTGTTAAAACTCATATTAAGTTTGTTCGATGAATGTTTTCTGTTAAAACTCATATTCAAAATGAGTTAAAAGACTCATATATATATTCAAAATTTACTCCCGGTCCGCTCGCCCGACCAACTCTCGAGGCCACCCAAACCCTAGAAGAAAGAGCGTTGTCGATCTACCCCCTCCCGCCCCTACCCGTAATTATTATGTATAATACTATATATTGGCGTCTAATTCACCGGTCTTACCTCAGTGAACCGAAGGGACTTTATTTATTCGGTAGGCAGCCGGCATAGGTCAATGTGGTAGAATGGATAGTTCAATCTCCTGCATAGCGATTATTTTTTGTAAAGTGTCCTCTCCTGAAAGTATAACCCCGATAACTTCGACATGAGGGGGGACGTCGGACATGCATGAGAGAGGCGGTCCGCAAAGTATCCTCTCTCGAAAGTATAACCCCCGATAACTTTGCATGATGTTTGCGACTAATCCATTGCTCATATATGCATATGATTCCTTGTTGTGATTAGTTAGGTCTATGTTTGCCACTAATCCATCTCTCATGGTTGTATATTGCCATGTTGTAATATTTGCAGAAACTATGGACAGAGACTTAGAAAAAGAAGAGTTGTTGGGGGATATAATCCGCGACGGAGGTGATATCACCTTGTCGTTTCTCAACGACACCGATGGTCAGGAAAGAGAGGATGACGGCTCCGGTGATCCAATGGAGGAGGAAGGAGATCATGACGGCTCCGGTGACCGAACAGAGGAGGGAGCCTTAACTGTTGCAAAGTCCGGCGAGGTATATATACATATATTAATTAAGCCTCTGCTGACTTGATGCATTAATTGTTTTGTATGTACATATATTAACGCTTCTTTCTTCTTTTAATTAGCCCTCCGGATCGAGCCAAACTTCCGTAAGGAGACGAGGCCCGAAGAAAAGGTTGCGCCAGGATGAAAGGTTCACGATCGAAGAAGTCGGTCGAGATGGCCAACCGATTGCTCCCAAGCGGAGCAGTGACACATTTATACATCAGTGCGGAGTGGTTGTTAGGGACAACGTTCTGATCAGCATCCAAGAATGGAATAAGAAGAAGGACCCTGAAGTTTCTTATGTCCAGGATAGACAGAAAGATGATCTTTGGACCTCGCTGATGACAAATTTTAGCCTACCGCCAGAGGCGGATCCGAATAAGGTCAAGGCGTTTGCTCTTAAGAAGATGGCAGAACTATTCAAGAACTGGAAGAAAGATTTGAACAAAAAGTTTGTCGAGAAAGACAAGACTCCAGAATTCACCGGTCCATATGAGAAGATAAAAGATCACTAGCCCGCATTTGTGGCCTACAAGAAATCGGACAAGGGCAAGCAAAGGTCAGCGACAAATAAGCTAAATGCTGCAAAGAAGAAGTATCACCATGTTACGGGGTCAGGTGGCTACAGCAAAGCCCGGCCTACGTGGGACAAAGCTGAGCAAGACCTGCTTGCTAAAGGGGTCCAACCAGCGACATTGCACTGGCCAGATCGGTCAAGGACTTGGTTCTTTGGGGTTGGGGGAACTTTGGACCCAGACACAGGGAAGTGTGTTTGGACGAAAGCTCAACTTGCAATACCCGTCAAGAAGCTTGAGAAAGCAATCCAGGCAGCGCAGGAAGGGAGGTTACATCCCGACAGAGAGAATGGCGAGCTGACACAGGCCCTTGGGAATCCTGAACACCCTGGACGAACACGAGGCACATCAGGCTCCCTTCCGTGGGTGTATGGGTTTCCCGACAGCGGTGGTTATAGAAGCCGAGAGAGAAAGAAGAAAGCGGAAGCAAGCGAAATGCAGAAGATCAATGCAAGATTAGCGAAACTAGAGGAACTTGAGAGCCAGCGAGCTACCGGCCAACCATCTCAGCGGCACGAAGATCCTTCCTTTGACACTGCCCCAGAAGCTACCCCACCATCTCAGCGGAGAAGCAGCGTGGCTTCCACGGAGCTCGTTCAGCCTGATTTCACGGCTCCTCGCTACCCCGTGGATAGTATCACGGAGGCTGAACATTGTGTGCTAATAGCAAAATGCCAGAACCTGACCTTGAAGGCGGCGGTCGGCTCTGTTTTACCTCCTCAAGCTAAGGGAACTTTCCATTGCCGTTCGATTCCACATGGCTATGCTATTGTCACGGTGGATGAAATAATGGAGGGATTTGAGGGGCTGGAGCTTGACTACCCTACAGGTGAAGGGGATAATCTTCTGGAAAATGCCTTAAGGAGTACCTGTCTATGGAGAAAGGAGAACATCAAGCTTCCAAACTGGACGCCGCCTCAGCAGACGCAGCCGGATGAGGCCCCTCAGCAGACTCCTCATAGTCCAGCTCAGCCGGATGAGGCCCCTCAGCAGACTCAGCAGGATGAGGCCCCTCAGCAGAGTCCTCTTCCGCCTCAGCTGTCTCCGGCGCGTCAGCGGACTCCGCCTCCTCCAGCGCGTCAGCGGACTCCGCCTCCTCCTCCGCCTCCTCTGGCGCATCAGCGGACTCCGCCGCCTCTGCAACAGCGGAAGAGAGCCGCCGCCGCTCCGACGGCTAGCAGTACAAAAGGCGGGAAGAAATTCAAATTTGGTCCAAGCCTCAGGGTTCCTCCAAAGTTACCATATGAGATGACTAACAAGGAAACCGATGACATCCTGGAAGCCGAACTGCAGGCCCATTTTGAACGAAAACGTCCACCTCCGAAGGAAACAACAGATCCGGTGAAAGCGAAGCGCACTCTGGATGCCCTTAAGCGACCACCACCGCCTCCGCCGCAATCCAACTATGACCGCTGTATTGAAAAGACATATGATGAAGCGCGGCGGTCGGGAAGTACTGCCAGTGCTTCAAGACGAAGAAGTGGGAAAACAATTCCCCAGCTCGGCGAACAGGAGAATCAATCGTGCCCCCCGCTCAAGGTGTCTAGCGATATCGCTAATCATCCGGGGCTACTGCCCGGTACCACTCTTGGTGATTACGTGTGCGATGATGTACAGTTTGAAACGGCTGAGGTAGTAGAGATCTTTAGATACGAGCACGGGAAGCCTCTCGTCAAACCTGATCATCCTCATCTAACAACGATGATGCGAAGATTGCATGAGTGGTACTTGGAAAGCTGCAGGAAGAATGGGTCTGATAGTTTGATGGTGAGAATTAAAGATGAGCACGACCTCATTGGAGTCGACCTGATGCCTGTTGAATTTGTGGAGTTATTTCAGTTATTCAATCAAGAGGCCCTCGACAAACAAGTCATGACTTGCTACTGTCTGTAAGTATTACTTCTGTAATTAAGTCTCTAGCTCAGCTCGTTCATTGCATGTATATATAATTATCCTCACTATATTATGCAGATTGAAGATCGTCGAATGCAAAAAAAGACAAATCTATGACATTGGGTTCATTAGCCCAAATACCGTAAATGAATGGGCGGTACAAAACAGAGTTAAAGATGCCGAGGAAAACTTGCTAAAAGCGTTCCTTCGACATCAAAACAAAAGGGAAATATTCTTTCCTTACAACTTCAAGTGAGTGTTACTATCTTGTGCATATTCGGTTTCGCTTACTCGAGGTTAAGTACTGTAATTGATGAGTTATGCGTGCGCAGGTTCCACTTTATTCTGCTATCCATTAAGCTTGACGGGGGAGTAGTAACTGTCTTAGACTCGAGACGTAAAGATCCCAAGGATTATGCGGACATGACTGCAATGCTCCAGAAGTAAGTTCAATCAATACCGGGACCATATCGGCAACTTTCGTTCATTTCCTGATATCAAGTAATCATTTTCTTTGCCTGGCAGGGTTTGGAAACAGTTCACCGGAATGGTTCCGGGTCTGAAGAACGAGCTGCGATTTACACACCCCAAAGTAAGTAGTACTAGCTAGTTCCGCGCATCTCTCATTGATTCTAGTTTCATCAATACCATTATCATGCTTGATTATCAGTTTGATTGAACTCTATTCTCGTAAAGTGCTTGTGGCAGGCAGGCGGGAATAATTTATGTGGATACTACGTTTGCGAGTTCATTCGCCACTCGACCACTGAGCGGGGCAAATTGTCTGACAAACAATTTGAAGTACGTAAACAATATTCACAATTTTATTTTATTACCATCAATTGTGTTGAGTTTCATTCATGTATATGTATTGACCCCCTTCTTTAAATTAGATGTGGCAAATGCGGGATGAACTCCTACCACATGATCGCATACGAGCAATTCAAGAGGAATTGGCGGGATTCTTTCTTGACCACGTCATACATGAAAAGGGAGAATACCATACGGAAATTCAATGGGAGTTTGGCACTTGATGATGTCAGAGATGTTATATTGTATATATGTAGTAGCGTCGGATAGATATACGAAAACTTGTTGTTCGACCAAGCACGGAGAAAGAGAGGTCACTTCTCTCTATATATGTTCATGACGATCTTGTGTAATTAATGATTTCCTTCATTTGCTTACTAGCTAGCGTCGAGTTCTCTCTATATATGTAGTAGCTAGCGTCGACCAAGCACGGAGAAAGAGAGGTCACTTCTCTCTATTAGCTAGCTAACACAATATGAAACCCCTAAACCCTCCAAAACCCCTAAACCCCCCCTTTCAAAAAAAAACCCAGCGCCTGCGAGCTGCTGACGCGTGGCTGCCTTTTGGTCCCGGTTGGTGTTACCAACCGGGACTAAAGGTCCTCCTGCCTGGGCGCCCCACAGCGTCCACGTGGAGCACCTTTAGTCCCGGTTCGTAGGCCAACCGGGACTAAAGGTTTTGGGCATTAGTCCCGATCGTTTTGTCCCGGTTCCAGAACCGGAACTAAAGGCCCTCTGGAATCGGGACAAATGCCCTGTTTTCTACTAGTGTTCTCAACTTGCCTTACGCCCTTTGTCATTTGCCTTATTTTTCCAGGGTTTGTCTGTAAAATGTTCCAATCATGAAGCCATTTCAGAATCATGTTACTGGAATACAAGGGTCATCAACCTTGTTATTATTAAAAAAAAACTCTATTTCTTAACTCCCATAGAGTCTAGAAAATGGCAGAAATACCTACCACTACTAGACTTCTATCATTTTTATTAAATTTATTTAGCTAGATGTTAAACAAATCATTCACATTATCAGGAATAGCAAACAAGTTGAAAGCACATGTCATAACATTCCAAAGAAATTTAGCAACAGAGCAACTGAAGAATAAATGGTTTATAGTTTCATCCCTTGCACAAAAAAGACATTTCGTATCACCCTTCCACCCCCTACGAAGCAGATTATGCTTAGTGGGAATATTATTTCTAAGAACCAGCCACAAAAATACTTTCACTCTTGGTGGCATTTTTCACCTTCCACAAAAACTTATGGAGATATCTGATACCATTCTTAATCAGCAATTTATAATAATATTTGACTGAGTATTGCCCATTCTTAGTTAAGTTTCATTTGATAGAATCTTTCTGATCAGAAAGTGTGACAGAGGACCAGACCTCCTTGATATGGTTCCACGGGTCAAGAGAATCACCATGTAGATTTCTCCTAAATCTAACATTTTCCATACCTCTGCCCAATATTTCTTCTACAGATTTATATTTATCAAAGTAAATACCATAAAGTCTAGGGAAACTACCTTGAAGGGCTTTTTGCCCAATCCACCAATCTTTTCAAAATTTGACATTGTTCCCACGCCCCACATTAAATGTACACAACGTGAAAAAATGATCTTTGTGTTTTAGAATATAATTTGTCACACAACTGTATCAATTAGTATTTATACCATAAGACGTTTTTCATATACATTGTTAATGCTACGTTCATAGACATACATTACTTATTAAGTGGCATGATCACTAAATGGAGAGAAACAAAATATGTCACACTTTACTTTGGTCAAGTAAACCTTCTTTTCAATGTTCTGATTATCCAATTGGTCTTTTTCTTACCTATTGATTGTTGCAGTTTCTCAAAAGTCCTGCCTTGACATCATAATTACCGCTTTACTTTTGAAACATAATAGATTTTACAAAAAAATTGAAATGTAGAAAAATAAATGTTCATTCTCAGAATTGTCATTTTAGGCTAAAATTACCTCTGAAGCACACATTTCCTTTGAAATGTTTGTGAGCCCATCTTCAAATGTGGACCATTAAGAACTTCTGATTTTATTGTGCAACTGGATATTACTTATTCACATTGTTGAGAAAAGCGTTAACTGGTAGCTGCTCGGTTGGCTGATGGGAAAGGGATTAATATGCTAATCAGCAAGTTTATCAGACATTTAATCAATAAATCAGATGATTTATAAGTTTATCGACTACTCGGTGACCTTACGAGTAGGGATTAATCGGCAAGTTAACTGGTTAACTGGACGAATTCTTGAACAGGGCCTTTGCAGCATTGTTGCTTCTTCCCCGTCACTACAAAAGTTAAGTAATTTTATTCTACCCCCCCCCCCCCCCCCCCCCAGATATTTGAGTGTTTAAGTGCTATTTTTTGTTTGTATTCCATGTGAATTCTGGAGCTATAGGCAAGGTCCTGATAGAATATTCATTGCATGTTTTGTTCTTGAATAGCTGAGAGGTCTTCTGATGTTGAATACTGGCTATTTTCATCATCTTGATTGATAGGTTGGTCTAATATTATTTTATATGCCTATGCTTATTATTAGTTCATGTATGCTCGCTGCAGATTGATCATCTATGTATATGAATGATCTTTATTGATTTCACAAGAAGAGTTCGCAAATTTGGATCTATAGCACTGGCATACCACAAGGCTTGATCTTGGAACAAGAGCAGATGCGACCAGGATGTAGTTGGTGCTCCCCAAGAGAAGGGAGCTCATTTGTGTTGGACTTCAGTTTTTCTGGTATTCTAACCTGGGATTGTGCAATTAGGAGAAGGAAACATCCATGGTGAACTAGCATAAGTGCTAAATAAGTAAGTATGTTGTCTTGGTTCAGTCGTGAATTCAATGTTCATGTTAAACAATTCTATAATTGTTGTTCTCTTAGTTCAGTTTAAGTGGAAGTATGAAAAGCTGATCATCCCGAGAAGGGGTAAAACCCTGAGATCTTTAATGATGCTTCTTGTGTCTGGTATGCTTTTATCTTTAGCTGCCAGGAGGCTGGTGACAGAGGAGTTACCAATGTCTGACTCTGACGTAGCGCTCCAGTCAGTGCCAGCTACCATTCTACCAGTGGCGAAGCCACGTTGAGAGCGGTGTGGTCAATTGACCACACAGGTATTTGGCAAATCCTTTGTACACAAGTAGAAATCGTGTATTTTTTTTATAAAATTAGTGAAAACACATGTATTTGACATCACAGATTTGAAATGATATCACAGACTTCTAATCCTGGCACCGCCACTGCATTCTACCCAGTATTGTGGTAGTCCGTAGCAAAATAGTTTTCTATTGTCTTCTCTGTGTACTAATAAATGTTGATTTCCATCAAAGAATCTTCTAACGAGCTGGTCACAAGGACCTTTGTTACCCATATGCTCGAGACAGCGAGGGTTGAGTACTTCCCTTTGCTCACATGCCATCTTGGTTTCCTAGAAGGGCCTGCTTATGTGCATGACTAAAATTGGAAGATTGGCAGCACTTAACTCTGCTTCTTGCATTTAGAGTAGTGTGTGATAAGCAGCCCATAAGAACTTATCAGTTGTAAAGACTACATATCTTGCTACCAATGGCCCATTCATTGTATTTGAACCAGTTTTAACATGCAATTGGTATTGTAATTGATATATCATGCGAGGAATTCCCGGCGCGGCAAAGTATCGCGCATATTCATCTAGTGCAATATACGTTGGGTGGATGGACGTACCAAATATCTATAGTCAACGCTAAACACACTCGCTAATCCAGCCAATTCTATCGCGGCAAAGTATCGCGCTAATCCAGCCAACGCTAAACACACTCGAAGCAACAAAACCATGTGCATATACCTATAGTCATTGACATGTAGATTAATTCGGCCAGTTCATATATAGTTTTCATATTTCCTGGGTCGATAATGCAAACTAATCGATTTGATTATCCGTGACTGATCGATCGATGGATCAGACATCAGCACATGCGTCGGTCGGTTGTACTTGCCGTCGGAACACATGTACTCCTAGCTAGCTACACATACCATGTCAGGCCAACTCCAGCGCGCGACCCCATCCTGTCCGCCCTAGTTCGTTTGGGGTTAAACGGACGAATAGCGCGGCCCAACGCGCGGCCCCAAACGGACAAATGTCCGATTTTCGTCCGTTTTCGACCCATTCCCGGCCCAAACATGCGCCGCGTTTGGGTGAAACTGACAGCGCGCGGACGGGCGGGACTCACGCCCTTGTCCTCCCCGTGGCCCACCTGTCAGGGACACTAGTGCTTCATTCACCTCCAACGCCTCCACCCGCCCTCCCCGCCCCACCCCGCCGCCGGCGCCGCCACTATTTTCCGGCCGCCTCCTCACTGCTCACCCCCCGGCCGTCCATACCAAACCACGTCTCGCCATGGCCGCCACCACGCCCGCGCTTTCGTAGGAGTTTTGGCCGTCGTTTGGAGGAGTTTTGGCCATCGCCGTCGTATCCGGTGCCAGAGGGGATACGACCGCCGGCGACGCCTATCGACCACGGCAGCTTCCGTCGGGTGCTCTAGAGCGACATGTAGCCGGTCGCCAAACGCCCCTGCTGCATCGAGATGATCTTCGCGGCCTCTTCGCCACCGCGACCGCAAGGTGTTTGACACTTTGCCCACAAAGGTATGGACAGTGGAGATGAATTTTTCTTCAACCACTTCATTTGTTCATCGGATGATTCGTCCTCGGATGACGAAGATCTTGTGGTGGCTGCACTGGTCGTTCACGACCACATTGAAAGGCAGCGGCCTCAGTACAGGGGGTCAGTCCCTGGCCGTGCTCCCAACCTGAATCGCAACAGAGAGAGAGAGGCCACGCCATGCTCTATGCCGATTACTTTGAGAATACTATTGGGGAACGCTGCATGGGAAACAAAAATTTTCCTACGCGCACACAAGATCTATCCATGGTGATGAGCATCTACGAGAGGGAGAGTGAATCTACATACCCTTGTAGATCGCTAAGCGGAAGCGTTAAGAAACGCGGTTGATGTAGTCGAATGTCTCCGCGATCCAAATCGCAAGTCGTCCCTCGATCCGATCACGAACTAGTGCCGAACGGACGGCACCTCCGCGTTCAACACACGTACGGCTTGATGACGCCTTCACCTCCTCGATCCAGCGAGCGATGATGAAGTAGTAGATGAGTTCCGGCAGCACGACGGCGTGGTGATGGTGGTGAGGAACAATCTCTGCAGGGCTTCGCCAAGCACTACGGAGATTATGACGGGAGAACTAGAGGGTTAGGGTTGCCGGCACACGGTTTGGGAAATCTTGATGTGTCCCGTGTGCTAGCCCTGCCCCTCTATTTATATGTTGAGCCTTGGGGTCTAAACTTGGAGTAAAAGCCTCCTCCAGGTCGGTTTTGCCCGCACAAGGTCGGTTTGGTTCGCAGGGAAAGAGTCCAACTCGGATCCCTGCAGTACCGCGCACAAGCGGTAGTACCGCTCACGAGCGGTAGTACCGCTTCACACACGCGGTAGTACCGCTTCACACAAGCGGTAGTACCGCTTACGCGGTAGCACTGCCTTAGCAGCGGTAGTACCGCTTAAGGCAGCAGCAAAACTTCCTTTTGCACTTTCCAATACCTCGTGGACTTTACCCCTTTGGCTCATATAAAGTGTTGCTGCACCCGAACACTTCGGTAAACATCCGGAACCCCTTCCGGTGAATTCCGGAACCCTTCCGGAGATCAAAACACTATTATCACATATATCAATCTTTACCTCCGGACTCTTCTGGAGATCCTCGTCATGTCCGGGATCTTATCCGGGACTCCGAACAACTTTCGGTCACCAACAAAATAACTCAACTATACTAATCGTCACCAAACGTTAAGTGTGTAGACCCTGCGGGTTCGAGAACTATGTAGACATGACCGAGACACCTCTACGATCAATAACCAATAGCGGGACCTAGATGCCCATATTGGCTCCTACATATTCTACGAAGATCTTTATCGGTCGAACCTCTATGTCAAGGATTCAGTTAATCCCGTATGCTGTTCCCTTTGTTCTTCGGTATGTTACTTGCCCAAGATTCGATCGTCGGTATCTCTATACCTAGTTCAATCTCGTTACCGGCAAGTCTCTTTACTCGTTCCGTAATACAAGATCTCGTGGCTAACACTTTAGTCACATTGCTTGCAAGGCTCATTGTGATGTTGTATTACCGAGTGGGCCCTGAGATACCTCTCCGTCACACGGAGTAACAAATCCCAGTCTTGATCCATGCCAACCCAACAGACATCCTCGGAGATACCTGTAGAGCACCTTTATAGTCACCCAGTTACGTTGCGACGTTTGATACACACAAGGCACTCCTCCGATGTCAGGGAGTTGCATGATCTCATGGTCAAAGGAACAGATACTTGACATGCAGAAAACAATAGCAATAAACTGACACGATCATATGCTACGTTCGTAGTTTGGGTCTTGTCCATCACATCATTCTCCTAATGATGTGATCCCGTTATCAAATGACATCTCATGTCCATGGCTAGGAAACCTTCACCATCTTTTGATCAACGAGCTAGTCAACTAGAGGCTTACTAGGGACATAGTGTTGTCTATGTACCCACACATGTATTTGAGTTTCCAATCAATACAATTATAGCATGGATAATAAACGATTATCATGAACAAGGAAATATAATAATAACCAATTTATTATTGCCTCTAGGGCATATTTCCAACAAATACCGCGCTCTTCAAACCGGAGAAATTCCGTCGCCGTTTTCGTATGGCAAGGCATGTGTTCAATCGTATCCGAGAGGGAGTGGTTCGTCATGACCCATTCTTCGTGTGCGAAACGGATGCCCTTGGCAAGCTTGGATTCTCCTCTTATCAGAAATGCACCGCGGCCATCTGCATGCTTGCATATGGAATTCCAGGCGATCTTGTGGATGAGTACATGCGTATGAGTGAGTCCACATGTCTGCTGTCAATGTACAACTTCTGCAAGGCCGTGGTGGTAGTGCTTGGCCCTGAGTACTTGAGGCACCCAAATGCCGCTGATACAGAAAGGCTGTTGGCAATCAACGCCGGTAGAGGCTTCCCAGGCATGCTTCGCAGCATAGATTGTATGCACTGGGAGTGGAAGAACTGTCCATTTGCTTGGCAGGGCCAGTACAAGGGGCATGTGAAAGCGTGCACTGTCATATTAGAAGCGGTGGCTTCGCAAGATCTTTGGATATGGCATTCTTTCTTCGGCATGGCAGGTTCCCACAATGATATCAACGTGCTGCAGCGTTCTCCAGTCTTCGCAAGGCTTGCAGAAGGCCACTCCCCACCTGTCAACTTTGAGGTCAATGGCCACCACTACAACAAGGGATACTACCTAGCTGATGGTATATATCCTCAGTGGTCAACTTTTGTGAAGACAATCTCGAACCCCCAAGGTGAGAAGAGACAGAGATTTGCTCAAATGCAAGAGAGTGCTAGAAAGGATGTTGAGCGTGCTTTTGGTGTGCTTCAATCCTGATGGGGTATCGTTCGAAACCCTGCACTGACATGGGATGAAGGGAAGCTTTGAGAGGTGATGACTGCTTGTGTGATCATGCACAACATGATCGTCGAGGACGAGCGTGATAACAGCATCTTCGACCAAGGATTTGATTTTCAAGGTGAAAATGTTGAGCCCCTGCACCAAGAACCGGCCACGTTTGAACAGTTTACCCAATTCCATCGTGAAATGCATGATTGGCACACTCATTTGGAGCTTCAAAATGACTTGGTTGAGCACATGTGGAATCACATTGGCAACCAATAGATGTATTGGTTCATTATGTTTATTCAAGACAATTTCGATTTGGTTGTAAAACTATTTTATTCGAGACAATTTCGATTGGGTTGTAAAACTATTTTTATTCGAGACAATTAATATTTGGACGTGCAAACTTGTTTTAAATATTTATGAATATGAATATATGGGCATATTGGCCGTGGTGGACAGGATGCGGCCAAAGGATGCGTCCGCGCGTTGGGCGCACGGCCACCGCATCCCAGGAAAGGCCCGGATACGACCCCATTGCCCTACCCAAACAGACAGAATCCGGGCAAAACGGACGTCCGTTTGGGGTCGTGCGCTGGAGTTGGCCTCAAAGTCCAATCTCCGGTGAGTCAAACTCTTTCCCGTGTCCAAAAGCAGCGTGATGTTTTTCAAACTTGTACGGCTGTCGGTAGTGGGTAGACAGGTAGTTTTATAAGGGCATCTCCAACACCAACCCTTAAAACGTCCGTATACGTCCGGACCACGTAATCCAAACCCCGAAAGCCATACAACGCGGGGCTACATCTGTCCGCTCGGCAGTCCGGACGCCTCTTTTCCGCAAACTGGAGACAAAAGGGGGGTGGGGTGGGGTTACGGGCGTGCGGACCGCAGCCACATCCGCTTCTGACTGCCCTGTCCCACCCAAAAATCCCACCCGTCTCACCCGCGCTTTCCACCGAACGCCTGCGTCGCTGGAGGGACGACGACGATGACGGCGGTGCGGTAAGACAGGGCGGCCACACATACGAGGTGGTCGTCCGGTATAGGGTTTAGGTTTTTTCTATAGTTTTTAGTTAAATGGTCGAAATATCATCCGTTTTATGTAAATTATCCGAACTTTAATGAAATCCATCGTGTTTCGATGAATTTCGTCCGTTTAACTGAAACAGTGGTTGAAATGTATGTAGGCAGCATTGGATGGCCGCCTCCCGCATCCGTGTCCGCAGACTGGTCCCGCTGTCCGCGGACGGACGCGGGAGAAAATTTACAGGTCAGCGTTCGAGATATCCTAAGTTAGTATGATGCATATGATAATAGTGTATGATATTACCTTCATAATATATAATATCGTAGATTAGTATCTTTGATGACCTTATTTTATTGTTACGGGGCAACTAAACTATTATTAAATCTGAATTTCTTGCCCAGCACAATGGTATAATTCCTCACATGATACAGGGCTTACTTTTATCTCAACACCCCCATATGAGCCTCGCCGGTTTATATACGTTTTTGTGGTGCTTATGGAAAGCAAGAAATGATGCTCTTTTTGGCAGGAAATTTTGCAATCCCTCCCAGATATTTCCAGTTGCTAATGCAATTATGCAGGGCGCTAAGTTTGAGAATATGGAGTCTTCTGAAGATCACCGCTCTAACTGCTTCGCAGTACAGCAGCTGGCGACACAACAAGACCCATCTTCTGTTGCAGGTACTGCCATTCTCTGTGACGCAGCTTGGAAGATCGAAAGGGACATGGATTCAGCACCAGCGGGCATAGGAATCATCATCAGAACTGATATCAATCAGCACTTCAAACAGTTGCATGTTTCGGCCTTATCTACTCCAGCAGCCTCTCCTCTTCAAGCAGAAACTTTTGGCTTGCTTCTAGCAACCATGTTGGCTGAAAAGCTTCGCATACAGGAACCAACTTTTTTCACAGATTCTGCGATATTGGCTTCGGAGGCGGCGACTACATCCATGTTCAACGCTGCAGGTCATTGGGTCATCAGACCACTTATTGCAGCTATTCAACAGTCTGCAGTTTTCCATCCATCCAGAATAGCTCATATTAACAGGTGCTTCAATGTAAAAGCTCATCATCAGGCCAGTTAGCTCTCAAAATTCAGTCTAGATCTCTAGCTATTAGGTGCCTGTCTTCAGGTTCAGGTCAATGTCCAGGGAGAGATGTTCTCCCATTGATCAGTGTGAGTCCCTTCACAATTCTCTCTGTAAAATGCTGCTAGTTGAATAAAATCTTTTCATGTTCAAAAAAAAAAAAACTACGGCGGGCCCTATTGCAAAGCACCACTTGAATATTTTAAAATCGGATGCATGCGCAATGATGAACTGGCGGCTGGGAGATGCTGCTCATCTCGCGGGGCGGCGACCAACCGTTGCCACGAAACAAGAAAACAACAGAAGCTAGCGAAAGGGCGGGTCAACACAGGATACAATGATCGATCAGAATATCAGGCCTTTGCATTGTTTTTGACTTTTTGTGTGACATCGACTGATCAGCTAGGGCTTCGTCATTCCATACTTTTTTTTTTGCGGGTATTCGTCATTCCATACTATAATGCGTTTTTTAACAGATAACAACCAACATGCCTGCTGGTGCATCTTTGTGAACAAGATTGCCGTACGGTTTTTTAAGTCCTGATGTGTTGATCATTAACAAACACGACCCAGGATCTCAAGCAAGTCTTCTTTTTCCCTGATGGGCGTTCTCACGTGTAATTTTGTAAGATTAAATTGCTTGAAGAATTGTGATGGTGGAACGAACTTATGTGTAAGAAATAACAGCAAGTAAAAATATCCTGCTCCAGAATGATGGGTTAGTATTTTCTTAGTAGCTACTCGCAAAAAAAAAAGTATTTTCTTAGTAGCTAGGATTACTTAATGTTAGTTTTAGGATCCGATCATCGGTGAATTTAGCAAATGTCGTCAGTATAGCAAATTTTTATTAGGATGGCTTAATGTTCCTATGTACGTTACATCATCAATCTGATGATTGATAGGTTTATTCTTGCAAGTAACGCTTTCATCGAACAACTTGCAAGGAGTATCAAAGTATAGTATGGTTGAATTGCGATAATTGACACCTTTGTTTATCATGCTTATGCGTTGAACCATTAATATATATTATGGTTGAATTAGGATACTTGCAACCTTGTTTATCATGCTTGCGCGCGACAAGCAATCAATGTCGAGCTGATTCTCGTCGCAAAGAAAAAAAAAGTCGATCCGGTTCACTTATTACATTCTCAAGCACGTTCGTGAAATCTCTATAACAGTTATACTATGTAGTTTGTCAGATACTTGATCTCTTTGATTTGCAATTTTATATGATTCCAACCTATTTTTTTCACATGCATTTGGGTGCTCTGTCAGTTGAGATGGCCAGCGTTGCCATTCCTTTTTGGTGGTTACCTATCAATTTAGCCAAAATCTCCTCTAGTATTTACACTATGTCTCTGAACAAGCACTTGTAACCACTAACCTTATGCCAATGACTAGTATATATAGTAAGCTAATGCCCATGCGTAACATGCACCTCTTGTTAAATAGTAAGTATCATGCAAGCTCATGTCACATGCACCAAAGAACACAACCACAAAAAAGTATCTTCCGACAGCGATAGTTAATCTGATTCCTCATAGGGTATAGTAGAATGTGGAAGATGAGCTCACATCCATTTCAATGACACTAATTTACATTTACCATGCTAAGTCATATCATGTGAGTGGTAACCCCTTTCGAAAACCATAAACTTTTCCTTCAGGAACTTCCTGTTTGGTCTTCGCTGTGTGTCGCACATGTTGTTCATCTGATGTGTCTTCCTTTCAAACTACATGACCATCATGTTGTGATCCGCATTGAACGTGATGGTCATGTTTAACTTACTGGTAGTTACGTACGTGGACATGACATGGCTGTACAGACATAAGAGGTTGGCTTGAGCGTTGCGGTTAATTAGGCTAGTTAATTTCACTTGCCTAACTTTTTCTTGTTCTAAGATCTTCTTAGCATCACGCAACACAGTTTTTTTTGTTGTACTACGTAGATAATTGCATGCGCGTTGAGTATAAACAGTTTGTACACAACCTGTAATTTATTGCCAGTGAGATTATGTATCAAAAATGAATTTTGACTGCCAACTGAATTAATACTTTGGCTTACCAAATAAACATGATTTATTTGATAAGTCAATAAGACGTGGCACGGCCGAGGTGTTTTTTTAAAAAAAAAAAAACAGGTCGGAAATATCCGCAAACTAGAAATGGACCAGTGGGGGTAGGGAGGGAGACGGCCGGCGAAAAAGTAGCATAAGAAACCTTATGTACTACAATGTCTCTTAGACACATGTCCAATTGAAGCTTTTGGAAATTCAGAAGGTGTGTGCCACTTCGCACCTTAAATATGTCTAAACTCTACAAACGTTCATGGTACGATGGATTGCGAAATGATTATTGTCTCGGTAAATTAATGTTTTGATTTTTTTTACTTCCGGTGCACCAGTCCTCTTCTTACCACCACGCCCTCTCTCGATCAAAGCTCGCATCCCTACTCGGCGAGGCCATATCGGAATTGTCGGGACTTCCGCCATCGGACCAAGCATCGATCTTTACCCGGAGCTCCAATCGACATTACCCTCAATCGTAACCATGATGGCGACGTCCCTTTTCTCGACACTTCTTCCGTCGTTACCAAACGTGTAGCAGGCAGCTCGGCGTGGAGATTAACCTATGCCATGGTATGATCGCTAATGATCGTTCACCTATGCCACGACGTGGTCGAAAGAGCCGGACAAGAAAGGGCAAATGCCACATATCAAGAAAGCTCATGGTATAAGTTCACTGAAAACCATGTTGAAGCTGGCGCAAGTCCTTTTTGGTTATGGCAAACACTCTCGCCACCCATAAATTGTATGACGCGTCTATTAGCTATTTCTAATGTATAATAACTCTATGAAAATGCCACCCTCCATAGTGGAGATGGTTTTCAGTGCAATGTATATATTTGCATGAGCAAATTAATCTTCCTTGTCACCCTCATAAGCTTGTCTTCACATACTCTCAGTCTCAAGTCATAGAAATGGCATATCAGCTCCGCTACGAGCCGTCCATGCCAATTAACCTTTTCCATTTTCTAAAAATGAAGGAAATGCATTGTCTTTATCCTCCTCACGCGGCCTAACCGCCACTATCGGCATCCACTCACTCACTTATCCGACGTTACTTTCTCCTTCCAGGAATCTCTTTATGTTCCATCAACATGCGCGATTATGCCCAAGCTAATTCACGTATCATTTTTAGAAATACAATGAAGCTGACACGACGTTCATTTTGTGTTATTACATATGTCTATTGTCACCGATAATTTTGAATGACATGTTTATTAGCCATTTTTGCCATTTACCTGAAAAGCCACCCCACTAGCTAGTGGGGATGACTTTAGCATGTATAGTTGCGCGGGATGACCAATATATTTCATCACCATTGTCCTTACATCAACAAGCCGATCTTACCATCTTGGTACACACAACATCATGGTCTCTCCACTTGTTTTGGTACTTGCAGATTTTCCCCTTTACACCCAACCGCTGCTACATTTTTCTTCCTCTCTTTTTGGCAAACAATCACTACTACATAGTAGCATACTTCCTTGTTTCAGATACTTGTCTACGGGCGGTTATAACAAAAGTGGCAGTACGGTGTTCCTTGATTAGCTAGAGCCATCCAACAAGCTAACCTTTTTTCTTCCAAAAATAAAATGGCTTCTTTCCATTCTTCTTGAATGCCTAACCATCACTATCGACACTATTCGCTTATTTGCCAGACACTACCTTGTTCTTACGGGCGGTGGCCGTGTCAGCCAGCCAGAGCGAAAACTGTTATTTCTCACTACACAAACAACTCTCACCGAAATGTCCACTTCCCTCGTGCCTCATTCGCATCGTCGTGACTTTCACCGCTAGATGAAGCATGCATCAACCCTATGACATGTTTGTACCAAAAGGATCGGAAAAGATAGCGCAAAGTACACACATCAAAGCCTGCTATACAAATTCGGTGAAAAATATGTCAAAGTTTAATTGATCAAGGCACTGTTTAGTGGAGATTATGGTGAGCATATATTTTCTCACGAGGAAAACCTACATATAGACACTTAATATTTGGGGGCAACTATTTTTGTCACGCACCCACCCTTGTCGTTACATGGACAACAAGCTGCTTATGTTACCATCTTTGGTACACACGATCATGAAGGTGAAGGTGTTTTCCGCTTTACACCCAACCACTGGAGCTTCTTGTTCTTGATACTTGTCTATGCGCGATTACTTTCATGTCCCAGATTTAAAGGACAAGTCTTCTCAATAAAAAAAAAGACATGTACACTACATGTGCAACAAGCCGGTAACCATTTCTTCTTCTTCTTCTTTTCTCTCTCTCTCTAAGAAAAAGCTACCCCTCCGATCCATATTACTTGTCGCAGCTTTAGTACAAAGTTGTACTAAAGCTGCGACAAGTAATATGAATCGGAGGGAGTAATATAATTGACTTTTCTCTCGCCAGATGGATGCCAAATACATTTCCGGTTCTACCGTATGGCGATTCGCAAGAAAAACAAAAGGTTTTGCCGTATTGGCACACATAAGACGCAGTGGATTCTTACTGTTCTTCTTGCACCTAATATAACCGCCGCTATATAACTTACTTAACCGGCGCTGCTTTCTCCTTATGTGCAGGCAATGACCGTATCAGTCTAGCAGAGCAAAGCTAAAACTATAGCTAAGCGTAGATTCAGCCGCCAGAAACAGAGTCACGGTGCATGTCCATGCCTGCCCCTGATTCTGGTAGCTTTCCGGTGGTTGCACTTGCACGGCTCAGGTTCCTAGCGCTGCAACCCGGCGTTTTGTACGTGGTTTTTTTAGTGGAACCTTATACTCTGTCTAAATACATTAATTTCTGCGACAATTAATTCCGAGCGTAGGGAGTTAGTGAGAACGTAGCCACATGGGTCGGTTGTACTTTCCGTCGAAACACATGTACTACCCAGCTGCTACAGCAAGCAGGGTCGAAGTCCAACCTCCGGTCAGTCGTACCATTTCCCGTGTCCAAAAGCAGCTTCCTAAGGGAGTTTTTTTTTTTTACTGGAACCTTCGGATATACTAAGTGAGTACGAGCCACATGCGTCGGTTGTACTTTCCGTCGGAACACATGTAGCCAGCTGCTATAGTAAGCAGGGTCAAAGTCCATACCATTTCCCGTGTCCAAAAGCAGCTTCCTGTTCCACTGGTGTTTTCTAAACGACGGTCGGGCCACCTCGATCATCATTTTAAACTGGGATGCACGCACAATGATTGATTAACGGCGATGAACTGTACAGCGGCCGGGAGACGAAACAAAATAAAAAAGACCTTTGACGCCGGCGACCGACCGTTGCGTGCACAAAGCGTGAGAAAGGGCGGATCAGCAGAGGATCGGTATGATCGGTCGGTCGAGTCGGATGACAAGAGAACAACCGATTCATCAGGTCAGGCATTTATTAATTTCTGTGTGACACCGACTGATAGATCAGGGCCTCGTCATTTCATTTTTTTAAGAAAAAAAATACTTGACCAGACCATGCGTGTTTGTTGGGGAAGATTGACCAGACCATGCGTTTTTCCACAACCATGAAATTTTCTTCAACGCCTTCCTGCTTGGTCTTCGATGTGGGCGCACATGTAGCTGATCTGATGTGTCTCCCTCTCAAGTCTCACTTAATCCATGAGATATGTGGTCTTTTAAAAAACAATTTATAATAAAATTTGTTCACAAAAAAAGTTGTTAACCCACCTCGCCGAAAAAGCGTGTTAATGAGTGGCTAATGACATCTTATCTTTATAATCTTTTTCAGAGAGGGGAAGAAGCCTCTAGAGAGTTGACTGCAAGACTGGTAGAACCAATGGATCCCTTTGGTGGTACCCCGATGTGTTCAAAGGAAGCATGATTGATTCACTCATGGCCTACAAGTGACTGACCCTACATCATCCCAAAGTACATGTCGATTGAGAGACAGCTGTGAAAATGAACAGATTTGACCCTTTTCTAAAGGATCAGTACAAAATGAACCCAATCCGGAAAAAAAATTCACAAACTGGTCCTTTTTGTATGACGCCGCGCCTAGGACGCCATGCTAGATAGCATGACGCGGCTCCAGGCTGGGGCGTTATGCTATCTAGCATAGCGCCCCAGCCCCGGGCATCATGAAAAGGGGTCATATTCGTCTTCCTCATCCGACGAGGATGACTCCATGAAGTGGTTCTACAAGTACTCATCGTCTGAATCCATCGTGCTTGCTTCAAAATAAGAAAAAGATTGTCAATAACTTGGCTATGACATTAGGACAAACAATTGTCAGGCGTGCTGCCCGTCGTGGATGGAAGTTACAGGGGCGCAGAGTACCTGGGCGGCTTACGGACGACTAGGGGAAACTACGGCATCAGCAAAGCAGGCCTGGTGCCTGGATGGAGCTGCGGAGGTCCGGCAAGGTTTGAGAGGGCGGCCGGGGTGGTAGAGCAGCGGCGTCGGCCTGGAGGGAGCGGATACAGAGCCAGGGGAAGGGACAGAGTGAGAAGGAC
This sequence comes from Elymus sibiricus, assembly GCA_039707655.1. Lineage (NCBI taxonomy): Eukaryota > Viridiplantae > Streptophyta > Magnoliopsida > Poales > Poaceae > Elymus > Elymus sibiricus. The sequence goes on along the minus strand of CM077664.1, from coordinate 391,589,273 downwards.
GTGGGCTCCGGGTGGGCCAGGGTTGTTGGAGTCATATGCGGTGAAGGTCCAGACTCCCTTAAACCTACCCTAGCTTTGCATCCGTTTTACGAGAATTCAGATAGTCCGCAGACGTTTAAGACATCATGTTGGATGACAAAAAACCAATGAACACGTTGGTTCGGATGTTTACGGGCCCTATAGGGCACGGCGTTGGAGATGGCCTTACAGTATAATTTTCAAACGACAGTCGGCCCTGTCGTAAAGCCATTGACCATTTAAAATTCCGAATACATGCCCAATGATTAACCGGCGCCATACAGCGGCCGGGGGATGAGACAAGCGGACCTTTCACGCGCAATCTCCTGATTGCCAAGAACCCAAAAAACAAAAGCGAAAGGGCGGATCAACCAGGATATGAAGGATCGAGTCAGACAAGGTAACAACTTATTGGATATTTTATCAGTTTTTTTTTTCTTTTTTATTTTGCTGTGTGACACCGATTGACCAGGGGTTCGTCATTTCATATAGCGCCTCTTTGAAAATTCAAAAGAACGGCTTACCGGAACACGGTTGTCATACGTTTTTCAAACCATTCTGCCTGTTAATCACAAACAACCACGTACGTGCGTGAGTGACCGTTGATTTCAAGCTAGTCTTCTTCTTCTTTTTTTCTACTAATGAGGGTTCTCACTCGTAATCTTTGCTTCAAGAATTGTGATGGTGGAGCTTCTGCGTAAAACATAACGAAAGTGCTGGTACACTACAGATTTTTATTAGGTGGCTTTCTTGTTCGTATATGCCGATCATTAATCGATTTATCCTTGCCAGTGTCGCTTTCATCGACCAACTTGCTAGGAGGATCAAAGTAGATAATAATATAGTGGAACCATTAAAATAGTATGATTGAATTGCAGTACTTGCCACATTGCGCGTGACAAGCGATTGATGTCGATCTGATTCTCATCATAAAAAAAATGTACCCGGTTCACGGGTTACATTCTCAAGCACGTTCATGAGATCTAAACGACAAATTTGTTATGTTGTTTGTCAGATCATCGATCTAACAATTTATACTTTCATATGGTACACAAGACACATTTTTACTCACGTGGTTTGGGAGCTCTCGCCGGTTCACATGGCCAGGAGTGGCGCCTGCCATTCCTTTGGTGGTCATCGATCAATTTAGCCAACCTCTCCTCTAGTATGTCTCTGAATCATCACTTGCAGCAGCTAACCTAATCCTAATGACCAGTGTAGCAAGCTAATTCACAAGTGTAACATGAACCCCTGTTAGAATAGTAAGTATGATATACAGCACTATCACGCATGCTCATGTCACATGCACAGGAGAACACTACCACAAAAAGTATCTGCCAACAGATAATTAATCTGATTCCACGTAGGCATAGTGGAATGTGGAAGATGAGCTCACATCTCAATGATGTTAATTTACTTTTTGTATATGTTATTTCACTTTTAGCGCACCCGTGCGCTTTTCTTCACGGACTTCATGTTTGGTCTTCGATGTGTGGCGCACATGTAGTTAACCTCATCGTGTCTCCCTCTCTAGTCGCAATGCATGATGTATATGTGGTCTTTTTGTATTTACAAGGAAATTTGAAGACAAAAGCGTTCTAACCCACCTCGCCAAAAAAGCACAAGTTAATCAGTGGCTAGTGACGTCTTATCTTTATAATCTTTTTCAGAGTGAGAGAGAAGCCTCTGGAGAGTTGACCACACTACCACAGGACTGATAAAATACATGGATCCCTTTGATACTATGCCGGTTTGTTCAAAGGAAGCATGATTGATCCATTCATGACCTACAGATTAGACCCTTGCTAGCTAGCAAACAACACCCCAAAGTACATCTCCATGGATAGACAGCCTACCCCCTAACCATGGAAAAGAAAGCTGTGATGTGCTATGGATCTTATCATTGCCAACCTGAAGATCACAACGGCATCTCCTGATGCACCGCTAGCTGTCCTTGCATAGTTGCATTTACACTGTTGCAAAGATACTACAAGCACTGAGCCATCACTTTCTTGGGTTACTCGAACGAGGACCAGAATGCCAACAAGAGAGGGGGAAGAAAAGTTGGAATTAGGCAAAATAGTGAGCTTTGTGTAGAGCTGCATCAACCCTGATGAACATGTTTAACTTACTGGTAGTTGGGTACGTGGACATGACATATGCTTGCACATACAAGAGGTTAATGGTCGCATCGTTGCAGTCGATTACGCTAAGTTCGGTTGCTTGGTACATTTCTGTTTGAGTTGTATTTTTTTTCTTGTCTTGTTTATCGCCTCACTAACCAAAATCTTTTGTTAGTATGGCTACTTTTCTTCTGCGGGTAGTACGGCTACATTCGCTGAAATAAATCATAAAATGTAGTGATCACAACGTGATTTTAGCTTGTCTTATTATATCATTTGGCTAACAAAAATTTGCTATTCGTGAAACTATGCTTCTTTGCCATTTATTTTACAGAAAAAAGTAAAGCCTATACGACACATTACAGCAGGGTGTGTTAGTGAGCCATATGAAAATGCAAAAGCGTGGAGAGCCGTGGAACTGACAAACAAGTGCAAAGAAATTAAGCCCAGCGCATGCAGAGGCGATTCTTCCAGCTGGACCCGATAATTACTTATTACGCATGCAAACAAGCTAGGAGAAACGATGAAAAAAAATAGTGCGCTCTGGCTAAATAGCGCCACCCTCAAAATATGCTATTAGCATGCTATAGCGCTCTATAGCGTGTTATTACCGAGATACAGTATACTGATTTATTTAGAGCAAGTATAATAAGGTAACGTAGGCGGACTGTAAGACTTTAAATATTATATCTTTGCTGAGTTGGATGCGAGAGAAGAGAGAGAAGAGAAGCGGACTGTAGATTTACAGCCGGCTGTAGCACGAGCTCCAAGAAGTTATGTGAGAATATATGGTGGGCCGTGTGATAAAAAAGTAGTACTTACTTGTAACCCACTATTATACATGTTGGCTATTACATTAGCTGTAGATAACATGGCAACATGTTATAGCCATAGTCGGCTATATTAGTAACCATGCTCTTAGGGAGACATTGTTAATAATGCTATAGCGTGCTATTTTGTAAGTGAGTGGAAACAATGGAGCCAGTCACACTAGCTACTAGCTGCATGCATGCTCCTGTGGCTGCACTTCCGACCAAGCAGGTGAAAAACCTGCACTGCACAGTGCCGCTCGTACGTATTTCTACAGTCTTGCACGCTGAAAGTCACAAACACTCTCTGCAGTAGCTAGCATTGCGCTACACCCTGCGCTAGTATAGTAGGAGTGCTCTAGTATACAGAGCTCTGCGCCACGACTACAAAAATATAAATTCGGACAAACTGATCGAGTGCTCGGACCTGAAGCGCTGGCTCCCATGCAAATCGAATCAAATCCTCAACTAGCTCCCGGGACAAAATTACTTGTCTACACTTGCTATTATCAAAAGATGTCGTAGCTAGCGACAAGAAGACGTCGTGGTAGCTGGTTAATTGCTAATTATGGCAGCAGCTAAGCTAAGCTAGGCATGGCGGAGGCTGGGCCTGTCCTACCTGGGCGCACATTACGTGGAGACAGCCGACCAGCAACCTCTCCGGCGTTATGGATCTGGCCTGGGGACCTGTCGGTGCATATTATTGGTTTGTCTTTGGCCATCGATGTTACGAACAATTAAGCTGTGGCATATGGAGACCAGAGACTTGAATGGTGTGGTAGCTGCTGCATGTCTCTCTGACTGACCTGTCGTGCGTTCGTTCCACTTCCAGATCACGTTCATCACATGGGTGTATTAGGGATGGGTAGTGTACCACTGTAGTAGTGGTGGTACTCGAGCTAGCTAGCAAGAAAACAATTCCATTCGTACATCACAGTATACCGTATACATTCATGCAGGAGGCAGACATGCATGCACGACTACATGCATGCATCTTTTTTTTGACGGAAAACGGCAGGAGCTCTGCCTATATCATTATATAAGGGGGAAAACTGTACATTCACTGGTGATCCAGTTACAGAGAAGTGTCAACAGAGGGGAAGCCTAGAGGGACTACTCGCGAAAAGCTAAACTCAAAGAGTGGAGATCCTCCAGAATCAGCCTGACTACTTCATCATGGGTGGCCTTTTTGTTCTCAAAAATTCTCATGTTCCTTTCTTTCCAAATATTCCAAGCTGTGTAAACAGCAAAAGAGATTCGCTTCCGAGAGCACTTTTGAGTGATGCCTTTAGATGTTTTGCGCCACCATCCAGCAACAGAAGTGCTCCTTAACGCGTCCCTGGAAGCTCTGGGGTGAGTGCCATTGAAAGAAAACCAGACCTGCTTCGCAAAAGGGCAGTCCAGCAGCAAGTGACTGACAGATTCAGGCAGCTGATCACACAAAGAACAGACATCATTATGAGGCCAGCCTCTCGCAATCCGACGATCAGCAGTCCACAGTCTGTTCTGTAGAAGCAACCAAAGGAAAAACTGAACCTTTCCTTCCACCTTAGTGTTCCAGACGTTTTGTAAACCCGGGCATTTGATTTGTCCCAAGAATTGGATCTCATAGGCAGATTTTGCAAAGTAATCGCCATCCGCTGTCAGTGTCCAGGAGAAGGAGTCATCAGCATCAGAGAGCGCGACCTCCTGTAGTTTAGTCCAAATAGCCAGGAAGGAGTCAAGTAGTTCAGCCGAGTCGATCCTTTGCAAGCCTTTCATCCAATGATCAGAGTGAAAACCATCCTTGACAGTGATATTTTTCCTCCATGCGAGCTTGAAGAGATCCGGGGCAAAGTCTTGGAGAGAGCAATCCAGGAGCCATCGGTCCGTCCAGAAGGAAACCTTGGCGCCATTGCCAATCTGAATTTTGGTGCAGGCAGCAAACAAATTCCTATCAGTGTCCTCGCAAGGCGGTGGCAGCCCCTTCCATGGCCTCTCGAGACTGTCCCGCTCGAACCAAAGCCACCTCAAGCGCAGGGCCCTACTGAACCTCTCCAAATCTTTAACATTCAGACCACCGCAATCTTTGGGAGAGCACACTTTCTGCCAGCTAACTAGACATTTGCTGCCATGAGCTTCCTCTTCACCACACCAAAGAAAGCCACGGCGTAGGCGATCAATTTTCTTAATCAGCCACTTGGGAGGAGGGAAAATCGTGAAGTTGTAGGTGGTGATTGCAGTCAGAACAAAATTAATGAGTGCGAGGCGGCCCTTCCTTGTCATGAGCTTCCCCTTCCATGGCTTCAGTCTAGCGGCCAGCTTGTCAATGATGGGTTGCACTTCAATCTTCCTTGGTTTCCTGATGCTCAGCGGGAGACCCAAGTAACGGCAAGGTAGGGATCCCAGAGTCCCCCCAAAGGGTGCCAGAATCTCCGACAAGTCCAAATTCTCACACCTGATTGGATAGGCAATACATTTGCCCAAGTTGATGTTCAAACCAGAGATACGCCCAAAAATGTGCAGAATGCCGGAAACAGCTTGAAGATCACTAGCCAGAGGGTTGATGAATAAGGCAGCATCGTCAGCATAAAGACTTGTTCTCATAACAGCAGCTGGACGCGGAAGTGGCGAGAGGAGACCAGTCGAGGTGGCCAACAAGAATAGGTGATGCAGAGGTTCGAGAGCAATGATAAACAGCATTGGAGCAAGGGGATCCCCTTGCCTAAGCCCCCTTTTGTGAAAGAAAAGCCTTCCTGGAATGGAAATGAGGAGCACTCGCGAAGAGGAGGATGCCAGGATAAGGGAGATGAGATCCCGCCATCTATGACTGAACCCAAAAGCTTCCAACGCCTCAAGCAGATAGTCCCAAGCAACGGAGTCAAAGGCTTTTGCAAAATCTAGCTTCAGGAAAAGGAGAGGGTTTTTCTTCCTGAAGGCCTCCTTAATTGTGTTCCGGACGAACAAAAAATTGTCTTGGATGGACCTCCGTTTGATGAATGCACTTTGGGAAACCGAGACAATCGGAGGGAGCTCCGATGCGAGTCTGGAGGCAAGCAACTTTCCAAGGATCTTTGCAACACTTATGCATCAGACTGACAGGCCGGTAGTCGACAGGAGTGGTGGCGTCACCTTTCTTAGGGATAAGGGCGATAGAAGCGGAATTGAGCAGGTTCCAGCAGTCCCCTTGGAGAAGCAGCAGTTGATTTAGGGCCGCCAACAGATCACTTTTAACAGTCTCCCAACAAGATTTATAGAACATCCCGATAAATCCATCGGGCCCCGGGGCCTTTTCCCCATGAAGATCAGAGATTGCAGCTTTTAATTCCTCCATCGAGAAAGGGGCATCCAGGTGGGACAGGTCAGAAGATGGTAGCTGCAAGGCCTCCCAGTTGAAACTGAACTGACGGTGAGGTGCCTGTCCAAGGTGAGCCTGAAAATGTTCTAGAAGAACCCTCTCTTTCTTTGCGTGATCAGACACAGCAGTCCCAGAACGGTCAATGAGAGATGGGATGAAGTTTTTCCGGCGACGCCCATTGGCCTTGAGGTGGAAAAATCTGGTATTAGCGTCACCACATCTGATCCCAGTGATCCTCGATCGCTGCTTCCAATGAAGCCTTGCGAGAGCAGCCCAGCCAAGCAACTTGTTTTTAAGGAGGGTTCTGAACTGTCTTTCCTCGTCAGAGAGCACCCTGTTCTCTTGTGCCACATCCAGCTGAAAGATTAACTCATTTGCCACAAATTCCTTAAAATTGCGATCCAATCTAATCTTTTTTGCCCAAGCTTTGAGGGCAGAGGCTATCCTCGAGAGCTTGATGTGAAGGCATTTAATCGCATGCTGCGAGCAACAGTTTTTGGACCAAGCCCTATTGACAAGGTCTTGGAAGCCCTCCCAGATATTTTGGCAGGAAATTTTGCAATCCCTCCCAGATATTTCCAGTTGCTAATGCAATTATGCAGGGCGCTAAGTTTGAGAATATGGAGTCTTCTGAAGATCACCGCTTTAACTGCTTCGCAGTACAGCAGCTGGCGACACAACAAGACCCATCTTCTGTTGCAGGTACTGCCATTCTCTGTGACGCAGCTTGGAAGATCGAAAGGGACATGGATTCAGCACCAGCGGGCATAGGAATCATCATCAGAACTGATATCAATCAGCACTTCAAACAGTTGCATGTTTCGGCCTTATCTCCTCCAGCAGCCTCTCCTCTTCAAGCAGAAACTTTTGGCTTGCTTCTAGCAACCATGTTGGCTGAAAAGCTTCGCATACAGGAACCAACTTTTTTCACAGATTCTGCGATATTGGCTTCGGAGGCGGCGACTACATCCATGTTCAACGCTGCAGGTCATTGGGTCATCAGACCACTTATTGCAGCTATTCAACAGTCTGCAGTTTTCCATCCATCCAGAATAGCTCATATTAACAGGTGCTTCAATGTAAAAGCTCATCATCAGGCCAGTTAGCTCTCAAAATTCAGTCTAGATCTCTAGCTATTAGGTGCCTGTCTTCAGGTTCAGGTCAATGTCCAGGGAGAGATGTTCTCCCATTGATCAGTGTGAGTCCCTTCACAATTCTCTCTGTAAAATGCTGCTAGTTGAATAAAATCTTTTCATGTTCAAAAAAAAAAACTACGGCGGGCCCTATTGCAAAGCACCACTTGAATATTTTAAAATCGGATGCATGCGCAATGATGAACCGGCGGCTGGGAGATGCTGCTCATCTCGCGGGGCGGCGACCGACCGTTGCCAAGAACAAGAAAACAACAGAAGCTAGCGAAAGGGCGGGTCAACACAGGATACAATGATCGATCAGAATATCAGGCCTTTGCATTGTTTTTGACTTTTTGTGTGACATCGACTGATCAGCTAGGGCTTCGTCATTCCATACTTTTTTTTTGCGGGTATTCGTCATTCCATACTATAATGCGATTTTTAACAGATAACAACCAACATGGCTGCTGGTGCATCTTTGTGAACAAGATTGCCGTACGGTTTTTTAAGTCCTGATGTGTTGATCATTAACAAACACGACCCAGGATCTCAAGCAAGTCTTCTTTTTCCCTGATGGGCGTTCTCACGTGTAATTTTGTAAGATTAAATTGCTTGAAGAATTGTGATGGTGGAACGAACTTATGTGTAAGAAATAACAGCAAGTAAAAATATCCTGCTCCAGAATGATGGGTTAGTATTTTCTTAGTAGCTACTCGCAAAAAAAAAGTATTTTCTTAGTAGCTAGGATTACTTAATGTTAGTTTTAGGATCCGATCATCGGTGAATTTAGCAAATGTCGTCAGTATAGCAAATTTTTATTAGGATGGCTTAATGTTCCTATGTACGTTACATCATCAATCTGATGATTGATAGGTTTATTCTTGCAAGTAACGCTTTCATCGAACAACTTGCAAGGAGTATCAAAGTATAGTATGGTTGAATTGCGATAATTGACACCTTTGTTTATCATGCTTATGCGTTGAACCATTAATATATATTATGGTTGAATTAGGATACTTGCAACCTTGTTTATCATGCTTGCGCGCGACAAGCAATCAATGTCGAGCTGATTCTCGTCGCAAAGAGAAAAAAAGTCGATCCGGTTCACTTATTACATTCTCAAGCACGTTCGTGAAATATCTATAACAGTTATACTATGTAGTTTGTCAGATACTTGATCTCTTTGATTTGCAATTTTATATGATTCCAACCTATTTTTTTCACATGCATTTGGGTGCTCTTTCAGTTGAGATGGCCAGCGTTGCCATTCCTTTTTGGTGGTTACCTATCAATTTAGCCAAAATCTCCTCTAGTATTTACACTATGTCTCTGAACAAGCACTTGTAACCACTAACCTTATGCCAATGACTAATATATATAGTAAGCTAATGCCCATGCGTAACATGCACCTCTTGTTAAATAGTAAGTATCATGCAAGCTCATGTCACATGCACCAAAGAACACAACCACAAAAAAGTATCTTCCGACAGCGATAGTTAATCTGATTCCTCATAGGGTATAGTAGAATGTGGAAGATGAGCTCACATCCATTTCAATGACACTAATTTACATTTACCATGCTAAGTCATATCATGTGAGTGGTAACCCCTTTCCAAAACCATAAACTTTTCCTTCAGGAACTTCCTGTTTGGTCTTCGATGTGTGTCGCACATGTTGTTCATCTGATGTGTCTTCCTTTCAAACTACATGACCATCATGTTGTGATCCGCATTGAACGTGATGGTCATGTTTAACTTACTGGTAGTTACGTACGTGGACATGACATGGCTGTACAGACATAAGAGGTTGGCTTGAGCGTTGCGGTTAATTAGGCTAGTTAATTTCACTTGCCTAACTTTTTCTTGTTCTAAGATCTTCTTAGCATCACGCAACACAGTTTTTTTTGTTGTACTACGTAGATAATTGCATGCGCGTTGAGTATAAACAGTTTGTACACAACCTGTAATTTATTGCCAGTGAGATTATGTATCAAAAATGAATTTTGACTGCCAACTGAATTAATACTTTGGCTTACCAAATAAACATGATTTATTTGATAAGTCAATAAGACGTGGCGCGGCCGAGGTGGTTTTTTTTTAAAAAAAACAGGTCGGAAATATCCGCAAACTAGAAATGGACCAGTGGGGGTAGGGAGGGAGACGGCCGGCGAAAAAGTAGCATAAGAAACCTTATGTACTACAATGTCTCTTAGACACATGTCCAATTCAAGCTTTTGGAAATTCAGAAGGTGTGTGCCACTTCGCACCTTAAATATGTCTAAACTCTACAAACGTTCATGGTACGATGGATTGCGAAATGATTATTGTCTCGGTAAATTAATGTTTTGATTTTTTTTACTTCCGGTGCACCAGTCCTCTTCTTACCACCACGCCCTCTCTCGATCAAAGCTCGCATCCCTACTCGGCGAGGCCATATCGGAATTGTCGGGACTTCCGCCATCGGGCCAAGCATCGATCTTTACCCGGAGCTCCAATCGACATTACCCTCAATCGTAACCACGATGGCGACGTCCCTTTTCTCGACACTTCTTCCATCGTTACCAAACGTGTAGCAGGCAGCTCGGCATGGAGATCAACCTATGCCATGGTATGATCGCTAATGATCGTTCACCTATGCCACGACGTGGTCGAAAGAGCCGGACAAGAAAGGGCAAATGCCACATATCAAGAAAGCTCATGGTATAAGTTCACTGAAAACCACGTTGAAGCTGGCGCAGGGCCCTACTGAACCTCTCCAAATCTTTAACATTCAGACCACCGCAATCTTTGGGAGAGCACACTTTCTGCCAGCTAACTAGACATTTGCTGCCATGAGCTTCCTCTTCACCACACCAAAGAAAGCCACGGCGTAGGCGATCAATTTTATTAATCAGCCACTTGGGAGGATGGAAAATCGTGAAGTTGTAGGTGGTGATTGCGGTCAGAACAGAATTAATGAGTGCGAGGCGGCCCTTCCTTGTCATGAGCTTCCCCTTCCATGGCTTCAGTCTAGCGGCCAGCTTGTCAATGATGGGTTGCACTTCAATCTTCCTTGGTTTCCTGATGCTCAGCGGGAGACCCAAGTAACGGCAAGGTAGGGATCCCAGAGTCCCCCCAAAGGGTGCCAGAATCTCCGACAAGTCCAAATTCTCACACCTGATTGGATAGGCAATACATTTGCCCAAGTTGACGTTCAAACCAGAGATACGCCCAAAAATGTGCAGAATGCCGGAAACAGCTTGAAGATCACTAGCCAGAGGGTTGATGAATAAGGCAGCATCGTCAGCATAAAGACTTGTTCTCATAACAGCAGCTGGACGCGGAAGTGGTGAGAGGAGACCAGTCGAGGTGGCCAACAAGAATAGGTGATGCAGAGGTTCGAGAGCAATGATAAACAGCATTGGAGCAAGGGGATCCCCTTGCCTAAGCCCCCTTTTGTGAAAGAAAAGCCTTCCTGGAATGGAAATGAGGAGCACTCGCGAAGAGGAGGATGCCAGGATAAGGGAGATGAGATCCCTCCATCTTTGACTGAACCCAAAAGCTTCCAACGCCTCAAGCAGATAGTCCCAAGCAATGGAGTCCAAGGCTTTTGCAAAATCTAGCTTCAGGGAAAGGAGAGGGTTTTTCTTCCTGAAGGCCTCCTTAATTGTGTTCCGGACGAACAAAAAATTGTCTTGGATGGACCTCCGTTTGATGAATGCACTTTGGAAAACCGAGACAATCCGAGGGAGCTCCGGTGCGAGTCTGGAGGCAAGCAACTTTCCAAGGATCTTTGCAACACTATGCATCAGACTGACAGGCCGGTAGTCGACAGGAGTGGTGGCGTCACCTTTCTTAGGGATAAGGGTGATAGAAGCGGAATTGAGCAGGTTCCAGCAGTCCCCTTGAAGAAGCAGCTGTTGATTTAGGGCCGCCAACAGATCACTTTTAACAGTCTCCCAACAAGATTTATAGAACATCCCGATAAATCCATCGGGCCCCGGGGCCTTTTCCCCATGAAGATCAGAGATTGCAGCTTTTAATTCCTCCATCGAGAAAGGGGCATCCAGGTGGGACAGGTCAGAAGATGGTAGCTGCAAGGCCTCCCAGTTGAAACTGAACTGACGGTGAGGTGCCTGTCCAAGGTGAGCCTGAAAATGTTCTAGAAGAACCCTCTCTTTCTTTGCGTGATCAGACACAGCAGTCCCAGAACGGTCAATGAGAGATGGGATGAAGTTTTTCCGGCGACGCCCATTGGCCTTGAGGTGGAAAAATCTGGTATTAGCGTCACCACATCTGATCCCAGTGATCCTCGATCGCTGCTTCCAATGAAGCCTTGCGAGAGCAGCCCAGCCAAGCAACTTGTTTTTAAGGAGGGTTCTGAACTGTCTTTCCTCGTCAGAGAGCACCCTGTTCTCTTGTGCCACATCCAGCTGAAAGATTAACTCATTTGCCACAAATTCCTTAAAATTGCGATCCAATCTAATCTTTTTTGCCCAAGCTTTGAGGGCAGAGGCTGTCCTCGAGAGCTTGATGTGAAGGCGTTTAATCGCATTCTGCGAGCAACAGTTTTTGGACCAAGCCTTATTGACAAGGTCTTGGAAGCCCTCCAACCGAGGCCAGCTAGACTCAAATCTGAACCCTTTGTAATGCATCTTTTCAATCTTTTGAAGAATGATTGGGCAATGGTCAGAAATCCCAGTAGATGCCGGCATCGTATGATAGTGCAAATTCTGAAGCTCCCATTCCTTGGAACAAAAAATCCTGTCAATTTTGGTGCATCTACAGTTCAGCACACGCATACATGCATGCATCTACAGTACAGTGGTGTCTTGTTAACCAGCCGGTGGTCACTTCTCTGCATGTAGGATCAGTGTGCATTATTGACGATTTTAACAGTCCGTGATGTCAATTTCATTTGTTTGAATTAACGGAGCATGTCGTGGACGTAAGATCGAGATGGAGCTGTCCGTGCGGTTCGTGTACGGGTCCTGCTCGCATTCGTCGATCACGTACGGCACGACTGGCCGGCCTGAAAGCGAGGGGGGTCGACGGCGGCAGATGCGTGCAGGCAAGCACTAGCTTCATGCTTCATGGATGGATGGACGGACGAACGGACGGACGGAGCTGCCGTCGTTGTCGACCGGGTTCCTCTCCGGTGGGTGGTTCCCCGCCCCGGCCGACGACTCGATTGTCACTTGCCCACGGAGCACCAACTAATCGTTGCTCCAAGTCCACGGAGCACGCAGCCAAGCCACACCCCACAGGTCTCGCGCGTGGTACCGTACGTTCTGATCCATGCTTCGGTTCTTTTTTCTTTTATTCTTTGAGAGAGAAACAACAGCCGTTCGTTGGGATGGTCGTCGAGGTTGGCGTTGCGTCGCCGCGGTGCACGACGTAGAGGTAGACGAGATCAAGCTGTCCGTACGGTACCGTGCGTGTATCGGTCCTGGCCGGTCCCATGCATGCATGCATCCCTCTGATTGATTCCGAACGGTTCGCATATCACACGCGACTGACTTTCATCTAGGCGCAAATTGACGGATGGATAGACGGACCTGTCGTCGCCCGTCGGTTTCTTCGCCGGTGGATTGTACGGTTCCCGGTCGACGACTTGTCAAGCCAAGCCAGTTTAATTTAATCAGTTTTCCAAGTCCACGGAGCACACAGGCTCGCCGCATCTATCTCGACCTCATGGCAATGTTCACGAACTTGTCTATAAAAGCAACTTGACAATCTTTTGTGGACCAGGCTCATTCATTTTGAGGCTTGCAAAGATGATGGTGGCGAGAAGAACTGGTTGAAATTTTGTACTCTCCTCCTGAGTCATTTTTTCAAGGCAGTCTTGTTTTTAGTTTGTGGGATTGATTCCGCCCGTAATTTCCTCGCACAACGTCTCACCGCAATTGCTAAATCTTGCTTATTTTGAGTAGAGCTTAACGCTCCCCTCTGGCGGTCCCGCCCCAATAGCAAGAGCGGAAGGAGTGTGGCGTTTTGGTGCCCAGGCATGAACAGTAAGGCCGCAAGAAATAAAAAATAAATTCAAAAAAATTCAAAAAAAATTTGTGATGCAAGATGCTCAAATGCGTGATGTTCGTACAAAATTTCATGAAGTTTGGACATTCGAGGAGCTCGTGGGAAAAAAAAATCGGGTCTGTGAGAAACATTTGAAAACAGCAATGTTCATGCACGATTTTGTCTTTTTTGTCGCGCGCTCCTTGAATGTCCAAACTTCATGAAATTTTACACGAACATCACGCACATGTGCATCTTGCTTGTAAAAAAAATTCGGATATTTTGGAATTGTTTTACTATATTTAATCACGCTACTGTTCATGAGCCCGGGCACCAAAGTGGATTTATTTTCTGCTTTTGTTTCCAGTATAGTGCGCTCTGCGCCACGACCACAAAATAAATAAGTTCAGATAACTGATTCAGCGCTCGAATCTGAAGTGCTGGCTGGTTAATTTGCTAATTATGGAAGCATCTAACTAAGCTAGGCATGGAGGAGGTTGGGCGCATATTATGTCGAGACAGCCGACCAGCAACCTCTCCGACGTTAGGAACAGGCCGTGGGGAGCTGGCGGTACATGCTGGGTTGGTTGGCCATCGATGTTTACGGGCAATTAAGCTGTGGCATATGCAGGGCAGAGACTTGAATGGGGGGTGGTAGCTGGCTAGCTGCTGCATGCCTCTGACCGACTTGTCGTGCGTTCGTCCTAGCTCATGTCGATCACATTGTGCATTGGAAATGGGTGGTGTCACTGTAGGATTAGGACTGGTGGCTACTAGCAAGAAAGAGATTCCATCCGGACATCATGTGTACTGTGCACGTATTTGTATAGCTGCAAACGCATAAACGCATGCGTGCATGCATGCATGTACAGGAGTAGTACATCACAGTAGTAGCATATGTGCACACATGTCCAGCACAGCACAATAGTACAGTGGTGTCTCGATTAACCGGTTGACTATGCCACGTACAGCCGGTGGTCAGTTGTTCACATCACATGCAGGATATACGTACAACGAATTCTAAAATCACTAGTTAAACAAGGTGGCAGGTTTGTTGGAGGTTCTGTTGAGTCGTCAATGAATATGCATTTGGACTCAAGCTGAACCTGCATCAGGTAGCAAGCGAGCGGCCTTAACAACAGTCGTTCGTTGGGGTGATCGTGAGGGTGAGGCTGCCGGCTCGTCGTCACGGTGGCGATGTCATTTCACGTGGCACGACGTAGACGGTCGTGCTCGACGTACGTATGTCCGCCTACTGCGCGTGTGTGTATGGGCCTGGTCCCTGGCTTCCAAACGACCGCAGATCACGTACACGGTACGACCGACTGGCCTGAAAGCGAGGGAGACGGAGACGGCGGCACATGCGTGCAGGCAAGCAACAGCTGCACGGATGGATCATGGATGGACGGACCTGTCGTCGACCGTACGAAGATCAGGCTCCTCTCGCCGGTGGTTGCTGGTCCACGACTTCTCGAAGCTGCCCCAGCTAATTAATCGATCGTTGCTCCAAGTCCACGGACCTCTGGTCAACTATACCCTTGGTCTCGCTGCGTTGTGCTGGGCAATCTGAAATTGCCGCAACCGTGTCACCTTTGAATTTAAGCTTCCTAAATCCCCTTTTGAAGTGGTTTTATCCTCCTGTGTTTTTCTCAACTACTGGGCAGGTTTGCTGAAGAATGGTGATCGTAGTGCCATGGAGCACGGAGCGATCGAGGACGTTCAGGGAGAACGCCACTGCTATGATGAGGATCTGTGCAGCGGCGGCTGATGGTGCCTGGACTTAGTGGATGATGCTTGGGATCTTTTTGGGTCTTTTCTCTTTTGATCTGCTGTTGTTTGCTCCTGTGTGAGCGGTTTATCTCTTCAGTTCCTGTGTGAGCATTCCCCCTTATCAGACTTTATTCTCTAGGTGTGTGCTTATGCCGGTGTCGTCGGGTTTTCATCCCATAGTAAGTGTTTCCATGGCGAGCACTTGCAGTGAGTTTTCCGGCGACGCTTTAAACTCCCTCTCCCCTTTCTTGCCCCTTTAAACTCTTGTGGGATTCGGATGATTGTATTTCCGTTATTCATTTAATGGAAAGGGATTATACCCGGCTCCAAAAACGAAGGTCCAGGGAGCTCTCGTTCAAAAGAAGAAAAAAATCGATATACGGAGCTAGCACATAGGCTCGCGCACACGTATGTACGTGCTGCTCCATCACCCATCTAGTGATGACGCTCATCTTTCTGTAGTACTCCCGTCCCCAAATACATGGTGTATCTCAATTATTTCTGAGTTTGACCAAATACATACAAGAAAATATCAACTACAATACTGAATAAATAGATTATGAAATATATTGTGGATATATTGATATTGATTTGATATTGTTTATCTTAATAGTTTTGTATATATACTTGGCCAAACTTAGAAAGCATTGACTTTTTAACTGAATTTATATCCATCTGTTTGGGGACGGAGGTAATATCTCTGAGAGTTTAGGGCTCCTTTAAGTCAAAGGATTTTCCTAGGAATTTTGGAAAAATTGAAATCCTTAGGAAATTTTCCTAGTTGATTCATAGGATTGAATACTATAGGAATTGTTTTCAAAGTATTTCTTTTACTACTTCCCATAGGATTTCTAGCATTCACTCAAAACTCTTTGAAAGAATCCTTTGTTTTTCCTATGATGCAATCAAACAAACCAAGGTAAGCATGTCGCCTCTCCGGGACATGTCGTGTTGGTCAAGTCTGTGCTTACAGCCATTGCCATCTACTGTATGACGGCGCTTAACCTCCCGGCTGAGGTGTTGGAGAAGATTGACGCCCTTCGACAGGCTTTCCTGTGGGCTGGATGTGACAAAGTTACTGGAGGAAAATGCAAGATTAATTGGGAACAAGTGTGCAAGTCAAAACTTCACGGTGGCCTTGGCGTTCTTAATCTGAAAAAGTTTGCATCCGCACTGCGCATCCGCTGGCTCTGGGGTGAGTGGCTTACACCGATCAAACCTTGGGTAGGACTGGGAACCCCATGCGACCGGCATGATAGAGACATCTTTGCGGCCTCCACAAAAGTCGTGGTGGGCGATGGCACCCGTGCCACTTTTTGGGAGTCAGCTTGGCTTGATGGTTTGCGACCCAAGGACATTGCACCAAAAATATTTGATCTGTCCAAGAGAAAGAATTGTTCGGTCCATAAAGCGCTTCTCAACAATTTTTGGGTATCTCAGGTGAAGACCTCTCAGGGCATCACGATCGACCATGAAAGCACATTTGCTCCCTTGGTGGTTTTGGTAATTCATAACAACATATATCTCATTGAACTAATGACCATTCAAGATTAAGATTTCAGGATGTTCAATGATTGGCAAGGCATGGACTAGAGACGTGGACCCCTCAAAATGCTAAGGACAAGGATTGGCAAAAGATCAAGACTCTACATTTTTGGTTTAGTGATCCAAGATCACATTGAGTCCATAGGAAAGCCAATACTATTAAAAGGGGATGAGGTGTTGCTTAATGGTCTTTTTGCTCAAGTGCTTAGTGACAGTATTCCTAAACCCTCAACCACTCTCTCTACCCAAATATGTCCTAAACCTAAAGTCCAACTCGGCCCCACCGAAATTTCCAATCCGGCCCCACCGAATTCATCCAAGACTTAGCCACTGCCAAACCCTAACAAATCGGATCCACCGAAATGGATCTCGGTCCCACCGAGATGGCCTTGCCAACTCTCTGTAATCGTTTGCATTTACTTCGGTCTCACCGAGTTTGCAAATCGGTCTCACCGAGATGGCTTGCCAACTCTCTGTTGCCTTATTGCTTCACTTCGGTCCTACCGAGTTGATGCAATCGGTGCCACCGAGATGAGGATTGCCCTAAGCCATTGCACTTCGGTCCATCCGAGTTGTTCGTATCGGTCCCACCGAGATTCCTAAAGTTCATATCTTTTACACAGTTCGGTGCTACCGAGATGATCGTTTCGGTGCCACCGAGTTGGGTCAAAAGTGTGTAACGGTTGGATTTTGTGTGGAGGCTATATATACCCCTCCACCCCATCCTTCTCAGTAAGGAGAGCCATCAGAACGTGCCTACACTTCCACCATTCATTTTCTGAGAGAGAACCACCTACTCATGTGTTGAGATCAAGATATTCCATTCCTACCATTTGAACCTTGATCTCTAGCCTTTCCCAAGTTGCTTTCCACTCAAATTCTTCTTCCACCATAGCCAAATCTGTGAGGAGTGTTTGAGTGCTGGGAAGACTATCATTTGAAGCACAAGAGCAAGGAGTTCATCAACAACACACCGTCTATTACCTTTTGGAGAGTGGTGTCTCCTGTAGGAGGTATGCCCTAGAGGCAATAATAAATGTTATTGATTATCTCCCTGTTCATAATTATGTTTATGTTCCATGCTATAACTGCTATGGTTCTCGAGTCTGCAATAACCACGAGGCTCGGAGGAAGACTCATATGCACGTGTGGAATAATAAACGGTAAAATGTATTCCTAGTCTGGCCTCTAAGACTGGCTCAAGTATTGCATGATGATCCTATTTTCCTGATCATGGGCATGGCTATGCCGGCAATTTTGAGGGCACAATGTTAGAAGAACATTTGTGTTGAATCAACCCGAATTGATGTTATGCTATGAGATTCATTCGTCATAAGTTAATGGTTAATAACACAGAGATGGTTAACGTTTGCATAATTCCTTAGACCATGAGAGTATCGAGTTACTTCATGCTTGCTTCATGAACTTTGGGGTTTGTTAAACGTCATCCGTAAATGGGTGGCTATTACGGCGGCTTACGGGTTCATGGAAAAGTATGTCAAGTAACTTGATAGCTCAAGATTGGGATTTGCTCCTCCGACGATGGAGAGATATCTCTGGGCCCTCTCGGTGTTACGGTATCCATCATCGTCTGGCCAGACACTTTGTGATTTGATCACGGGGATGCCGGAACACGGGAACGAGAAAAGAGAACAATACCGGTAACGAGGTAACTGGCATAGTGGACAAGTTGTTGATCCGCGGGGATGCCAACATGTCTCACCTCGGGTATTTGTAACATATCGCGAAGCAACAGGAATAGCACACGGCAACTGGAGGTTCACTCGAATATTTATTCGTGTGGGTATAGGGGTCAATATGGGTGTCCACGGCTCCGATGTTGATCATTGATCGGAAGGGGTTCCGGGTCATGTCTATACTTCACCGAACCTATAGGGTCACACGCTTAAGGGTCATCTATCTGCTGAATACTAGACGGGGAGTCTGAGAGAAAATCACCGAAAAAGTTTCGCACGAAACGGAAACGTTCCGGAGAGGATATCAGAATAGTTCCGGTGAAACTGAAAAGTTGTTTCAGGGTATTCCATAAAGTCAAATTGGTTTCGGCACATGCTTGGAAATTATTGGAAGGTACCAGAATTGTTCCGGTAACTTCTGAGATTTTTCAAAGACAAAAACCGGAAATGTTCCGGACTGCCGGAACCGCTTTAGTTGCTTTTCACAGATGAAAATCACTAAACCGAAAAGTTGTTTCAGAGTACACCATAAAGTCAAAATGGTTTCGGCACATGCCTGATAATTCTTGGAGGGTGCCAGAATCGTTCTGGAAACTTTCTGGAATTTTCCGGGATGGAAACCGGAAATGTTCCGGAGCTGCCGGAACCGCTTCAGATGCTTTTCGCAGATGAAAATCACTAAACCGGAATTGCTTCGGATCGCGTTGAAAATTATTTTAGTGGGTACTGGAAATGTTCTAAGCCCACATGAATATTTTCAGTTCGAACGGACGCTGAAATATGTCGTCGTGAATAGTGAAAGTGCTTTTTGGATCACTTTTTGGAAAGCCACCTTTTTGGGCTTTTGCTCCAAAATATCTTGGAGATGACATGGATGGATGTGGCTGAAATTTCAGCCCCTCCACCCCTCCTTCTCCTATAAATAGAGGTGGAGGGGGCAGCCCAAAACTCATCCTTGCTCTCATACACATGCCATAGACTTGTCTGGCTTCTCTCTCCCTCCCAGCGAAATAGTTTCGTAGAGCCGAAAGGCTGTCTGGGTTCCGGTAGGAACTAGTTCTGGACGGCGAAGCCCTGCCGGATAGTTGAGACCGTATGTGTGCAACTTTGTAGAGAGATCGTAGTTTTGGTCTTAGTTTGAGAGTGCCTCCCGAAGGGCTATCCGAGTTTCGATGGTCCTCCCGAAGGGCTGTCCGAGTGACTGTCCGAGTTTCGATGGTCCTCCCGAAGGGATGTCCGCGAGTTTCGATGGTCCTCCCGAAGGGCTGTCCGAGTGACTGTCCGAGTTTCGATGGTCCTCCCGAAGGGCTGTCCGTGACACCGTCCGAGGGACTGTCCGACCGCCTCCCTGAGGGCTGTCCGGGGGCGGATGAGGGTATACATCCTCGCGGTTGGGAGGTTGTAAATCCTAGCTGCGGGGATCTGCACCGCCGATCGTCATCGACTCTACTTCCGCTGCGCTACGAGTCGGTAACGAAACAGATCAAACCTTGTATGCAGTCTCCATAGTGATCCTGGGCTGGTACGTAGGTCGGAATTTTTTTTGTTTTCTGCTGCGTTACCCTACAGTGGCATCAAGAGCCAGGTTATGCGTAGATGCAGGTTACGATCTAGAATACATGGAGATGTATGGGTATTGCATAATATAATTTTGGAGTAGATGAGATCTATTGCTGAAAATTATTTATGCGGGTAGCAGATGAAATCTGTTACCCGATGTTCCTGTTGCTTCCCCTGAATTTGCATAGTCCTGATCTTGACGGCATGGTGGAATCTCACAAAGTTCTGGCAATCCGCGATCCTTTCATGCTGCTCCTGAGTATGCTGATTGACAGATCAACGAAGTGCTAACAGTTCTTTGGGTTCCACCATAGTTGAGAAAGATGAATGTTTCGCAGACGAAAGGGCAATGCAGATGTGATCTGCACGGGGGTCACGCGTATGACGAAGTTTAGTATGGGGCTCGAGATTTTATTATCTCGTGTTTCATACACCCTGGAAAGTTAATCTAGCAACTTGAATTATCATACTTGATGGTGGACGTTGGTAGCTTCGATTTGTTTCAAAACCTTAGAAGCCACGTAAAATAAAATTTTGCATGAACCGATTAGAGGCGTCTAACTTGGTTTTGCAAGATGGTTTGCATGTGATGTGGTATAGCAAGTCTCATATTAATTTGATTATGTATGAGATGACTATATGATGTAATTAACATGACCTGCGTGTCATGATTCGGCATGATGGCTGGAGCCATATGATTGCACTTTAATGACCTGCGTGTCAACCTTATGTAATGCACTTATTTTATTAGCTATAGAGATAGCAATATTATCTGGTGCATCGACAAGGTGGTGGCAATCTTCGCGAAGGTGAACACCAACGCGAGTGCCGAAGACGAAGAAATGAAAGACTTCTCCGTCAGAAAGGGCTATACCATATCATGCTATTATGAATTGCCTGAGATGTTTATCCCTTATGATGCACCCTTCTTGATTGCGCGGTAGTCGCTTTTTATTAGGGTGATCTCTCACAAAAATATCAAGTAGTTAGTGTTCTCCCAAGTGTAGCACCGTCACGGCACCTAACTTTTCGGGGTACGACATGTACACATGAGTACGAACGATTAGGGATGTGTGAGGCGGGTGAGGTTAGACCTCGCAGCGAGATCACTTGGTTGTCTTGACGTTCAGGCAGGACAGTCCTGAGCTCGGAACACACGCATCGAAAGATGAACAAGAGTCACATAGAGATGTGATTGGCAAGTTGGCCTACCGATTGAAATTCATGTCATCAGTGATGAACCCGTCAATGGCGTCGAATTGAAATGCGGATCTTGCATCACTCACAATAAATTATGAGAGATATTGATTTGAATGGGAGCGCACTGTTGAATTAACTTCTTTTAATTCTCAGTGCAATTAATTTTGAACACTGTCTAAGTGTGATTTGCAAAATAGTTGTAGAATAATGGCTCGCATTTCCACCTTCCGTGTTAAAATTGAATAGCTGTTAAATATCTGGTTAAAACTTTACGGTTGGTAACGTAATGTGAGGATTGTCCTCTAGAGTGCCGAGAAGGACTTTGTCCTATCGCATGCTTTCGGTATTCTCCCGCTAATGCTATGCATCATGTGACTCTCGTCCATCGATCCAAAAGCTGGAATTCCGTTTCAGTCAAGTGCAATATGTTTGCTTCCATGAGACCCGAACTTCGAAAGTTTGGATAGTTATGTGATATTCATGGAATCTGAAAATCATTTTCAGAGACAGACAAAGGCTAAAAGATATGAGATTTCCAAAGCAATGTTTGTTTGCAAACTGTTAGTAAAGGAGTTTACTATGCATTAGACTGATAAGAGAGGGATCCAGGAGAACGCCTATCATATGATGAAAGGTGAATAAAACAACAACTTAAAGAGAAAGGAAGTGTCCGAAGGGTGTTAGTGAGACTTTCACGCCTAGGAAGTCCGGGGCTAACGCCACTCTTAAGTTGGGTGCTTCTTCTGAGAGTAGGAGAAATACTGAAAGTTAAACTGTTAGAAGTATAAAGGCAAAACGAAAGAAGACTGGAATATCCAGCTCATGTATGAATGTCATACAAGTTTTTGATGTATAGAAGGCTGGTCAAAGATATAGTTCTTGGGAATTATGGTTAAACATGTTAATCACTAATTCTTGGGTATTGTGAGTTAATCACAAAGATACCAGCTCGATTGCATTCTGTTGCAACTCGATGTAAGAACTACTATGGCCTGAAAGACTAGCCAGGAATGAGGTTTAGATACACGCAGGGAACATAGTAAATGTTACTATGCCTTGCATCGGTGTATTACCTATGTATTTATTTTCATAATTCATTTAGAGTTTCACACTCTAGCCCTTTGCATAAGGTATCTTGCAAGAAGGTTGTTCATAAGAGAACTTTTGATGTTCGGTGTTATGAATAACATAAGGGCCATACTTTCATTATGAATGAGACGTGTGTTATGAATATTGATAATAATACATTACCTATGGGTTTACTTTCATAATTCATTTTAGAGTTTCATACACTCTAGCCCATTGCACAATGTTTGTTGCAAAAGAGTTGTTCATAAAACAACAATTGTTGTTCAGTATTATGAATAAAATGAAGGGCCATGCTTCCATCCTAGATGGGATGTATGTTATGAATATTGATGGAAAATATGATACATCCATAACACTGACGCTAAATGTCGCAAGACTAAAAGAATACCACACAAGTGTGGCACTGCATTTGGTCACATTGGAGAAACCCGCATGGAAAATTCCATTATGATGGATTTTGAAGTCGTTTGATTTTAAATCATCTGACACTTGCAACTTTCCTCTAAAAAGTGAAGTGACTGAAATACCGTTCACAGGCCATAAGGAATGAGCAAAGAACATATTGGTGATCATACATTGTGATGTGTGTAGTCCAATAAAATGTTGTTGCAAGTAGTGGATTTATCTATCTTCAGAAATGACTCAAGTAGATATATGGATATTTACTTATTGAGACGAAGTCTGGATCTTTTGAATTCATTCATAAGGTTTTCAAAAATGAAGTAGAAGTTATTGTAACAAGAAAATTATGTTTCTACAATTCGATTGCAGAAAGGAATATTTGAGTTACAAGTTTAGCGAATGTCTGATGAGTTATGAAAGGGGTTTCATAACTTGCACCTCCCAGAACACCACTGCAAGTGAAAAGTCCGTGAAGATGTAATCGAACCATTTATGACATGGTAAGATCAAAGATGACATAAATAAATTTGCCATTATCCCTTTTATAGAGTGATTCTTTAGAGACTGCGGCTTTTACACTGAAAAGAGCTCCATCAGGTCTGTTGAAATGACGCCATGGTGTGGTACGCCCAACCATGTTATATCTTTTCTTAACATTTGGAATATGGGGCTTGTGTAAAAGGTTACAAACCTATTCCAAATCAGACAAGTGCTACTTTGTAAGGTTATCCCAAGTCATTGGGTATTCCCCCACCACTATACCGAGGCAAAGGGTTTTGCCGCAAAACGGCATGCTTTTAAAAAGAATAGTTCTTTCAAAAGGTGAGTGGGAGGACAGTGCAACTCGACGAGATAACCAGTATCTTCGTCATTAGATCAAAGGAAAGAAATCTTGGAAGTGATTCCGGAGTTTCCTACTCCGACTGATACGGGAGTCTCTACAATAAAATGTATGGACTTCGGTTGAACTTGCAGCTGAACCACGTAGGCAAAGCTCGTGCAAACCTATCAGGTGCGCAAACGAGATATTGTTGTTAGACAACAGTATACCTACAATACACAAGGAAGCGTTGATGGGCCCTGACTCCGGAATTGGCTAAATGCCAATACAATCCGAGATAGTTTCCATATAAGTGATTCGAGATTAAAATCTTGATACACCTTTCGGAAGACTTAGAGTCTAACGAATATTTATGGAACTAAAAACTGATACGGATAAAATGTTTTATCCATAAAGCTTGACTTGTTGCCATAACAAGTTCAAGGAGTTGACTACGATGAGATTGTCTCACCGTAGCGATGCTTGAAGTCGGTTCGGGTTGAACTAGCAATTAATACATATTTCAATCATGAGATATGAAACATGGATGACAAAAGGATTTCCATCTGATGGAAATGAAACCTAGGACTTTTATGTGATACAGTCCAAAGTAATTTGTCGATCCAGAGGATGTTAGTAAGGATGCAAACTTCAGAGTTCCAGCGATGGACAGAAGAGAGCAAAGTGGAGTTGGAATCTTCGTTTTTGATGGAATGGTCAAAGGGGTTTGACTTCATCAAATGGGTATCGAAGATGCTTGTGATTCAAGAAAGTAAGTGGGAGCATAATAATATTTCTAAAAACCTTGTGTACTTGACACATTGTTAATTGGAAATAAATTTCTTGACACGAATTAGGACTTCATTTGAAAATAGTTTTTCGATGAAGTGCTTAGGCTAAATAGCCTCAATATTAGGCATGATGATCTATGGAGATAGATTTACCTAATAGGGCTAAGCTATGAATACATATTGACAAGATGCTAAAACTTTTTAGCATTTAAAAACGCCAAGGAGTGATTCTTGCCGAAGTCACATGGAAAGAGTTTTGCAAGACTCGGTGTCTCAAAACACTGATGAGCAAAATACATGATGGAGATTCCACACACTCTTGTGTTTGGATTAATCATGTATTCCATGGTATGTAAATCAACCAGATATGTCCAATACTCCAAAGTTGTTGCGAGTATAGATACCATAGTGATCAAAGTACTGATCATAGGACAACAGTGAAAGATGTCATTGAGTACTAGAGTAGTAGTGATGACATGTTTTCTCGCAAGCAGAGATTATGAAGTGCTCGTTGTAAGTAATTACATCGATACAGTCTTCATCAATGCTCCATGAGATTTTCGATTTAAGTTAAGGGTTTTGTGTAATACACAATATGGTGGCACGGTAGTTGGAAATTGTTCCAAACAAGATACTGTGGCGAATTCTATAACAAAGGCTGAGTATGTTGACGCTTAAGAAGCGACAAAGAAGTTGTTGAATCATATAGTTCATTCATGAACTTAGTATGGTTCCAAGATGGCTTTGGTCTATGGGACACTATTGCAGATAGTTGCTCCATAGCTCAGTCTGAGGAATCAGGTTTCGACCAATGATTCACACATATGCAAAGCCAAGTCTACACAAAATATGAATTTTGTGAAAGCGTGAAAACGCGAGGATATGCAAAGTTACACACGGAGCTGAAGTTGTCAGATCCGTTGGACATCAGGCTATACCACAGGCGAAGCATATTTTACACCAGTATGCCATAGGTGTAAAGTGCATTAGCATTGACTAGATTATTGACTCTAGTTCAAGTGGGAGTCTGTAGGAGGTATGCCCTAGAGGCAATAATAAATGTTATTGATTATCTCCCTGTTCATAATTAGGTTTATGTTCCATGCTATAACTGCTATGGTTCTCGAGTCTGCAATAACCACGAGGCTCGGAGGAAGACTCATATGCACGTGTGGAATAATAAACGGTAAAATGTATTCCTAGTCTGGCCTCTAAGACTGGCTCAAGTATTGCATGATGATCCTGTTTTCCTGATCATGGGCATGGCTATGCCGGCAATTTTGAGGGCACAATGTTAGAAGAACATTTGTGTTGAATCAACCCGAATTGATGTTATGCTATGAGATTCATTCGTCATAAGTTAATGGTTAATAACACAGAGATGGTTAACGTTTGCATAATTCCTTAGACCATGAGAGTATCGAGTTACTTCATGCTTGCTTCATGAACTTTGGGGTTTGTTAAACGTCATCCGTAAATGGGTGGCTATTACGGCGGCTTACGGGTTCATGGAAAAGTATGTCAAGTAACTTGATAGCTCAAGATTGGGATTTGCTCCTCCGACGATGGAGAGATATCTCTGGGCCCTCTCGGTGTTACGGTATCCATCATCGTCTGGCCAGACACTTTGTGATTTGATCACGGGGATGCCGGAACACGGGAACGAGAAAAGAGAACAATACCGGTAACGAGGTAACTGGCATAGTGGACAAGTTGTTGATCCGCGGGGATGCCAACATGTCTCACCTCGGGTATTTGTAACATATCGCGAAGCAACAGGAATAGCACACGGCAACTGGAGGTTCACTCGAATATTCATTCGTGTGGGTATAGGGGTCAATATGGGTGTCCACGGCTCCGATGTTGATCATTGATCGGAAGGGGTTCCGGGTCATGTCTATACTTCACCGAACCTATAGGGTCACACGCTTAAGGGTCATCTATCTGCTGAATACTAGACGGGGAGTCTGAGAGAAAATCACCGAAAAAGTTTCGGACGAAACGGAAACGTTCCGGAGAGGATATCGGAATAGTTCCGGAGAAACTGAAAAGTTGTTTCAGGGTATTCCATAAAGTCAAATTGGTTTCGGCACATGCCTGGAAATTATTGGAAGGTACCAGAATTGTTCCGGTAACTTCTGAGATTTTTCAAAGACAAAAACCGGAAATGTTCCGGACTGCCGGAACCGCTTTAGTTGCTTTTCACAGATGAAAATCACTAAACCGAAAAGTTGTTTCAGAGTACACCATAAAGTCAAAATGGTTTCGGCACATGCCTGATAATTCTTGGAGGGTGCCAGAATCGTTCTGGAAACTTTCTGGAATTTTCCGGGATGAAAACCGGAAATGTTCCGGAGCTGCCGGAACCGCTTCAGATGCTTTTCGCAGATGAAAATCACTAAACCGGAATTGTTTCGGATCGCGTTGAAAATTATTTTAGTGGGTACTGGAAATGTTCTAAGCCCACATGAATATTTTCAGTTCGAACGGACGCTGAAATATGTCGTCGTGAATAGTGAAAGTGCTTTTTGGATTACTTTTTGGAAAGCCACCTTTTTGGGCTTTTGCTCCAAAATATCTTGGAGATGACATGGATGGATGTGGCTGAAATTTCGGCCCCTCCAACCCTCCTTCTCCTATAAATAGAGGTGGAGGGGGCAGCCCAAAACATATCCTTGCTCTCATACACATGCCATAGACTTGTCTGGCTTCTCTCTCCCTCCTAGCGAAATAGTTTCGTAGAGCCGAAAGGCTGTCTGGGTTCCGGCAGGAACTAGTTCTGGACGGCGAAGCCCTGCCGGATAGTTGAGACCGTATGTGTGCAACTCTGTAGAGAGATCGTAGTTTCGGTCTTAGTTTGAGAGTGCCTCCCGAAGGGCTGTCCGAGTTTCGATGGTCCTCCCGAAGGGCTGTCCGAGTGACTGTCCGAGTTTCGATGGTCCTCCCGAAGGGATGTCCGAGTGACTGTCCGAGTTTCGATGGTCCTCCCGAAGGGCTGTCCGAGTGACTGTCTGAGTTTCGATGGTCCTCCCGAAGGGCTGTCCGTGACACCGTCCGAGGGACTGTCCGACCGCCTCCCGGAGGGCTGTCCGGGGGCGGATGAGGGTATACATCCTCGCGGTTGGGAGGTTGTAAATCCTAGCTGCGGGGATCTGCATCGTCGATCGTCATCGACTCTACTTCCGCTGCGCTACGAGTCGGTAACGAAACAGATCAAACCTTGTATGCAGTCTCCATAGTGATCCTGGGCTGGTACGTAGGTCGGAATTTTTTTTGTTTTCTGCTGCGTTACCCTACATCTCCTAGATTGGTTAGGTGTCACTTGGGAGCCTCCAACCAGATGTGGAGTTGAACCAAGAGTTTGTAAGGGCAAGGAGATCGCCTACTTCGTGAAGATCTACCCCGAGTGAGGCTAGTCCTTCGTGGACGTAAGCCATGGTGGAATAGACAAGGTTGCTTCTTCGTGGACCCTTCGTGGGTGGAGCCCTCCGTGGACTCGCGCAGCCGTTACCCTTCGTGGGTTGAAGTCTCCATCAACGTGGACGTACGATAGCACCACCTATCGGAACCACGCCAAAAACCACCGTGTCTTCATTGCGTTTGAAATCTCCAATCCCTCCTTTACATACATATGCAATTGCTTACATTCCGCTGCTATACTCTTAGAATTGCATGTGTAGGGTGATGCTTGACATGTACTATTGCTAAAATCTGCCCACAACTAAAATTGGGAAAAGGTTAGGTTTTATTTGGTCAAGTAGTCTAATCACCCCCCCCCCCCCCTCTAGACATACTTTCGATCCTACAAGTGGTATCAGAGCTTTGGTCTCCGTAAGCCTTGATTTCCATAGCTTTGGTGATCATAGCCTTGGTTTCACAACCTAGGAGAGTATGGCGTCTAGTGAGGGTAACTATCACCGTAGAGGTCCATATTTTGATGGTACAAACTTTGCTAGTTGGAAACATAAGATGAAAATGCATATTCTTGGTCATAACCCTGCCGTTTGGGCTGTTGTTCGTGTTGGCTTGCAAGGTGACTTCTTTGAGGATGGCAAGGAACCGGATCGTGAAGCAACCCCGGAAGAATTGAAGATGTTGCAATACAATGCTCAAGCTTGTGACATTCTATTCAACGGTCTATGTCCCGAGGAATTCAACAAAATCAACTGCCTCGAGAATGCAAAGGAAATTTGGGATACTTTGGTTGATATGCATGAGGGTACCGAGTCCGTCAAGAAATCTAAGTTGGATGTGCTTCAAAGCCAACTTGACAAGTTCAAGATGAAGGATGGTGAAGGAGTCGCAGAGATGTACTCTAGGCTTGCTCTCATCACAAATGAGATTGCCGGCTTAGGAAGTGAAGAGATGACCGACAAATTCATCATCAAAAAGATACTTAGAGCTTTGGATGGAAAATATGATACCGTCTGCACATTGATCCAAATGATCCCAAATTACAAAGATCTCAAGCCCACGGAAGTCATTGGAAGGATTGTCGCTCATGAAATGTCACTCAAGGACAAAGAGGAGCTGCACAACAAGTTAAGTGGTGCTTACAAAGCCTCAACCGATGCTCCAACAACTTCAAGTGACCAGCTAGTATCCAATGAAGAGATTAGCCTAATGGTGAAAAGGTTCAACAAGTTCTACAAGAACAAAGGAAAAGAAAGAAGCTCTAGCTCAAGACATTATGAGAGAAGATCATCAAGTCGTGACCGTAATTGTTACAATTGTGGAAAGCCCGGACACTACTCAAGTGAGTGTACGGCTCCCTACAAGAAAAGAGACGAATCACCAAGAGGAAGACATAAAAGAGATGAATCACCTCGTAAGGAGAGAAGGAGTAGAGATGATTATTATGAACGAAGACACTCTCGAAGAAGTAAGGATTCAGAGAGGAAGGACAAGTCATCCAAGAGCTACACAAGAAGAAGACATCAAGCTCATGTTGGTGAATTGGTTTCCGGCTCCGACTCCGACAACCAATCCGAGAGAAGTTATCACTCCAACTCCGACTATAGTCAAGATGAAGGTGTTGCCGGACTTGCACTTGTGTCATCCAACTCCTACTATCTATTTGACTCACCAAATGAAGGAATTGGAAGATGCTTCATGGCAAAAGGCCCTAAGGTATCACACCCCGAGTATCTTGATTTTAATAGTGATGAAGATGATTTGCTTGGTGATGATGATTTACTTGTTGATAGGGCTAGTGATGTGAGCTATGATGAAAATGCTAGTAATCATGATAGTCAAGAGGAAACGAGTGACAATGCTATGAAGGAGATTGAGCGCCTAACTAAAGAACTAAATGCTCTTAAGTTAGCTCATGAAACAACTCAAGAGGATCATAGAGAACTTCTAAGAACTCATGAGAAGCTACGCTTCGAGAAGCTAAATTTAGAGCAAGAGCATGAGTTTCTTAAAGCTATCAATGACGATCTTCGAAAGAAGAGTTCTTCATATCTTGCCAAACGTTTACTCTTGTCTACCTTTATGCCACAAGTTAAACCTAAGCAAACTAGCAACAAGGATAAAAATGGTTCTACCTCTAGTAGTAACAATAACAATGCTAGATCCAATGTTGTTGCTTCTAGTAGTTCTATTGATTCCACTAATGATTCTCTTAGCCAAGTTACACTTGAGCAAGAAAATATGCTATTGAAAGGAATTATAGAAAAAGGTGTCTATAAGAGTCTTGCCGGGAGTAAACAATTTGAGGAAATTGTACGCAAGCAAGGAAGGCACCGGAAGAACCAAGGTGTTGGTTTTGAACGAAAGTTCAATGCCGATAGAGTTGAGTGGGAAGAAGGTCAATACCCCGAGACGAAGTTTGTTCCTCAACAAGAGAAGTATGATCCTACTTCCTTCAAGGGAACACAAGCTCAAGAAGACCTTCCACCACAAGACCACAAGCTAAAAGGCAAGGACAAGCTTCAAGAAGAGATTGATTCATTTGAAGAAGCTCCTCAAGCCATGGTCAAGTGGGTTCCCAAGACTTCATCAAGTTCTACTTCATCAAGTGCTACTACAACTCCAAGGATTCCCATCAAGTTGATGTGGATCCAAAAGAAGAAGAACTAGAGAGTTCTTGAGGGTGACTCCGCCAACAAACTTCACTCATATTCTTTATGGCAAGGACTTGTGCAACCAACTTCCACATTTTGCACTAGTTCATGGAGTCACAAACCCTCTTGTTGGTAAGGCAAGGGACAAGGTAATCAATGCATTCATGGACATCATCATATGTGTATTTCACTCTATGTCTATGGATATCCTTGTATGTTCCTTGTGTGGGACTAACCCATGTAGGTATTGAAAGCGCAAAACTCTAAAGGATTGCTCCCAACTTTTGATGGTCTACATCAACATTGAGCATCCACATCTTCAACATCTACATGAAGTCATCATCGACAAAACTCAAGGTTAGTTCAACCCTCTTAGGGGGGATATCGCATCTAGGGGGAGCTTTGCTCTAAAAATTGAGCTAAAGCAACTCTAATGGTGTGAACACATTAATGCTTTATGTAAAAGTGGTAACCCCACTTGTGCTTAAACGATGAGTATGACCTATGATCAAATGTTCTCATTGGGCTCCTAAGTCAATATACTCATATATAGATGACCTAGTCATCGCCATTGCTTGATATATGCTATAATTGGTTGTGCATGTTTGACACATATTTCATTTGCAATCTTATTGTGTGAGCATGTTGGTTTGCATGTTTTTATCATTCGAGGACATCCATTTGTAGTTTTGATTGTCTTGGTTTTTCTGGCCAAGTGGATGTACAAGAATGCCTAAGAACCTTCTCTAGCTATCTATGCTTTCTTGTCTCAAATTCTATTCTTGCTGCATCACAAAAATTGAACAAGTCATTTTCGGACCCTCCG
This sequence comes from Elymus sibiricus, assembly GCA_039707655.1. Classification (NCBI taxonomy): domain Eukaryota; kingdom Viridiplantae; phylum Streptophyta; class Magnoliopsida; order Poales; family Poaceae; genus Elymus; species Elymus sibiricus. The sequence goes on along the minus strand of CM077664.1, from coordinate 391,558,092 downwards.
GGTGAGGAGCACTCGGAGCCACCGATCTGAAAGGGCTGAACCTCCAAAACCTTCTAATTGATTTCGGCCGAACCAACTCACTCAAACTCGGTCGAACCAAAATCACTTAGACTGATCTAGGTTTTCATCTCGGTGCTACCGATTAGACCAACTCGGTTGGACCGAGTTGTTGTAACTGCAATCAGTTGCACGTCTCGGTGCTACTGATTTGTTCCACTCGGTGCCACCGACAGCGAATGGGTATATATTCCCAGCGAACCGTGCGGTTGAAAATTTCTTCAAACGTCACGCGCCCGCGCCCCATTGCTGCCGCCCATTTGGTCTTCGGATCGTCGCCGTCGTCTCCAGCGCGCCCTCGCCGCAGGATTCCATCGCCGTCAACGGTAATCTCCACCGCCGTTGCCGCCGTAGAGAAACTCCACCGAGTTAGGGTGAGTTTCGATCCCTTTCGTGCTTCCCTTTTCCGATTCAATGCACGATTGGATTGCCTGTAATCTTGCCACGAATGCAATCCTCTTTCCACTTGATTAGTTCATTTGAACGAGATTCGAGCAAAAAAATTAGGGTTAGGTTTCCGCCGAATGCATCTCGGACCGACCGAATAGGAATTTTCGGTCCCACCGATTTGGCCCTGGCCATAGCACTAGTACATCTCGGTGCCACCGAGTTGTGCGAATCGGTAAGACCGAAAGTAACGTCTCAGTGAAACCCTAGCATCTCGGAGCCATCGAAACCCATCTCGGTCTGACCAAAATGGCGTGACATGTCTCTGTAGTGTGCTTCGGCGTCACCGAAATTACCAACTCGGTCCATCTGAACTGCATTCTGTGAAAACCTAGAACTAAAGTTTGAACTCATGTTTATGAAAAACTATCTGCTTTTTGTGATGACTCGTCTACTCTACCCATACCCATCTATTCACAGGGTTAGCTCAGCAAGATGTCTGATGTCAGTGATAGTCAAAACATGTCAGAGCAGCATGAAGAACAAAGTGAAGGATCAAGCCATAATGAAAGTTTCTATGAGGGAGAGAGAAGCTCTCCAGATCTTCCTAAAGCTGCAACCAGAACACGGAAGAAGAAAACCTCAGACAGTGAGGATGAGGATTTTGTTGCCAGTGAGACAGCAACCAAGAAGAAGAGAGTAGTGCTTGCTAAGGAGTACAGCACAAAGCCTACCTCTGTCAAAGAAAGAACTGCTGTGAGGAAAGTTCCCAAACAGACTATGCAAGAGCCTAGTGACACAGAGGCAGTTGCAGGAACTAAGAAGAAGAGAGTGAGGAAATCATTTGCCCGTGTGATTTGCAGACCCTCTATGATGATTGAAGAGGAAGAAGAGGAGGAGGATGAGCCAGCTGCTGCACCCCCTGCAAAAGCACAGAAGCTCATGTCTGATGCAATCAAGACTGCTGCACCTCCCAAGTCAAAGCCTAAGGCACCAGCACCCAAGAGATCAACCAGGAACATATCTGCTGCAGAGAAGAACAAGGCCCCAGTGCCTGAATCAAATGCTGATGAAGAGCCTCTAGTGCTCAGAAAGTTGAAGCCAAAGATACCAGACCATGACAACGCACACCCAGTAGCTGAGAACATGATGTTGAGAAAGGACAAAGGACTGCATCAATGGAGATTGTCAGAGCCTTATGATGTCAGAAGAAGGACTGCTTGTGATTATCGTTTTCACACCCGTGAACAACAGGACTTTTATGAGACAGTATTGCTTGACAAGAAGCCCATAGTTAGTGACATGAAGTGGGTGGATTGGGAATACATCGATGAGAACGAGGATTATTTCCCCCACGTCCATGAAAGCTTCAGGATTGCAGGTGTTGACGAATTTGTTGGAAAGAAGTTGACCAAGTGGAATGACGAGATGATCATGCAATTTTACTCTACTGCACACTTCTATCCAGATGGCCGCATTGTGTGGATGACTGAGGGTATAAGATACCAGTCTACCATCTCTGAGTGGGCAAATCTTCTTGGTGCACCCAAGGAAGAGGAGGATGATATTGACATATATGCCAAGCTCAAGATGGATCACAACTCAATGGCCAAGATGTATACTGCAATTCCTCAGAAGGACCTTGAAACACATAAGCTTGGATCAGTGAAGCATTTGCTACTAGGTCTGGCCACCTCAAACACAATCTTGCGGTACACCTTGTTACCCAAGTCAGGCGATGATAAGATGATTCGTGGCCACTCCATCAACTTGCTGCACTTATTTGATACTCCTCAGAAATTCAAGGTGATGAGCCTGATAGTAGAAACTATCAAGAGGACAGCAGCAGATCAGAAGAGATCGTGTGGTTATGCTCCACATATTCAGTTGTTGATCAATTCCAAGGTTGGAACCAGCACGTATCTTCTTGATCGAGAGCATTTGCCACTCCGTCCAGAGTTTGAGGACAACGTCATAGTGATGGATTCTTCGCATCCCACTTCTGCACAAGCTCAAGAGGAAATCCGCAAAGCCCAAGAAGCTAAAGCAGCTCAGGAAGCAGCAGCTCCCAATGCTCCAATTGCGAATCTCAAGACACCAAAGGATCAAATGCAATATCTGCTTGAAGCCACTCTGAGGATTGAGAGAAGTCTGGCCAACCTCACCCAGACCCAGGCTAGTTTTGAGCGGATCATTGAGACCAAATTTCATGATTTGGATGTCAAAGTGACTGAGATTCAGACTTCAGTGGAACAGCTGCAAGGTGATGTTGATGCTGTCAAGCAAGCCAGATCAGATGACATTGAAGATGAGAGACCAACCACAGAGCAGTTTCAGCAAGTGCCTAGGGCTGCCAGGTCAGCTGCGATACCAGTTGTGGATCCACGGACCACAGTATCTGCACCAGCCGCCACAGCCACAGTGCCACCACAGGTCTCAACTCCACCAGCTCAACAGACATCGTCAGAAGCATTCGCGGACGCTCTCATCTCAACGCCATCTACGCACACCGGAGCTGCCAGCAGGAGGTCGCCTTCAGGAGCTTCGGAGGACCGTGCCTAGAGAGTCGATTAGTGCTATACTCATTTGAACTTTTTGGTACTTGTTGCCAAAGGGGGAGAATCTGTATAGATCATAGGCTTCGAGAGAGAGAGTTTCTTGCTTTTGATTTGCTTCGAGAGTTTCTTGTGCTACTTGTTTGTTTGATGCTACTCTGTTTTATGTGCGCTTGCTACAGTATTCTGTCGTTTATGCTTGTGAGATACTATGTTGATTGATCATACTATGCTCATTGTGATGATCCATGTTTATCTCTGTCATTATCTGTATGATCATTCATTTATGTATCATTCCTTATGTTGGTGATGCGTGCTTACCTTTCCAATCTTATCATTTTGCGCGCTCCACCAAGATGTATGTGACATGGGAGAGTAACCCATGAGCCTAATCGATTGTGCATTTGCATTCAAACGCAATTTTTTTAATAATGCACAAATTTAGGGGGAGCTCTCGCTTATCACATACTTCTCAAAGAGACGATGTATTTCATTCATTTAAATCATTTGTCGAAGCTTTGATCTATATGTTGTCATCAATTACCAAAAAAGGGGGAGATTGAAAGCACATTTGCTTCCTTGGTGGTTTTGGTAATTCATAACAACATATATCTCATTGAACTAATGACCATTCAAGATTAAGATTTCAGGATGTTCAATGATTGTCATGGCATGGACTAGAGACGTGGACCCCTCAAAATGCTAAGGACAAGGATTGGCAAAAGATCAAGACTCTACATTTTTGGTTTAGTGATCCAAGATCACATTGAGTCCATAGGAAAGCCAATACTATTAAAAGGGGATGAGGTATTGCTTAATGGTCTTTTTGCTCAAGTGCTTAGTGACAGTATTCCTAAACCCTCAACCACTCTCTCTACCCAAATATGTCCTAAACCTAAAGTCCAACTCGGCCCCACTGAAATTTCCAATCCGGCCCCACCGAGTTCATCCAAGACTTAGCCACTGCCAAACCCTAAAAAATCGGATCCACCGAAATGGATCTCGGTCCCACCGAGATGGCCTTGCCAACTCTTTGTAATCGTTTGCATTTACTTCGGTCTCACCGAGTTTGCAAATCGGTCTCACCGAGATGGCTTGCCAACTCTCTGTTGCCTTATTGCTTCACTTCGGTCCTACCGAGTTGATGCAATCGGTGCCACCGAGATGAGGATTGCCCTAAGCCATTGCACTTCGGTCCATCCGAGTTGTTCGTATCGGTCCCACCAAGATTCCTAAAGTTCATATCTTTTACACAGTTCGGTGCTACCGAGATGATCGTTTCGGTGCCACCGAGTTGGGTCAAAAGTGTGTAACGGTTGGATTTTGTGTGGAGGCTATATATACCCCTCCACCCCATCCTTCTCAGTAAGGAGAGCCATCAGAACGTGCCTACACTTCCACCATTCATTTTCTGAGAGAGAACCACCTACTCATGTGTTGAGATCAAGATATTCCATTCCTACCATTTGAACTTTGATCTCTAGCCTTTCCCAAGTTGCTTTCCACTCAAATTCTTCTTCCACCATAGCCAAATCTGTGAGGAGTGTTTGAGTGCTGGGAAGACTATCATTTGAAGCACAAGAGCAAGGAGTTCATCAACAACACACCGTCTATTACCTTTTGGAGAGTGGTGTCTCCTAGATTGGTTAGGTGTCACTTGGGAGCCTCCAACCAGATGTGGAGTTGAACCAAGAGTTTGTAAGGGCAAGGAGATCGCCTACTTCGTGAAGATCTACCCCGAGTGAGGCTAGTCCTTCGTGGACGTAAGCCATGGTGGAATAGACAAGGTTGCTTCTTCATGGACCCTTCGTGGGTGGAGCCCTCCGTGGACTCGCGCAGCCGTTACCCTTCGTGGGTTGAAGTCTCCATCAACGTGGACGTACGATAGCACCACCTATCGGAACCACGCCAAAAACCACCGTGTCTTCATTGCGTTTGAAATCTCCAATCCCTCCTTTACATACATATGCAATTGCTTACATTCCGCTGCTATACTCTTAGAATTGCATGTGTAGGGTGATGCTTGACATGTACTATTGCTAAAATCTGCCCACAACTAAAATTGGGAAAAGGTTAGGTTTTATTTGGTCAAGTAGTCTAATCACCCCCCCCCCTCTAGACATACTTTCGATCCTACAGACCATCTTCATGAGTTTGTCAACCTTTGGGAGAAGCTCTCCCATGTTCCTTATCCCTGGCACGCCCGATTCCATCAGTTGGAAACTACCCAGCAACGGCTTATAGTGCACAATTCCTTGGGTTAATTGACACAGACTTGCCTCAGATTGTTTGGAGAACTCCCCCCCCCCCCCCCACAAATGCAAGTTTTTTGCTTGGCTAGTCATCAACAATAGAATTTGGAAGGCGGATCGACTATAGAAGCGGGGATGGCCTAATTGCAATCTCTGCCCCCTTTGTAAGCAAGTTCAGGAATTGGCGGCTCACCTGCTTTTCAAATGTCGCTACACGATTAGAGTTTGGAACATGATTATTGTGTGGCTAGGTCTTCATGACATTTACCCGCAGAACTGGGGCATTGTCGACTCGGTGAAGACATGGTGGAGCGACAACGCTGCCAAGACGACGCAATCTCGATGACCGCTCACCTCTCTTATGATGCTCGTCTCGTGGGAAATCTGGAAAGAAAGGAATGCTAGGGTATTTCGCAACGTCTCGGTGCCAGTGGGGTTTTAGTAGCTAGAATTAAAGAAGAGGCGGCGCTATGGTGCCTTGCGAGTGCGAAACAGTTGTGTAATGTCATGCCGTGAGAGTGATATGTTGTAACTGGCCTAGGGCCTAGACCACCCAAACCTCCTTTTTAATCAATGAAAATGGCAAATCTTTTGCCTTGTTTCAAAAAAAAATCTTGTAGGATTGAAATGAGCATGACATTTCAATCATATGTATTTCATGTTCCCGCGTTTTTAGAATCCTGTGAATCAAAGAGGCCCTTAGACGATCATTTGACAGGTCATTCTAATTCATCGACCATCACGGTGCGTGCAATTTTGAAATTCCATGTTCTCATGCGTCAAGATGTTGGCCTTTCGCATACGGCATTAGGGGGTAGGCATGCTCATCAGCGAGGCACTATATCTAATCACTTTACTGACTACCCTGTAGCCAGCAGACTTTCTCTAAAAAAACTAAAATATTCTACCAATTTGAAACAAAAACAATCAACTTTCTTCAGTCGGTTCTAATATTAAAACACAGACATTTGTTTTGAAATTGAGAACATATTTTGAAATTTAACAAAACTGAAAGTTTCCGATTTATTTTGAAAATCCCAAACAAAATTTCAATAACCTAAACAATTTTTAAAATTTATGAACAAATTGCGAAAAATCTGAATACTTTTTGAAAACACAAACGTTTTGCGAAATGACAAACCAAAAATCTGATTCATTTTTTAAAACAAATAATTTTCGAAAACATGAGCATTGTTTGAATTTCCGAACATTTTTTGTACACTAAAATAAACATGAAAATGAAAATAAAAAGAAAAAAAAACCTTGAAAACCGGAACAGAAAAAACATAAAAAACAAAACGAAAAATTCTAAAATCTTTTGAAAACCAGTGGAAAACCAAACAGCCAAACCGATACAACATTGTGCCATCGTTGGATAAAATGGGCCGGACCATACCGAGTGCTGCATGCATGCATCTCCTCACTCGCTGGGTCGCAAATAGGCCGGGCAAAAAAAAAATGAGGCCCGTGAGCCGCTGGCGGCGAAATCCTTTTTCTTTTCACGATTAAAAAAAACAACTTTCCCTCAAAAAAAAATTAAAAAAAACAACTCAATTTTTTTTACCTTGATTCGAGATTTGACTCCGAAAGGAACAAAATTTGTACGAAGCTGAGTGTAGGCAAAGCCTGAAGAGAGTCACTCGGAGTGCATGGATTATTAGCGAAGACAATGTCATTCCTCGCCGGTTTGTTGGGTTTTTTATTTGTTCCTGTGCATGGCTTCTTAGCAAAGCCTGACCCTCATTTTGGGACTTAGGATGGTCGCGAGGTTGGCACTGCCCTCTTTGCTTTGACGTAGACAAGATCGAACTGTCCGTACGTTCGCGTACGGAGCCGTGCCTGTATCTGTCCTGGTCCCATGCATGCAGGGCCGGTCCTGAGATTTCAGGGGCCCGGGGCGAGACAATAGAAAGGGGCCCTAACCCCTAAAGCCACATAAACATATGAGTATTTCTTTTCTATTTCAGTCGCAAATAAATGCTTGATACATTATAATTTTGTTGCCTTGTCATCTCAACTATTCAAAAAACCGGGGCCATAAACGTTTACAATAAAAGTAGTCGCTCTGGTTAATCGACACCTTGTTTTTATTATGTGAATATAAGTAACACTTTCGTGTTTACTGAATATATTAGCATCCTACATCTGTGTTCCTCAGCAGTAACTAGAGCTAGTTCCTCTAATTCAGCAGTAGATGTAGTCGTGTATGTTCTAACAAAATGCATATGCTCCTATCGAGGATTCAGTCAAGTCGTATGCTTGTTTTTATTCTCATTACCAGATGGATACAACCAGTCTTGCTAGTTAGCACACGAACATATCATACAAGAAATTAAGAACACTGCTAATTAATAAAATGGTAAGAAAGGTATGGAATAAGGTACGTACCTGGATGACTAGAAAATTAGAAATTGCAAAATTTTGCTGCTGCTTACCAGTCAAGAACCTACATCTGAGTTCCTCTTTTCTAATCCCAATCAAAACAAGAAATCAGAGTGTAAGAAAGAGATATGTATGAGGATGACATTCATGAATGAATGAGCGATCTCAAAAGGCTATACAAGAAGGGGAATTGCGTTGAAATAGAGGTTGATGAGAATCTGGAAAATCGCAATACCTTCTTCCACTAATCACGCCCAGCAGCCGGACATCTCAATTAGACGGCAACCTACATATTTCTGGGGCGACCTTAAGGCTGAGTCTCGGGATGATTTGTTACCAATTGGGAAAGAGATGTATTAAAGTCGACAAGATTACGCATGCGTCAAGCCGTGAAGTAATCGATCTATAACCTTTTTTCCCTAACAGATCGATCTGTCTTTCTTTTAGAGATAGATCGATTTATTACACGGCTAAACATCTCTGTGCACGCACATGAACCAGGGCATCGGGGGCCCCTTCGTATTCGGGGGCCCGGGGCGGCCGCCCCCTCTGCCCCCCCTCAGGGCCGGCCCTGCATGCATGCCTCTGATTGACATATCGGTGCTTCCAAACGATCCGCATATCACAGGCCACTGACTTGTGCAAATGGACGGATGGACTGTAGAAGTGCATGTTCTAGCCAATGCAACCAAAAGACCGATCTGATGGAAGAGACTAGGCAATACATTTATACGTCAACACTCCCCCTCACGTGTGGCTCCCTCGGGCCTAAACGTGGACCGAAAGTGGGCTGCAATTTAATTGCGCCAGCCGGATCTTGAACTCAATACCTCTTGGCTCCGATACCATGTAAAAGTGCATGCTCTAGCCAATACAACCAAAAGACCGATCTAATGAAAGAGACTAGGCAATACATTTATACATCAACATGGACGGACCTGTCATGTGTCGTCGGCCGTCGGTTTCGCCGCCGGTGGATGGTTCCTTGTCACGACTTGTCAGACCGTGGCAATTAATCGGTTTTCCAAGTCCACGGGGGAACATTTGTCAAAACAAGAAAAGTACACAGAGCACACGGGCGCGCTGCATCCATCTTTACCTTCTGAGCCATACTCTTTCGCATTTGACGGATGACTAGAGATAACGGAGACATTCCGTGTGTGTGGAACTGATTGGGATGATGATAATAATAATACCATGGCCCAACGTTGCAACGCTCCTTCTTGGCTAATGAGCTGCGATTCCACTCAATTCAGATTGAGTCAGACATGCTGGAAGTTGTCAACGCATGTGCTGGGCAGGATAGAATATGGAGTCAAGCATCGGATATCTACGTTGATTGCTTTGTCATGGCTGGACTGATAGGGTCAGCTGAATTCATGCAGTGTGCTCGGGAGACGAATGAAGTGGCGCATTGTTTAGCAAAATTTTCTTATGATAACAATGCTTCTTGTAAATGGGTCGATGAACCCCCTAATTTCCTGGTGAATGCCATTGCAAACGATGTAACTATATTACCAGTTCAATAAAGTAGCCATGATCGCATTCCCTAAAAAAAAATCATCGAAGCGCGTGGGCGGGGTGAGCCCAGTAGCAACGGTCCCTGCCGGAGCTCCACATGCCCACACACCTGACCCGTGCACGCCCGTGTAACTGTGAGGGTCAGTTCTGATATCAATTGTAACGCCTCGGTCACATCAACCGTTCATGGCCGTTACGCCTGGTGGGATGTAGACTAGCCCCACATATCAATACTAGTCTTTCCCGCGCACTTTGTGCTCACTCGTGCGCACCCGGAATCAACTTCTCAATCGGCCACCCACCCTCAAATCGCTCCAAGCCAGGCACGCTTAATTTTGGAGTTGTATGCGAATGGGCTCCCGAAAAAGAATGAATTTGTTGTTGATACGACTAGTCTATCATTCATATTAAGCCAGACTCCCACATAATTCGGTGGATCCTATATGACGCCCGTGACTGGGCCAATTTCGCCCCCGCAAATTCGATAGCTGCAGTTATTTTTCTTTTCGTTACTTTTGGGTTTTTTTGTTTTTTACTTCTAGTTCTTTCTGCAATTTGTTTTAGCTTTTATTTTTATTTCCTATCATTTATTTATTCATTTTCCTTTTTCCATACACGGTGTACCATTTCTAATTCGCATTGAACATTGTTTTATTATACAATGAAAACTTTTTGAATACACACTAATTTTTTCTGTAATATACAATGAACATTTTTTGAATACACACTATTTTTAGAATAAACTTGAATTATTTTTTATACACGCTGAACATTTAGGTACTGAAAGTTTTTTAATATATGATGAAAATATTTTTCAGTACACACCTGAACTTTTTAAAATTCATACTGCTAAGTTTTTGACATATTCATTATTTTTATTAAGATTCTAAATAACTAGATCTGAAAAACAAAATTGTTTTTTAAGATAGTTTTTGACGAAAATTTGACTAAAATATCAAACAGGAAAAAACACAAAACCGCTCGCGCTGGAATGGGCCGGAACATCTCCTTTGGGTTCAAGCGTTCCCTCCCTATCCGACGCCTACAGGCGTCCAACACGGAAGAACCTATTTACTACGCGCTCCGACATATAGTCGGAGCTACGCACAGGGGACGCCTGCGACGGGGCCGGCCCGTTTCCTTTTTTTGTTTCTGTTTCTATTTTCCATTTTCTTTTCCATTCTCTTTTTCTTCCTGTTTCTTTTATCTTTTTTTTCAAGTCTATTTTTCTTTTTCCCAATTTTGTTTTTTCATCAATTCAAAATGTTCAACAAAAGATAATCAAATTTCAGAAAAAAATTATTTCACAATATATGAAATTCCAAAACTTCGTTTGCATTTGGAAAAAATGGTCGGAACTTTAAAGTTTTGTTAATGTTCCGAAAATTATTCAATATAGAAAAAACGTTCCCACTTTTTACAAAATGTCCATATTTTCAAAAATGTTCCAAATTTCAAAAAAAGTTTTTGTTTTCCAAAATTGATCAAAATTCGGAAAATATTATTCAATTTAAAACAAACCCAAAAATATTCGCATTTTTAAAAAATGTTCGTGTATTCTAAAATTCGTTCCGAATGTTCAAAACATGTTCCTGGTTTTCAAAAATTGTTCACAAAATAAGAAATTTTTCTTGTTGTCACAAAAAGTTCTTGCAAAATATGTTACTGTTTTGAAATATTGTTCGTGTTTTCCAGAAAATATTCGGAAATTTCAGAAAATTGTTCCAGTTGTTGAAAAATGTATTGATGTAAAAAATTGTTCACATTTCTAAAAAATGATGGAATTACAAAACTGTCCACATTTTAAGAAAAATGAAATTCCTATTTTTTTTTTATGTTTTCAAAAATATTCGACATTTCACAATTTTTTCAAAAATTTGTAGAAATATTCGGATACATTTAAAAAAACTTTTGAATCTGTGGCTGCAGTGCGTGATTAAATATTCATGTCTTTGAGGTCGTGAGTTTGCTACTTAAGTGTGTTGCTTTTTTCAGATTTTTATTCGCGATGTAGAAACACAAGTCAATTTGGTGCCGAGTCGCCTACAACGCTGACTGCTGGGTCAACCCAGTATTTAATTTACTTTTTTATTCTTCGCCCAACCAACTGCATATTTTTCTATTTTTCGTTTTCTGTTTCTCATTTCGTTTTGCCTTATTATGCTTAATTTTTTTTTAGTTTAATTTTATGTATTCCGACTTATTTTAAATTTCGGTCAGTTTTTAGTGTAATAACGTACACGAGTTTGAAAAGAATTGCGACAATTTTTAAAAATTACACGAATTTGAGAAATACACCAAATTTTTGAATGTTCATGAATTTAAAAGTTATGAAATAGGAAAATGGTCGTAAATTTGAAATATGTTCATGATTTTTGAAATATTTATCTGGATTTAAAAAATGTTCATGTATTTGGAAAATATACACGATTATTGAAAATATTATTAAATTTTAAAAATGTTCATGGATTTGGATTTTTCATGATTTTTTAAAAAAAATAACGAATTTGGAAAATGTTTAGAAATTTGGAAAAAATCTTGAATTTGAGAAGTGTTCATGCATTTTAAAAATGTTCATGCATTTGAAAATTGACCATGAATTTGAAATATCTACAAAAATTTGCGAATTTAAAATGTCACCAATTGAAAAAGTTCACAAAATGTAAAAATGTTCCATGAAATTGAAAAAAAATGCTCAAAAAAATAAAGAATTGGGTTATGAAGGCCGAGCCTAGGAAATCTATTTGAGTGCATTTGGATGGCTTCAATAGACTATTGCCACACCAGGAGAGACCTACACAATGTTGAGAATGACGACAAGTGTGTTCTTTGATCTTCAAGACTTGTTGGTACATAATTATGGTCTAAAAGATACAACCTTTGTTAGCACTTACGAGTCTCTTGCTATGTTCTTGTGAAAATTGGGAGGTTGTGAATCAAATAGAAGAACTCAAAACCGCTTCAAACATTCATTGGATACAATCGATCGTAGATGCCATGAGGTTCTACAATGTGTGGTCAACATGGCATCTCACTACCTTAAGCCATAAGACCCAAACTTCCACCTTGTGCATGATATCATTAAGACAGATAGAAGGGCTTATCCGCATCTCAAATATTGCATTGGTGCAATTTATGGGACTCATATAAGAGCTTCTATTCCTGAAGGGCCTCAGAAAATGAGGTACATTGGGAGAACGGGTGCGACAACATATGCAAATATTTATACCTATGTTGGTGAAGTCACGCTTGTGTTGCATAGATATGCGTCCCCTTTTTTATTTGCAAACATATGCAAATTTGATGAATCTTTTGTCGTAGGACATATCTCAAACCTTGTGGTTCTTTATCTAAACTTGATGAAATTCGGTACATGTTTGTTTCACTATTTGCACTTGGACAACCCAAAACTGCTCCTGTATAATGCTTTGTACAGCCAAAATCGCAGAAAGCTACACAGAAAAAAATACAAGAGCTTCGAAATCTGGCCTGCAGCTCTCTTTCCAGCCCATCCCGCCTTCCCCAGAGATTTGGGCCACCCCACAGCCCACCCGATTGGGCTTCAGACTGCCTTCCTGGGCTGGCTAGCGCTGGCTTCTCGTGAAGCTGGCAAGCTTGGGAAGCCAGCGAGCTTCCGAATGGGGCCTAAGGGCGTGTTTGGAAGTCCTCCGCGTCGCTCAACTCCACAGCTTCTCAGCTGCGCTCCGAACTCCAGCTCAAGCGAGAAGCCAGCAGCATTCAGTATGTGCGTCTAGCTCCTATCCACGCTAGGCGAGCTGGCAACCTGCTTGGACGGTCTAAAGCCCATCTAACTCGAGAGGAAAAGAGGCCTTAGGTCTCCTCGGGAGAGGAGGAGAGAGACTGGGCTTGGACCAGTTTGGAGGTGAGCGTCAGGATGCGTTCATGTTGCCTGATCCAACGATCGAGAGGACGACGGGCGACAAAAGAATCGGGATGGCACGAACCGGTACGAGAACTCACTTGGCGGTGGCATCACGCGTAATTTGACGAACTTCGCGTTCCCGAGGATTCCATGAAGCTGTGAAAACCCAGCTTCTTTGACTCCTTCAATTTGCAGTACAGCTCAGTACAACTTCTCGAAGCTGGCTCCATGAAGCTAGAGCGTTCGGCCTAACTTCTCGCGAGAAGTTCACGGAGTGCGGAGCGCGGAGGACTTCCGAACACGCCCTAAGTCCTGTGAAAATCTTGTCGATTTATGCACTAAATTATTACAGGCATCATCCTTCGAGAGACATGTGCATGGCAATTGTATGATGAGGCTTAGGGAGATGCAAGGTTCAGGGAAAGAAACTTCATAAACTCGTCGTTATAATCTCGATCTTGATGGTTGAGTGAATTGTACTCTTTTTTCTTGAGTCAGTTTTTCTGATGTTTCTCACATCATGTTTTTGACGAGGCAATTCATATTGATCGGTCTGTAGCATATGAATACATCATGTGAATACCAAAAACAAAAGAGAGAGGAGAAAGCTTATGCACACTGATACGTCCAATTTGCATCATGATTTCCTCCTAATAATTATTATGTTTTTTATCATTATTTCACTTTATGGTACAATTCTTATGCCTTTTCTCTCTTATTTTGCAAGATTCACATGAAGAGGGAGAATGCCGGCAGCTGGAATTCTGGACCTGAAAGGGGTGAAACATAGATAGTTATTCTGCACAACTCCAAATGACCTAAAAATTTACGGAGAATTATTTTGGAATATATAAAAAATACTGGCGAAAGAATCAACAGAAGGGGGGCCATCAGGAAGCCACAAGCCTAGGGGCGCGCCCTACCCCCTGGGCGCGCCCCCCTGGCTTGTGGGGCCCCTGGCAGGCCTCTGGCCCCCTCCTTCTACTATATGAAGCCATTTGCCCTAGAAAAAATCAGAATAAGACTTTCGGGACAAAGCGCCGCCGTCTCGAGGCGGAACCTGGGCAGGAGCTATTTTGCTCTCCGGCGGAGCGATTCCGCCGGGGATACTTCCCTCCGGGAGGGGAAAATCGAAGCCATCGACATCACCAACGATCCTCTCATCGTGGGAGGACCAATCTTCATCAACATCTTCACCAGCACCATCTCATCTCAAACCCTAGTTCATCTCTTGTATTCAATCTTTGTCTCAAAACCTCAGATTGGTACATGTGGGTTGCTAGTAGTGTTGATTACATCTTGTAGTTGATGCTAGTTGGTTTATTTGGTGGAAGATTATATGTTCAGATCCTTAATGCTATTCAATACCCTTCTGATCTTGAACATGAATATGATTTGTGAGTAGTTACTTTTGTTCTTGAGGATATGGGAGAAGTCTTGTCATAAGTAATCATGTGAATTTGGTATTCGTTCGATATTTTGATGCTATGTATGTTGTGCTTTCTTTAGTGGTGTCGTGTGAACGTCGACTACATGACACTTCACCATCTTTGGGCCTAAGGGAAGGCATTGTGGAGTAGTAATTAGATGATGGGTTGCTAGAGTGACAGAAGCTTAAACCCTAGTTTATGCGCTATTCCGTAAGGGGCTGATTTGAATCCATATGTTTCATGCTATGGTTAGAGTTATCTTAATTCTTCTTTCATAGTTGCGGATGCTTGCGAGAGGGGGTAATCATAAGTGGGAGGCTTGTTCAAGTAAGAACAGCACCCAAGCACTGGTCCACCCACATATCAAATTATCAAAGTAGCGAACGCGAATCAAATAAACATGATGAAAGTGACTAGATGAAATTCCCATGTGTCCTCGAGAACGCTTTGCTTATTATACGAGTTCGTTCCGGCTTGTCCTTTGCTACAAAAAGGATTGGGCCACCTTGCTGCACTTTATTATACTTGTTATTTGTTACTTGTTATGAATTATCTTACTACCGAAACTATCTGTTACCGCTACTTTTAGTACTTGCAGAGAATACCTTGCTGAAAACCGCTTGTCATTTCCTTCTGCTCCTCGTTGGGTTCGACACTCTTACTTATCGAAACGACTACGATTGATCCCCTATACTTGTGGGTCATCAAGACTCTTTTCTGGCGCCATTTCCGGGGAGTGAAGCGCCTTTGGTGAGTGGAATTTGGTAAGGAAACATTTATATTACGTGCTGAAATTTACTGTCATTTGTCACTATGGAAAGTAATCCTTTGAGGGGCTTGTTCGTGGTATCTTCACCTCGACAGGGAGCATTGAGAGTTGCTCCTCAACCTATTGAACCTACTGAAAATATTTATTATGAAATTCCTTCGGGTATGGTAGAGAAACTGCTAGCTAATCCTTATGCAGGAGATGGAACGGTGCATCCTGATATGCACTTAATCTATGTGGATGAAATTTGTGGATAGTTTAAGCTTGTAGGTCTATCCGGAGATGGAGTTAAGAAGAAAGTATTCCCTTTATCTTTGGAGGGAAAGGCATTGACATGGTATAGGCTATGTGATGATACTGAAACATGGGATTGGAACCGGTTGAAGCTGGAATTTCACCAGAAATTTTATCCTATGCATTTGGTTCATCGTGATCGGAATTATATATATAATTTTTGGCCTCGTGAGGGAGAAAGTATCGCTCAAGCTTGGGGGAGGCTTAAGTATATGCTGCACATATGCCCCAATCATGAGCTCTCTGTAGGGGAACGTGACAGAAAACAAAAAAAATCGGTACAGCGAGCACGCCCAGGATCACTATGGAGATGCATACAAGGTTTGGATCTGATCGTTACCGACTCATAGCGCAGCAGAAGTAGAGTCGATGAAGATCGTCGGTGCAGATCCCCGCAGCTAGGATTTACAACCTCCCAACCGCGAGGATGAACTCCCTCGTCAGCCCCTCGGACAATCCCTCGGACAGCCCTTCGGGAGGCGGTCGGACAGTCCCCCGGACGGTGTCACGGACAGCCCTTCTGGAGGCACACACAGAATCTCGGACGGTCACTCGGACAGCCCTGCGGGAGGCACTCTCGAACAACCCCTCGGGCAAAAAGATTGAACCTACGACCTCTCTACGGGGTTGCACACATACGGTGTCAGCTATCCGGCAGGGCTTCGCCGTCCAGAACTAGTTCCCACCGGAACCCAAACAGCCTTTCGGCTCTACGAAACTATTTCGCAGGGAGGGAGAGAGAAGGCCAGATCATGCATGGCATTTGTATGTGAGAGAAGAGTGAGTGTGGAGAGTGCCTCTCCACCTCTATTTATAGGAAAAGCCAAGGGGTAGGGTGGCACATGAAAAACCCAAAATGTCCATGCTTTATGTCACACACAAAAGGGCATAATGGGGAGGCAAGTGGACACATGTGCCCCCTCCCCCCCCCCCCCCCCCCGCCCCCATTAGGGGCTCCCATCCATCCATGTCATCCCTAGATATTTTGGGACAAAGCCCAAAAAGGTGGCTTTCCAAAAAGTAACCATAAAGTGCTTTTCACTATTCACGAAAACATTTTTCCGCGACCGTTAAATCCAAAAATATTTATGTGGGCCTAGAACATTTCTAGTACCCCCTAAAATAATTTTGGACGCATTCTGAAACAATTCTGGATCAGTGATTTTCATAAGCGAAAAGCAACCAAAGCGGTTCCGGCAGCTCCGGAACATTTCCGGTTTTTTTCTTCGGAAAAATCCCAGAAGTTCCCAAAACAATTCGGGCACCCTCCAAGAATTTCCAGGCGTGTGCCGAAACCATTTTGACTTAATGTTATACACCGAAACAACTTTTCGGTTTTACAGAAACTATTCTGGTGTTCTCTCCGGAACTCTTCTGTTGTCTCCGAAACTTTTTCGGTGACTTTCTCTCAGACTCCCTGTCTAGTATTCAGCAGATAGATGACCCTTAAGCGTGTGACCCTATAGGTTCGGTGAAGTATAGACATGACCGGAACACTTTCCGATCAATGATCAATAGCGGAACCGTGGACACCCATATTGATCCCTATACCCACACGAATAAATATTCGAGTGAACCTCCAGTTTGACGTGTGCTATTCATGTTGCTTCGCGATATGTTACAAACACCCGAGGTGAGATTTATCGGCATCCCCGTGGATTAACAACTTTTGTCCACTATGCCAGTTACCTCGTTACCGGTTTTGTTCTCTTTTCTCGTTCCCGTGTTCTGGCATCCCTGTGATCAAATCACATGGTGTCTGGCCAGACGATGATGGATACCGTAACACTGAGAGGGCCCAGAGAATATCTCTCCACCGTCGGAGGAGCAAATCCAAATCTTGAGCTATCAAGTCCCTTGTCATACTTTCCCATGAACCCGTAAGCCGCCGTAATAGCCACCCAGTTACGGATGACATTTAACAAACCCCAAAATTCATGAAGAAAGCATGAAGAAACTCGAGACTCTCATGGTCTAAGGAATTATGCAAACGTTAACTTTCTCTGT
Source organism: Elymus sibiricus (assembly GCA_039707655.1). Taxonomy (NCBI): domain Eukaryota; kingdom Viridiplantae; phylum Streptophyta; class Magnoliopsida; order Poales; family Poaceae; genus Elymus; species Elymus sibiricus. Next base: position 391,540,555 of record CM077664.1, on the reverse strand, counting down.
GTTATAAACCATTAACTTGTGACGAATGTATCGCATAGCATAACATCAATTCGGGTCGATTCAACACAAATGTTCTTCTAACATTGTGCCCTCAAAGTTGTCGGCATAGACATGCCCATGATCAGGAAAACGTGATCATCATGCAACACTTGAGCCAGTCTTAGAGGCTTGACTAGGAATACTTTTTACAGTTTATTATTCCACATGTGCACATGGTTTTTCCTCAGAGCCTTTATGGATATATAGGCTCGGGAACCATGGCAGTTATAGCACGGAAAATAAACTTAATTAGGAACATGGGGATAAATAATAACATTTATTATTGCCTCTAGGGCATATCTCCTACAGACTCCCACTTGCACTAGAGTCAATAATCTAGTCAATGCTAATGCACTTTACACCTATGGCATACCGTTGTAAAATATGCTTCGCTTGTGGTATAGTCTACGTCCAACGGACCTAACAACTTCAGGGCCGTGTGTTTCTTAGCATATCCTCGCGTTTTCACGCTTTCACAAAATATATATTTTGTGTGGACTTGGCTTTGTATATATGTGAATCACTGGTCGAACCTAGATTCCTCAGACTGAGCTATGGAGCAACTATCTACAATAGTGTCCCATTGACCAAAGCCATCTTGGAACCATACTAAGTTCATGAATGAACTATATGATTCAACATCTTGGAACCATCTTGGAACCATACTAAGTTCAATACCCGCACAAATAATTTTCAGTAATAGAACTCATCTAATACAAATTATATTGTGCAACACCCATACATCTCTATGTATTCTAGATCGTAACCTGCATCTATGCATAGCACGGCTCATGATGCCACTGTAGGGGAACGCGACAGAAACAAAAAAAATTGATACAGCGAGCACACCCAGGATCACTATGGAGATGCATACAAGGTTTGGATCTGATCGTTACCGGCTCGTAGCGCAGCGGAAGTAGAGTCGATGAAGATCGTCGGTACAGATCCCCGCAGCTAGGATTTACAACCTCCCAACCGCGAGGATGAACTCCCTCGTCAGCCTCTCGGACAGTCCCTCGGACAGCCCTTCGGGAGGCGGTCGGACAGTCCCCCGGACGGTGTCACGGACAGCCCTTCGGGAGGCACTCTCGAACAACCCCTCGGGCAAAAAGATCGAACCTACAACCTCTCTACGGGGTTGCACACATACGGTGTCATCTATCCGGCAGGGCTTCGCCGTCCAGAACTAGTTCCCACCGGAACCCAGACAGCCTTTCGGCTCTACGAAACTATTTTGCGGGGAGGGAGAGAGAAGGCCAGATCATGCATGGCATTTGTATGTGAGAGAAGAGTGAGTGTGGAGAGTGCCTCTCCACCTCTATTTGTAGGAAAAACCAAGTGGTAGGGTGGCACATGAAAAACCCAAAATGTCCATGCTTTATGTCACACACAAAAGGGCATAATGGGGAGGCAAGTGGACAAGTGGGGCTCGATGGAGGAGCCCCCATCTTGGACGGCCACAGACATATGCCCCCCCCCCCCATGAGGGGCTCCCATCCAACCATGTCATCCCTAGATATTTTGAGAGAAAGCCCAAAAAGGTGGCTTTCCAAAAAGTAACCATAATGTGCTTTGCACTATTCATGAAAACATTTTTCCGCGACCGTTAAATCCAAAAATATTTATGTGGGCCTAGAACATTTCTAGTACCCCCTAAAATAATTTTGGACGCGTTCCAAAACAATTCCGGATAAGTGATTTTCATCAGCGAAAAGCAACCAAAGCGGTTCCGGCAGCTCCGGAACATTACCGGTTTTTTTCTCCGGAAAAATCCCAGAAGTTCCCAGAACAATTCGGGCACCCTCCAAGAATTTCCAGGCGTGTGCCGAAACCATTTTGACTTAATGGTATACACCTGTTGACACCAGATTTTGGCATGGACAAAAACGTAATTAAGAAGGCCTCAAATGGAAAAGTGCTCAAAGTGAGAAAGCTCCGTATCGTCAAAAGGAGAAACTTTGATATTTGGGCCATAGCCATCCGATCTCATCTCTAAGGCCGAAGTTGTGTTCGAAGTACTGGGATTTTGTATCCAGAACACTATTCGGCTGATTACGCCCACAAGATGATCTCATATGAGAAAACTTTCTACATGAATTGTCTTCGTCTCGTCGAATCTGTCGATTTTCATATAAAAATCGTCTCAATCCGAGTTCGTATGCAAAAGTTAGAGCTATCTGAATGCAGCCATGTCAAGAGGCGAAATAAGACGCGGGAGACCAGACACGTCTTGGCGAGTGTCTGATGCAATGCGTGAGCAATTAGCCATTCAAGATGGCCTCGAATCGAAAAACGTTCAACATGAAAGTTGTTCGTAACGTCGAAACGGTCAACTTTGCTTTTGGGCACATTTTCATCCGAGGTCGTTTACTGCCACAAAAAAGACCCGCAAGGTACAGCCAGAAAGCTTGCCGGGATGGAAACCTTGCCGGGGAAATCTTGCCGGGATGGAAACCTTGCCGGGATAGAAACCTTGCCGGGGAAATCTTACCGGGATGGAAACCTTGCCGGGGTGTGAAAGCTTGGCGGGATGGAAACCTTGCCGGGGAAAGCTTGCCGGGGTGGAAACTGTCAAATCCGACCAGAAGCTGAAGATGGGCTCAAATAATTATCTAGATGGCCTCGGATGAAAAAGTGTTCAACATGAAAGTTGTTCGTAACGTCGAAACGGTCAACTTTTCTTTTGGAGTCATCATCATCCGACATAGTATACGACCTGCAGAGACGCTACAAGAGTCGGACGGTCCAGTCAGCTACATAACCGAATCCGACTCGAAATTAAAGATGACCCCGTGGAGTATTCAAGATGGCCTTATTTGGAAAAGTGAACAACATACGGATTATTGGCCTCGTCGAAGCGCGCAAAAGTCGTGTTTGAACCATCTCCATCGGAGGTCATGTGCAGATTCCACGGCCCACGCAAGGAGCAAGACAGAAGATTGGACCAGATTCGGGCTGAATCCGAGCGGGACCAGAACTAGTACTCTAGGACGTGAATTGATGTAATTTTTTTGTAACGAAAGCCTAGATGAATCCTTTGCTTGTACGGGAAGTCCAGCCGCCTCTTATATATGTTGGGGGTGACGGCCGATTGAAGAACACACAATCGATCTATCACAATTCAATCTACTTTTACTCGTATCTTTTTACCTTTTCGTTGTTCATGGCCGAGCCTTAGCTACTCTAGGGTTTTGCCCATCTTTGCCGCTTTGCACTGAAAAGTGGTCGGCTCTCCTCCCCGAAATTGAGGAAATCCTTTGTTGCTTTGCTCGTAAAGCATCTGTATCTCCTCTCCGAAATCGAGGTACCTCTTTGTTGCTTTGCTTGTAAAGCATCCGTTTATCGTACACGAAAGTGCGGTTGGCGACTCCGTTATTCAATACATTGCGCGGTGCAATTTTGTGTTGCGTGGAACAATTTCTTCGTCAACACAAATTGGCGACTCCGTTGGGGAAGAGAACGCCGAATACTTCCAATCTACTCGGCGACAAGAAGATCAAGGACAAGATCGAGTTACATCTAACTCGGATCAAGAACATACGCACCTCGGAGCGCGTCAAGAGGCTGCAATCTACACGGTATCATGAATCCTCAATTTTCTTACGTAGATTCCAATTACTCTTATGTTGATGTTGCTAAATCCATTGATATGAGCACTGTATCGGCTAGCCCTAGTTCTTACTATGTGCAAAAGCCGATGCAAAATAATCTCTATGCTTCAACTCATTATAATTTTAGCAACCTGCAACATGTTTACTCGAATTCGCATGCATCGGCAACCCCAGAAATCTATAGGCCGATGAACAACATGGTGAGTTCAGTTAATCAATATGAAACACCCAATATTACAGGTTTTAATCTCATACAAAAAAGTGTTTCACCTTTTGATGCATCGGCAACTAATTCACCACACGTTGGTTTACCCTCAAATATGCCGATGGATAGGGAAATTGGACACGCTACTACTAGTTATTTGGCCAGTTACCCTCAACCATCATATGATGTACCTTCTGTTACTAACTTTTCAACGCCGTATGCAACTAGTGGTATTCATAGTTCGGCTCCACACCTTTACAATGATTATAGCCGACTAAGCGGGAATTCAGAAGGAGCTAATGTGCTTTCATCTAGTACTACAGCCTATGGTGCTTCCACAAGCTGTTTAGCCGGTTACTCTCAACCGGTTTGTACTACGCCTTGTCTGACTACTGAAACGGCAACTTATGCGATTGATGATATTTGCAATTCGGCTTACTTTCAGGGCAATGGCCGGATTAGTGAAGATTCCGCACGAGCACATATGCCGGATTATAATACTATGGCGTACAATACTTCTCCTGCACAATTGCAAAATTTCGGCAACCTATGGCCGAAAGAAATCAAGTGTGCCACACCGGGTTACAACCAACTTGGAGGCAACATACACCAAGTTATGGCCAACTCGGAAACAACATACACTGAGTTGCAGCCAACTCAGAGGCAATCTTATAACTCCGCTACAGTAATGTTTACATGGGATCGGGAGGAAAAAGCTAAAAGAGTTGGGGGGCAATCTCAGCCAACTCGGACAACAAGCCGAGTTATAGTTAACTCGGACACGATGAATACCGATCCCAAGGGCGGAAGTGATCTCAACTCAGACGACCTCAGCCCTGTCACACTTGAAGATCTCTCAGAAGAGGATCGGCTTGAGGTTGAGAAAAAATTGGCTGACATTGAGAAAAAGATTAGAGCCAATTTTGCTGCTCGCCGTTTGGAGAAAAAAGGAAAAGAATTGGCTCAAAGAAAAGAAGCCTTGCCAATTTATATAATTGATGAAAAGAAGAGTGATTCATCTAATATGGTTAATTCGGTTACTGGAAAAGCCGAATACAACAGCACATTGGACGAATCTATTGAACTGGGAAAAGCAAACTTCAATGATCAAGAGCATGATGACCATGGCGAAGTAGTCGAGTTTGATTTTTCTGGATGCAAGGGAGTTTTTGTGCTACCCAACGAGTTCCGTGCCAAAGATGATGGGCATCAAAAGCAAAAGGACGTGACCAAGCAAGAGACGGTCAATGATGAGCATCAAGAGCTAGAAAACGAAGCCGAACAATGTTCGGTTAACAAGGATCATCCGAGTGACATGGCAAAAGTTCCGAGTAACACGGCACAAGATTCAGAAGAGGAAAACGAAGCGCGGGGAACAGTAGGCCGAGTTACAGCCAACTCGGACGCAGCAGAACAAGGGCACACGATGAACACCGACCCCGAGAACAATAGTGTTTCCAACTCGGACAATATCATCCCCGTCATACTTGGTGATTTATCTGAAGATGACCGGTTCGAGTTGGAACGGGAGCTTGAGGAAGACGTGGCATTGGAGAATTACCCAGAGGAAGGGCAAAGTATTGTTCCTGTGCTAGCATCACATTCTCCCGACGTCTCCAAAGAGGTATGCCTAACCAGCAGTTTACTTATTTTTCGATCTGGTCATAATCATATTGTTGATGCATCTACCTTCATGATTTTAATTAAAAGACCGATCGAGATAAGTAACTTGTTTGCTAGGAATAAGTTTTTCACTAATCATGCCAATCAACATATCGTATCATTCATTGAGGCTAATAGTGAAGTTATAGCTCGAGTCACTTATAACTCGGAGATGGCAGAGGAAGACTTCATCGACGATGAGTTCCGAGTCAAAGCTGATAAGCATCAGAGTTACAATGAAAACCCAAGGATATCCGAGTTACAACTAACTCGGTTGGGGACTCAGGACGACCGAGTTATAGATAACTCGGGACTGCTCAACTCAATGACTCGGAACGACCGAGTTACAGATAACTCGCGACTGCTCAACCCAATGACTCGGATTGACCGAGTTACAGCTAACTCGGGATTGCTTGCTGAAGATGAGGCGTTGGAGGATTATCCAGAAGTGGAGCAAAGTATTGTTCCAGTTGTGCAACCATTGTATCGCCCAAACGTCTTCACAGAGGTACACCTAGCAGACAGTTTACTAAAATTCCAATTCGGTCAAAATCATATTGTTGTTGCACCCATTAGCAAGATTCTAATTAATTTTGAAAGACCAATTGAGATGAGTAATCTGTTTGTAACAAATAAACTTGTCACTAATAATGCTGGTCAATATATGGTACCATTCATAGAGACTAAGAGTGACAATTTATCGCAACCAAAGTTGTTCCCATCATGTCGGATAAACTTTATATTCATATGGACAGCTTTGTTTATTTCATGCCTGGCTAACATTTTGTCTCAGATGAGACGTATATTCTGTAATTATTTTGATTACAGATATATAAAGCCAGGTTCAAAGTTCTTCAAGATAACCGATTCAAGAGCATCGGAAAAGGAGGATAAAAATCGATGCATAGCCGAGTCGGATGACATCAAGTCGGCACCACTCGGAACCGAGTTGGATGACATCAAGTCGACACTACTCGGAACCGAGTCGGATAACAACGAGCCGGCACCACTCGGTTTCTTGACTCCAAAGCCGGTATTCCAATATCGGCTAAGGGATGGGCAATGTACCTCCAGTCCGGGCATATGTGATAACACTGTTGGTACCTCGCCGACTAATCCAATCATCATAGAAGATCACCATAGCGAGTCGGCAAGACAAGAGCGAATGCAGAATTCGTTCGTAGAGAAAATCAGGGATTGCAACATGCTTCATCAAGCTACACAATCGGCCGTCGAAGGACGATTGGAAATTGTTGGAGCACAGGTTGATGGCCAACCGGTTAACAGTAATATTGATCATATGTTAGCCCGGCTGCAAGCTGATTCATCCCGAGATGGACGGATACACGCTGAAGGTGATGGGGCCAATTTGTTGCACAAAGAAATCATTCAATCAGCCAATCCTGAAGGCGAGTGTTCCATCAACGTTACAATAAAGACGCCAAGCACTGGGGGGCAACAAGCAAATCCTAAGATCGATGCAATGAAAACCAAAGGAGATAAAGGCCGAAATAAGCACAAGGGTAAAAAATCGAAAGTCACTTTTGCACAATTATTAGATAAATATCAAAAGAAGAGTGAAGAGAAAAGTGCTTATCGGCCAAGTAATTCAAAAGCATCAAGATCACCCCCTAGGCGCAAATCTGAGGATCGGTGTTGGCAAAGTGAGAATTTTAGTGCAACATATTCATATCCTTATTTTGGGCCGCCAATGCCAATGTCGTGGATGCCTCCCTATGCTCACGAAAATACATATCCACCATGGGACAGGTATGATACAAGCGCACATTCTCCATCTCATTATAAACCATCTCACATTATGCAGCTCCAAGAAGACCAACGTTCAGTGAGCAGTCATGTGTTCAAGACCGTTTCAATAAAAAAGAATCGGTCCGGAGCTCAGGAAAGAGGATAGAGGTGGTCAAGCAAGTATATCGAGTTAAAAAAGATGGTCGCAAGAGTGCTAATTCATATTTGATCTTAAAAGATAAAGAGCCAATTAAAGAGTTAAAATTGGCTACAAAAGGCAAAGAAGTGAAGCAATCAATTGTTAAAAATCAAAGTGCCAAATCTGAAGAAAAGAAGCTGGATGTGCCCAAGGCCAGGAAGAACTTGCCAGTGCGTAAACCAAAGTCACAGCCGGGGTGCCCACTTGGCTTGTCATATTGGCAAGAGAAGAAGCTCAAGCAACTCAGGGCCGAAGAACTGGAGAAAAGGAACATGACGTGGGTCCCCAAGGGAAGCCCGCAAGGCGAGAGCGGCGTGTCGGCTCCTATTGTGAAGCCGGCAGGAACAAAGGAAGACAAGCGTGAAGCCGGCAGTTTTCATCTCACTATAGGAGACTGCAGGATCTGCGTCATCCATGTTCTTCAACCGTGCCATCAAAGCCGACGTCCAGGAATTTATCCCCTGCCGAAACATCTGAATTATTTCAGCTATTCATACTTTGGTGGACGAGTCCTCTATGTCCTTTGAGATAAGGACGCATGGCCGATATTTGCATATCGCCCTGAGGATTCATTATATTAGCGAAAGCCGGCATCTGGCTAACGGCGTTTATCATGGTGTATCTCATTCCTATAGCCGATGCTCAATTTTTGCCAATACCGGCAAGGCCGGCTTAGTTATTGAGTCGGCCACTAATCAAGGGTCTCGTGCAGAAATATATGCCGACTCCTATTGTTGGTTATTTACAGGATCCGGAGTAAGTCAAACAGCCGATGGGCCGACTCACGAAGTTGACTCGGCCGACTCACTTTTTGAGTCTACCCATGTTACGGCCGACTCCAGAGTTGACTCGGCCACTGACGGATCTAGTGCGAGTCGGGTTGCCGGCTGGAAGAAATCTATTTCTCTTATTTATAGGATCCAAGTCAGGAGATGGACGCTGTTCGGCGAGAAGCTTCAAGGTATACTTTGATCGACAATGAGTTGAGTTGCCGAACTGATGATGGTATTTCTTGGAGGCGTATGGACATGATCATTCGATGGCCGGCTTAACAGTCTTTATCGCCGAACAATTTATGATATCCCCACAAAGTACCTGGATGAAAGCCAGGTGAGGATTGCTATGGGAAGCATGCATGGAGGCGTTTGTGACATCCAATTGTTCTCAAACGGCAAATATCTGAAGAGGCTATACCCAAATGGCAACAAGCCTGAGCGCATATCGCCGATAGCAAATTATCGCCCTAAGCACATATAAATGGCCGATGAAGTGTTGACATCGTCCTTAGAACAAGCATGGTGCAAATTATTTTTCGGCATGCAAGCTTTGCCGAAAAACAGGGGGGCATGTGTTGACACCAGATTTTGGCATGGACAAAAACGTAATTAAGAAGGCCTCAAATGGAAAAGTGCTCAAAGTGAGAAAGCTCCGTATCGTCAAAAGGAGAAACTTTGATATTTGGGCCATAGCCATCCGGTCTCATCTCTAAGGCCGAAGTTGTGTTCGAAGTACTGGGATTTTGTATCCAGAACACTATTCGGCTGATTACGCCCTCAAGATGATCTCATATGAGAAAACTTTCTACATGAATTGTCTTCGTCTCGTCGAATCAGTCGATTTTCATATAAAAATCGTCTCAATCCGAGTTCGTATGCAAAAGTTAGAGCTTTCTGAATGCAGCCATGTCAAGAGGCGAAATAAGACGCGGGAGACCAAACACGTCTTGGCGAGTGTCTGATGCAATGCGTGAGCAATTAGCCATTCAAGATGGCCTCGAATCGAAAAACGTTCAACATGAAAGTTGTTCGTAACGTCGAAACGGTCAACTTTGCTTTTGGGCACATTTTCATCCGAGGTCGTTTACTGCCACAAAAAAGACCCACAAGGTACAGCCAGAAAGCTTGCCGGGATGGCAACCTTGCCGGGGAAATCTTGCCGGGATGGATACCTTGCCGGGATAGAAACCTTGCCGGGGAAATCTTGCCGGGATGGAAACCTTGCCGGGGTGTGAAAGCTTGGCGGGATGGAAACCTTGCCGGGAAAGCTTGCCGGGGTGAAAACTGTCAAATCCGACCAGAAGCTGAAGATGGGCTCAAATAATTATCTAGATGGCCTCGGATGAAAAAGTGTTCAACATGAAAGTTGTTCGTAACGTCGAAACGGTCAACTTTGCTTTTGGAGTCATCATCATCCGACATAGTATACGACCTGCAGAGACGCTACAAGAGTCGGACGGTCCAGTCAGCTACATAACCGAATCCGACTCGAAATTAAAGATGACCCCGTGGAGTATTCAAGATGGCCTTATTTGGAAAAGTGATCAACATACGGATTATTGGCCTCGTCAAAGCGCACAAAAGTCGTGTTTGAACCATCTCCATTGGAGGTCATGTGCAGATTCCACGCCCACGCAAGGAGCAAGACAGAAGATTGGACCAGATTCGGGCTGAATCCGAGCGGGACCAGAACTAGGACTCTAGGACGTGAATTGATGTAATTTTCTTGTAAGGAAAGCCTAGATGAATCCTTTGCTTGTACGGGAAGTCCAGCCGCCTCTTATATATGTTGGGCGTGACGGCCGATTGAAGAACACACAATCGATCTATCACAATTCAATCTACTTTTACTCGTATCTTTTTACCTTTTCGTTGTTCATGGCCGAGCCTTAGCTACTCTAGGGTTTTTCCCATCTTTGCCGCTTTGCACTGAAAAGTGGTCGGCTCTCCTCCCCGAAATCGAGGAAATCCTTTGTTGCTTTGCTCGTAAAGCATCCGTATCTCCTCTCCGAAATCGAGGTACCTCTTTGTTGTTTGCTTGTAAAGCATCCGTTTATCATACACGAAAGTGCGGTTGGCGACTCCGTTATTCAATACATTGCGCGGTGCAATTTTGTGTTGTGTGGAACAATTTCTTCGTCAACAACACCGAAACAACTTTTCGGTTTTACCGAAACTATTCCGGTGTTCTCTCCGGAACTCTTCCGTTGTCTCCGAAACTTTTTCGGTGACTTTCTCTCAGACTCCCTATCTAGTATTCAGCAGATAGATGACCCTTAAGCGTGTGACCCTATAGGTTCGGTGAAGTTTAGACATGACCGGAACACTTTTCGATCAATGATCAATAGCGGAACCGTGGACACCCATATTGACCTATACCCACACGAATAAATATTCGAGTGAACCTCCAGTTTGCTGTGTGCTATTCCTGTTGCTTCGCGATATGTTACAAACACCCGAGGTGAGATTTATCGGCATCCCCGTGGATCAACAACTTTTGTCCACTATGCCAGTTACCGGTTTTGTTCTCTTTTCTCGTTCCCGTGTTCTGGCATCCCTGTGATCAAATCACATGGTGTCTGGCCAGACGATGATGGATACCGTAACACCGAGAGGGCCCAGAGAATATCTCTCCACCGTCGGAGGAGCAAATCCCAATATTGAGCTATCAAGTCCCTTGTCATACTTTCCCATGAACTCGTAAGCCGCCGTAATAGCCACCCAGTTACGGATGACATTTAACAAACCCCAAAGTTCGTGAAGCAAGCATGAAGAAACTCGATACTCTCATGGTCTAAGGAATTATGCAAACGTTAACTTTCTCTGTGTTATAAACCATTAACTTGTGACGAATGTATCTCATAGCATAACATCAATTCGGGTTGATTCAATACAAATGTTCTTCTAACATTGTGCCCTCAAAGTTGCCGGCATAGACATGCCCATGATCAGGAAAACGTGATCATCATGCAACACTTGAGCCAGTCTTAGAGGCTTGGCTAGGAATACTTTTTACCGTTTATTATTCCACACGCGCACATGGGTTTTCCTCAGAGCCTTTATGGGTATACGGGCTCGGGAACCATGGTAGTTATAGCACGGAACATAAACTTAATTAGGAACATGGGGATAAATAATAACATTTATTATTGCCTCTAGGGCATATCTCCTACACTCTCAAGAGAAATAATTCTTCAAAACTTTTATACTCGGCTTTCTCATAATGATCAATCCATGCTCGATACTTCTTCTGCTGGTTCCTTTATGAAGAGAACTATTGAATTCAGATGGGATCTTCTGGAAAGAATTAAACGTAACTCTGAAGATTAGGAAATTGACAAAGGTAATGAGCCAAGTATAAATCTTGAGTTTGAATGTGTTAAATCTTTTATGGAAACTGATGCTTTTCATAAGTTTAGTACTAAATATGGACTTGACTCTGAGATAGTAGCTACCTTTTGTGAATTTTTTGCTGCTCATGTTGATCTCCCTAAGGAGAAATGGTTTAAATATCATCCACCTATTGAATTGAATAAAGAACATGTTAGTGTTAAAGAAGAAACAATTGTTTACCATGTTGATCCAGTTGTGCCTACTGCTTATATTCAGAAACCTCCTTTCCCTCTTAGGATTAAGGAACATGTTAAAGCTTCAACTGTGGTTAATAAGAGTAATATTAGAGCACCTAGACCTTCTGAACAAATTAAAGTTGAACCTAATATTGCAATGGTTAAAGATCTTTTGGTTGATAATATTGATGGACATGTCATATATTTCTGTGATGGAGCAACTAGAATTGCTAAACCAGACACTAAAGATAAAAACAAACCTGTAATTGGCATGCCTGTCATTTCTGTTAAAATTGGAGATCATTGCTATCATGGTTTATGTGATATTGGTGCTAGTGTGAGTGCTATTCCGTTTACTCTCTATCAAGAAGTCATGAATGACATTGCACCTGTTGAGATTGAAGATATTGATGTTACTATTAAGCTTGCGAATAGAGATACTATTTCACCACTTGGGATTGTTAGAGATGTTGAAGTCTTATGTGGTAAGATCAAATACCCTACTGATTTTCTTGTTCTTGGATCACCACAAGATGATTTTTGTCCCATTATATTTGGTAGACCTTTCTTGAATACAGTTAATGCCAAGATTGATTGCACTAAAGAAATTGTCAGTGTTAATTTTGGTGAGATGTCTCATGAGTTTAATTTCTCTAAGTTTCGTAGACAACCTCATGATAAAGAATTACCTAATAAGGATGAAATTATTGGTCTTGCTTCTATTGCTGTGTCTCCTACTAATCCTTTAGAACAATATTTGCTAGATCATGAGAATGATATGCATATGAATGAAAGAAATGAAATAGATGAGCTGTTCTTTAAACAAGCCCCTATCCTTAAACATAATTTGCCAGTTGAAACCTTGGGAGATCCACCTCCACCCAAGGGTGATCCTGTGTTTGAATTAAAGCAATTACCTGATACTCTTAAATATGCTTATCTTGATGAAAAGAAGATATATCCTGTTATTATTAGTGCTAACCTTTCAGAGCATGAAAAAAAGAGATTACTTAAAACTCTGAAGAAGCACCGAGCTGCTATTGGATATACTCTCGATGATCTTAAGGGCATTAGTCCCACTTTATGTCAGCACAAAATTCATATGGAGCCAGATGCTAAACCCGTTGTTGATCATCAAAGAAGGCTGAATCCTAGAATGAGGGATGTGGTAAGAACTGAAATATTAAAGCTTCTGGAGGCAGGTATAATTTATCCCATAGCTGATAGTAGATGGGTAAGTCCTGTTCATTGCGTTCCTAAGAAAGGAGGTATTACCGTTGTGACTAATGATAAAATTAAACTTATCCCACAAAGAATTGTAACTGGTTATAGGATGGTAATTGATTTCAGGAAATTAAATAAAGCTACTAGGAAAGATCATTATCCCTTGCCTTTTATTGAGCAAATGTTAGAAAGATTATCTAAGCATACACACTTTTGCTTCCTAGATGGTTATTCTGGTTTCTCTCAAATACCTGTGTCACCTGAAGATCAAGAGAAAACCACCTTTACTTGTCCTTTTGGAACTTATGCTTATCGCCGTATGCCTTTTGGTTTACGTAATGCACCTGCTACCTTTCAAAGATGTATGACTACTATATTCTCTGACTTTTCTGAAAAGATTGTTGAGGTTTTCATGGATGATTTTTCCGTTTACGGAACTTCTTTTGATGATTGCTTGAGCAACCTTGATCGAGTTTTGCAGAGATATGAAGAAACTAATCTTGTCTTGAATTGGGAGAAGTGCCACTTTATGGTGAATGAAGGTATAGTCCTTGGGCATAAAATTTCTGAAAGAGGTATTGCAGTTGATAAAGCTAAAGTTGATGCTATTGAGAAAATGCCACGTCCTAAAGATATCAAAGGTATAAGAAGTTTCCTTGGTCATGCTGGTTTCTATAGAAGGTTTATAAAAGACTTCTCTAAAATTTCTAGGCCTCTCACTAATCTCTTACAAAAAGATGTTCCATTTGTTTTTTATGATGATTGCGTAGAAGCCTTTGAAATACTTAAGAAAGCCTTAATTTCTGCACCTATTGTTCAACCACCTGATTGGAACCTACCCTTTGAAATTATGTGTGATGCTAGTGATTATGCTGTTGGTGCTGTTCTAGGACAAAGAGTTGATAAGAAATTAAATGTTATCCATTATGCTAGTAAAACTCTAGACAGTGCTCAAAGAAATTATGCTACTACTGAGAAAGAATTTTTAGCAGTTGTGTTTGCATGTGATAAATTCAGATCTTACATTGTTGATTCCAAAGTTACTATTCACACTGATCATGCTGCTATTAAATATCTTATGGAAAAGAAAGATGCTAAACCTAGACTTATTAGGTGGGTTCTTCTGCTACAAGAATTTGATTTGCATATTGTTGATAGAAAGGGAGCTGAGAATCCCGTAGCTGATAACTTGTCTAGAATGGAAAATGTTCTTGATGACCCACTTCCTATAAATGATGATTTTCCCGATGAACAATTAGATATGATAAATGCTTCTCGTAACACACCTTGGTATGCAGACTATGCTAATTACATTGTTGCTAAATATATTCCACCTAGTTTCACATATCAACAAAAGAAAAAGTTTTTCTTTGATTTAAGACATTACTTTTGGGATGACCCACACTTATATAAAGAAGGAGTAGATGATATTATTAGACGTTGTGTACCTGAGCATGAACAGAAACAAATCCTACGTAAGTGTCACTCCGAGGCATATGGAGGACAGCATGCGGGAGACAGAACTGCACACAAGGTATTACAATCTGGTTTTTATTGGCCTACTCTTTTCAAGGATGCACATAAGTTTGTCCTTTCTTGTGATGAATGTCAAAGAATTGGTAATGTTGGTAGACGTCAGGAAATGCCTATGAATTATTCACTTGTTATTGAACCATTTGATGTTTGGGGTTTTGATTATATGAGACCTTTTCCTAAATCCAATGGGTATACTCATATTTTGGTTGCTGTTGATTATGTTACTAAGTGGGTAGAAGCTATTCCAACTAGTAGTGCTGATCATAACACCTCCATTAAAATGCTTAAAGAAGTTATATTTCCGAGGTTTGGAGTCCCTAGATATTTAATGACTGATGGTGGTTCACATTTTATTCATGGTGCTTTCCGTAAATTTCTTGCTAAATATGATGTTAATCATAGAATTGCATCTCCTTATCATCCTCAGTCTAGTGGTCAAGTTGAATTAACTAATAGAGCGATTCCGCCAGGGATACTTCCCTCCGGGAGGGGGAAATCGAAGCCATCGACATCACCAACGATCCTCTCATCATGGGAGAACCAATCTTCATCAACATCTTCACCAGCACCATCTCATCTCAAACCCTAGTTCATCTCTTGTATTCAATCTTTGTCTCAAAACCTCAGATTGGTACCTGTGGGTTGCTAGTAGTGTTGATTACATCTTGTAGTTGATGCTAGTTGGTTTATTTGGTGGAAGATTATATGTTCAGATCCTTAATGCTATTCAATACCCTTCTGATCTTGAACATGAATATGATTTGTGAGTAGTTACTTTTGTTCTTGAGGACATGGGAGAAGTCTTGTCATAAGTAATCATGTGAATTTGGTATTCGTTCGATATTTTGATGCTATGTATGTTGTTGCTTCCTTTAGTGGTGTCGTGTGAACATCAACTACATAACACTTCACCATCTTTGGGCCTAAGGGAAGGCATTGTGGAGTAGTAATTAGATGATGGGTTGCTAGAGTGACAGAAGCTTAAACCCTAGTTTATGCGCTATTCCGTAAGGGGCTGATTTGGATCCATATGTTTCATGCTATGGTTAGAGTTATCTTAATTCTTTTTTCGTAGTTGCGGATGCTTGTGAGAGGGAGTAATCATAAGTGGGAGGCTTGTTCAAGTAAGAACAGCACCCAAGCATCGGTCCACCCACATATCATATTATCAAAGTAGCGAACGCGAATCAAACAAACATGATGAAAGTGACTAGATAAAATTCCCATGTGTCCTCGAGAACGCTTTGCTTATTATACGAGTTCGTTCCGGCTTGTCCTTTGCTACAAAAAGGATTGGGCCACCTTGTTGCACTTTATTATACTTGTTATTTGTTACTTGTTATGAATTATCTTACTACCGAAACTATCTGTTACCGCTACTTTCAGTACATGGAGAGAATACCTTGCTGAAAACCGCTTGTCATTTCCTTCTGCTCCTCGTTGGGTTCGACACTCTTACTTATCGAAAGGACTACGATTGATCCCCGATACTTGTGGGTCATCACACACATGAAGGTATGAGTTGGCTAGCAAATACAATAGCAAATTCATATTGATCGGTCTGTAGCAAGAAATACTCGACGAGTCTCATCAATCGGACATCCTGACGGACGCTACACACGGATCATCTATCATTCAAATTAATCAGGTGCTATCCGTCTAGTCTGTTTTATTAGCACATATTAAATTCTTCGAGAACAATTACTCCGGCCTATAATATTTTTATACGCAGGACAATTATTCACTACAAAGGTGGCGTTATATAGCGAATACGGAGCTCGCGCCAACATCATCAGGCGTCAGCGTCCGTCCGGACCGCGCCCGCTTGCACGAGCTGCCCAATGGACGTGCACAAGTCGCCGCCCCCGCGGTCCGGTCAACATCAACATACCAGGGTCGTGCCCGCTCACTATGAGCTGGGAGCCTCCACGGATACGCGCGCAAGCCGCCGCCCCCGCGGTCCGGTCTACATCAACACGACGAAGGCCGCACCAGCGTCCTCGCTACATGGCGTCTGCTTGAGCGATGCAGCCCGCCGCCCTGCGGTCCAATCTACATCAACACGCCGGGGCCGCGCCCGCCCGTACGAGTTGCCCAACGGACGGGCGCAAGCCGCCGCCCCTGCGGCCCGGTCTACTCCAACAACACTGGAGCAAAAAAAAAGGAAAAAGTATATATATTATCAGTCTTGCGCGACGTCGCCGGAGCCGGCGCCAGCCGCCACCCGCGCCGGGTTGCCAAATGGATAGGCGCATTGGCTTGCCATCCCCACGGTCCGGTCTGCTTCAGCACATCGAGGAAACAGGAGAGTCGGCCACGGAGGAACCGTCCCTAGAGAAGCTAGGTGAGTCGACCACCGTTGAGCCGGCAATTCAAAAGCTGGCAGCGAAGAAACAGAAAAGAAAATGGCCTTGGAAGAGCCAGGAGAGCTGTACCAAGAGAGAATATCAAGGAATGGGAGGACATACGACGAGCATTGCAAAGATCATCAACTCGCCACATCGCCTCCGGTTTCAATAAATTCCACCTTTCAGCTGTCAAATATACGCCGGTTTATGCCACAACCAAGTATAAAGAGTATCAAGCCAGCTCCTCGAGTTGACTTAAGACTCGGGGGCTACACAGACATGACACGGCAGATTTGGCTGGTTTCAACAAATACAAAAACCCCGGGTCGTTGCAGGGAAGACAACCCGGTCCCGGGGGCTGCTGCCTTATTGACGAAAAAGTAAGGGTTGCCAAAGAGGACTGGCTGCCACGATGCGCAGTTCAAACATAGGTATCCTGCCTCATTGGCGAAAAAGTAAAGGTTGCCAAAGAGGACTAGCTGCCACGATGCGCAGTTCAAACATGGGCATCCTGCCGTATTGGCGAAAAGAAAGGTTACCAAAGAAGACTAGTCGCCATAATGCGCAGTCTAAAACATGGGTATCCTGCTCAATTATGATCAATGGAATAAAGCCGGCTTATCTGGACCCCAGATGTTTTGCAGTAGTAGCATTGTCTCCTGTATATCCTATGCTGAGCTTTTTCATGATCATATGGTCACTTGGGGGCTTCCAACTCACCGAGTTTAGCTTTCTCACCCTCTTGACCCAGCATACGCCAAATATTATTCTTGGTTATAACTACCTGTTAGTAAGATGCTACTCCGAAAAGGTGACCCGGTGAATGATACGTCCAATTTGCATCATGATTTCCTACTGTTATTCATTATGTTTTTGATCATTATTTCACTTTATGGTACAATTCTTATGCTTTTTCTCTCTTAATTTGCAAGATTTACATGAAGAGGGAGAATGCCGGCAGCTGGAATTCAGAGATACCTATTCTACAGAGCTCCAATTGACCTGAAATTTCACAGAGATTTTTTATTGAATATATAAAAAATACTGGAGAAAAGAAATACCAGAGGGGACCCACCAGTTGCCCGCAAGGCAACAGGGCGCGACCCCCCTGGGCGCGCCCTGATGCCTTGTGGGGCCCACAGCTGGCCTCTGGCCCCCTCCTTCTGCTATATGAAGCCATTTGCCCTAGAAAAAAAATAGAGAGAAGACTTTCGGGACGAAGCGCCGCCGTCTCGAGGCGGAACCTGGGCAGGAGCTATTTTGCTCTCCGGCGGAGCGATTCCAACGGGGATACTTCCCTCCGGGAAGGGGAAATCGAAGCCATCGACATCACCAATGATCCTCTCATCGTGGGAGAACCAATCTTCATCAACATCTTCACCAGCACCATCTCATCTCAAACCCTAGTTCATCTCTTGTATTCAATCTTTGTCTCAAAACCTCAGATTGGTACCTGTGGGTTGCTAGTAGTGTTGATTACATCTTGTAGTTGATGCTAGTTGGTTTATTTGGTGGAAGATTATATGTTCAGATCCTTAATGCTATTCAATACCCCTCTGATCTTGAAGATGAATATGATTTGTGAGTAGTTACTTTTGTTCTTAAGGACATGGGAGAAGTCTTGTCATAAGTAATCATGTGAATTTGGTATTCGTTCGATATTTTGATGATATGTATGTTGTTGCTTCCTTTAGTGGTGTCGTGTGAACGTCCACTACATGACACTTCACCATCTTTGGGCCTAAGGGAAGGCATTGTGGAGTAGTAATTAGATGATGGGTTGCTAGAGTGACAGAAGCTTAAACCCTAGTTTATGCGTTATTCCGTAAGGGGCTGATTTGGATCTATATGTTTCATGCTATGGTTAGAGTTATCTTAATTCTTCTTTCGTAGTTGTGGATGCTTGCGAGAGGGGGTAATCATAAGTGGGAGGCTTGTTCAAGTAAGAACAACACCCAAGCACCGGTCCACCCACATATCAAATTATCAAAGTAGCGAACGGGAATCAAATAAACATGATGAAAGTGACTAGATGAAATTCCCATGTATCCTCGAGAACGCTTTGCTTATTATACGAGTTCGTTCCGGCCGCTTGTCCTTTGCTACAAAAAGGATTGGGCCACCTTGCTGCACTTTTGTTACCGCTACTACTTGTTACTTGTTACGAATTATCTTGCTATCACAACTATCTGTTACCGCTACTTTCAGTACTTGCAGAGAATACCTTGCTGAAAACCGCTTGTCATTTCCTTCTGCTCCTCGTTGGGTTCGACACTCTTACTTATCGAAAGGACTACGATTGATCCCCTATACTTGTGGGTCATCAGTGAACGCCTGATGAGTCAATCACAGAGGTGACCCTGAACTCATCAAAGTTAAAACACTGGTTAAGTCATGTGAGAGCCGGCTTTCAGAGAGTTAGGACAAACCAAAAGAGGCCAAAAAGCCTGCTTCACAGAAGCGAATCAGACTCGAGCCTCGAAAGCCAGTCTTTATGTCGTGCCTCGAAAGCTGGTTTAATATTTAAGTTATTTTTTTGTCATGTTATTTCTTTTATATATCTCTATCTATGCATTTTCTTTTCAGGTATCAATTTTCATTCATACGACCCGGGTTATAAATAGAAACTGGGTCACAGAAAATTTCGGGTCACAGAATTGACTGGGTCTTGGGACATTTAATTTGTGCTTTGTATTACAATACATCACTTCTGGATCTCTTAGACATATATTTGCTGGGTTGCGCTGGAATCACGGCCAAGGTTTCAATTAACATCAAAGTCTATATGACCAGGTTGAGCAAACTGGCATGATCAGAATATATTTTTCGTCAGATGGACATCAGCCAAAAACTAACATACTCAATGCGCGAAGGCATTCACAGATTATGGAGTTTTGCAACAACTATTACAAAGCCACAGATGAGATATTTTTCAACAAATTTTTATCACAATGGGTTAAGCCGGCAAAATTCATGGTTGAGAGCCGGCAGCTGGATTGTCTGGGTTGATGTTTGCTTGATTTGTGTCAGCATCAGTGGTCATCGGCCTTTATATTTCAAGTATCGAGCCTCGAAAGCCGGCCTTTATTTGGATAATCTGCAGCTCCAGTCAAGGATTCATATTGAGCAATCAACATAACAAATTTTGAGGATGATCTTTGGCACAAATATTTCAAAAGTGCATAATGGCACTGCCAGATAAAGCAACAAGTCCTGCTCTTTCAACTTGGCAATTTCTGAGCCAGTTTGTGTTAACATAGCCTGCATAAAAATCAGGGTTATATAACTTTTTCAACAGTCCCAAGTCGCTGCAGTCATGCGACCCGGTACTTGGGGGCTACATCATATGATGTTTTTATTTCCAAAAGAGAAGTACATGTAAGTCCCGAGTCGCTGCAGGCAAATGACCCGGCACTTGGGGGCTACACTATTCAGTTCAAGATCTACAAATTTTCTAAAACAGTCCCAAGTCGCTGCAGGCATGCGACTCGGTACTTGGGGGCTACAACGTTCAGTTGTTTAAACAGATCATAAGGTCCAAATTGAAGACCCGGCCCATCACACACTGATGAGCCGCCCCTTGGGGGCTACACATGTGAAATCCAAAACATTCAGTTTATGACTGGCGACTCCGATGAACAACCCGGATTTCTTCAAAGTTGCAACATTTATATTTAAACAAGTCTTAAGCTATCATTCCGTTGTACTCTTAAAGACTTGGGGGCTACACTGGCTGAAGTTTTATAAGTATAAAGACAATTACAAGTCCCAGATTGCTGCAGGCAAGACAACTCAGTACTTGGGGCTACACAGTCAAGATATTATTTTTATGCAAAGCACCAAGTCATCATGAACTGATAAACTCGGAGCTTGGGGGCTGCAGGTAATATGGAGATAAAAAAACAGAAGAACACCTTCAAGCTGTCAATTTTGAAGCGAGCCGGGTCTCATTTTCTCGGTGGAGATTTGCAAAGATCATATCCTCTAAGTTATTCATAGAAGGCCTAGAAGCATTGAAAGCTGGCTCAACATCAGACGAATTTCTTTTTTCTCAACATTTTTATCAAGCCGAAGCACTGGAAGCCGACTCAAAATGTCAGATGGTTTATTTTTCCAATATTTTTCTGCGTGGAAACAGCGTCAACAAGTTGATTCTGAAGTCGGCATGTTGATATGACAAAGAGACCCGGATTTTTCGAGGAGTCGGTTCATTGAGTGAACCGGCAAGCTGAGCGCGCCGGTCCTTTAACATATTAATTATTCTTATTTCAGGAGCTTAGCATGAATAAATTCAAGCTAACCTGGGGGCTATTGTCGGAGGAATTACCCGCGACTAGACCCGGCATCCCAAGGGATAACCCGGCAGGACCAAAGGGCCCGGAGAGAAGACCCAGTCTGAGTAGACCCGGCTCGAAGAAGACCCGGCCCGGAGAGAAGACCCGGCCTGGGTAGATCAGCTCGGAAGAAAAGACCCGGACTAGGATCCGACTTGTAATAGAAAATAAAGTAGTTGTAGTCCTACTAGGACTCTAGATGTAAGCCGGCCCATTCAACTTATATAAGGAGGGGCACGGCACCCCAAGAGGGGCAGGTTCTAGAGACAAGATCAAGATAGAGGTAGCAAAAGAGTACCCTTGTAATCGAGATCATCATCATCAGTAGTAATCAAGCAGAATGTAGGCTTTTACCTCCACCGTGAGGGGCCGAACCTGGGTAAAAACTTGAGTCTCTCGGTTCCGACCAACCCCGTTCAGGCGACCACCTAGTTGCGATGGCCTCACCACTAAGTCCTTTCACGAGAACATCTGCCGTGACAAAACCACGACATATACTATGCACTATTTCTTCATATATTTTTTAACTGAGGTTTTAGGAGTTTTGAGGCATGAATAAATGGCTAAGTACCCAAAGGGGAGTGTTGGGAAACCAGGCCCATCAAGGGTATGGCGTGGGCGCACCGGCTAGCCCCTCCCGGTTCCACACTTTATGTTAAGTGGGTACTTGTCCCTTGACACATACCCTTATATATTTAGACGAGGAGCAATAATTGTACGCAATTTAATCATGGGGCGCGCTATGCCTCGCAAGCCGTCCGATTCAATGATGCAAACTGTCCTCTTGTTTATTTTTTCTGCAACAGGACCCGTGTTGCATAACCTTATATTTCTGCAACAAGACCCTTGATGCAAAATTCCTGCAACATGACCTTTGTGGCAAAATTTGCAACAACATCTCCGGCCTCTTCCTTGTATTCCTGCAACAAGACCCTTATTGCACAAATTTTTTGCAACAAATATCATGTTGCAGAAACATCGCCGCCGCCTCGTGCACTGGCAGTGGCACTGTTGACGTTTGGCACCACCATTCTGCAACAACGTCGTTGTTGCAGAAACTTGTCTTGAAGGTGATGTTGCAAACAACGATGTAGGCTCGAGCGCGGGGTGGGCGTGGACGTACGGCGCGGCGGCTGTGGCTGACGCCGTAGGTGCTGACAGGACGGCGGTGCGGTTGGCGACACTCCTCGCCGGATCCTTTGAGCCGGTCGGCGGGGAGGCATTCGATGGCGGAGATCCTACACGGAGGCGCTCGACGACGACGACCTGTAGGTGGCCCACTCAGGCGGCTCGGCTGTTGGGTCGAGGCAGGGGCGGCGGAGCTCCGTGGTGGCGCAGTTCAGGGGCGGCTCCAGCGGCGCTGAATAGAAGGAGGGGAGGCGCGCGGCGGGGCGATCTCGCCGACGGTCGTCGGAGACCGGCCGTCATGTGGCGCGAGGCATGTCTCCCTGGCTTGGCCGCAGTTGTGGATGGGACGAGGCAACGAGGAGGCAGATGGGCTGGGCGTTCTGCAACATGCCCTGTGTTGCGCTCAGTTGATTGCAACACGACCAATGTTGCAAAACACATGTGCGGTGAGGAAGATGATGTGCGGTCGGAAAGACGGTCGATGTCCTCGCTGTTATCAGCCGGCTGAATCTAATCATTTCCCTTTATATAAAGAAAAAAGGCTCCCTTTTACGTCTCTGTGTGACCGTGTTCATCTACTTTCTGTATTTTGGCGTGATCGGTTATTTCGTCTACAATGCTCGCCTTTGGATGGGACTCGTCGACAGGAGTTGCCAAACAGTCCGTATACTACGAACGAAGTAAAGCCCCTCAAATCAAAAGAAAAACGAAGAAATAAAAAGAGTATCTTTTTTTTTTGAACACAGTACAGACGCAAGCGCTCATATACACGCGCATACACTCACCCCTATGAACGCACGCACGCACACCCTACCCCTATGAGCACCTCCGAGAGACTGAGCCGGCATATCATCTTGAAATTTACGAAGTCACCGTAGGCACCTCATCATCGACGGGAACGTCTCCTCCCTCTGAATGCGCATCGTTAGAAATCCTGAAATAAATCTAGAAATAAATGCAACCCACGCACGGGCTCGCGTCCACGCCACCAGACTGTTGTGGCGCCGGAGTCGTGGAGGGAAGCCGAGAGCAACGACGTCTGGTCGATCGATCGACCCCTCTCCACGGCCGCCACATCGCCACGCCGCTTTGGACCCATCCCAAGTCCCCAACACGTACATATTCTTGTCGCGAAAGATGCGCCCCGAATTTTCTGCCCGGCGAATAAACCATATCCACGATCCACAATCCACTGCTTTGTCTGCCCGGCCGCATTTATCCAGCAGAGCGACGCTACCGCTGTTGTGTGTGTGTGATCGCGGTTGCACCTCCAGAGGTTGCGTTGCGTTGCGTTGCGCCGGTGGTCCAGCACAAGTTTCACTGTCGCCAGCCACGACCCTGAATGGATTCGTGAACGAGGTTGCACGAGCCAGCGCCTTGGCCCAACGCGAGCAGGAAAGGCCGAACAAACAGTCCACGTCCATCCATCGGACATCGGAGGGAGCCTGATCCGAAGCTCCTATCCACAGTTTTCCGGTCGTACGTACCACAAACACACCGGCCGGCCACGTAAACCAACCATTCTTCGCCATCACCCGCGCGCTGTTCCCAGTACACGCCCATTATTATGGTTCAGGGAAAAAAAATAAAAAAGCGTGCGATGAGTGAATGATCGGGCACCAAACTCCCGTGCCTTTGGAACCAAGCAAGAGCGAAATGACCAGCCCGGAAATAAATACGAAACTAATAATAAATAATATTATTAATAAACACCAAAGAGAAAAAAAAGTGCGTAGAGGGCCAGATGGACATGCGCGATGGGATCGGAGCCCAGCAGCAGCAGGCCGCGGGAAAAAGCAGCTCCCCACCGCGGCGGGAGACGGATCTAGGTTTCCGTTAAGCCGCCCTGACGATGACCTGTCTCGCCAATACACTATTCCCTCACGGTGGCCGACAGTTGGGCCCCAGTCGCTGATCCCGAGGCTGACGCTTTCGGAGGATAAGCATGGACGGCGAGGATCCGCCCGCCCGCCCGCCACCTCCCACAAAACAGCGAGCCACACTAAAATGCAGCACGCACACGCGAGACTGGCGTTACCTGCATGCCATGTGGGACCCGCGGCCCTGTCGGTCCCATTCGCAGTGGGAGATGAGCTGGTGGCTAGTCGAGTGCACGTAACAGTGGTGGCGCTAATAGCGCAACGAGACGCCGGGAATGGGTTAATAGAGAGGGAGCCAGCCACCAGCGCCCCTCGTCCCCCACCCCACGCCCACGCACGCGCTCCCTCCTCGCGCCGCCGCCGCCGCAAAAACCCCAGGCCAGGGCGCTTGCTTCCTCCAAGGGGCGGCGAGGGGGCGTTGTCGTCGCGCGCGATCCGGGAGGGCGAGAGGGGAGGGAGGCGGCCGCGGGGACGAGATGGCATCGGAGGACGTGGTGGGGAAGAGCAGGGGCGACACGGCCGTCAACACCATCGTCAACCTGGCCGAGGAGGCCAAGCTCGCGCGCGAGGGCGTCAAGGGACCCGGCCACCAGGTCCTCACCGTCTGCAAGTCCCTCTTCGCCGGAGGCGTCGCCGGGGGCCTGTGAGTCCCCCTCCTCCTTCCTTTCCCCTCTCCCCTTCCTCCCTCCCGGCGTCCGATTCGCTCCCCCTCCGCGGCGTCTCTCGCAACGGGAGGCAACTCCCAGATTCGGCGCAATTTCGTTGCGATTTCTGTAATTAGATTGGTGTTTGGCCCGTGTCGGAATCGCGTGCCCCCCCGGGGCAATTGAGGTTTCCAAATGGACGCGATTGGTTTCGTGGTATGTGCGTGATGCGTCTTGCATCCCACTCGATGCATGTAGTTAGGTGGGGGCGAGGCCGATCTGTGCAGCTGGGATTCGCGACGCTTAAACCCCTGCAGCCCGCCTCTCAGATCTCGTCACCTACACTCGTCAGTTCGTCTAGAATAAAATTCGATCTGATGGTTTAATTTCGTCATGATCTAAACCATTTCCCCGAGGATTCATGACCGCTTCCTCATGATCTCTAATACGTCACGTAGATTCTGATGTCAAGCATTTTGACTAAGGCTAATTGTTTTGTTTGGATCAGTTTGCTGACGCTTAAACCCTAGTGATAAGACCATGAGTCTGAGGTGAAAAACATTGGATGGGGTTATATTAGCATTTCTCGTCATCCTGTTACCGTCAATTCAATGTCAAATTTGTATGTTGTTGGTTTTCATTGTTATTAAGTTGCTATCTCTAATATTCTGCGCAAAGAGTTCCTTTAATTGGAGGTACTTTGGGGCTGGACATTTTATATCCAAGTTTAGTGTATCAAGTTGCTAAACCCCCCAAATAAGTCGATTCACCAGGCTTTATGATCTGGATCTTAATTACTGGCGCATTCTTTATTTGAGGTGTCAATTATTGGTGCATTCTTTATTGGCACCTTCTTAAGTATGTGGTTCTTCATGATGTCATGAAATCCCATTATCTAAAGCTGAGCATCTAAGTGCCTTCTTGATGTAATACTATATATTTGGTTGGTACAGGACTATGGCTAGTTGATCTTGTCTTCCTTGGTTGGGACTCTAGCTATCAAACGTTGTTATAGTTGCTGGAGTCAAAGCTGGCTTTGCCTTTTGCTTTGCTTTTTAGCCACTTGGAAACATTGCATACTTGAGAACAAGTAGCTAAACTACACCCCCTTCAACACACACAGAAAGTATTAACCACAGGCTTTAAGAATCTGGATTTAATGTTAGTTACTGGTTTATTCTTAATTAGATGTGTTAACCAGTGGTGCATTTGTAAGTATCTGATTCTCCATGATGTCATGATCTTTTTTATTAGTAAATGGTAAAGCCAAGCCCCCGATTGCCTATCTGTGGTTACTTGATGTAATGCTTTAGTATTTTTGTTGGGTACAAGACTATGGCGAGTTGATCTTGTCTTCCTTGTTTAGTACTCTAGCTATAAAATGTTGTTATAGTTCGCTGAAGTCAAAGCTGGAATTCTTCTTCTTCTGTTGCTGTGCTAGCCATTAAGAACATTGCAAACATACTTGAAACACACATGGAAGGTTACAAGATATTTAAGTGATTTGTTATAGTTCACTGAAGTCAAAGGTGGAATTATTATTCTTCTGCTGCTGTGCTGCCCATTAAGAACATTGCATACTTGAAACACAAATGAAAGGTTACAAGATATTTAAGTGATTATGTTATGCATAATTATTTGATCTTTAAAAAAATACTTACTGATTACTGCATGTCATTGATATGGTAGGTGTGTATGCTTATGAGTTTTGTTTATTTTGTTGTTTTGCACAGATCGAGGACTGCTGTTGCTCCGCTTGAGCGATTGAAGATCCTGCTTCAGGTGTAGATCATCATTTTGCTTTCATCTTATGGCATGTTATTGTTCATGCTGATTGAATGATGAATTGATGGATTTGTCTTTGCCTAAGTTGTTCTGTTTACCATGTACTAAGACATCAGCATGACTAAATTAATAGCAATATTATATTTTTTAATTATTTCAAAAGTTTCTTCTATTATTGATATCAGCTAACATTGATGTGATGCAATATACATATCCACCATATCAATGTGTTCGATATGGTCTGTATATTATAATTCAAGCCATGTTTTGTCCTATGGCTAGTTATTAACATTTGTTGCAATCATAGAACATGTCCAATTTGTGGTGGCCACTCAAACCAAACCTCTTTCAGTCCACATTAATTGCTCACGTTTTCAATTCTGAATCATCATGAGGAAATAATGCTAATAGTAGTCGGGTCACACTTGTTACCGGATCCCAATACTTCTGTTACTAAAATTGAAAAGGCAATGTTTCGTTAAATTTGCTGTGTTAGACCTTTTCTTATATTACCTTCCTTGCAGGTTCAAAATCCTCACAGTATCAAGTACAATGGTACCGTTCAAGGGCTTAAGTATATATGGAGAACCGAAGGCCTTCGTGGACTGTTTAAGGGCAATGGAACTAACTGTGCAAGGATTGTCCCAAATTCTGCTGTGAAATTCTTCAGCTATGAGCAAGCATCAAGGTGGGTTCTTGGTTGCAATTACTCTTGCCTTACATAACCACTTGCGTTCCACCACCTAGTTATTTGTAGTTTGCAATTTGCAGAACTTATCTCTGTTGCACGATGAGACAGTTTTGACCTGAAATTGGTTAGGAGTATTTCTTTATTACCATGTATTGACATGTTCTTGTTTTCATGTAAGCTCTATTTGATATGTTATTTCCTTCTGTACCATTTTTACAGGGGTATTTTGTATCTTTACCGGCAACAGACTGGGGATGGTATGCCATTTTCCCTTGTCCTTACTGCATAAATTAGTTTTCCTGAGTTTGGCATCTTCATTTCTTTAGAAGTGAAAACATGCCTCATGTTATACCACACATGATTCTAGTGTTTGGTTATGTCTACAATGGCAGCTGTACTTGCTCTGCCGTTTTGTGGAAATAATTAAAAGAGAAATTTAATTGGTGTACTCAGGTTCTCCACCTCATGGCATTGACGGCCTGAATATCAGGAAGTAGAAGTCATGAAATTGTTTAGGTTATTATTTAATCTAATCTTACAGGCACTTCATTGAATCTGAATCGAACCACTATATTGTCTTTGTTGCTTAAAAATAATAATTATTTTGATGCAGTAAATGGAAGTATCATTTCTGCATGAATTGGGTGTCCCTGTAGTGTTTATTTTATCATAACATTCGTTTCTTGACCTATATGGCATTTACGCCTTAGTCACATGTTGCTTTAATCCAACTTCTTTCACCGCTCGAGGCCTAAGCATTATAAAGGTTGCTGCTCACCAAATTGAATGTGAAATTGTATTTTTATTAATTTATAATCCATAGGTTAATGTGGAACAAAAAAGTCCCCGGGTTGAATACCCTTGTGTTGGTGGTTACATATAGTTCAAGACCTCTGTCATACATATCAGACTGATTTTGCTCAACTACTTAAAGAATTCATGTTTGACTGTCTTTTCATACATTTTTGTTTTAGGAATTGTTGTCATATAAATTGCTGGAAGTCCTGTGGATTTAACGCTTGGTCACATGTTAATTATTGTGAACAGAGAATGCTCAGCTTAGTCCAATCTTGCGCCTTGGAGCTGGAGCCACAGCTGGTATCATTGCCATGTCTGCTACTTATCCCATGGATATGGTTAGGGGTAGGATTACTGTTCAGGTACCTTCTAGATTTCATTGCTTTCTGTCATCATGATACTGTGAATGTCAATAGTTGAATACAAGTTATTACATGCTTAAATTTCATTCCATATGCTATTTTAATGGAGAATAATATCACTTCTGCAGACAGAGAAGTCTCCCTACCAGTACCGTGGTATGTTTCATGCATTGGGCACAGTGTACCGTGAAGAAGGCTTCCGTGCTTTATACAGAGGCTGGCTTCCATCAGTGATTGGAGTTGTAGGTTCCTCTTACCTAGTACTGTAATCTATTTGTGTGATGTGTCTTGCTGATGGGTGCTTACCTCTCAATGCTTTGTTTTCTTCTTCTTGCAGGTCCCTTATGTTGGCCTTAACTTTGCTGTGTACGAGTCTCTGAAGGACTGGCTCCTCCGGTCAAATGCATTTGATCTTGCAAAGGATAATGAGCTGCACGTAGTAACAAGGCTTGGATGCGGAGCTGTGGCTGGAACCATAGGCCAGACTGTGGCATACCCTCTTGATGTTGTCAGGAGAAGGATGCAGATGGTCGGCTGGAGTCACGCTGCTTCTATTGTCACTGGAGAAGGCAAAGAGGCACTCCAGTACAATGGTATGATTGATGCATTCAGGAAAACTGTTCGCCACGAAGGATTTGGTGCTCTGTACAAGGGTCTCGTGCCCAACTCGGTGAAGGTAATGTTTCTGATGGAAAATACAAAGCTTCCCGGATATCTCGATATTTCTCTTCTCTAATCTACTGCCCCTGCTCTGGCTCTTCAGGTGGTGCCTTCCATCGCCATCGCGTTTGTCACGTACGAGGCCGTGAAGGATGTTCTAGGAGTAGAGATGAGGATAGACTGAAGAATCTGACCTAGCGCTGTCCGTGTTATCAACTTCTATTTTTGTAGGTGTTGAGTTCCCCTTTTTTGTTAGGCAGGGCGAGTAGAAGGACAATATAGGACCCGAGGCTCCATTCAGCATAAGGCCCTCTCAGCCCTTGTCGATATATCCTACTACTGGCTCCGGAACCCTAATTGCTGCCGCACTCTCTCTTTGGAAAGTAATAAGTTGGCTGTAAAGCATTTGCCTGACTCATAAAGTCTTATTCAGTGAGGAACCTTGTATTGAGATTGATTGAAACATAAGCTGCATGCTGTGTGCTGCTAATAGTTGATTTTCATGATTCTCTTGTTTTCTTCACTATTTGTTGCATGTCCAATTATATTTTCTTTTGTGACATCTCATTTGCTGACTGTTGCTGCTGATATACTAATGTGTGTCTGAATAAAACTATTTGACATCAGTACTGCTATTTGAACATGCATTTGCATTTCCTAGTCTATTTATTTGCAGTTGGTGAGATAAGACCCATTTGTTTACATACAGCCACTGAGTGTATTAGTAGTTTCCATATGTTTGACTGATGAAATGCCAATTTCTGATGCATGTACTACTGAATTTTATTAGTATTAAATCTGCTTCTGGCTAAGATGCGTTCTCTATCATAAGAATAAGTAGTACTACATGACTGCATTTGCGTTTCTAGGCTAGTTCGGAGTCTGAAGAGTGCCCCCCGGGCACTCGTCGCCGGGATTGTGGGATCACGGCGGCCTGTAGCTGCCCGTCAGACATTATCCTCGGCGTCCGTCGGAGGGCTCCGACCTGCTGCGGCACCGGCTGCCGGACCACCCCCATCGACCTCGACTTCTGCGGCGACCCTGCACAGACACGCCATTATCAGCATTTTTAGCGGCGTGGTCCAAGGTGCAACGAACGTAGTAAGCTTTAAAACACTTGCCTGCTTTGGTGGCGGCGACCCTGCCGGCCGGCTTGCGCGGCGACGACACCGACGGCGCCATCCTGCCGCTGCCGCTGCTCTTGGACGACAGCGACCGCGACCACGTCTTGCCGCGCGGGCTCGACGTCGGGACCGCTTCCACCACGTCCGGCACCGTCGCGCCGCTGTGCACGATATCGTCGCCGCACAGCGAGTTGGCCTCGCTGCCGGAGTCGGAGCTCCTGCCGATGTGCATGATCGCCGCCTTGCACCTCTCCCTCTCCATCACCCTGTACGCGTACATCTCGAACGGCACGTCGGCCACGCGCGGCGCCGCTCCCCCCTGCTTCTGCCACGCTGGGAGCTTCTTCAGCAGGAGCGCCTCGATGTCCAGGTAGTCCACCGGCGGTGTCGGTGCCGGCGGCGGCGTTGGCGTCGACGCGTCGGCCTGGCCGCCGTGCTGCTCCGGGTTCATGACGAGGAACCGCTTGACGTAGCGGAGGACGCGGCAGATGGAGCTGAACCCCGGCCGCTGCGCCGGGTCGCCGTGCCAGCAGCGCCTGGTGAGGCCGGTCAGGTACTTGGGCGCCTGGAACGGGAACAGCGGCCTCTCGCCGGCGCGGATGTTCTTGCTCATGTTGTCCCCCTGCAGGTGGTTGTCCTCGAACGGGATCTTGCCGGTCAGCAGCTCGAAGCTGATCATGCCGAAGCTGTACACGTCCGCCTTCTCCGTGCGCCTCGCCGCCACCTGCCCGGGCTCGTCGTTCTCCAGCATCTCAGGCGCGTACCAGATGCAGGGGTTGACGCTGCCATTCTCACTGGCGTTTGCGTTTGCGCCGGCGGCGGCGTGCGACGCCTTCCGGCCCGGGCTGGTCACGGGTGCGGCGGGGTCGTCGGCGAACCCGGCGACCTTGACAACCAGGTACGCGTCGGCGCCGCCGCCCCGCGTCTTGACGAGCACGTTGGACGGGTTGAGCTCGCCGTGGTAGATCTTCTTGGAGTGGAGGTGCTCCATGCCGCGCGCGATCTGCAGCATGGCGTCGACGACGACGACGAGCGGGAGCTGCGCGCGCGGCCGCTTGGCGCTGCCGCTGGCCTCCTTGAAGTAGCACCCGAGGTCCTTGCTCATGATCTGGTCCATGACGAGGTACGCCTCCCGCTTCTCCTCGTCGCGGAAGCAGTACCGGCAGTGCGCCACGTTCGGGTGCGCCACCGACGTGAGCAGCGCCATCTCGGCGCCGACCGCGGCGTCGTCGGCGTCCACCCCGATGTAGTGCTTCACGGCGAAGGCGTCCCCCATCCACTGCACCTCCTTCAGGCTGCCCCCGAGGCGCCGCCGCATGTGGAAGTCGCCGAGGAGGAGCGCGGACGCCGGGTGCGGCTCCCCGCGCGGCGCGGCCAGGAGGTCGGCGATCCGGTGCTCCTGCCGCGACAACGGCCTGGATCTCATTTCGTCGAGCAGCTGGCAGAGGAGCCACCTGTCCTCCGCCCACGCCGTGTCCATCCGGGCGGCGAGCTCCTGCGTGGCCAGATACGCCCTGCCCACCCTGCTTCGCCGGAACAGCGCCGGATCGAGGAGGTCCTTGTCGTAGTCCCGGGCGAAGAGCACCCGCCGCCGTGCGAGCTCGTCGGGGTTGAGCGCCGCGGTGGCCTCGGCGACGACCTCGACGGCCTCGAGCACGACGGCGACGCACCAGAGGAGGCCGTGGAGGTGCAGCTCGACGCACTCGACCCCGTGCGTGAGCGCGGCCGCGCGCGCCCACCAGCTCCCGCCGCCGCCGCCGCCGCCGCCGCCGTGCAGGTCCCCGAAGCAAAGGCGGATGTAATGCTCGGCGTCGCGGACGGCGCGGCAGAGCTCGCGGAGCGGGGACTCGAGCGGCTTCCACCTGCCGGCGAGGCGGTCGTCGAAGCGGAGGCAGGCGCGCACCTCGGCGGCGACGGCGTCGAAGGCCAGCTCGCAGGCGTCGGCGAGGAGGCGGCATTGGCGAGGGTTGACGCGGAGCTCGTGGTGGAAGGCCATGAGGGCGGCGATGCCGCCGAGGGCCTCGCCCACCTGCCGGAGCTGCTCCATGGACGGATCCTTAATTTGGGGCCTCTCGCTCACTCGGCTCGTATGAACGAGAAGAAAGATGGGTGAGGCTGGTGGACGGAGACGAATGCTGCCATGCATGCATGCATTCGTTGTTTCTTCTTCTCTCCCGCACGGTTGAAAAAAAAATCGTATTACACCATTTTGCTTACTTTTTTTAAGTAGTATATAATAAAACGTCTTTGCTTTTTTTTAACACAGTAGAGACGCAAGCGCTCATATATAAAACGTCTTTGCTATTTTATTAATTTAGCTGTATGTATGTCGTCTCAAATTTTATTTTGTGTCAGTCGGTTTTTGTGTGTTAATGATCTTGCTTTACAATTCATTCCGTTATTTTTTTTTTCCAATCTTGCCAAATCTTAGTCGACCGAGATTTGGTTATGCCTCAGTCGATATTATATTCGCTAGATCTTATATTGAGATCCGTGCAAATTTTCTTTTTAATTATTTTTCTTTCTTTCTTCCTGATCTAATTTTTCTTTCTTTCTTACATGTTGGGGTTGTGTTAAATATACTGATCACATATTTGGTCAGTCGATTCCTTGACGAGCCAAAGCCCATTACCAGGTGTGACCAAGCATTCCCCTTCCTATTTTCTTTCTTTCTGTTTTGCTTTCTTTTTATTTTTTTTAGATTGGTTTTTTTGTGTGTGGGTATTATTTTTCTTCTAAAAGGGTGATACGAATGTCACTATTTCATTTTTCTTAAAAAAATTTAATTTTGCCTTTTACTTTCTTTCTTCTTTAAGGGTAATAATATCCCTGTCGCTAATTGATTCCTTGGGAAACTTACTTTAAAAAAAAACTTCACTATTATATGCCACTAACTCAGTACTTCTTAGGCAACTTTTTTTAAGCGAAATTCCACTGGTATATGATTATTCTTGCATATTATAAAAACAGAATATTTGGTGCAGCGGTGATTTGGAGCATGTTCAAACACAAGGAACCCATCGAGCCTCAACATTGCTCCATCGTTTATCGGAGTCCTCGCCACCCTCCACCGGGAGCGTTCCCGTTGGTCGTCCGCCCTCCCGTCAGGTGTGAGGGGCTTGTCTGCCTAGTGGGCGTGCGCCGCTGGGGGTTTCTGCTCGTATACCTCGGGAACAATAACTTGTATATAGTGTTGATTTTGTTTTTTCATCCAGAATACCATGAAAGCCATTTTGTCGATTTTTTATACCAATACACCATAAAGTCAAGTTTATTTCTCAAAATGGTTCATCATTTTTTTTTGCTTATTTGGAATTACTAATTCTTTTTCTTCATATATATACACTGGAGGGCCCCCAAATCGACGGACACGTCACACGCGTACATTGCTAGCGAAAGCCCCAGCGACGGACGAAGAATCAGCGAATCGGGTGGGCGAGATCAATGGCGGCGCTCCGGCACGCGGCGAGGAGGCTCTGCGAGCGTACGCTCCTGAAGAACGGCCCTTCCCCTGGCCGCCGGCTCATGTCGACCACCTCCATCAGTGGCAAGGTACTTATTATTCCCAGATCCGGCGGACTTGCCGACCGTCGGAGCTGCCCTCTCAAGCAGCAGCAGTGTTGGGTTTGTTTCCGGCGTGGGGGGCATATTTAGGGTTGTCCATGGCAGCACTATTGCTTCCGATTAACCTTAAACCTGACGACTTGGGGCAAAGAAGTAAAAAGAAATCTTCGATGGCCCGTGATCAGCAGTCACTTGCAGCCATTGATCGCTCTTCAGATCAGGCGATCAATTGCTGGAAATTAAGACCTCAACCTTGTGAGAAATTAAGAATGATGAACATATGTTGATTCTGAAGACAGGATGTATCATGTATGGGTCGATTTTGCAATGTCAGTTTTTCTTTAAGCAAAACCACTGGCTCTGAGCTATGTATGACAGGGTTTGTTTTTATATATTTTTCTAACGATATTATCTCATAGTATGACATACAATTCTGTCAAGGAAACCATACTAATATGAATCCGATCATGTTGTGTCGCCAGTCGACATCTAGTGCAAGGCCTCGCGGCGAGCTGGAAAGGGAGTTCGAGAAGAAGAAAGAAGAGTTGTTTGATTTGCTCATAGAGGTGAAAATGGCAGAACTTTACCCACAGTTGTCCTGGAAAGACATCCAGATTCATCGGCTGATCACTCAACTTGCTGCTCAAGTGGAGCCTAGGCCTCATGACCCCATTTGGTATGATCTCAAACATATGCATAACTATGCTCTATTTACCCCACTTTTCTGGTTTTAGAGTTTTGTCTGTTGTTTGTCACCCCGCATGCAGGCGTAGGTTTCGAGGAACAAGAAGACTCAATGATTTTACCAGTATATACACTACTCTGGGATTTTATCCTTTGCTCTACTACTTCGTGGTATCTTCAGACAAGAAAGAAGATGGCGCTACAAGCAACAACAGTGAAGCGAATATCGTGTCTGAGCCTAAGAATGATATGAACTAGCTTTATTTATTGTGGGATATGAACTGAATATTGTCTTTGGAGGCCGAGCTCCATGGAGCTCGGTTTTGAAAAATTCGAATTTCATCAAATTTCATTTTTTCTTTGTTTCAAAAAATTCTGAAAAAAACACAGATATACATGAAGGCATAACACACATGTGTGTAAATTTTCAGGGCAAAATACGTTGAAATGAGGGCTGTGCAAAAAAGACAAATCTGGGGCTTTTTAACACATGATACTATTCATCCTCTCAGGCCATGAATTTGTCTTTTTTATATAGGTCGCATTTCAACGTTTTTCATCCTGAAACTAGAAGGGAAGGTGCGCGCTTTGGTGCGCCGGTAAACAGCAACGAAGAATCAAACATGCTCTACTGACATGTTTTATTCTTTATTCTTTATGTGAGTGACAAAGTACATAACAAGCAAGAAACCAAAAAAGAAACTGTGCATTGCTAACTCCTAAAGACACCGAACATTTAGTATCATCAAGACAGCTCTCAACATTCTTGCATCTTCATTCGTGTCACCTTTTTTCTATAAAGCACACTTACAAAAAGCGAAGTTAACCAATAATGGGCAAAGGGTGGATACCTTTGCAGTCTTGATCACCAGTAGTAACAAATGATAGTTCCAAATTATATAAGCTCTAAACATAAAGTTTCCTTTTTGTTATACATGGATATAGAAGGGGGAAATCCCAACAAAATACAAGGTAATTTTTTTTGGCAATAATACAAGGCACAATTTGAAAGATATAGAACAAATAATCAGTACATAATGCGAGAATAACCTGCTCCGAAGCAATGAAGCACATCTGCCCAAATGTGTATGTTGACCATCAAATAACACATGACAATTAGCTGGTTAGTATAGACTGCACAAAAAGTGGTCTATTGGCAGACAAAAAATGGCTATTTATACCGTAAATAACCTAATTAGTGCTTTTATCACATATTTGTGTACTTGACAGTGCGTTTGGTGAGTTGTGATTGCACCAACAAAGCAAACAATGGAAGTAGTTACTAAATATGTGCGACATGAACTAAATATGTGCATAGTCCTATTAGGTAACTTAGGGAGACAGTAGGTTATCCATGATGTCTATGAAGTGACTTCAGTATTTGAGGCCTAAAAGGCTAAAACACAGAATACACAACCGATTTTGGTTTTGTTAATCTATGCATCAAAAAATATAAAAGTGGATAGCAACATGCTTTATTAAATGAATTAGAATCACCATAACAGAATGATTATGTAGAAAGAAACAATTAGCTAAGACAACTGGTCCCTAGATCAGTGCCCACCC
Source organism: Elymus sibiricus (assembly GCA_039707655.1). Taxonomy (NCBI): domain Eukaryota; kingdom Viridiplantae; phylum Streptophyta; class Magnoliopsida; order Poales; family Poaceae; genus Elymus; species Elymus sibiricus. The sequence continues at coordinate 391,504,417 of CM077664.1, read as the reverse complement.
CATTTACATTCTTTGATGTACTGTAGCTTAACTACAACAAAACTGGAACAAGTCTCAGTTGCCTCTCAGAATTGTTTCTTCCTGCTGGTAATATCATGACATGAAGAAAAAAAACACTAACAAAATAATGTTCTCCCTAACAGAAATACCTAGTAGAATATTGTGCCTATGGCTTTTGATTTTTTTTTCCCTTAGCAGTCCTGGAATAATGCACCAGAGGCCAATGCTTTGGCGATCTACACACCAAAGAACAAATTTCAGTTCTCATACAAAATATTGAACGACAACAAACATATCAAAGCCACAAACTTCCACCTCCACCGCCGCCGCGGCCAGTGTCCCCACCACCAGTTCCTCCTGTTGAAAAAGTGATCATAAATCCTATTGTTATATATGCCGGAAAAAGAGCTAGCACTCCACCAAGGGCAGGTCCCTTTACATCTGCAACATCCTTTTCTGTTGCAATACTTCAGCAATATACAAATAGTTTTGGTCAGGAAAATTTGATAAGAGGTAGTAGGTTGGGGAAAGTATATCTGACAGAACTTCCCGAAGGCAAAGTATGTAAGTATGTACAATGTTTTGCTTCATTAATTCAAGATCTTATTCTTATTGAAATGTTGTCCTTATCTTCTTTTATCCTGTGCAGTTATTGGAAGTTATGAAGATAGACAATGCCAACTGAAATAGATGACTTTCTAGAGCTGGTTGCGTGTATGCCAGATATTAGACACCCTAGCATCCTTGAGCTCATTCGATACTGTGTGTGCAGAATATGGACAGCGGTTACTTGTTTATAACCACTTCAGTACAAAATCACTGCATGATGTGCTACATGAAAGAGAGGACGTAGATAGTGCACTATCTTGGAACGCCCATCTCCAGGTTGCTCCTGGTACAGCAAAAGCCTTAAGTACATCATTGAGCTTTGGTAAGGCCTTCGGATCTAGATAGTGAGGCTTTGGTGAGAGGTCAGGGCACATGGTCCCGATCATGGCCACCCCATCATGGAGCTTGTAGGGTAGTGACAATTGTCGCAATGGAAGGTGGCTTCGGGTTGATCGATGTATTCTTTTTGTCAGGCTTTGTTGAATAATTTAATAAAAATGGATGTGTGCATTTTTTTGATGCAGAGGCCGGGGGTCTCAACCTCCTTTTCAAAGAAAAAAACAGCAAAAGCCTTAGAGTAAGTATTCCGCTGCAAAATGTTTTCATGAATGATTAATTTAGCTGGTTAAAAGACTAACTTTATATATTTAAAATTAATGCTCTTCTTGCAAGGTATGCCCCTGCCACCTGTGAGCCTCCAGTAGTGCATCAGAATTTTGAGCCAGCCAATGTGCTTCTTGATAATGGATTCTCAGTACATGTTGCTGAATGTGGACAGTTTGTATTTGATGTTGTCAAGTTCTGTTACACAGGTAACCTCAAGTGTTAGATGTAAACCTTGTGCTTAGGATGTTTTAACCTTTTTTTGGTAACCAATAGATCTACAACGTTGATAAAAAAGAAATTTGATTATGTTTACTTACATTTTGTTGGAACTGTATGTTTTGTCAAGATCTTGATCCTGTAGTTCCTGGTCTATCTGACAATGAGTTCGTGGAGGATACCAACTTCTTTTGTGTAGAAAAACATGGCATCCACAGTTTCATTACTGGAATGGAACTTGTGAACATCTCAAAAGTACAGTACAAATTCTTAGCCTCGACACACCCAGTCGTTGAAATCCTAAAAGGCATCCTAAAAATGATTTGCTGAAGCATCACTCGTCTTCAGGAAAGAACTCACGAAAAAGGAGAGGAAGGAATGCTCAGAACATCTTCCAAGCATCCTAAACACAAACAGAAAAGTATGATCGTAATCATTTTTGATAGGATGCTATAAAAAAACTCAACACAGCAAAATGCAAATAGAAGAGTAGTACTGAACTGAAGTTTTAATTAACCCAGACCTTAGTAAGTGTAGTCATTCAAATTTGCCAGTGGAATAAGTAATGCACTCACGGTATGATGCGGACCTAGCTACAGGATTGGCGGCGCCACGCCGCTGGAATGGCAATGATTTGCAGTGCAGGAAGTTAGTAAATGTTCCGAGCATCACTTCCATCCAATAACAATAGTAATCGACAAAACACATGTGTTACAACAAAATACAGACAAATCACAAGAATCTGAATAATTGTTTCATCAATACACTACTCAGCAGGTCTTCTCCCAAGAGAAATCAGATGACAAACACCTAATCGTGAAGAAATTAATTTATCAAGAAAAAGAACCTCGGCAAAGTTAACTATGGATTCATTAATAAACCTAGATCACATCAAGCTGGAGCAGGAGGGGAAACTTTTAAAAAAAGGGATCGCAATCCATTGCATCTAATGGATAGCTACCAGGGATCCGTAATCTGGGTGATGATGTTGGGTAGGAGAAAAAGGCAGAGACATCAAAGAGATAATCTACCTGACGGGATAGATGCAGCTAGGTCGCCGACGCCGAAACCTTGCTCTGGTCGAGGTTATCAGCCCCCACGTCTGCAGGCTGCCACATCCCGTCCGATCGAGTTCCGACGCGCCCCTGCAGAAGCAATCACATACATCAGCAAAATCACACATCTAGCTTCCTGCCTTCATATATATCCAGCAGCATATTCCCGAATCCACCCTCTACCCAGTCGCGGACCAAATCCACCATCGCCTTCTTTACCTCCACCTCTTCATCTGCCAGCGTACTTCTCTTCTCCACCCAACCGTCGGCGTCCCCCTCTTGTCCACGAGCCCTGCCACCGGTGTCCTCCTCTTCTCCACACAACCACGGGATGTGGCGTTAGCTCTTCCACTTGCCCCCACCTTGAGCGCCACCACCACAGGATGTAGCGAAGCAGATGGGCTTGGCATCGGCAGCCGCGACCCTGAGCGCAGGGACGACATGCTCCGCACTGCGCTCGTCATGGGCGCCAACCGCGTTGTCCACGACCTCCGCAAGTCCGCAACCTCGATCCCGCTCACCTGACCCCACCACCATGTCGTCGTCGTCCGTGCTGTTGCACCCTGACTGAGCTTTGCGGCGGCATCCGTCATATAGGGGCGGGGCGGCGGCTGGATCTGGTACTGGGTGAGTAGCAGTGGCTGCCTCCTCCACTCCCTAGTCCTCGGCCCTCTCTTGGAGACCGGGGAGGGGCGAAGGTGGACGGGGAGGTAGGGTATGGTGCCGCAGCGAAGTGGAGGAGGCGAGGCAGAGGAAGAGGAGCGTTGGGGGAGGAGAGGAGGGGCAGCGGCGCCTGAGCAAAGGGAGGAGAGACCTGGATGTGAGGAGGGTCGGTGGTGGCTGTAAAAAACGGTGGAGGAAGGAGGGGCGTGTGGAACCACCGGCTGACACGTAGTCCCACCTGACGCTCAGAACCGGAGCGACCCGGTCAAAATTGAGCGCACCTAGCGAAATCGATTGGCCTCAATTGATTCTCAGGCGATTATTCCTAGGGAGCTGAGTGCTTTTACACACATACACATAACATTTTTGTTTACTTGCACAATTTTTTCAGATTTTTTTAAACCGTAAAGTTTGAATTTTGAATTTTTTTTCAAAAAAAGGGCCTCCGTGGAGGCCGAGAGCCAAACGTCCGTTCTCGATATGAACTAGATTTATATTAGAGCATCTCGTGGCAAAAAACAGCCGCCGTACCCAAAAAAACACACATCCATTTAAGGCTCTTTGGGCAAAAAAGAAACTCCAGCAGATGCTCTATCTTCATATGGTGCCTAAATTTTTGCTACAAGTGATGCAAATATACATCACCTCTACCTGCTGCCTTAAAAAAACACCCTATTGGGGACCCAACCGCTGCTATGGAACTTCCCAGCCAGCCGCCGACCGCCGCTGCCCCCGCATATTTTGGCTGGTTCTTGCCGCTGTTGAGATTCCGTTGGCCGCTCCCAGCCCTACCGCCATCCAGCCGACCCCTCCGCCGCCGTGGAAGCTCAGAACATCACCGTCGATTTCGTCCATTCCCCCAGCCATCTGCCGACCTAAATGGTCGCCGGCATGCCACCGTTGGCCACAGAATAGATCGACACGACGATCGTCGAGTCGCGACTCTGTTGGGGCTCGGGCGGCACGCCACCGCCGAAGTTGGCTGCACCCTCGGCTCTCGTCGGGCCCCTTGCCCCTCTTGACACCATTCCTAGGCGGCCCAGCAACCATCTTACGCCGACCGGAATTGAGCTCGGTGCCCCAGCGACCGTTAGATCCGCCTCCCCGCTCAAAGAGCCAGATCTAGGGATGGATGTAGTCCAAGAAACTCCACGGCAACACCTCCAAAAGGGGAACGACGCCCGTAGGTGCCCTCACCGCCGGCCGGTGAGAGTCGGCAAGCTTGCACTCGGAGGACTCGACAAGCACCCCCACGTAGCCAAAGCCGACCCACACCTCAACTAGTCTGCACACCCATGCATAGCAATTGCACCATCGCCATGCAGTGACCACATCCGCCCCTCCGTACGCTGCCACATCTCCAGATCCAAACCACTGTGCAGTCCCCCATCTCGGTTGCCACCATCATCACAAGGTGAAGTACATCCCCAGACCCATGGCGTCCGAGCTACGAGGCAAAGAAGGCACACACCCTCCCGCTCCAGCCATCTGTGCCGACCAGACGAGGAGGTGCAACGCCGTTGCATTGCACAACACAACACAACACCACCGCAAAGCAGCCCCGGATCTAGCCTGCGGCGTGCCGCCACGAGCACAATGGATCTAACTATTTAAGAGAAACTTAGTTTGCATCCACTAGCACAACACCGCGCCATAGCAGCGCCATCACCTCCACCGCATCAACGCGCAACACCCAGCCCACGCCCACCTCATAAGAACGTGTGTCGCTGCCCCATCCGCATCGAGCATTGCCCACAAGAACGAGCGCCTCTAGAACTCCTGGAATGAGCACCACAACATGGCCCCTCTGTCGCCGACGCCATGCAGCTTTGCCGGCGGTGGCAAAGTGAGGGAAGGAGGAGAGAGGTGGCCGATGGATGGTGACTGGGGCTCCGCTTTTTTCACCCCATAGGAGCGACACAGGGGACGAGCGAGGTGTTGGTTTACAGTCCCTTCATTGTGATTTTAGTATTTCAAAAGGTGAGCCCATGTACCATATTTTGGTTTAGTTGAGGTTTCATGAAGTTTTTACTGAAACTAGTCATCCTCCACCAAAGCCCTTGATCATTTGCTAAGTTTCTACAATTTCAGATGCAGTTTGGATTTACCAAAAAGAGAGTAATATTCTGACCATTTGAATCTTTTTAGCCAAGTTCGAGGTAACAATCACTGACATTTCTTTGGGTGGAACAGTGGAAGATATCCATCTACCATATTTGCTAGAATATATCCCCATAGACTTATCTTGATCTTCTCCCACTAAAGAAAATTTTACATGCTCGCAAAAAAAAGAAATTTTTACATTGCAAAGGTGAGGTTTAAACTATCTATGAATTTTAATATTGGTGCAGTAATTTATATCACTCACTCTAGCAAAAGAACGTCAATCTTGCACATATTTGAAGTTCACTCCTTGGTCCTTGCTCACTCTGTTGGCTTATGAGTACTCCCTCTGTTGGTTTCATTTTGGTTAGTAGGCACGTCATAGTTCGATCACATTTTGGTTAGTAAGTAGGTACTCCCTCGGACATGCATTACAGTGCTCGGCATAAAAGTCTGACACCATCGGCGCACACTCTTGTAGGCATGATGCCATAGATACATGATCCTTCACGGCGTAATACTTCAGCTCAGCTTGCGCTTTTCGATCCAAAAATACCTTGATTGAAAAAACGTCCTAAAAATACTTTTTTTAGGGGTTTCTAAAAATACTTCAAGCCTCCTCCCGGGACATGCTCCTGCCTGCTGGGCCGCGTTTGTTGCCTCGGTGCACCCGTGCCAGCCCGAGGCCCAGCCAACTGCCGCCTCTCTCCCGCGGTGCTCTACAACCCAATCCGCGTGAACCCCTAAAAAAAAAACCAATCCGCGTGAAGGGAATCAAGCAGACAGACAGAGAGGAGAGAAAGAACCCCAACAAGAGCAGAGTCGCCGCCGGCGGAAGGCAATCCAAGGAGGCAGCAACAAGATGACTCATATCCTCCCCCATCAATCTCAATTTAGATCTGCTATTATCCATCTTCTAGCTTGCATCTGTGAATCAGTGTCCGCGTCGTGGTGATTCGCTTGTTCCTCTAGCTCGATCTGTTTCCTTACAACTTCAAGTGAGTGTTACTGTCTTCTGCATATTCCGTTTCGCTTACTCGAGGTTAAGTGTAATTGATGAGTTATGCGCGCGCAGGTTCCACTTTATTTTGCTATCCATTCAGCTTGACGCGGGAGTAGTAACTGTATTGGACTCGAGACGTAAAGCGGCTACGGAGTTTGCGGACATGATTGAAATGCTCCAGAAATAAGTTCAATCATTATCGCACTATATCGGCAACTTTCGTTCATTTCCTGATATCAAGTAATCATTTTCTTTGCCGGGCAGGGTTTGGAAAAAGTTCATCACGCAGGTTAGGGGTGAATGTAAACCGGAGCTGCGATTTACACAACCCAGAGTAAGTAGTACTAGCTAGTTTCGCGCATCTCTCATTGATTCTAGTTTCAATACCATTATCATGATTGATTATCATTCTGATTGAACTCTATTCTCGTAAAGTGCATGTGGCAGGAACCCGGAAATGATTTATGTGGATACTACGTTTGCGAGTTCATTCGCCAAAAGACCACTGATGACCCACAAGTATAGGGGATCAATCGTAGTCCTTTCGATAAGTAAGAGTGTCGAACCCAACGAGGAGCAGAAGGAAATGACAAGCGATTTTCAGCAAGGTGTTTTCTGCAAGCACTAAAATTATCGGTAACGAGTAGTTTGATAGCAAGATAATTTGTAACAAGTGACAAGTAGCAATAGTAACAAAGTATGCAGCAATATAGCCCAATCCTTTTTATAGCAAAGGACAGGCCGAAACGATCTCTTATAATAAGCAAAGCGTTATCGAGGACACATGGGAATTTCATCTAGTCACTTTCATCATGTTTGTTTGATTCACGTTCGCTACTTTGATAATTTGATATGTGGGTGGACCGGTGCTTGGGTACTGCCCTTACTTGGACAAGCATCCCACTTATGGTTACCCCCTCTCGCAAGCATCCGCAACTACGAAAGAAGAATTAAGATTACTCTAACCATAGCATTAAACATATGGATCCAAATCAGCCCCTTACGGAATAGCGCATAAACTAGGGTTTAAGTTTCTGCACTCTAGCAACCCATCATCTACTTACTACTCCACAATGCATTCCCTTAGGCCCATAAATGGTGAAGTGTCATGTAGTTGACGTTCACATAACACCACTAAAGGAATCACAACATACACATCATCAAAATATCGAACGAATACCAAATTCACATGATTACTTATGACAAGACTTCTCCCATGTCCTCAAGAACAAAAGTAACTACCCACAAGCCATCAACATGTTCATGTCCAGTAGGGTAATGAATTACATAATAGATCTGAACATATAATCTTCCACCAAGTAAACCAATAAGCATCAACTACAAGGTGTAATCAACACTACTAGCAACCCACAGGTACCAATCTGAGGTTTTGAGACAAAGATTGAATACAAGAGATGAACTAGGGTTTGAGATGAGATGGTTCTGGTGAAGATGTTGATGAAGATTAGTCCTCCCACGATGAGAGGATCGCTGGTGTTGTCGATGGCGACGATTTCCCCCTCCCGGAGGGAAGTATCCCCGGCAGAATCTCTCCGCCGGAGAGCAAAAGTGCTCCTGCCCAAGTTTCGCCTCGAGACGGCGGCGCACCGTCTCAAAAGTCTTCTCTATAATTATTTTAGGTCAAAATAACTTATATACCAGAATATGGGGGCCAGAAGTGGGCCAGGGCCTCCACGAGGTACCAGGGCGCGCCTGGGGGGGGGTGGCGCGCCCTGGTGCCTCGTGGGCCCTGGGTGGCCCCCCCTCTGATGATTCTTGCGCCAATATTTTTTATATATTCAGAAATAATTCTCCAGAAAATTTCATCTCAATTGGGGTTGTGCAGAATAGCTATCTTGACAGAGCTTTTTCAGGTCCAGAATTCCAGCTGCCGGTATTCTCCCTCCTTGTGTAAATCTTGCATATTAAGAGAGAAAAGGCATTAGAATAGCTCCACAAAGTGTTATATTGATTAAAAAACATTGTAAATAACAGTAGTAAAACATGATGCAAAATGGACGTATCAACTCCCCCAAGCTTAGACCTCGCTTGCCCTCAAGCGAAAGCCGATATCGATAATCATGTCCACATGTTTAGAGAGAGAGGTGTCGATAAAAACAAAATACGGACATAGAAGCATCATGATCATTGTTATAACAGCAATATTTATTATCATAGCAGCAATATTTATTATCATAAACTTCTTATGAGAAAGTAACAATCCATCACAACAACGAAGTATAAAACATAAACTTTATTGAAAACTAACAAACTATGTTCTCAGTCAACAATGCAATTGCAATTCATTATATTTTCAGGAAGGGTCTCATGTAGGAGCTATTCAGCAAGTCCACATACTCAACCATCATATAGTCTTCCATGATTGCTAACACTCACAACATATGTATGGAGCAAAAAGTTTCAGCCAGACACATAGAAAGATAGGGGCTTATAGTTTCGCCTCCCCACATATTCACCTCAAGGGTGATGTCAACAATAATAAATCATGATCACTCATATCCAACTGGATATATATGCCTAGATCTTTCCCCACCACATGATGCTTGCAAAAGAGAAAAATAAAAGGGAATAGAGGAGAACACTATTAACTCTTGCATAAAAATAAATTCAGAAAAGCAAATGCGATAAAGTAAAAGATAGGCCCTTCGCAGAGGGAAGCAGAGGTTGTCATGCGCTTTTTATTATTGGATGCACAAGCTCTTAATGCAAAGGAACGTAACGTTATATTGCCCCTTGTGATAGCAATCTTTATTATGCAGTCCGTCGCTTTTATTTCTTTACCATCACAAGTTCGTACAACGCTTATTTCCCTTACAATAAAAGATCATACATATTTTCGGAGCAATTTTTATTGCTTTCTGCACCGATGACAGCTTACTTGAAGGATCTTGTTCAATCCATAGGTAGATGTAGTGGACTCTCATGACATGAAACTGGGTTTAAGGGTTTTGGATGCACAAGTAGTATCTCTACTTGGTGCGGATTTTTGGCTAGCAAAGATATTGGGCAAGCACCACATGTTGGAGGATCTATAACAATATAACTTCTATATGAATATGAACAAACATAACTCATTACGTTGTCTTCCTTGTCCAACATCAACAAATTGTCATAAAATACTTAATGGGGGCTCACAATCATAAAAGATGTCCAAGATAGTATATTTGCACGTGAATCTTCTCTTCCCTTATTAATTCTTTCATGAATTGCATCATTGACTAATGCTATGCTTGTTATCTTCCAATAAAATTTACCACTTATACTTTTCTTTATGTGATGTCATTACTTTACATAAGATTAACATATGATCTTTCTCATTATTTTTATTGCTAGCATTGGAACATGAAAGTAAAGAAACACAAACTCAAACTACTCTTTATTATAACTCTCAACTTGATTACAAAGATGGATGGATCACGAAACTAACACACGGAAACAAACTAATGCTAAACTTTTATTCAACTAAATCACGAAATAGCTAAAGATCGAACTGAAAATAGGTAATGGTAATAGAGGTGATGGTGATACGATACCGGGGCACCTCCCCCAAGCTTGGCACAAGCCAAGGGGAGTGCCCATACCCATGTGCTCAAGTGTCCTTCTTCGGTGATGGTGGTGATGATGAAGTAGTGGCCTGGTCCTCCGGCTTCCGTGGAATAGGTGTTCCATCATAAAAGGATTGACGAGTTTCCGGAATCCTAAAATTCGCAGCGGAACTCATACCTTTGAACCTCACCTCATACTCATAATTTTGATTTTGGAGATCGTAGATTTGGTCTTGGAGGTAATCGATGCGTTCATTGAGCTTGAAGATGATATCCCCCATCGATCGACCATCCACCTTGTGCTCACGGGAGAATTCCGTGATCATGGAATGGTTGGCGCTGAGTCCTCGCTCCACCATCCCCTGGCACTTGAAAATCTCCTGCTCCACCGCTTCAAGCCTGGACTCCACGCTTCCGGTCTTCTTGGGCCCTTGAACGTCCCGGATGTGAAGCACCCCCTCACGCATCTCAATGGCCTGAGGATGTTTCATCACCTCCGGAAGGTAGGGATTGATGACCTTCTCGTAGAACTTGTCCTTGGAAGAGCTTGGTGAAGCCATAGCGATCTAGATCTGTCAGAAAAATAGCAAGGAACAAGAACAGAAGAGTTTTCTGCGATACGGTGGTTAAAACCTACGGGAGTATATATAAAGAATTTTTATCTTGCAACACAAGCAATCCAGAAGAAAAACGGAGTCGGGAAGGCACACGTGGGGCCCACGAGCCACCAGGGCGCGCCTGGGGGGGTGGCGCGCCCTGGTGCCTCGTGGGCACCAGGTGGGTCCCCCCGGCTGTTTCTTATTTTTGTATTTTTATAAATATTCCAAAACTGACAGAAAATATTTTTATGGAATTTTTGGAGTCGGTTTACTTGCCGTGTCACATACCTCTTCCTTTTCAGGGTTCTGGAGTGTTCCGGTAGGACTCTCTTATGTATTCTTCCGGTGTTATTGTTTCAATAATATTAGTTTCAACATTAATGGGGGTACCTGAAATATAATGCTTAATTCTCTGCCCATTCACCACTCTCGGATGGGTACCTTCGGAGTTATTTATTTTGATGGCTCCGGAGCGGTAAACTTCTTCGATAATATATGGTCCTTCCCATTTGGAGAGAAGTTTTCCTGCAAAGAATCTTAAACGAGAGTTGTACAATAAAACTTGTTCGCCTACTTTAAATTCCCGTTTTTGAATTCTTTTATCATGCCATCTTTTAAATTTTTCTTTAAATAATTTGGCATTTTCATAAGCTTGGGTTCTCCATTCATCTAATGAGCTAATATCAAATAACCTCTTTTCACCGGCAAGTTTAAAATCATAATTTAATTCTTTAATTGCCCAATATGCCTTATGTTCCAACTCAAGAGGTAAATGACATGCCTTTCCATAAACCATTTTATAAGGACACATACCCATAGGATTTTTATAAGCAGTTCTATAAGCCCAAAGTGCATCGTCAAGTTTCTTAGACCAATTCTTCCTAGATCTACTGACGGTTTTCTGCAAAATTAATTTTATTTCCCTATTGCTCAATTCAACTTGACCACTAGTTTGGGGGTGATAAGGAGATGCAATTCTATGGTTGACATCATATTTAGCAAGCAATTTACGGAAAGCACCATGAATAAAATGTAAACCACCGTCAGTTATTAAAAATCTAGGGACTCCAAACCTTGGGAAAATAACCTCTTTAAGCATTTTAATAGAAGTGTTATGATCAGCACTACTAGTTGGAATAGCTTCTACCCACTTAGTAACGTAATCAACAGCAACTAAAATATGAGTATACCCGTTGGATTTAGGAAAAGGTCCCATATAATCAAATCCCCAAACATCAAATGGTTCAACAGCAAGTGAATAATTCATAGGCATTTCTTGACGTTTACCAACATTACCAATTCTTTGACATTCATCACAAGAGGAGACAAACTTACGAGCATCCTTGAAAAGAGCAGGCCAATAAAAACCAGATTGTAATACCTTGTGTGCAGTTCTGTCTCCCGCATGGTGTCCTCCGTAAGCTTCGGAGTGACACTTCCGTAGGATTTGTTCCTGTTCATGCTCAGGTATACAACGTCTAATAATACCATCTACTCCTTCTTTATAAAGATGTGGGTCATCCCAGAAGTAATGTCTTAAATCATAGAAGAATTTTTTCTTTTGTTGGTATGTGAAACTAGGTGGTATATATTTAGCAACAATGTAATTAGCATAGTCTGCATACCAAGGTGTATCACGAGAAGCATTTATGACAGCTAATTGTTCATCAGGAAAATTATCATTAATAGGTAGTGGGTCATCAAGAACATTTTCAAGTCTAGACAAGTTATCTGCTACGGGATTCTCGGCTCCCTTTCTATCAATAATATGCAAGTCAAATTCTTGTAGCAATAGAACCCACCTAATAAGTCTAGGTTTAGCATCTTTCTTTTCCATAAGGTATTTAATAGCAGCATGGTCGGTGTGAACAGTTACTTTGGAATCAACTATATAAGATCTGAATTTATCACATGTAAACACAACTGCTAAAAATTCCTTTTCAGTAGTAGCATAATTTCTTTGGGCAATGTCTAGAGTTTTACTAGCATAATGGATAACATTTAATTTCTTATCAACTCTTTGTCCTAGAACAGCACCAACAGCGTAGTCACTAGCATCACACATAATTTCAAAAGGCAAATTCCAATCAGGTGGTTGAACAATAGGTGCAGTGATTAAGGCTTTCTTAAGTGTTTCGAAGGCTTCTAGACAATCATCATCAAAAATAAATGGAACATCTTTTTGCAAAAGATTGGTAAGAGGCCTAGAAATTTTAGAGAAGTCTTTAATAAATCTCCTATAGAAACCAGCATGACCAAGGAAACTTCTTATACCTTTAATATCTTTAGGACATGGCATTTTCTCAATAGCATCAATTTTAGCTTTATCAACTTCAATACCTCTCTCGGAGATTTTATGCCCCAAGACAATGCCTTCATTTACCATAAAGTGACACTTCTCCCAATTCAAGACAAGATTAGTTTCTTCGCATCTCTGCAAAACTCGATCAAGGTTGCTTAAGCAATCATCAAAAGAAGTTCCGTAAACGGAAAAATCATCCATGAAAACCTCAACAATCTTTTCACAAAAGTCAGAGAATATAGCAGTCATACATCTTTGAAAGGTAGCAGGTGCATTGCATAAACCAAAAGGCATACGTCTATAAGCATAAGTTCCAAAAGGACAAGTAAATGTGGTTTTCTCTTGATCTCCAGGTGATACGGGTATTTGAGAAAAACCAGAATAACCATCAAGGAAACAAAAGCTTTCTAACATTTGATCAATAAAAGGTAAGGGGTAATGATCTTTTCTAGTAGCTTTGTTTAATTTTCTAAAATCAATTACCATCCTATAACCAGTTACAATTCTTTGCGGAATAAGTTCATTTTTATCATTAGGAACAACGGTAATACCTCCTTTCTTAGGGACACAATGAACAGGATTTACCCATCTACTATCAGCTATGGGATAGATTATACCTGCTTCCAGAAGTTTTAATATTTCAGTTCTTACCACCTCTTTCATCTTAGGATTTAATCGTCGTTGGTGGTCGACAACTGGTTTAGCATCAGGCTCCATATTAATTTTGTGCTGACATAGAGTGGGACTAATGCCCTTAATTAAGATCATCAAGAGTATATCCAATAGCATCTCGGTGCTTCCTTAAAGTTTTCAATAATCTCTTTTCTTCGTGAGCTGAAAGGTTAGCACTAATAATAACAGGATATATCTTCTTTTCATCAAGATAAGCATATTTTAATGTATCAGGCAATTGCTTTAATTCAAACACATGATCACCTTTAGGTGGAGGAGGAGCTCCAAGAGTTTCAACAGGCAAATTATGTTTAAGGATAGGTGGTTGATCAAAGAACATCTTATCTATTTCATTTCTTTCATTCAGATGCATATCATTTTCGTGTTCTAGCAAATATTGTTCTAACGGATCAGTAGGAGGTACGGCAATAGAAGCAAGACCAATAATTTCATCTTTATTAGGCAATTCTTTATCATGGGGTTGTCTACGAAACTTAGAGAAATTAAACTCATGAGACATACCACCAAAATTTACGCTAACAATTTCTTTAGCGCAATCAATCTTAGCATTAGCAGTATTCAAGAAAGGTCTACCAAATATAATGGGACAAAAATCATCTTGTGGAGAACCAAGAACTAGAAAATCAGTAGGGTATTTAATTTTTCCACACAAGACTTCAACATCTCTAACAATCCCAAGTGGTGTAATGGTATCTCTGTTTGCAAGTTTAATAGTGACATCAATGTCCTCTAATTCAGTAGGTGCAATATCATTCATAATTTCTTCATACAAGGTAAACGGGATAGCATTCACACTAGCACCCAAATCACATAAGCCATGATAACAATGATCTCCTATTTTAACTGAGACAACAGGCATGCCCACAACGGGTCTATTTTTATCTTTAGGATCAGGTTTAGCAATTCTAGCTGCTTCGTCACAGAGGTAAATAACATGCCCATCAATATTATCAACTAAGAGATCTTTAACCATAGCAACATTAGGTTCAACTTTAATTTGTTCCGAGGGTCTAGGTGTTCTAATTTGACTCTTGTTAACCACAGTTGAAACCTTAGCATGTTCCTTAATCTTAACAGGAAAAGGTGGTTTCTCAATATAAGCAGTAGGCACAACTGGATCAGCATGGTAAACAATTGTTTCTTCTTTAACACTAGCGGGTTACTCAATCTTTTCTTTAATAGGGGGATGATATTTAAACCACTTCTTCTTAGGGAGCTCAACATGAGTAGCAAATGATTCACAAAAGGAAGCTACTATCTCAGAGTCAAGTCCATATTTAGTGCTAAACTTATGAAAGGCATCGGTAGTCATAAAAGATTTAACACAATCAAACTCAAGTATTATACCTGACTCATTACCTTTATCGAGTTCCCAATCTTCAGAGTTGCGTTTAATTCTATTCAGAAGATCCCATCTGAATTCAATAGTTCTCTTCATAAAGGAGCCAGTCGAAGAAGAATCGAGAGTATTTTGATTATCATGAGAAAGCCGAGCATGAAAATTCTGTAAGATAATTTCTTTTGCGAGCTCATGGTTGGGGCATGTGTACATCATGTACTTAAGCCTCCCCCAAGCTTGAGCGATGCTTTTTCCTTCACGAGGCCAAAAATTATATATATAATTCCGATCACGATGAACCAAGTGCATAGGATAAAATTTCTGATGGAATTCTAGTTTCAATCGGTTCCAGTCCCATGTATTAGTATCATCACATAGCCTATACCATATCGATGCTTTTCCCCCCAAAGATAAAGGGAATACCTTCCTCTTAACTCCGTCTCCGGTTATACCTGCAAGCTTAAACAATCCACAAATTTCATCCACATAGATCAAGTGCATATCAGGATGTACCGTTCCATCTCCTGCATAAGGATTAGCTAGCAGTTTCTCTATCATACCAAGAGGAATCTCATATTCAATATTTTTTTCAATAGGTACAGTAGGTTGAGGGGCAACTCTTGGTGTTTCCGGTCAAGGTGAAGATACCCCGAACAAACCTCTCAAAGGATTACTTTCCATAGTGACAAGTGATAGTAAATTTCAGCACGTAATATAAATGTTTCCTTACCGAATTCCACTTACCACAAGCGCTTCACTCCCCGGCAACGGCGCCAGAAAAGAGTCTTGATGACCCACAAGTATAGGGGATCAATCGTAGTCCTTTCGATAAGTAAGAGTGTCGAACCCAACGAGGAGCAGAAGGAAATGACAAGCGGTTTTCAGCAAGGTGTTTTCTGCAAGCACTGAAATTATCGGTAACGAGTAGTTTGATAGCAAGATAATTTGTAACAAGTGACAAGTAGCAATAGTAACAAAGTATGCAGCAATATAGCCCAATCCTTTTTATAGCAAAGGACATGCCGGAACGATCTCTTATAATAAGCAAAGCGTTCTCGAGGACACATGGGAATTTCATCTAGTCACTTTCATCATGTTTTTTTGATTCGCGTTCGCTACTTTGATAATTTGATATGTGGGTGGACCGGTGCTTGGGTACTGCCCTTACTTGGACAAGCATCCCACTTATGATTACCCCCTCTCGCAAGCATCCGCAACTACGAAAGAAGAATTAAGGTTACTCTAATCATAGCATTAAACATATGGATCCAAATCAGCCCCTTACGGAATAGCGCATAAACTAGGGTTTAAGTTTCTGTCACTCTAGCAACCCATCATCTACTTACTACTCCACAATGCATTCCCTTAGGCCCATAAATGGTGAAGTGTCATGTAGTCGACGTTCACATAACACCACTAAAGGAATCACAACATACACATCATCAAAATATCGAACGAATACCAAATTCACATGATTACTTATGACAAGACTTCTCCCATGTCCTCAAGAACAAAAGTAACTACTCACAAGCCATCAACATATTCATGTCCAATAGGGTAATGAATTGCATAATAGATCTGAACATATAATCTTTCACCAAGTAAACCAATAAGCATCAACTACAAGGTGTAATCAACACTACTAGCAACCCACAGGTACCAATCTGAGGTTTTGAGACAAAGATTGAATACAAGAGATGAACTAGGGTTTGAGATGAGATGGTGCTGGTGAAGATGTTGATGAAGATTAGTCCTCCCACGATGAGAGGATCGCTGGTGTTGTCAATGGCGACGATTTTCCCCTCCCGGAGGGAAGTATCCCCGGCAGAATCTCTCCGCCGGAGAGCAAAAGTGCTCCTGCCCAAGTTCCGCCTCGAGACAGCGGCGCACCGTCTCAAAAGTCTTCTCTATAATTATTTTAGTTCAAAATCACTTATATACCAGAATATGGGGGCCATAAGTGGGCCAGGGCCTCCACGAGGTACCAGGGCGCGCCTGGGGGGGTGGCGCGCCCTGGTGCCTTGTGGGCCCTGGGTGGCCCCCATCTGATGATTCTTGCGCCAATATTTTTTATATATTCAGAAATAATTCTCCAAAAAATTTCATCTCAATTGGGGTTGTGCAGAATAGCTATCTTGACAGAGCTTTTTCAGGTCCAGAATTCCAGCTGCCGGTATTCTCCCTCCTTGTATAAATCTTGCATATTAAGAGAGAAAAGGCATTAGAATAGCTCCACAAAGTGTTATATTGATTAAAAACATTGTAAATAACAGTAGTAAAACATGATGCAAAATGGACGTATCAACCACTGAGAGGGGCTTCACTAAACAACAATTTGAAGTACGTAAACAATATTCACAATTTTATTTTATCACCATCAATTGTGTTGATTTCATTCATATATATATATTGACCCCCCTTCTTTAAATTAGATCTGGCGGAAGCGGGACGAACTCCTACCAACTGATCGCTTACGAGCAATTCAAGAGGAATTGGCGGCATTCTTTGTTGAGCATGTCATTCCTAAAGACGAAGAATACCATCGGGATATGCTATGCGATTTTGGTAATTAGATATTAGGGATCGTAAGAGATGTTATATTGTATATATGCATCAACATGTACCATATGTAGTAGCGTCGAATAGATATACAAAAACTTGTTGTTCGAGCAACAAGCACGGAGAAAGAGAGGTCACTTCTCTCTATATATTGATCATGCATGACGATGTTGTGTAATTAATGGTTCCTTCATTGGTTACTAGCTAGCGTCGAGTTCTCTCTATATGTAGTAGCTAGCGTCGACCAAGCACGGAGAAAGAGAGGTCACTTCTCTCTATATGTAGTAGCTAGCTAACACAATATGAAACCCCTAAACCCTCCAAAACCCCAAAACCCCTCCTTTCAAAAAAAAAACCCCAGCGCATGGTAGATGCTGACGTGTGGCAGTCTTTTAGTCCTGGTTGGAGCCACCAACCGGGACTAAAGGTCCTCCTGCCGGGGTGCCCCACAGGGGCCACGTGGAGCACCTTTAGTCCCGGTTCGTAACCCAACCGGGACTAAAAGTTTGGGCCTTTAGTCCCGATTGCTTAGTCCCGGTTGCAGAACCGGGACTAAAGGCCCTCTGGAACCGGGACTAAAGGCCCGTTTTCTACTAGTGTATTTTGGTTTAGTTGAGGTTTCATGAAGTTTTTACTGAAACTAGTCATCCTCCAACAAAGCCCTTGATCATTTGCTTTGTTTCTACAATTTCAGATGCAGTTTAGATTTACCAAAAGAGAGTAATGTTCTGACCATATGAATCTTTTTTAGCCAACTTCGAGGTAACAATCACTGACATTTCTTTGGGTGGAATAGTGGAAGATATCCATCTACCATATTTGCTAGAATATATCCCCATAGACTTATCTTGATCTTCTCCCACTAAAGAATTTTTTTACATGCTCGCAAAAAAAGAAATTTTTACATTGCAAAGGTGAGGTTTAAACTATCTATGAATTTTAATATTGGTGCAGTAATTTATATCACTCACTCTATCAAAGGAACGTCAGTCTTGCACATATTTGAAGTTCACTCCTTGCTCACTCTGTTGGCTTATGAGTACTCCCTCTGTTGGTTTCATTTTGGTTAGTAGGCATGTCATAGTTGATGGACAAGTTATATCACTGAAAAAATATAGCTGAAAAGCCTAAAATAAGTCCAAGAAATATGTGAGCATCCGTGCTAAATCTTAAGACATGAATCTAGATGGACTGTTCGATAACAACGGATCTAACTAGTTATAAGAGAAACTTAGTTTGCATCCTTGACATTTTTTATGGGCACGGGGTAGCCACAGAGAGCGCGACATGAAAGCCCGACTCCAAGATTGACGGAGACGACCTCATCCTAGACCTCCTCAACCCCCACCATTGAGAGGCACCGATTATACTTTACAGTTACTGAGTTCCACCCCTTCCCCATAATACGAAGCTCTAGATTGTATCATGTGCTACTCGCTTCTCCGCTAAAACGGGCTTCGATTCCCTGTCAACTTGTGATTCTCTCCATCAACACCTAGTTAAATCTTCCGCCATACTCTACCTCTACTTTCATCATGGCTGCCTGGTGGTTGTACGTGCCGCCCCCGCATCCGTCGAGTTCAAGTTCCCATATGTGCACCGTCTTAAATCGACACCACCCCATCACCATGTTGAATTCCGCAAGCCCTCGGACATGTATCCCGGTGCTCCGCCTAGAAGTCTGACACCATCAGCACACACTCTTGTAGGCGTGATGCCATAGATACATGATCCTTCACGGTGTAATACCTCAGCTCAGCTTGCGCCTTTCGATCCAAAAATACCTTTTCTTGTTGATTGAAAGAACATCCTAAAAATACTTTTCTAGGGGTTTCTGTAAAAATACTTCAGCCTCCTCCCGGGACAACATTGCTCCTGCCTGCTGGGCTGCGTTTGTTGCCTCGGTGCACCCGTGCCAGCCCAAGGCCCAGCCAACTGCCGCCTCTCTCCCGCGGTGCTCTACAACCCAATCCGCGTGAAGGGAATCAAGCAGACATACAGAGGAGAGAAAGAACCCCAGCAAGAACAGAGTCGCCGGCGGCGGAAGGCAACCCAAGGAGGCAGCAACAAGATGACTCATATCCTCCCCCATCAATCTTAATTTAGATCTGTTATCATCCATCTTTGCTTGCATCTGTGAATCAGTGTTCGCGTCGTGGTGATTCGCTTGTTCCTCTAGCTCGATCTGTTTCCTCCTTGACTTTTTCCTCTGCGGGCGGGCACGGGGCAGCCAGAGGGAGCGCGACCGCGAGCGCGCGGCGGCGCGGAAGCCCAACTCCAAGAACGGCGGCGACGGCCTCACCCCGGAGCAGCGCCGCGAGAGGTTCGTCCCCTTCCCTTTCCCGATCGGATCCAATCCGCCGCGCCGGCCGGTTGAATTGATTGAATCTTGGCCTGACTGACGCGGCGTGACGCCGATCCGCAGGGACAAGAAGGCGCTGGAGGAGAAGAACGCCAAGAAGGCGGCGCAGGCCTCCGGGAGCACCTCCACGGACGGCAAGGGCAAGGACGGCAAGAAGTAGTGGGAGAGGCGTCGCCGGATCCCGTCCCCACCGCCGGGATGCCGGCGCCACGATTGCCATACGTTTGTACCCTGTTTGCTTGCAGCATCCTTGTGCCTTAATCATGTATGGTTGGTTAAAACTGTCCTTAGCTGCAAATCTTTGTTGCATGAGTTTGTACTCTGATGAAATCCTCAACTCACGATTATTATGATAATAATGAGCAGCAGTGTTCTGGTTCTTTGCGATGAGTTATGTCTCGCTGCTCACTCTCAAGTTATTTCTTACTGCCTCTCTTTCGTTGTGGCCTTGCTAGCTTGTGGAATCTTGCAGCCTAGACTAAGATTGCGATTATGGTAGGTTGTACTCTAGGCCCTAAACCAACCAGTGTGAAATTGGGGAAACGGAAATGGCTGTAATGCAGTCCTCAATCCGGTTCTAATACTATCATATTGCTGTTGTTCCGGTTGGTTCTGTGCGTCTTGTCTCGCTCACTCTACGTTGTTTTGCTGCCACACTGTGATTGTTATTTTGCTTTCACACTTTGATTGTTATTTTGCTAACTTGTTGAATCCTTTTATATGATACTATCAGGCCTAGATTGTGATTGTAATGAAAACTGTACTCTGGACCCTAAACCAACCAGTGGGGAATTGGGGAAATGGAGATGGCTGTAATGCAGTCCTGAACCTGGTTCTACTCTGTTTTGGCTGGCTGTAATGCTATCGTATTGCTACTGTCATATAAATAGATGATGCTACAATGTTGATCATTCTTAGTCTCTTAGATAGACAGTCTCAGACCGCAGAAGATGTTGTGCATATTCCATTGCTGCATATTTTTGTTTATGCTTTGAGAATCGAGGCTACTGGGACTGTGCTCATGTGTAACATATGCATCTGTGTTTCAAACTCTAGAACTTGACTGGGAGATGGACTTAGCAGCCTACCAGGTCCTTGGCTGAATCTGGTACTGGCTACATTATTTACTACTATGAAGCTGCACTCCTTTAGAACTTCATCAATTTTTTCTCGGCATCACAGTTGAGTTAAGCTAGGTTTTGGTGCACACCATATGGTCTGTCATGCTCACTGCTGTTGGAGCAATATCTGATTTTTTAGGACAGAAACAATGGAGGCTGAAAAATCAGTTATATGAGTTACATAGTTCCGTTCTCTAGGTTTGGTTTTCTATTTCATTGCTTCTCTGTATGTTCTCTGCTCTGCAATCTAATTCATTGTCGAGATATTTGTGCTCCAGTCACATATATCTGTTGCGTAATCAGTTGGTGGGAGCTAGAACTAGTTTGTGTTACCCAACCATTTTTTTCAGTGTCACCACCTGCACATGTGAAGTCCTGCACAACTCAGTGGGGAGAGAGGGAACCATGTGAAGGTACAAATTTGCTTTTTTTTTTTTTTGAACAAAACAGAGGCGCTAGAGGCGCCAAATTCATTCCAAGTCAAGCTCAAGTACATGATATAGCAAAGATTACAACTCCTGAGCAGACAAGCAGAAACATATGTCGCAAGAAGGACAGCTGTATTGCCTATGAGCTTGACAGAAACATCTGAAGACAGGTTCCAAATTGGTAGAAAGAACCTGATGAGCACCATTGGAGGCTACATCTAAAATATATGAGGATGTGTGGATGAAATGTTGTAGAAATTTGGAGAACACTAGCTTCATCCAAAAGAGGAGAAGGGTCCTGCAGAATGAAGACTTATAACATGAAGCTGCTAGTCGGCGCGCCGTCCACCAAATGATCAAAAGCTTCAAATCCTGTATGATGCAAGCGTGATCTTCCTGTAGTCTTGAAGGCTTCAGAGTAAATCCAAGGACCTGCAGTTTGAGCTCAGTAGCATCTTACAGCGTGAATTACATAACCCTGAAAGCTGAAATTAGAGAGCGTGAATTACATAACCCTGAAAGCTGAAATTAGAGAGGAGAGACACTATAGGACATGATAAATTCCTATGAGCTGAAGCAAAGCAACAAATGTCAGCGAGAGACAATCTGTGAGAAAGGTAGGCTGAAGAATCTGAATTCGCTGAGCGACCTGTGCAGCAAGAAGTAGAGCAAGAGCTTCAGCTTCCAACGGCGAGTTAGTGATTGGAGCAGAGGCCTGAACTTGCACGTTAACTTCAGTCTGTCCCTGAAAAAAATTGAGAAAAACTCCAACACCAGTAGCAGATGCTCCATGAAGAAGGCCTGGGATTTTTGTACATTTGAAAGCTGCATCACAGTAAACCTTAGCTCCTGAAATAAGAAGATCAGTCCTGATGGTATGGCCTTGCAAAGGCAGTCCAGAATTTGTCACCTGAGCAGAAACACAATCAGCAACCTGCATAGAATCAAAGGTATGTGGCAAAGCTTTTTGAGTTGACTGATCTGATCTATAGCTACTGCAAGAAGTAATGGCCTGCTCCATCTGATGTATCTGATAAGGAAGAGAGTTTTTTCTTTGAAACAGAAAATCATTCCTGGCCTTCCACAAACACCAAAGAAAGGTGAACAAATTTTGCAAAGAAGCATATGGGTGGCTCATAGAAAGGAGATATGCAATAATAGCATGCATAGTGTCCAAATTGGAAATAAGCACATCAGATCTTAAGTGCCAGGGTGAAGAGAACCAGGCAGCCTTAGCAAAAGGACATAAGAAAAAAAGATGCATGTCATCTTCAAGAACATCACACCTGCTACAATTTTACTAATGTGAGAAGAGTACCTTCCTGCTCTAAGGCCAGTGGGTAGAGCTTTTCTCAGAAGCCTCCAAGCAAAAGTTTTGACCCTAGGAGGCAAGAACTTGTGTTTCCATACCTGCATAAGAATGTTCTTAGCCTGAGTGGAAATTTGCCTGGGTTGGTTGCTGGGGGAGACCTGCAAATCCTGCAAGCAAAGCTTGTAAGTACTCTTGGAGTTACACCTGCCATTAGGAGTAAGATCCCAACATAAAATGTCAGCAGCATCATCATCAATGATGGGAGTATTCAGAATAATAGAAGCAGTGGGCTGAGAAAAAAGTTGCAACACAAGGCTCTGATTCCACTGCTTTCATCCAGGAAGCCAAAGATCTTTGACTTCAGCAGGGTAAACAAAATGAGTCTGCTGAATTATGAGATGACTATAAACAGAAGACCATGCAGGACACCAAGGGGTGCTCCAAATCGAAATATTACCCTGAGTGAGTTGGTAAAAAGAATGTTCTTTAAGCTTAGGGAGCAACTTAAGAATGGAAGACCAGAAACCAGATTTAGGGACATTGAAATTAGCCTGCCAAATGGAGGAATCATGAAAATACTTGGACTTAAGAACCAAATGCAGATGGGAGGAAGGAGCTTCAGCAATTCTCCAAGCTGCAGCCAAAATGAGTCCCTGATTCATTGCTTGAAGATTTCTTATACCTAAGCCTCCCTCATTTTTTGAGGTGCATATGTCCTTCCAGGCCCTAAGACAGAGACTTTTAGAGGTGTCACCTTCCCTAATACCTGTCCACCAGAACGTCCTGATAATAGCAGTTAACCTGGCAATAAGCTTTTTGGAAAAAAGAATATTAGACATATAGTAGACAGGGATAGAGGCAAACACGGATCTGATCAGTTCCAGTCTAGCAGCATGAGAAAGCTTATTAGCTTTATAACCAGAAAGCTTTGCCAAGAATTTATCGGCCACAAAATTATAAGCCACAGATCTATTCTTAGCCGGTAGAATAAGAGGATGTCCCAAATGAGTGAAATTGCTATCCATATCAGGTACTGGAAAAATGCCTTTGATTAAAGTAGTGGTATGTTGACTTACCTTAGAACTGAATAAGATAGCTGATTTTGACCAATTGGGTGTTTGGCCCGAAGCTGCACAGAATTGGTTGATTATGTTGAACATGGTCAAGGCTTCCTGAGTAGAGGCAGATCCACACACCAGAAGGTCATCTGCAAAAAGCAAAGAATGCACGGGAGGGCAATTTGGTCCAAGAGAGATCCCCTGAAGGTTATGCATTGCCATGGCATCATTAAGAGCAAGTGAGAACTCATTAATAGCAAGCACAAACAGGTAAGGAGAAAGCGGGCAGCCCTGGCGAATACCTCTGTTGCTTCTGAATCTCTGAAAGGGTTGACCATTAATAATGACAGAGAAAACAGGAGTAGAAATACAAGCATGCACTAGATTAATAAAATGACCATGCAACCCAATACGAGCAAGCGCAGAAATTATGAAACTCCATTCAATACGATCAAAGGCTTTAGCTAGATCAATTTTTAACATGAAAGCCTCGTGATTCCAAGAATTAAGAACAAATGAATGAGTGATCTCTTGGGCAATAATAATATTGTCACTAATCCTCCTACCCTTAATGAAAGCTTGCTGAGCTGGGTCTATATAATCGGGGAGGTGAGGTTTAAGTCTATTTGCAAGAGTTTTAGCAATGATTTTATAAACGACATTACATAAACTAATGGGCCTATAATCAGTGGGGACCTGAGGAACAAGCTTCTTCGGAATGAGAGCAATATTAGTGTCACTGATGTGCGGAGGAAGGATACCAGTCTGATAGAAAGTTCTCACCAGAGTAGTGACATCGTCTCCAATCCAGTTCCATGCGGCCAGGTAAAACTCTACGTTGAATCCATCTGGGCCGGGAGAGGCATTGAGCTTCATTTCTCTGAGAGTTTGCAAAATCTCCTGCTTATCTGGGATAGAGTAGGTATAATCATGGGGCATGGTAGGGAGTTGAGAAGCAAGATAGGGCCTGCCAGCATTAGGGTTAGGAGAAGAGAAAATAAACCTGAAATAGTTGACAAACGTGTTAGCAATCTGTTGTGGTTTGAAATGAATGATATCATTCTCATCTTTAACGGAGACAATTGTGTTTCTTTTCCTTCTCTTTAGAACCGCATGATGAAAATATCTCGTATTCCTGTCTCCATCCTTGACCTCATGCTTCTTTGCTCTCTGTTGATAAAATTGTGTGAGTTTAGAGAGGTTTTGTTCATACCTTGTGGTGAGAGCAGCTTCCAGCACATGATCTTGCTCCTGCAAAGGCCTGGTCTGAATGCTATTTATCTGCTCCTCTATAGACTTGAGTTCTTGCTGAATCGGTTTTTTCTTCTTGCACCATTTTTTTAAAGAGCCTGCAAGAGAGTGAGTTCGAGCAGAAAAAGGAGCTTTTCTAGTACTGTTCCAGACAGCTTTGGCATGGATGTGGAAGTCCTTCTCCTGTAGCCACCAGTTCTCGAATTTAAAAGTTTGCTTAGGCTTACAAAAAACACCATCCGTGGAAATCAGAATAGGGGCATGATCACTCAAAATGATAGGCAAGTTAAGCACTTTAGTATTGGAGTAAATAGCACACCAATCAGGATTAACAAGACAACGATCCAATCTTTGATAAATAGAAGCAGAAGTGTGTTGTCTACCACGCCAGGTATAAGCAGGACCACTATAACCAACATCAAAGAAACCACAGTTTTTAACCAAAGCACGAAAAGCAGACATACGATAGTAATTTAGATTGGAGGTACTTTTGTCTACATCATACAGGATATCATTCATGTCACCCATACAAATCATAGGCTTTCCTAGGTTATCATACACAAAATTGGCAACTTGATCCCAGATAACACTAGTCTGACGATGGTAGGGATCACCGTAAATACAAACTAAACCAAACTCCATACCCGAGGCTATGTGCACTACTTTTGCTAAGATAGCATGAAAAGAAGCACTATGCACAGAAACTTTCAACTCATCGTTCCACATCAGCCATAAACCTCCCGAAGAACCTCTCGAAGGAACTACTATGCTGTCGGACATGTCAAAACGACTCACGAGGTCACGAGAATTAACTTTTGAGGATTTAATTTCAGAAATGAATGTTACCTGAGCTTTAGTGGAATGGATGAGATTTGCCAGGAAAGTCATGCGTTCATTGCAGAGGTGCCGATCCATGCCTCGGCAATTCCAGGCAATAAATTTCATGGCTGCAAAGCATCCAGTCTAACGAGCTCCTACCAAAGATTTGCAGAGCTGCGTCTGCAAAAGGGATCTAGGCAGAGGGGAGCAAGGGGCGAGGCAGAGGAGACCTGGAAGCAGAGAGAGGATAGGGAAAAGAGGATTGGAGGCAAGACGGGCTAGAGATCGGGGGAAGCAAGCAACCAGGGAGTGGTGGAAATAGGAGCGAGCAAGGAGGGCAGGGGGAAGGCCAGCGATTCAGGAATGAACGGGCCGCGCTGGATCTGACAGGGAGAGGGGCAACGGCACCAACTCCGGTCAACACACCGGCTGAAAGGGGAAAAAGGAGGGAAGAATCCAAGAGGAGAAAGGTGGGATCGAGAGGGAACAGAGGAGCGGCAGGAAGAGGTCAGAGGCGGTGAATCAGGGAGATTAACTTAGATGGAATCAAGGGAAGGATTAGGAAGAACAGAGGAAAGAAGAACAGAAACGGCATCTCGCCAATCCAGAAAAGTCCCCCAGCGAGAGAGTGAGTGCTAGGAGCTTTTTCCGGTACAAATTTGCTTAATGTTCCTTTTATAAATTGTTACTTTGCTTCTATAATACTATCATCCAACATTTTCTTTCCTGTGTAGGTTCTACTTGACCTAAAATTTTATCATTTGTGGTACTGTCTGACTCAAATTTTTGTTACTTTGCTTCTATAATACTATCATTCAACATTTTCTTTCCTGTGTAGGTTCTACTTGACCTAAAATTTTATCATTTGTGGTACTGTCTGACTCAAATTTGAATTATGCTCCAATTTGTACTTTCAGTATTGACCTCATGAGTTTTATCCACTCGAGCTTTCATGCTATCTACCATTTTGGTTTTGGTTGTGCAGGTCCATTTGATGTTCAATATGAGTGGTAAAAAAAATGCAAGTTCACTAAGCTCTGCCGATTGCTTAACGCGTACATGCACTGTTAAGAACTTGAGAAGCTGACTTGATGCCGTTCCCGCTGTATCCAGCAATTACACTCGAAACTTAATTCCGGACTGACTACATCATTACAGCAAAATGACTGTAAATATATGGGATGGCTGGAGGTGTTGCATGTTCTAATTTCTCCAATTGGTTGTGAATCAATTTTCTGAAGGGCATTGTGCATGAGTCATTTCCAGTTTCTACTCTGTACTGTATGGAGTCGTGTGCTGTGTACAAGCGACGTTCTAGTTCAAGGGGTGTCCTAGTTTGCATAATTGTCCATTTAATTTCGGTCTCTAGCTGTTCTGGGTACTATTACCCTTCTTTCCCAATAAAGGAAGCAGTGGTGCTGTATGCGAAATCTGTACTTTTGATAACAATTGTTCAAATCCTGTAGCTTTGGGGTGTGTCCAGCATCGTTTTTTTTTATGGGCAAGCAGTAGGGGAATCCCCTATGGTATAATTTTCATTAAGTGAAGCGACTACAAGGATTTTACTTATTTACAAGGGGGGTTGAGGTTACTCCCCAACAAAACAGAGAAATAGAAGAGCTAAAAAAACAGAGGTCTACGAAGGATCTAAGAGATAGAGGCAATCCAAGCTTTCAGTGGCTCCACGTCCACTGGTTTAACTCGATAAGTAATGAGGTTCAAGTCATAGACCAATCTTCTGTGCCAACCAAGGAGCGAAGCAGTTTCTTTTTCAAAGATACAATCATTCCTCTGTTTCCAAATGTTCCACAAGGTGGAAGAGATGATTTCCATAAAGCAAAGGACCATTGAACTTATCCTTTACAGATTTAAACTTTACAGATTTAAACAGAGCCATAATGCCCCCCCCCCCCCCCCCCCCCCCCCAATTGAATGTTGATGCTTGCTTCTCCAGCCATTGCTGAGCGAACCTGCAGTTAAAAAACAGCTGGTCTGTGGTTCTAATTTGGCAGAGATCACAATTTACCCCAGAATCAATCGTCCAATGTCGTCGATCCATCATATCTCTCGTGTTAAGCCAATCGACAGTTAAAAGCCACATGAATACCTTCTGCTTTGGCAAGCACTTGCTTTTCCACATAAGATCAAACAACGGACAAACCTGAAGGCAGGAAAACATTAATTGGTAGTATCCCGCGGAAGAGAAACTTCCCGATCGAGTGCGCTTAAACGCCCAAATATCTAGCTGGGCATCAGACTGAGACTCAGTGCGCAGCTCCACCAAAATTGTATGAAGTTCCACATGAATAATAACTGTTTTTTGAAGTTTGATCATTCACATAAAGAATGTTGGTAGGGTAGAAAGAACAGAGTTTATGTACGTCAGCCAACCAGCATAATTGAGAAACCTTGAAGCAGCATCAAGTCGCTGTTATTATCATGGGATCGACAAAGCTAGGGTTTTGGAGTAGATCGAACTATCTGTGGTCTGTCTATGCACTTGGTGAAGGGGATCACAGAGAGATGAGAGGAGAAAGAGTGGCTACCTTCTCCTTGTGGCTCGAGGAGTGAGTGGGCGGCGGCGGAGAGGAGGCAGTGGCGTCGGTGGGCTTCCCATCACTTCAGTGCCTCCCTCTCGATCGGACTAGAGTTAGGAGTGGGGAACAGTGGCGGCGACGAACCTCGTACCTTGTGCCGTGGTCCCCACCTCCTCTATATAGCACTGCGCGACAGGGGCCCACCAGCCTTGCTTGGGCTGGACGCCCCCGATCAGGGCGTGGGTCAAGGGCCCAATGAGCCGTTGAGCCCATTGGTGGAGAGATCAATCTAACATTCTCCCCCTTGATCTCATCATATACTTTTAACTTTATACTTTGAAATACCTCTTTTCAAAGTACTCGTTCCATCCCAGATTTGCATGTAGAGCATGTCTCATCATCACGGTCCATTCCCGATAGAATCAACACCTACAACACACTCCTCTGTTTTGAAACAGATTCTTTAACCTGGGCCCTTTTATTGTCCGGAAATCTTAGACTATACCATAAAACCCATGTCGACTGTATGTTCTCCTAACACACTGGGCGGTAAGCCTTTAATAAGCAGATCTGCAAACACTTGTCTGTTGCTTTTATGCTTCAAGCATTTCTACATAATTCCGGACTTTCTCCTTTACAACGCATAACTCTGTGTCAGTGTGTTTGGCATCAACACTTGACTCGTTGTCATAGGAGCGAAAAACTTAAAATGGTTATCGCTGTTGCCAACCATTATCAACTCCGGGTACAGGTCTCCTTAACCATTTTGCCTGTCCCTCAGCCTCATATCAAGCTATAACATATCTTTGCATCACATTGATGATAATTGTTTCATTCTTTGGAGCTTTTCCACACCAAAACTCCAAGTGTGAAAGTTAGCGACAATTGTGGATTTCGCTATACATTTCACAAGTCCTGTCTTTGTACTCACAATCTTTTGAGAGCACTTATTTCTTTCAGCATGAGGCCGATATCTTTGACTCCATTCCAGTGATCTATATATGGACTGGACATTGCCAAAAAATAACCCGGATACGTGAACTGTGTCAGGGTAATATATTGAGCTTCCAACAGCTGAAGCATATGGCACCATATCCGTTTTCAATCTTTTCTCATCAACTTTTGGAACACCATAGTTTCCAGTTCCATTACCCTTGACTATAAGAACAGGCGTAGGTTTTTTCTCGCATGCACACTTTAGAGACCTTTCTTAGCATGTCCATGCGACATTCCTAATACCCCCTTTTATTCTTTTCTTGGTGAATCTTGATAATTATAACGAGAGACACTCTACCGAGAACATTCTTTTGAACTTTGAGAACAAGAACTTCTTTTCTCCTCCTGCAGTAGATTGACATGACCACTAGCAAGTAGGACGTCATCCACATGCACAGGATTAGAATGAATTTCCTATTCTATAACTTTGCATGAATACAATTGTCCTCTCATTTTCTTTAACCCAAAATAACATCTGATTCTTCTAACTTTAAATGTCACTGTCTAGAGACTTGCTCTAGTTCATAAAAGACTTCTTGAAGCAGTATCCCTTGTGTTCTTTACTTTCATCTGATGTAACTCAGATCATGATGTCGGTCATGATGTGCCACTAACACTCATTATAATTTATTCATTCTCTTTGCACAAAAAATTTCGATTTAAGTCGCGCTTTACGCCTTTACATATTTCCTTTGGAGTCACATTGACCTTGTAGACCCTTTACAGCCTACTGTTTATGCTCCATTGGAAATTACTTATGAGTCCCAAACATCGTCGGGATTCACCAATTTTATTTCATCTCACATAGTCTCTTATCATTTAGACAAACAGACACTTCTCAAAGCTCGATTGAGCGCTATAAAGAGGTGGGATCAACCTCCATTTGAATTTCACTAACATAGACTTTATAGTAATCAGAAGTATCTGATTTTCTCATTCCTTGAGACCATCTGTGTCTCAGGTACTGGCACTTCTTTCATATGGGGTTGTTGTTGCTTTGTCATTGCCAAGAGGCAAATTTAATTCTATAGTCTTTCATTTTCAAGAGGCAATAGGTTTTACAGGGACCTTTGTCACAAGATCCATATTTACTCATTCCTCCTTTATAGAGCTAACAACAGGTGTTGTATAAGTCATACAACATGCTCCCCCAGATACAATCTATTCGAGTCTTAGGTATTTTCATACCATGCTCCCCCAGATTACTCCATCTTCACTAAAAATGGGGTATCTTTAAACTTTATTATTTGGGTTTATTCTGTTAAAACTTTCTTCTTTATGGCACTTTTAAGCACCGTCTTAGTATTCCTTAGTCTGCTTTCAAAACTGTAAAAGATCCAGGAATACAGCTATTTCTTTTCTTTAGGGGTATTATTATGACCGTCGTACTCCCCCAGACGATCACATTCTTCATTAATGGATCACTTTAGATGCATAATGTGCATCACATTATCTAAAGTATAGGGGAGTTTTATCATTCTTAATTTATCTCATATTTCTTTCTCCCCCTCGAAATGTGGCAAGAACTTTTCTGCCACAATTTCGAAAAACCATTCATAACTCTTGTGAATTGAGGAAACTTCGATTATCTACTTCATTTATCTGATTGCTTCATACGAAATGAAGTTATCTGTTAACTGGTATGGGAGTACTTTTCCTCATTCCATTTCAGAAACTCAACAGAGTTCTTTATCATTAGTACTTTTGCAAGTCACACTTGCATATCATTCTTATCTTTAGGTTCGTCTGTAACTTTTATTCTCTTTGGATTTATTGAGTGCTTAATAACTGTTACACATAAGGTGTACGGTCGATACTAGAAAAGCATAATAGCTACTCCATACTTTTCTCCCAGAGTGGGACACATTAAAAGCACATGAGTCATCATATCTTTCTCCTGTCATACAGGATAAGTCCTTTGCCAGAATTTCTCCCGCCATACGGGATTTTTGACATAATATTATGTCAACTTTACCCAGTTATGCAGGTATTTTCCCAGACTTTTCCCACCATGCGGGTTTTGTCATAATCATCTTTTTCCGCTATGCGGGTAATTCCCTGTAAGGGACATAAATGCCAGAATTGGCTCTTTTTGACTACATATTCAATCATCAAATTCAGAAATAAATCTGAATGCTCTTTGACACACATGCTTGATCCGACGTTGGTCAAATTAAACACGCATGTTGCTTGTTTCATTTCAAATCATGTTGACTGAAAAATCTTCTTCATAGAGAGTACATGAAAGACATTCGTCAACCAAGACTCTCAATGATCTATCTCTTTTCTTTTGAAGCCATTCTTTAGAGAGAACATACTCCCTCACGTTATGACCTTTCTTGGTCATCTTTCGGGTCACAAGTACCCAGCCATTCGCTTTCACGAATGAAAGCATGGAAAACTTTTAGTCTGAGAAAACTTAGCCAATAATCAACAATAATGAGCATAAAAATAACCCTACGTTGGTCTGGTTAAAAAATATGCACATTAAACTTTTTAAAACTTTCTTTTATATTCTAAATCACCGTTGGGCAGAATTAGAATAAAACATCATCCTTCTACTTTAATTCCATATCACCGTTGGGCGGAAATGGAAATAATGCATATAACTCATAAACAATGTGATGATAGTATGTCTATTAAACAACTTTGCTAAGAAATAATCATCATCGTCAACTTTATTGCAGCGGGAACAAGAAATATACATTTCTCTAGTTCAAGAGCATTTCTTGATCTTTATCTGTTCTCTGAAAATTGATCACTTTGATACAAAATTTATCAGAGATTTAAGCTTTGAACATAAGACTCATAGAATTATAGTACTGTTATCATCAACGTTGGTCAGAAAATAACAATACCATATTTTAACTTTAAAACAAATATTTTTCTTTTGTCATAGCGGAAACTATCTAAATCTGATTTCACCCACAGGGGAAAAACATTGCTAAGAACAGTTCTTCCAATTAAATTTTCCCGTTGGTTCCAATTTAATTGGAGGATAATACTTTTACTTTGCAGCGGAAACTTTACAATATTCTATTCAGAAACAATTCTGTACTCTTTTACTCTCTAAGCAATTTTAACCGGTTGGTTCAAAATTGCATTAGAGAAGCAACAATTTAATCTTTTACTTTAGTTCTATTCACTTTTAAGAGCATTTATATTTATCTTGCAGCGGAAAACATGAATAAAAAATTCATGAACTTTTTGCTTTTCAGAAGCATTACTTTTACTTTTCTATTTTCTAAACAAAAAATAAAAAATTTCGCTGAATAATTTGAATAGAAAAACTGTATAAAAAATTGCCCAAAAAAACTAGACAAAGAACTATTAAAACAAAAATAAAAATGGCAGCTGGCCCGGCGCGCGGCTGCGGCCTCGACCCAGCGCGCGGCTGCGGCGGCTGGCCACGGCCCAGCAGCGGCTGGCCTGGTCCGGCTCCTGCGCCCGCGCTGCCGACGCCGGCCTCTGCCACTTTCGGCCCAAAAGGCCCGTGGCACCGGCTAGGGTTAATCCCAGCCACCGGTTGCCATCCGACGGCCACGCGCGCTTTGCGCTCGAACAAAACCGGGCGAGTCCCCTTCCCCCGATCCAGTTCTTCCGCTCGCTCGCCGCTCTCGCCCGCTCGCTCCTCTCTCGCCCGCTCGCACTGTTCCGGCTCCTCGAGCCACGCCGGCGCGGCGAGCCAGGGCGACACCTTGGCGGAGCGGCGAGCCAGGGCGACACCTTGACGAGCCAGCCCCTTCCCCCTCCCCTCCCCTCTCCGTTTCCAAGAGAGAGACAGAGAGGCGCAGCGAGGATCCCACTTTTTCCTTTTCAGCGAGAGAAAAAGGAAGAGGAGCGCGGCCAGTTCGCGCCGTGCGCCATCCTCCTCGTCGGTCGCGCGTCCTCCCTAGCGGTGAGCGCGCCGCCGTCGAGGGATTTGGCCGCGGTGCTTACCCCCCCCCCCCCCCCCCCCCCCCCCCCCCCCCCCCTTTTTGTGTGTGTGTCTTTTTCCTTTCTTTTCCGGCGAGCAGTTGCTAGCTCCGGTGGTTCTTCTTCCGGACGCCTCGGCTTGCCGATGCCCGTCCGAATCGAGAGGAACGGCGCGGCCACGACGGCGGCGCTTCTTTGCCGGCGAGCCAAAGGCCCTTCTCCGGTGAAAACTTTGCCCTGTGAGGTTCGAGATCTTGGGGAGGGGATTTCTTTTGCTTTGGTATTCTTTTCTACCCGAAAACCGATGCCTTTCCTTGCAACTGATACCAATGTTATTACCATGGGATCGACAAAGCTAGGGTTTTGGAGTAGATCGAACTATCTGTGGTCTGTCTATGCACTTGGTGAAGGGGATCACAGAGAGATGAGAGGAGAAAGAGTGGCTACCTTCTCCTTGTGGCTCGAGGAGTGAGTGGGCGGCGGCGGAGAGGAGGCAGTGGCGTCGGTGGGCTTCCCATCACTTCAGTGCCTCCCTCTCGATCGGACTAGGGTTAGGAGTGGGGAACAGTGGCGGCGACGAACCTCGTACCTTGTGCCGTGGTCCCCACCTCCTCTATATAGCACTGCGCGACAGGGGCCCACCAGCCTTGCTTGGGCTGGACGCCCCCGATCAGGGCGTGGGTCAAGGGCCCAATGAGCCGTTGAGCCCATTGGTGGAGAGATCAATCTAACAGTCGCCTCTCCAACGTGCTAACCAGTGGTAAAACACCATTGATTGTCGGCTTGGTTGTTCCCATGGGAAGACCCAAATAAGTGAAGGGCATCGACCCCACAATGCAACCAAAATACTGCCAACAGCCTAGTTTGATTTGGGTCCACATTTATCGGTATGATACATGATTTGTGGAAGTTCACTTTTAAACCTGTGGCTTCCTGAAATACCAATAGAATATATTTTATAGCACACAGCTGAAAAAACAAAGCTTCATGTACTATTAACATGTCGTCCGCATACTGAACCACCGGAAACTCATGTCCAGGAAAGTGATCTGCAGCAACGACGAAAAGTAATGGAGATAACGGATCCCCCCTGCCTAACACCACGTTTGCAAGCAAAATTTTACCAGGAACTCCGTTTAACATAACAACAGAAGAGGCCGAAGAGAAAATCAATTTAATCCAACTGATCCAACGAGACTCAAAACCCTTCCTCTCAAGAATTTGCAGAATGGCACCATGTTCTACCAGATCAAACGCTTTTTCAGAATCTAGCTTGAGAACAATCGCCTCCTTGCCAGAGCTCTTGCAATGAAATAAATACTCAAACGACCAAGCAAGGCAATCTTTGTATCGTTCGAGATTTTATAAATCCATACTGATGCCCATGCACTAATTCCAAAATCCTCCCCTCGTGTCTATCCGCTAGCAGCTTGGTTAAAAGCTTCAGACAAGAATTTAACAATGAGATTGCCATGTAATTGTTTGGAGACTCCGGACTTGCTTTTTTTGGAATTAAAGTTTAATACTTGTCAGATCAACAGTGCGCTGACGAAAATCCCTACAAAGCTTGCAGAAATCCCCTGAAGTGAAGTTAACACCCTCTACTTCATAGCTATGTTGATGCACTTCTGAAGGAAATATACATGCATAGTGGTGGTGTTTTGTTTTAGTTTCTTTTCCTGCAACCTAAATTTGTTCTTGTGATTCCTGTGTTTGTTTGAACACTTGGAAGTCAAGGGTTTTGCAAGACTCCTACTGCCAAAAAGATGGCGGGATTCTTTATTTCAGCTGGGTTTCATTTTGAAAGTTATGTTCTTGTCGAAAGTTATGGTTTGAGGGTTCGCGTTGAAGATGCCCTAAGCATCGCTCTATTAGTAGTACTCATGAACCTTTGTCCAAAACATACATACGAGAAGGACTTGCAAAGAAAAACTTTAAACCGTCAATATGAACAATGAACATCGCTTTTTAAGGCCATCTACAACGCTGGCCACCTGACCAGGCCCTTATGGAGAGAATTTTAATTAGAAAATATCTAATAGCCTATCTTCCAATGCAAGACGCTAACCAGGGGCGCTAAACTGTTTATGCGCCACATGCGGGGAAAAGGAAGAAAGCGTCTGACGCATCTCTTTGCGCCTCGCGGCGTCCGAAGCCAGGATTTGAAGGATCCAACTACCAATCGATCGGGATATCGGTGGGAAAGAAATCCTGGCACGTCTTCAAACGCCCTGTGTGGACATGCCCTAAGGATGATACTTGATCCATCAATGGCTTTGACCACCACTACAATGTGTTAGGACTTTTTCTTTTCTTTTCTTTCAAACCACCCATTCCATTATTACCATATATTATATATTAATAATTGAAGGAAACAAGGAGTACCATCATGGAGCAAAAACCTACAATATATGTTCATAGGCGAGGCAAGAAAATAGGAAAGATCCAAAACTAACATTACATACGTTGACCGGACATTCTAGTAGACTTCTAGTAGGAGTATTGTACTGTAATAAAACGACTTCGTGCCATTCTTCGGTTCTTTAGTGCAAGGAGGCGATACTGCTTGTAGCGCCATCTTTATTCTACAGCTCAGACAATGCCTCGAAAATTCTGGTCACTTCAGCAAGGGTTAAATCTTTATCACCCTCGGTTGGACTGTTCCGGAGATGGGTGAAGACCTCCAGAGCCACATCATCGACGTTCATCTCGGCAGCGGTTGGCTCGAAAAGACCCTGCAACACAAATCGAAGTAAGATTTGCAAGGAACAGATATGAAAAGCTTGAAGAGTTTATAAGGAAGATTTTCGGCCCCAAATCGGAAATAGTAAGATTTGTAGCAGGAAGAGGGGGCGAAGGTAGGAGAGAAGAGGTACCGTTGAGCTCCCGAGCACGAGGTCGCAAAGCCTCCTCGCCACGACATGGAGCGCCGCCATTGATCTCGCCGACTCGATCCGCTGCTGCTTTTTCTTCTTGGATTAAGGTGTCGGTTGTTGGGGCTAGCTTTGTCACGCGTGTGCGTCGACCGGGGGCCGGGGGCTCCAGTGTATAAAGGCCCGGGCCGTCCGTCCGTCACTGTTTTGTGATCGTCTCTGCTGCGGCCTTGCCGGTGAAGAAAGAGAACTCCATAACCGGCCCGCTCTCGGTTTCTCCCTTGTTGCGTTTTCCGGATCGGAGACTTTACAAGGCTATTTTTTCTTTTTTTCCGGAGAAAACTTACTATCTACTCTCTCCGTTTCTAAATTCTAAATATAAATATAAGCCCTTTTAGGGATTTCAATACGGGCTACATACGGATGCATATAGACATATTTTAGAGTGTAGATTCACTTATTTTTCTCCGTATGTTAGTCCATATTAGAATCTCTATAAAAGGCCTTATTACATTTAGGAACGGAGGGAGTATTCATCAACCGTCAAGATAGTACAAAGAACATCAGAAATAAAATATCAGTTTTGCTAAAGCACCATCTAGATGTGCCCTAAGTATTGCACATCTAAGACCTATATCATTGATACCTAGTTTCTACTCTGTACTGTATGGAGCCGTGTGCTGTGTACAAGCGATGTTCTAGTTCAAGGGGTGTCCTAGTTTGCATAATTGTCCCTTTAGTTTAGGCCTCTAGGGCTGTCCAGCATCGACAAAATATGAAGTGAAGTTAACACCCTCTATCTAGTGCATAGCTATGTTGATGCACTTCTGAAGGCAATATACATGCATAGTGGTGGTGTTTTGTTTTAGTGTCTTTTCCTGCAACCTATATTTGT
Organism: Elymus sibiricus; assembly: GCA_039707655.1. Lineage (NCBI taxonomy): Eukaryota > Viridiplantae > Streptophyta > Magnoliopsida > Poales > Poaceae > Elymus > Elymus sibiricus. The sequence continues at coordinate 391,467,537 of CM077664.1, read as the reverse complement.
TCTTGTGATTCATGTGTTTGTTTTAACACCTGGTAAGGGTTTTGCAAGACTCCTATATTGCCAAAAAGATGGCGGAATTCTTTATTTCAGCTGGGTTTCACTTTGGAAGTTATGTTTTTGTCGACACTTATGTGTGGTTGTGATGTTTCATCCCAAGCAACATCACTCCGGAGGATTGCGTGAAGGATACCTGCTCGCAAAAAATGTTCATCTGGCTATGGAAGGCACCAGACTTCTCACACAAAGATGTAGTCGCCGCAACTGCAGAAACCATGGCATTGCTGGCGTGGCGTGGTTGAGCTGCTGCAGGAATTCGATGATATTTGATCTATAGCCAATTACATGGAAGATAACCTAAATTTTGGAGTTCATATGTTCTTGTGATGGAAAAGTTTTATTCCAGGTAGTAATAACTAAGATACCAGAAGGGATTTAGGATGATACAGCAAGCAGGGAAATCAAATTTCAGAATGTTTCAAAATTAGAACAAAGCTCACATGTTTCCGTAGACATGTATGGTAGCTTACTTCAAGAGGGACCACCGTGACGTTTTCTGCTCGAAGAAATAAACATGGCAAGTTACCTAAAGACACGCTGGATTTTATGTTCTCTTTCGTCACGTAAAAATTAATTTAAAACGACTTGCACCACCACTCCAACTTCAGGCTGATTCCTTTAACGTTGCCAGCATCCAGCAAAACCTACAACTACAACTAGATGTCATATTGTTAACTACATATGCTCAGGAGACTTTCTAGACTTCTAATACAAACCTAATTCATATCGTTCTTTGGCTCGGAGACGAAATTGGCTTCACTATTCTTGCCTGTAGCACCATCTTCTCTCATGTCAGTTGCCACGCAGTAGGCGAACAGACCAAAATATCCCAGAGTAGCGCATATGCTGTTAAAATCATTGAGTCTTCCTGTCCGTCGAAACCTGCACCTGCGGGGTGACAACAGCAGAAAAGGCTCTCAGAAAAGAAAGGGGAAAAATAGAGCATAGTTATGCATATGTTTGAGATTATACCAAATTGGGTCATGAGGCCGAGGCTCCACTTGAGCAGCAAGGCGAGTGATCAGCCGATGAGTTTGGATGTCTTCCCAGGACAACTGTGGGTAAAGTTCAGACCTTTTCACCGCTACGAGCAAATCAAACAACTCTTCTTTCTTCTTCTTGAATCACATTTCCAGCAATTCCAGCTCGCCGTGAGGTGCTGCACTAGATGTCGGCTGGCCACACAAACACAACATGATTAAACTCGCCGTGAGGAGTAGTATGGTTTCCTTCACAGAATTGTATCTGTCATATATTAGTGGTTTGCTGAAAGAAAATTTGACATTACAAAATCCATCCATATATCCTGTCCTCAGAATTAATCAACGTATGTTTATACATGACTTGCAAAAGGCTATCATCATTCTTAATTTCTCACAACGTTGAGGTCTTGATCTCCAGCAATCGATCGCCGGATCTGAAGAGCAATCAATGGTTGCACTGACTAGCCGGCAATCGATTTTTTTTTTCTATTCCTTTGCCCCAACTCGTCAGGTTTCAGAGATTTGTCGAAGGTTTTCGGGAGGAATCGGCAGCAATAGTGCTGGCCATGGACAACCCTAAATCTGCCCCCCACGCAACGCCGGAAACAAGGCCAACGCTGGTACTGCTTGAGAGGGCGGCCGTAACCTCGGAGGTCGGAGAGGGATCGAAGGTAGGAGAAAAGAAGTACCTTGCCACTGATGGAGGAGGTGGACATGAGCCGGCGGCCAGGGGAAGTGCCGTTTAGCAAGAGCCGCCGAGGTTCCTCCGCCACGACCGAAGACCTCACCTGCGCGCCTCGCTGCTGGAGCGCACGCTCGCAGAGCCTCTTCGCCGCGTGCCGGAGCGCCGCCATCGATCGATCCGCTTCTTCTTCGTCGGTTGCTGGGGATTGGGGGCCTCCAGTGTATATAGGCCCGTCCGTCCGTCTCTCTATCTTGTGATTTGTGAAGAACTCTCTTTTCCGAGAATACATCTCCAACATCGTATCTTAATCGGACACACCAAACATCTACATAAGCGTCCGGATACGTTTACATGACACAGACACAAGAGTCGGCCACCCAATACGTTTGCTCATGTATTTTTCTATCTCCGAAGCACTCAAAATAACTATAAAAATAGCACAAAATAATCCATGAATAGCATGCAAATATTCTAGTGCGCGAAGTGTTGCTCATCCATAGTTCAAAATAAATATTACGCCCGAAATAATCCTAGGGCAAAGTGTTGTTCATCCAGACATTGTGCCCCTTTAGCTTCATCCAACAACGCATCAACATGAATGGTCCACCACTACGTTGTTTGGTATAGCACGTCAGCGCGTCCGAGCTATATAATAATGTGAGCATCAAGTTGCGACATTGAGTGAATTAATAAATTGACCAACATACCCCTTCGCCTCTGCTTCTCGTGAGGTCGACTAGGGTTTGCTCGCCTCCCATCGGCGCCGCCGCCAATCTACCTCGTCTTTTGTGGCCTTAAGCCATGAAGACGAGGTGGATCTCGGTCCTTGCCGGCTGGAGGGCTCCTGCTTCGTTTTTAGGTGTTTTCCTGTGTTCGTTTAGTGTTTGTGTTCTGCTCAGAAAGACGAGGCAGCGACGACTTTCTGAAGATGGAAAAAGGTTCTCCCCGACTAGCCCCCGTTTCGGCGGCGCGCCTTCGGCTCGCTCCAATGCTTGTAGTCGTCGCTAGGTGGTCTACGGGCCTGGATGTAATATTTACTTCTAGTGTTCTTTGTACTACCTTGATAGTTGATGAATAGAAAGTTTTTCTCGCAAAAATTAAATAAATTGACCAACATGTAGAGCAACTAGAAGAGAACTTACGATCTCCATGACTGATGATCCCGGTGGTCACCCACTTTCCATCCGTGCGATCGCACTGCAATACTTCATAAGGAGTTTGAGATGGTGTATCACCCATGGGCTAGTGATTTCACATTGCACTCATGGATCACGTGCAAGTTGTAGGGCACAAAGTGTTTTTTGCTCGTAAACCAAGAATGCACATTTTCCCAAAATGTCGTACCCTCTTGCTCCAGGCCTACAAAGAATACACTTCTGGCCAACCAAGCATCGCCACAACAACTCATCCTCCATCATCAAGTACGCCACCATTGTGCTTGCTTGAAAGTAAACAACAATAACGTAAAAAAAACTCATTGTTGGCATTTGGCCAAAAACTTATCGGGTGTGGTGTCCGCCATGGACGGCGTCACCGGGGGCGGAGGATACCTGGTTGCGGGCGGCTCTGGAATGGACGGTGGCGTAGTCCAAGGCGGACGTCCGGCAAGGCCTGGGCAGCGGACGTCCAACAAGGTCTGTGCAGCGGCTGGAGTGGTAGAGCAACGTCATGGGCTAGATCACCGCAAGATTGAACCCACTGCAAAGCACCACTCCCTCTGAAGAAAAAACATCGAACTTGGCCAAAGAAGATATATAGATCGGAGAGCATGCAAAGCTATTTAATTATACAACAAATATAACCTCAAAAAATTCAACTGATTTCAATGAATAATCTGATCATAAAGTGACAATTCATCATGTCTCAACAAACACACCGCCTATTACATCGAATTGATCCCGAGCTAGCATGCGAGAAATCTCATGGGACACATGGTATTGAATATCCAGAGAGAGAGAGAGAGAGAGAGAGAGAGATAGAGAGAGAGAGAGAGAGAGAGAGAGAGAGTCATCTAGCTACTACAACGGACCCATAGATCCTGATAGAACTACTCACACGTCATCATGGAGGCGGCAAGGTTGATGAAGAAGACTCTGACAATGGCTTTTCCCTTCGGTGGAGCTCCGGAAAAGACCTCCAGATGGGATCTTCGTGGAACAGTGGCTTGCGGCGGCGATAAAATTATTTTGGAGGTACGATGAATAGTTTCAGTATTTATAGGGATTTATGGTGGTGGAATCAGGTCAAGGCGGTAAGTAGGGGCCCCATACGGGCAGGGGGCTCGGCCTACCCCTTGGTCGTGCCACCTGGCCGTGTGGCCCCCTGGCTTCTCGTCTCGATCTCCCCCGAAGCTTCCAGTGTTTTTTGTGACAAAAAAATCATGTTAAATCGGCAACTTATTTTGACCTTCGTAGATGTTGATTTCCTGCAAAACCAAAAACAAATAGAAAACAGGAACTGGCACTCGCACTAAATTAATAGGTTAGTCCATCAAAATAATATAATTTTTTATAAAAGTATATAGAAATAATAATATAATAGCATGAAACAATAACAAATTATAGATACGTTTGAGAGGTATCAGCCGCCAACTCCACCGTGCCGCTGCCACCTACCTCCCCCCCACCATCCACCATGCCGCCGCCACCTACCTCGGCAGCGTCCGTGGCTGTGCCGCAGTCACCTGTTCCACCGCTCCCGCAGCCGCAACCGCCGTCGTAGACTCTGTTGTGAATCCTCCTTGCCGTGCTGAGATGGACAACACTAATTCTGAGGTGCGCGCGCGGTGACCACCTCAAGTTCGCCAAGATGATGGAGATATCATTGCAGTTCACCAATGTCGACAAGCTCGTCGCGAGCCGTGAGGTCCGCAGTGACGACGACGGAGCGACAATGCATTTTCCCCGTCGATGGTGTCAGCACGGTTCCCATCGATTTCCTCTTGTGGGTGATGGAGGAAACCGAGTCGGACGATCCCAGACAAGCATCTCGGTGGGCCAAGCATCGGTCTCTCGTCCGGGACCGACGGTCGATGCAGTGGAGGCGGTGGCGCCGACAACCATCATTCTGGATGACGACAAGATAGTGGATGCCGACGCCAATGCAGAAGCGGCGCACAGGTGCTGGATGGTGACGATAATGCAGAGGCGGTGGAGATGATGATCGACGCGCCTCGGCTGGGCTCCATTATGCAATGAAATTCTTTGGTTCAATGCTAACAAAAAAATTGCAGATGCTCTCATAAAATACGGAAGCTATGACAAAGCATACCCCTCATCATCCGCAACAACCCTGGAGCACATTTCCATGGAGATGATCTTCCGCGTAGAGAGGTTGTGTCGGAACTACTTGTGGATTTCCTTTATGTGACTTATATGATGCTTGTGAACTTTCTATGTTGCTTGTTATGTGACTTCTTCATATGGACTACATGTGATGTTTATATATATGGTGATTGTGGTGTTGATGATTACTCGACAATGGTTTGCCGAGTTTTGGTAAACGGGAACTCGGCAGAAAATGTGCCACGTGTCGAACCCCTACTCGTCGTTGGATTGCTGAGTTCCACACTCGGCAAAAGTTGTTGGACACGTGCACTGCTGTTAACGGCCGTTTCACCTAATGTGGTAGTTTGCCGAGTTCACGTTTTCTGAAACTCGGCAATGGCTATTTAAATGTTTGTCGGGTGCCCAATAATAGGAACTCGACGAAATTAATGATTGTCGGCGACTGTCCAGGCGAGTACTGTTTGCCGAGAACGGAACTCGGCAAGCAGAATGCCGAGTTGTTTCTAGTCTTTGCCGAGTTCCTTGGGAACTCGGTGAGTTCAGCGATTCAAGTACTGGTCAGGACTTCCATTGAATTTTTCTAAGCACTATATTTGAGTTAAGCTACATTTCCTTTGCAGTACATCTAGTGTGTCATGCTCATGCTGTTGGAGGAATATCGGACTTTCGTGGACAGAAATAACGAAAGCTGGAAAATCACTTATATGAATTACTTAGTTCTGTTCTGTAAGTTTGATTTATACTTCATTGCTTCTATGTATGTTTTCTTCTCTGTAATCTAATTCATTGCGCGCTGTTGCCAAGGTACTTGCTTTCTAGTCATATAGTTTCGTTGTGTAATCAGTTGGTGGAACATGGGACCAGTTTGTGTATTTCAACCTTTTCTCGGTGTCACCTCCCCACACATTGGAAAAATCTTGGATGGCTTAGCAAAGAAAGACAAAGATGCAAAGATACACATTTGCAATAAAATCTGCTTCATGTTCATTTCATTAATTGGTGTTCTTTTACTTGTATAATATCATTTATTGTTTTCTTTCCTTTGTAGGTTTGCCTGGACATCCTGCTTAATCTTTGCCAAAATATTTTTGCTTCATCTAAAATTTCATCATTTGTGGTACTGTCTGAATCATATTTGAATTATACTTCAATTTGTATGCATGTAAGTATTGGCCTAATGAGTTTTGTCCACTTGAGCTTTCATGTGATTTTACCCCTTATGGTTTTGGTTGTATAGTTCCATTTGAGCATTTGGCATTCGTTACGAGAGAACAATATGCAAGCTCACCAACTACAACACACACTTTTAATTCGGGACTGACTACATCGCTAAAGCCAAGGGTTAAACATATCTGAAGGCCCCCGGTGTTGCATGTTTAATTTCCTCGAGTGCGTGTCGTTTCCAGTTTCTACTCTGTACAGTATGAAGCCTCGCCCTGAGATACACATTGTGTTTTGTGAAGTCTGTACAGGATGTGAAGTCTGTACAGTTCTAGCTCGAGGGATTTCCCAGTTTGCATAATTATTCCTTTAGTTGCCTCTAGCTTGCTGGATGTGAAGTCTGTACTTTAAAGTATGTTCAAATTATGTTCATCTTTGATGATAGTTGCAGCTTCGTAAAATGCTTTCTATCTCCAGGTCATCCCCAATATTGACAAAATATGAGCTTAAGTTACACCTCACTAGTGCAAATCTCAAGTAAGTTTCCATGTATAGTGGTAGTGTGTGTTCTGTTTTAGTTTCTTTCTTGTAACCTATGCTTGTTCTTGTGATTCCTGTGTTCGGTTGAACACCATGTAAGTGAAGGGTTAAGCCCGGACTTTTGTATTCAAGAATTACCAGATTAAATAGCGAAAGACACGTAATTCGTTATTCAGCTTTGGAAGTAACAATTCGTTATTCAGCAAAACCTACAGCTGCAATATGACAAATTAAGCAGAAGAGAATTGCCAAACCCGTTACGGGCTTGTTTATGAGAGGCAAACTAGCAAAAACCTGACACGGCATGCAGACTACTACGGAACCATGAAACAACACGACAGATCGACCTAACATCCCCAACAAACTACTCCTGCAAACCTAACTAGAGGAAAACACACCAAGCACGACAACTCAGACAACCAAAACCACACTGACAAACTGAGAAATTACAGTGTTTCTCTTTGATTTCTCCACACCCTAATCTGGTAGGCATATGTTATATCAATAATAATACGAAGAAGGAAAATAGCAAGGATCCAGATCAATATTACATATGTTCATGAGAGTTCCTAGACTACTAACATTGTACTGTAAATCTAGTAATTGACTCTTATAACATTGTACTGTAAATCTAGTAATTGACTCTTATAACGTTGTACTGTAAATCTAGTTATTGCTTGTAGCTTCATCTTAAACTTTTCTGCACGTCAGAAAAGGCCTGCACAATTTGGGTCACATCAGCAAGGGTTGTATGTTGATTACCATCCTTCCGTAGTCCCTAGAAGACGTTGCGGGCCACATCATCGACATCCTTGGCATCGACCTTGAAGTTGAACGACCGTTCCATGGCGGCCCGCAACTCAGCTTTCTCCTGGGCAGCCTGCAACGCAGCTTTCTCCTGGGCAGTCATTGGCTCGAAAAGACCCTGCGACGCGCACAGATCAGAAGTGAGATGATTGGCATGGAACAAAAGGTGGAAGATTTATTGAGGATTTTCGACCCCAGCTCGGGTTCGCGCAGGATTTGGGTGGGTGAAGGATGGAGGATTCGGCAGCGAGCAACGGTTCTGCCATGGACAACCCTAGATCTGCCCGGCCCCCACGCCGGAGGGCAGCAAGGAGAGGAATCAAAGGCAGGAGAGGAAGAGTACCGTTTTTATCCCGAGCCGGGAGCAAAGCCTCGTCGCCGCCTGTCGGAGCGCCGCCATTGTTCTCGACGACTAGGGATCCGCTTGCTTCTTCTTCTTCTTCTTCTTCTCGGTTGTTGAGGCTAGCGTTTGTCACGAGTGTGCGTCGACGAGGGAGAGGCTCTAGTGTATATAGGGCCCGGCCCGGCCCGTTCTATTTTGGATGGGTTTTTGAGTGGATGTACAGTTTCAAAAACTTTCTTTCTAGTGCACGATCGAGGGACCGATCTAGCTTTTTGATCGGCAAACTCATCGCCTCGCTTTATTCGTATGGTATCCATGCACGAGTAGCCTCGCCCTCCACCACCACACACACAAAACAAAAGAACTCTTCCTACGCCCCTCTCTCTTCTACTGTGGCGCCACAACTACTGTCACGTGTAGTCGATTCAAAGATGTTGGAGCATCTCCAACAGGCGCGCGAAATATCCGGCGTGCTGGATAAACCGCCAGTTTGGCGCGTGAAAAAAATTGGCGCGCGCGAGAGGAAAAACGGCAGCGCACGCGGTAGTTTTGGCGCGTGACGCCCTACGCGCTGGTTAAAAGCTGCGCGGGCGCAACTGCCACGATTTCTCTCCAGCCGCGCCTTCTTCCTTGCCTCTTCCAGTGCCCCGCCGCTGCTGCGCCTTCTCCCCCGCCTCTTCCAGCACCCCACCGCCGCCGCGCCTTCTCCCCCCACCTCTTCCAGCGCCCCGCCATGCCGCCGCACCCCCGGAGCAGCTCGGGCTACCGCGGCATCCGTCTCCGCCCCTCCGGCGTGTATTACGCGGAGATCCGCTCCGGCGATCCACGCCACGGGCTCGGAACGTTCGAGACCGCCCACGAGGCCGCCCGCGCGGCGGCGTGGCACCTCGGGCGGCCTCGGTCGCAGATGAACTTCTCCGACGTGCGGACGCGCGAGCAGGCGCAGGAGCTTGCGCCTTCCCAGCGACTAATCACCGATGAGGATCGCCGCCTCCAGCGGAGGCGGGAGCGCCGCATCCTCATCGCCGTGGCGGACGAGCACGCCATGGCGGTGTGGCGCGAGTGCTTCCCACAGGATGTCGCCGCCGAGAACGAGTTCTGGGCGCAGAGGAGGGCGGAGCGAGCCGTGCGTCGGGCGGACAAGCGTGCGCGGAAGGAACTGGCGGAAGCCCAGATCGACCTGGGACCTGCGTCGACCTGGGACGATGAAGATCCTCGGTGGCTCGACGCTTTTACGTCGTCGGACTACACCACCGAGGAGGACGAGGAGTAGTTTTATCTATTTTTATTTAGCATCGTTTTATCTATTTTTATTTAGCATCGTATGAAATGGCTTGTGGTTTGGGGAACTATGCTATGAATTTGAACTATGTGTTGTTTCATATTTTTTTGTATGTGTTGTTTCAATTTTTTTTCGCTAAAACGCTATTTCGGCGCTGCAATTTTTTTTTAACGCGGCGCGCTACCGCGCGCCTGTTGAAGATGCTCTTACAAACATGTGCAACTTTTCATATGTACACCCGTGCAGAATGCACCATCACGTGTACTTTGTACACACGAACAGGAAAAAAACGTGTGTGTGTTTTGTCTTTGAAAAAGAGGATAACCCATGGCCTCGGCATCGAGCGATGCACACAACCATCTTTATTAGCAAAATGGATATATGGATCAACCCGAAGCCATCTTTCTGACGAACAAAGTCACTACACCTACAACCTTGATAATGTGCCCGACTGCCCGGGCTGCATCAACTCACACTATCTAATTCGGTGGCCTCACGAAGCCGACCCAAGGTAAGCCGAGAGCACCAATCGGTCTAATAGACCCGGAAAAACACCCATGAAGAACCGAGGGCGTCTCTGGTGTGCACACAGGGTTGTGGAGGAGCACGTCTCTGGTGTGCACACAGGTTTGGACTACCAGCCACATGAAGAATCGCACCCGGTTGGGAGCTGTTGACACACGAACACGTCACCGTGTACCCTCGACGCCGGGGGTGATGCACCGCAGCTCACGTCGAAGGAGGTCCGACCGGCAGCGCGATACGCAGGACAGCCGACAGACGCTTTTGAAGACCCGAAGCCCCGCACACCCGGGAGGGACCCCGTCAGGGAGTGCGGCGGCAATGGGCTGCCCTAGGTCGATTCGCTCGCCCCTAGAGCCTCTGTACTCGCAGCTCTCCAACACGAAGAACGACGAAGAACGAGAGAGAAAAACGATGGAGAGATAAACTGTAGATTGAAAAAGTAGTATATTGATTGTTCGATAGTGTGTTGTTTCAATCGGCCATCACCTCTTCTATTTAAGAGGGGGTTGGACTTCCCGTACAAGCAAAGGATTCATCTAGGCTTTCCTTACAAGAGAATTACATTAATTCACGTCCTAGAGTCCTGGTTCCAGTCTAACTCGGATTTAGTCTGAATCTGACCCAGACTTCTGTCCTGCTCCTTGTTTTGGTCGTAGAAATTGCGTACTAACTCGGATGGAGACGAGTCCAACATCAAACTTGTCCGCCTCGACAATCTGCATATGACAACGCGGGCCACTTCTCCTTCTAAGGCCATATTTATGACTTATAGGGCCTATCTTTAACTGTGGGTCGGATTCAATCATGCAGTTTTCTTGACTGTCCGAGTTCTGTAATAACTTTGCAGGCCGTATACTATCTCAGATGATGATGACTCCAAAAGTAAAGTTGACCGTTTCGACGAGACGAACAACTTTCATGTTGAACACTTTTTGATCTGAGGCCATCTAGATAAGTATTTGAGCCCACCTTCAGCATCTCGTCGGACAGGTTTTACTGTTCACGCGGCAAGCCTCCCGGCAAGGTACTGTTCACGCGTGGCAAGCCTCCCCCGGCAAAGTACTGTTTCACCCGGTAACAGGTTACTGTTCACACGCGGCAGCCTCCCCGGCAAGTACTGTTCACCCCGGCAAGCTCCCCTCGGCAAGTACTGTTCACCCGGCAAAGGTACTGTTCACGCGCGGCAAGCCTCCCCCCCGGCAAAGTACTGTTCACCCGGCAAAAGGTTACTGTTCACGCGTGGCAAGCCTCCCCCGGCAAGTACTGTTCACCCCGGCAAGCTCCCCTCGGCAAGTACTGTTCACCCGGCAAAAGGTACTGTTCACGCGTGGCAAGCCTCCCCCGACAAGGTACTGTTCACGCGCGGCAAGCCTCCCCGGCAAGGTACTGTTCACCCCGCAAAAGGTTACTGTTCACGCGCGGCAAGCCTCCCCGGCAAGGACTGTTCACCCGGCAAGAAGTTACTGTTCACCCGGCAAGAAGTTACTGTTCACGCGCGGCAAGCCTTCCCCCGGCAAGCTTACTATTCACGCGGCAAGCTTTCTGGCTGCACCTTGCGGGCCCTTTTTGAGGCAGCAAACGACCTCGAATGAAAATGTGCCCAAAAGCAATTCTGACCGTTTCGACGAGACGAAGACAATTCATGTAGAAAGTTTTCTCATATGAGATCATCTTGAGGGCGCAATCAGCCGAATAGTGTTCTGGATACAAAATCCCAGTACTTCGAACACAATTTCGGCTTTCGAGATGAGATCGGATGGAAATGGCCCAAACTTCAAAGTTTCTCCTTGCCGGATCGCCTCCTTGCCGGGCCGTCTCCTGCCTCTGTTTGGGTCTTCGGCAAGCACTCAAAGCCGGCAAGCTTTTCGCTTGAGTCCACTTTTACTGCATTTTGCATCGTGCCAAAATCAGATGTCAACACATGCCCCCCTGTTTTTCGGCAAAACTTGTGTGCCGAAAAATAATTTGCATTAGGCTTGTTCCAAGGACGATGTCAACACTCCATCGGCCATTAATATGTGCTTAGGGCGATAATTATATATCGGCCATTGCCTATTTAGGCTTCCTGCCACACACTTGGGTGATACTTCTTCAAATATCTGCCATTGAGAGCTCGAGATAGCAATGTTCCTTGCATGGATTCCACCAAATATGAATTTCCGGGAACTATTCTTACAATCTTGAAAGGACCTTCCCAGCTTGGAGACCACTTCCCGAATTTTCTGTCCTTTGAACCAATCGGTAGAATCACCTTCCATACAAGATCACCAATCTGAAAATTCTTCAACCTGACCTTCTTATTGTAAGCTCTTGCTACCCTCAACTTGTCCCTTTCTATGGCTTTTAATGCAGTCAAACGTTTATCGGCAACCTCATCAACGTTGTCCATCATCAAGTTATAAAAGTCCACTGCCGACAAATCATTTTGTTTGGCTATTCTCAAAGCATTCAAATTCATCTCTACCGGTAAAACGGCTTCTTGACCATATACGAGCTCATATGGAGTTACCTTCGTCGCGCCATGCCTTGAGATTCTATGCGCCCACAAAGCCTCGGACAATAATTCATGCCACCTTCTTGGATTATCTTCAATCTTCTTCTTGATGAGCTTGATCAAAATTTTGTTGCTAGACTCAGCTTGTCCATTGACTTGAGCATAATACGGGGAGGAATTGAGCAACTTTATCTTATATGATTCGGCAAATCCTCTAACTTGATGAGACATGAAAGATGAACCTTGATCCGTAGTTAATGTTTGCGGAATACCGAATCTATGAATAATGTGCTCACTTATGAATTGAATTACCTCCGTATGCGTCATATTCTTGAGAGGTACTGCTTCAGACCACTTAGTGAAATAATCAGTTGCCACCAACACGAATCGATGCCCCTTTGAAGAGGAAGGATGAATCTCTCCAATAAAGTCCAATCCCCAACCTCTAAAGGGCCACGGCTTGATAATAGGATGTAACATAGCAGCGGGAGCTAACTGAATATCACCAAACTTTTGACAAGCTTCACATCCTTTATAATACCTGAAGCAATCATGGATCATCGTCGGCCAATAAAATCCAGCACGTCGTAACAACCACTTCATCTTGGGGGCCGACTGATGAGTACCGCAAATCCCTTCATGAACCTCTCCCATAGCAACTCTTGCTTGATCCTCGTCCAAACACTTCAAAAGAACATCTTCAACCGTTCGGCGATAAAGACCACCGTCTCTTATTGTATATTTGAAAGCCATGCGCCGAACAGCCCTGTCCACCCTTTCACTCGGATTGTACAGTAATCAATAATGGGCTTTCTCCAATCATGATTTTCACCTGTACTAGATTTATTGTTAGTGACCGAATCAGTGGGCTCTGGTTCGGCCTCCCCTATATTAGCAAGACAAGACATCGGCTCTTGAGAGATATGAAACATGCCATGATTGACATGATAGCCAGATGCTTGCTGTGCTAACTCATTTGCTCTCCAATTATCATGTCTAGATATATGAGCAATGCCAAAATGATCCAAAGTAGAAATTATATCCAGACATTTATCAAGATAAACATTAAGTGATTCGTCTAAACATTGAAAAACTTTGGATACTTGTTGCACTACTAATAACGAATCACCAAAAGCCTCAATATGTGTAGCACCTATGGCCAGCAACATCTCTAAACCGAATAACAATGCTTCATATTCGGCTTGATTATTTGTGCAAAAATATTCTAAGCGGCATGAGGCTTCAAAAACAGCACCATAAGGAGATATATAAGCAACACCAACACCTTGGCCGTTGCTACAAACTGAACCGTCAAAATATAATCTCCATGGTACTAACGAGACAAGGTTTATATCAATATCTTGCTTGTCTTTAATCCGATGCTCAACGATAAAATCAGCAACAATTTGGCCTTTCATGGATTTTAGAGATTCATAAGCCAAATCATACTCAATTAAAGCATAAGCCCATTTAGCAATTCTACCACTAAGAATTGGTCTATGCAACATATATTTAATGACATCGGTTTGACAAGCTACTATGCAAGAACTTGGCACTAGATAATGTCTCAATTTTGTGCAAGCATAGTATAAGCATAGGCATAATTTTTCAATAAATGTATACCTTGTCTCGGCATCCAATAGGCGTCGGCTCAAATAAATAATAGCATGCTCTTTTCCTTCGGTTTCTTGAGTCAAAACAGCTCCAATAACGCCTTCCTCGGCTGCAATATAAAGTCTAAAGGGCTCTCTATGTTTGGGTGCCTTCATCACCGGAGGAGTGCACAAATAATTCTTAATCATATCAAATGCTTCTTGCTGTTTTGCCCCCCAAGTAAAATCAACATCATTCTTCAACCAAAGGATATGAGTAAATGCATCAACCTTCCCTGACAAATTAGCTATGAACCTCCTCAAATAATTGACCTTGCCAAGGAATTTTTGCATATCTCTCTTGCATGTTGGAGCCTCCACTTTTTGTATAGCTTCTATCTTTTTGGGATCAATCTCTATGCCATCCTCATGAATAATGAAACCCAAAAACTTACCAGCCGACACGCCAAACGCACACTTCAAAGGATTCATCTTCAGCCCATATTTCTTCATCCTCTCAAAAGCTAAACGCAAATTGGCTAAGTGAGATTCAAAAGCATCCGATTTGACAACAATATCATCAATATAGACTTCAAGTATAACACCGAGTAAATCATGAAAGATCAAATTCATAGCCCTTTGATATGTGGCGCCGGCATTCTTCAATCCAAAGGTCATCACTGTCCACTCAAATAATCCAAGGAAACCGGGGCACCGAAAAGCCGTTTTGGACATGTCCTCTTCGGCCATGAAAATTTGATTGTACCCCGCATTGCCATCAAGAAAGCTAATAACCTTATGTCCAGAAGCATCATTAATAAGCATGTCGGCTATAGGCATAGGATACTCATCTTTGGGCGTAGCTCTATTCAAATCTCTGAAATCAATGCACACCCTCAACTTGCCGGAGCCTTTCTTTTCCACTGGCACAATATTAGAAATCCACTCGGCATACCTGCAAGGTCTAATAAAATTAGCTTTAAGCAAACGACCGATCTCTTCCTTGATCCGGTCATATATTTTTGGATTGAACTTCCTAGCCGATTGTTTATACGGTCTAAAACCGGCTTTTATAGGTAACCGATGCTCCACTAGCTCTCGGCTTAAACCTGGCATCTCATGATATTCCCATGCAAAGCAACAAATATATTCTTTCAATAGCTCGATTAACTTGACTTTACAATCGGCTTTCAAATTTTTGTTTACATATGTCGGCCTAGGAATTGAGCCATCTCCAATATCTATTTCTTCCAATGGATCGGCCGACGTAAAACCTTGTCCAAGCTTATCCATATCACCTAACTCCTCTATAGACTCATACATATCGTTCCCATTGGACCGATATTCTGCAAGCCGCTTTTGTAACCACTCAGAATTAGGATCCATTTAAATACGTCATACCTTGGAGCCGATTTCCACCAACCGGCTTTAAAGAAACGGGTACAAAACCACTCTTGGTGGCGCTGAGAAAGTCAAACTCTGATAAGTCCCGTCCCGTCAAGCAAGCAACATTGGGGTGTTGCCAATCCACCGGTGTATCGGCTAAAGCAATGCAAGCCGAATTATCCGCATGAACGATCTCCACTTCATCATCAACCCATTGAATTAAAAACTGATGCATAGTGGATGGCACACATTGGTTTGCATGAACCCAATCACGGCCTAGAATGACGTTGTAGTTACCTTGCACCTCGGCGACAAAGAATGCAGTAGCCAAAGTTTTGCTCCCAACCGTAAGCTCCACGTACATCACCCCTTTGGCTTCGGTTTTCTCTTTGCCTTCAAATCCATTGAGCACCATATTGGTTTTCATCAATCCTTCGTCGGGCAAACCCAATTTCTTGAAGATTGAATAAGGCATGAGATTCACTACAGCACCACCATCGACAAGCATTCGAGTAATCGGTGACCCGTCGATATGGCCTCTGAGGTACAACGGTTTCAAGTGCGTCACTGGTTCTTTTGGCTTCTCAAATATTGCATTCTTAGGACCAAAATCCAGCTGAGCCACCTCCCCTTCTTCATCTATAGCACGAAACTCAGCGGGTAAATAAAACACCATGTTGATATCCATTCCTTCATGTACTGGTGTATGCTCACAATCTACCACGTCACCCTCCTCCTCGGGTGTGTTCAGTGCCGGGCTTGCCGGTGTTGGGCTTGCCGGTGTTGGGCTTGCCGGGCCTGCCGAGCTTGCCGGGTCTGCCGAGCTTGCCGGGTCTGCCGAGCTTGCCGGGTCTGCCGAGCTTGCCGGGTCTGCCGAGCTTGCCGGATCTGGGTTTGCCCTCTTCATTGATTTTGAAATCTGTTCGGGCGAAACGGAATCAATAGGCGCTGTAGACGATGTAACAGCAGTAGCATCGTCCTTCCTTGGTGGTACAGGTGCTGATGTGACAGATGTAGAAACCACCGCACTTTGTATTCGCTTAGGCACCCATACTTGTTCTGTAGGTACCATGGGCCGAACGTCATTGAACCACTCATCTCTTTTTTTCTCGGCCTCCTGTTCTGCCGTCTCATGACTCCTTAACCTCTGTAGTTTCCTCTTTTGCGTTTTTGTTAGCCCTGGAGGACACCACTTAGGCTGCATGTACTTTGGATCTTTGAACTTGGCTTTGCTCGTGCTAGCTTCATGATTTCTAGCCGAGTGTTTTGGCGCGATAGCAAGTATCGGCTCAGCAGGGTTGTTACGCACAGTCGGCTGTTGTATGGTGAATGTTTCAGTACCCAAGATGAGTGAGTCAGCATCAACTTTTTCTTTGCCCTTTCCAGACCCAACTGCTGCACTTGGTGATTTGGCACGCCACACCTGCTTGTTGATCCCTTCTTGATTATTCTGCATTGGCCGATTGACTCCTTTATTCAAACGGCCTCGAGTGGGATAAGAAAACTTCTCACGTATAGGCCTCCTTGGTTCTGCCCATCCTGGATGAAAAGCATAAGGGGCCATTGGGGGCTGCCCCCATCCTCCATTGAAGCCTTCCATGTAATGTGGCGCATAAGGTGGTGGCGCCATCCATGGTCTTGGCGCCCACGGCCCATATGTCCTTGTATGATGCTGAAATTCTTGCCTTGGAGGTGATCTTGAACGCTTCAAATTAGCTGACCGATTAGAGCTAGAACCGGCCGCTTGATTGGCGTATTTGGACAGCAACATATCAAACGTTGGTTTGATTTTCTTGCGCTGCACTTTGGCTTCATTCAGCTTCCACTTGCCAATTTCCGGACTCTTGGGCTTCACAAACTTAACACGGGTATTCTCTTGCCCTTGCGGTTGCCCCCCGAGTGCAGGATTCTTGACAGTGATTTTGATTATCTCCCCGCCATCGGGTTGCTTGTCGAGCACCACTTGCCTTCCCAAGACCTTGTCGCCATCTCTGTTTTTCCTGGGCTCACCAATGACAATATTAGTTTTATTAGCGGATTCGGCCACTTCCGGCCGAATGAGCACCTTTTTCCCCTCCAAATCCAGAGTATTCATTGGGAAGGGCTGCTTATCAACTTGCATCTCAGAAAAGTTCAATCGTCCATCATTAATGGCCGATTGTATCTGTCGTCGAAAAACATTGCAATCATTAGTCGCATGAGAAAAAGAATTATGATACTTGCAATAAGCACGCCGTTTCAGCTCTTCAAACGGCGGTAAAGTATGAGATATTCTAATAATCTTAGCTTGTAGCAAAGCATCAAATATTCTATCACATTTAGCAATATTAAAAGTAAACTTCATCTCATCATCACGATTCTTATGAATCGGCTTTAAATCATTGCAAGTAAATGGTTTGGCCTTCGAGGGCCAAACAAATTCAGCAGCATAAATATCACCCTCATCGTCCGAACGATCACTATCATATTCAACCATATTCATCTTTGGACGATCAGTTTTATATCTATGCACTTCTTTAAGCTCCTTGCTTCGGCTTTCATGAGCCAAAGCCCTCTGTAAGACTTGGTTGATACTTATAAATTCATAGCCTTCTAGTTTCTCTCTAATATGAGCTCTCAAACCATTAAGCACAAGATCAGCCAAGTCTCTCTCAGTTATCACTAAACTATAGCACCGGTTTTTTGTTTCCCTAAATCTCTTGACGTAATCAGAGACCGATTCATCATGCTTCTGCTTAACCGATGTAAGATGTGACAACTTAAGTTCATTATCGCCGCTATAAAAATGATCATGAAATTTTTGCTCTAGCTGCAACCATGCACGAATAGAGCCATGCGGCAAAGAAGAAAACCATGAAAATGCGGTACCAGTTAATGACAAAGGAAATAAACGCACTTTCAATTCATTTATCGAACCTGCTTCACCCAATTGTGCTAGGTATTGGCTAACATGCTCCCATGTGGTTTTTGTGCCCTCTCCATTAAACTTAACAAAATCTGGAATTTTATACCCTTGAGGGCACGGAATTGCATCAAAGTATTCAGGATACGGCTTTTGATAAATCCGATTCCTAGGTAGTTCAACACCAAAATTCTCTCGAAGTGTTTTAGCCATCTCCTCTCTAAACCTAGCTAGAGCATCGTCCGTAGTAGACGATGAAGCTTGTGGCACTGGCATAGGAGGATTGGGGTTAGCAATCATGGGTGTAAATTGTGACATGTTTGCCGAACCATAGTTCGGCAATGATCTAGCAGTGTTTCCACCTATTTGGTTCGGCGTTGCCACCGAACTCTGCATAAAAGGATTAAGTGGTGCAGCCACAATTTGATTGGTATGGGTAGGAAAATAATTCATCGGCATGGGAGGCGCCGATGAAATAGGCAAAGCTGAATCAGGGTTTCCCATACTAGCAGGCATGTTAGGCATATTCTTCTGAGCATTAGTATTGTCTAAGAAAGCTTGATAGATCAGATTATTGCTATCAGTAATATGACTCTTAATTTCAGCCCATTGCTCAGGAGAAAAGGTAGTACTTACAGAAGGTTTAACCTGCTCAGTTTGAAGAGGAGGAAACTTGATTTCTCCAACCGGAGTGATATTGCCTTGGCGGTCCTTCTTGAAGTTTCCAAGGAACTCCTGCAACTCCTTCTCTTCACGCGCCTTCTTGTATTCCTCATAAGCTTGACGATGCTCGGCCGATAACTCCTCCAGATTGGGCTTGATGATGTTATCGGCATCAACTTCCGAGGGATTGGAAAGATTGGACATGATGGATGATGATTCTTGATCAAAAGTTTCCCAGCGGAGTCGCCAAAAAGTGTGTTGACACACGAACACGTCACCGTGTACCCTCGACGCCGGGGGTGATGCACCGCAGCTCACGTCGAAGGAGGTCCGACCGGCAGCGCGATACGCAGGACAGCCGACAAACGCTTTTGAAGACCCGAAGCCCCGCACACCCGGGAGGGACCCCGTCAGGGAGTGCGGCGGCAATGGGCTGCCCTAGGTCGATTCGCTCGCCCCTAGAGCCTCTGTACTCGCAGCTCTCCAACACGAAGAACGACGAAGAACGAGAGAGAAAAACGATGGAGAGATAAACTGTAGATTGAAAAAGTAGTATATTGATTGTTCGATTGTGTGTTGTTTCAATCGGCCATCACCTCTTCTATTTAAGAGGGGGTTGGACTTCCCGTACAAGCAAAGGATTCATCTAGGCTTTCCTTACAAGAGAATTACATTAATTCACGTCCTAGAGTCCTGGTTCCAGTCTAACTCGGATTTAGTCTGAATCTGACCCAGACTTCTGTCCTGCTCCTTGTTTTGGTCGTAGAAATTGCGTACTAACTCGGATGGAGACGAGTCCAACATCAAACTTGTCCGCCTCGACAATCTGCATATGACAACGCGGGCCACTTCTCCTTCTAAGGCCATCTTTATGACTTATAGGGCCTATCTTTAACTGTGGGTCGGATTCAATCATGCAGTTTTCTTGACTGTCCGAGTTCTGTAATAACTTTGCAGGCCGTATACTATCTCAGATGATGATGACTCCAAAAGTAAAGTTGACCGTTTCGACGAGACGAACAACTTTCATGTTGAACACTTTTTGATCTGAGGCCATCTAGGTAAGTATTTGAGCCCACCTTCAGCATCTCGTCGGACAGGGTTTACTGTTCACGCGGCAAGCCTCCCCCCGGCAAGGTACTGTTCACGCGTGGCAAGCCTCCCCCGGCAAAGTACTGTTTCACCCGGTAACAGGTTACTGTTCACACGCGGCAAGCCTCCCCCGGCAAGTACTGTTCACCCCGGCAGCTCCCCTCGGCAAGTACTGTTCACCCGGCAAAAGGTACTGTTCACGCGTGGCAAGCCTCCCCCGGCAAAGTACTGTTCACCCGGCAAAAAGGCTACTGTTCACGCGCGGCAAGCCTCCCCCGGCAAGTACTGTTCACCCCGGCAAGCTCCCCTCGGCAAGTACTGTTCACACGGCAAAAGGTACTGTTCACGCGCGGCAAGCCTCCCCCGGCAAGGTACTGTTCACACGCGGCAAGCCTCCCCCGGCAAGCACTGTTCACCCGGCAAGAAGTTACTGTTCACCCGGCAAGAAGTTACTGTTCACGCGCGGCAAGCCTTCCCCCGGCAAGCTTACTATTCACGCGGCAAGCTTTCTGGCTGCACCTTGCGGGCCCTTTTTGAGGCAGCAAACGACCTCGAATGAAAATGTGCCCAAAAGCAATTCTGACCGTTTCGACGAGACGAAGACAATTCATGTAGAAAGTTTTCTCATATGAGATCATCTTGAGGGCGCAATCAGCCGAATAGTGTTCTGGATACAAAATCCCAGTACTTCGAACACAATTTCGGCTTTCGAGATGAGATCGGATGGAAATGGCCCAAACTTCAAAGTTTCTCCTTGCCGGATCGCCTCCTTGCCGGGCCGTCTCCTGCCTCTGTTTGGGTCTTCGGCAAGCACTCAAAGCCGGCAAGCTTTTCGCTTGAGTCCACTTTTACTGCATTTTGCATCGTGCCAAAATCAGGTGTCAACAGGAGCATTGCTCGACTAGACAAAAGTCAGCTAACGGGGCATGAACGCCGCCGAAGACACGTAAAGCGCATAGGAGGACAACCTCCCCAGCTTGGCCGCGGCATGGCGCAAGGACCTCTTGTCCGACAGTGCGGACAGCTCAACCGAGTCGAGAATGTCACCTGCACCCGGTCAAGCACATTCGCGACGACGAACAAAACGGTGGCGTCAGGGCAAATGAAGTGGTAGAAGAGCGACGACATGGCCACTGCCAGAGGGCCGTCCGACAGCCAAGAGTTGAGCCTGAAGGCAATCCGTAGTCCTCGCCTCGTCCCCCATTGTAGCCATTGAGATGCCCCGGCAGAGCCGCATCAATCCGACCAGGGACAATCGGTGAGGGTCGGAGAGGCCGGAGACCGGAGGCCGCCGGGGTTGAGGGGGAGAGCATGCACCCATCGAGGCATGTCAAGACCTAGCGAGCCTAGGGAGAGTCGACCTGGGTGTGCAGACGGTGCAACATCTTCATCCACAGATAGTTGTTCAGCACTTAGACCGAACACCACCGAGCCATCCTTCATGTTTGGAGCGACACGCCTTGTCCCAGGAAATGAGGCATCGATCCCCGGGCCTTGTTGGCCATGGCCCACAAGAAGGAGCAACGCAGAGCGTCGATTGACCGGACCACCGACGGTGGAAACTCCATAGCTACCATGGCATATGTGTGTAGGGCGTCCAAAACAACATTTAGCACGACGAGGCGGCCACCAAATGTCAACAGCTACATGCACCACCTCCAGAGGTAAGCACTTAGCTAGCCTTGGCAATCAGTGGTCGAAAATTTTCAATTGTCAGTTTATGGGAGGAAAGCGGCAGCCCCAAGTACACCTGGGGAAGGACTCCACGCAGCAGCTGAGCACAACAGTCATGGCCAGAATATCATCTTCCAGGACACTCATGGGGCGACCGTGCTCTTGTGGAAGTTGATCACAATCATCGAGGATCCTTTTTTGGTGCTCCACAACCCGGAGTTCCGCATCGCATGATGATGAGGGTGTCATCAGCGCACTGAATGATCGAGGGCGGCATTTTGCAAACCATAGTGTCACAGAGGACGCCGTCCTGCCTGATCATCTGTTGGGGGACAACGGCGACCAGCAGGAAGAGGTGTGGCGACATGGGATCCCCTACCGTAGGCCCCGCTTGCACTGAATCCACCAGCTGGGCACCCTGTTAGGGATGGCCGCTAACATGGAGGACTGGAAGATGGAGTCCATCAGTCGCACCGCCGGTCCGGAAACCCACAAATCTCCATGATCCTTCACAGGCTAGCTATACAAGTCGACGGAATCGAAGGCCTTGGCAAAGTCGAGCTCGAGGACTAGCGTGGGGGCATTCCTTTTGAAGCAGCACTGAAAAACCACGGCGGCATCGATGAAGGTCTCGGTGAAGCTTCTCCCGGCGATGAACTCCAGTTGGTCTCCGTCGATGATGGAGTTGATTTAGCAGGGAAGAAATAAAACTCCACAAATGGCCATTGCTCTTTGTTTTTGCCGTGTTTTCGTATATAGACATGAAAAAATTACCTAAAGGCCAACTACCTAGACAACAACTCGATTTTATATTTTCTGTGTGCTAACACCATGTAAACGACTATTTACTGTGACTTGCGCCACCGCTCCAATCAGATAGGCATGTCCACTCCTTAATTTCAAAGATAGAGAACCATTCTTTTTTTTTTTGCGAAAAAGATAGAGAACCATTCGACCTTACAAAGGAAGAAAATATCCAAACACGATACTCTTAACCGCAAAGATCAAAATATCATCATACTAGTAATTAGCTAGTTAAATATATAGGCACTAAAGTTCATAAAGGTTAAGTTTCTAGATTTCTAAAGCTAGTCGAATCATACTTCGGCTTCCCATGGCCATGTGGGCATCTACGAATGATGTTGTAGTTGAAGGAATGCCCTGGTTTACTTAATTGCCCATTTGGTTTAGGCCTCTAGCTGTTGTTGGGGTTATTACCATTTAGTTATCTTTATCTTTACCTAATAATAAAATGGCTCACTAGTAGAAAACCCACCTTTCGTCCGCAGCATTAGTCCCGGTCAGGTTTGGACCCGGGACTAATGTGATCATTAGTCCCGGTTCCAACGGCTAGGACCGGACGGGGGCACGGCGACCTTTAGTCCCGGTTCAAATGGGACCTTTAGTCCCGGTTGGTGATACCAACTGGGACTAAAGGGGTGGCGGCAGGCTGGGGCCCCTCCGAGCACCTTTAGTCCCGGTTGGTATCACCAACCGAGACTAGAGATGGACCTTTAGTCCCGGTTGGTATCACCAACTGGGACTAAAGATATCCCTATATATAGATATGCTTCGTCCAGCCCGAGCTCAAGCTCTCTGCTCCATTGATCTCCTCTCCTAGCTCGAGCTCATCCTCCATTTTTGCCAAAATTTGTCAAAGATTGGAGGCACCCCATCTATCCAAGGGTTCTAAAAGGTTAGCAACTTCATCCTTTCATCTCTCATTGCTAGTTTAGCTCGTTTCATGCTCTATAAGTATAGTGATTTGTGGGTTTTAGTTTGGGAGTAAGTATGTGGGAGTTTATTTGATTTGTATGCAATTTGAGCTCAAATTAACTTCTTGGTTTGCATATGTGTAGGTGTGGTTTACTTAGTGCCTTCCCGTCCCCGTCCTCACCGCCGTCGATCGCTGCTACTTGTAGCTTGCGTTGGTATTTCCCCGAAGAGGAAGGGATGATGCAGCACAGTAGAGATAAGTATTTCCATCGATATGAAACCAAGGTTATCGAACCAGTAGGAGAATCACGCAACACCTCGTTAAATAGTACCTGCACACAAGCAACAAATCCTTACACCCAACGCAAACAAGGGGTTGTCAATCCCTTGGCGGTAAGATTGCAAGATTAAATTGTATTTGATAGATTGAAAGATTGCAGCAAAAATATAAAATAAAATAGAAAACAAAAGATGGCAGCAATATTTTTAGGGTTTTAGTAATTTGAGATTGATAAGACCCGGGGGCCATAGGTTTCACTAGAGGCTTCTCTCGAGAAAATAACATACGGTGGGTAGACAAATTACTGTTGGGCAATTGATAGAAAAGCAAATAATCATGACGATATCTAGGCAATGATCATGTATATAGGCATCACGTCCAAGATTAGTAGACCGATACTGTCTGCATCTACTACTATTACTCCACACATCGATGGGCTATCCAGCATGCATCTAGTGTATTAAGATCATAAAGAACAGAGTAATGCTTTAAGAACGATGACATGATGTAGACAAGACAAACTCAATGAATAAATCCCATCTTGTTATCCTTAGTAGCAACGATACATACGTGTCATGTCCCCTTCTGTCACTGGGATTGAGCACCGCAAGATCGAACCCACTACAAAGCACCTCTTCCCATTGCAAGATAGATCAACTTAGTTGGCCAAACCAAATCAATAGATCGGAGAAGAAATACGAGGCTATAATAATCATGCATAAGAGAGACCAGCAAAGACTCAAATACTTTCATAGATAATCTGATCATAAACTCACAATTCATCGGATCCCAACAAACACACCGCAAAAGAAATTACATCGAATAGATCTCCGAAGAGAACATTGTATTGAAGATCAAAAAGAGAGAAGAAGCCATCTAGCTACTGCCTATGGACCCGTAGGTCTGTAGTGAACTACTCACGCATCATCGGAAGGGCAGCAACGTTGATGAAGAACCCCTCCGTGATCGATTCCCCCTTCGGCAGATTACCGGCGGAGGCCTCCAGATGGGATCTCTCTGGAACAGAAACTTGCGACGGCGGAAAAAGTATATCGTGGACTCCCCTAGGGTTTTTGGATTTCTTCTGAATTTATAGTCCAGGAATTAGGTCAAACGGGGCTTGGTGGGGCCCACGAGGCACCAGGGCGCGCCTGGCCCCCCAAAACTTGAAAACTTCAATCACCCAAAACTCAACAAAACCTTCGTGAGATCCGTTAGTATAATAAAATAAATCACTACTATAAGTACTGTTGCAAACCCATTCATATTTTATTTTTGCATTAAACCTACTGTACTCCAACTTCACCATGGCTTATACCCCCCGATACAATCCATAGATTCATCAAAATAAGCAAGCAACACAGCAAAAACAGAATCTGTCAAAAACAGAACAGTCTGTAGCAATCTATTTAGAAACCATACTTCTGTAACTCCAAAAATTCTGAAAAATTAGGACAACGTGGACAATTCATATACCAATACTGGGTAAAAATTTCAGAATTTTTTCACGCTCCAGTACAGAAACATATTTTCTGTACCGGACACGAAAGTTTCTGTTTTTCGAACAGCATCAATCATACTATGTTCCAAACCATCCCAAAGGCTTTACTTGGCACAAACACTAATTAAAAACACAAAAACACCATCATACCAGTAGCATGACAGCAAAAACACACCAAAACAGAAACTTAAAGCAAAATTTTATTTTATTCATTGGGTTGCCTCCCAACAAGCGCTATTGTTTTATGCCCCTAGCTAGGCATAATGCATAATTTCAAGTGTTGTTATCTTTAGTTCCCAATTCCTCAATCACACAACCACTTTTTCCAGTAGATTTAACATAGGTGTTTCTCACCATCACACTTCTAGGCACAAAATCAATAATTTTACTTTTGTAGATAGGTTCCTTAATTATATTGGCAAAATTGGGGTGCACGCTAATCATTTTAAGCTCCTCATTTCCCTTACTAGAGGTGGTACCATTGGTTTTAGGAACAAATATAAATTTGCAATTCTTGCTAGGAGGGGTCTTTTCAATGGTTTTCACAGAAGAAAAAGCGGAACCCAAGTTATTAATAATTTCTTCCAACTTATCAATCCTAGCGGGACTTTGTTCAATCCTTTCATTAACTATAGGTTCTTTCTCCTTTAGCATCTTAAGAGTAACCCCCATCTTAGATCCAAACTGATTAACGATGTTATGAATCCTTTTATCTAAATTTTCAATATGCTCAATGGTAGGCATTTTAGTTTCAATAGCGTCTATCCTTTGCATAACATGTTCCAAGGTCAAAGTTGTTTCATTAATAATGATAGGTGGTGATCCCACTAAATTTCCCATAGCATTAAAAGCATCCAAAGATGGACACATCAAGAAATTCCCTCCAGTAATAGTATCAAGCACAAATCTATACCAAGTAGTAATTCCCACATAAAAATTGCGAAGAAGAATAGTGGATTATTGCTTACGAGTTGATCTATTATGAGCATCGCAAATCCTATACCAAGCATCTTTCAAATTCTCTCCTCCCCTTTGTTTAAAATTAAGCACTTCATTTTCAGGGGGAATAGTAACGAGCGAAGAACTAGCCATAAAGGTGAAGCAATCAAAACAAGCAAACAAGGAAAAGGCAAAAAAAGCAAACAGAAAATATTTTTGTATTTTTTTTGTAAAAACGTTTTAGAAGTGGGGGAGAGGAAAACAAGAGGCAAATAGCAAATAAAGTAAATAAAGTAAATGCAAGGAGATGAGTGCTTGAGCAAAGGTACTTGGATGATGTTGATGATGTCTCCCTGGCAATGG
This sequence comes from Elymus sibiricus, assembly GCA_039707655.1. Classification (NCBI taxonomy): domain Eukaryota; kingdom Viridiplantae; phylum Streptophyta; class Magnoliopsida; order Poales; family Poaceae; genus Elymus; species Elymus sibiricus. Next base: position 391,441,265 of record CM077664.1, on the reverse strand, counting down.
CGATAGAAATTCGCAAGTTGACGGGAGACTGAGCTTGTGTTGACGTGACTTCTCCCCGGCAACGGCGCCAGAAATTCTTCCTGCTACTTGTAGCTTGCGTTGGTATTTCCCCGAAGAGGAAGGGATGATGCAGCACAGTAGAGATAAATATTTCCCTCGATATGAAACCAAGGTTATCGAACCAGTAGGAGAATCATGCAACACCTCGTTAAATAGTACCTGGACACAAGCAACAAATCCTTGCACCCAACGCAAACAAGGGGTTGTCAATCCCTTAGCGGTAAGATTGCAAGATTAAATTGTATTTGATAGATTGAAAGATTGCAGCAAAAATATAAAATAAAATAGAAAACAAAAGATGGCAGCAATATTTTTAGGGTTTTAGTAATTTGAGATTGATAAGACCCGGGGGCCATAGGTTTCACTAGAGGCTTCTCTCGAGAAAATAGCATACGGTGGGTAGACAAATTACTATTGGGCAATTGATAGAAAAGCAAATAATCATGACGATATCTAGGCAATGATCATGTATATAGGCATCACGTCCAAGATTAGTAGACCGATACTGTCTGCATCTACTACTATTACTCCACACATCGATGGGCTATCCAGCATGCATCTAGTGTATTAAGATCATAAAGAACAGAGTAATGCTTTAAGAACGATGACATGATGTAGACAAGACAAACTCAATGAATAAATCCCATCTTGTTATCCTTAGTAGCAACGATACATACGTGTCATGTCCCCTTCTGTCACTGGGATTGAGCACCGCAAGATCGAACCCACTACAAAGCACCTCTTCCCATTGCAAGATAGATCAACTTAGTTGGCCAAACCAAATCAATAGATCGGAGAAGAAATACGAGGCTATAATAATCATGCATAAGAGAGACCAGCAAAGACTCAAATACTTTCATAGATAATCTGATCATAAACTCACAATTCATCGGATCCCAACAAACACACCGCAAAAGAAATTACATCGAATAGATCTCCGAAGAGAACATTGTATTGAAGATCAAAAAGAGAGAAGAAGCCATCTAGCTACTGCCTATGGACCCGTAGGTCTGTAGTGAACTACTCACGCATCATCGGAAGGGCAGCAAGGTTGATGAAGAACCCCTCCGTGATCGATTCCCCCTCCGGCAGATTACCGGCGGAGGCCTCCAGATGGGATCTCTCTGGAACAGAAACTTGCGGCGGCGGAAAAAGTATATCGTGGACTCCCCTAGGGTTTTTGGATTTCTTCTGAATTTATAGTCCAGGAATTAGGTCAAACGGGGCTTGGTGGGGCCCACGAGGCACCAGGGCGCGCATGGCCCCCCCCCAGGCGTGCCCTGGTGTGGGGTCCACCAAGGTCTTCTGGCCTCCTCCCGAAGCTTCCAGTATTCTTCATGCCCAAGAAAATATCTCCAAAAAGTTTCACTGTATTTGGACTTCGTTTGATATTGATTTTCTGTGAAACAAAAACAGGGCAGAAAACAGCAACTGGCACTGGGCACTAGGTTAATAGGTTAGTCTCCAAAAATGATATAAAATTACTGTAAATGATTATAAAAACATCCAAGATTGATATTATAACAGCATGGAACAATCAAAAATTATAGATACGTTGGAGACGTATCAATCACCCGCGCCGTTGCTACTTGTAGACTGCGTTGGATTTTTATCTCCGAAGAGGAGAGGATGATGCAGCACAGTAGAGTAAGTATTTCCCTCAGTTAAGAAACCAAGGTTATCAATCCAGTAGGAGAACCAAGCAACACCACGTAAACATCACCTACACACAAAACGCAAACCCTTGCACCCAACGCAAACGAGAGGTTGTGAATCTCTCGGCGGTCAAGTAACGAGATTAAAAGGTATATGATAGATTTAAGTGAAGCATTCTCAAAAAGATATCAAAATAAGTGAAGCACTAGAGCAACCACCTAGCATTCTCAAAAAGATATAAGTGAAGCACTAGAGCAACCACCTAGCTCAACAAATTTAAGTGAAGCACAAAGAGCAATTCTAACAAATTAAGATGACGTGAAGCTATCTCAAGCAAATGTGTTCAGAGGTGATGATTGTGATAAAATAAAAATAAAATAAAGCAAAGAATCATATCATACAAGACGCTCCAAGCAAAACACATATCATGTGACGAATAAAAATATAGCCTCAAGTGTGTTACCGATAGTCGTTAGAAGAAAGAGGGGATGTCTTCCGGGGCATCCCCAAGCTTAGACGCTTGAGTCTCCTTGGATATTACCTTGGGGTGCCTTGGGCATCCCCAAGCTTAGGCTTTTGCATCTCTTCATTCCTTCATCCATCGTCGTCACACCCAAAACTTGAAAACTTCAATCACACAAAACTCAACAAAACCTTCGTGAGATCCGTTAGTATAACCAAACAAATTACCACTATAATTACTGTTCAAAATCCATTCAAATTTTATTTTGCATTAAAGGTACTGTGTTCTCACTTTCCCATGGCTTGCACCCCCCGATACAATCCATAGTTTCATCAAAACAAGCAAACAATGCATCAAAAACATAATCTGTAAAAAACAGAACAGTCGGTAGCAATCTGTCGAAAAGCCATAATTCTGAAACTCTAAAAATTCTGAAAAATTAGGACAACGTGTACAATTTGTATATCAATCACGTGTAAAAAATTCAGACTCATTCGACGCTCTTATGAATTTATAAAAATTCTGTACTGGGCGTCAAAGTTTCTGTTTTTCACAGAATTGCGTTCACAAGCATCCACATCATCCCAAAGGTCTTACTTGGCACAAACACGAATTAAAATATAAAAACCAACTCAAAACAGATGCAAATAAAGGATAATCAAAAGAACAGAAACAAAAAGTGAAAAATAAAAATTTATTTTATTCGTTGGGTTGCCTCCCAACAAGCGCTATCGTTTTACTCCCCTAGCTAGGCATAAAGCAACACATCAAGTATTGTCTAGTTCCTTGATCACACACCCACCCTTTCTTGGTGGTCCAACAAGCAAGTTCTTAGCAAAAACACTTTGCGGTAAAGAATCATAAAACTTATTCTCAAAAGAAGATTGGCGAAAAGATTCAACAAAATTTGGTGCAAACTAATCATTTTGAGATCCCCATTCTCTTGGGAAGATGAAGCACCATTAGTTTTTGGAACATAAAAAAACTTGAAATTTTTGGGAAGATAATTTCTACAAACTTGTTTGGTAGGAGAAAAGGCCGAGCCCAATTTTTCAATAATTCCTTCCAACTTATCAATTCGAGCGGGACTTTGCTCTAATTTCTTATCGATAACGGGCTCTTGTCTTTCAAAGTTTTCAATGTCATTCCCACCTTAGAACCATATTGAGTAATATGATTGTGGATCTTTTTATCCAAATTCTCAAGATGTTCTATAGTGGGAATTTTTCTTTCAATAGCATCCAACCTTTGCATCACATGCTCAAGGGTCAACGGTGTTTCGTTAACCGTGATAGGTGGTGAGCCTACTAAATCATCCAAAGCATTAAAAGCATCCAAATAAGAGCAAGTTAAGAAATTCCCTCCGGTAATAGTGTCAAGTACAAAACGATACCAAGGAGTAACTCCCACATAAAAATTACGGAGAAGAATAGTGGTGGATTGCTTGCAAGATGTTCTATTATGAGCATCGCAAATCCTATACCAAGCATCTTTCAAATTTTCTCTTCCTCTTTGTTTGAAGTCAAGGACTCCATTCTCCGAGGTGGAGTTAGAAGAAGAACTAGCCATAGCGATAAAACGACGAATAAAGCAAACAAGAAAACGGCAAAGAGGCAAATAAAAGTGGCAAAAGAGAAGGCAAATATTTTTGTAAAAATTTTTAGAAGTGGGGGAGATGAAAATGAGAGGCAAATGGCAAATAAAGTAAATGCAAAGGTAAGAGTTGAGAGTGTAGGTACTTGCTAATGTTGATGATGTCTCCCCGGCAATGGCGCCAGAAATTCTTCCTGCTACTTGTAGACTGCGTTGGATTTTTATCCCCGAATAGGAGAGGATGATGCAGCACAGTAGAGTAAGTATTTCCCTCAGTTAAGAAACCAAGGTTATCAATCCAGTAGGAGAACCAAGCAACACCACGTAAACAGCACCTACACACAAAACGCAAACCCTCTCACCCAACGCAAACAAGAGGTTGTCAATCTCTCGGCGGTCAAGTAACGAGATTAAAAGGTATATGATAGATTGATAGATTGATAACAAAATAAAAGATAAAAAAGTGCAGCAAGTATTTTTGGTATTTTTGTATAAGTAAACAAGATAGATCTTATGATAAAAGTAGACCCGGGGGCCGTAGAGTTCACTAGAGGCATCTCTCAAGAAAATAGCATACGGTGGGTAAACAAATTACTGTTGGGCAATTGATAGAAAAGCAAATAATTATGACGCTATCCAAGGCAATGATCATGATATAGGCATCACATCCAAATCAAGTAGACCGACTCCTGCCTGCATCTACTACTATTACTTCACACATCGACCGCTATCCAGCATGCATCTAGTGTATTAAGTTCAAGAGAACGAAGTAATGCATTAAGAACGATGACATGATGTAGTCAAGATAAACGGTAACAAGAATTCATCCCAACTTGTTAGCCTTAATGGCAACAATACTTGCGTGTCAACTCCCCTTCTGTCACTAGGACTGAGCACCGCAAGATCGAACCCATTACCAAGCACCTCTGCCCATTGCAAGAAGATCCAATCTAGTTGGCCAAACCAAACCAAAACTTCAGAGAAGAAATACAAGGCTATATTAAATCATGCATAAAAGAGATCAGAGAAGAACTGATATGTCTCCAACGTATCTATAATTTTTTATTGTTCCATGCTGTTATAATATCAATCTTGGATGTTTTTATAATCATTTACAGCAATTTTATATCATTTTTAGAGACAAACCTATTAACCTAGTGCCCAGTGCCAGTTGCTGTTTTCTGCCCTGTTTTTGTTTCACAGAAAATCAATATCAAACGAAGTCCAAATACAGTGAAACTTTTTGGAGATTTTTTCTTGGGCATGAAGAATACTGGAAGCTTCAGGAGGAGGCCAGAAGACCTTGGTGGGCCCCACGAGCCACCAGGGCGCGCCTGGGGGGGCCAGGCGCACCCTGGTGCCTCGTGGGCCCCACCAAGCCCCGTTTGACCTAATTCCTGGACTATAAATTCAGAAGAAATCCAAAACCCCTAGGAGAGTCCACGATATACTTTTTTCGCCGCCGCAAGTTTCTGTTCCAGAGAGATCCCATCTGGAGGCCTCCGCCGGTAACCTGCCGGAGGGGGAATCGATCAGGGAGGGGTTCTTCATCAACCTTGCTGCCCTTCCGATGATGCGTGAGTAGTTCACTACAGACCTACGGGTCCATAGGCAGTAGCTAGATGGCTTCTTCTCTCTTTTTGATCTTCAATACAATGTTCTCTTCGGAGATCTATTCGATGTAATTTCTTTTGCGGTGTGTTTGTTGGGATCCAATGAATTGTGAGTTTATGATCAGATTATCTATGAAAGTATTTGAGTCTTTGCTGGTCTCTCTTATGCATGATTATTATAGCCTCGTATTTCTTCTCCGATCTATTGATTTGGTTTGGCCAACTAAGTTGATCTATCTTGCAATGGGAAGAGGTGCTTTGTAGTGGGTTCGATCTTGCGGTGCTCAATCCCAGTGACAGAAGGGGACATGACACGTATGTATCGTTGCTACTAAGGATAACAAGATGGGATTTATTCATTGAGTTTGTCTTGTCTACATCATGTCATCGTTCTTAAAGCTTTACTCTGTTCTTTATGATCTTAATACACTAGATGCATGTTGGATAGCCCATCGATGTGTGGAGTAATAGTAGTAGATGCAGACAGTATCGGTCTACTAATCTTGGACGTGATGCCTATATACATGATCATTGCCTAGATATCGTCATGATTATTTGCTTTTCTATCAATTGCCCAACAGTAATTTGTCTACCCACCGTATGTTATTTTCTCGAGAGAAGCCTCTAGTGAAACCTATGGCCCCCGGGTCTTATCAATCTCAAATTACTAAAACCCTAAAAATATTGCTGCCATCTTTTGTTTTCTATTTTATTTTATATTTTTGCTGCAATCTTTCAATCTATCAAATACAATTTAATCTTGCAATCTTACCGCCAAGGGATTGACAACCCCTTGTTTGCGTTGGGTGCAAGGATTTGTTGCTTGTGTGCAGGTACTGTTTTAACGAGGTGTTGCGTGATTCTCCTACTGGTTCGATAACCTTGGTTTCATATCGAGGGAAATACTTATCTCTACTGTGCTGCATCATCCCTTCCTCTTCGGGGAAATACCAACGCAAGCTACAAGTAGCAAGAACTCAAATAAAACAAGGATAGATCTGATCATAAACTCACAATTCATCGGATCCCAACAAACACACCGCACAAAGTCATTACATCGAATGGATCTCCATGAAGATCATGGAGACCGTTGTATTGAGAATCACAAAGAAAGAGAGAGACATCTAGCTACTACCTACGGACCCGTAGCCCTATGGTGAACTACTCACGCATCATCGGAGAGGCGGCAAGGTTGATGTAGAGCCCCTCCGTGATGAGTTCCCCCTCCGGCGGAGTACCGGAGAAGGCCTCCAGATGGGATCTCGCGAGAACAGAGGCTTGCGGCGGCGGAAAAAGTATTTCGTGGGATCCCCTAGGGTTTTTGGAATTCTTCTGAATTTATAGAGCTGGAAGTAGGGCAAAAGGAGCTGGGAGGGGCCCACATGGCACTGGGGCGCCCGGGCCATCGAAACATTTCTTCCTTGGCTTCCAAGTTCCTGTTGATCCTTATCTCCAGAAAAAAATCTCCAAAAAGTTTCGGGACGATTTGATCTTATCTGATATTGATTTTCTGTAAAACAAAAACAGGGCAGAAAACAGGAACTGGCACGTGGCACTAAGTTAATAGGTTAGTCCCCAAAAATGATATAAAAATGTATGAAATGATAATAAAAACATCCAAGAATAATAATATCATAACATGGAACAAGCAAAAATAATAGATACGTTGGAGACGTATCAGCCGTCCCGGTGCCTGCACCACCTTGGTGAGGCTCTTGCTCTCATCCTTTTTGTAAAAAAGAAATCTTATTTGTATGATTTAGATAGTTACTTGTATAATTTTCTTACTTGTATGATTGTTTGTTATATATAGTGCCATGGTTTTGATATCCGTCCCCGACGGCCCTCGTCCGGTTTATGATTCCGATGTTGTATATTATCTTTTATAACTATTTGTTTCATTTCGTCTTTATGACAATTGTGCCCGGGAAGTTGACATAGATACTTTTTTGTCTAGGAGGTATGTGAACCGGAAATTGCAACCGATCCTCTTGTCAAGAAGTTAAATTTAGTTGAAAAAGAAAACAATTGTTTGAAAGAAAATTTTAAAAGAGAAGAAGAGAAGATGAAAATTGTCTGTATGTTGCCGATGTCGTCGATGATCACAAGATCAAGATGGATGCAATGCACTTGAAGATTAGAAAGATTAGAAAATATGCCATTAATATAGATGCTTGGTATCATTATGCTGTTGGATCAATTATTACCTTAGTTGCGATTTTGATCGCATTTGTTGTTTCATTTAAATGCTTTAGCTAGATAGTTGTATGTTGTTTTATGAGAACAAGTGTGTATGAAACTTTATGTATGAACTTGTATTAATTTGGTCTTTTCGATGTTGTGTAATGAAGGTGAGCCGGCAATGGATGTACGATGACCGACGCTCTCCCCAGTTCATTAATGGCGTGCATATTTTCCTGCGTGCGGCTGAGGCAAACAAGCGGAAAGGTTTTATGTGTTGTCCATGCGGTGTCTATAAGAATGATAGGAATTACTCTACCTCAAAAGTCCTTCACAGCCACCTGCTTCAGTCCGGTTTCATGTCCGGCTATAACTGTTGGACCAAGCACAGAGAAAGAGGGGTTATAATGGAAGACAATGAAGAAGAAGAGGATGATGACAACTATCCTAGGTTCTCTGAATAAGATGGTACTACAATGGGGGAAGAAGCTGAAGAAGAGGCATCAGATGAGCCCGCTGATGATCTTGGTCGGGCCATTGCTGATGCTAAGAGAAACTGCGCAAGTGAAAAGGAGAAGTTGAAGTTGCAGTGCATGTTAGAGGATCACAAAAAAAATATTGCACCCAAATTGCGAAGATGAGAAGAAAAAGCTGGGTACCACACTGGAAGTGCTGCAATGGAAGGCAGAGAATGATGTATCTAACAAGGGATTTGAAAAGTTGCTGAAAATGTTAAAGAAGATGCTTCCAAAGGATAACGAATTGCCCGACAGTACGTATGAAGCAAAGAAGGCTGTCTGTCCTTTAGGATTAGAGGTGCAGAAGATACATGCATGCCCTAATGACTGCATCCTCTACCGCGGTGAGGAGTACGAGAATTTGAATGCATGCCCGGTATGCGCTGCATTGCGCTATAAGATCAGTCGTGATGACCCTGGTGATGTTGAGGGCGAGCGCCCCAGGAAGAGGGTTCCTGCCAAGGTGATGTGGTATGCACCTATAATACCACGGTTGAAACGTTTGTTCCAAAACAAAGAGTTGTTGCGATGGCACAAAGAAGACCGTAAGAAAGACGAGATGTTGAGAGTACCCGCTGATGGGTCGCAGTGGAGAATGAGAGAAAGTGGCCGGAGTTTGCAGATGACGCAAGGAACTTATGGTTTGGTATAAGTGCAGATGGCATTAATCCTTTTGGGGAGCAGAGCGGCAATCATAGCACCTGGCATGTGACTCTATGTATCTATAACCTTCCTCCTTGGTTGTGCATGAAGCAGAAGTTCATTATGATGCCAGTGCTCATCCAAGGCCCTAAGCAACCCGGCAACTACATTGATGTGTACCTAAGGCCATTAGTTGAAGAACTTTTACAGTTGTGGGATATAAAAGGTGTACGTGTGTGGGATGAGCACAAACAGGAGGAATTTAACCTACGAGCGTTGCTGTTTGTAACCATCAATGATTGGCCTGCTCTTAGTAACCTTTCAGGACAGACAAACAAGGGATACAATGCATGCACGCACTGCTTAGATGAGACTGAAAGTACATATTTGGATAAATGTAAGAAGATTGTGTACCTGGGACATCGTCTATTTCTTCCGATCAAGCATCTCTTAAGAAAGAAAGGGAAGCATTTCAAAGGTGAGGCAGATCACCGGAAGAAGCCTGACCACCGTACTGGTGATCATATACATGATATGGTCAAGGAATTAAAAGTAATCTTTGGAAAGGGTCCTGGCGGACAATCTGTTCCGAATGACGTTGACGGACACGAACCCATGTGGAAGAAGAAATCTATATTTTGGGACCTACCCTATTGGAAAGTCCTAGAGGTCCTCTCTGCAATCGACGTGATGCACGTGACGAAGAATCTTTGCATGAACCTGCTAGGCTTCTGGGGCGTGTATGGGAAGACAAAAGATACACCGGAGGCACGGGAGGACTAGCAGCGTATGAATGAAAAAGACGGCATGCATCCAAAGCAGTATCAAGGTCCTGCCAGCTATGCTCTTACCAAAGAAGAGAAGGAAATCTTTTTTGAATGCCTGCTCAGTATGAAGGTCCCGTCTGGCTTCTCGTCGAATATAAAGGGAATAATAAATATGGCAGAGAAAAAAAAATTCCAAAACCTAAAGTCTCATGACTGCCACGTGATTATGACGCAAGTACTTCCGGTTGCATTGAGGGGGCTTCTACCGGAAAATGTTCGATTAGCCATTGTGAAGCTATGTGCATTCCTCAATGCAATTTCTCAGAAGGTAATCGATCCAGAAATCCTACCAAGGTTACAGAATGATTTGGTCCAATGTCTTGTCAGTTTCGAGTTGGTATTCCCACCATCCTTCTTCAATATTATGACGCATGTCCTAGTTCACCTAGTCGAAGAGATTACCATTCTGGGTCATGTATTTCTACACAATATGTTCCCCTTTAAGAGGTTCATGGGAGTCTTAAAGAAATATGTTCATAACCGTGCTAGGCCAGAAGGAAGCATCTCCAAGGGCCATGAAATAGAGGAGGTTATTGAGTTTTGTGTTCCTGACCTTAAGCCGATTGGTGTTCCTGAATCGCGGCATGAGGGGAGACTGAGTGGAAAAGGCACGCTAGGAAAGGATTCAGTAATATGTATGGATGGGCATTCTTTCACTCAAGCACACTACACAGTTCTACAAAATTCCACTTTGGTGGCTCCGTATATCGAGGAACACATGGATATTGTATGCTCCAAGAACCCGGAGCAGTCTGACCCCTGGATTAAATGTACACACATGGCAATTTTCGGCGGTTGGTTGCAAACACATCTCATTAATGACACCACTGTTGGAGATAAGCTGTACTTGTTGGCCAAGTCACCATCTTCGACTATATTGACTTTCAAAGGGTACGAGATAAATGGGAATACATTTTACACGATCGCCCAAGATAAAAAGAGCACCAACCAAAATAGTGGTGTCCGCTTTGATGCAACAAACACCAATAGGGAAAAGGACACATATTATGGTTACATAGAGGAGATATGGGAACTTGACTATGGATGTGATTTTAAGGTCCCTTTGTTTCGGTGCAAATGGGTCAATCTGACAGGAGGGGGGGGGGGTAAAGGTAGACCTGCAGTACGGAATGACAACAGTGGATCTCAACAATCTTGGGTACACAGACGAACCATTCGTCCTAGCCAATGATGTGGCGCATGTTTTCTATGTGAAGGACATGTCTACCAAACCGAGAAAAAGAAAAGATAAGGAAGCGAATACATCATTCGATGAGCCAAAGCGCCACATAGTTCTTTCAGGGAAAAGAAACATCGTGGGAGTGGAGGACAAGACAGACATGTCAGAAGATTATGAAAAGTTTCATGAAATTCCTCCATTCACAGTGAAGACTGACCCAAGCATCCTGTTAAATGATGAAGATTCTCCATGGTTACGGCGCAATCATAAGCAAGGGACACACGCGAAGAAAAAGTTTTATACCCCAAGATCCCACTTTGGGATGTGACCGGCTTCACCATCATCACTTTCTCTCTAGTGAGTTTCCGGACAAACCGGAGGGAATCTTTGTAAGAGTTAGGGTATATATGTGTTTTGGCATTTTGGCATTGGAATCCAACCAAAAAGCTATGACATTTTGGCATTTGAAACATGATTTTTGAATAATTATTTATTAAGTTATGAATTTTCAATTATTCCTGTCCTTTTAGTATTTTAATTATACAGAGGAGTTAATCAATGCAATTATGTCCAAACAAAATATGAATGTCTTCTGAGCATTCCAGATAAGCTGAGAAATCAGAGAATCCTATGAGAATAGTCTATTGTTTTGGCATATCTCATGAACATCCAGGCACCTTTATATTATCTTACATCAGGAGTACAAACCCACATCATGAGTATGTTGGGTTATACCCAAAGGGCTTTAGATTCTGGAAGTTGATGATAGAACTATTTGTCACTCTCTGATGAAAATTGTCACTCTCTGATGAAAATCTATATATATATCAAACATTGCATTCATATAGACATGGCTTAAACGTCTTGACATAGATGAATACAGCAGAAGCATCGGAGATGATAAGAGAGAAACGTTGTATGACATAAAGTTGGAGCTACTATGTGGTTTCTCTGATCGGAGGACCCCTTATGCCAAGCCAGGTACAGATGAGGAGTTCTGGTTGCTTTCTGGTGGAACTTAGGACAACATATCAGATGGTAGGATCGATTGTTCAAGTAACTGTTCGGCATATACAAGATAACCGAATAATTTGCACCTTTGAAAGCCATAGTTATGGGAAACAACTATTCTGATGATGGCTTTGATCTAGAATCACTGCAGTTACATGAAGGCGATGTATTAACTGGCAAAATTAAGAATGTGAATAAAAATAGGTTCATAGTTTACCTAACATGCAAGCAGAGTGAAATCAGACAAATATGTGGATCCATTGGTAGGCCACCTGAAAAGCATGCTCTCTTATCGCAAATTCAGGAAAGGGTTAAAAGGGAAAGTTGATGATATGTTGAGGAGTACAAACCCACATCATGAGTATGTTGGGTTATACCCAAAGGGCTTTAGATTCCGGAAGAAAGATTCTGACAGCATTGATCGCCTTGTGTCATATTTTCAAAAACATATTGACAAACCACCACCTGATGCTAGCCCTTCAATGCGAAATGTTGCGGAAATGGTACCTATGAAAAATAACTTGATAGAACTATTTGTCACTCTCTGATGAAAATTAAAACTCCTCATGTTGACTAACAGAAACATAATATAATTTGGCAAAAGAATAACAAGAAAACGTAAACTAAAATAACTAAAACAAAGGAAAAGGTATAAAACTAAAAGAGCTAAACATAATCTGTTTTTGATTAAAACACCTATTTAATTGAAAATATCCTAAAGATTCCTAAATTGAACATACTGATAAAACACACTAATATTAAACAGCAGGAAAAAGAATCACTCAAAAATCTATTTTTAAACTAAAGTTATTTACAAACTAGTGATTCACACAAATTTCAAAGAATTCAAATTTAAACTATTCAAATTTGAAAACTACTGGCACTAACGGAAAGTTTATAATTTTTGTGACCTAAAGCAAAAAGATTCACTCAAAAACTCTAAATATTGCCTGTAAGTACAAACAAAAGTAAAAAAAATAAAGCAAAAAACAAAAACAGAAAACATGAAAAACACCTTTAGTCCCGGTTGCCACCACCAACCGGGACTAAAGGTCCTTCTCCCGCGCGTAATTTGGGCCGCCGAAAACAGACCTTTAGTCCCGGTGCGTGGCTGGAACCGGGACTAAAGGTCCCGTGTATATATATATATCACCCACGCTGTGCCGGTGTTAGCCACCGCCCGGGAGAAGTTCAGATCGACAACGCCAGGCTGCCGAACCGCTCGTCGCCGTCGCCGCTCTTCGTCTCCGACCTCCTCCTCACCGGTCTCCTCTGAGCCTCGCTGCCCCTCTCCAGGGTGAGCCCCCTGTTCCTCCTTCCTCGCTCCCCCACTCCCCTGCCCTGCCTACGGCCGCCGCCAGCTCGATCGCCGCTGCCCTGCCTCGGCCGCCGCCCGTGCTCGACGCCGACGCCGACGCGAGCGAGGGAAGTAACAGGAGGGCGGCAGCAGCTTAGTACCCACGGCTGTGAGGGGCGCGCTCTGTGCATGCCCTGGCCGCGCTCTATGCATGCCCTATGGGTGTTCGATGAAATGCTAATGGCATCCAATCGAGCTATAACTTGTCAGGATGGTGTTAATGGTTATGAAATTGTTGATGGACATGCTGGATTGACAAGGAGAACAAGTTCCATATGTAGTTTAGAGGGTTGCATACTTAGTTTCTAAAATAGTTAATGAAGCTTTTTTTGTAATTTGAGATGTTGTTAAATAGCTATGTGAGATGTGCTCCAAAATTGGGATATGATGAGTGGTTACTTCATCATGATAATCTTGCTAAAAAGAATTGAAGAACAAAATTTCACACTTGACAGAGAAATTAGGATTTGAAGTATCATGATGATCTAAAATCTTCAGTAGATGTCATTAACACTATGATTTTTTTCATAGTTTGAAGTGTCAATGCTTTATGTGATGTATCTAAAATCTTCAGTAGATGACCTAAATCAGGATTTACAGGATTTGTGGTGTTGCATCTCCGTGGAGTGATCGTCGACGTTGGAGCTGTTGGTCCACGATCGTCCCTCCGCTGATCGACTACATCCTCTACATCCGAGGGTGAGCTACAATTCCTGATTTGTTTTCATAGGAATTTGTTCTCGGCGACGATGCCCGGCCCGCATCCTTGATACATCTCCAATGTATCTATTATTTTTGCTTGTTCCATGCTATGATATTATTATTCTTGGATGTTTTTAATATCATTTCATACATTTTTATATCATTTTTGGGGACTAACCTATTAACTTAGTGCCATGTGCCAGTTCCTGTTTTCTGCCTTATTTTTGTTTTACAGAAAATCACTATCAGATAAGATCAAATCGTCCCGAAACTTTTTGGAGATTTTTTTCTGGGGATAAGGATCAACGTCAACTTGAGAGCCAAGGCAGAAGCTTCTAGAGGGGGCCACATGGCACCAGGGCCCGCCCCGGGTGGGGGGAGGCGCCCAAGTGCCATGTGGGCCCCCTGCCTCCGTTTGCCCTACCTCCGCCACTATAAATTCAGAGATATTCCAAAAACCCTAGGGGAGTCCACAAAATACTTTTTCCGCCGCCGCAAGCCTCTGTTCTCGCAAGATCCCATCTAGAGGCCTTCTCCGGTACTCCGCCGGAGGGGGAACTCATCACGGAGGGGCTCTACACCATCATTGCCGCCTCTCCGATGATGCATGAGTAGTTCACCATAGACCTACGGATCCGTAGGTAGTAGCTAGATGGCTCTCTCTCTCTCTTTGTGTTTCTCAATACAATGGTCTCCATGATCTTCATGGAGATCCATCCGATGTAATGACTTTGTGCGGTGTGTTTGTTGGGATCCGATGAATTGTGAGTTTATGATCAGATCTATCCTTGTTTTATTTGAGTTCTTCTCTGATCGCTTTTATGCATGATCTAGAATAGCCTTGTATTTCTTCTCCGAAGTTTTGGTTTGGTTTGGCCAACTAGATTAGATCTTCTTGCAATGGGAAGAGGTGCTCGGTAATGGGTTCGATCTTGCGGTGCTCAATCCTAGTGACAGAAGGGGAAATGACACACATGTATTGTTGCCATTAAGGATAAAAAGTTGGGATGAATTCTTATTTGCGTTTATCTTGACTACATCATGTCATCGTTCTTTATGCATTACTTCGTTCTTTTGGACTTAATACACTAGATGCATGCTGGATAGCGGTCGATGTGTGAAGTAATAGTAGTAGATGCAGGCAGGAGTCGGTCTACTTGTTTTGGATGTGATGCCTATATCATGATCATTGCCTCGGATAGCGTCATAATTATTTGCTTTTCTATCAATTGCCCAACAGTAATTTGTTTACCCACCGTATGCTATTTTCTTGAGAGATGCCTCTAGTGAACTCTACGGCCCCCGGGTCTACTTTTATCATAAGATCTATCTTGTTTTCTTATACAAAAATACCAAAAATATTTGCTGCATATTTTTATCTTTTATTTATTTATCAATCTATCATATACCTTTTATCTCGTTACTTGACCGCCGAGAGATTGACAACCTCTCGTTTGCGTTGGGTGCGAAGGTTTGCGTTTTGTGCAGGTGCTGTTTACGTGGTGTTGCTTTGTTCTCCTACTGGATTGATAACCTTGGTTTCTTAACTGAGGGAAATACTTACTCTACTGTGCTACATCATCCTCTCCTCAAGAAAATAGCATACTAAACACAAGAGGAGAGGATGATGCAGCATAGTAGAGTAAGTATTTCCCTCAGTTAAGAAACCAAGGTTATCAATCCAGTAGGAGAACCAAGCAACACCACGTAAACAGCACCTGCACACAAAACGCAAACCTTCGCACCCAACGCAAACAAGAGGTTGTCAATCTCTCGGCGGTCAAGTAACGAGATAAAAGGTATATGATAGATTGATAATAAAATAAAAGATAAAAATATGCAGCAAATATTTTTGGTATTTTTGTATAAGAAAACAAGATAGATCTTATGATAAAAGTAGACCCGGGGGCCGTAGTGTTCACTAGAGGCTTCTCTCAAGAAAATAGCATACGGTGGGTAAACAAATTACTGTTGGGCAATTGATAGAAAAGCAAATAATTATGACGCTATCCAAGGCAATGATCATGATATAGGCATCACATCCAAAACAAGTAGACCGACTCCTGCCTGCATCTACTACTATTACTTCACACATCGACCGCTATCCAGCATGCATCTAGTGTATTAAGTCCAAAAGAACGAAGTAATGCATAAAGAACGATGACATGATGTAGTCAAGACAAACACTAACAAGTATTCATCCCAACTTTTTATCCTTAATGGCAACAATATATGCGTGTCAATTCCCCTTCTGTCACCAGGACTGAGCACCGCAAGATTGAACCCATTACCGAGCACCTCTTCCCATTGCAAGAAGATCCAATCTAGTTGGCCAAACCAAACCAAAACTTCGGAGAAGAAATACAAGGCTATACTAAATCATGCATAAAAGAGATCAGAGAAGAACTCAAATAAAACAAGGATAGATCTGATCATAAACTCACAATTCATCGGATCCCAACAAACACACCGCAAAAAGTCGTTACATCGGATGGATCTCCATGACGATCATGGAGACCATTGTATTGAGAAATAAAGAGAGAGAGAAAGCCATCTAGCTACTAACTACGGGCCCGTAGGTCTATGGTGAACTACTCACGCATCATCGGAGAGGCGGCAAGGATGATGTAGAGCCCCTCCGTGATGGATTCCCCCTCCGGCGGAGTACCAGAAAAGGTCTCCAGATGGGATCTGTCGAGAACAGAGGCTTGCGGCGGCGGAAAAAGTATTTCGTGGACTCCCCTGAGGGTTTTGGGATTCTCTGAATTTATAGTGGCGGAGTTAGGTCAAAAGGAGGCAGGGGGCCCACATGGCACCTAGACGCCCCCCCTGGGGCGCGCCGTGGTGCCATGTGGCCCACCCTATCGCCTTCTGCCTTGGCTTCCAAGCTTGTGTTGATCCTTTTCTCCCGAAAAAATCTCCAAAAAGTTTCGGGACGATTTGATCTTATCTGATAGTGATTTTTTGAAAAACAAAAAATAGGCAGAAAACAGGAACTGGCACATGGCACTAAGTTAATAGGTTAGTCCCCAAAAATGATATAAAAATATATGAAATGATATTAAAAACATCCAAGAATGATACTATCATAGCATGGAACAATCAAAAATAATATATACGTTGGAGATGTATCAAGGACGAACACGAGGCAAAGGCGTTATTCCGTGGGTTCAGGGGTTTTCGGAGTGGAACGACACTTATAGAAGCCGTCAGAGAAAAAAGAAGCAGGACGCAGACCGGCTTCAAAAGGTAGAAACAAAGAACGCGGAGTTGGAACGCATTTTTGTGCGGCAGCAGGAGCAGATCGACACAATTAGCCATCAAAGGGCGTCTCCGCGGCAGGAGCAAGCAGATCCAGCATTGGATAGTACCGTCCCATCTATGCGAAAAAGCAGCGTGGGTTCCACGGGGGTACGGGCCGATGATGCACTGCTGGCTCGCTATCCCGTGGATAATATCAAAGAGAGGACAAGTTGTGAGCTGCACCAGAAAATGAAGAACATATCCATGAAGGTGGCGGTCAGCTTTGCTTTACCGAATGCACCTGAAGCAACCATCCATGGCAATCCGATTCCAGCTGGCTATGCTCATGTCGGGGTGGATGAAGTTCTGCCGGGATATGACTCACTAGAGCTTGACATTCATGGAGGTGAAGGGGAGCAGACACTGGGAGAAGTCATACATGGTGTCATCTTATGGAGAAAGGAATGCATCGTGTTTCCAAACTCAGCGCCAAGGCCACCGACTCCTCCGAGTAGCAATACACCTCTAAGTCCACCGCGTCAGCCGACTCCAGCCCACCTCGAGACGGAGCCCAGCGCGAGTCCGCCATATCGATCTCCGCCGCGTCAACCGTCCCAGCAGCAGGGCCAAAAGCGGAAGAGAGCGCCAAAGAAGAAACCCGAGCCTCCTGCCAAAAAGAATTTAGCTTACGAGATGACTGATGAGGAAACCAGAGCGGTCGTGGCTTCCGAAGTGAAGTCCCATTTTGCACCGAAACCGCCCCCGCCGCCAAAGGAAATAATACCTGCGAAAACCGTACAACACTTTATGGATCTTCTAGAGCGACCCCCGGCACATGTGGAGAATAGGCCATCAGACTATGAACGCTCTATTAGCAAGTCATATCATGATCAAATGAAGCAGTCGAGAAGTACAAGTAGTAATTAAAGTGGGAAAACAGTTCCCCAGCTCGGAGAACAGGCAATGCAATCGATCCCCCCGCTCAAGGTGAGTACCGATAAGACCTGTGTTGATCAACTCCTATGGACCGAGGAACTCCCCATGGCTGAATTAGCATGGAAATATGTCCCCGGGAACCCTCTGGTCAGACCTGAGCAGGTCCCGCATCTACCAGCACAAATGCGAAGATTGCATGAGTGGTACATGCAAGTAAAGAACGGGCGACGGATGCTCATGGTGAAAGTCAAGAAAGAGCATTACTTCTATGAAAACGAGATAAGCATTGAGTTGGAAGAAATTTTTCAGTTATACAATCAAGACGCACTCGACAAGGCCATCGTCAGTTCCTATTGTCTCTAAGTGATTTCTTTCTGTAATTTAAGTCTCTAGCTCAGCTCGTTCATTGCCTGTAATTATTCTCACTATATTCTTTTGTACGCTATTATGCAGAATGAAGATTCTCCAATGCAAAAGAGAGGGAATCTTTGACATTGGGTTCATTGACCCATATTTCATTCATGAAATTTCTGTACGAGACTTCCCCGAAGAAACAGAGGCTAACATCCTAAGGTTTTTGAAGAAACAAAATACCAAAACAGAAATACTATTTCCTTACAACTTCAAATGAGTGTTACTGTCTTGTACTACTAATTTTATTTTGCTTACTCGATGTTAAGTGTAGTTCATGAGTTATGCATGCCTGCTTATATATATAAACGTGTGCGCAGGTTCCACTGGATCCTGCTAAACATTAGAGTTGATGCTGGAACTGTTGACTACATGGACTCACTAGGTAAAGACCCTCGCGAATACACCAGCCTGATTTTGATGCTCGACAGGTAATTTCAATCATTATCGCACTATATCGATCTCTTTCGTTCATTTCCTGATATCAAGTAATTAATAACTCCTTTATTCATTTTCTTTGCCGGGCAGGGTTTGGGAACGGTTCATCAAAGAGGTTGTCGGTGAATGGAAACCGAAGCTGACATGGCGATGGACCAAGGTAATTAAGTAGTACTAACTAGGTCCACACACCTTTTTAATTCTAGTATCAATACCATTATCATGCTTGATTATTATCTGATTGAATTCTATTCTCGCAAAGTGCATGAGGCAGAAACAGGGGACTAATCTATGTGCATACTACATTTGCGAGAACAATGACGACCAAATGGCGCAGAGATGTAAGACAACTTCGGATACGTAAACACTATTCACAATTTTTTTATCATGATCTAATATATATACACACAACTAATATATTCATATTGATCTCCTTCTTTAAAGATGACCGAGATGCGGGATAGGCTCATACCAGAGAACCGCATACGAGCAATTCAAGAGGAATTTGCGGGATTTTTGCTTACGGAGGTCATACCTGAAAGCGGAGAATACCATTGCCGCTAATGCCTGCATGTAATGATCTGCAAATTGTAGGAGAAATTGTATATACCAAATTGTATATATACATATGTATGGTCGTACGAGAAATTATATGATATATGTATGGTCGTACGAGAAATTATATTATATATGCATATGTGTACAATATGTAGTAGCGTAAAATATGTTTGAAATGAAAAAAAATTGAATGGAAAACACAAAATGAAAACGAAAAATAAACCAAAAAGCCTAAAACCCTAAACCCTGAAATCTTTAGTCCCGGTTGGTGACGAAAGGTCCCCCAGCCCCCGGGCTAGCACGCGGCCATGTGGAGGGACTTTAGTCCCGGTTCGTGGCCAACCGGAACTAAAGGGTGTGGCCTTTAGTCTCGATTTATTTGTCCCGGTTGGTGAACCGGGACTAAAGGGCGTTACGAACTGGGACTAAATCCCCTTTCTCTACTAGTGGCTATCGCTTCTTTCCTCGCTAATTTTCGTCCGCTTATAAGTAATTTTCGTCCGTCGTCTTGGTACCAGATTTTCGTACGCAATTAGATTTTTGTTCTTTTCCCGTCTTACCTGTCGGCCGCATGGGCCTTAGCCCACTCACGTGGTGGCCCAAATTATGTAGTCCCAGGGAGCCAAAAATATGGTTTGTTGGGAGTCGATCTCCCAACCACCTGTTTAATTTTTGAGCGCACATCCAGTTGAACAAGCTTGCGGTTGTGTTTCAGATGCAGGCTCATATGTATTAGATTGTCCCACATCGCTCCTTTACATAAAATACCACCAACTTATATACGTCTACGAGTTGATAACAATAAGCGTCCTAGAAAGAGACCAGGAGAAAATTATAGAATTAATGGAACAGAGGGGACCGGAGAAAATTATGGAATTAATGGGTGAGAATTAAGGTAAGCAGAGGAATCCGCGAGGAATATGGAGGGAATTAAACGGGTATACTCCCTCCGTTCCTTTATGTAAGGTGTATTATTTTTAGAACGGTGACCAAGGCACATAATTATAGACATGTTAAGACTAAATTAACCTTGGCAAATTTGTTGGTTAGTGGAAAGTGAATCAATTAGCCCAGAAAAGTATGAGATACATGCAATCGACAAAAAGATAGTTTCCTTATTTTTCTATAAGGAGAGATACAGACAATCAGAAAAGAGATACTTTCCTTTTTTAGGAGGGCTAACTAGGGAATTATGGAAAATTAGAAGAAATGCACCTTACATTTTGGAATTTTATCAAAAAACAAATACACCTTATATAGAGGAATGGAGGGAGTATTAAAGAGAGAAACAGACATCGGATTTAATAATAATAGTGCATGCACGCACCACGGCTGGTGTTGTTTAATTTAGATTGATCCATTATCACCGCTGGCCATAGATAGTCAATAGTTTCCCTCCCTTCAAACTCTTCCGGCCGCGTCAACAACACCGCGTCCAAGGCAGTTTAAACAGAGAGCGGATCTCATATAACGTGTTTGTTTGGTGCTCGTCGGTTCTAACCAAAGTTGGATTGGATTTGGTACTGTTTTTGTGTCCTCCACGGATTGGTATTAGATTAGAGTCTTGCATAATAAACTACTCCGACTAATATATATACACGGGTTAGCACACACAGGGCAATATGCGACTGCATAATAAATCACCGACACCAAAACACATACATTTAGAAGTCATGGTCATAGAGTCTGATATCAATGAAGTTGTTGGTCTGGACCATGAAGAAGATGCCATGCTTAATGTCTCTGAAGGTGGAGACGCTGGAGGTGGTATGGAGGAACAATTTCATCTAGGTAAATTTATTTTAACTAAAATGTTGCGTGTAAATGGTGTCTCTCGCGTCCCTCTCGCGTCGCTCCCCCCGCGAGCGACCGAGGGGGCAACCCTAGCCGCCGGCGCCTCAGGTCCCCCCGCCCCTCTTCTCCCCTCGCCGCCGCCGGTCTGTACCGCCGGGCAAAGCCCGGTAGGTGCTGGCGGCGGCGGGGCCCCATCTCCTCCTCGCGCGAGGGCTCGGCGCGGGCGGGCGTCCTCGGGCGGCGGTGTCGCGTTCATCCGGGGCGCGGCGGCGCGCGGGCAGGTCCAGCGGCGGTGATGTGGTGCCTCGTCCTGCGCGTGGAGGGCCGGACACGGCGGGGGCTGCGGGATCACCCGGAGGCGACAGGGGCGACTTCGGTGTTGGATCCGCGAGCAGCAGGTAGGGCGGCGTCCCTTGCCTGTGCGGCGGCGGCCAGATCCATGGCCGGCATGGTGCTCTTCCCCTCGGTGGAGTCTATGCCTGGAGATGGGTGGACGGAAGCCACGGATCTGGCGTCCCGTCCAGATCCGCCCCGGCGTGGCAACCGGTGGCGCGTGGAGGACCGGTGAGGGGCGGCTGGAGGCTCCCTGCCGGCGTGCCGACGGCGGCTTTGGTCTTCACGGCGAAGCTCCGTTCGGTTCCAGTCAGCTGCGAGATCGGGGGGCCGTGATTTCCGGTGAAAATCGCGCCGACTACGGTCATGGCGGACGATGGCGGCGTCTATGACGTCGTTCCCTTCTTGAGGCATCGTTGTTGTAGGTCATGGCGCCCCACTCGTGATGCTCCGGGGGAAACCCTAGATCTGGGTCTACCGGATCGGACGATGATGGCACCTTCGATGCCGTTGTCCCTCCTGGGGGCATTGTTTTGGAGCACGTGCTGGCTGGAGGGGACAAGAGGAGGAGCGGTGTTACATCTACCGCAAGGCCGACGGCGGATCCCGGCGGCATGGCGCCGCGGAGGTTCGGCGATGGGCGCGTGTGGACGCACACGTGCAGGAAGGTGGCGTTGTCTGGTGCCATGGTGGCGTCGACGGCAGGCCATGCAAGGTTGATGCGTCAGTTCCTGCTCTGGAGATGGACTGATGGAAGATGGCGGCGGCAGCCTGTGGCGCCGGTCCGGTATGTGACCCAGTCCCGGTATGTGGCTGGGCTGGGGCATCCGGCGTTGGATGTTAGTCTTTTTTTTTTTTTTTGAGAACCATGGGGGGATTACACCATGGTAGAGACCAGCTCATCTCTCATAACATGTCTAACCTCGGAGGGAACGTCTGCACTCAGTTTGAAGTCGCCCGATCTTCTTGCAACTGCTGCCAGCTCATGATCCAAATATTTCCCAAATGGCAGTCTCCTTGATACCGTCTTCGCTTCGGATGCGTCACCGGCATGGAGGGGTATTGAGTGTGGTCTAGATTTGCTCAAAAAAGGCCTCATTTGGCGAATTGGTGATGGGAGGAGCATACAAATAACGCGGGATCAATGGATTCCAAGGAACGAAGGGCTGAAAGTTGCCTCATTCATTAGGAGGTCAAGGCTCAGGTGGGTAAACCAATTGATTGATTCAGAAACAAAAGAGTGGAAGGAAGAGCTGGTACATCAGATTTTTCACACCTTTGATGCGGAAGAGATATGCAAGCTGAAAATCCCGAAAGCGGAGGTCGAGGACCATGTAGCATGGCATTATGAAAAAAATGGCGTTTTCTCAGTTAAGAGTGCGTATAAACTTGCAGATGCACTCAAGAGAAACAGTGTAAACATGGCAACTAGCTCCACGCAAGAACCGGGAGATCGAAGTATTTGGGATGTCATTTGGAAAGCAAAAATCCCAGAGAAAGTGAAGGTATTTGGGTGGAGAGTGGCCACCAACTCCCTGGCTACAAAGCACAACACCTTTAGAAGAACCATCGTTGAGGATAATGTGTGTGAAATTTGTGGGGCTAGGAAAGAGGATGAGCACCATGCTATCATCACTTGCACAAGGAGTCTGGCATTGAGACATGCTATGAGGGCGCATTGGGAATTACCTAAAGAAGCTAAGTTCAGGTACACGGGAGAGGACTGGCTGCAGATGCTATTGCTATCCAATCCCGAGGTCATCCGCAACAAAATCATGCTGATTCTTTGGCAGTCATGGAGCTTGAGAAACAATGCTACCCATGGTGATGGAAAAGAGACTGTAGCGGGATCGGTGCAGTATCTGCTGCGCCTGCACTCTGAACTGATGTCTGATGCATACTCACCGAACGGAGAGGGGAATAAAAATAAGATGTCGTTGTTCCCAAATGGGCCAGACAGGCCGATGATTCCAACGCCTAATCTTTGGTCTGCACCAGTCCCGGGTACAGCAAAGTTAAATTTTGATGCCTCGTTCATCAAGGAAACGGGAGATACATGGGGAGGTGCGGTCGCTAGGGACCATAAGGGGCATGTGTTTCTGTCAGTTGGTCGGCGGCTACCCCGATGCAGTTCAGTGGAAGAAGCGGAAGGAGCCGCTGCTCTGATGGGCCTGACAGATTTTGCGAGTTTGTTCAATGGCCAGTTGATCCTGGAAACAGACTGCGCGAGGCTTGGACGGGAGCTCCAGTCCAAGGAGACCTGCAAGACTGCATGGCATGCTATACTCAAGGACGTGAAAATGCAAGCTGGGGCCTTCAGGCTCATGGATGTCTGCGTTGGATGTTAGTCTTTGGTGCGATGTCTGTTTGGTATTTGGCTCGGACATTCGGCACCCCTTCATCAAAGGGATAGGAGTAGCAATAGATATTGCCTAGATGGTGGCTTCAGGCTTTCTGATGTATTACTTTGTATGGTCTTTGTGGATAATAATTAATAAAATGGCCGTATGCATCGTCCAGATGCAGAGGCCGGGGGTTTATCCTCCTTTTCTAAAAAAAATGTTGCGTGTAGGACATTTTTGTCATCTGATTTTGGTAACTCATTAAGATGGTTAATTGGCCGGTGTGATATGCTTTGTCACTGTGCATCCATGATCCGATCTTCAACATCGTACTAAAGTCAAACGAGAAATGTTGTGTGTATGCCCTTATGTCAATATCATTTCTTTTATTTCCTAAATTGCACCCATTAAAAACATGACACTCTATCAACACATCTGCCGACATTGGTTGACTCATTCATGTTTATGCCAAACTTTGTTTAGGGATACCAGACTACAAAAGATATTATTTTAAAAAAAGAATATAGTAAACAAAAGTACCTTACTTTATTAAAATAGCTTGGGTAATTATGACAATTGAAATATCTTACCACCATGATTATAATATGGGCACTATCTTGGTTTAAGGCAGTAATGTAAAGCATCTAACTTACTGACAAACTGAGGTCATAACATTAAGTGATAGGTAAGAGAATATTTACTGATTCTATGTATGATAGTCTTACCTTGCTTTAGTAATAAATCAACCAAAGTGGACAAAGAGTGAATATCTAAGTTGTAATATGAACTTTAAACCTGCAAGGCAAAATGGCTACACAACTTTGAAAAGGAACCACGTGGAGCTGGAGTACAACATTAATGGAGAAACAACACATATATTCAAATGCTTATGTCCAATGTATTGAAGTAACTTATAAGTAGCTATATATGTTATTTGTGATGCAAAATCTAATTCATTTCTTCTTTTTAATAAACATAATAGATTCATACAATATAGAAAACTCTCATGCAGCCAAGCAATTTGGGTCGCTATCTTCAGTCCCAGATGCCAAGGAACAAAGAAATAAAAGAGATAGAGAGCGATATGCACGGATGACCAATGAAGAAAAACAAGAAAAGTTGAAAAAGCGACATCGAGCCTATCAACGAAACAAAACAATTAAAGATTCAACTCAGCTGCAGAAAAAATGCACACAAGGGAGGAAGAAATATGCAAATATGAGCTATCACAAAAATAAATAAAAAATGTGCAAGAGAAAGGCAGAAATATGCAAATATGCAGCCAGAGCAAAAGAAAGCTAGAATAGCGCAAATTGCAGCTAACCGCGAATTGAAGCGCAACAAACCATGCAAAGAATCAATTGTGATGGAGAACCCAACAGATGTCGCAACAGAAGAGGAAGTTAGTACATCTATACGACGAAGACTTCACATTTAGCATACACACAACAACATGTGCAGATGGATGGTCCATAAAGTATACGACATTTTTATGGTCTTATGTAATCACTCTTATGTGCTTGTTCTCACTCTTTTGTTTCTTTACACCCTTCATGTGTTGAAGAAAACTAACCATCTGCTTCATTTGAGTTTGTGAATTATTGAGATAGCTGTGTATGCTAAATTTTTCTTCGTTGCAACGCACGGACATGTTTCCTAAATAACGTCACAACCAACTGAGCTACGTTGTGTTATATGTAGAAGCGATGGTTGATTCGGGTATTAAAATAGTCCCATATCGCTTCTTTCCACCCAATCTCTCTCATTTAAATACGTCTTTAATTTGCTAGGTATCAGGAAGCCTTCTCGGATATCATGAAAGATAAATGTGAAAGGAAGAGGCGGTTAATTACATGAGAAACAAAAAGAAGGAAAGAGAGGCTAATTACACGAGAAATAAAGAAGGACAGAGATGCTGATTGCATGAGAAATAAAGAAGGAAACAGAGGCTAATTATTACACGGGAAATAAAAGAAGGCAAGATAACAAACTCGTAGAGGTGGTCTTCGATGCATCTAAATTTGCTAAACACAATGCAGTTCCTAGACTTATTTTAGCAGTTTAACCTTTTGGTCATTGGTGGTAACCGGACGACATTCACAACTAAATACATGACAATGGTTGGGCTACATAGATTACCTTCCAGGTTGCTATCATAGGATTGTGGCGATCTCACCATGGTTAAATTCTTACTCCAAATAAGACCACGTCGACAATTATCCGAAGACATATGGTGTATATACGGTAAACCGATGAGGCATTATAGGAGACGAGGAGTGGCTCGCAGTTTCCAGAATGGGCATGCCTGACTAGCTCGTCGCCACACTCAAGAAACAAAGATGCATGGGTAATGACATGCCAGGGTGTCCGCCAAAGCCCGTGCCTCTACGGAGAAGCCCGACTCGCTGGACCCACTTGCATTCGTCAGCAATGAACGAGGACTCTGGTTCTGGTGTTTGCTCTGTGGTGAAGCATGGGCGTTGTGCCAGGGATTTTTTTTATTTTTGCAATTAATTTTGGTGATAAACACTATTTTTTTTCCGTTGCAACGCACGGGCATTTTTGCTAGTTTTCAAAAAAGGAAGCACTGATGATAAATGTGAAGTTTGTACTTTTGATAGCAATTGTTAAAATTATGCTTGTCTTTGACGATATTAGTAGCTTCATAAAATGCTTACTTGCTTGGGGATGTGTCCAGCACCAAGAAATATGAACTGAAGTTACACCTCACTCTAGTGCATTTCTCAAGGAAATTTCTAGGTGTAGTGGTTTTGTGTTTTATTTCAGTTTCTTTTCTTGCAACCTATGCTTGTTCTTGTGTTTCATGTGTTTTGATTGAACAGCCAAGGGTTTAACCAAGACTCATGTGCGGAACTCGTTTCAGCTGGATTCCATGCTTGGACATTATATTTTGCATCCAGCAACTTATGAGTGGTCACAATGTTTTTTCATCCAGAGCTGAAGAAGATCAAGGGAACTGAATGGAGGATACCTCCTTGCAAAATTTGTTCATCTGGCTAGAGAAGGCACCAGACTTGCCTTCTCACACAAAGATGCACGAGGAAGGAGATTTCCATAGCAAAAAAGAAAATGTAAACTGACAATACGAACACTAAACATCAGTCCGTGATGATACTTGATCTCGATCATCAATGGCTTGCGCCACCACTCCAATCTGGTAGGCCTTTTTTCTTTGTTTCCATATGACCATTCCATTAACATATTCTACAACTACAAGTAGATGTTCACACGCCGCTCCTATTGCTAGCCTGAAAGCTTACACTCCAATCTGGTGGGCATGTCAAGATTAAGAACAGTTCGACCTTGCGAAGCAAGAAAATAGCAAAGATCCCAACATCACATACATCCAGTAGTCCCCACAAAGCGACAACATAGGAAAGGTTCAGATATTACATACTGCAAAGCTAGTTCATATTAGAGCAAGAGACGATATTGCTTCCTAGTAGCTCATCTTCATTTTTCTTCCTGAATCTCAGCCAAGGTCTTGAGAGTCGCGCGCACTTCACGAAGGGTTACATCTGGATGACCATCGACAGGACTCTCCCGGAGAATCTTGAAGACCTCCAAAGCCGTAGCATCGGCATCCTTGACATGAAGCTTGGGGAATCGCCTGGCAGCCCTGAGATGCTCGGGATCAATATTGGGGAATTCCTTGGCAGCCTTTGGTTTGTAGATACCCTGCAACAGAAATCGTAAGGAAGAGTAGCATGGAACAATTAAAGGTGGACAGACAAGCTAGCAATTGAATGAAAATACCAATTGAGCTGGCATTATCCAAATTTTGAAGATGAAAGTCTCAATTGAGCTGGCTTTACTCATACTTTTATCTTCTGTTTGTAGCCACTCTAACAATTTGCAAGGCCCTAACAACCATATGCCAATTATACTGTACCATTTATTAGTTGGTTAGCCTTTCCTTGCTACTAGTACTTGGTAGGAATCACACCACAAACAAACAATAGGCACTACAAGCATGTGTCTTGCTCGGGAAACCTTATACAAGAGGGGAAATTCGTCTTTTTTTCCCCTTACCGTCAATTTAATATAACCACCAGGTCTACACTAGGATATATCATCATGACAAAGCTTATCAAACGCTGAAAGAAATTAAAATTTTCACGTTACGTACATACATCCTCAGAATCAATGTTTTCATATAGGGTCTTAATCTCCGACAATCGATCGTCGGATCTGAAGAGCAGATGAATGTCTAACCGCCAGTAATCGAGGGGATTTGGCCCCAATTCGTAAAAAAAAATAAGATTTGCGCAAGGTTTTGGCCCCAACTCGAACAACAAAACGGCAAACCCTAGATCTGGCTCCCACGCCGGAAACAAAGCCAACACCACCGCTAGAGAGGGAGAGGGGTCGAAGAGGACAAGTACCGCTGATCTCCCGAGCGCACGGTCGCAAAACCTCCTCACCGCTAGCCGGAGCGCCGACATCGCCCTCGCTCTCGCCGACTCGATCCGCTTCCGCTTCCTCTTCCTCTTCTCTTCTCTTCTTCGCTGGTTGGAGAGAAATATCCGTCCACCCACCGGCTGGGGCGGGGGCTCCCGTCTATATAGCCTAGGCTAGGCCCGGCCCGGCCCGGCCCGGCCTTCTCTGTTTGCCTGCTGCCTTGCCAAGGAAGAAAGAAAACTCCACGACCGGCCCGCTCTTTGCTTGCTTCTGCCACGGCGAAATTCTCTTTACTTTTCCCTTCCCTTCAAGCAATTTTTTCTGCGGTGGTAATATCATTGCTAGTCACAGAACTTGCGCCGGATGTGCAGTTTCATGCTAAAATTTTAAAAATAGGGTTTTCTGGTGATCTAACTTGTGTCTAGGTGCAAATATGGCCACTCCGGCTGTTTGCGCGCGTATACGCTGCTGGCATGGCATGCCACGCAGGCACGGGCCCGCTGTCAGTGACAGATAACGCTTCAGGGCGATGCGCGCGTGTTTTTTATTTTGCACAGAAGCCCTCTACTTTATTTAATTACGAACAAAGGCCCTCAAATAAAATTAAAAAGGCTGCATTTTATGTTTTTGTGTTCATAAAGAGAAACGCTGAATTTTATGTTTTTGTAATGACGACTACTCATATCCAAATAATTTTTCTCTAACCAAATTTCCATTAAGAGAAAAAATTGAGCGCCCGAAATTTATGAATTTAAACGAGTGAAACTAGTCTAACAATACATGAACGTAACTTTAGTCCTCATATGGGCACACAATATCAGACCCTCTTTTGGGAAATATTTTGTGTGTGTGTTATTCACGCTCATTAAAAACTACGTTATTAAAATATTGTTCTCGGTGCCGCAACAATGAATTTGACTCGCGACTTTTCCATAGGAAAGGAGTCGGGCTGACCAGTGTACAGGAAGCACTTATTTAGAGTAATGTGCTAAACTAAATATATTTAGACATTAAAAAATTAAATTCAAAATTTTGGGTGAAAAAACCCGGAATTGCCCAGATGTTTCAAAAACCGAATTTTGCAGCTTCTTCCATAAAAACCGGAATCAAAAGAAGATCTTGCTCGTGAACAAGTTTGTGTACGTTTTGGGTTAAACATTATACATTTTGACACGTGTTTTAAAATCGAATTAAAATTTCTGGCGAAAAAAGATTTTCCGGAAACCTATTTTTCTGGCCAAACCCAGGAAAACATAATCGAGAAAAAAAATGTGAGTCCAGTGTAAAAGTAGATATATCTCGATAAATGCATGAAATTGTGCTTACCGGAGTGGTTCGCTAGTGCATTCACGTATATGAAGTCGCGAGTTTGAACCTCGACCACACCCTTTTTATTTCTCATTTCTTGCACCAATTTGTTTCAGTCACCGTATTTGCACGAGATGAAGTGACCGTATTTGCACGGGATACAGACGAAGTGACTGTATTTGCACGAGATGACAAGTTATGTGACCATAATTTCGTATTTTACAAGTTTTGTAACCAAACTAAACATCGAGCGCAAGTTGTATGACTCCCGATGATGTTACCTCTTTGTTTTGAACACCTTACAATCACACATACACTCACTTTATGAACGCGCATACACTCACTTTATGAATGCACGCGCACACACTCTATCTCTATGGGCTCCTCCGCTATCGTTGTTGTTTATGGACGCGAATATCTAGAGAATGTTCCCCAGGAGAGGAGGCACCAATGAACCAATAGTTCCCCTAGAGCCAATGATGGAAACAACCCTTCTCTTTACAATACGTATTGTTGTCATAACTATCTCAGTTGGGCCAAGAAAAGCCCAGTTTGCTATGAACTAATACCAAGCCTAAAAACTGTTGTTTTGACTTGACTTTGAATCGCTAAATAAAAATGCCATGACATATATAATAAAAATATCATCATATATAAAAGGATTAGATAAAAATGCCTTAGATTTATGAAAATAGTCAAGAAAAATTCATTTATGTACCGCTATGTCAGAAAAATGAAAGTGAGTAAAACTACTACATATTTAAAAAATGTAACTATCTAGCACTAAAATTTCTGAAAAGAAGTTGTCTGTTAGCAAGGAGCTAAGGATCTAGGAGATAGCCATGGATGATTGGGGAATCCGCTGGGGAATTGCTCCGGTGTTTGAATTACGGCAGGCAGCTACAGTAGTTTAGTCTTACAAGCTAACGACAAAGCCGTTCAACCAATGCCCAAATTCCACCTCCTCTCAATGACGCAGCATATATACTACCTAGTCCACTTGTCTGACGCGTATCGCTTCGCTGGCTGCTTCCGTCTCTTCTCCGGCTCGCTCTCTTCCTGGGCCACCTCTCCTGGGCCTGTACCATGTTCTGGGCCCTTACCATTGTCGTTCTCGCGATTACAATAATTGTGGAAAATAAAATTGCCGTGCCAACGGTACAATAAAATCCCTAAAATATTTCTAGAATTTGCAATTATTGAATTGAAAAAAAAAACATTTAAAATCGCCATGTGACCATCAATATGTGCAGGACAAAAGGTAAAAAAAATGCCATGTCTTACAATACATCATGATGAAGAAAAAAAAGGTAAAGTTGCCATCTGACCAATACCAAAACAATTGTAAATTTTTACATGTTTTACAAATTTTCTAAAAAGAGTTTTCATGGCGTGTACATGTCTCATGTTGTCAAAAAGCCAAATGAATCCTATGAATTTGCAAAAAAAAATCCATTGTCATGCTTCTTATAATGAAAATGTCATGGCGGTGTAATTAATTAAATTACCATATTACTGATAATAAAACTGCTATGGCCTTATCTTACATTTTTAAGATGTTAATCCCCACTACTAGCAATTCTCTTAACATGCACACTGTCCATGTTAGGAAGATGCCACGTCAGCATTTGGTTCGCAAACACCAACCAATCAGTCTAATTCTCTAAGTATTTGCTCTTGTGTGTGCAGGTGTTGTTCACGAGGGTTTGCGTGATTCTCCTATTGGTTCGATAAACCTTGGTTCTCACTGAGGGAAATACTTATCTCTGCTGTACTGCATCTCCCCTCCTCTCCGAGGAAAATTCCAACGCAGCTCACAAGTAGCAGTGGCGGCAGCCGAAGTCGTGGGGGTGGCGGAGGTTGTGGACATTCTTCCAGCATCCTCCCAAACCAGCACCGGCTGGATCGCATGCTTCCACCACCCCGCGGCCGGGGACTGACGCAAAAGAAATGTTCTGCCACCAGTTATATAAATAGTAAAAGCGAAAAAGAGTCATGCCGCCTACTAAAATATTGTCATCTCGGACCCACCAGGCTGTCAACGTAGTAAATAAACAAGTGAATTAAACAAGAAGAGGCTGTCACCGAGGAATTATTACTTTTAGGTCAAGCAAATATAAACTGGGTTTTGGCTTGCCCAGCCTAGTATATGCGCAACCCGCGACATGCTGACACTGTTATCCAGCAGGTCGCGATTGGGCTATAGGACACCCAACCTAGTTTTTTTTTCTTAAAAAATGGTGCAGCCAGGTCATGTTACCTTTTTTAAAGAAAAAACACATAGCTCGGCTTTTGTTTTCTACTTCCTCCGTATCAAAATATAACATGTTTCCTTTAAAAAAACACATTTTGGTAGGCTAAAATAGCCTACAAAATGTCTTATATTTTATAAGAATGCTCTGGCCAGACCAACAATAGTATTTAACCCAGACAAGCAGATGTGTGTATTTCTTAAAAAGTTAATGGCTGTAAATTCTCTGAAAATATTAAATGGGGCATGCTCCCAACATTATTTTTTAATCCATCCAGAAATCAGTGTATTTCGGAAAAAAAAAATGGGCTGTAAATTCTCATAAAAAAGTAAATGGGTGCAGTCCGCAGCATTATTTTTTCACCCATCTTGTAAATTATTAAAGAAAATCTTTTGTCCAAACGAAATGCGTGTATTTAGTGAAGAATCAAATGGGTTGTAAGTTCTAAGAAAAAGGAATAAATGGTTGCAGCATGCCCGCAATATTCTTTTTTCATCCAACCCAGCAAATGGACGTATTTGGATTTATTTTTACAAATGGGAAGTTGACTCTGGACTCGCAACGGGGCCCGAGTTTTTTAGTCCCACTTGCAAGTCCACACTCGATTCGCAACTGGTGTACGACCTTTTTTTGTCCCAGTTGCAAGTCCATGGTCGACTTGCAACCGTTGCTCAATCTTTTCTTGTTCGAGTTGCAAGGCCACCCTCGACTCGCAATTAGGGCCCAACCTTTTTTGTCCCAATTGCCAGTCCAAACTCGACTTGCAACTGGGGCCCGACCTTTTTTAGTCCCAAATTGCGAGTCCATCCTCGACTCGTCACTAGGGGTCCGACCTTTTTTTGTCCTAGTTGCAAATCCACACTCAACAACGAACAAATCGCAGATGAGCCAGCCCAAGTAGATGTGGTACATTTTTTGTTTTGTTTTGTTTTCTTCATGATTTTTCTTTTTTTATTTTATCATTTTCTCTTCATTGGTTTCCACTCCTTTTATTTTTTCCATTTTTCAAAAGTTGATCTCAATTTTTTATTTTTTTTCATAAATTCACAAGTTTCAATAACTGTTCCAAAATTCATAAATTTGTTCATTTTTCTAAAAAAAATCATCTTTATCAATTATTTTAAAAAATAAAACATGTTCAGTTTTTCTCTTCTTATTTATCTACTTTCTCTATTTGGTTTTTTTCCTGTTTGCTTTTCATTCTTTTGGTTGTTTCTATTTTTCCATTCCTTTTTCTTTTTCAAATTCCTGAATTTTTTTCAAAATTATGAACATTTTTTAAATCATGAATATTTTGGAAATTTATGAACATATTTTTTGAATCATGATTTTTTTTTCTAATCCATGAACATTTTTTGAATGCACAATCAATTGTTTAGTATGGGTTTGAAAATAATTTAGTGTATATAAAAAATCTTGATTGTGTATAACTAAAAATTTCATCGTATACAAAAAAGTTCACTGTATATTAAAAATGTTAAAATTTATACTGTAAAAAAATTAGTGTGTATTCAGAAAATGATCATCATATATTCAAGCATTGTTCACTGTATATAGAACATTTTTGGTATTCGTTACCAATTTTTATAATTTGAAAAAAATTATATAAATTCGTGAACATGTTTTTTGAAATATGTTTTGATCAAACTTTGTTCCTTACTGAAAATTAATCATAAAATATAAGAGTGAAAAACGCAAACACTAAAAGGCAAAAGAAAATCCTTGGTTGCCTAGAAGCTAGCGATGAGAGACGTACTTGTAAATGTATAACGATCAGACGCAAAAGCTAACAAATTGATGTTAGCACTAGCGATCAGTTTTTTCCAGAAAAAGCTAACGATCAGATTTTTTTTTGTATGGGTGTAGCAAGCGACCAGATTTTTTTTAGGGGAGCTAGCAACCGGATTTATGTATAGGCCGGCCACCCAGGAGGACTCGGGGCGAGCTAGTTTTAAGTTTTGGGCTTTGACAAATTAAAATTAAATGAACTAGACAAACAATAAAAAAAATTAGGTGACACTGACATCATACTTAGATGTGAGGTATTATCTCACATCTAGATATGACATACACGAACACCTTTTTATAGTAACCTCTCTCTAGGGTTTGGGAGAGGTGGAGCTTAATTGGCTTCAATACACATGTGGTCGTGGATTTTTAATAGCAACTAAATCCCTATTGTTTAGGTCAATTAGGGTTTGTGCCCTACTCGGGAAGGCAAGGTGGTTGTGGCTACCTGAAAATGAAATAAGGTCCTTCCCGCCAAGCCGCAGTCCCGGTGATGCATCTAGCATCATTGGATGGCGTGCAGAGGTGTGTCTTGGGCGGATCTCGTGAGATTCAGTCGGTGTTGATCTTGTAGGGGCTTAGCAAGGTGACTTCGCGACTGTCTACTGCAACAAGTTTGTCCGACTCCGACGAGGGAGGGGCGATGACAATGCCACGCTTAAGGCTCGCTTCAATGGTTATAGTCTTTGCTAGTTCATGTATAAATCCGAATGCCATTTTTTAAAATAATTCCATGGAGCATTCTTAAGGCTCGCTCTATGAACCACGTGACATATATGGTAAACAATTCAAACTAATCCAAAAAAAAACTCGCTCTATGAGAGATAATGAATACTCCCTCCGTCCCAAAATAAGTCCAAAAAAAGTCTATGGAAACACATACTGAAACTTCTTGAAGCCAAGAGAATTTACTGGAAGAACAGATACAAAATGAGAAAAAACAAATGTGGACATGAGAACTCAATTTTTTTCCATGCCATGGCCACACAGAGATACAGAACAAACTACATTACATGCATTACTACTGATGATGGCAATATAGTCCAAGATCATGCTCAAAAAGCTGCAGTTATTTGGCAAGCATACAAAGACAGACTGGGTACCTCCATAAACCCAACCATGCTCATCAACTTGGAAGAGATTATACAACCACTTAATCTAAGCCATTTAGCTGATCAATTTACTATTGAGGAGATTGAAACTGTGGCTAAAGAATTTCCAGCTGACAGAGTACCTGGACCTGAATGGGTTCAATGATTATTTCTCAGGAAATGTTGGAACATTATCAAACAGGATTTCTACACCATGATATGGGACTTTTTTTGATGGGGACATGGATATCCAGAGCATCAACACTGCATATATTACACTTATTCCTAAAAAGCAGTCACCTGAGACCATGAATGATTATAGGCCAATATCTCTCGTTAGTTTACCACTCAAGTTTTTTTTTACCAAACTTATGGCCAATAGACTGCAGAAAGAGATCATTCCCATGCTTCATCAAAATCAATATGGATTCATTAAAGGCAAAAATATCCAATACTGTCTGGGATATCTGCCACAAGTCAAAGAAACCAATTATTATATTGAAACTTGGTTTTGAAAAAGCCTTTGACAAAGTGGAACACTGTGCTATTATTACCATGCTTAAGGCCAAAGGATTTGGACCAAGATGGATTAAATGGGTCACAAGAATATTACAATCTGCTACTACTTCAGTATTACTAAATGGAGTAGCTGGAAAGACTATCCACTACAAATGTGGTGTGAGACAAGGAGACCCCTTAGCCCCACTCTTATATGTGATTGTGGCTGATCTTCTACAATTTATTATAAATGAAGCATGGAGAAATGGTGAATTGACTCTTCCTGTTAATTGAGCATATGAACAACAATACCCTATCATACAGTATGTTGATGACACACTCATGATTATGCCTGCTGATATTGATCAAGCGATGCATCTCAAAACTCTACTACAACTATTCAGCCAACCCACTGGACTTTTTGTCAACTACAACAAATCTTCCATGGTTCCAATCAACACTGATAATGCTACTATCACCTAGCTGGCTGATGCATTTGGATGTAAAATTGAGAGTCTGCCATTCACTTATTTAGGTCTACCACTTGGCACCACCAAGCCTTCTGTGCATGACCTAATGCCTATTATCTCCAGAATTGATAGGAAACTATCTGGAGTGGCCAATTTCATGAATTATGCTGGCAGACTCACATATGTTAACTCAGTGATTGCTTCCATGCCCATATTTGCAATATGCACATTCAGAATCCATATCACTGTACTGGATCATGTCAATAAAGCAGGCAGAAACTTTCTCTGGCATGGAAATGATATCAACAAAAAAGGTAATTGCCTAGCTAACTGGTAGATGGTATGCAAACCAAAAGAACTTGGTGGCCTTGGAGTGCTTGATCTCAAGATTCAAAATATTGCTCTCATCATGAAACATCGGCACAAGTTCTTTACTCATGCTGATGTCCCCTGGGTCAAGCTCATATGGCAAGGACACTACCACAATAACTCTGCACCCCAGGCATGGTTATATAAAGGATCTTTCTGGTGGAGGGACTGCATGAAACTTTATGATTTATACTACTGGCTAACTTCTTGCACTGCCAACAATGATGATACTATCATGCTATGGAAGGATAAATGGTGTGGCCAAACCCTTATGGACAAATTTCCTCAACTACATTCATTTGCCAACGATGATAACATCACCATTCATAAAGCCAAGCATACTGACAGCTACTACTCCATGTTTCAACTACCACTGTCCAATATTGCTTTCCAGCAATTTACACAACTCTGCAACACCCTGGAGCATCTAAAAAACAATCAAGAAAGAGACCAGTGGGAATTCAAATGGGGAGGATCTTTATATAGCACTAAAAAGGTCTACAATGCACTTATGGGGTCTACTGAACCTCGTCCCCCACCTATCAGATGGATATGGAAAACATGTTGCCTTCCAAGACACAAATTCTTCTACTAGCTTCTGCTACATGATAGAATTAATACATGTGACCTCCTGACCAGGAAACAATTTCATCTGGACAACACACAATGCTCACTTTGTGAGGATCATGCTATGGAAGACCGTGTGCACCTAATTTTTGGCTGCCCCTTCAGTCAAGGATTCTGGTGGAGTATTGGTATGGAACGAAACACAGATGATAACATACACAATATGATCATTGATGCTAAGAACAGATACAACATGGAATTCCTCATGGAAATTCTAATTATTGGGTGTTGGAGCATATGGAATCAAAGAACATGACATTTTTTTTTGAAGGAATACAGTGCCCAATTAATCCATGCAAGAATGATTTCGTCAGCACCTTCCACAACACAATGATGAGGGCTAAGCCTAGCATCAAAGATGGGATGGGATCTTGGATAGATAGTGTATATATAAGTTAGTCTTTGTTATTTCACACTAATTTCCAATAACATCATGCAACTCCTTTGTTGCTCTTTGTAACAGTAATTTGTGATTTATTATAATGAAAATTACACACATAAGGGATTTCCCTACTGTTTCATGGTAAAAAAAAAATTCGAACGTTCGGGATTTATTGGGGTCTTTTTTTTGTGGTGTGGGGGGTGGAGGAGAAAAACACGTTGGAGAAGAAAACGGGTCTCGCTGCGCTGGGCACCCACTCGCTGGACGAGAAACGCACTCCTCCTAGGTCACCCACTCGCCCACCCAGCGCCGCCGCGGAAAGGGATTTGGGCGATGGCGACGGCGATGTCGGCGGCCACCCGCGCGATGCGCCTGCACGCGCGCCGCACCTCCGCCTCCTGCCTCCTCCGCTCCGGCCGCCCGGATCCCAACCCGGCGCTGCTGCAGGGCCAAGCGCCCCGCTGGTACCGGGGAGCCGCCGCGGGCGCCGACCCGCCGTCGACCCCAGCCAACCTAGGCGTGAGAATAGTGCCGCCGCTGCAGGCGTTCGTGGTCGAGCGCTTGGGCCGGTACCGCAAGACCCTGTACTCCGGGATTCACATCCTCGTGCCCGGCGTCGACCGCATCGCCTATGTCCACTCGCTCAAGGAGGCGCACATCGACATCCCCGACTCTCCCGCCGTCACCAAAGATAACGCCTTCATCCACATCGGAGGAGTGCTTTATCTGCAGGTAATCGATCATCTATCCCTAAACCCTAGGAAATTAACTTGCTTAGGTTTGCACGAGACAGAGATATCTTGGATTGTAAATTACGTCCACCATGTTCGGACTTCTTGGATGTTTTTGCCTAATCACTTCACAAACCCTCAAGTAATATACAACTAGTATACAACAATGGTCTGCTGAGATTGCCAAAAAAAAAAAGGGTCTGCTGAAGGTGTTTAGTGATGAAATATTTCCCCTTCAGGGATAACAAAGTTAAAAAGAAAGAATCATCTATGTGAATTCTTGCCGTTAAGTGGACATTCCAGCCGAAAATGTGGCAGTCTGTTAATTTATTTCCTTGAGCTGATCCCCTCTGTAATTATTGCAATTTCTGTTGTAGAATACCTTCGGTACAGAGAGGCGACAGGTATTCCCAATTTTTTTTGCAGACTTCCATAGACAAATTTCTGTTGCGTGTAGTATTTGTCTTCACTCGCCTTCTTTTTCAAGTTTCTTTTCTGTTCACAGAAACCCCAAGAATAATGTTTAGTAGGGATAAACATGACTTACAACAAACTAATAAAATAGAAAAAAGAAACTTGTATTGTTCAGGCAAGTCACATTGGGAATTTATACCTTGTAAGCTTCGTCGTTATCAATTATTCTTGTGGCGACTGAAACAGTTGTTATAGTTTTGGGACTTGTGACTACTTGGAAAATATGCTTTAGGTGTCAAAGAAGTGAAACTTTGCCTATGTTTGATGTGTTCTAGAAAGTATGATTCATCTACCTGAATATGAGAAAAATGCACTTCTTACTGCTTACTTCACACGATTATTGCACACATGGTCAGAAAAGTGGGTGGGTAATATAGAGCACACTTGAATCCACAACTTTAGTTTTTTTTTTGTTTCTTTATTTTGTATGCCCATAATGTTTAGGTACGAACTGAATTCAAATGGAATTGACCTGCACAGATATACGATCCGTTCCTCGCCTCCTACGCCGTGGAGAACCCCATTTATGCTGTCACCCAGGTTGCACAGACAGTTGCAAGGAGTGAGCTTGTCAAGATTACCTTTGAGCAGACTTTTCAGGAGATAGAAGACCTCTACAACAACATTATGGTACGTACTATCACAGCTCACACCAAAACATATTCCATCATGAAATTTCGCAAATGTAGTGTACTTCTATAGGTTCATGTGTACTTTTTTCTGATTTTTTTGGAACTTTGAAATATGATTTTCGGATGTTTCCATGAAAAGAGCTCCATGTAGCTTGAGCTTTATTTGGCATTTCCGCAAAAAAACAACATAGCAAAATTAAGTCGTAAGTCTATCTTCACTCTTTCATCTAGATAAGGAACCATTTTCTCGAGACATATGTAAAGGCCACGTTTAAATTCAGCAACCAGATTCATTGTTCTCTGAACTTCTAGCTTGAGATATTTTTCTCCTATTTCATGATATGATGGAGGCTTCAGATTTGTACCATATTTTCCTATCATTTGAACCATCTTTGCAAATTCTAGATTTTTGACGGCATTGAATGAAATAGCGGATGTATAGAAGAAACGGCAAATCTGAATACAAACCTCCTCTCTCTTGTTTTGTGTAGAACTGATTCACAGTTGTCTGGGTTTTACTCTTGTTAGCCAACTGATCTCCAACATGAACTTGGTCATTCTCTGCTGTAGCATTTTCTAATGGTCAGCACACTTCGCTCCTTACCTTAAGGTGTAGGTTCAAGCACCAAGGAATGCATGGTGGTATTATATTTTTTTTTTAGAAAAGCGCTTTCAAAATTCTTAATGTCAAAGGAAGGAAATGGGTTAAGACTAAGAGGGACTTGATACAATCGCCAAAAGAAGGAAATTGAACGAGCAAACGTAGAATGAAATTACCTGTCCAGGGAGACTGTACATGATCTTAAAATGGTTAAATTCAAAGGTATCAATGTAATATATAGTGTGAGCTGCATTATAAAACAGAAAGTAGTTGATGTTCCAATGGATACGGAGGTGGCTGCCAACCCCCACCCAAGGCCTTTGGTTCGAATCCCAGGCAACACATTGTTTTTTATGTATCTTTTTACTCCACACGCGGCACTCTAAATTTCATGCTCTTGCAGCACATCTAACAACACATTTGTTTTGCAGAAATCAATCAATGATGCAGCATGCGAATGGGGGGTGAAGTGTCTGAAATACAACTTCTGTATGTTTTTCTTTTTCAACAACTGACACTAATATCATATCAAGTCAGCACTTCCATTACTAATAAGTAATAACTATAAACTGTTCCATTTTAGGCATTCAGAGGGCGGTAAGGAAGTCATCCCATGAGATGCCATCCACCAGTGACATGAGCGGCGTCTTGTCAGATGACAAGCAGCATCCAGTTCCGCAGACGAAGCAAAACTAGCTGCGCTCCATGTAGAAGGCATCCCAGCACTTGAGTATCAAACACTGGTGACTTTTGTTGCATGAGTTTTTGTTAGTGTACGGGATGGCACAAGTATGAACAGAAGTGCAGGCAGCATATATATGCCTTGAACTATGACTAGTTAAGGAAATTAACTTGCTAATCCTTTTTGGCTTGATATATCTGTGATATGTTAATTGCATAAGTAGAGTTTATTTATATGTTTGGTTCAAGGTTCTTTTTTTATGATTTTGCTAGAGTTTTCATAGTTTCTGCACAGGTTTTGTTTTGCTCGACTCATCGGCACCGTCATCGACCGAGCTTGCTATGATTGTGATTGAACAATCAACTACTGGCCCTTAATTTTAATTGTTGCTGTGGCTGGTCCTGAAGACAAACTTAGGGATCGTCTGCACAATCCATCATGTATGCACAATCTAGCTAATCTGTCTATACTGCAGTATACAGATTGTTCCACGGCTTCATTTATGATTTCAGACTTGGCTATAAACCGGACCTTGTTGGCCGCTGCTTCCGATGCCTTGACCCCAAGCACAGAGTCGCGTTCCTGACATGAGCTCCTGCTCACTCAAGGCTCCACTTTGCCACCCCCTGTGCCTCTCCCCTCATGGCCGCTTCTGGCAGCAACGCCCAGTGGCCTCCCCTGGGAAGGACGCACTGCATCATCGTTCATCGGCTCAAACCAGGAGATGAAGCGACGCTGATAAACTCATCTTGACCATCTCAGGCAACATTGCTCTACTGCCACACCTTGTTTCATTGCCGGAGATTTCAACTTGATTGCCTCTCTGCTGCTGCTGCTGCTGCTGACAAACCTCAACCGGCGCACCATGGCGGCGATTCATCAATGAGATGGAGCTTAGAGAGATGTACTTACACGGCTAATGCTGTGTTAGCTTTATATATTTGGATAAGTAGAGTTTATATGTTTGGTTCAGAGTTCTTTCTTATGAACAGTTTTTTTTTTCTGGCTGCTGCCTACTGTGAGGTTGTTGCAGATTCAGTAGCTCCATGCATCTAACAAAAAACAATATCCAATTTCTACATGTTATCAGTGTATAAGTTCCCTCTTGACTTGTTGAATCGCCGTGGCGTGGCTCTTGCTGTCTCAGGCTTTGCGAACCTTGTTGAGGTCGAGCATGCTTGTCTCCACCACGGCCACGACTACGCCTGCATCTTTGTCCTTGTGAAAGTCGAGAATCCAGCCCACATCCCGCACCACATTTCCTTCCACGAGTTCAATGAAACCGGAGGGTTGGCACATGTCTTCATCAACGAGATATGGGATATGGGCTGCCGGCGCCGCCGTGTCCGACCAACCCTGCACCGATGGACCGGGGAGGCCACCGCGGGCAAGTTCGGAGGCAATGAAGCCGCCCGCCTGTTCTTGTTGGGCGCGCTCACCATGCAAGCATGGCTTCCTTCCTTCAACGACATTCGGGCAATGTTTGGGGTGGCAGAAAGGCGAAAGCTGCAGCTCTTCCCCGGCCGTCCGGTGCCCGGGCGTCCGTGTCCTCTTTAATGCGGTCGCTCGCGCCTTCAAGTTGGAGCTCCGCTTCAGCCCTGGCTGCATCGTCAAGGGGCAGATCACGGCGAGCAGCTTCCCAAGAGACAGGATGGACAATGGCTCCTTCCCTTGCGACGACCTCATCTCGGAGCGCCGCTCCGTGCAAGATTGCTATCGTCAACTGC
This sequence comes from Elymus sibiricus, assembly GCA_039707655.1. NCBI lineage: Eukaryota > Viridiplantae > Streptophyta > Magnoliopsida > Poales > Poaceae > Elymus > Elymus sibiricus. The sequence continues at coordinate 391,399,353 of CM077664.1, read as the reverse complement.
TGTTCGATCTCATGCCAGACTCTGGCCTCCCGCTTCTCCCGTCCATGGACTGCCGCCACCCACCATGCGGCACCGCAGGCCGAGGAACCTGCTGGCATGCTTGCTGTTCAGGATATGGCTCTTGTTCAGTAGGAAGCAGGCATAGAACTGGACAAGGCAGCGCTCATGGTGCCGCCGGCTCCCTCCCTTGCGGGTTGCGGCGCAGCCCACGCATCAACTCCAAGTATGATGGACCGACCGTCAATGCGCAAGGCGTCGGCTCAAGGGGCTCCCGCAAGAACAAGGCAAAGAAAAAGAGAAGACGAAGGATATCTCTGAGCTCCTCAACGTCACTATATATTTCCAAGAGCACCAAAGCAATGCATGACCATGAAGAGGAGATGTTTGCTGCTGATGCTTGATGGCAGCGCCAATTTGCCATGGCTCTGTGCCTGGGCTTTTCTCTGGGCAGGATCGAACAAAACGACCAGGGCCAAGTGCAAAGTCAACTGTGAAACCATCTGCCGACCTAAGGAGAATGAATGGTGGGCTTGGAGTGCTAAACCTTGCGAAATTCAGCCAAGCCCTACGACTGCGCTGGTTATGGTATGAGTGGAAAGAGCCTACGAATTAGTGGGTGGGGCTTGGAAATCCTTGCGATGACAAAGACAAAATGTTCTTCTACGCCTCCACCTCTATCACTATTGGCGACGGGGCGCGAACTCCGTTTTAGGAATCCCCGTGGCTCAATGGGCGGAAGCCTAAGGACATCGCGCCACTTATTTTCGAGGCCTCCAAGAGAAAAAATAAATTGGAAGGTCAAGGAGGCCTTATGCGAGGATGCCTGGATTGGCAAGATCAACATGACGACAACATTCACCCCGGAACATCTCCACCAATTCTTGGAGTTTTGGTCTTCCCTTCACGGGGTGCAGCTTACAGTGGGGCTCAAGGATACCATCTTGTGGAAGCATACGACAAGCGGAACTATTCGGTGTCTTCCGCCTATAAAGTGCATTTCTTGACCATCACTTGCTCTCCCACGTACAAGGTCATCTGGAAGGCTTGGGCACCACCAAGGGCCAAATTTCTAGCGTGGCTGGCCATTTAAGATTGGATCTGGACAAACATTCGCTTGGCAGATATGTGCAGTTTCTGCCAAAACAAAAATAGGAACTTTATTTATCAGCCTGCAGATGGGAGTGGGACGCGATCGAGGAGGCATCTTCTTGGCCTGGAACAATAACAGATTGCAGTGTGACAAGGTGAATACTGACAGTTTTTCGGTCACTGTCTGTCGTAAATACCTGTCAGTTTTCGGCTTACAACAGTTTATGCTCCAACTCGATCAGCATCACCTCAGGGATCGATGCGTTCTTTAACTCGATTATTAATAGCAGCACCGCACCACAGATCAATCAGAAGCATGGCTCATCCTGCTGGGAGAGGGAGACTTCAACATGTAGAGATTTCCACACGAAAAAGGCAACAACAACATTGGCTGGGGAATGATGGAGACGTTCAACTGCTGGATCCAAAATCTGGGGCTGATCAATATTGAGATTCCTAAGAGAAAATTTACGTGGTCTAACAGAAGACAGACTTGTTATCAACTCGGACTGGACTCTGCTTGCTTTCGCCCCCTCTCTTCGATCGCCTCGGATCACGCGCCTGTTCCCCAAGCACAAGCCTGCAAACTGTTCCATTTTGAGTTGGCTTTTGTGGAAATAAGGAACATCATTCATTCTTCTTGGACAAGACCCACCAGACCAGAGCAACAATAGCTGACTGACTCCATGATCAATTGCAAATTAAGTCGTTTGAGGGCTGCATGCCATTAGAAGCTGGAACAGATGCCGCAAAAACATGCCCACTCTGCTCTCTAACAACAACAAGCTTGTAACATTCTTAGGCTCCTTAATTAGAACAAGTCAGGCCTCTGTCCAACTTAAAGTTCACCCCTACGCGCAAGCATGAACCACAGAAAAAAATCATCCAAATTACGGGATGGCAGGCGTCGATCTATGTGGAGATCAAGGTCAAAGACTCGAGGTTCAAGATTTTTTCATGTTGCGGCAAATTGTCAGGCCAAGCGCAATAAGGTCAGACTACTTATGCGTACCGGTATTGGGCACTTTGACATTCAGCAAAAACTGGATATTGCAACACAGTACTTGAGTGATATTTTTGGCAATATTGTTCAGCACTTGCCCACCGTCAACCTTGCTGATCTGTATCAACAACACGTTAATTTATCAGTGCCTTCACGTGGGATGAAGAAATTTTTTGACGCCTTGAGAAGCCTCCTTAAAACAACCGTAGCCCCGGTCCAGATAGATGGATTCACATATATTACATCCATCAATGGAAAACGTTTGGGTTCGGCGCGCCAGCCGAACGATAGGCCGGTCACTTGTCCACGCACGCGCCACGCAGTCAAAGGGACCGCACGCAGACGTCCTTCTCTTATCATCTGCCTCCACACGCCTTATCCTATCCCCAACACAGCTTCGTCTGATTTTTTCTCGCCCATCTCTGTGTTCTGGCTCCGGCGAGTGCCGTGGCTTCTCCGGAGAGGGTGCCGCCGGGGGAAACCCCCCATCTGCTCCTCTTTCATCCCTCTCCGACTGGATTTCTCTTTTTATCTTGTATAGCTTGTCGCCCCCTCCCTCCTGCTCCCCAACGACCACCTGTCGCCACAGAGACAGAGATGGACAACATGACGCCGGGGATGAAGGAGGAAGCTCGCCGGGAGCTGCAACCGCTGGACGGAAGAGCTACACCCGGCCACGCCTGAGTTGCAACCGGCCATGCCGGGAGCTACAACCGGCGGACGGAGGAGCTGCAAAGGGCGCCATGCTGGAACCGTGTTCTGGCGATGCTGGAACCGTGTCCCAGAGATGCTGGAACCGTGTTCTGGCAATGCTGGAACGGGGGCCGTAGAAGCTGGAACAGTGTCCCCTGACAATGGCGTTTTGCTACGACTGTGGTTGAGAAAGCTGCAACGGGCATCTGTAGAAGCTGGAACCAGTCACCGGCAGAGCTGCAACTAGTGTTTAGAAAAGCTGCAACGACGAACGGCTTGGTGCTACGACAGAGCTGGAAACCGACGACGCCATTGCTGCAACCGTATGTACATTTTGCTGGAACTGGCTTGTGATAGAGCTGGAACCTTGACTGCAAGATGCTACAACCGGCATGGCGTTTTGCTATAGTTGTCGGGGAGAAAGCTGCAACAGGCATTGGCAAAAGCTGGAACCGGTCACCGGCAGAGCTGCATACGGCTTCTGCAAAAGATGCAACGGCGACGACTGGGGCAAGCTATTGCTACAACCGGCAATGGTGTTTGCTACTACCGGCGTCGACAAATGCTGCAATCAATCAAGGTGCAGGATCTCCGTCGGCGAGGAGCTACGACGGGGACGGTAGCCCTTTGACGGTGGAGCTCAACGAACCTTGCACATGGCGGTCCCTTGGGAGCCATGGCGGCACCCCTTGTGTGGAGCTCGAGGACCATGGCATGGCGTGCCCTAGCGGCCATGGAGGGTCTGCGACGACGGCGAGCCTGGGTGTGCGACGGTGCTTCGATCTCCGGCGAGGGGATTACGACGAGGGTCGCCGGCGCTCGTCGCAGACCCTCTCTCTCTCCGGCGCACAGCGGCTGCTCCTTTTTTTCAATTGAACGATGCGGGAGAAGAAAAAAGCGAGGAAGAAGGAGGGGACGACGCGAGGGAGGAGGCGCTGAATTGTGTGTTCTGGAACACACACATCGTGTGGCTGCGGTGCGAGTAATGCTAGAGCCACGGGGATTAGTTTACGGGGTTTACAGACTAATTAATCAGGGGCCAATAGGATTGGAGATTGGGGGAGGTTGGGCCCCACCCCGGCTGAAAATCGGGGGGGGGGGGGGGGGAGAGAAAGATTAGTTGGAAGGAGTCTGTAAAAGCCCGTCACAAATCCGTGTGTCTAGGATTATCTCTGCGGTGCGGCCTGCCCAAATTTGGACCAGCGCGCGGGCGCTCATCGGTGCCCTCCATCAATCAGTTGCGAACCACGGGCCGCCCTCTGGCGATGTCACCAGAAACAGATGAGCGATGTACAGGGGCTAGGAGAAAAAAAGAGTGGCCGATTGGGCGCACAGCTGCCCACATATGCGGAGTATTTCTTCGGCCGACGACCCACATCGACACGTGCGTCGCCACTTGTGACGGCGCCTGTTCAAAGGCTCATAACGCAGCTTGGCTGCTATGGCACTATCTTGGATCTTGGCAAGTTGGAGGCCTTTGTTTCTCTCCTCCGGCGGACGGCGGTGGCGGCTGCTTTCTTTGGCGGTGATGATGTAAATTTCCTTGTGTGTTGTCTCTTCGGATTGTTCCAGGAGAAGCCGTGTATTGGTGCTACTTTTATGAATGAATACATGTTCTTCTCCTGAAAGCAAAAAAAAAAAAAAAAAAAAGAAGCTGCCTTGGCTGCCCCACCCACGCCTCGATCCCCACTCTTTCTCTCTGCTTTCCTCTCCCCAAAATCCGCATCGTCACGCACGCAACCTCTCCTTCCCACGATCTGGTCCTCCCCCCATTCATGGCACGACCATCTGCAGGAGGGTCGCGTCCGTTCCGATCGTGCCGCTGTTCCGCGGCTGCTTCTCCTTCGGGTCAGCGGGGCGGAGGATCCCGCCGCCGAGACCTCCTGTGCGTGAGCGCCCCACCCCCACACATCCATTCCCAGCTCCAGCTGATTGTTGAGATACTACGTACGATACAAGTTTGCCTTTCCTCTGTAACTGACTCAACTTTTTGTGCAGTCACGGCTAACGAGGTGGAGGTGCTGTACGTACGAGCTCTACAAGAAGCTCAGCTTCTCCGTCTTCAAGGACGGCCTCATCCACAAGGTAATTAAGGTCACTCGCATCAGATTCAGAGAGCGATCTCACCATTAGAGCTCCACCATTATCTTCTCTCATATTCGTGCCTGGGTTCTGAATTTGTGGCTGCTTGTTCCTTTCATGTCAGGAGGAGTTCCGGCTGGCCCTGTTCAGGACATCGATCTCAAGTCGTGCGCTCGCTCAGCATCTTCCACCCCAAGGCTCCTGAATCAGACAAGACCGCGTGTATGCCTCCTGTCCATTATTTATTTGCTATTCCTTTGCTGTCCATTCATCTTCTTGTCCTCCTAGGAAACCAATCAAAATCTTTTGTTTGTCTCTGTCGTCCTCTTTGCAGTTGCGCTCAAGCTGTACGAATTGAGGGGGACAGGCTACATCAAGAAAGAAGAGGCACTGAATCATTCTCACATTCATTCAACAGCATATATACAGTTTGCATCTTATTTGCATCGTCCATAGGCTATCCTGAATTTTGGTTAACTGGTTGCCTGACTGTTGGCATACATGTACAGCTTTGGGAGATGGTGGTGGCACTCCTAGATGATTCCGACCTATGTCTCTCGGATAGCGTCGTCGAGGAGATTGTCGATATTGTATGTAATCAACAAGATGCAATACTTCTCTCCAACTATTTATTCAGTAGCCTTTGAGAACTGTATTTCTATTTTCCCTCTAACATGTGCTGTGCTGCTCTGCTCATTTTGAACTGTCAGACGCTCAGTCAAGCAGACTCGGACGGTGATGGCAGGATAGACCCCAAGGAATGGGAAGAGTTTGTCAAGAAGAACCCAGCATCGCTGAGGAACATGTCACTACCCTATCTCCAGTTAGTACTCTCGTCTGCTGCTCTACTTTTCATTACTCACGGTTGATAGTTTCTTTAGTTTTGTAATTTCTCAAGAATTAGTAGTTCATCTTCTCCTAGGGTTTCTTAGTTTAGTCTTCTTCTAATACACAAATCCCATATTTAGACGAGCGGCATCAATTATGCTATGCTAATGAGTAGGGATCTCTTGAAGTTTTTGCCCATTCCGTTCCACGTGATCTTATCGTTCTTGTGGTTGATGTTATTCAGGGACATTACGACGATGTTTGCGAGCTTCGTAATGCATTTGGAAATTGACGACTACAGTGGAATCAGCAAATAGGAACAGTTATCAGCGCCATATGGTCTGTTAGTTCTGAGCTAAGGCGGCCTTGAACTTGCTGGGATGGGGAGGCAGTGCATTCAGAAGTGAGCTGCAACAGAAATGTCTGAAACTCAAATAGGAGGATAACAAATGATAAGATGGTGGCTGAAGTATGCAGAGGTCACCGAAGCTGTTGAGAAGCAAGTTCTCAGCTGCCGATCCGGCGAGCCTACAAATTCTTCCGTTTCTACCAATTTTTTTTTCGTTTTTTCATGCAAATTCAGGGTGCGTTTCATTTTTGTGGAGAAAAATGGTGTTTGAATCACTGGAGGTATTTGTTTGGGGGTAATTTTGTGCGTATTTTCTCGCATTGTGTGATCTGTGCTCGTGTTCGGCAGATACTTTGATACGGTTGGGCAGTATTTTGGTCTGTTCCGCCTTTTTATTTGATCACAAGTTTGTTGTGCTCTTTCGAGCTCGTTGAGGACAAAGAGCGTTAAATCTTCCATCGTCTTTTGGGCTGTTTTATGGATAATTAGTTCGGGAGCACAGAGTTTTGCACGTAATTTTGCATAGCTTTTTTTATCGGTCAATTCGAGTTGTTCCGGTCGTAAATTTTGCAGAATTTCTCTTGTGTTCCATAGCCCCGTCTCGGGAGTTTGATTTCAAGTTCATGGTCGCTCAAATCTAGGCCTTGGGACTGAACCTCCTGTCTCGCTGAAACTGGTAAAACAACATATTGGTCCACTTCAGGATCAGAGGTAAGCCCCTCTGCATGTTGATCATTTACTAAACCATGAATCCACTTCATTTCGTTCTTCATTGTCTTCTTTGAGTGTGCTCTTCCCAGACCACTCTTCACCATTGCCTGAATCAGATGGTTCTTCCCCATAAGCATCCTTCTGGTTTCAGCATGAAGAAGAAACATGTCAGGTTCATAACCCAGTAAAACACATTCTGCTTAACAGTTGAGTTAGTAAATTCTACTCAACAATGGTACTTGAGGTATTGGTTTACCATCACTTCAAAAGCTCTTTTGAGTTCCAGACAGCCTTAAAGCAATAACGAAAATCAAGAAATACTGGACCAGATACACATTTGTTGCTAAATTATCAGGGTATACATGCATGTCCTGTTATGGTTATCGCATTATAATCCTGTTAATCACCCCCAGAAATGTTTTTTAATCTCACCGCGCTAGCGTCCACCGCTGCCCGGAGAGGCGGTGATGGTCTGTCGCGAAGCACCACCGGGCACTTCCTCGCGCGGGTGGAGTGAGGTGAGCGATGGGGGAGGGCGACCGGAAACTGAAAATAAGAGACACGAGGTGCGCGGAGCTGCTCCAACCCTGCCTCCCGGTAGGTGGCGAATGGCTTCTCCGCCCAGCCCATTTGTCCGCAGCTGTTTGGACCAACTAATAGAATTCTGTAAGGTGTTAGGACGTGGATGCCAGCCAATTTAGGCCTGCCAGCAAATATAATTCTGCAGTAGTATAACAGTTTTGATCATCCAAAAAAACATTTTTTTTCTTCAATAGAAAAAAGGAAAAAGGTACTCCCTCCGTAAAGAAATATTTCTTTACAGAGGGAGTACCTACATGGGTAGCAGCATACTTTATCTAATAGACTTGTGAGTCTTATGACTAGATAGTTTTGTTTTCAATTCTTCAAACGAGTACACTGTTTTTGGACCTCCCAGAAGTCCGAGCTACTGAGAACTACCTCGGTGTAGCATATCTGCATATGAGTGCCTTTTACTCTACTTAGAAAATATGAACAGAGGATGCTTTTGATATCATGGTATGGTTTAACTGTTTACCTATTTTTATCTGCAAGTCCCTCATGGAGCAAGGTTGATTTTACTACTGGTATGAACTGCGTCGAGCTTTACAATGCCTTCATCATGCACATGAGTACTGTCCATTGCTTATCATACATGTAAAGATGAAAAGTTTTTTCTTCATTTGCAGATTCATGTTTCGGCGTCGCCGTAAGGGCAATCGAGGTGAGGACGGTCGACACCACCGTGGCTCCTCCTCCACGCCTTCCTCCTCTCCATCGTCCACGCGGCCATCGGTGGCGCTGCTGGGTAGACGACCATGGTGGGCAGCGGCTAGCAGCGGTGGTGTGTTGCAAAGAACAGCGCCGAGGTTGGCTTGATGCAGTCAGCCATCGTTTCGATTGGGCCCGTGGCACCAATGGGAGGTGCCGAGTTCCATGTCATCCAGCAGGGCAGGGCGGCGCCTGCTATGACATGGACGAGTACATCAAACTGAAGTGAGCCACCGTCAATCCCAGCCCCACACCAAACTCGTGCTGCTGGTGTGCTCCGCCCAAGTTTCGCCCACCTGCCACTTCGGCTGGGCGCCGTCCTCTTCTTTCTTGGAATCAAACAGACTAGATCAATACTTGCCATGTGCATCCTGAAATATGATGCTTTCTTTGTTGGCTTTCTCCTTTTTGTTCTCACTGCTATTTAGAAAGTGGAGGTTGCTTGTGCCTGTTGCTGGCTCAGAAGTTATACTTGGAATAATTTGAAGCAAGTTTCAATATCCAACCACTTCAATCATGCTACTTGACTTCATCATTACAAGAACGCGCTATGTAAATGTGTATATACTATGTGTTTTATGTCTATTGGTTCAGTAAATGAAGACACATTCCTTGTTAATGTTAAATTTTTCTCCGCCACCGTTTTGAGCTAATGAGTGACCTTCTGCTGTGGTTTGGAGCTGCTTATTTTGTTGCGACCCTAAAGTAAAAAAAAAGCAGGATGCTTTGCTCTTTATAAGCAGTATCCCCGTAAGCTTTACGAACATTATGATAATTGTTCTTGGGTGAACCATTGGACACAGTACTATGTGTTTTATGTCTATTGGTTCAATATAAACGATGGCACATTTTGTTATTCAGAATTTCAGGCTTTATTGATTTGTGTCTCAATGTCTGATGTGCTGCTTTTTTGTGTTCTTGCCAGTATAACGCATGATGTGCTTGTTAGTTAAGTTGAGCTTGTAGTTATAGTACTTAAAGCACTCATTTTTTGAACCTTAAAAGATAGAAAGATGTCTGCTCATTGATGTTGTGTATTATCTGATTTGCCTAACTATAATTGTTGTCAAGCTATCAGTGCTGATTTGGATGTTTAAATTTGCAGAACACTAGGGAGATGTCACTGAACAAGGCCAAAAGGTACCTCGAGGATGTGTTGGAGTTGCAGAGGTGAAACTTTGGCCGTTTTATGCGAGGTGGGCGATGCGCCACGGTGTCGCGACGGGGCCGTGGCGGCCAGCCCCTCAGCGGAGGAGGCGGCGAAGTTGACGGAGCCGCTCACCAAGGAGGACCTCGTTGCCTACCTCGCATCCGGGTGTAAGCCCAAGGAAAACTGGAGAGAAGCTTCGGTATGGTGCTACTTCCCTACTGCCACTTAGTACTTACTGTTGGAAGTGGAATGGAATGTTTCGCATCATTCTTGAGTTGGTTTGACACAGATATGGCTGGTACTGCCCTGGTGTTGGACGCACGGCCCAGGTTAAGAACCGCCAGCCAAATGGTCAGGGACGCTGGCCTGACAAATCTGCTAAGTTCGTTCTGGATCTTCTAAAGAACGCAGAGAGCAATGCTGGGGTCCATAATCTTGCCATGACTGCCAATGTTTTTAATTCCATGTTACCTTTTTGTCTTCATAACTCCAATATCTGCTCTACAGGTGAGAGGTCTTGATGTTGATGCTCTCTACATTTCACACATCCAAGTGAACCAGGCCCAGAAGAAGCAGTGGCACCGGACCTACCGTGCTCATGGACGCATCAACCGTAAGTTTGTCGAAACACCTGCTTCATCTTAGTAACGTTTCAGACAATCTTTCAAGATTGCTCATAGTTCCCACACTATCTTGGTGCAGCCTACATGTCCAAGTCAAACCCATGTCACATCGAGCTGAGAAGGAAGAGCCGGTGAAGGAGGTAAGACATTCTTAGCATTTATCTCAGCTGCTCGTTCAATGTCTGATGCTCTTGTTGTATATGCTTTTTTGAACTCTCCTAATAGATGTTTTGATCTATGTATGTGCAGGCTGAGTCCTAGATTGCCAGGAAGGCCTAGAGAGGGAAGCTCTACATACCTATCCGCCTATTCGTTAGAGCAGTTTGTAGCATCTCGTCTGGTTGAGTGGAATTTTTGGCCTGTTATCTGTCGTCAAAGTACTCCACGGACAACTATTTGGGTCCACTTCTACTATTAGTTCATCTGCTCATGGGTGCCTATGTCATATACGATCACTACCACTATATGGCGCTTCAGTAAGGCAAGTGCGTCACAAGCATGCACTCAGGAGGCCCGCCTGCTGAAGCTTTTCTCTGATCTATACCAGAACAAACTATCGCTGGAAGGCATCAGCAGAGCTTTCATTGTTCTTATTCCTAAAATGGAGAGCCCTATGGAGATCAAAGATTTTAGGCCTATTGCCTTAGTTCATATCCTCATCAAAATAATATCTAAGGTGCTGACTAACCAGCTGCAACGGTTTATTCTGGATCTCATTGATGACATGCAATCAGGTTTTATCAAGGGCAGATCCATCATGGAAAATTTCATTCTTGCTTCTGAAATGGTACAGGCAGCAGTCAAGAGGAAGGTACCGATTATTGTCTTAAAACTTGATTTTCAGAAAGCGTTTGATACAGTTAACTTGGAATGCTTATTCAAAGTGCTTGAACAAAGGAACTTCCCAACTAATTGGATTAGGTGGGTTCAAACTTTGCTCCGAACTGCTCAGGCGCAGGTGCTCATGAATGGCACGCCGGGTGCTCGTTTCTTGTTCAAGAGGGATGTTAGACAAGGCGACCAGCTGTCGCCGTATCTCTTCATCCTTGTGGCTGACGTCCTCCAACAAATGTGTGTCTGGGCTTTCAACGACGGAGACCTTGTGCACCCTTTACAAAATCGTGGGCCTTTCCCAGTTCTTCAGTACGTGCTTTGCTCCTGCACGGCATTGCTGACCAAGCACGTAAAATCAAACAGATTTTATCAGCCTTTTCTCAATTTTCAGGGCTGGAGATCAATTATCACAAGAGCACGATTGTGCCTATCAACATCAATGCAGACGCTGCCAGCGAAATCGCACACCGTGGTTATTGGCAAGAACTCATTGAATCTATCGTTTGGGCTCATAACAAATTCAAAGTTGCTCCTGCTACTCAGCCTAGAGCCTTGAGCATTATACGATTGCCTCTCTCCACCCATAGAATTTCGCAACACCTCTTACAGCCCATCATTCAGAAAATTGATAGAAGACTGCCAGGTTGGATGCCAAATTTGCTCTCATGGGGCGGCCGTGACGTCATCGACAAGCTCTCCGTTGGTATTCGCTTGGTGGCCTCGTGGCTGGCTCCACCTCCACTGCCCCCTCCAGAGCCGGACTAGTCTCTGAATCTCTGATAGCTTTTGCTTCCTTCCTTGGGGCTTCTTCTGCTGTCCCCCCAGCAAGACTTGTTGAACTCTCTTTTTTCTTCTCTTTACTCTTTCCTGAACTTGTTATTTCCTGTATGTGCGGTGGTCATTGCTTTATAATATAAAGCAGGGGGAAATCCTTTTTGGTCAAATTGGTAAATGCAGTTCTTTTGGCCATCCCAGCGTACTTCATGTCTTGCTTGACTTCTGCTGCCCGATGAGTTCTTTCAGAAAGTTGACGCGCTGAGGCGCGCCTTCCTATGGAAAAACTCTCAAACAGTAAATGGCAGTCACAGTTTAGTAGCTTGGGACTATGTGATCTACCAAGAGAGTTTGGAGGATTGGGTTTCAGGGACCTTAAAGCACATAACAAATCTTTGATCTGCAAGCTATGTTCAATCTTGCTGCAAGAGAGAGACTTGCCTTAGGGCCTGTTCGGTTCAAGGGGTTTTAACGGGGATTGACAAGGATTGTGGGGATTAAATCCCCTACAAGCCAAATTCCTCTCCAATCCTCTTCAAACCCCTGGGGAGGAGGTTGAACCGAACAAGGCCTTACTGGAACTGGTTCAAACACGCCTATGCAAGCCTCTTCAATCCGAACCGGCATCGGCTTGACACACCTACTTGGAAAATCTTCAAGTCAGTAGTTCCAACTGTTATGAACGCTACCAAATGCACACTTGGCGACGGCCGGAACATTTCATTTTGGTTCGGCATTTGGTGCAGTGAACAGCGGCTGATGGATTGCTTCCCGGTCTTATTTACCTTTGCCTCTGACAAATACTCCCTCTGTCCAGAATTACTTATCGCAGAAATGGATAAAAATGAATGTATTTAGAATTAAAATATATCTAGATATATCCATTTCTCCGACAAGTATTTCCGGGCGGAGGGAGTATTGCTCTGTCCAGTCCCAATATACAGGAAACACTTGGACTCTGAAACTAAAACCAGCCCTGTCAGGTTCAACAACTGATGTTTCTCCTGCAGGACTTCAGCCCAAGACGGACGGGGACTCGAGAATTGGCTGAATCTTTGGTACTGCTGCAAGGAAAACCCTAGCGGACGCTCACTGCGTCAAACTGTCGGGGGCTCGCATAGGGAAATCGACCGAGAGATCGGCTTGGGCCGGCCCGTTTAAATCGTTTCAGCGATCCTGATTTTGCGAACCACCTAGAGGTTTCTGGCCGGGCTTTTTCCGGTTTTTGGAACCTTCTAGAAGCTTCCTAAACCGGTTTCTCTTTTTTCTTTATGTTTTTTTCTTTCCTTTTTGTTTTTTCTTTTAGCTGTTTATTTTGTTCGAAACTTTCAAATATTTGTTCGTAATTTCAAAAAATGTTCTCATTTTCAAAATTTGTTCGCAATTTTTAAAAAATGTTCATGTTTAAAAAATATTCAGTAATTTCCAAAAATATTCTTGTTTTCAAAATTTTGTTCACAAGTTCAAAAACTGTTAGTGTCTCACAAAGTTCAGCAATTTCAAAAAATGTTATCCTTTTCAAAATATGTTCACAACTAATTATATTCTGTTTCAGAATATATTCAAGAATTTCAAATTATGGTCTCGTTTTCAAAATGCGTTCACAATTTTTCTGAAAACTGTTCATGCTTAAAAAATGTTTGCGGTTCCAACATTTTATTCGCAATTTCAAAGAATGTTCGCATGTTTTAAATTTTGTTCAAATTTTTTTGTTTTTTCTTTTCCTTGTTTATTTTGTTCAAAACTTTCAAATATTTGTTCAGAATTTCAAAAAATGTTCTTGTTTTCAAAATTTGTTTGCAATTTTCAAAAAAAAAAAATCATGTTTAAAAAATATTCAGTAATTTCCAAAAATGTTCTTGTTTTCAAAATTTTGTTCACAAGTTCAAAAAATGTTCATGTTTCAAAAACTTCAGAAATTTCAAAAAATGTTCTCCTTTTCAAAATATGTTCACAACTAATTATATTTCTGTTTCAAAATATATTCAGGAATTTCAAATTAAGTTCTCGTTTTCAAAATTTGTTCACAATATTTCTGAAAAACGTTCATGCTTAAAAAAAATCGCGGTTCCAACATTTTATTTGCAATTTCAAAGAATGTTTGCATGTTCCAAATTTTGTTCGCATTTCCAAAAAAACATAGAAATATGAATTTTGTTCTCATTTTTTTAAATGCCATAAATTTATGTTCTGAATTTGAAAACGGTTATTGTTTCCATTTTTTGTCCAAATTTTAAAACTGTTCGTGATCTCAGAAAATATTCAGAAATTTCAAAAAATGTTTGCATTTTTCGTAATATGTTCATTTTTTCAGAGAATGTTCAATTTTTTAAGAAATATTCGCATTTTAGAAAACTGTTTGGGATTTGCTAAAATTATTCCTGTTTTTTGAAAAAATCAGAATTACAAGAATGGTTCACTTTTCGAAAGAAGTTTGGAATATCAAAAAGAAATAGCGGCATTTCAAAACTGTTCACAATTTCAAGAAATGTCTCTAAAATGTTTTCTAAATCTCAACCCCCGCTGTGTGTTATTATATGGTCTTGCGCCTATTAGGACTAGGAGCTGATGTTTGTTGGATTGGCTAACAGGTCGTGGATAGGAGCCTGCCTCGAGCGAGCTCTCAGGATCGAATCCTGCAAGAGGGCTGCCCGTGCGAAGCCCTGCCATTCTGCGGCAGATAGGAGCTCCCCTGCTGCAACTGTCAAATACTTTTACAAGCTCTTAGGACGTGTTTGGTTGCCTGCATTAGGCCCAATCAGTCCCGCGCAGGAACAATTCGGCTGTTTGGTTGCCGCATACACCATTCGGCCTGCATCGCATGAAGTTTAAAGCACCTCCTAGCCAGGCTCAACTGCTACACCCAAATCGGCAGTTTCTGGAGAGCCAGGCTCGACCGAAGTAGGGGAGGGGAACGCGGTGCTGAGCTCGTGCGACCACGGAGATGGCGCGAGCTCGCGTGCGTCTCCAAAAAATCGGCGGGAGGATTTCGGCTCACCTCCCGCCGATTCGGTCGCCCCTATTTCGCCCCCTCCTCTCACCGCCCAAAGTCCCGCCACCCTTCTCCCCCCTTTCGAGCTTTCCCGCCGGCGTGCATCGGCACCGATGAGCAGGTAAGCAGCGCTCCTTCATCGGCGGGCGGTCCACGGCGCGGCGACTCCTGTCCTCAACTTCTCCGACCGTTCCCATGTCCCCCTCGAGCTGCAGCCATGGCCTCTGTGAGTTCAATCGCCCTCTTCTTTCTGTTCGTTGTAGCTAGATACGAGAGCCTGTGGTCGTAGGGTTTGATGTGCAAGCATGTGGTAGGGTTGATTCGTGCGCCGACTTGTGAGCAGATGGTAGATTGTGATGTTGTGGAGCTATTGGTGGTGGATTTGTAGCATGCTAGAGTAGTATGATAGTGATGAACACAATGGATTCATAGCTACTTGTGATGTATGCTCCTCCTTTCATAGATCGTCTGGTACTGTGTATGCTATGCTTACTGTCAATGCGTGCTACGATTGTAGGGCATGACCACGCAGACGCAAGATCTTAGTCAGGCCCTTGTCCTGTCTGACAGCCAGTTTGCTACGTCCTATGTCGAGGACTCCCAGACCCCCTCGATGAGCAGATGCCTCCTGATTCAGAGGTGTTCGAGGTATCAGCCGGTGGTTCTCTTTTTGTGCCAGTTGTGCTCATTGAGCCAGCTGCTGCTGCTGGTGCCGGTGCACTGATGGCAGCCGCAAAGGCAAAGAAGGATGGTAGGGGGAACAACATGAAGTGGCTGTCGTTCATGTCCATGTTCGTGCTGAACAAGATGTGTGAGCTCATATCTAGTGGGGTTAGGACCGACAAGGGCTTCAAGGAGGTGCACTTGAACATCGCTGTGAAGCAGGTGTTCGAGTTCTATGGCCAGGAGGTGACCTCCACCCAGGTGTACAACCACCTCAGGGAGTGGAGAGCTCGATGGTTCCAAATGTCCAAGCTCAGAGACCTTAGCGACGCCTCATGGGATCAGAACACTTGCTCGATCGTTCTGGAGGCAGAGCACTACACTGGCAATGTTGCGGTTAGCTCACTGCCCTCTTGTTTTTCACACTGACAACCATTGCCTACTCACAACTAACACCGCTTATGCTTCTTTCTTAGGACCACCCCAAAGACGCTGAGTTCCTCAACACACCCATCCATAACTACAACCAGATGCAACACATCTTCTCCTTCGGGCTGGCAACCAGCAAGCATGCCATGGGCTCTGGCGAGCCTCTTGGTTCTCCCATGCCGGAGTTCCTAGGCACCCCGGACGTAGAGGCAGTCATTGATGGCCCTGACAAGCCATTTGAGCATGTGCTTGTGGTCAGGAAGAGGAAGAGGGGCGGCCTGATGGAGAAGGAGATCAGTGTCTTGACCAGCATGACTGAGGTCGTGAAGGAGGTGGCAACCGCCATTAGGGAGAGCAAGTCCGTCGACGTCCACCCTGACCTGTACAACGCCGTCATGGAGTAAGGTGGGTTCAGCGATGAGGCTCTCATGGCATCTCTGAGCCACCTGCTGGACAACAAGGCTCAGGGTGTTGGGTTTGTTGCCATGGTAGACGCCCACAGGGTGCTCTGGCTCAGGAGCTGGCTGGGCAAGCACTACTACTAGAGCTTGCTGTTGGTTACCGCGTGCATGATCCTGGAAGGAGATGGCGATGGCGACGACGATGACGACGTATATTTTGTGTAGCTAGGGCTTGGAAACTGTTTGATGGTTTGTCTATTTTGTTGAGGTGCTATATACTAACCCCTCATGATGATCGTGAACTTGCGGTGGTAGAATGACACCTTCTTTTGGATGTGGTGGTAGGATGACACCATAGTAGTGTTAGGTTGAACTTACTATGCCATATGATCATGCATGCTTACTACTTCTCTTCTGCTCCATTGCTTGTTGTTTGTGTGCTCCTTTGATTGCTGATTGATTGCTCCATTGCTTGCTGCTTCAACTGTTGCTCTTTGTGCACTGCTAGGACAAGTGGTATGCGGTGTTCGTCGGGAGGGCACCAGGGGTTTACAGTTCATGGGAAGCTTGCAACCAACAAGTTTCAGGGTATAGCAACAGCAACCACAGAGGGTTTAGAACTAGGCAGGTGACAGAAGATGCTTACGCCAAGTTTGTGCGAAAGCAAGCATGGAAGGTTGAAGTTGGCAAGGCGGCGCCACACTTCGAGATGAAGAACTTCATCATCATCGTGCAGTTCGTCGCCATTGCAGTGTTGTGGTGTTGGTGTGGTAGCTGAGAATGTGTGTAAGGTAACCTCACCACATAGGGTACAAGGTTAGCACACCTTACACCCTATGTGCAACCAAACAACATGCTTATGTGTGAGTTCAGACAATGCAGGCAACCAAACACCATACGCAAAGCTATCCCCTAATGCAGAAAGTGTCGATGCAGGCAACCAAACACATTGCAGATGTTGATTTTTACCCTGTTTCTACTCAGTCAGGCTTCATTGAGCCATCGTTAAACCAGGCTGCACTGGAAAGGCAACCAAACACGTCCTTACCGTTCAGAGGTGTGGTATCTCTAGCTGCTCAATTCATTTGGCTATCTACGGTTTCACTAAAATACAAGGTCTTCCTGTGGCTTGCATTCCGGGGACGCCTAAACACCAAAAGACAATGCTACCAAGAAGTCATAGACTCAAGATCCATGGTGCGGCATCTTCCCAGCCATTGAATCGATTGAACAAAACCTGCTTCATTATAAAACGGCGCAGTACATCTGGCATTGTCTACACCTGCAGCACATCGCCGGCAGAGCATCTAGCCTGACGCAATTCACGTATTACACACAGCAATTCGTCAATCACTATCAGTGGCCGATTGTTCTTGCTGCTTGCACTGTTAACCTCCGGCACTGTAGAAATGAACGGGTTTTCATAAACAAAGATCTAACATCCAATTTGATTACACAGCGCACTGGAGATGTCCTGGAATTATGGACATACAGGGCCAACACAGCTTCAGACAAAGCATCATTAGAAGCCTGGGCACGTCGTTTCAGAGGTTTTAGATAGATGGCAGCGTTGTTCTGGCTTTTTCGTCTTTTGATTTTTTGCATTCTTGCTCTTTGCTTTCTTCTTGTTGTCTTTGTTGCCTTTGGACTAAGACTGAGGTCTAGGTCCTTGACTGTACTTTCACCTAGCCTCCACGGCCGTTTTGTGAGATCGCTACCTTTCCTTCAAAAAAAAATAAAAAATTTATCACTGTCAGCAGGCGGACAGTCAGTAGAGATCAAATGTCAATATTTCTTGTAAAGATTTATGAAACCCATCCACCCAGTCATCAATCAAACCTGTAGTTTTATTGGGACAAAAGAAACAATTACCGTACCAATACATTGGATGGCCATGAATGAACTAGCTACTATTTGGAGATCACTATATCGTACCATTCCCACTAATCTAATCACGCAGCTCTATCTTCTGGTTTGAATTCAGACCAAATCAAGAAGAAATATGTTGCATGATAAAGATGATGTACCGTGCGAACTAATGTTGTATAAGTACCCCCCCCCCCCCCCCCCCCCCCCCTCTGTCCCCCTTAAAAAGGTTCCTTTGAACATTGACAGGGTTTCGAGAACATAACTTTGACCGCAAATTTTTACAGCAATATATTTATGGATTCTAACAAAATCAAAGTGCTACAGTACTTTTCAAGACAAATTCATGCATCTCATTTTCATGTTCTAGTCTTAAAAGGCATTAGATGCAACAAATTGGAAAGTTGACTACCTACCATTGCCAACACAAATAAACAACACATTGTTGATTGAAATGGCATGGAAGAAATCGACACAAGCTGCCTATTGTGCAATGACTAACCATATAAACCAGGAGGTAACAAACTTCATGACTGAGCTGGTCTGCCAAAAATGCAGAACTACGCTATGATGGATATTTGGGATCACCACTGCCGAAACTTCTAAGCTAATAGGCTATATATACTCTGGAGAGCAGAAAATTTCAAGACCCAACTAACAGAGCAACAAATTTAGGAGGTGCTGGACTAATAACATGAACTATTTGCAAGATAGTCTTCTGATATAAATAAAAAAGTGTTGGTGCTATTGTCAACCATGTGCAGAAACAATGGAGAAAACTGAATAGCCAAAAATAAATAAAGCATCTGGAGGAAGTTCACGTAAAGAAAAAGAAGACCAGTGGAACGGGAGGACCGTCCGCCGCCACCAGGAACCTCGCCGGCACCGCGTCGGCTTCAAGGAGAAGATGAAGCAGAGGGAGGCGATGGAGGAGGATCACGCCATCGTCGGGCACAGTCCTCTGGCGACCGACCCCCATGATCGTAGCCACATATAAGAGGCCAATATCAGAGGTGAGGGTGTCACAGTGGTGTGGAGTCACACAGGGCAGGAGGAGCGACCGGCGCTGGGAACGAGAGGAGGAAGAGAAGGCGATATAGGCGGCTGCTTCTTGGCCCATATGGCAAAAGAAAGGATCTGGGTTAACTTTTCTTTGTTCCAGTAAGTTTTAGTGCAAACCTCAAATGGAAATGCACTATGTTGAATGCTGGAACCCAGCTTTTTTACCACCACCAAACAAACATCTATGCAAGACCAAGGACAAAGCAAAGAACAGTTAACCAACCGCTTGGCGTGTACGAAGCTATCTTACCTATGCTAACATTAGAAGTTGTAGATGCAATACCTTAATGTAGACTATATGCATGCATCTAGCTAGGTTAGGACCATCCTCTCTCCATCCCATCCCGACCACCGCGTCGCCCCCGCTTGGGCGACTCGGGTGGTGCCGCAACCCTAGCCGCCAGGGGTGTCACCTCCTTCCTCCACTCCCTCTGTCACCACCAGGGGACGCCACCGGGCTAAGCCCGGGGGCCGAAGGCGGTGGCGAGGGTCTCCCTCTCTCCCGGGGCATGGGGGTGGTGCGGGGCCCTCGGCATGAGGAGGCGCGACCGTTCGAGTCTTGGCGGCGCGGCGGTCGGCCCTGCTTCGGACGGCGGCGGACGGTTATGCAGCTGCGGGCCATCTGACCTCGGCCTGGTGGACGGGTCGGCTGCATGCATGGTCTGGCCTCCAGTCAAATTTGGCCGGTGCGGCCTGCTCGCTGCGCAGCGGAGGAGATCAATGGTGGTCCCGTGCGCACGATGCTGGATGGAGGTCCGTCGAGCAGATCCGGGTGAAAACCTTGCTCTTGGCTAGTTGCCAAGGCCGGTGATGGCGGCGCTCTTCTGTGTCATCCCCTTCTTGAAGACATCACCGTGGAGAAGCTCCAGACCTCTATCCTCTATCTCTAGAGGAAACCCTAGATCAGTCGATTGGATGACGGCGGCGCTCTTATGTCGTTCCCCCCTTGGGGGCGTCATTCTTGAAGGTGTGCATTGGCTCGAGGGACCAGTGGACGATTTCAGCGGTGGAGCAGCGTTTCATGTGACACATCAACGACATGGAGTCTTGGCGGCATGGCGCTGTAGGGTCTCGGTGACAAATGCGTGATGATGGACGTGCGTAGAGAGGTGGCGTTGTCTGGCGTCGTGGTGCCATCGACGACAAGCCTGGCAAGGTTGATGCATCGATACCTTCTCTGAAGATGGATCAGTGGAAGATGGTGGCAGTGACCTCTGCAGCGTGCGCATGCGGTGCCCACTGAGAGTGTGCTAGACCGGTGTGTGCCTCAAACCCGACGATTGCAGCTTGGTTAAGGCATCCGATTTTAAATGTTGGGCTTTGGTGTGAGGTCTGGGCAGGCGGCCTGGACAATACGCACCCCTTCATCAGGAAAAAATGTCATCACGATGAGTCAATGAGGTATGATCACAGATTACCAACACTGCTACGACTAGGTAGTGCGACTATATATATAAGCAGGTTTATCACGAAGTCACGGACATATATAGTACGTCATAGCAAGTGTCTTCAGTACTACATTAAAGGTTCAAACATCTGAAGCACGGAGTTATATGACTAGCCACGATGGAGATATCAACTCCTAATATAAGTCAGCGTCAGAGCCTAAGTCGTCATCCTCGTCGGAGACCCCTCGGCGACATCGTCCCAATCTATCGGGTCATCCTCGGCATCCTTCTAGTTGTGTGCCGTCATCAGCAACGCCTCGTTAATGGTGTACAGATGCGGATCCTCCTGAAGGTACCGTTCCACCAAGGGGTCGGTGCTCTGACGTTCACGGCCCTGATGAGCACCTCGGCCTTCAGGTGCTCCTGCTCCTCGCCTTGGAGACTATCCCCATGTTAGGAGGCGCTATCTGACTCGCGCGCCAAGCATCCTGAGGAAAGTTCAGCTGGGCCCTTGGCCCCTGGTACTCGAGCGCCATGGCATCGTAAGCACGCGCCGCTTCCTCAGCGAAGTCGAACGTGCCGAGCCATTGTTTCTTGCCAGTGACGGGGTTTTGGATTTGGGCGCCCCACTTCCCCAGGGCCTCTGGAAAACACCACGATAGCTGCCGTTGTCCGCCATTTCGGGAAAAAATGACCTAGAACATGTAGATAAATAAATTTGGCGAAAGAACTGACGAAATCTACTACAGCACAATATGAATTAAAAACAAACAAAAAATTGGCATGACCTCTGCATAAAAATGGGCACATTAAGTGCTAGAAATTGGGTGAAACGAAAATAAATCAACGTTTCGCAAGAACTTTAGCACTTATAGTATGAATCCCTGTAAAAAACGAAGACATCTACTAAAACATAATATGAATTAAAAATAAATAAGTAAAATTGGCATGACCTCAACATAAAAATGGACACATTAAGTGCTAGAAATTTGGCGAAACGAAAATTAATCAACGTTTCGCCAAAACTTTAGCACTTATAGTATGAATCCCTGTAATGAACTGAAGACATCTACTACAACTAGATGATGTGGCTGCTGCAACTATAATTGTTTTATGTGTGCCTTTAACGAATATGAACAAATTGAACTATAGAATTAGAAACTAAAACTATAGAAATAGAAAATACAACTATAACTGAACTCTAGTATGAACAAACTACAACTAAAACTATATAGAACTAGAACGTATGTGCCTACTGCAACTAGAAACTGCTACTATATAGCAATCCCTAACCCTAACCCTAGTCGAATGTGGTTGCCGCCGCACGGCTGCTGCGCCGCGGCTGTCCGTGTGCGCGAAGGCGGCCGCGACCGCGGGTCGCGAGGAGGAAAGCCGGAAAGGGAGGTGGGGACAGTGATGTATTACCGGCCAGAGCAGAGGGCGACGGGGCGGATCGTCGGCGAGGGCGATGGCGCAGCAGATCGAGGGTGAGGGCGATGCGCGGTGGAGGGCTAGGGCGGCGTCGAGTACGGCGAGTTCGACGGTGTCAGCGGACGGCAACGGCGACTACGACAGCGTGGATGAGCCGACGACGAAGGGGACGAGAGCGAGATGGGGGAGACTGAGAGTGAGAGTGAGAGTGAAGTGGGGGTAGCCAGCAGGGGAGGGGGCGCGTGCATGTACGAGGGTCGATTGAGTTCGTGTGTGCGACGGGCGCGCCAAGCCACCCGCCACTGCTACTTTGGGGTGGCGGGCGGCAAAGTCGATTCGGTTTGGGCCAGACCAGAGAGCTAACATAGGTGTGGCGGGTACAGACATATGCCCGCCGCAGCTAATATAGGCATAAATTTTATTTTTTTGGCGCTGGTTGCAGGCACTAAACTGTGACCCGCCACTGTAGTCTTCAAGAGCAGTGGTGAGCGGTACTGTGCACCCGCCACTGCTCGCATTCATCACGTGGCCATACTCAGCGGTGCTTATTTGTGGCGCATTGTGTTTCGCGCCCCCACTATTATGCCTGTTGCTCTGGCGGTTCCGTTTTGTCACCCGCTACTGCTACTTTTGCTAACTAGCTGTGGCGGGTGCCCTGCTGCGCCCGCCACTTATTTGGGTTCACCTATAAGGCTTTTCCCAGTAGTGTCAAGTTGATAGGAGTAGCGACAGATGTTGTCAAGATGATGGCTTCAGACTTGTTAATGTAATTATTTGTAAGGTCATAGTGAATAATTAATAAAATGGTTGTATGCATCGCCCTGATGCAGAGGCCGGGGGTCATACTCCTTTTTGAAAAAATCTAGCTAGGTTAGGACAACATCATTTGGCTGGACTCTGGATGCATATGTCATCGAACATGTTATGTGTGAAGGCCAGCACTAGGTGCTGGTCAGCCAGCCCAAATTTGGGCCGATCGCACCCTGTTCGTCGGATCTCTCCCTGTCCAGCCGTTGGATCTGATCCCCTCTTTGTCCCCTATCTCTCGACCCCGCCTCCATTTCTTTCTTATGTTACCAAAAGTCACAGCGACGCGCAGCGCAACTTCCCATCCTCAGGCCATCGCAGCACCCCTCCAGGCCTGCTCAGGTAGTCTCTGCTCACATCCTCGCCAGCGACATCATAGCCCCCGTCTCATTGGCAGTTGCAGCTTTTGCCCTCAATTTCTCACAAATGATGAAGAAAGATGGTGGTAGCAAAAAAAATCATCGGTCGTAGCAAAAATTGATAGCGATTGCAGCAAAAAGACCTTGCCAATTTCTCACGAACGATGAAGAAAAAAGATGGTGGTAGCAAAAAAAACTTGCTGGTCGTAGCAAAAATTGATGACGATTGCAACAAAAAGGACCTCGCCAATTTCTCAGTTCTCACGAATGATGAAGGAAAAGATGGTGGTAGCAAAAAAACTCGCTGATAGTAGCAAAAATTGATGACGATTGCAGCAAAATAGACCCGTCAATTTCTCACGAACGATGAAGAACAAGATGGTGGTAGCAAAAGAACTCGCTGATAGTAGCAAAAATTGATGACGATTGCAGCAAAATAGACCCGTCAATTCTCAAAGTGCATTTATTAAGCGGCGTAGCATTCATGACAATTTCATGTACGTTCAAAATTTCGCGCGGAGGTTACGCAAGTGCAAAACTCCGGCCCTCCTTTTCAAGCTTGACATCAAGAAGGCATTTGACTCGGTCAAGTGGAGTTACATCCTGGACCTTCTTTAGCGTCTGGGATTCCCCGCAAAGTTTCGTGCCTGGATTGTTGCCCTTCTATCGACATCTTCATCTCGCATCCTTCTCAATGGGTTGCCCGGCCCACCGATCAAGCACGGCCGCGGATTTCGGCAGGGGGACCCGATCTCCCCCCCTCCTATTTGTCATTGCGATTGATCCACTGCATAAAATCCTTGACTTGGCAACGCGAAAAGGCCTTCTTCATAAGATTCGTGGGCGTGGGGCCACGGTGCGAACCTCCCTCTATGCGGATGATGCGGCGGTATTTATGGCTCCTATCAAGCAGGACGTTGATAACCTCACCTCGATCTTGTGAGGCTTTGGTGAGGTTACGGGGCTCTGTACCAACTTTCAGAAAAGCTCGGTGGTCCCAATTTGGTGCAACAACCTCAACCTTGGACACATTCTTGGAAATATGCTAGCTACCTGGGCAACCTTCCCGGTGAAATACTTAGGCCTGCGACTCTCGGTATGGCAACTTAAGAAGGTGGACTTCCAATATCTCGAGGATAAGGCGGCTGGCAAACTGGTTACTTGGGAGGGCCAAAACATCACGACTATTGGCCGCACGGCTCTGGTCAAGTCGGTTCTATGCTCCCAAGCGGTGTACTCCATTATGCCTCTTATTGTACCACCAAGCACGCTCCATAACCTAACCAAGATTGAAAGAGTTTTTCTCTGGTCTGGAGGGGACAAGACGACATGCGCCAAATGCATGGTCAATTGGGATAAGGTCTGTAGGCCGAAGGAGTATGGTGGCCTTGGGGTTCTTAACACTGACAAGT
This sequence comes from Elymus sibiricus, assembly GCA_039707655.1. NCBI lineage: Eukaryota > Viridiplantae > Streptophyta > Magnoliopsida > Poales > Poaceae > Elymus > Elymus sibiricus. Next base: position 391,375,117 of record CM077664.1, on the reverse strand, counting down.
TTGCACGTGCTCTTCGGTTGCGATGGCCTTGGTATGAGTGGAAGGAACCCCACAGATTATGGGTAGGATTTGTCAACCCTTGCACGGAGGATGATCTCAACTTCTTTTATGCTTCGACCACCATCACCGTGGGGGACGGTGCCAAAACGCCTTTTTGGGACTCCCCTTGGCTTCTCGGGCGCAAGCCCAAGGATATTGCACCGCTAATTTTTTAGGCTTCGAGGAGAAAGAATTGGAAGGTGCAGGAGGCTCTCAAAGGCGATGCATGGATATTCAAAATCAACTTCAACACCGTCATCTCTGCTGATCACATCCGGGAATTTTTCACTCTATGGATGCTTGTGAATGACATCCACCTTGATGAACAGCTTGACGATGACATTGTTTGGAAGCACTCGAACGATGGGATCTACACGGCGGCCACCGCGTACAAGGCCTAGTTCCTTGGATTAACTCTCTCCCCTATGGATCGCATGGTTTGGAAAGTTTGGGCTCCCCCGAAGGTAAAAAATTTCGCATGGTTGGCCCTCTAAGATAGGATCTGGAATGCCGATCGTCTGGAGAGACGGGGTTGGGCAAATTGTGGTCTCTGTCCTCTTTGCAAAAGGGAACAAGAAACTGGTGCGCATCTCTTTTTCAAGTGCCGCTACACGCTTAGACTATGGAGGTCAATCATCGTCAAGCTTGGCCTTGCTCACATGGACACCTCTGACTGGCACCTTGCTGACTCTGTCCACGAATGGTGGGACAAGCGAACTGGCAACCATGTCCCCAACCGAAGCGCCTCGGCCTCCCTCACCATGATTGTCTCTTGGACTATTTGGAATGAGCGCAATGCCCGGGTGTTCCGGCACAAGTGCGCGCCGCCACCTATCCTTCTTAACATCATCATGGACAAGGCAAAGCTTTGGGTTAATGCGGGTGCTAAAAGACTAGGGACTATTATCTTGCGTGAGTAATCGTCATGCCGTGTATGTGGGTGTTATTGTAAAACTCTAAACTCTGTTCCTCTCTTATTTAATAGATGAGACAAATCTTTTGCCTCCGTTTCGAAAAAAAAAATTGATGACGATTGCAGCAAAACAGACCCGTCAATTTCTCACGAACGATGAAGAACAAGATGGTGGTAGCAAAAGAACTCGGCGGTCGTAGCAAAAATTGATGACGATTGCAGCAAAAAGGACCTCGCCAATTTCTCAGTTCTCACGAACGATGAAGGAAAAGATGGCGCCGGTCGTAGCAAATTTGATGCCTGTTCCAGCATCCGTTGTGGCCGGTTCCAGCATCGGTGGGTGATGGTTGCAGCTTTTTCCGTCGAGCGTCACCGGTGCCAGCATTCGCGGCAGCTGGTTCGAGTGTCCGTGGTGGCCGGTTCCGCCATCGGTGGGTGATGGTTGCAACTTTTTGCTGTCGAGCGTCGCCGGTGCCAGCATTCGCGGCAGCCGGTTCCACCCGCGGTGGCCTGTTGGGTGCTGGTTGCAACATCCTGTGGCGTTGGTTTCAGCACCGGAACCACTTCATAGCCCCCGCCGTGGTTGGAGCATCTTGGTCGGCAAACGCCATAGCTCCCGGTCATCATGACCGCAGTGGCTGGCAGCCCCCGTTGTAGCACGCGGGAATGCGGTCCTTCCTCTGTCTCGTGTGCCCAGGTGGCTTTGTGGCAGCTCGTGGCAGATCCCATGGCGGAGGCGTTGGGAGGCAACGGTAAGTGCACTGGAACACCGGGATATCGGAGAACAGGGGCGGCTGGAGGCGCGCATGAGCTTGAGTGGGGCATGGCAGAGCGCGTGCGGGGGTGTAGAGAGGGATGAGGCCGGGTCAACGCTTATAGGGAAACTAATGAGTGGATGTGCTTGCTCATCACCCACGTTGTCGTCCGCCCGCGCCATGGAGGAGTCCGCCAGGGTCCCTAATCGTGAGCAAGGAGGAGACCGTAGCCCTGATGGAGCCGCGAGCCCGCGAGAAGGCGGAGAAGGAAGCTGCTATAGGGAGGCTTTGTAGAGTCAGTCCAGCTAAGAAAAAGCCAGCGGCATCGAAGGCCAGCACTCCTGAGCTGCAGGTTGGGGATGCCAAGACCTCCGTACTGTATTGGCTTACAAACTTGTTTCCAATAGACCAAGCACTTGCCCCATGTTGCCTCATCTTTGTTAGCCCACAGGAATCCTCTGCAAACCTTGTCAAACTTCTTCAAAAGCAAAGGTGGTGGGTCAATGGTGAGTAATTTAAACACCGGCAAGGCATACATAACAGAAATGACCAGGGTGAGTCTTCCGCTGTTAGGGAGGTTTAGGCTGATCCATCGGAGGTCTTGTGATGAAGATAATCCACACGCCTAAGCCGCTTGAAGCTTAGGGGCATTCCCAGGTAGGTGCAAGGGAATTCCGCCACCGGGCAGCCAGTGATCGAGGATATGGAATACCATTGATCGCACCGGATAGCGTATATGCTGCTCTTGCTGAAATTTGGGTGCAGACTGGCACTTGCTAAGGTGTCCATTAGCTCTTTGATCACCCTCATCTCCCGATCCTTTGGCTTGAGAAAGACAACCACGTCATCAGCGTACATGGAAGCCCAGAGGCGAGGCAACCGCTAACGCAGAGCTTCATAAATCCCTTCCATCTCGGCTAGTCTCAACATAGCAGTCAAAATGTCCATCACCAGTACAAAGAGAAGAGGTGACAAAGGGTCGCCCTGGCTGCGGCCCCTGGCATGAGATTGTCATCAGATAATTCGTCATTGACCAGGATCCGAGTAGAGGCGCTGAAAAGAAAAGAAGATATCCAGTTGCGCCATGTTTGCCCGAAGCCTTTAGCGGTCAACAGCTCAATCAAGAATTCCCACGAGACAGTGTCGAATGCTTTATGAATATCCAGCTTCAGCAGCAGGGCAGGGGCCTTCTTGATGTGCAATGATCCGATCATCTCTTGAACAAACATGAAATTATCATGAATTGAACGACCCATAATAAACGCACTTTGAGCATCATTGACAAGGAATTGCATTTTAGGCTGAAGTCGGAGAGCACGAATTTTGAGAACCAACATGGCAAACAAAACACATCAGGTTGATAGGTTTGTAGTCGCTTGCTCTTGAAGCACGAGGCCCCTTTGGAATGAGCACCAGGGTGGCTTCATTCACGCATGAAAAGTGGCTAAAGGTGAGATCATGGACCGCCTTGACGGCATTCAACACATCAACCTGAACGGTGTTCCAACAGCGCTGAAAGAAATCCGGGCCCGGTGCCTTATTCGGTTTGATATCCATAAGAGCAGCTCTGACTTCTTCAGCAAAAAAGGCGCCCTCAAGATCGCAAAGGTCGCTAGGTTGGATCCCCAGAGTATTGAAATTAGGACTGTGGGACCTAGCATATCTGGTTCCAATGAGTTCTGCGAAGAAGTTTGTGAGAATCGCCAATTTTTCAGGCTGGCCTGAGTAGACAACATTGTTGTGTTTTAGCGGAAGGACCAAGTTTTTCCTTCTCTTGGTTGAAGCTTTAGCATGGAAGAATCTTGTGTTCGCATCACCATCACGAAGCCATTGAATGCGCGAGCATTGTCGCCAGTGAGCACGCTGCAGGGCCTGGATACCCAATAAATTCATCTTCAGCATGCCGCGGACGCGGAGTGTGCGCTCACTGTCAGTGAGATTTCTGTCGTCCATCACGCTGTCCAGCTGCCCAATGATCTTGCTACAGAACGCAGCGGGAAGCTTTAGGTCGTCCACGAGGCGACAAGCCCACGCTTTGAGAGCACGTGCAATGCGGGTCAGCTTGCAATGAAGGATTAGGAACGAATCAGAACAAGGCATCGGCCCGTGACCACGCTTCAGCCACCACATCATGAAATCCCTCGAGGAGAGACCAATAATTCTAAAAACAGAAATGGCGGTGTGGCTGAAAGAGGGCGTCCGTGGTGAGCAGCAAGGTGCAGTGATTAGAAAGGTCGGCGGGGAGTGCCTGCAGGATGCAATTGGGGTGCTCGATGATCCAATCCTCATTGAACAACATTCCGTCCAGCTTCACCTTGGTTGCAAATTGCTGCTCATTGGACCAAGCGTATCGTCCGCCGTGTAAGTACATCTCTCCAAGCTCCATCTCATTGATGAATCGCCGCCATGGTGCGCCGGTTGAGGTTGTCAGCAGAGGCAATCAAGTTGAAATCTCCGGCAATGAAACAAGGTGTGGCAGTAGAGCAATGTTGCCTGAGATGGTTGAGGAAGATGAGTTTATCAGCGTCGCTTCATCTCCTGGTTCAAGTCAACGAACGATGATGCAGTGCGTCCTTCCCGCGGGGGGGGGGGGGGGGGGGGGGGGGGGGGGGGGGGGGGGGGGGCACTGGGCGTTGCTGCCAGAAGCGGCCATCAGGGGGAGAGGCACAGGGGGTGGCAAAGTGGAGCCTTGAGTGATCGAGCAGGAGCACGTGTCAGGAACGCGACTCTCTGCTTGGGGTCAAGGCATCGGAAGCAGCGGCCAACAAGGTCCAGTTTATAGCCGGGAACTTCCAAGTCTGAAATCATAAATGAAGCTGTGGAACAATCTGTATACTGCAGTATAATAGATTAGCTAGATTGTGCATACATGATGGATTGTGCAGACGATCCCAAAGTTTGTCTTCAGGACCAGCCACAGCAACAATTAAAATTAAGAAGTTGTCGATTATTCAATCGCAATCATAGCAAGCTCGGTCGATGACGGTGCCGATGAGTCGAGCAAAACAAAACCTGTGCAGAAACTATGAAAACTCTAGCAAAATCATAAAAAAAGAACCCTGAACCAAACATATAAATAAACTCTACTTATGCAATTAACATATCACAGATATATCAAGCCAAAAAGGATTAGCAAGTTAATTTCCTTAACTAGTCATAGTTCAAGGCATATATATGCTGCCTGCACTTCTGTTCATACTTGTGCCATCCCGTACACAAACAAAAACTCATGCAACAAAAGTCACCAGTGTTTGATACTCAAGTGCTGGGATGCCTTCTACATGGAGCGCAGCTAGTTTTGCTTCGTCTGCGGAACTGGATGCTGCTTGTCATCTGACAAGACGCCGCCCATGTCACTGGTGGATGGCATCTCATGGGATGACTTCCTTACCTCCCTCTGAATGCCTAAAATGGAACAGTTTATAGTTATTACTTATTAGTAATGGGAAGTGCTGACTTGATATGATATTAGTGTCAGTTGTTGAAAAAGAAAAACATACAGAAGTTGTATTTCAGACACTTCACCCCCCATTCGCATGCTGCATCATTGATTGATTTCTGCAAAACAAATGTGTTGTTAGATGTGCTGCAAGAGCATGAAATTTAGAGTGCCGCGTGTGGAGTAAAAAGATACATAAAAAACAATGTGTTGCCTGGGATTCGAACCAAAGGCCTTGGGTGGGGGTTGGCAGCCACCTCCGTATCCATTGGAACATCAACTACTTTCTGTTTTATAATGCAGCTCACACTATATATTACATTGATACCTTTGAATTTAACCATTTTAAGATCATGTACAGTCTCCCTGGACAGGTAATTTCATTCTACGTTTGCTCGTTCAATTTCCTTCTTTTGGCGATTGTATCAAGTCCCTCTTAGTCTTAACCCATTTCCTTCCTTTGACATTAAGAATTTTGAAAGCGCTTTTCTAAAAAAAAAAATATAATACCACCATGCATTCCTTGGTGCTTGAACCTACACCTTAAGGTAAGGAGCGAAGTGTGCTGACCATTAGAAAATGCTACAGCAGAGAATGACCAAGTTCATGTTGGAGATCAGTTGGCTAACAAGAGTAAAACCCAGACAACTGTGAATCAGTTCTACACAAAACAAGAGAGAGGAGGTTTGTATTCAGATTTGCCGTTTCTTCTATACATCCGCTATTTCATTCAATGCCGTCAAAAATCTAGAATTTGCAAAGATGGTTCAAATGATAGGAAAATATGGTACAAATCTGAAGCCTCCATCATATCATGAAATAGGAGAAAAATATCTCAAGCTAGAAGTTCAGAGAACAATGAATCTGGTTGCTGAATTTAAACGTGGCCTTTACATATGTCTCGAGAAAATGGTTCCTTATCTAGATGAAAGAGTGAAGATAGACTTACGACTTAATTTTGCTATGTTGTTTTTTTGCGGAAATGCCAAATAAAGCTCAAGCTCCATGGAGCTCTTTTCATGGAAACATCCGAAAATCATATTTCAAAGTTCCAAAAAAATCAGAAAAAAGTACACATGAACCTATAGAAGTACACTACATTTGCGAAATTTCATGATGGAATATGTTTTGGTGTGAGCTGTGATAGTACGTACCATAATGTTGTTGTAGAGGTCTTCTCTCTCCTGAAAAGTCTGCTCAAAGGTAATCTTGACAAGCTCACTCCTTGCAACTGTCTGTGCAACCTGGGTGACAGCATAAATGGGGTTCTCCACGGCGTAGGAGGCGAGGAACGGATCGTATATCTGTGCAGGTCAATTCCATTTGAATTCAGTTCGTACCTAAACATTATGGGCATACAAAATAAAGAAACAAAAAAAAAACTAAAGTTGTGGATTCAAGTGTGCTCTATATTACCCACCCACTTTTCTGACCATGTGTGCAATAATCGTGTGAAGTAAGCAGTAAGAAGTGCATTTTTCTCATATTCAGGTAGATGAATCATACTTTCTAGAACACATCAAACATAGGCAAAGTTTCACTTCTTTGACACCTAAAGCATATTTTCCAAGTAGTCACAAGTCCCAAAACTATAACAACTGTTTCAGTCGCCACAAGAATAATTGATAACGACGAAGCTTACAAGGTATAAATTCCCAATGTGACTTGCCTGAACAATACAAGTTTCTTTTTTCTATTTTATTAGTTTGTTGTAAGTCATGTTTATCCCTACTAAACATTATTCTTGGGGTTTCTGTGAACAGAAAAGAAACTTGAAAAAGAAGGCGAGTGAAGACAAATACTACACGCAACAGAAATTTGTCTATGGAAGTCTGCAAAAAAAATTGGGAATACCTGTCGCCTCTCTGTACCGAAGGTATTCTACAACAGAAATTGCAATAATTACAGAGGGGATCAGCTCAAGGAAATAAATTAACAGACTGCCACATTTTCGGCTGGAATGTCCACTTAACGGCAAGAATTCACATAGATGATTCTTTCTTTTTAACTTTGTTATCCCTGAAGGGGAAATATTTCATCACTAAACACCTTCAGCAGACCCTTTTTTTTTTTGGCAATCTCAGCAGACCATTGTTGTATACTAGTTGTATATTACTTGAGGGTTTGTGAAGTGATTAGGCAAAAACATCCAAGAAGTCCGAACATGGTGGACGTAATTTACAATCCAAGATATCTCTGTCTCGTGCAAACCTAAGCAAGTTAATTTCCTAGGGTTTAGGGATAGATGATCGATTACCTGGAGATAAAGCACTCCTCCGATGTGGATGAAGGCGTTATCTTTGGTGACGGCGGGAGAGTCGGGGATGTCGATGTGCGCCTCCTTGAGCGAGTGGACATAGGCGATGCGGTCGACGCCGGGCACGAGGATGTGAATCCCGGAGTACAGGGTCTTGCGGTACCGGCCCAAGCGCTCGACCACGAACGCCTGCAGCGGCGGCACTATGCTCACGCCTAGGTTGGCTGGGGTCGACGGCGGGTCGGCGCCCGCGGCGGCTCCCCGGTACCAGCGGGGCGCTTGGCCCTGCAGCAGCGCCGGGTTGGGATCCGGGCGGCCGGAGCGGAGGAGGCAGGAGGCGGAGGTGCGGCGCGCGTGCAGGCGCATCGCGCGGGTGGCCGCCGACATCGCCGTCGCCATCGCCCAAATCCCTTTCCGCGGCGGCGCTGGGTGGGCGAGTGGGTGACCTAGGAGGAGTGCGTTTCTCGTCCAGCGAGTGGGTGCCCAGCGCAGCGAGACCCGTTTTCTTCTCCAACGTGTTTTTCTCCTCCACCCCCCACACCACAAAAAAAAGACCCCAATAAATCCCGAACGTTCGAATTTTTTTTTTACCATGAAACAGTAGGGAAATCCCTTATGTGTGTAATTTTCATTATAATAAATCACAAATTACTGTTACAAAGAGCAACAAAGGAGTTGCATGATGTTATTGGAAATTAGTGTGAAATAACAAAGACTAACTTATATATACACTGTCTATCCAAGATCCCATCCCATCTTTGATGCTAGGCTTAGCCCTCATCTTTGTCTGCCAGCATAATTCATGAAATTGGCCACTCCAGATAGTTTCCTATCAATTCTGGAGATAATAGGCATTAGGTCATGCACTGAAGGCTTGGTGGTGCCAAGTGATAGACCTAAATAAGTGAATGGCAGACTCTCAATTTTACATCCAAATGCATCAGCCAGCTGGGTGATAGTAGCATTATCAGTGTTGATTGGAACCATGGAAGATTTGTTGTAGTTGACAAAAAAGTCTAGTGGGTTGGCTGAATAGTTGTAGTAGAGTTTTGAGATGCACCACTTGATCAATATCAGCAGGCATAATCATGAGTGTGTCATCAACATACTGTATGATAGGGTATTGTTGTTCATATGCTCAATTAACAGGAAGAGTGATGTAGGGTGGAACCCTATGGGGCGATCTTTTCACACTTGGAGGTGGGGAAAGAGCAAATCACACGAAGAACACGAAGAACATAAACACTCAAGACACGAATCACGATCACACATGCACTAGATCCACACACACATAGTAGGAGTACAAGATCCAAAGTCAACAAGGGAGGATACACGGTAGTAGTTCGCCCCGATCCGGAGAGGAGTCGAGGTCTTGGAAATCCGGGGTGGATCTTCTCACATGGGGGCCATGGAGGTCTTGATCTCCATGGGGGAGAGGTGGATGAGCAAAGCTCTAAACCCTAGAGTCCAATACTTTCCTATCCTAAAAACGAGGTGAGAAAGGAGTTTATATAGTCTAGGGGGCGAAGGGGTACATGGCCCTCGGCCAAGTCTTTGGGCGCTGACAGGCGCCGGACGTCCGGACGTTACCGGTCGTCCGGTGGCTCGTGGAGGACCGGACGTCCGGTAGCTTCCGGACTTCCGGCAATTCTTCTCTGGACAGGGTGCGTCGGATGTCCGGTCCGCGTCGGTCGTCTGGCCGCCGGTTGTCCGGAATCTTCAGACTTCCGTTAATTTTCCTCGGTCTGGTTTCTGTGGTGTGGCACCGGATTTCCGGAGGTGGCCGGACGTCCGGTGGCTGGAAGGTGTCGGTCGTCCGGTCTGCCTCGGACGTCCGGTCGCTGTAGACATCTTCAGCCTGACCTTCGGGGTGGCGCTGGGGTTTCCAGGCGCCGGACGTCCGGTACTTGTTGGTCGTCCGGTGGCTGCCGGTCGTCCGGTGGCTGGGAACTTCTGGCAGCTCTTCTTCTTGCTCTTCACGCCCGCCGTCTTGTCCATTGCCGGTAGCAACTTCACGTCCTCCCTCCATGTACCTGATCAGACACAAAGTCTCCGCTTGATGTAGTAGCCATGTCTCATGTGATTCGAGAGGGAGTTGAGAGAGGAGAGATGTCACCTCGGTTTCGATAGCTCTTGCACGTGCTCGAGTCATAGGTCCTTGGGGCACTTGACGTGGCGAAGGTGAGTCCATGGGGATGACGTCGGGATGCTCCGCATCATCTCCCCCCCCCCTGGGAAAGATCCGTCCTCGGATTGTGATCCACATCACCATGGAAGGGAGATAAGTCCTTGACGTTGAAGATGTCGCTTACGTTGTACTTGTCGCTTGGGATGTCGATCTTGTATGCGTTGTCATTGTAGCGTGCTAGCACCTTGAAGGGTCCGTCGGCTCGTGGAAGAAGCTTTGACTTGCATTCTTTTGGGAAGCGGTCTTTCCGAAGGTGTAGCCACACAAGATCTCCGGTGTTGAACACCATGGGGTGTTTGTTGATGTTGACCTTGGTCGCGAGTCGTTGTACTTGGCGCTCTATCGTTGCCCTTGTTTGTGCATGCACCGTCTTGAGGTATGTAGCTCGTGCACTCGCGTCCATGTCGGTGCGCTCTTGTAGAGGAAGGGGTAGAATGTCCAATGGGGACAAAGGGTTGACGCCGTAGATGACCTCGAATGGAGTCTTGCCGGTTGTCGAATGTCGTGCGCGGTTGTAGGCGAACACGGCGATAGGTAGACATTCCTACCACTCCCGTATATTCTTCTTGATCAACACGCGAAGAAGCGTAGATAACATCCGGTTCGTGACCTCCGTTTGGCCGTCGGTTTGTGGATGATATGCCGAAGAAAAGAGAAGCTTGATGCCGAGCTTGGCGCAAAGTGTCTTCCAAAAATAGCTTAGAAACTTGACATCGCGATCCGAAACAATCGTCTTCGGCACTCCATGCAAGCGCAAGATTTCCCTACAAAACAAATTTGCAACATGTGAAGCATCGTCGACTTTGTTGAAAGGAATGAAATGTGCCATCTTGGAAAAACGATCCACAACAACAAATACGGAATCTTTGCCATTTTGAGTACGAGGCAAACCAAGCACAAAATCCATGCTAATATCTTCCCATGGGTGATATGGAATAGGAAGAGGCATATAAAGACCATGAGATTGTGCTTTGGACTTAGCTTTGCGACATGTCGAGCATCGGTTGGTGTAGCGAGAAACATCTCGAAACATCTTGGGCCAAAAGTAGTTCTTGGAGAGCGTAGCGAAGGTCTTGTCTCGTCCGAAATGTCCCATGAGTCCTCCACCATGAGCTTCCTGCAATAGTAACAAACGAAGAGAAGACTCGGGAATGCAAAGTTTGTTAGCTTTCCTAAGATAACCATCCTTCAAGTAATATTGCTCCCAAGATTGGTGAGGTACACATTTGCCATAAGGAATCGCAAAAGAAGGATCATGCTCATTGATACGTCTCCAACGTATCTATTATTTTTGCTTGTTCCATGCTATGATGTTATTATTCTTGGATGTTTTTATTATCATTTTATACCTTTTTATATCATTTTTGGGGACTAACCTATTAACTTAGTGCCAAGTGCCAGTTCCTGTTTTCTGCCCTGTTTTTGTTTTACAGAAAATCATTATCAGATAAGATCGAATCGTCCCGAAACTTTTTGAGGATTTTTTATTGAAGATAAGGATCACCAGGAACTTGGAGGCCAAGGAAGATCACGTTGGAGGGCCCCACATGGCACCAGGGCGCGCCCCAGTGCCATGTGGGCCCCTCCTTGCGCCATTTGCCCTACCTCCACCACTATAAATTCAGAAGAATTCCAAAACCCTCAAGGGAGTCCACGAAATACTTTTTCCGCCGCCGCAAGCCTCTGTTCTCACAAGATCCCATCTGGAGGCCTTCTCCGGTACTCCGCCGGTGGGGGAACTCATCATGGAGGGGCTCTACATCACCCTTGCCGTCTCTCCGATGATGCGTGAGTAGTTCACCATAGACCTACGGGTCTGTAGGTAGTAGCTAGATGGCTCTCTCTCTCTCTCTCTCTTTGTGATTCTCAATACAAAGGTCTACATGATCTTCATGTAGATCCATCCGATGTAATGACTTTGTGCGGTGTGTTTGTTGGGATCCGATGAATTATGAGTTTATGATCAGATCTATCCTTGTTTTATTTGAGTTCTTTGCTGATCTCTTTTATGCATGATTTAGTATAGCCTTGTATTTCTTCTCCGAAGTTTTGGTTTGGTTTGGCCAACTAGATTAGATCTTCTTGCAATGGGAAGAGGTGCTCGGTAATGGGTTCAATCTTGCGTTGCTCAGTCCTAGTGACAGAAGGGGAGTTGACACGCTTGTGTTGTTGCCATTAAGGATAACAAGTTGGGATGAATTCTTATATGCTTTTGTCTTGACTACATCATGTCATCATTCTTAATGCATTACTTCGTTCTCTTGAACTTAATACACTAGATGCATGCTGGATAGCGGTCGATGTGTGAAGTAATAGTAGTAGATGCAGGCAGGAGTCGGTCTACTTGATTTGGATGTGATGCCTATATCATGATCATTGCCTTGGATAGCGTCATAATTATTTGCTTTTCTATCAATTGCCCAACAGTAATTTGTTTACCCACCGTATGCTATTTTCTTGAGAGAGATGCCACTAGTGAATCCTACGGCCCCCGGGTCTACTTTTACCATAAGATCTATCTTGTTTACTCATACAAAAATACCAAAAATACTTGCTGCACTTTTTTATCTTTTATTTATTTATCAATCTATCATATACCATTTAATCTCGTTACTTGACCACCGAGAGATTGACAACCTCTCATTTGCGTTGGGTGCGAGGGTTTGCGTTTCGTGTGTAGGTGTTGTTTACGTGGTGTTGCTTGGTTCTCCTACTGGATTGATAACCTTGGTTTCTTAACTGAGGGAAATACTTACTCTACTGTGCTGCATCATCCTCTCCTCTTCGGGGATAAAAATCCAACGCAGTTTAGAAGTAGCAGGAAGAATTTCTGGTGCCTTTGCCGGGGAGGATCAAGTCAACATCGTCTCCCGTCAACTTGCGAATTTCTGGCGCCGTTGCCGGGGAGACATCATCAACATTACCAAGTACCTACACTCTCAACTCTTACCTTTGCATTTACTTTATTTGCCATTTGCCTCTCGTTTTCATCTTGTAACACCCCCATGTAATTAAGCTACAATGATCAACCTTTGATACTGCCAAGTCATCATGTTCAACAGTGCTTAATCATCATTAGTGTCATATCTCATTTCAAATTCCAATTCAAATTTAAAGTGAAACTAAAAGTTGTCCAAATTTGGAAATAAAAATGTTCATTAAATAGCAATTAATCCATATCTAATTATATTAAGAAAAACAACATCACCTAAAATACCTAGATAACTCTAACATCATCAAATAGTAGCAGAACAGCACAATTCAATCCCATTTCAATTAAATAAAATTCAATTGAAATCATATTATCCCCAAACTAATTTCTAGTGTTAGATAATATTCTACTGTAGTTAATGAGCTAAGTCACACAATTTACAAAAGTCATTAAGTGGCCAAACCATTTGCAAAACAGAAATAAATAAAGAAACAGAAAATGGAAAAGGAAAACGGTAATAACTTACTGTGCCTCTGGGCCTAAGTCAAACAGTAGCCAGCCCAGCCCAAAAACGCGGTCGTCGTCCTCCTCTCGCGCGCTGTCGCTCGCGCTTGCCGACACGCCATCGCCCGCCTCGCTGTCGTCCATCCCACGGCTCCCCGACGCGGATAACGCCACCCCGAGCGCCTCTCCCCCCCCCCCCCGCAAACCATAGCCCCCTCAGATCCCTCTCCCTCACTCGCCTTCTTTCTCCCCCGCAAGCTCCCGACGCCGTTGCCGCCATGGCTCGCCGTAGCCGTGGCCTCTGACCTCGCCGCACCCCGTCTCCGTGCCACAACGACACGCCGTCCTCGGCTACTTCCCTTGCACCAACCGGAGCGAGCCGGGAGCCACCGCAGC